>CM055125.1:332920789-334256248 GCA_029206835.1 Rana muscosa | reverse complement strand
CCTCCGATCCCTCTTCTACAAAGACTGCTTCGCAGGATCAAGGAGGAGGGAATACCAGTAATCCTAGTGGCCCCAAACTGGCCCAGGAGGCCTTGGTACGCCGAGATTGTAAAAATGGCGATAGGAAGGCCCTGGAAGTTTCCACTTCGACACGACCTGCTGTCACAGGGTCCAGTATTCCACCCTTCCTTACAAAGGCTAAATTTGACGGCCTGGCTGCTGAGACCCACATTTTGAAAAAGAGAGGGGTCTCTGGTCCGGCTCTTTCTACGCTCATTAATGCTAGAAAGCCAGCCTCCAGACTCATCTATCATAGAGTCTGGAGAGCATACGTTTCCTGGTGTGAATCCAGATGTTGGAATCCTCAGAAATATGAAATAAGTAGGATTCTTGCTTTTTGCCAGTTAGGAGTGGATATGAAATTAGCCCTTAGCACCATCAAGGGCCAAATATCGGCTCTATCAGTCTTCTTTCAGAGACCATTGGCATCTCATTCCCTAGTTCGGACATTCATTCAGGGGGTACTGAGGATAAATCCTCCAGTTAGGTCTCCCTTGTGTCCATGGGATTTGAATTTGGTATTGTCAGGGTTGCAAAAACAACCTTTTGAACCTATTCGCCATGTTCCGTTAATTATATTAAGTAGGAAATTGGCCTTTTTGATTGCTATAGCTTCTGCTAGGAGAGTATCAGAGCTAGCAGCTCTTTCTTGTAAAGAGCCTTATCTAATTTGTCACAAGGACAAAATCGTACTACGACCCCATCCGGCTTTTCTGCCTAAGGTGGTGTCGGCTTTTCACTTGAATCAAGACATTGTTCTGCCTTCTTTTTTTCCAAACCCGCGGACGGCGGGGGAAAAATTATTACACTCTCTAGATCTAGTGAGAGCGGTAAAGGTGTATCTGCAAGCAACAGCTCAGATACGTAAAACAGATGTTTTGTTTATTTTACCAGATGGGCCCAAGAAGGGCCAAGCGGTATCAAAATCCACCATTTCCAGGTGGATTAGACAAGTAATTATTCAAGCTTATGGTTTAAAGAACAGGACTCCTCCTTTTCCTGTTAAGGCGCACTCTACCAGGGCGATAGGTGCTTCATGGGCAGTGCACCACCAGGCTTCGATGGCTCAGATCTGTAAAGCTGCAACTTGGTCTTCAGTCCATACATTTTCCAAATTCTATCAAATAGATGTGAAAGGACATGAGGATTCCGCCTTTGGGCGAAGTGTGCTGCAGGCAGCAGTATAGGGCTTCTGGTCCGCAAGCGGCCTGTTTTGATCTGTGTCTCCCCCCCCTTCATATGAGCATTGCTCTGGGACGTCCCATTATGTAATGACTAGCTCTGTGTCCCGTGGTGTACGATAAAGAAAGTAGGATTTTTATAACAGCTTACCTGTAAAATCCTTTTCTTGGAGTACACCACGGGACACAGAGGTCCCCCCCTTCTTATGGGAACCTTACTGCTTTGCTACAAAACTGAGGTACTTCCCTGATGGGAGGGGTTATATGGAGGGGAACTGTCTTCCATTGGTTGTGCCAGTGTCCAATCACCGCTGGTGACCCTTAACCCATTATGTAATGACTAGCTCTGTGTCCCGTGGTGTACTCCAAGAAAAGGATTTTACAGGTAAGCTGTTATAAAAATCCTACTTTCTAAGTCGCCAACAATTATGCCCAGGGGAATGGTCCCTTCACCCCGAGGTTTTTCGGACAATATGTCAGTGGTGGGGAACACCGGATGTAGATCTGCTAGCATCCAGATTCAACGCAAAGGTGGACAGGTTTGTCTCTTGGACAAGGGATCCCCTAGCTTGCGGCTCGGATGCCCTAGTGTTCCCTTGGGATCAGTTCAAGCTGATATATGCATTCCCACCGCCACAATTGTTACCTCGATTACTCCGCAGAATCAGGGTAGAAAAGAAACCAGTGATTCTGGTGGCTCCAGCGTGGCCCCGAAGAGCATGGTACGCGGAGATTGTAAAAATGTCAGTGGGGAGTCCTTGGACTCTCCCACATCGTCCGGACCTGCTTTCGAAAGGACCGATATACCACCCTTCCTTACCAGCCCTAGGTTTGACGGCCTGGCTATTGAAGCCCACATTCTAAAAAAGAGAGGGCTCTCTAATCCTGTGGTATCTACCATGGTCAATGCCAGGAAGCCGGTATCCAGGCAGATCTACTATAGAATCTGGAAGGCGTACATCGCCTGGTGTGAGGCCAAGAAATGGCATCCACGTAAGTACGTAATAGGTAGGATTCTGGACTTCCTACAGTGGGCTGTAGATAGGAAGCTTGCCTTGAGTACTATCAAGGGTCAGATTTCGGCCTTGTCAATATTTTTTCAGAGGCCCTTGGCTTTGCATTCACTAGTCAAAGCCTTTATACAAGGAGTGATGCGTATTAGTCCTCCGGTTAATATTCCCATATGTCCATGGGATCTAAACCTGGTTCTGTCGGTTCTACAGAAACAACCATTTGAACCATTACAGCATATTTCCTTGGTTCTTCTCACCAGGAAATTGATTTTTCTAGTAGCCATTTGTTCGGCTAAAAGAGTGTCGGAATTAGCAGCTACTGTATGTCCTGTAAAGAGCCATATCTGGTTATCCATAAGGACAGAGTAGTGTTACGTCCTCATCCAGCCTTTCTTCCTAAGGTGGTATCGAGGTTTCATTTGAACCAAGATGTGGTTCTTCCTTCTTTTTTCCCCAAACCTAGTTCGGTAGAGGAAAAGTTATTGCATTCTTTGGATGTAGTAAGAGCAGTTAAAGCTTATCTAAAAGCCACTGCTCAGATTCGCAGAACGGATACTTTGTTTATTCTGCCGGAAGGCCCCAGAAAGGGTCAGGCAGCGTCAAAATCTACTTTAGCCAAGTGGATTCGACAGGTCATAATGCAAGCCTATGGCTTGAGAAGGAGACCGCCTCCGTTCAAAGTTAGGGCGCACTCCACGAGAGCAGTTGGAACTTCATGGGCAGTGCATCACCAGGTCTCCCTGGCTCAAATCTGTAAGGCCGCAACATGGTCTTCAGTACACACGTTTACTAGGTTCTACCAGGTGGACGTTAGAAGTCAGGAGGATGTCGCCTTTGGGCGCAGTGTGTTGCAGGCCGCAAAAGATCCTCATGTCTGATAGCGCTCAGCTTATGTATGGTGTATCCCCCCCCCCCTCATTGGGCATTGCTTTAGGACATCCCACATAGTAATGACTATGCCGCTCTGTGTCCCGTGATGTACAAGAAAGAAAATAGGATTTTTATAACAGCTTACCTGTAAAATCCTTTTCTTGGAGTACATCACGGGACACAGAGCTCCCGCCCCTCTTTTGGGGACACTTATTGCTTTGCTACAAAACTGAGGTACTCCCGGATGGGAGGGGCTTATATAGGGGAGGGTACTTCCGGTTTTGGAAGTTGCCAGTGCCAGCACCTGAAGGTATCTATATAACCCACATAGTAATGACTATGCCGCTCTGTGTCCCGTGATGTACTCCAAGAAAAGGATTTTACAGGTAAGCTGTTATAAAAATCCTATTTTTTAAAGGCGCCCTGTCCCGCCGAGCTCGCGTGCAGAAGCAAAGGCATAGGTGAGTAGCAGCCGCATATGAAAACGGTGTTCAAACCACACATGTGAGGTATCACTGTGATCGGTAGAGCAATAATTCTAGCCCTAGTCCTGCTCTGTAACACAAAACATGCAACCTGTAGAATTTTTTAAACGTCGCATACATACATTTTTAAGAATAAAAGTTTGTCGCCATTCTACGAGTGGGCGTAACTTTGAAGCGTGACATGTTTGGTATTAATTTATTCGGTGTAACATCTTTCACAATATAAAAAAAAATTGGACCAAAATTTACTGATTTCCAAAAAAAAAATGCGCCTGTAAGACCACTGAGCTAATACGGTGTGACTAAAAGTATTGAAATGACCTCCATTTTATTTTCTAAATGTTTGGGGGTTCCAAGTAATTTTCTTGCAAATAAAAAAAACCTGATTTTAACTTGTAAACAACAAGTTTAAAAAATAGGCCCGGTCCTTTTAAAGTGGATGTAAACCTGATTCATAAAAATTTGAGCTGGGCACATATAATTGTAGTGTTTTCTCATCTCTCTTCAAAGCACCAAGTCCTGTTACATAGTTACATAGTAGGTGAGGTTGAAAAAAGACACAAGTCCAACCTGTGTGTGTGATTATATGTCAGCATTACATTGTATATCCCTGTATGTTGTGGTCGTTCAGGTGCTTATCTAATAGTTTCTTGAAACCATCAATGCCCCCTGCTGAGACCACCGACTGTGGAAGGGAATTCCACATCCTTGCTGCACTCACACTAAAGAACCCTCTACGTAGTTTAAGGTTAAACCTCTTTTCTAATTTTAATGAGTGGCCACGTGTCCTGTTAAACTCCCTACAGCAAAAAAGTTTTATCCCTATTGTGGGGTCACCAGTACAGTATTTGTAAATTGAAATCATATCCCCTCTCAAGCATCTCTTCTCCAGAGAATAAGTTCAGTGCTCGCAACCTTTGCTCATAACGAATATCCTCCAGAACCTTTATTAGCTTTGTTGCCTTTCTTTGTACTCTCTCCATTTCCAGTACATCCTTCCTGAGGACTGGTGCCCAGAACTGTACAAGCACACTCCAGGTGTGGCCGGACCAGAGTCTTGTAGAGAGGAACGATTATCGTTTTATCTCTGAAGTTAATGCATGCCAATATTCTGTTTTCTTTGTTAGCAGCAGCTTGGCATTGCATGCCATTGCTGAGCCGATCATCTACTAGGACCCCCAGGTCCTTTTCAATCCAAGGTTCTCCCCCCAATGTATAGATTGCATTCGTATTTTTGCTACCCTAATGCATTATTTTACATTTTTCTACATTGAACCTCATTTGCCATGTAGTTGCCCACCCCATTAATTGGTTCAGATCTTTTTGCAAGGTTTCCACATCCTGCAGAGAAGTTATTACCCTGCTTAGCTTTGTATCGTTTGCAAATACAGAGTGTGCACTGCTTTCCCCATCCTCCTGGTCGTTTATGAACAAATTAAACAGGATAGGTCCCAGCACAGAACCCTGCGGGACCCACTACCCACCCCTGACCATTCCGAGTACTTCCTATTTATCACCACCCTCTGAACTCGCTCTTGTAGCCAGTTTTTAATCCATGTACTCACCCTATGGTCCATGCCAACAGACCTTATTTTGTACAGTAAACATTTATGGAGAACTGTGTCAAATGCTTTTGCAAAATCCAGATACACCACGTCTACGGGCCTTCCTTTATCTAGATGGAAACTTGCCGCCTCATAGAAGGTAAAAAAAAATTGGTTTGGCAAGAACGATTCTTCATGAATCCATGCTGATTACTGCTAATGATACCGTTCTCATTGCTAAAATCTTGTATATAGTCCCTTATCATCCCCTCCAATACTATTGATGTTGGGCTAACTGGTCTGTAATTCCTGGGGATGTATTTTGGGCCCTTTTTTAAATATGGGTGCTACATTGGCTTTTCTCCAATCAGCTGGTACCATTCCAGTCAGTAGACTGTCTGTAAAAATTAGGAACAATGGTCTGGCAATTACTTGACTGAGTTCCCTAAGTACCCTCTGGTTCAAACCATCTGGTCCCGATGATTTATTAATGTTAAGTTCCCAAGTCTAATTTTAATTCTGTCCTCTCTTAACCATGCACACTGCAGTTTTGGTTACCGAAGTCCCCCGATTCCCTCGTGAAGACTGAGGAGAAGAATAAATTCAATACCTTGGCCATCTCTCCATCCTTTGTAACCAGGTGTCCTTCCTCATTCTTTATGGGGCCAATATGGTCTGTCCTCCCTTTTTTTTTTTTACTGTTTACGTACTTAAAGCGGAGCTCCACCCTAAAGTGGAACTTCCACTCATCGGAACCCTCCCCCCCTCCGGTGTCATATTTGGCACCTTTCAGGGGGGAGGGGGGTGCAGATACCTGTCTAAGACAGGTATTTGCACCCACTTCCGGGAGTCCTCTCTGCTGGTAGTACGTCACTGCCCGCAGAATACCCATTGTATTCTGGGAGATACTTGGCTCCCAGAACACAACAGGGACCAGTGAGAACGGCGCAGCGTGACTCGCGCATGCGCCATAGGGAACCGGGCAGTGAAGCCCGCAAGGCTTCACTTCCTAGTTCCCTCAACGAGGATGGCGGTGGGGGCAGCAGAGTGACGAGCAATCGCTCGTCTTCTGCTGCCGACGTCGCTGGACTCCAGGACAGCTAACTGTCCTAATATTAAAAGTCAGCAGCTGCAGTATTTGTAGCTGCTGGCTTTTAATATTATTTTTTTCAGGGGAGCTCCGCTTTAAAGAATTTCTTGGTATTTTTTTTGCTCTCCTCCGCTATGTGTCTTTCATGGTCTATCTTAGCCGCCCTAATTGCACCCTTACATTTCTTGTTGTATTTATAAAGTCTGAATGCTGATGACGATCCCTCAACCTTGTATTTTGTTAAGGCCTTTTCCTTTTGCTTTTATATGCATTTTTACATTGGAGTTAAGCCATCCAGGACTTTTGCTCGCTCTTTTTTAAATGCATTACCCCATGGGATGCATTGGCTAATGCCCTTATTTAATATGCTCTTAAAGCAAACCCATCTCTTCTCCATGTTCTTTGTTCCTAAGATTTTATCCCAATTTATGCCTACTAGCAAGGTTCGTAGTTTAGGGAAGTTGGCTCTTTTGAAATTCAGTGTCTTTGTATTCCCCTTATGTTTCCTCCTTTTGTGTGATTTATACTGAAGCCAATTGACCTGTGATCGCTGTTTCCTAAATTGCCCCGTATTTCCACATCCGTGATCAGGTCTGTATTGTTGGTAATCAGTAGATCCAGTAACATTTTATTTCTAGTTGGTGCGTCTACCATCTGACCCATGAAATTGTCCTGCAAGACATTTAGGAACTGGCGAGCCTTAGCCTTATCCCTCCGCCCAGTCTGTCTGGATAATTAAAATCCCCCATTATGATAACACTTCCCATCCTTGCTGCTAATCCAAATTGTGATAGGAGATCTGTCTCCCCCTCCTCCCTCAGGTTAGGGGGCCTATAGCATACTCCCAGTATTATTTTCCCCTTGGCTTCATCCCTTTGGAGCTCTACCCATAAGGATTCCACCTCCTCACCAGCTCCCTTTAGTAATGTCATCTCTCAAATTTACTTGTACATTATTCTTGATATATAGGCATACCCCTCCCCCTTTTTTTACCCTCTCTATCCTTGCGATAAAGGGTATACCCTTGAATTGTTGCCAGCCACTCATGAGAGCTGTTGAACCAGGTCTCTGAAATTCCAACAAAATCCAAATCCTCCTCATACAACAGTATCTCTAGTTCCTGTGACATTCTCCTGCTCCTTTCTTCTGCTATCAGCATGATAACAAGTTCTCTGACACATGAGATAAAGACAGCCTGAGTCAGGGTGGGTGCTATAAATAGATTAGCAGAAGGCTGCTCTACTTTCAGCACAGCTCTGAAAGTCTCTGCCTATGTGGAGGGGGGTGTGTGCCTTTCCTCCAATCATCTGTCTCCCAGTGTAATCCAACACTACACTGCTACTGCTGAATAAAGAAGTGAAAAAAAATCTAACACAGTGTGCACTTTCTAAACAGTATATAAAGATGAAGACAGCAGATATGCATGTAAAGCTTATATAGGGAGATTTGTTTCATCTCTGCGTATAGCCTGAGGCTGTTCACTTCACTGGGTATAGGTGCGGGTTTACATCCACTTGAAGTGGTTAAATATTGGGAAATGGTCATGTATTGGAAAAATTATCTAAATGTGTATCTTTTACAGACATACTGCCAGTCATTAGAGCAGTATATAGGCATGTAGTCATATCTTTTTGGACAATGCTAGTTACCTGGCTGCCACATGAATATAATGAGATTTCTGATTTCACTGGCTGGATACTTGTTTTGGTCTATGGTGGAGGTCAGATGATTGGCGTGACATTCTTTCTCCAGGGGAGGTCAGCAGTTGCAGCCCATCATCATTGTTCATGATCAAGTCCCTTCATTCGTTAGGCGAGGGATAAATGTGTCCGCTTCAAACTTTCATCTTCATAAGCAACTCAAAAGATGCAGCTTCACTATTTCTGCCTGGATGGATTTCTTCTAAATAAGGACCGTTTTTTTATAAATATATTCTTGTATGGTTTGCATATATGTTGCAGTGTTAAATGTGACTTTTTTATCACTGTATGCTTTCTCTAGTGCCCATCAATCTGAGAAAAATACCAGAATTAGTCAACATTTAGAGGAACTGCAGAAGATTTCTACAGCACTACATGATCTTAAAGAAGAGGTGCAGCTTTTCATTTTTATTTTAATAAATTCTTTATTTTTACCTTTTCATTATTGTTGCATGACATGTTGAATAAGTAAGTATAAAAATTTCCATAATAGAATTTTAAAAGTACAACGCATTGAATGGTACATGAAGTTGCATTACTGCGAAAAGTGTTAGGGAATGGCAGGTGGGTTGCAGGATGGGATGGGAGTGACAGGTGTTAGGGAATGGGAATGACAGATTTGGGGGGATGGAATGGGAATGACAGGTGTGGGGGGGATAAGATGGCAAGTGTTGGGGGGATGGGAATGGCACGTATTTGGGCACTGGGATGGGAATGTCAGGTGTTGGGGACTGAAATGCGAATGGAAGGTGTTTGGACACTAGGATAGCTATGGCAGGTGTTGGGGATTGGGATGGGCATGGCAGGTGTTGTGGACTGGGATGGGCATGGCGCTGGGAAGGGAATGGCAGCTGTTTTGGGTGTTGAGGGAAGGGGTGAGAATGGCAGGTGTTGGGGGATGGGCATGAGAATGACGGGTGTTGGGGACTGGGGTGGGATTGGCAGGTTTTGGGGACTAGGATGGGCATGGCAGGTGTTGGGCACTGGGATGGGAATGGCAGGTGTTGGGCACTGGGATGGAAATGGCAGGTGTTGGGCACTGGGATGGGAATGGCAGGTGTTGGGCACTGGGATGGGAATGGCAGGTGTTGGGCACTGGGATGGGATTGGCAGGTGTTGGGCACTGGGATGGGAATGGCAGGTGTGGGGCACTGGGATGGGAATGGCAGGTGTGGGGCACTGGGATGGGGATGGCAGGTGTTGGGCACTGGGATGGGAATGGCAGGTGTTGGGCACTGGGATGGGAATGGCAGGTGTTGGGCACTGGGAAGGAATGGGATTGGCAGGTGTTGGGCACTGGGATGGGATTGGCAGGTGTTGGGCACTGGGATGGGAATGGCAGGTGTGGGGCACTGGGTTGGAATGGGTTTGGCAGGTGTTGGGCACTGGGATGGGAATGGCTGGTGTTGGGAACTGGGATGGGAATGGCAGGTGTTGGGGACTGGGATGGGGATGGCAGGTGTTGGGGACTGGGTTGGAATGGGAATGGCAGGTGTTGGGCACTGGGTTGGGATGGGAATGGCAGGTGTTGGGGGACGGGGACTGGGATGGGAATGGCAGGTGTTGGGGGTGGGGACTGGGATGGGAATGGCAGGTGTTGGGGGGCGGGGACTGGGATGGGAATGGCAGGTGTTGGGGGCGGGGACTGGGATGGGAATGGCAGGTGTTGGGCACTGGATTGGGATGGGAATGGCAGGTGTTGGGCACTGGGATGGGAATGGCAGGTGTTGGGCACTGGGATGGGAATGGCAGGTGTTGGGCACTGGGATGGGAATGGCAGGTGTTGGGCACTAGGTTGGAATGGGTTTGGCAGGTGTTGGGCACTGGGATGGGATTGGCAGGTGTTGGGCACTGGGATGGGATTGGCAGGTGTTGGGGACTGGGATGGGAATGGCAGGTGTTGGGCACTGGGTTGGAATTAGATTGACAGGTGTTGGGCACTGGGATGGGATTGGCAGGTGTTGGGCACTGGGATGGGATTGGCAGGTGTTGGGCACTGGGATGGAATGGGAATGGCAGGTGTGGGGCACTGGGTTGGAATGGGTTTGGCAGGTGTTGGGCACTGGGATGGGATTGGCAGGTGTTGGGCACTGGGATGGGAATGGCAGGTGTTGGGCACTGGGATGGGAATGGCAGGTGTTGGGCACTGGGATGGGAATGGCAGGTGTTGGGCACTGGGATGGGATTGGCAGGTGTTGGGCACTGGGATGGGATTGGCAGGTGTTGGGCACTGGGATGGGAATGGCAGGTGTTGGGCACTGGGTTGGAATGGGTTTGGCAGGTGTTGGGCACTGGGATAGGATTGGCAGGTGTTGGGCACTGGGATGGGATTGGCAGGTGTTGGGCACTGGGATGGAATGGGAATGGCAGGTGTGGGGCACTGGGTTGGAATGGGTTTGGCAGGTGTTGGGCACTGGGATGGGATTGGCAGGTGTTGGGCACTGGGATGGGAATGGCAGGTGTTGGGCACTGGGATGGGAATGGCAGGTGTTGGGCACTGGGATGGGAATGGCAGGTGTTGGGCACTGGGATGGGAATGGGATTGGCAGGTGTTGGGCACTGGGATGGAATGGGTTTGGCAGGTTTTGGGCATTGGGATGGAATGGGTTTGGCAGGTGTTGGGCACTAGGTTAGAATGGGTTTGGCAGGTGTTGGGCACTGGGATGGGAATGGCAGGTGTTGGGCACTAAGATGGGAATGGCAGGTGTTGGGCACTGGGATGGGAATGGCAGGTGTTGGGCACTGGGATGGGAATGGCAGGTGTTGGGCACTGGGATGGGAATGGCAGGTGTTGGGCACTGGGAAGGGAATGGCAGGTGTTGGGCACTGGGATGGAATGGGAATGGCAGGTGTGGGGCACTGGGTTGGAATGGGTTTGGCAGGTGTTGGGCACTGGGATGGGATTGGCAGGTGTTGGGCACTGGGATGGGAATGGCAGGTGTTGGCGACTGGGATGGGAATGGCAGGTGTTGGGCACTGGGATGGGAATGGCAGGTGTTGGGCACTGGGATGGAATGGGATTGGCAGGTGTTAGGCACTGGGATGGGATTGGCAGGTGTTGGGCACTGGGATGGGATTGGCAGGTGTTGGGCACTGGGATGGGAATGGCAGGTGTTGGGCACTGGGATGGGAATGGCAGGTGTTGGGCACTGGGTTGGAATGGGTTTGGCAGGTGTTGGGCACTGGGTTGGAATGGGTTTGGCAGGTGTTGGGCACTGGGATGGGATTGGCAGGTGTTGGGCACTGGGATGGAATGGGAATGGCAGGTGTGGGGCACTGGGTTGGAATGGGTTTGGCAGGTGTTGGGCACTGGGATGGGATTGGCAGGTGTTGGGCACTGGGATGGGAATGGCAGGTGTTGGGCACTGGGATGAGAATGGCAGGTGTTGGGCACTAGGTTGGAATGGGTTTGGCAGGTGTTGGGCACTGGGATGGGATTGGCAGGTGTTGGGCACTGGGATGGGATTGGCAGGTGTTGGGGACTGGGATGGGAATGGCAGGTGTTGGGCACTGGGTTGGAATTAGATTGACAGGTGTTGGGCACTGGGATGGGATTGGCAGGTGTTGGGCACTGGGATGGGATTGGCAGGTGTTGGGCACTGGGATGGAATGGGAATGGCAGGTGTGGGGCACTGGGTTGGAATGGGTTTGGCAGGTGTTGGGCACTGGGATGGGATTGGCAGGTGTTGGGCACTGGGATGGGATTGGCAGGTGTTGGGCACTGGGATGGGAATGGCAGGTGTTGGGCACTGGGATGGGATTGGCAGGTGTTGGGCACTGGGATGGGATTGGCAGGTGTTGGGCACTGGGATGGGAATGGCAGGTGTTGGGCACTGGGTTGGAATGGGTTTGGCAGGTGTTGGGCACTGGAATGGGTTTGGCAGGTGTTGGGCACTGGGATAGGATTGGCAGGTGTTGGGCACTGGGATGGGATTGGCAGGTGTTGGGCACTGGGATGGAATGGGAATGGCAGGTGTGGGGCACTGGGTTGGAATGGATTTGGCAGGTGTTGGGCACTGGGATGGGATTGGCAGGTGTTGGGCACTGGGATGGGAATGGCAGGTGTTGGGCACTGGGATGGGAATGGCAGGTGTTGGGCACTGGGATGGGAATGGGATTGGCAGGTGTTGGGCACTGGGATGGAATGGGTTTGGCAGGTTTTGGGCACTGGGATGGAATGGGTTTGGCAGGTGTTGGGCACTGGGTTAGAATGGGTTTGGCAGGTGTTGGGCACTGGGATGGGAATGGCAGGTGTTGGGCACTGGGATGGGAATGGCAGGTGTTGGGCACTGGGATGGGAATGGCAGGTGTTGGGCACTGGGATGGGAATGGCAGGTGTTGGGCACTGGGATGGGAATGGCAGGTGTTGGGCACTGGGAAGGGAATGGCAGGTGTTTGGCACTGGGATGGAATGGGAATGGCAGGTGTGGGGCACTGGGTTGGAATGGGTTTGGCAGGTGTTGGGCACTGAGATGGGATTGGCAGGTGTTGGGCACTGGGATGGAAATGGCAGGTGTTGGCGACTGGGATGGGAATGGCAGGTGTTGGGCACTAAGTTGGAATGGGATTGGCAGGTGTTAGGCACTGGGATGGGATTGGCAGGTGTTGGGCACTGGGATGGGATTGGCAGGTGTTGGGCACTGGGATGGGATTGGCAGGTGTTGGGCACTGGGATGGGATTGGCAGGTGTTGGGCACTGGGATGGGAATGGCAGGTGTTGGGCACTGGGTTGGAATGGGTTTGGCAGGTGTTGGGCACTGGGTTGGAATGGGTTTGGCAGGTGTTGGGCACTGGGATGGGATTGGCAGGTGTTGGGCACTGGGATGGAATGGGAATGGCAGGTGTGGGGCACTGGGTTGGAATGGGTTTGGCAGGTGTTGGGCACTGGGATGGGATTGGCAGGTGTTGGGCACTGGGATGGGAATGGCAGGTGTTGGGCACTGGGATGGGAATGGCAGGTGTTGGGCACTGGGAATGGGTTTGGCAGGTGTTGGGCACTGGGATGGAATGGGTTTGGCAGGTGTTGGGCACTGGGATGGAATGGGTTTGGCAGGTTTTGGGCACTGGGATGGAATGGGTTTGGCAGGTGTTGGGCACTGGGTTAGAATGGGTTTGGCAGGTGTTGGGCACTGGAATGGGAATGGCAGGTGTTGGGCACTGGGATGGGAATGGCAGGTGTTGGGCACTGGGTTAGAATGGGTTTGGCAGGTGTTGGGCACTGGGATGGGAATGGCAGGTGTGGGGCACTGGGTTGGAATGGGTTTGGCAGGTGTTGGGCACTGGGATGGGATTGGCAGGTGTTGGGCACTGGGATGGGAATGGCAGGTGTTGGGCACTGGGATGGGATTGGCAGGTGTTGGGCACTGGGATGGGAATGGCAGGTGTTGGGCACTGGGATGGGAATGGCAGGTGTTGGGCACTGGGATGGGAATGGCAGGTGTTGGGCACTGGGATGGGAATGGCAGGTGTTGGGCACTGGGATGGGAATGGCAGGTGTTGGGCACTGGGATGGGAATGGCAGGTGTTGGGCACTGGGAATGGGTTTGGCAGGTGTTGGGCACTGGGATGGAATGGGTTTGGCAGGTGTTGGGCACTGGGATGGAATGGGTTTGGCAGGTTTTGGGCACTGGGATGGAATGGGTTTGGCAGGTGTTGGGCACTGGGTTAGAATGGGTTTGGCAGGTGTTGGGCACTGGAATGGGAATGGCAGGTGTTGGGCACTGGGATGGGAATGGCAGGTGTTGGGCACTGGGATGGGAATGGCAGGTGTTGGGCACTGGGAAGGGAATGGCAGGTGTTGGGCACTGGGATGGAATGGGAATGGCAGGTGTGGGGCACTGGGTTGGAATGGGTTTGGCAGGTGTTGGGCACTGGGATGGGATTGGCAGGTGTTGGGCACTGGGATGGGAATGGCAGGTGTTGGGCACTGGGATGGGAATGGCAGGTGTTGGGCACTGGGATGGGAATGGCAGGTGTTGGGCACTGGGATGGGAATGGCAGGTGTTGGGCACTGGGATGGGAATGGCAGGTGGTGGGCACTGGGATGGAATGGGTTTGGCAGGTGTTGGGCACTGGGATGGAATGGGTTTGGCAGGTTTTGGGCACTGGGATGGAATGGGTTTGGCAGGTGTTGGGCACTGGGTTAGAATGGGTTTGGCAGGTGTTGGGCACTGGGATGGGAATGGCAGGTGTTGGGCACTGGGATGGGAATGGCAGGTGTTGGGCACTGGGATGGGAATGGCAGGTGTTGGGCACTGGGATGGGAATGGCAGGTGTTGGGCACTGGGATGGGAATGGCAGGTGTTGGAGACTGGGATGGGAATGGCAGGTGTTGGCGACTGGGATGGGAATGGCAGGTGTTGGCGACTGGGATGGGAATGGCAGGTGTTGGCGACTGGGATGGGAATGGCAGGTGTTGGCGACTGGGATGGGCATGGCAGGTGTTGGCGACTGGGATGGGCATGGCAGGTGTTGGCGACTGGGATGGGCATGGCAGGTGTTGGCGACTGGGATGGGCATGGCAGGTGTTGGCGACTGGGATGGGCATGGCAGGAGTTGGCGACTGGGATGGGCATGGCAGGAGTTGGCTACTGGGATGGGCATGGCAGGAGTTGGCGACTGGGATGGGCATGGCAGGTGTTGGCGACTGGGATGGGCATGGCAGGAGTTGGCGACTGGGATGGGCATGACAGGAGTTGGCGACTGGGATGGGCATGGCAGGAGCTGGCGACTGGGATGGGCATGGCAGGAGTTGGCGACTGGGATGGGCATGGCAGGTGTTGGTGACTGGGATGGGCATGGCAGGTGTTGGCGACTGGGATGGGCATGGCAGGTGTTGGCGACTGGGATGGGCATGGCAGGTGTTATGGGATGGGAATAGCAGGTGTGTGTGGGGAGCAGGGGGTGAGATGTTGGGGGATGGGAATGGCCAGGTGTTGGGGGAATGGGATGGGAATGGCAGCTATTTGGGCTCTGGTATGGGAATGCCAGGTCTCAATAAGTGATTGGCAAAAAGATGTGTGAGCCAACCACCAACTTATCAGTTTTTAACACGGACCGATCACGGTGGATAAAAAAAAAAAATACAAAAAAGAGGGCGCACCGGCCTAGTGCATTATCCCAAGTATATCTAATAATAATAAAAACAAAGTATTAACTACTCACACAAACATATGGAAAAATTAGTGGGGGAGGGTCCAAAGGCTTTCATTTGATACTTTCACTCACAATGAAACCTTTAGCACTTCTCCACTATCCCCCCCCCCCCACCCACACCGTTTTTGTGTGTGTGTGTTTGTCACGTTTTGCCTTTATTTTTGGTTGCACTGTACACGTCTTTTTTTACGTTTGATTAGTAGGGTGTAGGTCCTCGGGCCTGCCCTGAAAGTCTTGGGAGGGGGTGGATATGGCCTTCTGGCTTAGTTTGCCCTCTCTCATGGGGTCTCCCTTCGGGGGAGCCCCACCCAGTACTTGGGTGGGTC
The DNA here is from genome assembly GCA_029206835.1 of Rana muscosa. Classification (NCBI taxonomy): domain Eukaryota; kingdom Metazoa; phylum Chordata; class Amphibia; order Anura; family Ranidae; genus Rana; species Rana muscosa. The sequence goes on along the minus strand of CM055125.1, from coordinate 334,240,824 downwards.
TGTTTCGGCAGACCTCCCAGAGAACGGGGTCCACCTGGTTTGGGCCAAGAAGACCAGTGAAGTACCCCAGTCCCTGTCAGGAGCCTTGCGCTCCGGGGGATTAGGGCTAGGGTCCTTTCTCTTCGGAGGAGGACCATGGTGTACACCCTGTGCCCTTTTTGTTTTTCACTGTGCAGTTTTTTTTTTTGCTTCGGGTGGAGTCTGAGTGTGTTCACACACCACGGGCTTTAAAAAAAAAATCTCCTTCCCGTGTCAAGATCACCTCCGATAGGTGTAAGGCTGGCTGCAAGCCAGCCTGTATTTGTGGGAGGAGGCTGAGTGGGCTACTTAAGCCTCCTTCCCTGTTGGGTCTGGGTTGCCATCGTTTCTGGACTCACTTCCGGTTTGGCAGTGGGATGGTCGGCTGCAGCAGGCATGGCGGTTCCTCTCCGGGTGCTCACGCCGATCGCCCATCCAGACATCGATCTACTCCTTGGTTCAGGCCTGTATCCTTGAGGGGGCCCGCCCGCCAGGTGTCATGCCCGTTCACTTACTCACCGCTACTTCCGGATGCACGCTGGCTTCCTTGCAGGGCCGCCCGCTCGTTCACCCGTTCCTCCTTCGGGGCTCACACTGGGATAGGGGGGCCCCTCTGTCCACCCTCCCACTTCTCTGGGTACACACTGAGGCGTCCACGTGGTACGGGGCTCCATGGAAGCCGCTGCCTGCTTCTCCTAGTGTTCACGCCTGGGGAGGGGGGGGCTGCCGTCCGGCTATCCACCCTCCAGCGTTGCCAGGGCTCCGTCTCGCATGCCATTGTATCGGTTCCTCTCTAGGAGCTCTCGCCGGGCACCATCGGTGGGACCGCCTGCCCGTCCTTCCTGTCTCATACTTGTGTTTCCACCAGCTTGGGGGGGGGGCGTCCACCCACCCACTCCTCTGAGCACACGCCGGCATCTTGCAAGGCCGCCCACTCGGCTGTTCATCCTTCCCGGGGCTCGGAGTATCAGAGGGGGGGGCGTCGTCCATGCTGGTATAGTGAGGGGGGCGTCGTCCATACTGGTATAGTGAGGGGGGGCCGTCCATACTGGTATAGTGAGGGGGGCCGTCCATGCTGGTATAGTGAGGGGGGGGCCGTCCATGCTGGTATAGTGAGGGGGGGCGTCCATGCTGGTATTGAGAGGGGGGGCATCCATGCTGGTATTGAGAGGGGGGGCGTCCATGCTGTTATAGAGATGGGGGGGCGTCCATGCTGGTGTCAAGAGATTGGGGCTATCCATTCTGGTGTCAAGAGATGGGGGCTGTCCATGCTGGTGTCAAGATGGGGGGGCTGTCCGTGTTGGTGTCCGGCATTTCTATCATTGCGTTTCTGTCATTGCATTTCTGCCCCAGCATTTCTGTCTTTGCGTTTTCTGCCCCAGCATTTCTGTCATTGCGTTTTCTGCCCCAGCATTTCTGTCATTGCGTTTCTGCCCCAGCATTTCTGTCATTGCGTTTCTGCCCCAGCATTTCTGTCATTGCGTTTCTGCCCCAGCATTCTGTCATTGCGTTTCTGCCCCAGCATTTCTGTCATTGCGTTTCTGCCCTGGCATTTCTGTCATTGCGTTTCTGCCCATGCTGGTATTGAGAGGGGGGGTGTCCATGCTGGTATTGAGAGGGGGGGTGTCCATGCTGGTATTGAGAGGGGGGGTGTCCATGCTGGTATAGAGAGGGGGGGCGTCCATGCTGGTGTCAAGAGATGGGGGCTGTCCATGCTGGTGTCAAGATGGGGGGGGGCTGTCCGTGTTGGTGTCTGGCATTTCTATCATTGCGTTTCTGCCCCAGCATTTCTGTCATTGCATTTCTGCCCCAGCATTTCTGTCTTTGCGTTTTCTGCCCCAGCATTTCTGTCATTGCGTTTCTGCCCCAGCATTCTGTCATTGCGTTTCTGCCCCGGCATTCTGTCATTGCGTTTCTGCCCCGGCGTTTCTGTCATTGCGTTTCTGCCCCGGCGTTTCTGTCATTGCGTTTCTGCCCCGGCGTTTCTGTCATTGCGTTTCTGCCCCGGCGTTTCTGTCATTGCGTTTCTGCCCCGGCGTTTCTGTCATTGCGTTTCTGCCCGGCGTTTCTGTCATTGCGTTTCTGCCCCGGCGTTTCTGTCATTGCGTTTCTGCCCCGGCGTTTCTGTCATTGCGTTTCTGCCCCGGCGTTTCTGTCATTGCGTTTCTGCTCCGGCGTTTCTGTCATTGCGTTTCTGCCCCGGCGTTTCTGTCATTGCGTTTCTGCCCCGGCGTTTCTGTCATTGCGTTTCTGCCCCGGCGTTTCTGTCTTTGCGTTTTCTGCCCCAGCATTTCTGTCATTGCGTTTTCTGCCCCAGCATTTCTGTCATTGCGTTTCTGCCCCAGCATTTCTGTCATTGTGTTTCTGCCCCAGCATTTCTGTCATTGCGTTTCTGCCCCAGCATTCTGTCATTGCGTTTCTGCCCCAGCATTTCTGTCATTGCGTTTCTGCCCTGGCATTTCTGTCATTGCGTTTCTGCCCATGCTGGTATTGAGAGGGGGGTGTCCATGCTGGTATTGAGAGGGGGGGTGTCCATGCTGGTATAGAGAGGGGGGGCGTCCATGCTGGTGTCAAGAGATGGGGGCTGTCCATGCTGGTGTCAAGATGGGGGGGGCTGTCCGTGTTGGTGTCTGGCATTTCTATCATTGCGTTTCTGCCCCAGCATTTCTGTCATTGCATTTCTGCCCCAGCATTTCTGTCTTTGCGTTTTCTGCCCCAGCATTTCTGTCATTGCGTTTCTGCCCCAGCATTCTGTCATTGCGTTTCTGCCCCGGCATTCTGTCATTGCGTTTCTGCCCCGGCGTTTCTGTCATTGCGTTTCTGCCCCGGCGTTTCTGTCATTGCGTTTCTGCCCCGGCGTTTCTGTCATTGCGTTTCTGCCCCGGCGTTTCTGTCATTGCGTTTCTGCCCCGGCGTTTCTGTCATTGCGTTTCTGCCCGGCGTTTCTGTCATTGCGTTTCTGCCCCGGCGTTTCTGTCATTGCGTTTCTGCCCCGGCGTTTCTGTCATTGCGTTTCTGCCCCGGCGTTTCTGTCATTGCATTTCTGCTCCGGCGTTTCTGTCATTGCGTTTCTGCCCCGGCGTTTCTGTCATTGCGTTTCTGCCCCGGCGTTTCTGTCATTGCGTTTCTGCCCCGGCGTTTCTGTCATTGCGTTTCTGCCCCGGCGTTTCTGTCATTGCGTTTCTGCCCCGGCGTTTCTGTCATTGCGTTTCTGCCCCGGCGTTTCTGTCATTGCGTTTCTGCCCCGGCGTTTCTGCCCCGGCGTTTCTGTCATAGCATTCTGCCCCGGCGTTCCTGTCATAGCGGCTCTGCCTAAGTATTGCTGTCTGCGTTTTTCTGCCTCAGCATTTCTGCCCCAGGATTTCTGTCTGCGTTTTCTACCCCAGGATTTCTGTCTGCACTTTCTGCCCCGGCATTTCTGTCATTGCGTTTCTGCCCCGGCGTTTCTGTCATAGCGTTCTGCCCCGGCGTTCCTGTCATAGCGGCTCTGCCTAAGTATTGCTGTCTGCGTTTTTCTGCCTCAGCATTTCTGCCCCAGGATTTCTGTCTGCGTTTTCTACCCCAGGATTTCTGTCTGCACTTTCTGCCCCAGGATTTCTGTCTGCGCTCTCTGCCCCAGGATAGTGTCTCTGCCCCAGGATTTCTGTTGTTGCGTGTCCATCGTAGCATTCTGCCCCAGTATTTCTGTCTCCGCGTCCAGTCTCAGCATTTCGGTCATAGCGTATCTGCCTCGGGTTTTTCTGTCATGGCGTTTCTGCTCAGCGTTCTGCCCCAGGATTCTGGCATTAGGTTTCTGCCTCAGCGTTGCAGTCTCAGCTTTTCCGTCTTCACTTTTCTGCCTCAAACGTTTCGGTCTCAGCATTTTTGTCCTGGCGTTTTCTGCCCCAAGGTTTCTGTCGTAGCGCTTCCGCCTCGGCGTTCAGTCTCAGCATTTCCGTTGCAACGTTTCAGTCTTAGCGTTTTTTCAGAGGGGTGTTGTGGTTCAGTCACGGCATGCTCCAGTAGCTGTTCTCATCTTCGTTGGTTACCATGTATCATTGTGTCTTTGTTCATGTTTGTACCTGGGTTAGTTAGCTAGGGCTCACATTTTGGGATCTGTCACGTCTACAGATCCATACGGGCTGAGGTTTCGTTTGTTAAATGATTGTTGACCACAATCTTCTCGCCCGTATACCATACGATGCACGTTCATTCATTACACCTATACGATCACCCACTACGGTCCGTGGGTACACCAGCCCTGAGTGTTCAGTTTAATTACCTGTCTCTGCGCTACAGGTTACTTGGGCTCACTCGCCACTCACACAAGGGGGGGGTCATCCATCATCAGGTTCATGTACGCCTGGTGGTCTTGTCATTTCTGCATGTTCTCTTTCTTAGGTAGGCTCGTTGTTCTCATGTCTGGTTGTCTGTCTTTTTTCTCTAGTTTGTGTTCTCAGGTTGGGCTGCGCTGGCATCTTCGCCATTATTTACCATGCTTGCACTCGCTTCCATCAGTCCTGCCCATTGCCAGGGCTAGTTGATTGGTGCGGATGTCATTCACCATTGGGCTCACCCTTGGGTAGGTAGCAGTCTTTTTCTTTCAGTTGTCGTTCTGTTGCTGAGGCCCTGGTCACCACCCAGGTTTTCACAGTCTCTCTCAGGGTGTGTGCTGAGCCACGGCCTCTTGTCGCCCACAGGGGTGGGTTTGGGCAACGTCGTCATGTTTCCGGGTTCCGCTAGCGGCTCTGATCTCTTGTTTGGGCATGTCTGCTTCATGCCAGGAGACTTTCTTGCCCAGGATGGAGTCTGACCCTCCTTCCTCGGTGCAGGATTCAGACTCGGTTGTCAGCTCACAGGCGGTGGCACGACCCGATCGAGTCAGGTGGGACCAGTGTTCTGTCTGGCATCTTTCTCCATGCTTGACGATGCTCATTGCTGTGGCGCTTTGGCCTTATCCGCCGACTCCTGCAACCCATCCATCAGGTATCTAGCCCTACAACTCCTGCCAGTTGTCCTCTTTTTGCCCTCTCCCTCTTCCCCATACCTAGTTTGGGTAGGCCGGGGGCACATCTCTGATGTCCGGTTGAAGTAGTACGATCTTCTCGCCCATCGGTTGCAGAGGCTCCTCGGGCCAGCCTTTGCTTCCTTTCCCCCACGTATCCTCTCATTTACTAGCAGGTCATTCTCATGTCTGGGTTGTGCCAGGCATCAGGCTTATTTCAATCTTGCATGGGACCAGATACAGATACTGTTGTCATCCGGGTGCGTGCTACTTCACTGACGATTTGTTACCTTTCCTTCTTCACCTACAGTTGTCTCTTTTTGCCCACTTTTCAGGCATACTGACCAGCTAGGCCAAGGCACACCTCAGGCCTTGGTTCCTTTTAGGGTTATCGCTGTCACACTCGAAGACTCTGACGACAAGTGTAAGGCTGGCTGCAAGCCAGCCTGTATTTGTGGGAGGAGGCTGAGAGGGCTACTTAAGCCTTCTCCCCTGTTGGGTCTGGGTTGCCATCGTTTCTGGATTCCCACCCAGCCGTTTCGCCCAGATTCATGCATACTCATTCTATTTTCCTTTTCCTTATTCTTACATTCAGGGTATGCCCACTTTTCAGGCATACTGACCAGCTAGGCCAAGGCACACCTAAGGCCTTGGTTCCTTTTTAGGGTTATCGCTGTCACACTCGAAGACTCTGACGACAACCTCTATTATAACAGAGGGGGCCCCTTGATTGAATTCTTGGGAAGCGTCCAGGGATAGAGTACTTGTCTCTTTGGGTAATGATCCCACATTTGTGCTCACCTATCCTAACTCTCAATGGGCGGGATGTACAACCCACATATAGACGACCACACGGGCAGATAATACCATATACAACATAGGCTGTTCCGCAGTTAATAAACTGTCTAGTGAGGTGAAATCTACAGTCTTTTCCAATGATAGATTTTTTCCTTTGCCACATACACGTGCACATACCACAGTTTTTGACACTACACCTGTAACTTCCTTTTGTCCATATGCTGTGCGCCTTATTGGTACATTTCCTCACTCCCCAGATCCCGAGGTTTCCTCAAAATAGTGTTTGGTCTTTCCGGGTGCATTTCTCCTAGAATAGGATCTTGTTTAAGAATCCCCCAGTTCTTCTTAAAGGGGTTGTAAAGGCAATTTTTTTTTAAATAACAAACATGTTCTACTTGCCTCCACTGTGCAGCTTGTTTTGCACAGAGTGGCCCCGAACCTGGTCTTCTGGGGTCCCTCTGCGGCTGTCTCGGCTCCTTCCTGCAAGAACTAACCACCTTCATTCGCATGGTGGTTAGTTCTTGCGGGCGCGCTCCCGTGATACAGCTGGCGGCTATAGCCGCTCACTGTATCACTCGTCCCCGGCGCACCGCGTCATTGGATGTGAGTGACAGCAGAGCGAGCCAATGGCTGCACTGCTTTCAATCCATCCACTCTAGCCAATCAACGGCCAGGCCGGTATTGTCAGATGTTTTTTCACCTTAATGCATAGGATGCACTATAACCCGACCCGATACCTATTGCACCACACTAAAATGTCTAAGAAAAGTTATCTCAAGTCTTTACCTATGTTTATGATAAATGCTGCTAGGCATTGTATTCCGTGTCACTGGCGGTCAAAAAACTCCATTAAGGAAAGAATGGTTCTCTAGAATCAACCACATTGAGAAAATAGAGGAATTAATCAGCATTTCACAAGAAAACATCTCAAAATTCACTTAAACCTGGTATAACTGGATACAATTTAAATCTAGTAGTGCCTATAAGGAAGTAATGTAATACTGGAAAAGAGGAAATGAAGTAGAGAGAATAAACAGTCAATAGGATGGAAAAAGGAAGTTAACATATGCGCCCCCCTCTTATATATACCTACACCTTATTAAAAACTACTTTCTCTTATCGTCCATGGACTGACACAGCTGGATACTGTAAACGTGTGGGTATATGTCCCTGCTTGCAGGAGAAGATCTAGGCAGAATGTTAGATGTTAGAAACATACATTCTAGAACAAATCAGAGCTGAACAGCCCCGCCCAGGGGGGCGGTCCCTCCGGACATTACCCTTCCGCCAGCAGGCTCAGTTTTTTTTTTTTGCCTAGCAGAAGGAGAAGACGTGGCTCTCTCAGGAGCCAGTCTCCTGGAAGATTTTACTTTTACATTTTATTCCTTTTGGGAATTTTATTTTATTTTTGAGACCTTCAATCAACTGTCGGCTGGGCAACAGGTTGGGTACACTGGTATCCTCGTAGTCTTCCCTGTCCAACCATCGAGCGTGCTGATCCTCGCCTTGTGTGCGTGAGACTCAGTTCACGACATACCCCATGACTCCAGGGGTGGCCGGGTTGCTTTTATGCTCCCGCGGTCCTCTCAAGATTGAACAGTACTTGACTGACTGTATCTTTCGCGGTGGACCGGTCCGACAGCTACGCAGTACTGCTCTGTGATAGGTCTGTCTGAAACAAGCCAGTGGGTCCCTCTGGGACGGGTAAGTTCCTCAGCTTCTACTTCTCCATGCCGGACAAGCCGGAGACCACAGTGCGGGTGTTCGACAGGAGCGACTACTACATGGTGCACGGAAGCGATGCCACCTTCGCCGCCAAGGAGGTCTTCAAGACCAATGGGGTCATCAAGTACCTAGGATCAGGGAACAAGAAATTGGAAAGCATGGTACTCAGTAAAATGAACTTTGAGTCTGTTGTGAGAGATCTGCTTCTTGTTCGTCAGTATCGGGTGGAAGTTTACAAGAATAAGTCTTCAAGCAAATCCTCCAATGACTGGCACCTGGCATTTAAGGCCTCTCCAGGAAACCTGACTCAGTTTGAAGAGATCTTGTTTGGCAATAATGACATGTCCTCTGCGGTTGGAGTTGTTGGTGTCCGTCTGGTCAGCTCTGAAGGTCAGAGAGTGGTCGGTGTGGGTTATGTGGATTCCACTCTGAGACGGCTGGGAGTATGTGAATTCCTGCTGCAGGTGAGTACATGCTGGCTGTGTTTCTTTATATGGGGGGGTTTCTCCCTGTCTCCCCCCCCCTGTTATGCTGCTCTCTGCACCCTGTACTGGTGCTGTGCTGTGGGGGTGCCTGGGGGTCACTCTGGCCTGGCTGGGGACGCTTATGTCTGTAGTGGACTCTGGGAAGTGGAGCAGTTCTCTGGTGTGTGAGGTGGGGACTTATTGCATGCGCCATTCATTTTTTTTTTTTAATATTGCGCTCAGCGGTCATCTTGCCGTGGTTCAAGGGCGCAGTTATATCTACGGCCGGCGGCCATTTTCTTGTAGCTGCGGCGCTTTTACTTTCGGTTTCGGCCTCTAGCGGCGGCGTGAATCTCCTCATCTCCTCAGATTCTTCACTCTCCTCAGGCTTCACAGCACGGTTTCTTCAGCAGAACTGAGCGGTCCTTAAGGGTTGGTGAGTCCTCCGGGTATCCCCGCCTCAGCGTAGCCAGTGGGTGGACTGTATATTCACTGTAGTAGTGTATAAGGTCTCAGAGGGTGGCGATATGGAGTCTGGTACACCTGCTTATCCACACTTGCCTGACGCAACTGGCAGTGCTCCTGCACCTGTGGTCCCTATGGACCAGTTGTCGGTGGTCCTGGAATCATTCCTTGTCAGAATGGAAGTGGTGTGTGAGCGCACGGGAGCTGTAAAGCGCACCCTCCCCACACATTCTCCTGTAGGGGAGTGCTCTGTCTCAGATATGGGCCTAGCTACTGCCGCTCAGGACCCTAGCTCTGAGGATTTTGATGTCTTTGGACAGGACATTGCTTGTGAGGAAGACTCCAGTCCTGAACCAGTAACTGACAGGGTGCTTGTAAGTGAACTCATTGATGCTGTGAGGGACACTCTCAAGCTGAATGTTGAGACTGAGGAACCCCAGGTGGAAACTGTCTCCTATGGTTTCTTTAAAACCGTCTCTTCAAAAAAGGTCTTTCCATATGTGCCTTTTTTTTAATACATTCATTGACCAAGTCTGGGAAAAGCCGCAGAAGACTTTGACGGTCCCGTGGCGCCTAGCTATAAAGTACCCCTTTGAGGAGGACCTGGTTAGGAAGTGGGCTCACCCCCAAGTGGTCGACCCCCCGGTCGTCCGTTTGAATAAGGCTACCACGCTCCCAATGGAAGGGACTCCTGCATTTAAGGATCCCACTGACAGGAGGTCTGAGGTGGTGAGTAGAACTATGTTTCCCTTATTGGGGTCTGCCATACGCCCTATTGTGGCGGCGACACTTGTGTCTCAGACACTCACAAGATGGGCAAAGAATTTGCACCAGACGGTACAGGAGCATAATCTCCCTCCTGAGACCATTGCCCTGGCTCATCAACTTGTGCAGGGTCTGGTCTATGTGTGCGATGCCACTTTGGATGCAGGCCCTTTTATATCTGGGGCCTCTATCTCTGCTGTGGTGCTGCGTCGCCTTATCTGGCTAAAATGCTGGTCGGCCGACCTAGCTTCCAAAAAGCTACTGGCTGACTTGCCCTTTAAGGGCGGTAGACTGTTTGGGGCCGCCCTGGATGACATTATTAAGGATGTCACAGGGGGTAAGAGCACCTTCCTCCCTCAGTCTGTTAAGGGAAAGGAGCCCCTCCGCAGGTCGGGCCCTTCCTTTCCGGCGAAGAAGTTTTTTCGTCAGTCAGAATCCACGGGTAAGCCCGCCCAGACTGAAAAAAGTTTGGCGGGGGGACTCAAGAGTCCATGGGTGCGTAAGCCTACCAAGCAAGCTCCCAAGCCCGCCACCGCATGAAGTCTTGCCCCTGCCCGACTGTGGGGTGGGGGGACGTCTTTGCAGGTTCACAGTTCGGTGGACCTCCCGGATCTCCGACCGGTGGGTGTGCGAGGTGGTCGCCTCCGAATACAGGATAGAGTTCCGCTCATGGCCCCCAAATAGGTTCTTCCCCTCAAACCTCCCTCTCCTTCCCGCCCGCCGGGCGGCCCTCTTGAGGGCCGTACAGGATTTGCTCGGGTGCGGAGTGATTGTGCCAGTTCCGTCACAGGAGAGGTTTCAGGGGTTTTACTCGAACCTGTGTGTTGTCCCGAAGAAGGACGGGGTACGGCCTATCCTGGACCTCAAGGCTTTGAATGCCTATGTGACGGTACAAAAATTCCGGATGGAATCCATTCGCACGGTCATTGCGAACCTCCACCAAGGGGATTTCCTGGCGTCCTTGGATATCAAGAACGCTTACTTGCACGTCCCAATCTGCGCAGGTCACCAGAGGTTTCTGTGCTTTGCCATAGGCGAAGTCCACTATCAGTTCGTGGCTCTTCCCTTCGTCCTAGCATCGGCACCACGGGTTTTCACGAAAGTGCTTGCCCCGGTTCTAGCTTTGCTGAGACAGCAAGGAATTGTTATCGTGGGCTATCTGGACGATCTCCTTCTCAGAGCAGAAAATGGCTCAGAATTGGAGGAAAATGTGACAATAGTCAGTCAGCCCCTCCGGGACTTCGAATGGCTTCTGAACATGCAGAAGTCTGTTCTAGTCCCGACTCAACGATTGGAGTATCTGGGTCTGATCCTGGACACTTCGGCAGCGAAGGTGTTTCTACCCTCAGAAGTTACTGACACTTCAGTCGGCAGTGCGGGTTCTGACGTCCCGAAAATGGTCGTCAATTCGCTTCTGCATGAGAGTCCTGGGACTAATGGTGGCCTCCTTCGAGGCGGTTCCGTATGCCCAATCACACATTCGGGCATTGCAGAAGGGAATTCTGTCTGTTTGGGACAAGTCCCCATTGTCATTGGATCTTCAGATCCAGGTGAGTCACTCTGTCAAGGCGTCCCTGACGTGGTGGCTGAGATCCCCGGCTCTTCGGGCCGGGAAGTCGTTCCTCCCGATCCAGTGGACGGTTGGTCACGACGGACGCCAGCCTGACGGGCTGGGGAGGAGTTTGGGGAGTCCTGTCAGCGCAAGGCCTCTGGACTCCGGACGAGTCTCGTCTCCCAAATAACGTTCTGGAATTGCGAGCGATCAGACTGTGTCTCTTCGCGTGGTCGAGGAGACTACAGGGCCGCTCAATCAGAATTCAGTCAGACAACACCATGGCCGTGGCGTATGTCAACCATCAGGGGGGCGCTCGGCTGCGGCATCCGAGGTTGCCCACATCCTAAGGTGGGCGGAAAGAAGCGTGCCGGCGCTGTCGGCCGTCTACATTCCGGGCGTAGAAAATTGGCAGACGGACTATCTGAGTCGCCAGTCCTTGGACCAGGGGGAGTGGTCCTTGCATCCGGAGGTGTTTCAACTCCCTTGTCAGCGGTGGGGCACACAGGATGTGGACCTGATTGCATCTCGACTCAATCGCAAGGTGTCGAGGTTTGTGGCCAGGTCCAGAGACCCCTGGGCGGATGCCTCGGACGCGTTGGCTCTGTGGGGTCAGTATCGCTTGATATACGCTTACCCTCCACTGCAGTTGATTCCTCGTCTGTAGCGGCCGAGGGCATTCCGGTGATCCTCATTGGCCTCAGCGTTATTGGTACGCCGATCTGGTACGTCTCATCGCGGACGTCCCTTGGAGACTGCCCATGAGGGAGGACCTTCTGTCTCAGGGTCCTATCTTTCATCCTGCTTTAAAGTCTCTGGTTTTAACGTCATGGCTATTGAGAACCAGGTGCTGAAGGACCGAGGCCTGTCGGATTCGGTGATTTCAACCATGCTTAGGGCACGGAAGTCTTCTTCTAGAAAGATCTATCACCGTACCTGGAGAGCTTACAACGCTATGTGCGAAGAGCTAGACTGGCGTCCACGGACGTACTCTCTCCCCAGAATCCTGCCGTTCTTGCAGCGTGGTGTAGCCCAAAGGCTGGCTTTGAGCACTATTAAGGGTCAGATTTCGGCCTTAGCCGTTTTCTTTCAACGACCCCTAGCAGGTCATTCTTTAGTTAGCACTTTTGTGCAGGGGGTTCGCCATGTGATTCCCCCTGCCAAGCCCCCGCTCCCTCCTTGGGATCTGAATTTGGTGCTCTCGGTTCTTCAGGAACCTCCTTTTGAAAATATCAGAGATATTCCTCTTTTAACCTTGTCTCAGAAGGTGGCTTTCTTAGTGGCCATCACTTCTGTTAGACGGGTGTCTGAGTTGGCGGCTCTGTCATGCAAGTTGCCTTACCTGGTCCTCCATAAGGATAAGGCGGTGTTGCGCCCGCGACCATCTTTCCTTCCGAAGGTGGTTTCGGACTTTCACCTTAATGAGGACATTGTCCTTCCGTCCTTGTGCCCTCATTCATCGCATCCTAGAGAGGTTGCGCTTCACAATTTGGATGTGGTATGAGCCTTACGGGTGTACCTGTCTGCTACTGCTTCCATTCGAAAGTCTGACTCACTGTTTGTGTCTGAAAAAAACACACAGGAAGGTATAGGTATCAATGACTCATCCAATGTAGTCTAAGAATTAGGGGACTGATGTAATCCTACAGGAGTCACCCAAATCATTTACAGTAGTTGGTCCAAATATTGGTCGCATTGGTGGAGAATTACTCCATAGTGCCTACTAAATTCCTCTAAATTATAACAGCATATCAAAAAAAGGGTGGGGGGAGAATTGAAACAATGTTTCAAACAAGAATTATCAACGAGGAATATAGATAATGACTACAAAAATTTATTAAATGGTATCCACATAGAAATCACAGTAAATTACACAGATATCAGTATCTAAATAGCATTATTAAAATTAGACGCTAGTCTAAAAAGGACAGGTGGCCACCACTACCAATCATACCCCTTTGCATACAGTGAACCTATAGGGACAGACCAGGGAGCTAGGGCATAAGGATGGAAACTGTTTCGTCTGACAATATTGGGTATGGCCACAAGATGGAGCTGTGGTCCTAAAGTTATGGTTCCAAAGCCTGTGTCAGCAGTTCATTGCGTTATTTTCCAGATTGATCAGGTAAAGTTACTGTTTCTAAAGAGAATTCAGAGAATATACCAGGAAGAAAGTTGCCAAAAGCAACATTAAAGTAATCCAGGGTTTGTACCTCTTGGTCCAGCACGCATAGAACAGCTCCAACAACGTGAATTCAAGTATGGAGGTAGCATATATCCTGTAGCTGACAGTCTCAAACAAATGTCCCACTTTTATATACAGTGCTTTCCCATTGGTTTGTCACCTCTTACCGGTGTCTGCTTTTTTCTGTCCAAGGATCCTGGAGCTTATACTCACCGACGGTGCCGAGCTATTCAGCTGATTCCTCCTGTCGGGGGTGCATGGTGCAACCGTCACAGGTGTCCTGAACATACAGCAGACTGAGAATTATGTTTGTGTCTGTCTCGGGTCCAAAACAGGGCCAAGCGGTGTCGTCTGCCACCTTTTTCTAGGTGGATCAGACAGACCGTTATACAGGCCTATACCCTCAAGGGGCGGGCGCCTCCCTTTCCGGTTACGGCACATTCCACTAGGGCAATTGGTGCTTCCTGGGCTTTCCGACATCAAGCGTCGGTTGCACAAGTGTGCACGGCGACGACCTGGTCGTCCGTTCATACCTTTTCTAAGTTCTATAAGGTTGATGTGGCTGCATCTTCGGATGCTTCCTTCGGCCGCAAAGTGTTGCAGGCCGCTGTTTAATGTTGCAACTCCTCCTTTGAGGAGCTCTGCTTGTTTGGAGTGAAGTTTTGGTTGTTCCTTTACTACTGCTCCCACCCTTTTCTTATACTGCTTTGGGACGTCCAACAGGTTTACAGTATCCAGCTGTGTCAGTCCATGGACGATAAGGGAAAATAGGATTTTTGTACTCACCGTAAAATCCGTTTCTCTGACGTCCATGGACTGACACAGCACCCACCCTTCCTTTAAGGTTTGTACTGCTTTGTTACAAACTGAGGCTGTTGGCTGCAGGTGGGAGGGTAATGTCCAGAGGGACCGCCGCCCTGGGCGGGGCTGTTCAGCTCTGGTTTGTTCTAGAATGTATGTTTCTAACATTCTGCCTAGATCTTCTCCTGCAAGCAGGGACATATACCCACACATTTACAGTATCCAGCTGTGTCAGTCCATGGACGTCAGAGAAATGGATTTTACGGTGAGTACAAAAATCCTATTTTTCCGACTACACTATGCACATTATACAACAGTTATGTAATGTTTTATGTTCTTGTTATAGACTCTGTACTGTTATTACTACTTTAAATATTGTAAGCTGTTATGTTCTACAATAAAATTTATGGATTAAAAAAAAAAAAAAGTGAATATCGGCCGCACCGATAATCCGTTGATCCCTAATTCCCATAGAAATTGGTGAACATACAATGAGCAATGATTGTTTCTTCCTTCTGAATGGCATTTGTGGATCTAGCTCTTTATTTTTTCATGTTTTAATATTTGATTCTGTCTCTTTCTATGGCAGTGCCCCTTCCTCTGCAGCCCTGTGCCTGGCAGTGAAACCATCATACAGACTTTGAAGTTGGCGATGACTGACTTCCATCAGCTGATTGCAGCTTTCACTCAGGTGTATGAGAATGAATTTCAGGAGCACTGCAACCACCCAGCACCTCGTCTTAGCCCCTGTGGGCCTCTCTTCCAGTCTGTCTACTGCCTGCTAGAAAGTTGTAGCAAGGTAATAGTATTTCTATATTTAATTCCTTTTTTGTCATCTGAATGGCAGTGGCAACAGACCAATCATGCAAAAAAATGCTAAAAACAAATGAAAGAAAAGAATAAGGAGAAAGTATATATTGGGGCTAAGAATATGAATGCATCATACATACTGGGGGAGTACAACTGGGGGGATCCATAGTGGAGAAGAATCTGGGTGGTTTGGTAGATCATAAGCTCAATAATGGCATTCAATGCCAAGCTGCGGTTTCCAAAGCGAGCAAAGTCCTTTCTTGTATTAAGAGAGGTATGGACTCCATAGAGGGAGAGATCATTTTGCCCCCCCTGTACAAATCATTAGTAAGACCTCACCTGGAATATGCAGTTCAGTTTTGGGCACCAGTTCTCAAAAAGGATGTTGGGGAACTGGAGAAAGTGTAGAGAAGGGCAACCAAACTGATAAGAGGCATGGAGACGCTCAGCTATGAGGAAAGGTTGGAGGAACTGAATTTATTCACTCTTGAGAAGAGGAGATTAAGGGGGGATATGATCAACATGTACAAATATATAAGGGGTCCATATAGTGAACTTGGTGTTGAGTTATTCACTTTACGGTCAACACAAAGGACAAGTGGGCACTTTTTACGTCTAGAGGAATAAAGATTTAATCTCCAAATACGGAAAGGTTTCTTCACAGTAAGAGCTGTGAAAATGTGGAATAGACTCCCTGCAGAGGTGGTTCTGGCCAGCTCAGTAGATTGCTTTAAGAAAAGCCTGGATTCTTTCTTAAATGTACAGAATATAACTGAGTACTAATATTTATAGGTAAAGTTGATCCGGGGAATATCCGATTGCCTCTTGGGGGATCAGGAAGGAATTTTTTCCCCTGCTGTAGCAAATTGGATCATGCTCTGCTGGGGTTTTTTGCCTTCCTCCTGGATTAACTGTGGGAATAGAATTGGGTATATGGGATTGTACGATATTTTTTTTTTTTTTATGGTTGAACTGGATGGACTTGTGTCTTTTTTCAACCTGACTAACTATGTAACTATGTATATATTCCTGTACTCGATAATGATGTTCTAGGAGTCACTGAGCAGTTCTGTGGCCAATTTAGGAACACCAAGAGTTCAGCTACCTTTTTTATTTTCTGAAGTCCTGTATCCAGTCTTCTACTGTACCAGTCCTTAGATGTGGTGGCTGCATTGCTTTTCTTTGTTCAGGCTAATGAACATTTTCAGCAGGTACAGAAAATGCCCATTTACCTTGCCAGAAATGCAATGACTTTGTCACTTCCTCTGAGCCAAACACAGCAAAAACAATTCTAACTTCATTCTGTAAGCTACAAATCCGTTTGATCCCCTATGTAATGGAGATGAAGAGATGGAAGTTATACTGTAGTCCAGCTTGGGTTACAACCATGGATCCCGCCATGGATACAATGGTGGGATGAGCATAGCCAGCCAGGGACAGGAAGTGTGTTATTTGAAGGATTATCTGGTGGCAGGAGAAAAATTCTTAAAAAAGAAAACAAATTCAGCCATCACATCTAGGGACTGGTAAAATTAGATTCGTATATTTACATTATTGTTTTTGAGTTTAGCTGCTCTTCAATGGAAGGGACTGGGTTAATCACCCCCCATTTAGGGTCCCTATATCAATTCGCAGCATCAATTAGACTCTGCACGTACAACAAGCCACGCCCACCCCAATCTGCTTCCATTGAAATGGCCATCCCAAAGGAAGCTTTAGTTTCCACTGGTAAGAGTGGCACTCAACACAAGAGTAGCTTGGCTGCATTTTCTGAGGAAACTCGGCTTTAAGGTCTACTGGCTTCAAAACCGCACATTAAGTTATTGTTTAAGTCTGACATCAGTGTATGTAAGCCCCAACAGGGAACTTGTTGTTTGCCCCCTTTTGAGCTGTTAATGGCGAAGTGCGGGATATAAAAAAACAACAAAACAAAACATGCTTACAGTGGATATAAAAAGTCTACACACCCCTATTAAAATGTCAGGTTTCTGTGATGTAAAAAAAAATGAGCCGAAAATTAATCCTTTCCACCTTTTAATGTGACCTATAAACTGTACAAACTCAGTTTAACGACAAACTGAAATCTTTTAGGTGGAGGGAAGTAAAAATAAAATAATATGGTTGCATAAGTGTGTACACCCTTAAACTAATACTTGGTTTAAGCACCTTTTTGATTTTATTACAGCACTCAGTCTTTTTGGGTATGAGTCTATCAGCATGGAAACATCTTGACTTGGCAATAAAATATTTTCCCACTCTTTGCAAAAACACTCCAAATCTGTCAGATTGCGAGGGCATCTCCTGTGCACAGCCCTCTTCAGATCACCCCACAGATTTTCAATCGGATTCAGGTCTGGGCTCTGGCTGGGCCATTCCAAAACTTTAATCTTCTTCTGGTGATGCCATTCTTTTGATGATTTAGATGTATGCTTTGGGTCGTTGTCATGCTGAAGGATGAAGTTCCTCTTTATGTTTAGCTTTCTAGCAGAATCCTGAAGGTTTTGTTCCAATATTGACTGGTATTTGGAACTGTTAATAATTCCCTCTACCTTGACTAAGGCCCCTGTTCCAGCTGAAAAAAACAGCCCCAAAGCATGATGCTGCCACCACCATGCTTCACAGTGGGTATGGTTTTCTTTTTGTGATGTTTTTGCGCCAAACATATCTTATTCTTTCGTCCATGGACCGACACAGCCTCTCTATTGACAAAGTGGGTATTATCCGTTAATTAGGAGTGACTAGGCAGAAAACTTGTAAAAAGTGTTGCATCACACCTTCTACAGTACCGCCCAGGGGGCGGACCCTCTGGGTATATCACCTCAGTCTGCATCTCGCAGATCAGTTTTTTTCTGTCTAGCAAGAAGTTGGACATGGCTCCCTTCGGGCCCATTGGTCCGGGGTAAAAAGATATATTTTTTTGCTACATTTTTTGTTTCCTGCGATCTTCGATCAACTGCCGACTGGGTGACAGGCTGGATCCTCGATCCTTGTAGTCTCCCCAGTTCGGCCATCGAGCGCGTGCCGACCCTAGCTACACGCTGGGTTTTCCACGACATGCCCGTTGCTCCACGGGTGGCCGGTGAGCCTACGCTCCAGGGCCTGCATCGGACCGCTCAGCTTCGGCTGACCTTACGGCCGAGTCGCAGCAGCCTGGCCGGTGAGCTTACGCTCCAAAGCTTACATCGGACCGCTTCGCTTCGGCTGACCTTACAGCCGAGTCGCAGCAGCCTGTCCGGTGAGCATCACGCTCCAGGGCATACATATGATCATCCCTTTTGGGTCCAATCCCAACATGCCTGGCCAACAGTCACCTTCCGTGCGCGGACGATGATCTGTTTGGAATGTCTTCCAGCATAATACATGCAGGATAGGTAAGTAAACTCCCCTGCCTCGGCTGGGTGATTTGGCTGGACATTCCTGGAGAGACCAAGTAAGTGGTTGTGGCCCCTTTCTTCCCTCTCTCCCTGCCTTTCCCTCCTCCCTGGGCTTCTAGCTAAGGGGTGCTGGGGGTCACCTAAGGGGTTCCACTGGAGCGGGGCTGGCTGTAACTAACATTTAAAAGAAATGTCATTTCTGCTTACCTGTGTGTGCTTCCTCCTCCATGCTGTCGGCGGCCATTTTGTGGTGGTCCATGCCGGGTTCGGCCTCTAGTGACTGCCCGGTGGCCATCTTCCTGTGGTTTCGGCGCCATTTTCTTGTACTCTACACCCACTGGCCTCTATCAACTGATCGGCGGCCATGTTTGTCCACCCTGTATATATATATTGCCATTCGGCGGCCATCTTTTTGTGGGCTACGGCTGCTTGGCCTCTATCTTCGGCTCGGCGGCCATTTTCTTAGAGCCCACATTTTCTTCCATACAGATGTTTTTGGCGGCCATTTTGCGAGAGTCTCCGGCCTCTAGGGTACATTACACTGGCGCGAAAATTCACACAGGAAGCGCTGATAAAAGAAGCAGACTAACACAGCAGCAGTGGGACAGCATCACAGGCGCAGCACACGGCAGCATAGCAGTACCGGTCAGGGTGGTGAGTCCTCTGGGTAACCCAGCATCTCTGCAGCGCAGGAGGGTGGCCTATTGATATCTTGCCTGGAGCCCCGTGAGTGTCAGCGTGTGGTCAGCATGGCATCTGAGCCAGATGTCTTCTCCCCTAAAACACCAGATTTAGCAGCTGGTGCCCCTGAGGTGTCTATGAACGCTATGTCGGCAATCCTAGAGGCGTTTGCTGCCAGGGTGGAAGTAGCACACGGGAATACAGGGGGTAGTAAATGCCCCTGTCCCCTGCAATCTTCCGGGGATAATTCTGATACAGAACCAGGTCCAGCTACGGCTTATGGCCCAGATTCGGACGCATCCGAGACTGCAGACCGTGACCGATCGGACAGTGAGGATGACTCCAAGTCCGGGTCAGTACGCGAGACGGCTTTGGTATCTGACCTTATTACTGCAGTGCGGGATACGCTAAAGTTGGAAAATACTGCAGAAGCAGCAGAAACTCCAGTCCCCTTTGGGTTTCGTAAACCTGCCCGCACTGCTAAGGTGTTCCCTTGTGTGTCTTATTTTGACAAACTCTTATTCAAGGAATGGGAGAACCCACTGAGGGTCTTTACAGCCCCAAAGAGGTTTGCGGTACGGTACCCCTTTTTGAGGAGAGTTTTCTGAAGAAATGGACCTCTCCCCCTATAGTGGACCCTCCGGTGTCCAGACTTAATAGAGCCACCACTATTCCAGTAGAAGGGGCTCCTGTTTTCAAGGACCCTGTGGATAAGAAGGCTGAAGCACTCGCTCGCTACCTATACTCAGTGGTAGGCTCGGCAGTACGCCCGGCATTGGCGGGGGCCCTAGTGTCTCAGACACTTACTGAATGGGCAAAATTGCTACTCCAGGGGTTAAAAGAGCGAGATGCTTCTCCTAATGAGATAACTTTGGCCGACCAGTTGGTCCAGGGCCTTAAGTTTGTCTGCGAGTCAGACATGGATACTATTCCCCTGCTGTCTAAAGCTTCGGTTTATGCAGTAGCAATATGCCGCCTGATCTGGCTAAAGGGCTGGTCTGCGGACCAGACTTCCAAGAAAGCCCTGTTGGATCTGCCTTTTAAGGGCGACAGACTTTTTGGGGCTTCTCTGGATGACATCATCAAGGATGCCACAGGAGGTAAAAGCACTTTGCTTCCCCAAACTAGCATGGGTAAGGGGCCACGCCAAGGGCCCTCCTTTACTGCACGCAAGCGGTTTTTTCGTCCCCCTAGGGCGACAGGGAAGAGACCCCAGGCCGACAAGGCGCCTGCCCAAGGACAAAAGCGTCCTTGGTCCCACAGACCCAACAAGCCTGCGGACAAATCTGCGTCCACATGAAGGTCCGCCCCCACCCAGCTCTCGGGTGGGGGGACGTCTTCGCAAATTCGCAACTCAGTGGACAGCTCTAGTCTCCGACAGGTGGGTTTGCGAAGTAATCTCCTCAGGCTACAAGATAGAATTTCTCTCTTGTCCACCAGACAGGTTCATCACCTCCAATCTCCA
The DNA here is from genome assembly GCA_029206835.1 of Rana muscosa. Classification (NCBI taxonomy): domain Eukaryota; kingdom Metazoa; phylum Chordata; class Amphibia; order Anura; family Ranidae; genus Rana; species Rana muscosa. Next base: position 334,220,737 of record CM055125.1, on the reverse strand, counting down.
GCTACTACCGACCCGTTGGGAGGCCCTGCATGGGGCGGTCCAGGGTCTACTGGAACGCGGGGTAGTTGTTCCAGAACAGGAACGAGGTCAGGGTTTTTACTCAAATCTGTTCATTGTGCCGAAGAAGGAGGGGATTCGTCCAATCTTGGATCTCAGAGCCCTCAATTGCTTTGTGAAAGTACAAAGATTTCGGATGGAGTCGGTTCGATCTGTAGTCATGACTCTCCATCCGGGGGACTTTCTGGCCTCCTTGGACATCAAGGACGCATACCTGCATGTCCCCATATACTCCAGACACCAGAGGTTTCTGCGATTTGCTATCGGGAAGAACCACTACCAGTTTGTGGCCCTCCCATTTGGGCTTGCCTCAGCACCCAGGACGTTCAAGGTGCTCGCTCCGATTCTGGCACTTCTAAGACAGTGGGGTATCGCTATCATGGGCTACTTGGACGACCTTCTACTGAAGGCCCCTTCAAGTTTAGAATTAGAGGTAAGCGTGTCTATTACCTGTCAGACTCTTCGAGACTGTGGTTGGATACTAAACGCGCAAAAGTCAGTATTGGTGCCCACTCAACGCCTAGTGTACCTGGGGTTGATTCTGGATTCCTCAGAGGCAAAGGTATTCCTCCCTGTGGAGAAGTTGCAGGCCTTCCGGGCTGCAGTACGGCAGCTGACTTCCAGGAATTGGTCGTCACTCCGTTTTTGCATGCGAGTGTTGGGCCTCATGGTAGCCTCCTTCGAGGCGGTCCCATATGCTCAATACCACACTCGAGTGTTACTGAAGGAAGTTCTGTCCAGATGGAACAGATGCCCTTCATCTCTGGATTATCAAATCCGAGTGGGCCACCTAGTCAGTAGATCCCTGGTATGGTGGCTGACAGCACCGGCTCTAATGGCCGGGAAGTAATTTCTTCCAGTTTACTGGATAGTGACCACGACGGACGCCAGCCTTACAGGTTGGGGGGGAGTCTGGGGTGTTCAGTCGGCGCAAGGTCGCTGGGCCCCAGAGGAAGCCCTCCTGCCGATAAATGTCCTGGAAATCCGGGCGATCAGGCTGTGCCTCTTCAAATGGTCTCAGAGGCTGCAAGGGCGTCCAGTCAGGATCCAGTCAGACAACGCCACAGCAGTGGCATATGTCAATCATCAAGGAGGAACAAGAAGCTCAGCTGCAGCATCGGAGGTCGCTCGCATCCTGAAGTGGGCAGAGAGGAGTGTAACGGCACTGTCAGCCATGTACATTCCGGGTGTGGAAAACTGGTAGGCGGACTACCTGAGCTGCCAGATGCTGGACCAGGGAGAATGGTCCTTACACCCGGAGGTGTTCCAACTCCTCTGCCAAAGATGGGGCACACCAGATGTAGATCTTCTGGCTTCCCGACTCAATCGGAAGGTATTGAGGTTTGTGGCCCGGTCAAGAGACCCATGGGCAGATGCAACGGACGCGTTGGTGGCATGGTGGGGTCAGTATCGGCTAATCTATGCCTTCCTTCCCTTAAGGCTTCTTCCTCTTCTGCTCCGCAGAGTGGAGGCAGAGGGAATTCCAATGATCCTAATCGCTCCAGATTGGCCTCAGCCTCCTTGGTACGCCGATCTAGTACGTCTGGTAGCAGACGTCCCCTGGCGCCTACCACTACGGAAGGACCTGCTATCGCAAGGTCCCATACTCCATCCTGCTTTACGGTCACTGGCTTTAACGGCATGGCTGTTGAGAACCAGGTACTGAGAGACCGGGGCCTAACAGATTCAGTAATCTCTACTATGAGAAGTGCTCGGAAACCGTCCTCTAGGAAGGTTTATCACCGCACTTGGAAGGCCTACATCTCCATTTGTGAGGAAATGAAATGGCATGCGCGTACTTATTTGGTTTCCAGAATCCTGCTGTTTTTACAGCGTGGGGTGGACCAAAGGCTTGCCTTAAGTACGATTAAGGGACAGATATCTGCCCTGGCTGTCTTTTTTTTTCAGCGACCCCTGGCGACTCACTCTCTCGTGAGTACATTTGTGAAGGGGGTTCGACATGTGGCCCCTCCGGTCCGTCCCCCACTACCTCCGTGGGACTTGAACCTGGTCCTCTCGGTGCTTCAGAAGGCACCGTTTGAGAATATTAGAGATTTCTTTCTCGTACATCACGGGACACAGAGCGGCATAGTCATTACTATGTGGGTTATATAGTTTACCTTCAGGTGCTGGCACTGGCAACTTCCAAACCGGAAGTACCCTCCCCTATATAAGCCCCTCCCATCCGGGAGCACCTCAGTTTTTTGCCAGTGTCTAAGGTGTTGGCCAAGAAGTAACATGTGTTTTTCACTGAGCTTGCGTACAGGTTCTTTTGGGCCTCAGTAAGCTATTCTGGATCCAACCAAAAAAGCTTCATAGCTAAATGGTCGGTACCCGGGCCTTGCAGAGAAGAGCAAGGTTTTGCCTGTAATGCTTCTCTTAGGAGAGCTGGACCCTGGGATCCAGAGCTCTGGTCATACCCACGACTAAGATGCTTTCTGTGCAGGGTGCTATACAGGTCCAGGGGAGTGGAATCCTTGGGAACCCGGTCCCTGAAGGTTTAATTACAATGCCTGCCGTGAGAGGTGAAGTTTGGGCTTTTGTGGACCAAACAGAGTCCTGCGGCGGGGAATAGGTAAGTGGGGGCCCCCCAGGAACTTGGTTCTATTAGGGGACCCCCAAGCCTAATATGTCTTTCTGCCTGTTACCTAACGGTATTCCCGCTAAATATCTGTGCATGCCTGTAACTACTAAAAAATTTAATAATTTTAATAGTGGTCAAGAAAAAAAAAAAAAATAGACAGACCGCGGTACCTGTGTTAATCCATTAGAGGCCGCTGTGGAACGTTTCTTGTCATGTGGACTTTTTCTTTTCATCAGAGTCAAGTCCAGGCAGATGGTGAGTTCTCTTGTGGGAAACTGCTTCCTCTGCCATGTTGCAATGCTCGTCCATCCCCCGGCCTGCGGCAAAAGGGCCCTGTCTCCTGTCCCTAGTTTCCTTTTTCAAAAAAGAGCGCCGAAGGCGCACGTGCCCGCGCGCACGCGCCTCTATATATAGAGGTGAGCTGGAAAAGGGGGCGGAGCTTGGGGGATGACGCTCTGTGCGCGCCGCAGCGCTTCTGCGCATGTGCGGGCGTCCCAGCATGTTAAAAGGCACAATTATGTGTTGTGAGCTGGCTATGGAGTGCAGAGACAGAGCTGGCAACATTTAAAAAAGGCATACAGCAAGCGGTTGATGCAGGCATCCCCATAGAAAGGCACATTAGTAGACACCAACTGTTTTTATAGCAGCAATTGTGCTAGACTATTGTCAGTAAGTGGTGTATTTCGGCTGGAATACCTCAGCTTTGGGCTTAGGAATATGCCGTCTAAAAACTCCGGGACTAAAAATCCCAGGAAGCTTAGGGGGTCTCCATCGGGCTCTGAGGATCTTGGGCATGCTTCGGCTGCACCAATCACCCCTGAAAAATCTGAGGTTAGTGACCGTAGAGCACCCTCAGGAGTACCTGGTACTGTGGCTGTCCTCAGTTCACCTGCTCCTGTGTATGTAACAGAGGAGGTTTTTTCCTCAGCTCTGGGAGGGCTGGAAGAGAGATTGTCAACATTGATCGCTGCTTCCCTGTCAGAGGGAAAGCGCGCCCGATCTCCGTCTCCTCCCTCAGAGTACCTGTTAGCAGAGCAACAGTCCCATACAGGGATCGACCTACCTGAAGGGGATCAGGATGAGGTTGATTCTGTTGTAGAGGAATCAACAGTGGAAGAGCCATTCTCAGCATCACATGCTGAAAGATTATGGGTTCAGTCCTTGACTAACATGGTCCGATCAGCATTTAAAATGCCCCTTGCGGAGCCATCATCCACTTCTGTCTCCTCGTTGGGGTCGCTAAAAGCTCCCCAGACTGTTTGTTCCTTTCCAATCCATCCTTTACTGGAAGGGCTCATTTACCAGGATTGGGAACATCCTGATAAAATATTTACTCCTCCCAAGAGATTTCAGGTGGTCTATCCCATGGAGGATAAGTTCATCAAAAAATGGACGGTCCCTACAGTGGACGCAGCCATCTCTTGTGTGAATAAATCACTGACATGTCCAGTGGATAATGTCCAAATGTTCAAGGACCCAATAGATAAAAAATTGGAGTCCTTATTAAAATCTGCTTTTGCTACAGCAGGCTTGGTGACACAACCAGCAGTGGCAGCTATTGGGGTCTGCCAAGCAGTGAAGGATCAGTTGAAACAGGTCTTAAGGGACTTGCCAGATCAGCAGGCCCTTGTCCTAGCTGATCTACCTAGGGCCTTATGCTTTGCGGTTGATGCTATAAAGGATTCAATCCATCAGGCCTCCCGCCTTACGCTGTCTGTAGTACATATGCGCAGGCTTCTATGGCTCAAAAACTGGTCTGCTGAAGCCCCCTGTAAAAAATTGCTGGTCAGCTTCCCATTTCATGGTGAACGCTTATTCGGGGAAGACCTGGACAGATATATCCAGAAAATTTCCAGCGGTAAAAGTACACTCTTGCCGGTTAAAAACATAGTTAGAGGTCCCTCTTTTAAGAGGCCTGCTTCTCCAGTCCCTAGGACATCGGCTGTGAAACAGTTCCGACGGCCTCCTCGGTCAAATCCCGGGGGTAAAAATCAGGGACAATCGCAGGGTAACAAGAAGCCCTGGGTCAGGAGAGGTACAAAACCTTCCCCAAAGTCAAATGCATGAAGGGTTGCCCCCACTCAATCGGGTGGGGGGGAAGACTTCAGTTGTTCGCAGAGACCTGGCGGGACACGATCAGAGACAGATGGGTGCTCTCCGCAGTAAGTCTGGGATACAAATTGGAGTTAAAAGACTCCCCTCCTTCCCATTTTATAAGGTCGAACGTGCCAAGGGATCCCCGGAAGAGAGGATCCCTCCTGTTGGCACTAGAACAACTATTGCTCCAAGCAGTAATTATGGAGGTCCCCCTAGAAGAATGGGGGTTCGGGTTTTACTCAAACCTCTTTACAGTCCCGAAGCCAAACGGGGACGTGAGGCCCATATTAAATCTAAAAGGGCTAAACAAATTCCTGCATATCAGGACTTTCCGGATGGAGTCGATCCGATCGGTGGCCACTGCCCTACAAGGGGAGGAATGGTTAGCCTCGATCGACATCAAAGATGCTTATTTGCACATTCCCATCTTTCCAGTCCACCAAAAATTTCTACGCTTTGCAGTAGAGGGCGCCATTTTCAGTTCAGAGCCTTACCCTTTGGTCTGGCCACAGCACCACGCGTGTTCACAAAAATTCTGGCCCCATTATTGGCCAATTTAAGAACACGAGGTGTAACGATAATGGCATATCTAGACGACTTGTTGCTGATAGACCACTCAGTGGAAAAACTAGAAGTGGTTGTTCACGAGACAATCGAGTATCTGGAATCTCACGGTTGGATTATCAACCGAGACAAGTCAGCCCTAAAACCAGTCAAAAGTCTGGAATACTTGGGGCTAAGGCTGGATTCAGACCAGAGAAAAATTTTCTTGCCTCAAGAAAAGGTGTCGTCTTTGAGAGATTTGATCCACCTAGTGGGTACAAAAAGACAGCCATCCATACGCCTGTGCATGAGGCTGCTGGGAAAAATGGTGGCATCATTCGAAGCAGTACCCTACGGTCAATTCCATTCAAGGAATTTGCAAAGGGCTATACTGTCAGCCTGGAACAAAAAAGTTCAGGCCCTAGACTTACCAATGTCCTTGTCCCCTTCCGTTCGCAAGAGCCTCCGTTGGTGGTTGGTTACCCAGAATCTGGAAAAAGGGAAATCCTTCAGTCCGATTTCTTGGAAGGTGGTCACTACAGATGCCAGCCTTATAGGCTGGGGAGCAGTACTGGAGCAATGGTCTCTCCAGGGCAGATGGTCGGATGCAGAAAAGGCCCTGCCCATCAATCTCTTAGAGATACGAGCAGCCCGGTATGCCCTAGTAGCATGGACATCCAAACTCCAAGGGTCCCCTGTCAGAATTCAATCGGACAATGCCACGGCAGTGGCATATATCAATCATCAGGGTGGCACCAGGAGTCGTGCAGCCCAGAGGGAAGTAAATTGCATCCTGAAATGGGCAGAAAGATATGTCCCAGCCATATCCGCGGTATTCATTCCAGGAGTGGAGAATTGGAAGGCGGACTTTCTAAGTCGCCAACAATTATGCCCAGGGGAATGGTCCCTTCACCCCGAGGTTTTCCGGACAATATGTCAGCGGTGGGGAACACCGGATGTAGATCTGCTAGCATCCAGATTCAACGCAAAAGTGGACAGGTTTGTCTCTTGGACAAGGGATCCCCTAGCTTGCGGCTCGGATGCCCTAGTGTTCCCTTGGGATCAGTTCAAGCTGATATATGCATTCCCACCGCCACAATTGTTACCTCGATTACTCCGCAGAATCAGGGTAGAAAAGAAACCAGTGATTCTGGTGGCTCCAGCGTGGCCCCGAAGAGCATGGTACGCGGAGATTGTAAAAATGTCTGTGGGGAGTCCTTGGACCCTCCCACATCGTCCGGACCTGCTTTCGCAAGGACCGATATACCACCCTTCCTTACCAGCCCTAGGTTTGACGGCCTGGCTATGGAAGCCCACATTCTAAAAAGGAGAGGTCTCTCTAATTCTGTGGTAGCTACCATGATCAATGCCAGGAAGCCGGTATCCAGGCAGATCTACTATAGAATCTGGAAGGCGTACATCGCCTGGTGTGAGGCCAAGAAATGGCATCCACGTAAGTACGTAATAGGTAGGATTCTGGACTTCCTACAGTGGGCTGTAGATAGGAAGCTTGCCTTGAGTACTATCAAGGGTCAGATTTCGGCCTTGTCAATATTTTTTCAGAGGCCCTTGGCCTCGCATTCACTAGTCAAAACCTTTATACAAGGAGTGATGCGTATTAGCCCTCCGGTTAATATTCCCATATGTCCATGGGATCTAAACCTGGTTCTGTCGGTTCTACAGAAACAACCATTTGAACCATTACAGCATATTTCCCTGGTTCTTCTCACCAGGAAATTGATTTTTCTAGTAGCCATTTGTTCGGCTAAAAGAGTGTCGGAATTAGCCGCTATGTCCTGTAGGGAGCCATATCTGGTTATCCATAAGGACAGAGTAGTGTTACGTCCTCATCCAGCCTTTCTTCCTAAGGTGGTATCGAGGTTTCATTTGAACCAAGATGTGGTTCTTCCTTCTTTTTTCCCCAAACCTAGTTCAGTAGAGGAAAAGTTATTACATTCTTTGGATGTAGTAAGAGCAGTTAAAGCTTATCTAAAAGCCACTGCTCAGATTCGCAGAACGGATACTTTGTTTATTCTGCCGGAAGGCCCCAGAAAGGGTCAGGCAGCGTCAAAGTCTACTTTAGCCAAGTGGATTCGACAGGTCATAATACAAGCCTATGGCTTGAGAAGGAGACCGCCTCCGTTCAAAGTTAGGGCGCACTCCACGAGAGCAGTTGGAACTTCATGGGCAGTGCATCACCAGGCCTCCCTGGCTCAAATCTGTAAGGCCGCAACATGGTCTTCAGTACACACGTTTACTAGGTTCTACCAGGTGGACTTTGGGCGCAGTGTGTTGCAGGCCGCAAAAGATCCTCATGTCTGATAGCGCTCAGCTTATGTATGGTGTATCCCCCCCCTCATTGGGCATTGCCTTAGGACATCCCACTTAGTAATGACTATGCCGCTCTGTGTCCCGTGATGTACGAGAAAGAAAATAGGATTTTTATAACAGCTTACCTGTAAAATCCTTTTCTTGGAGTACATCACGGGACACAGAGCTCCCACCTCTCTTTTGGGGACACTTATTGCTTTGCTACAAAACTGAGGTGCTCCCGGATGGGAGGGGCTTATATAGGGGAGGGTACTTCCGGTTTGGAAGTTGCCAGTGCCAGCACCTGAAGGTAAACTATATAACCCACATAGTAATGACTATGCCGCTCTGTGTCCCGTGATGTACTCCATGTCGGTAACATTCTCTAGGTGGATCCGACAGATAGTAATCCAGGCTTACGCCTTAAAGGGTCAAGCACCCCCCTTTCCGGTCACAGCGCATTCGACCAGGGCAATAGGTGCTTCTTGGGCTTTCCGACATCAAGCGTCTGTTTCCCAATTATGTAAAGCGGCGACTTGGTCTTCTGCTGACACTTTCACAAAATTCTACAAAGTTGATGTAGGTGCATCTTTGGATGCCTCTTTCGGCCGCAAGGTTTTGCAAGCGGCTGTTTAGAGTTGCAACTCCTCCGTTGGAGGAGTGCTGTTTTGTGTTTGGGGTGAAGTTTATTTTTATGCTGTTACCACCCCTCGTTTTTTCTCTGACACTGCTTTGGGACGTCCCACTTTGTCAATAGAGAGGCTGTGTCGGTCCATGGACGAAAGAGTAAATAGGATTTTTTACTCACCGTAAAATCCTTTTCTCTGAGTCCATGGACCGACACAGCACCCACCCCTCCTTTTAAGTTTTTACTGCTTTTTGACGAACTGATCTGCGAGATGCAGACTGAGGTGATATACCCAGAGGGTCCGCCCTCTGTAGAAGGTGTGATGCAACACTTTTTACAAGTTTTCTGCCTAGTCACTCCTAATTAACGGATAATACCCACTTTGTCAATAGAGAGGCTGTGTCGGTCCATGGACTCAGAGAAAAGGATTTTCCGGTGAGTAAAAAATCCTATTTTTAGAATTCTGGCCAAAAAGTTAAACCTTGGTTTCATCAGACCATAACACATTCTCCCCCCCCCCCCCCCCCCCCCCTGTTTTTGGGAGACTTAGTGTGTTTTTGCAAAATTTAGCCCGGCTTGGATGTTTTTTTCCGTAAGAAAAGTCTTCCGTCTTGCCACTCTACCCCATAGCCCAGACATATGAAGAATACGGGAGATTGTTGTCCCCACACAGCCAATACTTGCCAGATATTCCTGAAGCTCCTTTAATGTTGCTGTAGGCCTCTTGGCAGCCTCTCTGACCAGTTTTCTTCTTGTCTTTTCATCAATTTTGGAGGGATGTCCAGTTCTTGGTAATGTCACTGTTGTGCCATATTTTCTCCACTTGATGGTGACTGTCTTCACTGTGTTCCATGGTATGCCTAATGTCTTGGAAATTATTTTGTACCTTTCTCCTGACTGATGCCAACAATGAGATCCCTCTGATGCTTTGGAAGCTCTCTGCGGACCATGGCTTTTGCTGTAGGATGCGACTTAAGCCCCATACACACCATCAGATTTTCTGCAGATTTTTGTCTTCAGATTTACCAAAACTATGTAGTGTGACGGCCGGCCTGATTGCATACAAATTGAAACTCTTAAGGTTTGACCTCATATATGGTTTTGGTAAATCTGAAGACAAATATCTGCAGAAAATCTGATGGTGTGTATGGGGCTCAAGAATATGTCGGGAAAGACCTACTAGAACAGCTGAACTTTATTTGGGGTTAATGAGAGGTACTTTAAATGATGGCAGGTGTGTACTGACTCCTATTTGACATGAGTTTGAATGTGATTGCTTAATTCTGAACACAGCTACATTCCCAGTTATAATAGGATGTGCACACTTATGCAACCATATTATTTTAGTTTTTAATTTTGTTGTAAAGTTTATAAGTCACATTAAAGGTGGAAAAAGATCTGAAATTATTTATCTTTGTCTCATCACAGAAACCTTTTAACAGGGGTGTGTAGACTTTTTATATCCACTGTACCTATGTGGCTGTAGCATCGATCCAATGAGGCAGCTGTCCCCCCGGCTAGCTCTAAGACCAGGAATCAATCGATCGCATGATCAGATCAGACCTGGCCAGTTCTTCCTTGCTGGACTACTAAACACTTCCCCCATATTTTCTTTCTCGTACATCACGGGACACAGAGCGACATAGTCATTACTAATGGGTTATATAGATACCGTCAGGTGCTGGCACTGGCAACTTCCAAAACCGGAAGTACCCTCCCCTATATAAGCCCCTCCCATCCGGGAGCACCTCAGTTTTTTGCCAGTGTCTAAGGTGTTGGCCAAGAAGAAACATGTGTTTTTCACTGAGCTTGCGTACAGGTTCTTTTGGGCCTCAGTAAGCTATTCCGGATCCGACCAAAAAAGCTTCATAGCTAAACGGTCGGTACCCGGGCCTTGCAGGGAAGAGCAAGGTTTTGCCTGTAATGCTTCTCTTAGGAGAGCTGGACCCTGGGATCCAGAGCTCTGGTCATACCCACGACCAAGATGTTTTCTGTGCAGGGTGCTATACAGGTCCAGGGGAGTGGAATCCTTGGGAACCCGGTCCCTGAAGGTTTGATTACAATGCCTGCCGTGATAGGTGAAGTTTGGGCTTTTGTGGACCAAACAAAGTCCTGCGGCGGGGAACAGGTAAGTGGGGGCCCCCAGGAACTTGGTTCTATTGGGGGACCCCCAAGCCTAATTTGTCTTTCTGTCTGTTACCTAATGGTATTCCCGCAAAATTCTGTGCATGCCTGTAACTACTAAAAAAATGTAATAATTTTTTAATGGTGGTCAAGAAAAAAAAAAAAAAAATTTTTTTATATATATATTTAATATATTAGACTGCGGTACCTGTGTTTGTCCACTAGAGGCCGCTGTGGAATGTTTTCTTGTCATGTGGACTAGTTTCTTCTCAGCAGAGCAAAGTCCAGGCAGATGGTGAGTTCTCTTATAGGAAACTGCTTCCTCTGCCATGTTGCAGTGCTCGTCCATCCCCCGGCCTGCGGCAGGGGCCCTGGCTCCTGTCCCTTGTTTCCATTTTTGAAATTAGCGCCGAGGGCGCACGTGGCCGCGCGCGTGCACGCGCCTCTATATATAGAGGTGAGCCGGGAAAGGGGGCGGAGCCTGGGGGATGACGCTCTGTGCGCACCGCAGCGCTTCTGCGCATGTGCGGGCGTCCCAGCAGTTTAAAAAAACCACAATATTGTAGTAAGCTGGCTATGAAGTACAGAGACAGAGCTGGCAACATTTAAAGGCATACAGCAAGCGGTTGATACAGGCATCCCCTAGAAAGGCACATTAGTAGACACCAACTGTTTCTTATAGCAGCATTTATGCTAGACTATTATCAGTAACTGGTGTATTTCGGCTGGAATACCTCAGCTTTGTGGCTTAGGAATATGTCGTCTAAAAACTCCGGGACTAGAAATTCCAGGAGGAATAGGGGGTCTCCATCGGGCTCTGAGGATCTTGGGCATGCTTTGGCTGCACCAGTCTCCCCTGAAGAATCAGAGGTTAGTGACCGTAGAGCACCCTCAGGAGTACCTGGTACTGTGGCTGTCCTCAGTTCACCTGCTCCTGTGTATGTAACAGAGGAGGTTTTTTCCTCAGCTCTGGGAGGGCTGGAAGAGAGATTGTCAGCATTGATCGCTGCTTCCCTGTCACAGGAGAAAAGCGCTCGATCTCCGTCTCCCCCCTCAGAGTGCCTGTTAACAGAGCAACAGTCCCATACAGAGGTCGACCTACCTGAGGGGGATCAGGATGAGGTCGATTCGGTTGCAGAGGAATCAACAGTGGAAGAGCCGTTCTCAGCATCACATGCTGAAAGGTTATGGGTTTAGTCCCTGACTAATATGGTCCGATCAGCATTTAAAATGCCACTTGCGGAGCCATCCTCCACTTCTGTCTCCTCGTTGGGGTCGCTAAAAGCTCCCCAGACTGTTTGTTCCTTTCCGATCCATCCTTTACTGGAGGGGCTCATTTACCAGGATTGGGAGCATCCTGACAAAATATTTACTCCCCCCAAGAGATTTCCGGTGGTCTATCCCATGGAGGATAAGTTCATCAGAAAATGGAGGGTCCCTACAGTGGACGCAGCCATCTCTTGTGTGAATAAATCACTGACATGTCCGGTGGAAAATGTCCAAATGTTCAAGGACCCAATAGATAAAAAATTGGAGTCCTTATTAAAATCTGCTTTTTCTACAGCAGGATTGGTGACACAACCAGCAGTGGCAGCTATTGGGGTCTGCCAAGCAGTGAAGGATCAGTTGAAACAGGTCTTAAGGGACTTGCCGGATCAGCAGGCTCTTGCCCTAGCTGATCTACCTAGAGCCTTATGCTTTGCGGTGGACGCTATAAAGGATTCAATCCATCAGGCCTCCCGCCTTACGCTGTCTGTAGTACATATGCGCAGGCTTCTATGGCTCAAGAACTGGTCTGCTGAGGCTCCCTGTAAAAAATTGCTGGTCAGCTTCCCATTTCATGGGGAGCGCTTATTCGGGGAAGACCTGGACAAGTATATCCAGAGAATTTCTAGCGGTAAAAGTACACTTTTGCCGGTTAAAAATAGAGTTAGAGGTCCCTCTTTTAAAAGGCCGGCCTCTCCAGTCCCTAGGACATCGGCTGTGAAACAGTTCCGACGGCCTCCTCGGTCAAATCCCGGAGGTAGAAATCAGGGACAGTTGCAGGGTAACAAAAAGCCCTGGAGCAGGAGAGGTACAAAACCTCCCCCAAAGTCAAATGCATGAAGGGTTGGGGGGAAGACTTCAGTTGTTCACAGAGACCTGGCGGGACACGATCCGAGACAGATGGGTGCTCTCCGCAGTAAATCTGGGATACAAATTGGAGTTAAAAAACTCCCCTTCTTCCCGCTTTATAAGGTCAAACGTGCCAAGGGATCCCCAGAAGAGAGGATCCCTCCTGTTGGCACTAGAACAATTATTGCTTCAAGCAGTAATTATAGAGGTTCCCCTGGAAGAGTGGGGGTTCGGGTTTTACTCAAACCTCTTTACAGTTCCGAAGCCAAACGGGGACGTGAGGCCCATACTAAATCTAAAAGGGCTAAACAAATTCCTGCATATCAGGACTTTCCGGATGGAGTCGATCCGATCGGTAGCCACTGCCCTACAAGGGGAGGAATGGTTAGCCTCGATCGACATCAAGGATGCTTATTTGCACATTCCCATCTTTCCAGCCCACCAAAAATTTCTACGCTTTGCGGTAGAAGGCCGCCATTTTCAATTCAGAGCCTTACCCTTCGGTCTGGCCACAGCACCAAGAGTGTTCACAAAAATTTTGGCCCCATTATTGGCCAATCTAAGAACACGAGGTGTAACGATAATGGCATATCTAGACGACTTGTTGCTGATAGACCACTCAGTGGAAAAACTAGAAGTGGTTGTTCACGAGACAATCAAGTATCTGGAATATCACGGTTGGATTATCAACCGAGACAAGTCAGCCCTAAAACCAGTCAAAAGTCTGGAATACTTGGGGCTAAGGCTGGATTCAGACCAGAGAAAAATTTTCTTGCCTCAAGAAAAGGGGTCGTCTTTGAGAGATTTGATCCACTTAGTGGGCTCAAAAAGACAGCCATCCATACGCCTGTGCATGAGGCTGCTGGGAAAAATGGTAGCATCATTCGAAGCAGTACCCTACGGTCAATTCCATTCAAGGAAATTGCAAAGGGCCATACTGTCAGCCTGGAACAAAAAAGTTCAGGCCCTGGACTTACCAATGTCCTTGTCCCCTTCCGTTCGCAAGAGCCTCCGCTGGTGGTTGGTTCCCCAGAATCTGGAAAGAGGGAAATCCTTCAGTCCGATTTCCTGGAAGGTGGTCACTACAGATGCCAGCCTTATAGGCTGGGGAGCAGTACTGGAGCAATGGTCTCTCCAGGGCAAGTGGTCAGAAGCAGAAAAGGCCCTGCCCATCAATCTCTTAGAGATACGAGCAGCCCGGTATGCCCTAGTAGCATGGACATCCAAACTCCAAGGGTCCCCTGTCAGAGTTCAATCAGACAATGCCACAGCAGTGGCATATATCAATCGTCAGGGGGGCACCAGGAGTCGTGCAGCCCAAAGGGAAGTAAATTACATCCTGAGATGGGCAGAAAGATATGTCCCAGCCATATCTGCGGTATTCATTCCAGGGGTGGAGAATTGGAAGGCGGACTTTCTAAGTCGCCAACAATTATGCCCAGGGGAATGGTCCCTTCATCCCGAGGTTTTCCGGACAATATGTCAGCGGTGGGGAACACCGGATGTAGATCTGCTAGCATCCAGATTCAACGCAAAAGTGGACAGGTTTGTCTCTTGGACAAGGGATCCCCTAGCTTGCGGCTCGGATGCCCTAGTGTTCCCTTGGGATCAGTTCATGCTGATATATGCATTCCCACCGCCACAATTGTTACCTCGATTACTCCGCAGAATCAGGGTAGAAAAGAAACCAGTGATTCTGGTGGCTCCAGCGTGGCCCCGAAGAGTATGGTACGCGGAGATTGTAAAAATGTCTGTGGGGAGTCCTTGGACCCTCCCACATCGTCCGGACCTGCTTTCGCAGGGACCGATATACCACCCTTCCTTACCAGCCCTAGGTTTGACGGCCTGGCTATTGAAGCCCACATTCTAAAAAAGAGAGGGCTCTCTAATGCTGTGGTGTCTACCATGATCAATGCCAGGAAACCGGTATCCAGGCAGATCTACTATAGAATCTGGAAGGCGTACATCGCCTGGTGTGAGGCCAGGAAATGGCATCCACGTAAATACGTAATAGGTAGGATTCTGGACTTCCTACAATGGGCTGTAGATAGGAAGCTTGCCTTGAGTACTATCAAGGGTCAGATTTCGGCCTTGTCAATATTTTTTCAAAGGCCCTTGGCTTCGCATTCACTAGTCAAAGCCTTTATACAAGGAGTGATGCGTATTAGTCCTCCGGTTAATATTCCCATATGTCCATGGGATCTAAACTTGGTTTTGTCGGTTCTACAGAAACAACCATTTGAACCACTACAGCATATTTCCTTGGTGCTTCTCACCAGGAAATTGATTTTTCTAGTAGCCATTTGTTCGGCTAAAAGAGTATCGGAATTAGCAGCTATGTCCTGTAAGGAGCCATATCTGGTTATCCATAAGGACAGAGTAGTGTTACGTCCTCATCCAGCCTTTCTTCCTAAGGTGGTATCGAGTTTTCATTTGAACCAAGATGTGGTTCTTCCTTCTTTTTTCCCCAAACCTACTTCGGTAGAGGAAAAGTTATTGCATTCTTTGGATGTAGTAAGAGCAGTTAAAGCTTATCTAAAAGCCACTGCTCAGATTCGCAGAACGGATACTTTGTTTATTCTGCCGGAAGGCCCCAGAAAGGGTCAGGCAGCGTCAAAGTCTACTTTAGCCAAGTGGATTCGACAGGTCATAATACAAGCCTATGGCTTGAGAAGTAGACCGCCTCCGTTCAAAGTTAGGGCGCACTCCACGAGAGCAGTTGGAACTTCATGGGCAGTGCATCACCAGGCCTCCCTGGCTCAAATCTGTAAGGCCGCAACATGGTCTTCGGTACACACGTTTACTAGGTTCTACCAGGTGGACGTTAGAAGTCAGGAGGATGTCGCCTTTGGGCGCAGTGTGTTGCAGGCCGCAAAAGATCCTCATGTCTGATAGCGCTCAGCTTATATATGGTGTATCCCCCCCCCTCATTTGGCATTGCTTTAGGACATCCCATTAGTAATGACTATGTCGCTCTGTGTCCCGTGATGTACGAGAAAGAAAATAGGATTTTTATAACAGCTTACCTGTAAAATCCTTTTCTTGGAGTACATCACGGGACACAGAGCTCCCGCCCCTCTTTAGGGACACTTATTGCTTTGCTACAAAACTGAGGTGCTCCCGGATGGGAGGGGCTTATATAGGGGAGGGTACTTCCGGTTTTGGAAGTTGCCAGTGCCAGCACCTGACGGTATCTATATAACCCATTAGTAATGACTATGTCGCTCTGTGTCCCGTGATGTACTCCAAGAAAAGGATTTTACAGGTAAGCTGTTATAAAAATCCTATTTTACAGAAAGGATTTCTTTAGTCCTACACACTTCCTGTCCTAGGGTGGCAACATTGCTCCTCCAACGGTAAGTGCGGTCACTCAAGAAGTGTTATTCCTCCAGGTGTAAATAAACTGGAAAAATGCATGAAAATAACTGCAGTCATCACATCTAAGGACTTGTAACCTGCAATATCTGAGCATTTTTTGGGGGGGGGGGGGGGGGGTTAGATGTACTTTTAATTTACAGAAGTTAGTTGGGCACTTTATTAGAGGCTATATTGTATATAGATCATTGCATCTCATTTAGTGTGTGTGTGTGTGTATATATATATATATATATATATATATATGTATGTATGTGTATATATATATATATATATGTGTGTGTGTGTGTGTGTGTGTATATATATATATATATATATATATATATATATATATATATTCCCTTTTTTTTTCTTTTCCCTTGTTAGGAGCTGGAGGCTGCTGCCCAGTTTACAGCAACCTCAAACACTATAACTGAGGTAGTGAGAAAGAGGCAGCAGACTAGGGAGTACTGGGAAGGAGGCAGCATCGCAACTCTGCGTAAGTAAAACCAATTTAAATCTCGCCTTCTGTTAAGCCTTGGCTCCTTGTAATTGACATTGTTCTGTTAAAGTGATAGTGAAGCATAAAAAAAAAGTCACCGGCTGCTACAAAGTACATATCTCCTAAACACGTTTTGGAGACATTTACTGTACTTGAAGGTAAGCCTCATTAAAGGCCTACCTGTAGGTATAAATCAAAAGGCAGAATTTACTACTGCTTTAAATATGTCTTGGACCTTTAAGGGTTTAGTCTGGACATTAAAAGAAAAAAAACCTATGGATGGTTGTTGGAGGATTCACTTTGCACTTACCAGGATAAGACGGATGGCTGTCTCTCTGCAGAGATACCGACCCCTATTACAGCTGTAACACGTTTCACCTATCTATTGGATTTTGGTAAGCCTTGATGCGAAGGTGTTTTCACCCCAAGACCTGGGTCCCAACGCAGCTGCAATTTTGCTGCTTTGACTTAGCAGTGTGATCAGGCCCTTCTCTGTTTATTGCTATGGAGTCACAAATAGGCAGGGAGCATGACCCTTTTTTATTTGGAATAAATCTGAGCAAGAAGTTGTTTGTGAAGCAATGTTGAGATTTACCTTCTGGAATCGCCTGGATCAGGGGTCTCCAACCTTTCTGAACAAAGGACCAGTTTACTGTCCCTCAGACTTTGAGGAGGCCGGGCTGTGGCCAGTGGGAGTAGAAAATCCCCTGGCATCAATGGGAGTGAAGAATGCCCCATTGGTATTATTGAGAGAAATAGTGCCCTATCATTGGTGTCGGTGGCAGGTAGAGTGCCCCATCATTGGTGTGAGTGGAAGGAATAGTTATCAGTGACAGGAATTGCACCCCATTGTTGAAGGAATAGTGTCTTGTATCAGTAGGAGGAATAGTGTCCCATGGGTTAAAGGCAAGTAAAGGGCCACATCTGGCCCCCGGTCTGCAGTTTGGAGACCGCTGGCCTATACATTTAATGAGAAGCCAGGTGCCTGAACTTGCTACTGTACTGTATACCTTTTTAAACTGTACCCAATCCAAAACCACTATTTCAGTTAAAGTGAACTTGATCTGCCCTAAATCATTTCACTTGCTGTAGAACCCCTTAGATTCTAGGCCTAGTCCTTTGGCTTTTGCCTATATTGGGAATTGGCGCTGCCTATCCCAGCACTAAACTATGCCAGAACTTTAGTGGGCAGCATAGGCTATCCAATTAAACAGTTGAATGGCAGGGCATAGTGTGAGGAAGAACATAATTTCAGGTGGAAATAAATAAAGGGCTCGCGTACCTCCCACAGACTAGGATCCAAGGAGCCCCACAGCGATCAGAAACACTGGTACCTGCAAGCACCGCATAGTCTGTTCCTCGAGTGACTCTGTAATTAGGAAAGTATGGGAGTGGCCATTACCCTGGAAATGCTATGCCTAGCTTTCTCTGAGTCACAGACCTGGAACACACATGCTGTAAAAAGGAGTGTAAGAATTCCTTATTGCTATACTTGTCAAGCATGGAAGCCAAAACAGCAGCATGGAAGCCATGGAACTAGTTCTCTCATAAGGAGAGTTCAGCATTAGCAGCCTTCATTATTTTGTCATGACAAATTCCACTTCAGCATTGTGGTTAGCTTAAGAATGTTTGGGCCAGGTCAGCATAATTTTAAAAGCGAAGTTTGGGAATTAAAAAAAAAACAAAAAAAAAAACATATATGCTCACCTAGATAGATACAGCATCTGTCCCCTGCTGGCTCTAAGACCAAGAATTGAGCGATCAAAGACAGCTGATTGCGCATTTCTGGGTCTCCAGTAAGCAAAGAGTGGTGGCTCCCAGCTCTGCCCCTCCAGTGCTCATTGGAGCACCAGCCTGTGGGGGGGCTGAGCCCAACTGCTGGTCCAGGCATCTGGGTGAATCCCGACATTAAAGTCTGGATCTCTTCAGACCCTTTACTGGCTCGGTAATGTCAGGCGACTTTAGCCCGCTGTTAGTTGAATACAGGTCACAGGAGTGCAGAATGAAGTGCACCGACCCACAGGAGTAGGGCCCAAAAAGGTTTGGCCACAATTCTTCTTTTACGACAATGTCCAAGATGAAACTAAATATATCACATCATCCGTTTTTTTTTCTGTGATTTTAGGGGTGGGAATGGGCAAAAGTAACTGGCTTCACCACAAACATAACATAGCCTCTCCCTTTTTACCTTTTTTTTTTTTATAGATGAGAAGATCAAGGAGCTAAAACACAACTACGAGCTGTTCCTGAGTACCCTGCAATAGTGAGAGAGAATTTTCTATTTAATATGGTGTCCGCCAACTGATGGCTACATTTTGGAAGTTTTCTCCAGACAACACATGGGTTAGATCTTCATTTTGTGTTTTGACGACCATTCACTAAAATGAGAGAGAAAAAAAATGGCACAGACCTGAATCAATTGTTTTCTACATACATCCACAACCGCTTAAAGGGCTTCCTGTAAGTTGACAAACTGTCCACCATCACCGTGACTTTTTTTGGTTGTATGGAATTTTGTAGTGCACAACAAATGACTCCTATGTTTGTAGATGTCAATAAATTTGTATAGGTGAGTTGGTATTTAACTTAATAGTAACTCCTACACTTTTGGCCAAATTTGTACTATCTGGAGGAAAAAAAAACCCACATGGCTCTCTACTATCAGAGGCCCCCTCACCCAATCGCAAAATATGACTAGGTGACGTAGATTTTCTTCTACTTGCATATCTTCCTTAGCGAGGACACTCATGTAACGTACAAACATATTAGAAATGTCTATAATTTACAGTATTCATTATATCAAAATAGTCTAGTCTGAAATTCATTTAAAATGTGGAAATTCATTAAAAATTTGGAAATATACTTAACGCTTTCAGACTTCTAAAGCTCTTATCCTTGTTTGTTCCTTTCTGTTTATTTTTCCTTATTCCTACATATTCAGCTTTCAGATAACTGTATATTTTTATTCTATGTATCAGATTTAATTTGTTCTAACTAGTGCAATTTATGTTGGACTTGGACTTGGTTTATTTCATAGACAATGTAAAATTCACCCACTGGAATGGTTTATAGTGTACTGAGAGTATTGCCCACAGTAGACTTCTAAATGTCTGTCTTGAGCCTGTCATTTTGTAGATTTCCCCAAAAAATAGCAATGTCAATATAATAAAACATTATACAATTTTTGGGCATTTTTGTTGTATTGATAAAAATCGGACAAGAACAGCTCAATGCTCCTCCAAACAAACAGTAGGTTGTTCAATAATAAAACCTGGTAACAGTAGGGGTTCAAATATCCAGAGATGCAGGGCCGGCCCTACCATGGGACCCGATGGTACCCCGGTCCCAGGCGGCACTTTAAGGGGGGCGGCAAATTGCCGCCCGTCAGCCAGCGACATTCCGTGTCTCCTACTAATTTTCCTTTCCTGTGTCCCCGATTTTCCAGCCGCCATGTTTAATGTCCGGTGCCCTGTGATTGGACGAATGGGGGTCATGTGCGGCGTGGGGCTGGCCTGTCAGCGATCGCTCTAGAAGTCCCGCCTCCGCACATGACCGCCATACGTCCAATCACAGTGCGCCGGGAAACACGAACATGGTGGCGGCAGACAAGCACTGGAAGTGTGAGCTGTCTTCCCCTCCGCCTGTTCCTCTGCTTTGTTACGGCGCGGTGGAGATGGAATCATGGAGGTGCAGGCGTGCAGCGTCTGACACCATGGAGCGGGCTGCGGGTGGATGGCGCTGGCGGGAAGTTGGGACGCCGAAGCAGTTCTGCACATCCAGTGCTGAGGTCCCGAGGAGAGTCCTGGTGAAGAGCAGACAAAAGGTAAGGAGGACTCAAAGGATGGATTCGCACCGAGCTGTGGGGAGGGGGTCGGGTGTGAGTAGTGCAGGAAGTAGGACTCCTACTGTAGGAGTCAGGTGGGTCTGTGTAGTAGGTCAGTGTAGGTGTAAGGTCGGTGGATCAGTGTATGTGTCAGTCAGTGTAATAGTCAGTGTTGCTGTCAGGTCAGTGTAATGTGAGTAGTGCAGGAAGTAGGAGTGAGGTAGGTGTCAGGTAGGTCAGTGTAGGGATCAGTGTAGGTGTCAGGTAGGTCAGTGTAGGGGTCAGGGTAATGGTCATGTAGGTCAGGTGGGTCAGTGTAATGTGAGTAGTGCAGGAAGTAGGAGTCAGGTGGATCAGTGCATGTGTCACGTAGGTGTGTCAGGGGGTCAGTGTAGGGGTCAGATAGGTCACATGTGTTCAAAAAATGTGCAGCGCTATGTGGTTAAAACCATGTGTGAAATAAATGTTAAACCTTGAAATGTGAAAAATTAATATATGAAAAATTAATTAAAAAGAAAACTAATGCAGAGTCCAAAAAGAACACAACATAGTCCGTGAAGAGTTAATTCCAAAAGCAAATCCGTGAAGGGTTAAGGGCTGTAGCCAATAAAGAGACTAGGGTCTAGTGGAGCATAATAAAATAAAAATAAACATTTCTTGATCAGTTTAGGTCGATATGTATTCTTCTACATATGTTTGGTAAAAAAAATGCAATGTGTATATTGATTAGTTTGCGCAAAAGTTATACCGTCTACAAAATAGAGGATAGATTTATGGCATTTTTATTATTATTATTTTTTTTTTTTACTAGTGTAGCGGGATCTGGTGATCTGCGATTTTTAGCTAGACTGTGACATTGCGGTGGACAGATCAGACACTTTTGACACTTTTTTGGAACCAGTGACATTTATACAGCGATCTGTGCTATAAAAATGCACTGATTACTGTGTAAATGTCACTGGCAGGAAAGGGGTTAAATGTGTTCCCTGGGAGGTGTTTCTAACTGGGGGGGGGGGGTGATGGGACTGACTGTAGGAGGAGAGAGATCTCTGTTCCTAATCACTAGGAAGAGCAGATCTGTCTCTCCTCCCCTGTCAGAATAGGGATCTGTCTGTTTACATTAACAGATCCCCGTTCTGGCTTTCTGGAGCGATCGCGGCCACCAGACACGCATAGGTCCTTTTATACTCCTTTACATGTATAGAGCCGTGACAGGTCCACTTTAGTTATCATGAGATAAAATAATGAATGTGGGGTATTTGGTGGGCGTGATTTTTTTTTTTTTGGGGGGGGGGGGCAGCATTTAATTCTTGGTACCAGGCAGCACAATGTCTTGGGCCGGCACTGCAGAGATGCTCCTCATATCCCCTTATGGAGAGGTTAGCCAGAGAAGGTGAAATTTTTGTAGCCATCAAAGCTATGCAACTTTGCAGGTAGTTGAACTTCAAATGCACAATAAGGCCTCATGCCCACGGGCGTTTTTTCAGCCGCGTTTTTGAGCGTTTTTTACAGCTTAAAAACGCCTGTCCATGTTAGTCTATAGCTTCATGCCCACCTAGGCGTTTTTGAGCTGTAAAGAGCATAGGCGTTTGTAAGCTGTAAAAAAAAACCAGGGCCAGTGCGTTCCTCAGCGTCAGAACTAGGCAGGAAAAAACGCGAGCGTCAAAAAACGCGCAAAAACGCGCAAAAACGCGCACTAACGCGCAAAAAACGCGCACTAACGCGCGGTCGCGTTTTTAGCTCCGACGTTTTTTTTTTTTTTTCAAAAAAAAAAAAAAAAAAAATATTTACAATAACATGGACAAGCGTTTTTAAGCTGTAAAAAACGCTCAAAAACGCAGCTGTAAAAACGCCAGTGGGCATGAGGCCTTACTGTGAGCCAACAAAAATTGCACAAAAGTATGAGCAAGGAAAGATTTTATGAAGTCCACAAAGACCATGCCTAAATCCTGACTACTAACACAGTATTACAGAGAACATACAGCAAACTACGCACTAAGGCCCCTTTCACATGAGAGGTCTGATTGGGTCTGCCTTTCCATTTCTTTTGTTAATTTCAGGCGTACCCGATTGAACCCTTCATTCTTCCTCTGTGGGCAGTTGGATGTAAACAGACTTTTGTGTCCTTTTACAACTGGCTACTGCTCATCTGATCCGGCAGAAACAAACAGAAGGGGATTCGCCTTGAGGCGATTTAGTTTGAGAATAAAACCAGCCATTGGTAATGCACTAGGTCGGTGCACCCTCTTTTTTTTCTTCCAGTCCTAAGAATACCAAATATTCTGAGGAGGGCAGCAAGACCCCTGGTCATTCCCTTTTTAACGGAACACTCTGGTTGTGCCACCAAGAGACCAAACTTCTGAGCGCAGGAGACTGTTTTCTTAGTTTGTATTTGTAGCGCTATATAAGTTACTCACTCATTCCCCTCTGGCCGGATCGGAGGGCAAATGGGTGTAGAGGAGGCAGTGTCTGTATCCACTGTGCACATGTGTTGCAGACATTGACCTGTCATCTGGCCACTCTGTGCAGCAGGAGATCAACAGACAGATCCCATGCTAGGCAAACCGGAGTCCAGCCTGTGTGAAAGGGGCCTAACGCTGATCCTACAGTCTGATTTGTACAATCTCCTTTTAGAAACAACTATGTAGTGCAATGGTTTTCATGATTAGATTCAAACCACATGTATTGTTTATAGGTAGGTCCTTGTATTATAAATTTTGTAAATCTAAAAGAAATTATGCAATCTGCTTGTACAGTGTATGCCCAGTTTTAGGCCTCATGTACACTGCTGCAGGTAAACAGACGTTTTGGAGCAGTTGGGCATTTTTTATAGCTGCCCCTGATCTTTCCTCTGTTATCTTATCAGTATATGTACACAGTCGTTTTATAGTCGTTTCTAGGCAGTTGAGTTTAGAAGCATTTTTTGCAACGCAAAAAAATGGGTTCAGACGGATGTTCAGATGCATTTGAAATGCCAAATGCCTGTAACAGCTTGTAAACGCTACAACTCACATTTAGCAGCATTTTGTTTAGACTTTTTTCATTTTAACAAAAAATATATTTTTTTATTTTTTAGAAACGCTTGGATGCAAACACGGCATGTAAATGTGGCTAAACGCACGTTTTTAGACGCTGGTTTCTAGCTGTCAAGTCTTTCAGGAGAGGTTAAACAACGTCCCATGTACATGAAGCCTTATTAGACTTGCGTTTTTTTTGGCCCATTTATAAAATGCATGCTTTGATTTGGATTTCTTCTCTCTGTTGATTACAACAGAGTCTCTGAAGGAATGAGTGATGTGACTAGCAATGAAAACAAACCTCTTCAAATGAGGTGCTTACTAGTAAGGTTATTACATGAATTTCCCAAGAAATGGGCGAGGACTTGTTCTATAATTGGGTTATCCGTTTTATTGGGGTAATTTACCAAACCCCAAAAATCCTGGGGGTTGGCTCCTGTAAAGTTTACTAAACAAGATTCTTAAGCAATCCGCTACAAAAAATAAGACTGATGCTTGTAGGAAAGTACTGTAGAAACATATCTTCCAAGAGACCATGCCCCCTTTACTACCCTATAGATACACACCTTATCATTGCTTCCTTGCCACTCCTTCACCTTCTCTTGTGAAGTCTACAATCAAGAGAAGACTTCACAAGAGCAAATACAGAGGGTTCACCACAAGGTGAAAACCATAAATTAGCCTGAAGAATAAAAAAAGCCAGATTAGACTTTGCCAAAGCATTCTTTGGACAGATGGAACTAAGATTAATCTGTACCAGAATGACGGGAAGAAAAAAAGTGAGCAGAAGGCCTGGAACAGCTCATGATCCAAAGCACACAACATCATCTGTGGTCACATGGAGCTTGCAGTGTGATGGCATAGGCATGCATGGCTTCCAGTGGCACTGGGTCATTGGTGTTTGATGATGAGACAGAAGCAGCCGGATGAATTCTGCAGTATTTAGAGATATACTGTCAGCCCAGCTTCAGCCAAATGCAGAAAAGTTGATTGGACGGCGCTTCACAGAACAGATGGACAATGATCCAAAACACACTGCAAAAGTAACCCAGGAGCTTTTGAAGGAAAAGAAGTGGAATATTCTGCAATGGTCGAGTCAATCATCTGATCTCAACCCAATTGAGCATGCATTTCACTTGCTGAAGGCACAACTAAAGGCAGAAAGACCCACAGGCAAAGAACAACTAAAGACAGCTGCAGTTAGAGCCTGGCAAACCATCAGAAAGGAGGAAACAGTCTTCGGTAATGTCCAGACTTCAGGCAGTCATTGCCAGTAAAGGATTCTTAACAAAATATTAAAAATGAACATTTTATTTATGATTATATTCATTTGTCCATTTACATTTGAGCCCCTGGAAATGGGGGGACTGTGTATAAAAATGGTTGCAGTTCCTAAAATTTGTACTTTGATATTTATGTTCAACCCCTTGAATTAAAGCTGAAAGTCTGGGGAAAAAAACAGTTTCATGAATTACAAAAAAATTGGGCTAACTTTAGTAATGGGTATCTATTTACAAGGCATAACATCATCTTTCACATAAAAAAATAATAACATGTCACGCTTTATAATTGCGCACGCTCATGGAATAGAGCCTAACTTCGGGGGGGGGGGGCACTATCATTTTTTTTATTATTTTCATTTTTTTATTTTTACACTTTCCGTTTTAAATGTTTTTTTTGTTTGTTTTTTTTTATCACTTTTATTCCTATTATACTCTATTCCTATTACAAGGGATGTTTATGATAGGTCTTCTTTATGGAGAGATGTGGGGTCAATAAGACCCCATATCTCTCCTCTAGGCTGGAAAGGCTGAGATCCAAAAACAAAACCATCTTGGCTTTTCAGCTGAGTACACGGCAGTATTTACAACTGCCAGGCCGGACGTGACCTCATAACATCGCACCCATGACTCAGAGTCAGAGACTACCGGGGACCATTTGGTCACCGGTATGCTCTATGGTGAACTTCCGGCGGCGGCGGATTCCTTCTCTGGCCCGCTGATTGCATGGGCGAGCCGGTAAAAGCATCGGAAGGGGAGGGGGACATCCCCTCCCACTGCCTGTAAGAACAATCGAGGGGCTGAACAGCCGGTATGATTGTTCTTGCGGTGCAGGGAATCGCCGGCTGAAAAGATCAATACCAGGTTGATGCCTGTAGGTGCAGGTATAACCACTGAAATGGGAGGATGTCCATTTACGCCCTCCCAGTGGGAAGTGGTTAAGTTCCTACTAATATTGCACTTAGAGGGGCCCCGTGTGATTTTGTTAACAAGGAGTGTCAGACGCTGCTGTCCCCCTTTTAGTGGCATGGGAACGTCTGTGTCCACAGACAAAGGTGGACGTGGTCCGTCCTCACGCAGGGCATCTTTGTCTCCGTTTTTGTTTAGTGATGTTGCCTGTGCTATCCAGCCCCATCTGGATACTAAACCAGCCTCTATGACCCAAACTGGCACTAGTGTGCAGTCCACTACAGCTGCCAGAGCGGCTTATTCTGCCTCCTTGTCCACAGCTACTCCCACCATAGCCCCAGCAACGGGCATGGAGGAGTCAGCCACTTGCTTCTTGAGGATGCAAAGTCATCATTTGATTCTGATGTTGGTTCTGAGGTAGAAGAAGGGACTAACATGAGGTACAGAGATAGGAGAACACTGATAAACAGCAAATTGGCAGTCCTGTTTCCCAAGCTGCAGCACATTGCCAAGTTGGCTACAGTGATGAGGATGGAGGGGATGATGATGTCGTCATGACTCATCTTGGGTACTGGATAGAGCAGAGGAGGAAAAGAAGGGTGAGGCACAACCCCAATGAGCCAGAATGTCCTCCAGAGGCAGCCATCATGGAAGAGTAGAGAGCAGCCACCTTCTTCCCTCACATTATAGAGCTCTTATCTCCTGACCCACTTCCCAGAGCTCAGCTGTGTGGGCCATTTTGTAGCACACATGCTGCTGATCGCACTGTTGAAATTTGCAATCTCTGCCACAAGCGGATCAAGTGTGGCAAAAACACTAGCCATTTGGGCACCACATGCTTGACAAGGCATTTAACCTTCCACCACTCATCCCATTGGCAAGAGTACCTGAAAGCCACACACAAGGGATGATTCTCTTGATTAGGTGCAGGAGCATGAAAAGTTTTGGGAGGAGCCTATGTACTGACGCAGTCGCCACCGCATCATTGTGGTAGTATTATTGCCTTCTCCCCCCATGTCTCCATTTATAGTTTATTGATATGAGCAGGTCTGGTGTGAAATGCTCTATGTTTAGGCGGGCGGATCTTGGTGGTAATAGAGAGACGAGATGAAGATCCCTTCAGAAGGGGACCAGGGGAATATGGCACGGACCAGGGATATAACGGTATTAAGACATCTTAGTCACCCATCGGAAAGGCTGTGGCTGTGAGACCAGGGATTAGGCCCGAGGGAAGTATAATGTAAGGTGACGGGTCTTATTAGATGCCATGATGCAATGTAATTAGTAGGGGGCTAATCTATATAGGACAGTTTGAAACAAATTTTTGGCAGGCGTTGCAATTACGCCATTATTTTGGATCTTAAGGATTATCAGTGAACTATCGATGTCAGCGTACAAAATTTGAATTGTATTGTGAGGAAAGAGAACATCTTTCCTGTACTATTTCTAAGATGTATGCCTTGTTAATAGCTCCTTCAGATGATTTTTTGATGCTGAGTCTTAGACCCCTTTCACACTGAGCCGCCCATAGCGTCGGTGGTAAAATGCTGCTATTTTTACCGCCAATGCTATGGGTGGATTTGCGGCGCATTTCGGCCGCTAGCGGGACGCATTTAACCCCCGCTAGCGGCCGAAAAAAGGGTTAAAACTGCCTGCAGTGCGCTGCTTCAGCAGCGCATTGCGGGCGGCATAGCCGCGCTGTCCCATTGATTTCAATGGGCAGGAGCGGTATACACACCGCTCCAAAGATGCGGTTAGCAGGACTTTTTTTTACCGCCCTGCTAGCACAACGCTCCAGTGTGAAAGCCCTTGGGCTTTCACACTGGAGACAATGGAGCAGCTGTTTGAGGGCAGATTGCAGGCGTTACTTTTAACGCTATAGCGCCTGCAATATGCGAGATCTCTTATTGAGATCTCTTTCCCATTTACTTTCACACCTGTTCAGCGTCAGATGATTTCAAGGAAAGATGAATAATATTCTATTTGTATGCAAACTCAGGAATCTAATTATAAATTACTAAGGTGTTGGTACTATACCCTGTCAAACCTTTGGAAAAATTTTCTGGAGGCCTCGGACCGTTGCTGACGATGCCAAGAGGGACAGAGGACTTTAATATTTGGACAGGACCAGAGGATATGGAGTAGACAGTATTGGTAGGAGGTACAGAAGATTTCTCAAAAATTCACAGATTTCCCAATACCAGAGGATCCTGTTTTTTTCTTGCTTCATTGTTCACAAATTCCACATCAGAAATATAAAAAAAATCAGTGCTTCGTCACTTGGTTAAAGCCTGTGTTACTTTGTGCTGGAAGGATTCTTGACCCTCTCCCATCGCTATGTGGCTTAAAAAGGTCAGAAGTAATGGTGCCCTGGAGGACTTGGTGATTACCGCTCGAGATAGAAGGGAACAATATTCTAAAACGTGGTCGTCTTGGGATTTTGTTTGTACTGTATATTCAGAAGAGGGGAAGAAGTTTACTAGAGAGTTGTCCCGGGAGGTGAAGTCCCTCCCTCCTTTTTCTTTCTTAATGCACGTAAGCAATCCATCTCCTCTGGGACTTGTCCCTGTCCCCTCTCCCCCTTTCCTTTTTTTTTTTTTTTTTTGATTTTCCTTTTTTAAGGAAAAAATAATGAGAGCTGAAGGGTCCATTTGAGTAAACTCTGGTACATTATCTGTAGTTTCTTGTTTTCATATTTTAGCAAGTATGAGCTCTATTGGAATGTGGACTATGTTGGAATATCATGTTTTTATTGTACTTGGTCATGGAATGTTGAGTTATTCTGTAATGTATCAATATTATAAGAGATTTTGTACTTATTTTGTGGAACATTGACGTTGTAATGGACTCTTGGCTCTTTTGTATAAATAAAGAATTTTAAAAAAAAGTCAGCAGCTACAGTATTTGTAGCTGCTGACCTAAATTTTTTTTTTTTTTTTTACATACTGGAACTCTTCTTTAAACTCGCCCTCCTAATAATAGAGTCCCGAGTGTAGATATAGGATCGCTAAGGCACCAGTGACTTTAATCCCTTGAGGAGAAATAGGTTGTAATTTTATAAGGAAAGTAGGCCTTGTGTCTTCAGCTAGCTCTAGGTTGATGCACTTATGTGTCCTGTTTGGCAGGGTAAACAAGGTTTGTTTAGGATGTCCTGGCAAGCAGGGTTGCAGAGAGTACTGTGAAGCTCCTAAAGCAAAATTAACACTGTTGCTGCCTGGCAGGGGATGAGTACAACACAGTGTTGTATGGGTGTAGGCAAAAGATAGGCAACAGTGTCACTGTAAGATGGGCAAGTGCCCACTCACCAATTCTACGACAGAAGGCCCAATGAAGAGATGACGTGGAACAGGCTCTTGTTGGTTGCCCCGACTGGCAACAGGAATACCTTGCTATATCTGTGCAAATGTACCTTGCGATGACCCGGGGTCCCTCAGCTGGCGAGATGTCTGTCAACTGACTGTGGAGTTGTGGCAGGAACGCAGTCACACTGACCTGGGATCCAGCCCCTTCTCCTGTGTCTGGTCTACTCTTCACCTCGAGGTCTCTCCCAACTCCCAAGCAGTCTCATGGTGTGTGATTCCTTCTCCCCCTGTGGGCATGGTGAGGGGTGTTGTCTGCCCCAATGGATTTAACATGGGACCGCCTGTGACTGGGACTACATGTCACAAGATGCTTTTTTGCTGCAGTCGCTTGTTCTTATTAGTTCCCTCCCCCTGCCAATGAGATGGCAGGGGAGGGAGCAGGGCAGCTGCCTGTGTGAGTGCTGCTCGCATACTGTAAGTCAAAGGTCTCCAAACTATGGCACTCCAGTTGTTCAGGAACTACAATTCCCATCATGCCTAGTCATGTGTGTGAATGTCATAGTTTTTACAATGCCTCATTGGACAGGTAGTTACGCAACAGCTGAAGGGCCGTAGTTTCAAGATCCCTGCTGTAAGTGAAGAGAAGGGGGAGAGGAATTCTCATGTTGGCAGGCTCTGTGTCCCTTAGAGCCTGTCAGGGAATGAGTCCTGGCGGCGGCCAGTGGAAGGTACAGGGCCGTGGAGTGGCACCTGCTACACACAGGACTGCTAAAACTTTTTTTTTTACGAGAGGTAGTGGTGGAAGGGATGTCAGGAAATTGTCGGCCATCAGTGAGATCATGCTCATTTTTAAGAATAGGAACGGCATGCATGGGCACGTCCACCACAGATTCTAGCACTTGGTGAACTATTTAAACCTGAGATCTGCATGGGATCATTCCTGGATGATCTTTCAGCCTGTATATCTTTTTATCCTTGATCTTAAATCCTGCCTGACTCTGTTATTGACCTGGCTTACGTCTGACCTACCTCATGGATTACCCCTGACTGTCCATGTCTGCTGCATACTTGTGTTACCAACCTTGACTCTTAACCATGGTTCTGCCATTGATTATGTACCTAGTTACCTGCACATTGCCAATTTCTGTTCATCTCTGACCTTGATTCTGCTTGTGATTTGGTATCTTCCTGCCTGGCTGTTACCAAACTTGGATTGCGGCCCAGCTCTGCTCTCTATTGGTTTAGGTGAACTCAAGGTGCGCTCATCACTGTTCTTCTGCTCACCTGACACCAGCACTCCCAAGTTCAAGTCTGTGGTTTCAGCATCCTGGCACCTGCGGTTTTTCTTTGCACTAGCAGTCCCTGTCTCAAACTTTGGAAATGCTTGGATGGGAATTGTGCAAGAGGCCACATTCATCATCTCCGGCTCCTATACAGATCCATGACAGGGGCACTGGACATGGGCTCAAGTAGTAACTCTGTCCGCATTTTAATGACCTGTGGAAATCCAACTGGCCTGTATTCGGCAGCTCACCAAAAAGACAGGGACCTTTCCTGAGAGCACATTGACCTGAGCTGAGAAATCCAAGTGTAATTGGTCAAAGAGTACCAAATGAAAAAATCTTAGGAGTCCAAAGTCCTTTATTGTGCAATTGGTTACAGCAAGCAAGGTAAAGGACAGCCCAATGCATTTCAGGGGTCACCCAATCCCCCTTCATCAGGACTGGAGGAAAAGTTTACAATAACCCACATAAAAATGGTGATAAAGCTCTAATGAGGGGGCATTGTGTGGCCCCCAAAAAACACATTGGCTTTTGCCCTGTTTGTTGTAGCCAGTTGCACAATAAAGAATTTGGACTTGGAAGGATTTTTTCATTTGGTGCTCTCTTTGGACACTAAAATCTTTTTTTGTTGGCATTAAAGAACACTGTAATTTTCTGCAGTTTTGAGAGGTCTACAAGACAAAGCTTCTTCAGGTGACTGCACATATACATTCTTTGTTCATTTAAAATTTTCATCCAGCACACAGGTTTACTTTTTTAATCTTGGAGCTTTCATCTTTTGCATAAAGTAATTTTATGTTTTAGGTTTACAGATACTTTTAACAATGAAACGCGACCCACGTTTGCAACAGGATATACGTCCATCCATTTCCCAGCAGCTGATCTTGCTATGGAAAGCTTTACTATAAACGAAACGCTATTAATAATTCTATTTTGAAGGGCAGATGCACGGCTCCCGACTCCGTTTCTTCAGGTCGCCTTATGCCCGTTACACACGATGAGATTATCATGTGTATCGGGCATAGAGATTACTGTCCTGATCGGCTCTCAAACTCCAACGGTACCAACGATCAGATTATCATACGATCGCTCCGAAATCTGTATTTTTCGTATGATTTTCTGATCATGTGTACCGGGCATTACACTTGTAAATATAATGCCTAGGAGCTAGAATAATCCTAATGGCTCTTGTGCATGTATGGATGGTTATATTCATGAATTTCTTATGTACTTTGGAGGACATTGCCATCACCTCCCTGTCAGCTTCTGATTCCTCACTGCTGGTAAAGAAACATTTACGCTGTTGTATGACGCATGAATGAACTGGCTGGATATATTACATAAAAAATGCAAACAAGGGTCCCTCTAGTGTACATTCTGCTAAAGACAGGGGAATCTAAAATAAAAGCCAAGTTTGCTTTGAAAAAAAAAAAAAAATGCAAATTTCTTTCTCGTACATCACGGGACACAGAGCGGCATAGTCATTACTATGTGGGTTATATAGATACCTTCAGGTGCTGGCACTGGCAACTTCCAAAACCGGAAGTACCCTCCCCTATATAAGCCCCTCCCATCCGGGAGTACCTCAGTTTTTTGCCAGTGTCTAAGGTGTTGGCCAAGAAGTAACATGTGTTTTTCACTGAGCTTGCGTACAGGTTCTTTTGGGCCTCAGTAAGCTATTCCGGATCCGACCAAAAAAGCTTCATAGCTAAACGGTCGGTACCCGGGCCTTGCAAGAGAAGAGCAAGGTTTTGCCTGTAATGCCTCTCTTAGGAGGGCTGGACCCTGGGATCCAGAGCTCTGGTCATACCCACGACCAAGATGTTTTCTGTGCAGGGTGCTATACAGGTCCAGGGGAGTGGAATCCTTGGGAACCCGGTCCCTGAAGGTTTAATTACAATACCTGCCGTGATAGGTGAAGTTTGGGCTTCTGTGGACCAAACAGAGTCCTGCGGCGAGGAAAAGGTAAGTGGGGGCCCTCAGGAACTTGGTTCTATTGGGGGACCCCCAAGCCTATTTTGTCTTTCTGCCTGTTACCTAAGGTATTCCCGCTAATATTCTGTGCATGCCTGTTACTACTGAGAAAATGTAAAAATAGGATTTTTATAACAGCTTACCTGTAAAATCCTTTTCTTGGAGTACACCACGGGACACAGAGCTAGTCATTACATAATGGGTTAAGGGTCACCAGCGGTGATTGGACACTGGCACAACCAATGGAAGACAGTTCCCCTCCATATAACCCCTCCCATCAGGGAAGTACCTCAGTTTTGTAGCAAAGCAGTAAGGTTCCCATAAGAAGGGGGGGACCTCTGTGTCCCGTGGTGTACTCCAAGAAAAGGATTTTACAGGTAAGCTGTTATAAAAATCCTATTTTCTTTATCGTACACCACGGGACACAGAGCTAGTCATTACATAATGGGACGTCCCAGAGCAATGCTCATATGAAGGGGGGGAGACACAGATCAAAACAGGCCGCTTGCGGACCAGAAGCCCTATACTGCTGCCTGCAGCACACTTCGCCCAAAGGCGGAGTCCTCATGTCCTTTCACATCTATTTGATAGAATTTGGAAAATGTATGGACTGAAGACCAAGTTGCAGCTTTACAGATCTGAGCCATCGAAGCCTGGTGGTGCACTGCCCATGAAGCACCTATCGCCCTGGTAGAGTGCGCCTTAACAGGAAAAGGAGGAGTCCTGTTCTTTAAACCATAAGCTTGAATAATTACTTGTCTAATCCACCTGGAAATGGTGGATTTTGATACCGCTTGGCCATTCTTGGGCCCATCTGGTAAAATAAACAAAACATCTGTTTTACGTATCTGAGCGGTTGCTTGCAGATACACCTTTATCGCTCTCAGTAGATCTAGAGAGTGTAATAATTTTTCCCCCGCCGTCCGCGGGTTTGGAAAAAAGGAAGGCAGAACAATGTCTTGATTCAAGTGAAAAGCCGACACCATCTTAGGTAGAAAAGCCGGATGGGGTCGTAGTACGATTTTGTCCTTGTGACAAATTAGATAAGGCTCTTTACAAGAAAGAGCTGCTAGCTCTGATACTCTCCTAGCAGAAGCTATAGCAATCAGAAAGGCCAACTTCCTACTTAATATAATTAAAGGAATATGGCGAATAGGTTCAAAAGGTTGCTTTTGCAACACTGACAATACCAAATTCAAATCCCATGGACACAAGGGAGTCCTAACTGGAGGATTTATCCTCAGTACCCCCTTAATGAATGTCCGAACTAGGGAGTGAGATGCCAATGGTCTCTGAAAGAAGACTGATAGAGCCGATATTTGCCCTTTGATGGTGCTAAGGGCTAAATTCATATCCACTCCTAACTGGCAAAAAGCAAGAATCCTACTTATTTCATACTTCTGAGGATTCCAACATCTGGATTCACACCAGGAAACGTATGCTCTCCAGACTCTCTGATAGATGAGTCTGGAGGCTGGCTTTCTAGCATTAATGAGCGTAGAAAGAGCCGGACCAGAGACCCCTCTCTTTTTAAAAATGTGGGTCTCAGCAGCCAGGCCGTCAACTTTAGCCTTTGTAAGGAAGGGTGGAATACTGGACCCTGTGACAGCAGGTCGTGTCGGAGTGGAAACTTCCAGGGCCTTCCTATCGCCATTTTTACAATCTCGGCGTACCAAGGCCTCCTGGGCCAGTTTGGGGCCACTAGGATTACTGGTATTCCCTCCTCCTTGATCCTGCGAAGCAGTCTTTGTAGAAGAGGGATCGGAGGGAATGCCTAGATCAGTGAGAACTGATTCCATGGAGTTATTAGAGCGTCTGTATTATTAGAGCGTCTGTCCCATAGGCTAGAGGATCTCTCGTTCTGGACACAAAGTTGTCCAATTTCTTGTTGAACCTGGCAGCTAGCAGGTCTACATCTGGGTTTCCCCATCTCAGACATATGGCCTGAAAGATCTCGGGGTGAAGAGACCACTCTCCTGGTAGCAGCTGCTGACGACTCAGGTAGTCTGCTTGCCAATTTTCTATCCCTGGAATGAAGATTGCAGAAAGGCAAGGTACATGCTCTTCTGCCCATGCCAGGATCCGGTTCACCTCTCTTTGGGCTGCCCGACTGCGAGTGCCTCCTTGGTGATTGATGTAAGCTACTGCAGTAGCATTGTCGGATTGAACCCGAACTGGGTAGCCCTGTAACCTGTATGTCCAGGTTTTGAGGGCTAGATATACCGCCCGGATCTCTAGCACATTGATGGGCAGGATCCCCTGAGTCTTGGCCCAGGTTCCCTGGGTAGAAGCCTCCTTGAATACTGCACCCCAGCCCGATAGGCTGGCATCCCTAGATACCACCTTCCAGGCCACTGGGAGGAAGGACTTTCCCTTCCGTAAATTCCTGGCTTCTAGCCACCAATCGAAGCTGTGGCGTACTTGTGAGGACAGGCGCATGGGTATAT
This sequence comes from Rana muscosa, assembly GCA_029206835.1. Classification (NCBI taxonomy): domain Eukaryota; kingdom Metazoa; phylum Chordata; class Amphibia; order Anura; family Ranidae; genus Rana; species Rana muscosa. The sequence continues at coordinate 334,186,388 of CM055125.1, read as the reverse complement.
CCAGAGCTTGGCTCTTCCTGTTCCAGGAAGCTAAAATATTGCCTTGAAGTAGTCTCGAATGAAACTGGGCGTAAGGGACCGCCTCGAAGGAGGCTACCATCTTTCCCAATAGTCTCATGCAAAGGCGAATAGACGGCCTCTTGTTTGCTTTGACCTTGTGGATCAGGTCTTTCAGAGACTGTATCTTCGGTTCTGGCAGGTATACCCCGTTTTGGGCTGTATCTATGATCATGCCCAGGTACACTATCCTTCTTTGGGCCTGGAGAGAGGATTTTTGTAAATTTATAATCCATCCTAAATGCTCCAGGTATCCTACTGTAGTGTGTACAGCGTGACCCAATCCGTCCTTTGACTGATCTATTACTAGTAGATCGTCCAGATAGGCTGTTACCGCAATGCCCCGTGTTCTTAGGTTTGCTAACAGAGGAGCTAGCACCTTTGTGAATACTATGGGTGCGGTGGCTACACCAAACGGCAGAGCCACAAATTGAAAGTGGCGATCTTCTACCGCAAACCTTAGGAATCTTTGGTGAGCGGGGAGGATGGGTATGTGTAAATGTGCGTCCTTGATATCTATGGGCGCCATGAATTTTCCGCCCTTTAAAGTGGCGGCCACGGATCGGATCGTTTCCATTCGAAAATGGCGATCGTTCAGGAACCGATTTAGGGATTTTAGATCCAGGATGGGTCTGACATCTCCATTTGGCTTTGGAATCACAAAGAGGTTTGAGTAAAAACCTGAACCTCGCTCTTTTTGGGGTACGTCTGTAACTACCCCTTGAGCCATTAAGTGATTCAAACCTTTGAAGAAGGATTCTCTTTTTTGTGGATCCTTGGAGAGTCTTGAACCTCGGAATTGAGAAGGTGGGATCTCTCGAAATTCCAGTTTGTACCCTGAGGATATTGTGGATACTACCCAATTGTCCTGGATTTCTGACCACCAAGTCGCTCAGAACTGACAAAGCCTTCCTCCCACTCGGCCGAGCGGGGGCGCCCCTTCACTGAGAGGTTTTGGGGGCTTTCTTATTAGCTCTTGCACCCCACGGCTTCTTGTTCTTCTGAGCTTGCCCCTTGGCTTTTGTGGGCGGCTAAAACAGGCCGCCGCCACTGGTTGGAGTCAGATTTCCCGGGAGCTGGGGAGAGAGAGCGTTTAAAACAAGATCTCTTGTTTTTCTTTCTCTCAGGTAAAAGTAGTTTTACCACTTGATATCTTCTGTATATATTTTTCTAAATCTTCCCCAAATAGGCGTTCGCCATGGAACGGGAACTTGCCAACAGCTTTTTGCATGGGGTCTCCGCTGACCAATGCTTAAGCCAAAGTACTCTGCGCATCTGTACCAGCTGGAGTGTAAGGCGTGATGCCTGTATGATAGAATCTCTCATGGCATCCACTGTGAAGCATAAGGCTTTAGGCAAATTTTCCCAATTTCTAGCCTGCTCTGAAGGCAGTTCCTTCAGCCCCTGCTTTACCTGTTGGCTGATGACCTGACACATACCGACTGCTGCTACTGCAGGTTGGGTAATTGAGCCGGCCAAAAAGGAAGGAGGATTTCAACTTCCTCTCAGAAGGATCTTTTAAACCCTTGTACATTATCCACCGGACATGTCAGGTTTTTATTTACACAAGAAATAGCCGCAACTACCGCAGGCAGGCTTCATTTCTTTAAAAAAAAAAAATTTCCCCCATAGGATAAAGAATGTTAAACCTTTTTGGAGGTGAGAAACGCTTATCTGGATGTTGCCAGTTTGCGTATATTAGATCCTCTAGTAACGGATGAACCGGGAAGGAGCATGCACCTTGCAGGGATCTTAATGACCCTAGGGAGGAGACAGGTAATTCCGTTACCTCCGCAGAGGTTAACTTAAATGCACTGCTATAGCATTGTACCTGTGACCTTAAAATCTGTCTCCTCATCCTCTGCTGATGTAGCCTCCTCCTCCTCATCCTCCTCCCTCAGGTACTTCTGAAGGGAGGTCCAATACTGGAAGAGACCTGCTTCGCTTATTGTCCCTTTTTAGAGGACTTAGCGATTAAGGTAGCAACTTTTTTCCTCCAGATTATTTAGGGCAGCTGATAAAGTGTCCTCAGTGACATATACAGGCCCAGGCTTCACTGGGGAAGCCGCCATACCTGACAGAGGTAATGGTTCATCCTGAACAGGTGCATTTAGCAACACAGGAGAGAAAGGTACCGAGTCAGCACAGTTAGAGCCTCCTCTCAGGCGGTGGTGCTTTCTTATCTCTTTTTGTCCGTATTACTTCCCCTGGAAGGCTTACTGTTTAGACAAAATACAAGGTACCTAAATGCATATACTACCGTGTTCAGTTTAGCAAATACATTAAGTATGCAACTTTTAACACATAACTATGCATAACATGGATGTCTTCTAGGAAGTACCCAATCCAACCACATGGAGTCTTACGTCCCTGTATAGCTGCTGTGTTTCTCTGCCAGGAACAAGAGAACTAACGAGCCTGCTTGCTGCTGCAGTGCTTCTCACACTGACAGTCTTTTAAATTTGGCGCCGTTTCTGTGCCTGCACGTGCCCGCGCACGCCTTCGCCCCCCCCCCTCCGATAAAGCGCGCTCCCGCGGCCCTTAGCGCTATGGCGGTGGCCATAGTGAGAGAGGACTCTCATCAGCCCTTGTTCCCACTTACCTGCATCTGCAGGTGTCTGGTCGGCCACCGAAAGGAGGATCGGGGTGCCCCAGCAAGCTCAGCAGCGGAGGTGACGAGCAGTGTACTTCGCCGAAGCCGACACTGAACAGAGTGAGGTGAGTATATTCAGCTCTTTACTCCCCCCAGTGGTGGAAAAAAAGAAGACATCCACTTTTTGAAAAAGGTCCCAACCTAGTTATGGACCTTCTAATCTCACCTTATCCACGCCGCAGGTTTTTCTGCTGAAAGATTTCAGACAGATACCAAACTTCACCCTTCACGGTGGGCTATGTGTGCCAACCTTCAGGGATATGGGTTCCTATTTAAAGGATACCTCTCCCCTGGGCCTTGTACAAGACTCTTACCAGGACTTTATAGCGAAATAGCGAAAGTGCTGGATCTTAGAGCCCAGTCCTCCGAAGAGAGACATTACAGGCGACGCCTCATGGATGAGGCCCGGATCCCATCCAGATTCAGCTCATTTGTAGGCGTCTTGGATGGATCCGAAAGCATAGCTCTTTTACCCCCAGAGGGTCTCTTTGGTAGAGCTTTCCTTTAGCACTTCCTAACGCGTCCAACACCTTTCGACACTGGCGAAAAAACTGAGGTACTTCCCTGATGGGAGGGGTTATATGGAGGGGAACTGTCTTCCATTGGTTGTGCCAGTGTCCAATCACCGCTGGTGACCCTTAACCCATTATGTAATGACTAGCTCTGTGTCCCGTGGTGTACGATAAAGAAAATTTTAATAGTAGGCAAGAAAAAAAAAAATTTAAGACCGCGGTACCTGTGTTAAACACTAGAGGCCGCTATGGTTCTTTTTCATGTAATGTGGATTTTTTTCTTCCGAAGTCAAATCCAGGCAGTTGGTAAGTTCTCTTTGGGAAGCTGTCTCCTCTGCCCTGTTGCTGCGCTCATACATCCCCGGGCCCTGCGGCAGGGACCCTGGCTCCCATCTAGCTCCTTATTTTTTCAAAAAAGGCGCACGTGCGCGTGCACGCGCCTCTCTATATAGAGGCGATCTGGAAAAAGGGGCGGGGTGGGTGGATGACGCTCGGTGTGCGCCGCGGCGCTACTGCGCATGTGCGGGCGTCCAGCATGTTTAAAGGCAATCACAGCTGGCTATTGAAGTGCACAGACAGAGCTAGCAACAGTAAAAAGGCACACAGAGGCGGTTGATGCAGGCATCCCCTAGAAAGGCACTTTAGTAGACACCAACTGTTATATAGCAGCAATTGTGCTAGACTATTCTCAGTAAAAGTGGTGTATTACGGCTGGAATACCTCAGCTTTGGGCTTAGGAATATGCCCTCCAGAAGCTCCGGAACTAAATCTTCCAGGAAGCGAAAGGGGTCTCCATCGGGCTCTGAGGATCTTGGGCATGCTTCTGCTGCACCAGTCTCCCCTGAAAATTCAGAGGTTAGTGACCGTAGAGACCCCGCAGGAGTACCTGGTACTGTGGCTGTCCTCAGTTCACCTGCTCCTGTGTATGTAACAGAGGAGGTTTTTTCCTCAGCTCTGGGAGGATTAGAAGAGAGATTGTCAACATTAATCGCTGCCTCCCTGTCACAGGGAAAGCACGCCCGATCTCCGTCTCCTCCTTCAGAGTACCTGTTAGCGGAGCAACAGTCCCATACAGGGATCGACCTGCCTGAAGGGGATCAGGAGGAGGTTGATTCTGTTATAGAGGAATCAACTGTGGAGGAACCTTTCTCAGCATCTCAAGCTGAAAGATTATGGGTTCAGTCTTTGACTAACATGGTCCGATCAGCATTTAAAATGCACCTTGCGGAACCATCAACCACTACTGTCTCCTCGCTGGGGTCGCTAAAAGCTCCCCAGACTGTCTGTTCCTTTCCACTTCACCCTTTATTGGAAGGGCTCATGTACCAGGATTGGGAACATCCTGATAAAATATTTACTCCCCCCAAGAGATTTCCGGTGGTCTATCCCATGGAGGATAAGTTCATCAAAAAATGGAGGGTCCCTACAGTGGACGCAGCCATCTCTTGTGTGAATAAATCACTGACATGTCCAGTGGATAATGTCCAAATGTTCAAGGAGTCCTTATTAAAATCTGCTTTTTCTACAGCAGGCTTGGTGACACAACCAGCAGTGGCAGCTATTGGGGTCTGCCAAGCAGTGAAGGATCAGTTGAAACAGGTCTTAAGGGACTTGCCAGATCAGCAGGCCCTTGCCCTAGCTGATCTACCTAGAGCCTTATGCTTTGCGGTTGACGCCATAAAGGATTCAATCCATCAGGCCTCCCGCCTTACGCTGTCTGTAGTACATATGCGCAGGCTTCTATGGCTCAAAAACTGGTCTGCTGAAGCTCCCTGTAAAAAATTGCTGGTTAGCTTCCCATTTCATGGTGAACGCTTATTCGGGGAAGACCTGGACAAATATATCCAGAAAATTTCCAACGGTAAAAGTACACTCTTGCCGGTTAAAAACAGAGTTAGAGGTCCCTCTTTTAAGAGGCCTGCTTCTCCAGTCCCTGGGGCATCGGCTGTGAAACAGTTCCGACGGCCTCCTCGGTCAAATCCCGGGGGTAAAAATCAGGGACAATCGCAGGGTAATAAAAAACCCTGGGTCAGGAGAGGTACAAAACCTCCCCCAAAGTCAAATGCATGAAGGGTTGCCCCCACTCAATCGGGTGGGGGGAAGACTCCAGTTGTTCGCAGAGACCTGGCGGGACACGATCAGAGACAGATGGGTGCTCTCCGCAGTAAGTCTGGGATACAGATTGGAGTTAAAAGACTCTCCTCCTTCCCATTTTATGAGGTCAAACGTGCCAAGGGATCCCCGGAAGAGAGAGTCCCTCCTGTTGGCACTAGAACAACTATTGCTCCAAGGAGTAATTATGGAGGTTCCCCTGGAAGAATGGGGGTTCGGGTTTTACTCAAACCTCTTTACAGTCCCGAAGCCAAACGGGGACGTGAGGCCCATATTAAATCTAAAAGGGCTAAACAAATTCCTGCCTATCAGGACTTTCCGGATGGAGTCGATCCGATCAGTGGCCACTGCCCTACAAGGGGAGGAATGGTTAGCCTCGATCGACATCAAAGATGCTTATTTGCACATTCCCATCTTTCCAGTCCACCAAAAATTTCTACGTTTTGCAGTAGAAGGGCGCCATTTTCAGTTCAGAGCCTTACCCTTCGGTCTGGCCACAGCACCACGAGTGTTCACAAAAATTCTGGCCCCATTATTGGCCAATCTAAGAACGCAAGGTGTAACGATAATGGCATATCTAGACGACTTGTTGCTGATAGACCACTCAGTGAAAAAACTAGAAGTGGTCGTTCACAAGACAATAAAGTATCTGGAATTTCACGGTTGGATTATCAACCAAGACAAGTCAGCCCTAAAACCAGTCAAAAGTCTGGAATACTTGGGGCTAAGGCTAGATTCAGGCCAGAGGAAAATATTCTTGCCTCGAAAAAAGGTGTTGTCTTTGAGAGATTTGATCCACTTAGTGGGTACAAAAAGACAGCCGTCCATACGCCTGTGCATGAGGCTGCTGGGAAAAATGGTGGCATCATTCGAAGCAGTACCCTACGGTCAATTCCATTCAAGGAATTTGCAAAGGGCCATACTGTCAGCCTGGAACAAGAAAGTTCAGGCCCTAGACTTACCAATGTCCTTGTCCCCTTCCGTTCGCAAGAGCCTCCATTGGTGGTTGGTTCCCCAGAATCTGGAAAAAGGGAAATCCTTCAGTCCGATTTCTTGGAAGGTGGTCACTACAGATGCCAGCCTTATAGGCTGGGGAGCAGTACTGGAGCAATGGTCTCTCCAGGGCAGATGGTCGGATGCGGAAAAGGCCCTGCCCATCAATCTCTTAGAGATACGAGCAGCCCGGTATGCCCTAGTAGCATGGACATCCAAACTCCAAGGGTCCCCTGTCCGAATTCAATCAGACAATGCCACGGCAGTTGCATATATCAATCATCAGGGTGGCACCAGGAGTCGTGCAGCCCAGAGGGAAGTAAATTGCATCCTGAAATGGGCAGAAAGATATGTCCCAGCCATATCCGCGGTATTCATTCCAGGAGTGGAGAATTGGAAGGCGGACTTTCTAAGTCGCCAACAATTATGCCCAGGGGAATGGTCCCTTCACCCCGAGGTTTTTCGGACAATATGTCAGCGGTGGGGAACACCGGATGTAGATCTGCTAGCATCCAGATTCAACGCAAAGGTGGACAGGTTTGTCTCTTGGACAAGGGATCCCCTAGCTTGCGGCTCGGATGCCCTAGTGTTCCCTTGGGATCAGTTCAAGCTGATATATGCATTCCCACCGCCACAATTGTTACCTCGATTACTCCGCAGAATCAGGGTAGAAAAGAAACCAGTGATTCTGGTGGCCCCGAAGAGCGTGGTACGCGGAGATTGTAAAAATGTCTGTGGGGAGTCCTTGGACCCTCCCACATCGTCCGGACCTGCTTTCGCAAGGACCGATATACCACCCTTCCTTACCAGCCCTAGGTTTGACGGCCTGGCTATTGAAGCCCACATTCTAAAAAAGAGAGGTCTCTCTAATCCTGTGGTATCTACCATGATCAATGCCAGGAAGCCGGTATCCAGGCAGATCTACTATAGAATCTGGAAGGCGTACATCGCCTGGTGTGAGGCCAATAAATGGCATCCACGAAAGTACGTAATAGGTAGGATTCTGGACTTCCTACAGTGGGCTGTAGATAGGAAGCTTGCCTTGAGTACTATCAAGGGTCAGATTTCGGCCTTGTCAATATTTTTTCAGAGGCCCTTGGCTTCGCATTCACTAGTCAAAGCTTTTATACAAGGAGTGATGCGTATTAGTCCTCCGGTTAATATTCCCATATGTCCATGGGACTTAAACCTGGTTCTGTCGGTTCTACAGAAACAACCATTTGAACCATTACAGCATATTTCCTTGGTTCTTCTCACCAGGAAATTGATTTTTCTAGTAGCCATTTGTTCGGCTAAACGAGTGTCGGAATTAGCCGCTATGTCCTGTAGGGAGCCATATCTGGTTATCCATAAGGACAGAGTAGTGTTACGTCCTCATCCAGCCTTTCTTCCTAAGGTGGTATCGAGGTTTCATTTGAACCAAGATGTGGTTCTTCCTTCTTTTTTCCCCAAACCTAGTTCAGTAGAGGAAAAATTATTACATTCTTTGGATGTAGTAAGAGCAGTTAAAGCTTATCTAAAAGCCACTGCTCAGATTCGCAGAACAAATACTTTGTTTATTCTGCCGGAAGGCCCCAGAAAGGGTCAGGCAGCGTCAAAATCTACTTTAGCCAAGTGGATTCGACAGGTCATAATGCAAGCCTATGGCTTGAGAAGGAGACCGCCTCCGTTCAAAGTTAGGGCGCACTCCACGAGAGCAGTTGGAACTTCATGGGCAGTGCATCACCAGGCCTCCCTGGCTCAAATCTGTAAGGCCGCAACATGGTCTTCAGCACACACGTTTACTAGGTTCTACCAGGTGGACGTTAGAAGTCAGGAGGATGTCGCCTTTGGGCGCAGTGTGTTGCAGGCCGCAAAAGATCCTCATGTCTGATAGCGCTCAGCTTATGTATGGTGTATCCCCCCCCCCCCTCATTGGGCATTGCTTTAGGACATCCCACATAGTAATGACTATGCCGCTCTGTGTCCCGTGATGTACGAGAAAGAAAATAGGATTTTTATAACAGCTTACCTGTAAAATCCTTTTCTTGGAGTACATCACGGGACACAGAGCTCCCACCCCTCTTTTGGGGACACTTATTGCTTTGCTACAAAACTGAGGTACTCCCGGATGGGAGGGGCTTATATAGGGGAGGGTACTTCCGGTTTTGGAAGTTGCCAGTGCCAGCACCTGAAGGTATCTATATAACCCACATAGTAATGACTATGCCGCTCTGTGTCCCGTGATGTACTCCAAGAAAAGGATTTTACAGGTAAGCTGTTATAAAAAGCCTATTTTTTTTTTTTACCTGCAAAAAATATGCATGCATTTACAGTGCCTTGCAAAAGTATTCACCCCCCTTGGCATTTTTTGTGTTTTGTTTCCTCACAACCTGTAATTAACATGGATTGTTTGAGGATTTGCATAATTTAATTTACAGAACATGCCCACAACTTTGAAGATTTTTTTATTTTTTTTTATTGTAAAGCAAACAACAAATAGGACAAAATAACAGAAAAAGTCAATGTGCATAACTATTCACCCCCCTAAAGTCAATACTTTGTAGAGCCACCTTTTGCGGCTATCACAGCTCCAAGTCACTTTGGAGAAGTCTCTATGAGCTCGCCACATCTTACCACTGGGATTTTTTTGCCCATTCCTCCCCGCAAAACTGCTCCAGCTCCTTCAAGTTGGATGGTTTTTGCTTGTGAACAGCAATCTTTAATTCTGACCACAGATTGTACATTGAGGTCTGGGCTTTGACACATTTACATGTTTCCCCTTAAACCATTAAAGTGTTGCTTTAGCAGTGTGTTTGGGGTCATTGTCCTGCTGGAAGGTGAACCTCCCTCCTAGCCTCAAATCACACCCAGAGTGGTACAGGTTTTGCTCAGGAATATCCCTGTATTTAGCACCATCCACCTTTTCCCTCAACTCTGACCAGTTTCCCAGTCCCAACTGCTGAAAAACATGGTGTTCTTTGGGTGATGTGTTGGATTTGTGCCAGACATAGCATTTTCTTTGATGGCCAAAAAGTTAAATTTTAGTCTCATCAGACCAGGGCACCTTCCTCCATTTATTTTGGGAGTCTCCCACATGCCTTTTCGCAAACTCAAAACGTGCCATTTTGTTTTTTTCTGAAAGTAATGGCTTTCTTCTGGCCACTCTGCCATAAAGCCCAACTCTGTACATAGGACGACAATGAGCCGTACGCTCCATAGATACTCCAGTCTCTGCTGTGGAACTCTGCATCTCCTCCAGGGTTTCTAAGTCTCTGCTGCCTCTCTGATTAATGCCCTCCTTGCCCGGTCTGTGAGTTTTGGTGTGCGGCCGTCTCTTTTCAGGTTTGCTGTTGTGCCATGTTCTTTCCATTTGGTTATGATAGATTTGATGGTGCTCCTAGGGATCATCAAAGATTTGGATATTTTTTTTATAACCCAACCCTGACTTGTACTTCTCAACAACATTGTCCCTTACTTGTTTGGAGAGTTTCTTGGTCTTCATTGTAGTGTTTGGTTAGTGGTGTCCCCAGCAATGGTCTTAGTGGCTGCAGTAATAACACCCAGCACTGGAATCATCATTGCAGCAATGACACTACGTATTGGGGCAATAGCATCCAAAGTGTTGATGTCAGGGACTGCAATAATAACCCCCAGCATTGGTGTGATTGGATGCAATGCCCCCCAGCAGTGGTTTCAGTGCCAGAATAATAACCCAAGTATTGGCGTCAAGGACCACAATAATAACCCGCCATATTGATAGCAGGAGCTGCAACAATAACCCTCAGTATTATTGTCAGGGGCCACAATAATAACCTTCAGTTTTGGTGTCAGGGGCTGCAAAAATAATCCTCAGCATTGGTGTCAGTGATCACAATATTAATCTCATAGGTTTGTGGGCGCAATAATAACCCCCTGCATCAGTGTTCTTGGACACAATAGCATTCAGCAATCGTGTCAATGCTGCAGTATTGGAGTTAGGGGCCACCATAATAATCTTCAGTGTTGGTAACTGGGGCCGCAGTTAAAACCTCCAGTATTGGTGTAGCAAGGTCCTGGGTCCCCTTTGGTCTAATGAGAACCTCCAGAGTTAAGGACAGCTGACATCCTTTTCTGTAGAGTGGGTTACAAGGCATGGTGGGTGTGATGCAAGGTAGATTCCTGGGCGCCAGACACTTCTTGAATGCAAAGAGATTTGTTTTCTCTTGAACAGAACTGTGGGAGAGTGGGTTTAGGGCCAAGACACCCTTTAATAGTTGCAATGGTAATTAGAAGACTCAGAGACTTCTAGAGGTAGACAGCCATGCAGGGAAAGGCACCCAGCAAGACACCACGTCTGCATATATAGGATTTGCTGTCTCCTATGGCAACAGTCTTATAACCGTTTCTAACACAAGTTGTAACGAACTTCTGTACTTCCTCTACACTCACTTCTTGTAGATCTTCACTCCACTGAGCTCTCAGTCTCTTCTCACTAGACTTGCTGATCCACTGCTATTGGATCTCCTGAGCTCTTCGAAACCTTCTCACTGAGTATTTTTCTAAAGCACCACCCCCGCTTCCATGCTGGGTCTCTAGCTTGGCACTCACAGATACTCCTCAAGCATCACCCCACTGGCCTGCTCGGTTCCTGGCTTGGCACATAAGGCTGCTCTGCAAGCGTCACCTCAGCTGGCTGGGTCCCTGGCTTGACACCTGCTGCACTTTCCCAATTCTTCACCATCCCTGTTTGGTGAGAATACTGCTCCGGTACTTGCGTCAGCTACTCCTTGTGGTCCCTGGTAATAAAGTGGTAGGTCCCTTAGTGGCAACAGCTTCCCCTCTACCTTCGACCAGGACAGGTTCTCTGGCCAGCAGAACTGTCACTTATGGTTGGACTGCAAGCCGCCCTCCCAACCTATGCTGCTCTCTTGCTTCTGGTTAGGCCCTCAGACACCTTAGCAGCCAGATGTCCTCGGGATAGGTCTAGCAGCCCGGGGCAGCACAACACATGTCCACCAAGACAGCCATCCAGGTGGCACAGAACCCTGATCACCTGACCTCACCCAAATAAATAGAATCTCCCAGAAGGCCATGGGACCCACCAAGATGCTTGCCCATTGGCTGAGATACCCCATCTATTCCTAATCTGTCCTTGCAATGCCCTTGTCTTGGCTATTGTCACCAGATACCTGGCCATCTAGTGACAGAAGAGAGAAGTGCAGCAATTCCAGAATTGGGTTGGAATCATTTGATCTCCTATCAATTGGCCAAGGCAACTATACCTGGCAGGTAAATTTACTAGTAACCCTGCCTAACCATCAGGGTGCTACATCAGTGTCAGGGGCCACAATAATAACCTTCAGTATTGGTGTCTAGGGCTGCAATAATAACCCTCAGCACTGGTGTGAGTGACCACAATATGATCTCATCATGTGTAAGTGGGCGCAATAAAAACAAACAAACGCATCAGTGTTTTTATAAAAAACTCGATTTACGATTCAATTCAATTTTTTTTTATTATATTAATTAAAGTGCATCAACAAACAAAATTGCAAAGGCAAACCCTTTCTCTAACTGCAAAGTCAGTGTGCAACAAAGATTGTTAAACATCCAAATTATTAATACTGTATTTGGATTTAGCTAATAAAACAGCAAAAAATCCTGAGGTTACTCTTAGTTGAATTGAACTGTGCCCATGCCTCACTGTGCCCATTCTTCACTGTGCCCATGCTTCAATCACTGTGCCCGCACCTGATGCAGATTTTCATGGGATATGTATTTTACTGCTACACCGGCGGCCATTCCAGTATTCAAAAGCCGCGCCTCCTCCTCGTCTGTGATAGGTGGAACACTCAATTTCCCAGCATTCAGTGTTCCGCCTATCATGGACATCCGCTCATCCTCATAACACAGACGAGGATGTCTGTGATAGGCTGAACACTGCCTGCTGTGAAATTGAGTGTTCCGCCTATCACAGACGACGAGGACTCGGGAGGCGCGGCTTTTGAACACTGCAATGGCCGCCGTCTGTCTGCATGACACGCTGATCAGGTAGGCAGACGGCGGCTTGTGGTTAATTAGTGTTACATTACATCTACTCGCTGCAGTGAGTAGATGTAATTGGGGTAACGCCGCCCAGTGCCATTCCGGATACGCCCCCTGCAGCCCTGCTACGGAAGCTCTGAAGGAAAAAAAAAAAAAAAGATTTTCTTCAAATCTGAATCAAATTTAACTCAAAACTCGATTCAAGATTGAAATCAATTTTTTTCCCAGCCCTAGTACATACATAAGTTTAAAAACAAATAAATGAATGACCCAAAGGCCCTCATACCGCCTATAATATTAAGGATCGATCAAGTAATATGAATACAATCATTAAGAATTGAATGTTGAATATTCCAGAATTTGATGCGTAGAGGGTCGCTCATAGAGGTCGCTTTACATGTTACGCGCGTTTATGCGCTTCTTCAGGAGCTTGAGAATCTAATATGTGTAGAAACAGAAAATGAATATATATAAATACAGTACTAAAATAACTTTGCTAAAAGTTCAGAATAAAACTGTAGCAGCGCTACGGACAAAAGTTCATGTGTGCGTCTTCTATAATGATTGCTCATATAGGTGATGAGGTAGTGGATGGTGGGTCTAGTTGTACTTATTCCAAATCCTAGTTCCAGTGCTCCTTTCACCAAAGTGTATTCACGACGTGGGGGGATGTTTGAAAGTCCCCTTCAGGGGGCGCACTCACCAGATATTAGAAAAATGCAAGCATAGATAAACCATCCTCCTCCAACAATGCTACAATATTCTTTTCTTCTTCTCCACAATATTATCACAAAGGTACCACAGGTATATGTAAGGGGAAAGAATATATCCACATAGGGTAGTATTGTTTGAACAATTTATTAAATGACAAACCCCAAGTGCCCCCCTTTTACAAATGTGCGTACCCAAACTGAGTGATAAACAGGCAATTTGAAAATGAATGAGCGCTTCTGCGCTTAAAACTTGCCCCTTATGAGCGCCGACCATTGATTCCTGTTGGCGTCTTCCTGTGAGGCAGGTCCTGGAACGCATGAGCGTCACTTCCGGTTTGCTAGATGTGTTGGTCACGCCCTTAAGTTTCGTCCCTTTCTGACTTCTTCTGAGGGCGTGACCAACCGGATTAGCAACCGGATTAAATGCACATAGAAAACCCCGCCCCTCGGCTAGACGTCAGATCACGCTCTGCGCACCCGCGTCATCACGCATGCGCACTGAGGTGGTCCGCGTCCATGCCCTGTTGTGGGCGGAAGTGTTCAGGTGTGCAGATTAGAATGCCCCGCTCTGATTGGCGCATGCACTCGGTCTGCACCCTGATTGGTTTATGTGCATCTGGCTGTTAGGACATGTTAAACATACATAGTTACGTGGCTCAGGTTAACAATAATATGCTAATAGCGGGGTTATCCTAATGCCGATTCACATAGCTCCGGCATCGAAGCAGGTAGCCCTGATGCTGAAGATACTAAGCGATGCTTATATTAGTTGTATGGAAGCCGCAGTGCCGTAGATGCCATGCATCAATGTACATATATTGCTACCTAAAATGTTTAATTTTGGAGCCTTTGAAAGGAAACTAAAATAAATAAACCGCCTGCACAACATGACAGCCATGACGACTACTGCTGGAAGCATGTAGATCATAATCAACATCAAATTATACAAATGAAAATGGTATATATACCATGACTATATATAATATAATATCAATACATATTAAATAACCATACATTATGAATAAATGTGTATTTCACACAAATAATGCTATGTAAAAAAGCCTCAGTATGAATCTGTATGAGGAACTTGGGGGGGGGGGGAGGAAGGGGAGAGAAAGGGGAATAAAGAGAGTGGGCACCAAAAAACTACCCTCTATTGTTGCTACCTATTAGTGGTTTGCTCTCTAAACATTCTGACCACAGCTACCAATGGCACACATCACCAATAGGCACAGCTACTCAGGACTCGGACTCCCCAAACCACAGAGGGTTCACGCTGGGAGGAACACTTTCCCTCCCCTTCCTTTCCCCTCCCCACCCTCCCCTTTCCCCTCCCTTGTCCCTCCCCTTTCCCTTCTCTCGCCTTCCCCTCCCTTCCCTTTGACCCCCTCCCCTCCCCCAGGTACTATGGTCTACCTATGGGCTGCCTCCTATGGGGTGGGCTGGCACTAGCCCCGTCCCAATGGGTGGGGCGAGCAGCAAGGGGTGGGAATTGGTAATTGCCGGCCACCTGAGCTGGGGCCTTCTTCACATGTACACACACATATAAATTGGAGGTTAGTGTGAGAGGTACTACCGACCACCTAGGCTCTGATGAAAGGGGTGCGCCCCAGAAACGCGTCAGCCATCTGGATGTTTTGGGGTATCGTCTGACCCTCTCTGTTGTTGAGTCCAGTCGAAGGATGCCGAGAATTCCAGCCTTTTTGTCTGATACGCTTGTACCAAAGCTCTGTCTGTGAGTAGGACTATTGCTTTTTTAATCACATTTTAATAAACCTTTAAGTGGTAATGCGCTAGGTCGGTGCGCCCTCCTTTTTTCTTTCTTTTTCTAGCCATATGAACACCCATTGTTCTGAGGAGGGCTGCAAGATTCTAAACTTTGCCTCTAGAGAGAACCTCACCACCTGTTTTTGACGATACACCGAGAGCGCAGGAGATTTTTGTCTTATTTGTACAGTATATAATACAGTGCAGGCGGCGTACAGTATATAACAGTGCAGTCGGAGTACAGTATATAATACACTTCAGGCAGTGTACAGTATATAACAGTGTGTACAATATATAATACATTGCAGTCAGTGTACAGTATACAATACAGTGCACACAGGAAGAGGAGGAGGAGGAGGATTGTGTCAGCATGGAGGTGGGGACTAGCACTCAGCATCAGCAGCAGTCTTCAAGGGATCAATTACAGTCCCAAGACACAACCGTGGACTTGTACGTGGCTGCGGATCGTGTCGTCCTCAGTGACCCAGAGGACTCTGCACCGAATGCCTCAGAAAACCTACGCTGCATGGCCTCCCTGATCCTGCAAAGCCTGCGGAAGGATCCTCGTATTCGTGCGATCAAGGAGAGGGATCATTACTGGCTGGCAACCCTCCTTGATCCACGTTACAAGGGTAAGGTTGCGGACCTTATCTTGCCATCGCAGAGGGAACAGAGGATGAAGCATCTTCGGGAGGCCTTGCAGAAAGGTCTGTGCAACGCGTTCCCAGAGACTGGGAGGTTACAAATTCCTGGTCCTGGACAACGTGTTGCTGAGGCTTCGGTCAGTCAAAGAAGGAGCGGTGGAGAAGGTGGCCGTCTGACCGATGCGTTCAGACAATTTTTTAGTACGCAGCCCCAAGGTATGATCGGTTCCAACAACCATCGCCAGCGTCTGGTTTACATGGTGCAGGAATACCTAGGGGCAAGATCAGACTTGGACACCTTTCCCACCGAAAATCCTCTGGGTTACTGGGTCTTGAGTAGGGATGAGCCGAACACCTCCGGGTTCGGTTCGCACCAGAACCCGCGAACGGACCAAAAGTTTGCACGAACGTTAGAACCCTATTAAATACAATGGATGCGAATGTTTGAAATCTAAAGTGCTAATTATAACGACTAATATGCATGTTATTGTCCTAAAAAGGGTTTGGGAACCCGGGTTCTGCACCAGGGGACATGTATTAATGCAAAACGAAGTTTTAAAAACGGCCGTTTTTCGGGAGCAGTCATTTTAATGATGCATAAAGTGAACAAAAATAAGTCAAATATTCCTTTAAATATCGTACCTGGGGGGTGTCTAAAGTATGCCTGTGAAGTGGCACATGTTTCCCGTGTTTAGAACTGTCCCTGCACACAATGACATTTCTAAAGGAAAAAAGGCCATTTAAAACTGCTTGCGGCTTTAATGTTACATAGTTACATAGTTAGTTAGGTTGAAAAAAGACACAAGTCCATCCAGTTCAACCGTAAAAAATAAAAATAAAAAAATAAAAATAAACATATATCGTACAATCCCATATACCCAATTCTATACCCACAGTTGATCCAGAGGAAGGCAAAAAAAACCAGAAGAGCATTATCCAATTTGCTACAGCAGGGGAAAAAATTCCTTCCTGATCCCCCGAGAGGCAATCGGATATTCCCTGGATCAACTTTACCTATAAATGTCAGTACCCAGTTATATTATGTACATTTAAGAAAGAATCCAGGCCCTTCTTAAAGCAATCTACTGAGCTGGCCAGAACCACCTCTGCAGGGAGTCTATTCCACATTTTCACAGCTCTTACTGTGAAAAAACCTTTCCGTATTTGGAGGTGAAATCTCTTTTCCTCTAGACGCAAAGAGTGCCCCCTTGTCCTTTGTGTTGACCGTAAAGTGAATAACTGAACACCAAGTTCACTATATGGACCCCTTATATATTTGTACATGTTGATCATATCCCCCCTTAATCTCCTCTTCTCAAGAGAGAATAAATTCAGTTCCTCTAATCTCTCCTCATAGCTGAGCTCCTCCATGCCTCTTATCAGTTTGGTTGCCCTTCTCTGCACTTTCTCCAGTTCCCCAATATCCTTTTTGAGAACTGGGGCCCAAAACTGAACTGCATATTCCAGATGAGGTCTTACTAATGATTTGAACAGGGGCAAAATGATATCTCTCTCTCTGGAGACCATACCTCTCTTAATACAAGAAAGGACTTTGCTCGCTTTGGAAACCGCAGCTTGGCATTGCATGCCATTATTGAGCTTATGATCTACCAAAACCCCCAGATCCTTCTCCACTACGGATCCCCCAAGTTGTACTCCCCCTAGTATGTATGATGCATTCATATTATTAGCCCCCAAGTGCATAACTTTACATTTATCAACATTAAACCTCATCTGCCACATAGTCGCCCAATTAGACAGAGCATTGAGGTCGGCTTGTAAATTGGCGACATCCTGTAAGGACGTTATTCCACTGCATAGCTTGGTGTCATCTGCAAAGACAGAAATGTTACTTTTGATCTCAGACCCAATATCATTTATAAACATATTAAAAAGTAAGGGTCCCAGCACTGAACCTTGGGGTACACCACTGATAATGTAATGTCTGGTCCCGGTAATATGGATGAAAATCTTTAAGAAAAATGGCATAGCTACCCCATCACACACCCCCCCCCCCTACCCCAGCCCATTACCAGCCCCTTTGGGTCTTGTATGGATATTAAGGAGAACCCCGCACACAAAATAAAAAAGGCCCTATATACTCTGAACAGCAGTATACAGGCGGTGCAAACAAGACAGGGACTGTAGGTTTGTTCTTAAGTAGAATCTGTTTGTAATTTGGAACAGGTACATTGTTTAAGTGTAGCTCCAGCCAAAAAATATATTTTTAAGCTTTTTGGAAAACATAGGGAAGGGTTATCACCCCTGTAACATTTGTTTTGCTGTCTGTGCCCCTGTTCAGAACATTTCACCTCACTTTCCCTCCCAATGACAACTGTTTTTGAAAAGTGGGGTTTTTATTGAAACAAGGATTGGTGATAAAGCATCAGTAGAGAGGAGACACCTTTTTCCCATATTAACTCTTACAGGAGAGAATTTCCCTTCCTAGGGGTAGATTTCCTCTCACTGCCTGTTGTCTCCTTCCGTTTGCAAGTAGGAGTCGTTTGTAAGTTGGATGTTTGAAAGTAGGGGCTTGCCGTATATACTCTGCTGAAATTTGCCCCTTACATGTTGGTGTTGCCACAACACTGTGAGCCCTCACAGTTACTCTTGGTGGGTGCATGAATGGGCCCTGCTGTGAATTATTAGATCAAGAATTGTAATTGCATGCCCCTGTTGAACAGGGGCTGAAAAATTGGGCCTTTGGTGGTAGTGGTGGTGGTGTTGCCACAACACTTTAAGCCCTCACAGTTACTCTTGGTGAGCGCAGGAATGGGCCCTGCTGTGAATTATTAGATCAATAATTGTAATTACATGCCCCTGCAGATGCCTGTTAGTGTAACACAAAAGAAAAAAAACACGAGCAAAAAGGGGTAGCTTCAGGTGTATATTTTTCAGGAATCACACTACGCCTGCTTTAAGTGCTGCAGATGCCTGTTAGTGTAACGCAAAAGAAAAAAAACTACGAGCAATAAGGGCTAGGTTCAGGTGTATATTTTGCAGGAATCACACTACGCCTGCTTTAAGTGCTGCAGATGCCTGTTAGGGCTCTTTCACATGGAGGGTCCGTTCAGGTCCGCCTGTCAGTTTTTTAGGCGGACCTGAACAGATGCTACATGTCCTCCTATGGAGCCACGGATGTCAGCGGTGACATGTCCACTGACATCCGACCCGCTCCGATCCGCAAAAGTGTGACGGAGGAAAACCCTATTTTTCCTTCCGTCATCGGATCGGATGACAACGGACTCTACGGTCCGTCATCATCCAATCCCCCTATAGGGGAGAGCGGCGCTCTGACAGGGCGGTCCCTGCACAGTGTGCGGGAACCGCCCAGTCATCCGCCGGCTCAGCGGGGATCAACGGAGCGATCCCCGCTGAGCAAGCGGAGCTTCACAGGGCGGATCATTACTGATCCGTCCTGTGTGAAAGAGCCCTTGGTGTAACACAAAAGAAAAAAAACTACGAGCAATAAGGGCTAGCTTCAGGTGTATATTTTGAAGGAATCACACTACGCCTGCTTTAAGTGCTGCAGATGCCTGCCTGTGTTACACAACAGGAAATCACAGCAATAAGGGCTAGCTTCAGGTGTATACTGTGCAGGAGGCTTAGCAAAAATATTACTGACACTGTCCCTACCTATCCTTCTCTCTCCCTACACACAATATCACTAACACTGTCCCTGCCTATGTACGTCTTTCCCTGCACGCCAACACACTACACAAGGCCGCCGCGCTGGCGGCCTTTTATAGTGTGGGGCGTGTACTAAACCCCCCTGAGCTATAATTGGCCACAGGCATCCTGCCTGTGACCAATTATGGCTCTCCTCGCTGCCGGCGCTGTGATTGGCCAAGCATGCTGGGTCACAGTGCATGCTTGGCCAATCACAGCGCCGGGATTTTGGGCCGTTCGCGTCACTCGAATTTGGCGCGAACGACCCAAAATGTTCGATCTTCATCGAACACACGATGTTCAAGTCGAACGTATTTTCGACTCGAACGCGGAGCTCATCCCTAGTCTTGAGGATGGATCACTGGCCAGAGCTTGCACAGTATGCAATTGAGCTACTGGCCTGTCCTGCATCCAGCGTTCTTTCGGAACGCACATTCAGTGCTGCTGGAGGCTTTGTAACCGATCACAGGGTGCGCCTGTCCACCGACTCGGTCGATCGACTGACCTTCATTAAAATGAATCAGTCTTGGATCACCACCAGCTACCAGGCACCTGATGCTGATGTAACCTAATATTTTTTGGGGAAATGTCCGATCCCTTCAAGACTGCCAATGCTGATGCTGACTGACTATCCTGTTATGCTGAGTGACTATCCTCTTCCTCCTCAATGATCATGCTGATAGCTTGTAAGAACATTTTTTTGTCCTGGCACCGCCACCAGTGACTAAGGCCCAATTTTTCAGCCCCTGTTTAACAGGGGCGTGTATTTACAATTTTTGATGCAATACTTTGCAACAGGGCTCATTCCTGCGCTCCTAATAGAGTATCTGTGAGGGGTTGCAGTGTTGTGGCACCAGCACCAGTGCCTAAGGCCCAATTTTTCTGCCCCTGTTTAACAGGGGAATGTAATTGCAATTTTTGATGAAATACTTTGCAGCAGGGCTCATTGCTGCGCTCCAAGTACAGTATCTGTGAGGGGTTGCAGTGTTGTGGCACCAGTGCCTAAGGCCCAATTTTTATGCCCCTGTTCAACAGGGGCATGTAATTAAAATTCTTGATCTAATAATTCACAGCAGGGCCCATTCCTGCGCCTAACCAAGAGTAACTGTGAGGGCTTACAGTGTTGTGGCAACACCACCTCCACCACCACCAAAGGCCCAATTTTTCTGCCCCTGTTAAACAGGGACATGTAATTACACTTCTTGATCTAATATTTCACAGCTGGGCCCATTCCTGCACCCACCAAGAGTAACTGTGAGGACTTACAGTGTTGTGGCACCAGCACCACCACCAAAGGCCCAATTTTTCCTAAAACTGTTCAACAATGGCATGTAATTACAATTCTTGATATAATAGTTCACAGCAGGGCGTTCCAGCGCCCACCAAGAGTAACTGTGAGGGCTTACAGTGTTGTGGCAACACCAATACCTAAGGGCCAAATTTCTGCAGAGTATATACAGCAGGCCCCTACTTTCAAACATCCAACTTACAAACGACTCCTACTTGCAAACGGAAGGAGACAAAAGGAAGGGAGAGGAAATATACCCCTAGGAAGGGAAATTCTCTCCTGTAAAGCCGAGTACACACGACTGAGAATCTCGTCAGGAAAAAACCTGTTGTTTTTCCTGATGAGATTCTTTTTTTTTTTTTCAAATATAATTTTTATTGAGTTTTCCAAAGAAAAGAAAAACCTGGGCTGAGCCCGCCAAGATATAAAAGTAGCTCGTACCAGTGGAGGACGCAGCCTCCTAATTACATAACACAGGAATGCCAATACATTACACAGTGAGCAATATACAGGTCCTTCTCAAAAAATTAGCATATTGTGATAAAGTTCATTATTTTCTGTAATGTACTGATAAACATTAGACTTTCATATATTTTAGATTCATTACACACAACTGAAGTAGTTCAAGCCTTTTCTTGTTTTAATATTGATGATTTTGGCATACAGCTCATGAAAACCCAAAAATCCTATCTCAAAAAATTAGCATATTTCATCCGACCAATAAAAGAAAAGTGTTTTTAATACAAAAAAAGTCAACCTTCAAATAATTATGTTCAGTTATGCACTCAATACTTGGTCGGGAATCCTTTTGCAGAAATGACTGCTTCAATGCGGCGTGGCATGGAGGCAACCAGCCTGTGGCACTGCTGAGGTGTTATGGAGGCCCAGGATGCTTCGATAGCGGCCTTAAGCTCATCCAGAGTGTTGGGTCTTGCGTCTCTCAACTTTCTCTTCCCAATATCCCACAGATTCTCTATGGGGTTCAGGTCAGGAGAGTTGGCAGGCCAATTGAGCACAGTAATACCATGGTCAGTAAACCATTTACCAGTGGTTTTGGCACTGTGAGCAGGTGCCAGGTCGTGCTGAAAAATGAAATCTTCATCTCCATAAAGCTTTTCAGCAGATGGAAGCATGAAGTGCTCCAAAATCTCCTGATAGCTAGCTGCATTGACCCTGCCCTTGATAAAACACAGTGGACCAACACCAGCAGCTGACATGGCACCCCAGACCATCACTGACTGTGGGTACTTGACACTGGACTTCAGGCATTTTGGCATTTCCCTCTCCCCAGTCTTCCTCCAGACTCTGGCACCTTGATTTCCGAATGACATGCAAAATTTGCTTTCATCCGAAAAAAGTACTTTGGACCACTGAGCAACAGTCCAGTGCTTCTTCTCTGTAGCCCAGGTCAGGCGCTTCTGCCGCTGTTTCTGGTTCAAAAGTGGCTTGACCTGGGGAATGCGGCACCTGTAGCCCATTTCCTGCACACGCCTGTTCACGGTGGCTCTGGATGTTTCTACTCCAGACTCAGTCCACTGCTTCCGCAGGTCCTCCAAGGTCTGGAATCGGTCCTTCTCCACAATCTTCTTCAGGGTCCGGTCACCTCTTCTCGTTGTGCAGCGTTTTCTGCCACACTTTTTCCTTCCCACAGACTTCCCACTGAGGTGCCTTGATACAGCACTCTGGGAACAGCCTATTCGTTCAGAAATTTCTTTCTGTGTCTTACCCTCTTGCTTGAGGGTGTCAATGATGGCCTTCTGGACAGCAGTCAGGTCGGCAGTCTTACCCATGATTGCGGTTTTGAGTAATGAACCAGGCTGGGAGTTTTTAAAAGCCTCAGGAATCTTTTGCAGGTGTTTAGAGTTAATTAGTTGATTCAGATGATTAGGTTAATAGCTCGTTTAGAGAACCTTTTCATGATATGCTAATTTTTTGAGATAGGAATTTTGGGTTGTCATGAGCTGTATGCCAAAATCATCAATATTAAAACAAGAAAAGGCTTGAACTACTTCAGTTGTGTGTAATGAATCTAAAATATATGAAAGTCTAATGTTTATCAGTACATTACAGAAAATAATGAACTTTATCACAATATGCTAATTTTTTGAGAAGGACCTGTATATCCTGAAACTCCCATTAACAACTACTAATCTCATAACTACTTTTAACAAAACTAAAAAAGAAAAAAAAAAAGGGAAAGAAGGACGGCGTTAAGCCGAAGACACACATCTGTTCCGGGATCAGATAAATCTCACAGCCCCCAACAATGTGTTAAATATTTTAAATCTCGAGGAGATCTTTTCCCTCATCCGAATGTAAAAACAAATTCCAGCTAGCCCATGTTGCTTTACAAGTTCCCTGTCTATCCTGTGCAGTCATTGTTAGATCCTCCATTTTATTTATGTTTTCCACCTTCCGCAGCCACATCGCCGCTGAAGGTGGATTCTGAGCCTTCCACATCATAGGAATGCAAGCTTTAGCAGCATTGATCAAATGCCTCAACAGAGATTTTTTATATACCCGGGTAGCCAGGGTAGACACGTGTAGTAGAAAAAACGCTGGATCGTTTGGGAATCGGGAAGTTAGTAAATCTTTGCGATATATTATGCACCGTCGTCCAAAAGTCTGTCAATTTAGGACAGGACCAGAATATGTGTAGCATCGTACCCCTATCCCCACCGCAGCGCCAGCAATGTTCTGGTATATCTGGGAAAATCATATACAGACGGGCAGGTGTCAGGTACCACCTTGTCAAAATTTTATAGTTGGTTTCCGTTATTTTTGTACATATCGAGGACTTATAGGTGAGACTGACCATATTCTGTTTTTGGGTCGAAGAAAACGTACAGTCTAGATCAGTTTCCCACCTCGCAAAACAGGGCAAATCGAGTTGTTGTTCTGGCGTGTTTAGGAGAGCATACATTTTAGATAGGGTCTGTAGTAGCGGATCTATGCCCGTGCAGTATTCCTCAAATTTGTTCAGGGGTCTAGTATAGCTCCGGGGGTTCGGGATGGTCAAGAAAAAGTGCTGCAATTGTACCGCATTCCAGAACTCAAGTCCAAAAGGGCCTGCAGTATCCATCAATTCCTGAATGGTCGGCCATCTATCGCTAATCACAAACTGGGAAGCGGTCATAAGGCCAGAAGTCCTTAGTTGCTTAAATTGCGTAGGTGAGAGCCCCGGGAGAAATCTAGGATTACCCAAAATCAGGGTCAAAGGCGATGTCATGGTTGTTAAAGAGGGTTTTAAGATAGCACGGGCGCTCTGTCGCAAGGTATTACCTATCGGTGGATGTGATTTCAGTTCAATGGGTAGAGAGTCTTCACACCACAACGCGGTCCATAAAGGGATATCAGTCTGGTGTTGTTCTATTTGTGCCCATAGTTTGGACTCATAATGTCGCCCCCAATCGATCACCCTGCCCAAGTGAACCGCCTGGTAGTATCTCCTGACGTCTGGTAGTGCAAGACCTCCACATTGTTTTGGCATCGAGAGCTGGGTGTGGGAGTTTCAAGGTTTTTTATGGGCCCAAACAAAACGAGTAAAAAGAGCCTGGACTTGTTTAAAATATACAAGGGGTATCCTAATCAGGAGGGCCTGAAGGAGGTATAAAAATTTAGGCAGAACAGTCATCTTTAGCAAATTACACCTCCCAAACCATGAATGTAATCCCTTGTTCCACGTCTCTAACTGCACCCTAGTTTTGGCAAGTAAGGGAGGAAAATTACTCTTGTATATACGGGAAAAATCAGACGGAATACTAGTCCCCAAATAATTCAATGCAGATGTCGTCCATTTAAACTGAAAATGTGTGCCCATATTTGGTAAAGCCTGTGGTGTCAATGTCACTCCCATCGCTTCTGACTTCGAGAAGTTGATTTTAAAATTAGACAATGCCCCGTATCTCTCAAACTCCTTGAGAAGATTTGGCAGGGAAACTACCGGGTTGGTCAGGAAGAACAATAAGTCATCAGCGTATGCTGAAATCTTACATTGTATCTGGCCTACTCTTATCCCTTGTATGTCCGGATTCAGTCTAATTGTAGCTAAAAAAGGTTCCAGGGAAAGGGCAAACAAAAGAGGGGACAGCGGGCATCCCTGTCTTGTACCGTTTTGTATTGGGAAGGGGTCCGATAGGACCCCATTCACCTTCACCTGGGCTGTCGGGTTAGAGTATATTCCGGTTATTCGGTTGAGCATCTTCCTGATGAGATTCTTGACAAGAATCTTGTCCCGGCCGAGTCTACACACGCTCGATTCAAAAGAACCGCTGTTCTTTTAAATGGAACGAACGCGGTGATGTCATCAACTACGACGAGCGTGCGCTCGTCACATTCAATGCCGTCGCCGCCATCTTGCTACACCCTACCTATGCCTAGGAAGCTACCGCGCATGCGTCAAAGTAATTTCGAGCATGCGCGGGTTTCCACGGCGACAGGTGAGTGTACACACTCTCGGGTTTCTCGACGAGAAATATGCCGACAAGAATCCCGACGAGAAAAAATAAAGCAGGTTTTCTTTTTTTCTCGTCGAGATTCTGGCCAGTTTTCTTGATGAGAAACCTGAAAGCCTTGTACACACGCACAGTTTACTCGGCAAGAAAGCTCTGCAAGCAATTTTCTTGTAGTTTCTTGATGAGAAAACCGATCGTGTGTACGAGGCTTTAGAGTTAATATGGGAAAAAGGTGTCTCCTCTCCACTGATGCTTTATCACCAATCCTTGTTTCACTAAAAACCCCAAATTTTCTAAAAACATTTGTCTTTGTGATGGAAAGTGAGGTGAAATGTTCTGAGCAGGTGCACAGACAGCAAAACAAATGTTACAGGGGTGATAACCCTTCCCTATGTTTTCCAAAAGGCTTAAAAATATATTTTTTGGCTGGAGCTACACTTTAAAAATGTACCAGTTCCAAATTACAAACAGATTCTACTTAAGAACAAACCTACAGTCCCTGTCTTGTTTGCACCGCCTGTATACTGCTGTTCAGAGTATATAGGGCCTTTTTTTATTTTGTGTGCGGGGTTCCCCTTAATATCCATACAAGACCCAAAGGGGCTGGTAGTGGGCGGGGGGGGGGGGGGTACCCATGCCATTGTTCTCAATTATTTTCATCCATATTACCGGGATCAGACATTACATTAAAGCCGCAAGCAGTTTTAAATGACTTTTTTTCCTTTAGAAATGTAATTTTGTGCAGGGACAGTTCTAAACACGAGAAAAACGTGCCACTTCACAGGCATACTTTAGACACCCCCCAGGTACGATATTTAAAGGAATATTTCACTTTTTTTTCACTTTAAGCATCATTAAAATCACTGCTCCCGAAAAAAATGCAGTTTTTAAAACTTTTTTTTCCATTGATACATGTCCCCTGGGGCAGGACCCGGGTCCCCAAACTATTTTTAGGACAATAACTTGCATATTAGCCTTTATAATTAGCACTTTTGATTTAGAACGTTCAAGTTCATTGTATTTAATAGGGTTCTAAAGTTTGCGCAAACTTTCGGTCCGGTCGCAGGTTCTGGTTTGGCTCATCCCTAGTGTACAGTATATAATACAGTGCAGGTGGTGTACAGTATATAATACAGTGCAGTTGGTGTACAGTATATAATACAGTGCAGTTGGTGTACAGTATATAATACATTGTGTACAGTATACAAATGTATTATATTATAGTATTATAGTATTGCAGTCAGTGTATAGTATATAATACACTTCAGGTGATGTACAGTAAATACAGTGCAGTCAGAGTATAGTATATAATACACTTCAGGCAGTGTACAGTATATAATACACTTCAGGCAGTGTACAGTATATAATACATTGCAGTCAGTGTACAGTATACAATACAGTGCAGGCAGTGTACAGTATATAATACTTTGCTGGCAGTATACAGTATAAAATACATTGCAGGCAGTGTACAGTATATACAGTGTGGGCGGTGTACAGTATATAATACACTTCTGGTGGTGTACAGTATATATTACAGTGCAATCGGTGTACAGTATATAATACAATGCAGGCGGTGTACACAGTATATAATACAGTGTGTAGAGTATATAATACAGTGCAGTCGGTGTACAGTATATAATACATTGCAGTCAGTGTACAGTATATAATACAGTGCAGTCAGTGTACAGTATATAATAGAGTACATGCAGTATACAGTATATAATATAGTACAGGCAGTGTACAGTATATAATACAGTGCAGGCGATGTACACAAAATATAAAACAGTGTGTACAGTATATATAATACAGTGCAGGCAGTGAACAGTATTTGATACACTTAAGTTGGTGTACAGTATATAATACAGTGCAGGCAGTGTACAGTATATAATACAGTGCAGTCGGTGTACAGTAAAACAATGCAGGTGGTGTACAGTATATAATACACTTCAGGCGATGTACAGTATATAATACAGTGCAGTCGGTGTACAATATATAATGCAGTACAGGCGGTGTACAGTCTATAATACAGTTCAGGTGGTGTACACAGTATATAATACAGTGTGTGCAGTATATAATACATTGCAGTCATTGTACAGTATATAATACAGTGCAAGCAGTGTACAGTATATAATACAGTGCAGTTGGTGTTCAGTATATATATAGTGAAGGCGGTGTACACAGTATATAATACAGTGTGTACAGTATATAATACAGTAATACATTGCAGTCACTGTAAAGTATATAATACAGTGCAGACAGTGTACAGTATATAATACACTTCAGGTGGTGTACAGTATAAAATCCAGTCCAGTCAGTGTACACTTCAGGCCGTGTACAGAATATAATACAGTGCAAGCGGTGTACACAGTATATAATATAGTGTGTACAGTATATAATACAGTGCAGTCGGTATACAGTATATAATACAGTGCAGGCAGTGTACAGTATATAATACAGTATGTACAGTATATAATACAGTACAGACGGTGTACAGTTTATAATATAGTGCAGGTGGTGTACACAGTATATAATACATTGCATTTATTGTACAGTATATAATACAGTGCAAGCAGTGTACAGTATATAATACAGTGCAGTTGGCGTTCAGTGTATATATATAGTGAAGGCGGTGTACACAGTATATAATACAGTGTGTACAGTATATACAGTCAGGTCCATAAATATTGGGACATCGACACAATTCTAATATTTTTGGCTCTATGTGCTTTAACTGCAGACTTTCAGCTTTAATTTGAGGGTATTTACATCCAAATCAGGTGAACGGTGTAGGAATTACAACAGTTTGTATATGTGCCTCCCACTTTTTAAGGGACCAAAAGTAATGGGACATATGGCTGCTCAGCTGTTCCATGGCCAGGTGTGTTTTATTCCCTCATTATCCCATTTACAAGGAGCAGATAAAAGGTCCAGAGTTCATTTCAAGTGTGCTATTTGCATTTGGAATCTGTTGCTGTCAACTCTCAATATGAGATCCAAAGAGCTGTCACTATCAGTGAAGCAAGCCATCATTAGGCTGAAAAAACAAAACAAACCCATCAGAGAGATAGCAAAAACATTAGGTGTGGCCAAATCAACTGTTTGGAACATCCTTAAAAAGAAAGAACGCACCGGTGAGCTCAGCAACACCAAAAGACCCGGGAGACCACGGAAAACAACTGTGGTGGGTGACCGAAGAATTCTTTCCCTGGGGAAGAAAACACCCTTCACAACAGTTGGCCAGATCAAGAACACTCCAGGAGGTAGGTGTATGTGTGTCAAAGTCAACGAGCAAGAGAAGACTTCACCAGAGTGAATACAGAGGGTTCACCACAAGATGTAAACCATTGGTGAGCCTCAAAAAAAGGAAGGCCAGATTAAAGTTTGCCAAACAACATCTAAAAAAGCCTTCACAGTTCTGGAACAACATCCTATGGACAGATGAGACCAAGATCAACTTGTACCAGAGTGATGGGAAGAGAAGAGTATGGAGAAGGAAAGGAACTGCTCATGATCCAAAGCATACCACCTCATCAGTGAAGCATGGTGGTGGTAGTGTCATGGTGTGGGCATGTATGGCTGCCAATGGAACTGGTTCTCTTGTATTTATTGATGATGTGACTGCTGACAAAAGCAGCAGGATGAATTCTGAAGTGTTTCGGGCAATATTATTATCGGCTCATATTCAGCCAAATGCTTCAGAACTCATTGGACGGCGCTTCACAGTGCAGATGGACAATGACCCGAAGCATACTGCGAAAGCAACCAAAGAGTTTTTTAAGAGAAAGAAGTGTAATGTTATGCAATGGCCAATTCAATCACCTGACCTGAATCCGATTGAGCATGCATTTCACTTGCTGAAGACAAAACTGAAGGGAAAATGCCCCAAGAACAAGCAGGAACTGAAGACAGTTGCAGTAGAGGCCTAGCAGAGCATCACCAGGGATGAAACCCAGCATCTGGTGATGTCTATGCATTCCAGACTTCAGGCTGTAATTGACTACAAAGGACTTGC
This sequence comes from Rana muscosa, assembly GCA_029206835.1. NCBI lineage: Eukaryota > Metazoa > Chordata > Amphibia > Anura > Ranidae > Rana > Rana muscosa. The sequence continues at coordinate 334,157,508 of CM055125.1, read as the reverse complement.
AACCAAGTATTAAAAAGTGAAATTTTGATTTATGAGTGTTAATCTGTCCAATTACTTTTGGTCCCTTAAAAAGTGGGAGGCACATATACAAACGGTTGTAATTCCTACACTGTTCACCTGATTTGGATGTAAATACCCTCAAATTAAAGTCTGCAGTTAAAACACATCGGGGCTGATTTACGAATTGTTTGCGGCATGAGTATTGGCGCATCTGCGTGCGCAATGGCTGTTTTGGTATTTACAAAACATTAGCGCCGGTAGCGCAGCCCTATTTCCCATTTACTATAGTGTTGTCGGCGGACGGAAGGAGGCGCTCAGTGCGCCACTATGGACCTGGCGCAAAGCATGTTAAAATCTAAATATAAAGAAGCTGGAAGTGCGAATATAATGGGGGTGATGTGAGGAAGTGTAGGGACACCTGCCCAAATAACTAATATGCCCAAAATAGAGTGAGAAAGTAACCCTTTTAAAACCAGCCCGCTGCGCTGGCAAGTACGATTAGAGCTGCGGGAGTTTTTTTTTAGCTCAGCGCGGCAATTTTCCTTGTTTTCTTGCGCCAAGACACTGCGCCGGCAAAATCTTAGTAAATGTCAAGTCACGTAAACTAATTTGCATAAGTTGAACAGGCGCAGCTCTGAACTTCCCAGTGCGCCAGCAAAATGACATTTCTAAAGGAAAAAAAAGGCATTTAAAACCACCCGCGGCTGTAATGAATTGTCGGCTCCCGTCATTGAAAGTCTTTGATAACACAAAAAAAAACCTTCAGGTCTGGAATGGATATTAAGGGGAACCCCACTGCAAATTAAAAAAAAATGACGTGGGGTTCCCCCCAAATATCCATACCAGGCCCTTCAGATCTGGCATGGATTTTAAGGGGAACTCCACCCCAAATTTAAATAAAAAATGGCGTGGAGTCCCCCCAAAAATCCACACCAGACCCTTATCCGAGCACATAACCTGGCCGGCCACAGGAAAAGAGGGGGGGACGAGAACGGCCCCCCCCTCCTGAACCGTACCAGGCCACATGCCCTCAACATGGGGAGGATGTCCCCATGTTGATGGGGACAAGGGCCTCATCCCCACAACCCTTGCCCCGTGGTTGTGGGGGTCTGCGGGCAGGGGGCTTATCGGAATCTGGAAGACCCCTTTAACAAAGGGGACCCCCAGATCCCGCCCCCCCCTATGTGAATTGGTAATGGGGTACAATTGTACCCCTACCATTGCACAAAGAAAGTGAAAAAAATGACAAGAGCCGGTTTTTGACAATTCCTTTATTAATGTCTTCTCTTATCTTCCATCTCCTTCTTCTTCTTCCATCTTCTTCTTTTCTCCATTCGGGTTTCTTCCTCCATCTTCATCTTCCTCTTCATCTTTATCTTGATCTTCCTTCTTCCTTCGGTGTTCTCGTCCGCATCTTGCTCCGGCATCTTCCCTTCTTCTTTCTTCTCCGGCCGCTCCGTTTGAATTGGAGGTTCCCGCTGGGTGACTTTCCCCCTCTGACACCACGAGGAAAGTCCCCGTGAAATCCATGTGCGTCAAAGGGGGGCGGGGTCACCGGGTGTAAGCGGACCCAGAGGAGAACTGAAGAACTGAAGCGTCGCACAGCGGGAACCTCCAATTCAAACGGAGCGGCCGGAGAAAGAAGAAGGGAAGACGCCGGAGCAAGATGCGGACGAGAACACCGAAGGAAGAAGGAAAATGAAGATGAAGAGGAAGATGAAGATGGAGGAAGAAACCCGAATGGAGAAAAGAAGAAGTTGGAAGAAGAAGAAGAAGGAAGAAGAAGAAGGAAGAAAAAGATGGAAGAAAAGAGAAGACATTAATAAAGGAATTGTCAAAAACCGGCTCTTGTCATTTTTTAAATTTTTTACACTTTCTTTGTGAAATGGTAGGGGTACATTTGTACCCCATTACCATTTCACATAGGGGGGGCGGGATCTGGGGGTCCCCTTTGTTAAAGGGGTCTTCCAGATTCCGATAAGCCCCCCGCCCGCAGACCCCCACAACCACTGGGCAAGGGTTGTGGGGATGAGGCCCTTGTCCCCATCAACATGGGGACATCCTCCCCATGTTGAGGGCATGTGGCCTGGTACAGTTCAGGAGGGAGGGGGGCCACTTTCGTCCCCCCCTCTTTCCCTGCGGCCTGCCAGGTTATGTGCTCGGATAAGGGTCTGGTGTGGATTTTTGGGGGTACTCCACGCCATTTTTTTTTAAATTTGGGGTGGAGTTCCCCTTAAAATCCATTCCAGATCTGAAGGGCCTGGTATGGATATTTGGGGGAAGAACCGCACGCATTTTTTTTTTTTTATTTGCGGCGGGGTTCCCCTTAATATCCATTCCAGACCTGAAGGGCCTGGTAATGGAATTTGAGGGACCCCCACGCTTTTTTTTTGTGTTATCAAAGACTTTCAATGACTTTTATCTGTATTGACGGGAACCAGCAATTCATTACAGCCGCAAGGACTTTTAAATGACTATTATTTTACTTTAGAAATGTCATTTTGCTCTCCAACTGTTATAAACATGGAAAACATGTGCTACTTTACAGGCATACTATAGACACCCCCCGGGGATGATATTTAGGGCCAGTTCACACCGGATGCAGTGCAGTGCGTTTTTTGCATGAAAAACGCAAAGAAAGTTGATCACATTAATGCCAATGGCATAGTTCACACCACTGCAGTCCGTTCCAGTGCGTTTTAGAAAGCAAAAAAAAAAATTGGTCATGCTGCATTTTTTAGGTACAAAACTGTACTGGACCGCAGTAAAACACATCAAAAACACAACAGAACGTACCAAAAACGCACCGGAATGCACCAAAGACGCACTGCAACACACTTGTCGTAAGTGAAAAGAGGGGGAAAAAAACACTGGACTGCATCAAAAACGCATCAAAAATGCACTGGAATGTGTCAAAAACGCGCATGCAGAAAAGCACCTGGAATGCATCCAGACTGCGTTTCTATAGTGTGAACTAGGGCCAGTTCACACCATAGAAACGCAATCCGGATGCGTTCCAGGTGCTTTTCTGCATGCACGTTTTTCATGCGTTCCAGTGCATTTTTGGTAAGTTTTTGATGCAGTCCAGTGCTTTTTTTTCACCCCTCTTTTTTATTAACCAAAGAGAAGGACAAGTGTGTTCCAGTGCGTTTTTGGTGCATTTAGGTGTGTTCCAGTGCGTTTATGATGCGTTTTGCTGCGTTCCAGTACAGTCCAGTGCAGGTAAAATGCAGCATGTTCTACTTTTTGGGGGGAACTGGAACGCACTGGAACAAACACTGCCATTTAGAACCATATAACCAACTTTCCATGCATTTTGGATGCATAAAAAACGCAATGGACTGCATGTGGTGTGAAATGGCCCTTAAGCAATTTGGCATATTTAAAGGCACTTCTCCTTGTTTTGTTTTTGGTGTTTTCCAAATTGGTGACATTGATATATGTCCCTTAGGGTGGGACCCGGGCCCCCATTTTAAGGCCAATAACTAGAAGATAAGCCGGCCAAGTGGGGACTAGCAAAATTAACATGTCAGTTCCCATAGACTGCAATGGCATTTGTTGGTGGGGGGGGGGGGTGATTGTCCCATCTCTAATTTTGTAGAATGCTGGATGATGTGCTTAAATTTGGACAGGGGGGGGTTGTTTTTGCTAGCTGCATTGGTGTTGTTCTGCACATGCCCAGCCAGTTAGATTTTTTTTTGGGTGCTTTTTGTGTGTGAACAGCGCCTGGATATTTCTGGGCATGCTCACTCAGAGAGTGTTTTTATGGGTTAGTAATTGAAGGACATCCTTAACAGGTGTAGCCACTTTGAATTTCAGTCTCTACATTGGGAGAACTTGCATTTTGGGTGTTTCATGGACTGTGCATGTGTTTTCAATTGCCTCATTAGCACACAAACATATGTTATATAATGCTCACAGGGAGCATTCGTTCGCTTGCCCTGAAAAGAGGCGTGTGTGTGTGTGTGTGTGTGTGTGTGTGTGTGTGTGTGTGTGTGTGTGTGTGTGTGTGTGTGTGTGTGTGTGTCTGTGTCTGTGTCTGTGTCAAAATGTACATGTTGGTGTCCTTATCGAGTTTGTAACACATGTATTTTATTTGTTATGTCTTTGCAAAACAGGTGATTGGTTAACTTTTGTGGATTGTATTATTTTGTGTGGGGAGAATGTTCCCCTGAAATAATTCTGATGTTGTTAATGTGTGTTGTTTGTTCACTTTGATTTAATTGTCTGTGCTGCATTTTTTTGGCCAAAAATTTCTCAAGATGTTGAGTCTGTAACTGTTTCAAATTGACCATGTTTTTTATTTTGCCTTCCCTTTTGTTTTGTTAACCAATAAAATTTGATGCAAAGTTTTGATGTTTATTTTGTGTTTTCTTTGCAACAAATGTGACAGCTGATTGGCATGTCAAAACAAAACAGGTGTGATTTGTCTGACCTGGTGCCTTCATGCTAGCATATGCATGAATTGTGTGCTGCCATGGAGCGTCACCAGGAAATTAAAAATACAGAGTGGTAAGTATTCAATTTTCCTTTTTTACTGCAGTGGTTCTCAGCCTCAGTCCTCAAGTACCCCCAACAGGACATGTTTTGTGAATTTATCTTATCGAGAATTGCTGTCCAAAAATCAAAACCATTGACTGTGATTTAAAGCACATGTGCTAGATGAAGGAAAACCTGCAAACATGGCCTGTTGGGGGTACTTGAGAAGCACTGATTTAGAGCACTGCACTTAAAAATAGCTCAAGGCAATACAATTCTAATTGTGGGCATTTTGAGGGAAACAAAGTAAGTGTTAGAACCCCTGCGTGTGTGTTTTTTTTTTTTTTTTTTGAAGTTTGGGTTTTGTGTCTCCTTTTCTTAAAATTGGCTTCACTTCCTGTCACACAGCTAAACAGGAAGTGAAGGTAAAATCCTACCAATGTCTTTTCTTCGGGACACACAGATCAATCTAACTAGTGTCCCCATTAAGCAAATTGCACTCTAGCACTTTGTTGTGTACACCCCAAATCATTGGGTAGTTTGGGGTTTAGTAAAGACGAATCCACTCTGCAGTAAAAGTGTAGCTGCTGAAAATCTGAGGGAAAGTACTGGTGATTGGATGTTACAATCATGTAAAAGCAAAGATGGTGTTTTTTTTTGCTTGCATGTCCCCCTCAGATATACAGCAAGTGCACTTGTAGTGCAAAGTAGCTTTGCCTTTAGTAAATAAACCCCAAAGTCCAAACTACCTAATAATTTGGGGTGTACCCCGCAATATGCTGGAGTGCAATGTGCATAATGGGGAAAGTATTTAGACTGACCTGTGTGCCCCAAGGAAAGACATTGGGAGGGATTTTCCCTCACTTCATGTGTGGCTATGTGACAGGAAGTGAATTATTTGGAAGGATAAAGTGGCCAAATTATTTAGTTTAACTTTTCAAAGACACATTCCTAAGTTGAATTGTGATGCATGTCAATGGCCCATGTAGACCCTCTTTAATCACTTGAGATCAGCGCTATAACTGATCGACGGCCACAGCATGGTCCTCAATTGCCGGGAGTCCGTCAATAAACGTCCTCCCCTTTGCGCGCGCTGTGGTCACAGAGTCACTGAGACTCGGGTGATGACAGATCCGAGTAAGGGGCCGATCCCTGCCCTTTACCATGTGATCAGCTGTCACAGCTGATCACGTGATGTAAACAAAAGCTGGGTAATGGTTTTTGTTTTCTCCTTGCGCTGACAGCGTGAGCATAAAAAAAAGGCCATCACTGGCTTATGTGCAAGGGACATGGGGCCCGAAGAGGAAGAGGCAATTCTGCGTCATCTGTGACAATTAGTAGCCCCTGCCAGTGCCACCTATCAATGCCCACCACTGGTGCCAATCAGTGGCACCTAGCAGTGCTGCCTATCAGTGCCCATCACTGCCAACTATCATTGCCACCTAGCAGTGCCACTTCTCAATGCCCACCAGTGCCAACTAGCAATGCCACCTCTCAGTGCCCACCCTTGCCACCTTATCGGTGCCCATCAGTGCAGCCCATCAGTGCAGTCTCATCAGTGTACATCAATGAAGAAGAAAAATTACCTTTTTTAAAAATATTAACCAGTTTCCTACCGCCCACCGTCAAATGACATCCTTGGCTTTGTGCTGTGACATCTGAATGATGCCTGCAGTTGCAGGCATCATTCAGATATCATTCTTTTCAGCCGGCGATTCTGTGCACAATAAAAACGATCATAGTGGCAGTTCCGCCGCTTGATCGTTCTTATAGGCGGCGTGGGGGGACGTACCCCCCCTCTTGCCGCCATCTGGTGCTTCTCCGGGCTCTCCCGTGCCATCTTGGGCTCGGAAAACGATTTGGAGATGACTGGTGACCAGATGGTCACCAGTCATCTCTATGACCATCGGAGGCCCGGGCGCGACGTTATGACATCACGCCATGTTCCTGTATGTTAACCAAGCCGTGATCTCGGCTGTCAGCATGAGATTGGTGAATTTTTTTGACCAATATCATGCTTTCCAGCCTGGAGGAGAGATGCGGGGTCTTATTGACCCCGCATCTCTCCATAAAGAGGACATGTCACACACATTCCTATTACAAGGGATGTTTACATTCCTTGTAATAGGAATAAAACTGATCCAAAAAACAAAAAAGTTAAAAAAAGAGTAAGAAATACAAAAAAGTTAAAAAATCTAAAAAAATAATAAGCAAAAATATGAAAAAACGCCCATGTGTGCTCGCGCTCAGAAGCGAACACACACATAAGTCCCGCCCACATATGTAAACGCTGTTCAAACCACACATGTGAGGTATTGCTGCGTGCGTTAGAACGAGTGCAACAATTCTAGCACTAGACCTCCTCTGTAATGCCAAAATGGTAACGTGTAAAAAAATTTAAAGCATCGCCTAGGGAGATTTTTAATTACTGAAGTTTGGTGTCATTCCATGAGTGTGCGCAATTTTAAAGCGTGACGTGTTAGGTATCTATTTACTCAGCATAACAACATCTTTCACATTATACCAAAAAATTGGCCTAACTTTACTGTTTTGTAATATTTTTACCAAAAAAAAGGCGTTTGAAAATTTATTGCGCAAATACCGAGCGAGATAAAAATTTGCAATGACCGCCATCTTATTCCCTAGGGTGTCTGCTCAAAAAACATATATAATGTTTGGTGTTTGGAAGTAATTTTATAGCCCTAAATTTATGATTTTTACATGAAGGTGAGAAGTGCCAGAATAGGCCCAGTGCTGAAGTGGTTAAAATATCCATTTTTTTTAATTATTTTTTTTAAACTCAGTCTTTTGTATTTATAGAAAAAAAAAACCGCAAAGGTGATCAAATAGCACCAAAAGCAAGCTCTATTTGTGTGCCAACAAATAATACATTTTCATTGGGTTACAGTGTTGTATGAGCGTGCAATTGTCATTGAAAGTGCATCAGCGCTGAAATTTGAAACTTGGTCTGGGCAGGAAGGGGGTTTAAGTGGCAAGTGCGCAAGTGGTTAATATAAGGCTACATGCACACGGACGTTTTTCCAGCCGCTTGTTTGAGTGTTTTTTGCAGCTTAAAAACATCTCTCCATGTTAGCCTATGGCCTCATGGCCACCATGGCGTTTTTGAGCTGTAAATGGCATAGGCGTTTTTAGGCCCCATGTAGACGGGACGCTGGTGCAGAGTGTTCAGAACTAAGGTTGAAAGTGGCGTTTAGAAAGGCGCGCTTTGTGGCGTTTGCATGCCGTGTTTTACCGCATTTGCGTGTATATGAGAAGGAGCCGCCCTAAGCTCCAAAAACAGTATTATTTACAATTTTAGCTATTTTGTGATTGCATTTTGCAGGTCTGTCCCGGGCACCTTCATTCCAGGACAATACAGTGTCCCGGAATGAAACTGACACAGCCACCCCCCGGGCCAATCTGATGCCCCCAAAAAAGGCCGCCACATCACCGCTTTACTCACTGACAGTACTTGTCCTGGCCGGGAATGCCTGGAGGAGCACAATCCCCGCCCCCTGCTTGTGATTGGAGAAATCATAAATCCCGCCTCTTGTGTCCAATCACTGTGCTATGATTCGTTACAGCACAAGCTGATTTTTGGGAAGGGGGGGTGTCCCTGAATGGTAGTTTGGAAATGTGGTCACCCTACTTGCCACATCACTTGCCACAAGTTGTGGATTGTCCACAAGTTAACAACCGCGCCATAGGCGAATGACAGCTACAGCGCGGCTCGATAACTTTGGGAGGGTGTACTATGACGTCCGCCCAATATCCTGCTCCCGCACGCCCCCTGGGGCGAGCACACAAGGCTGTCCGTGCCGGACACATCCACATATCGTGGTAAAGGGCCAATGATAGCGGGCCCTTTACCGCGTGATCGCTCCGTCCAATGACGGAGCGATCAATGTAAACAAACTGGCATCATGTCCGGTTCTCTCCGCTGCTCACACTGACCGTGTGAGCAGAGGAGGGAGAAGCTGCAGCGTAAGGCTGCTTCAGGTACTTTTCGTATAGTGCCAGATCAGTGCCCAACAATGTCCCAATCCGTGAAATATCAGTGCCGCAATCCGTGCCATATTCAGTGCCCAGCAGTGCCATATTAGTGCCCAGCAGTGCCATATCAGTGCTTAGCAGTGCCATATCAGTGTCCCAATCCGTGCCATAACAGTGCCCAGGGGTGCCATATCACAGTACAACATCTATATTTATTTCCGCAGAGATAAATATGCCTCTTTGCAAGCAGACAGGTTGGTACAAACACGAACTTGGTGGGGAGAGGGTTCAGGCACAATCCTTTCGGATCAGAGAAGCTGTTAGGAGTTCACAACAACTTTTGGCGCACGGACGCTGCCACCGACCGTGAGGTTGGTCCCTGCCACAGACCGGGTGAACGATGAGGCCTCTGCCACAGACCTTAGGATAGGCCTCTGCCACCGACCTGATGTAGCTCTACAAAGACCATAGAACATGAACTACCTTCTAATGGTGACCCCTTTTAGGGAGATGATCCATCCCGGACGGCCCCAGAGGCCTACACTGTCACCAGCCAATGCTGCGCTGGATCTTCAGGTCAGGTCACCTCCCTGGTTCTCCTCGCCCGAGACTCGGGTCCCCTCACTCGGTGGACCCCTAGGTATCTTCTCCCATACGGGACCCAGTCGAAGGTACTGAGCCCCAGGCCTCGGCTAGTACCTCACCCCAGGCTTAAGGTGCCTGGGATGGAGCTCAAACTCCCTCGCACCCAGGCCGAGGGCACCTGGGCGCAGATGAACAGAACAGCAGCCCCCAGGCTGAAGGTGCCTGGGGCTTGGACCTCGTGTGCAAGATGTCCGCCCCCTTTATATCCTCTCCCAGCAGGCACAGCGGTTTCTCCACCCCGCTGCACTACTGCCGTGAGAGGACACAAAGGGCACGGCCCTACAATGGTGGTTCAACCCCGGCCCCAGGCGACAGCGCCACCCAGGGGCCGCAGGGAACAGGACACCATCATTATCCTCCACGAACCAAATTGGCCATAAATCCCTAATAATTTGTGCATCTGGGCCATATTACCGCCCAGATACTCCCCCTAAATGTTGATACCCGCTACACGTGCAACATTAGTGCCATATCAGTGCCCAGCAGTGCCCCAATCCGTGCCATATCAACTTTATCCCTGACATGTCTGATGTGTTCCCTGGCCTTCATGATGCGGTTTGTTCACTAAGGTTCTCTAACAAACCTCTGAGGGCTTCACAGAACCACTGTATTTATACTGAGATTAAATTACACACAGGTGGACTCTATTTACTAATTTGAGACGGGTTACTTTTTGATTATGTTTCAGGGGAAAGAATGGGATACACTTATGGCTGGTTTCACTAAGGATTACTGTAAAAAATCCTCTTCCCAATCAGAAATTTCCTCGCTGTTTTTTCAACTCAGCAAAATTGTTGATAAAAAATTTGCATGCTTTTGGCATGCAGATGCTTTTGATAAATACATCAGAGAATACATTAATCCGCTAGGTTTGCGGATCCAAATCTTTCCCATTCTAGATGACATTGACTCCGGTTTTAAAACAAAATGGGAGAATAATCTGCAATTATGCACTAAAAACATGATGGTACTTTTATGTGAAGAATACAAAAAATGTATTGACTTTCTTGATAAAGACATTGACGCCATATATGCCAAACTATCTCCTTTCAAAGATTTGCCGAGTTACAAAGAACACGAGGAAAAAAATTAGGATTCGATTAAATCTATTATCACAGGATAAATTAGCAATCAAAGATAGGAAATTCTGGCGCAACAAACGCGCATTTCAGGAGAGCAAGGCATATAGGTGGCAACAGCCCAATCAATTTCAGCAACCTCAGAAGGGTAATATAGGCCAGAATCCGAGGGACTCAGGGTCCAATTCCTCTCTAAACTCCTCTATTTCCTCTTCCTCCCAGCACAAATATAAGGGTCGAAAACAGAAAACTAAACGAACATCTTCAGGCGACGATCCATTGCTCAACAAGAGAAGAACAACAGAAGCCCCCTCTACACAACCATCACCTATCCTTTCAGTCTTTGGTAAAGGTAACTCACGCGGTGCTAATCAGTCATCCTCTACTGGGTCTTTTGGTATTTCTACTATTACACACTGGTGATCCCTCATCTTCCACTCTTCCCACTGCACCCCCCATCGACAATTTTTTAGCCCATCGCCTAGCGGAGGGCCTCCCAGACACTTAAACTCTGCATCTTCGTCCGGTTTGGACCCTAACTCCCACTCTTCTTTTCAGTCTAGCAATCACAACACCAACAACATTATTAATCTTTCCAATCACTCTCTCACCCAGGTTGAAAATGACCTTCTATGCAAGGGCTTAAGTTTTTGCCCAGATGCCAATATGGATGTCTTTGAAACCATCAAGGATCTCCACCTTTTTGCTAGGAAGCTACATTATAAGAGTCTCTTTAGTAAAGAAAGTTCTACCCCGAAATCAGATAATCAAAAATCTGATGAAGCACTAGACGATCTCCTTTCTCTTCTTGAGGAACAGGACCCCGTTGACCTCATCGATTTTGTCGATATTGAAGCCCTCCTTGAGACACATATCTCAAAAGAATTACCACCTACATCTGACACCATTTCACAAAAGAAATTCAAGAAAAAATCTGACAAATTCCCGTCATTCACGGGAAATCCCAATCTTGTCGCGTTTCTAGCAGCTACTACAGCTGAAATACGCAAACTAAAACCCCATGCCCTACCCAGCAATCTCAAAGTTGAGAAATGCTCTGCCCTAGAATCTTTGAAAAAGGATTTCTCTTTGACAATCAAACTGTCTGACAAAGGGGGGAATGTCACCATCATGACGAATGAACAGTATGCTACTATGTGTAGGGATGTTGTTAACAATGACTTATGGTATAAACCCATTTCGAGAAACGTTGTTGACAAATTCGACAAAGCTTTCTATGAATTGGTAGACGGAGCGTTCTGTGAAGGAGCCATTGACAAAGACACCTGGGAATACATTCGCACTCCATTTCCACGTATTCCCACTTTATACTGTCTTCCCAAAATACACAAGAATCAAAATAATCCACCTGGCCGTCCAATTATTTCAGGTAATGGCTCCATCACTGAGAATCTGAGCCAGTTCATTGACAGCCATTTAAGACCCTTTGTTATTAACCTGGCCTCATACGGTAAAGACACCATTCACCTCTTACAATATTTGGAAGATTTACATATTCCGTCACAAGCCCTTCTGTTTGAAATTGACGTTGAGTCACTATATAGTTCAATTCCTCACGACCAGGGACTCCGAGCCATCCAACGGGCCATCTCGCAATCACACCGAGATGATCGCAAATTAAATCTCTTTCTGGTTGAAGCATTGAGCTTCATCCTGACTCACAACATCTTCACCTTTGACGGTTCCCAATACCTCCAGGTACAGGGGGTTGCGATGGGGACATGCTGTGCCCCATCGTATGCCAACCTGTACCTGGGGGAGTGGGAAAAATCGCTGCTATCGAGCGATAGCCTCTCATCATATACCTGCCATGTTATTGCATGGTTTAGGTATATAGATGATATTCTAATGATCTGGGACAATACGCCTGCTAATCTTCAGGCCTTCATTAACATTATGAATAACAATGCTTCCAACCTTTTCTTCACCATTGACTACGCTAACTCACTTTACCTAGGACTACCCAAATACCAAGTTGCACGTCTAAAAGTCATCCAAAACACAGCGGCCAGACTGGTAACAGGGAAAAAACCCTGGGAATCAATCGCACCATCCCTGAAAAGCCTCCATTGGCTAGCCGTAAAGGATCGGATCACATTCAAGACCCTCTGCCTCACCCACAAATGCGCACAAGGAAACGCTCCTGAATACTTATGCGAGAAAATAAAACACTACACCACTACTCGTGACCTTCGATCAACTAACCAAAACCTCCTCCACATCCCCAAGACCCGCTACAAAGCCAAGGGAGAACGAAGGTTTGCTGTCCAAGGACCAAGGCTATGGAATGCGCTACCCACGAATATCCGCATGGAAGAAAACCATCGGGCCTTCCGGAAAATACTAAAGACCCATCTCTTCTAACGATCTCAACGACACTGGATGCAAAGCGCCTTGAGGCGATTTAGTTCGCAATTGCAGCGCTATACAAGTTACTCACTCACTCACTCACCATGTCGTTTAGTGATACGTCAATCACCTTTCTGGATTTGACTATTACTAAATCTGAAGATGGTCTTCTATCCAGCGGCCTCTATCGCAAGGAGACCGCTGGGAATACAATCCTGCACGCATCAAGCTCACATCCCCAGCCTCTTGTTATGTCCATACCCTATGGGCATTACTTGAGGCTTAGGCGCAATTGCTCCACAGAATCCGAGTTCATCAAGGAGGCTGACTTGCTCCGCAGTCGCCTCCTGGATCGGGGCTATTCACCTACATGTTTAAAGAAGGCCTTCAGACGTGCGGGAGGATCAACCAGACATGATTTACTCTTTCCTACAAAGACCACAAGCCCCTCAAGACCAGTCACTCGACTAATCACCAGATATAATACCCAGCATAAGGCTCTTAAGAAAATCTTACAGAATCATTGGCATCTTTTGCAAATAGACTCTAATTTAAAATCTCATGTTGCTGCCAATCCAAACATAACTTTCAAGAGAGCACGTTCGCTGAGGGACCATCTTGTCCAAAGCGAATATGTTGGCTTATTCCGCACTGACCCCTGTAAAAGATTCGGGACCTATATGTGTGGAGGTTGCCAAATATGCAGATACATGAATGTACAATCCAAATTTACCTTACCCAATGGTAAAAAATACAGGCCGAAACACTACGCCAACTGTAAGACACCCAGTGTCATCTATTTGCTGACATGCCAGTGCCAATGTTTTTACATTGGCAAAACAAAACTACCATTCCATCAAAGGGCAGCTCGTCACATCACATCATTAAAAATGCCAACCCAGATCTTCCACTAGGACGGCATGTACGTGACAATCACCTAGGTATCCCCCCTTGCTTTCTATTTACCATCCTAGACTGGGTTCACCCGGACAGTCGAGGGGGCGACTGGAACAAAATACTACTCCAGAAAGAGGTCCGCTGGATTGCTGACCTCAACGCCACATCCTTCCCAGGCCTCAACACCCAATTGAGATTCCGTCCATTTTTGGATGGCTTTAATTCAGGAGGTTGTGAAAAAGAACAATAAGAATAGGCCTATTAGACACACACCACCTATCAGCTGTCGGGTATAGCCACATTTATAATTTTTCATTTCTCTATCATCTGTTATGATTATCATTTTATCTACTGTCTTGTTATCTTTATGCATATGTACCACAAACATAGAACCTAAGAAATGTTTGTAGTTTGCAGTTATAACTCTAGGTTTAGGCTGTTTAAATGAATTTATGATGCCCCTTCTTATACTGTGAAATGAATTGATGGTGTCTATCCCCTCCCTTCCCTTCCCTCCCTCTATGTATGTCCATCTAGCTCCGCTCTTTGCAGATTTTTCTATGTCCAGCCATCTGGACTACCCTGCATTTCCCCTTCCTGATCCCTCCAACCTTCATACACACATCCATGTACCACCTGCACTAGTACCCTCCACCCTACCTAGGTGGGGGTTAGGGAATGCCGGTATTGTATGATTACGTCTTCTTTTTCCCCCTGTTTTCTCTATGACAGAGGCTAATTAATTGTTTTTTTCCTGTTACAAAGCTGCTGCTCCTGCCCCCATATTTTTCTTTGCCTGTCTTGTTTCTGCTCGGCACACGGAAGCCTGTCCGCTATTCCTTTGAGTATGGGGATGGGCGTCTTGGTACATGCGGTATGCCTTGTTGCCACGTCTCCTGCTTGGCCCCTCGGTATTTGCATTCCCTGCGTCGGTGGTCTCTTGCTGCATGGTGCTTATCCATTTTGTTAATGGGGGGGCACCGTGCAGTTTTTGCCCTGGGGGCCCCGTCGTTTCAGCATTTTTCCGTTTTCCATCGTTGGGTCTGTGCATTCTGATAGCCGTTTTTTCTATCTAATCTTTATTTTACTTTATCTCTCATTTCTTTTCAATTATTTACCATTTTGCTTGGACTGTCCCTCAATTCATTTCGGTCTGGACTATGTACCCCCTCTGCCCTCTATTGGTAATATAGCATTAATCTCATGTTCTTTTACCTATTATGTGTTTTTGTCATTTTTTGGATGTGTTGCTCACATCCACCACTAGATCGCGCTAAACATCTATTTTCTACTATTTACAATCCAAGCTAAAATATATACAATTTTTCTTTTAACTCTATGCGGTGGCTGCTGTCAATGCCCCAGCATATTGTTGTTTTGTTTTTCACCCTCTTTCCCTCTGCGCTATTTTTGTTTCCTCCATTTAATTCCTTGCTGCCATCTGTCCTATGTGTCTTTTCTTTGTTTATGCGCAGCTCAGCTCCGGCGCGGGCCTCTGACGTCACTCATCCACTGACGTCGGCGCGCATGCGCAAATTAGTTTTAAAAACACTGTCTGGCGCCATTCGTCTCTACAGATGCTATTACTGCAGTACATGCAGTCCTGAAGCTAGCCCCTACTACCAGGTAAGAGGACTCTCCTGCCACTTCTCCCACTCTGGAATGGAGATGCAGGATGCACCTATTTTGAGCTAACAAAATTTCCTTTTTTCTTTTTTCTTTCATTTTTTCTTTAGCATCTCACCTGGGCCAAGTTCTGCCTATCTCTGGCATTTCTGATCAGCAGGTACCCATATTCAAATATTCTTTAGCATTTATCTACTTATAGGCTATGCTAATATATATATGTTGTGTGAGGGGGTTAGCTCGGCAGCGGGTGTGTGTGACCCCCGGGATGGGCTCCCCACACAAAACAGGCCCATCAAACGGAGGTTGTGGTTTTCAAAATCAAAAAGGTGCGGTTTATTTTCTATTTACAGTGACAAAACACAGCAAAGCAAAAGAAACATAACCAAAATAAATCCTGGTCAAGTTGACCTCTGACTAAACATACAGGTTTCCTAACTAACAACTGGGATCAGCCTAGTGCTGTCCTAGTCCCTAAGTCCCTGGTTTTAAATGTCCAAGCAAATAGCCACACAGGCTTTTTCTCACCGCACAGGGGTTCACTCTCCCTAGACAGTCCACACAGGTCTGGTTCCAGGCATGAGCTAACATCTAATGAAGCTGGGAGTTCTTATAGAGGCCTAAATGAGCTGACAAGCTTCAGCTGGTCTCATCAACTCCCTGTCTGCACGACGCCCAGCCCTCTCCCTAGAGGTATGAGTCATCCATGAGCCCACTAGCCTTATACAACTCTCCACCTAGTTGTATAAGTCGGCGTAAAGCCTGAATCTGGGCGAAATATATCTACCCCCCTGGATGCAACCAGGTGACTTTACCTTCCTGCTGTCACATACCCCCCCCTCTTGTTTTAACCTCGGGGTTGGAACACCAGCAATCAGGCATTCATGTACTCGAGACAAAGCATCCACATTCCCCATTTGAACGCCAGGGCGATGCTTTACTGTGAAGTTGAATTCCTGGAGGGCCAGGAACCACCTATTCACTCTTCTATTTGTTTCCTTGTTTTGAGCCATCCACTTTAACGGAGCGTGATCCGTAACCATGTCAAAGTGCCTACCTAGCAGGTAGTACCGAAGGGAATCTAGAGCCCACTTCACCGCTAAACACTCCTTTTCAACGGTGGCGTAATTTACCTCATGGGACTTCAACTTCCTGCTGAGGTAAATGACTGGGTGCTCTTCCCCGTTCCAGACCTGGGACAATACTGCTCCTAACCCCACATCTGACGCATCACTTTGTACGACAAAGTCTTTAGAGAAGTCGGGTGAGTACAACACTGGCTGGCTACATAAGGCTTGTTTCAAGAATTGGAATGCTGCCTCAGCCTCGGGGGTCCATTTAATCATGACCGACCCTTTCCCCTTCGTCAGGTTGGTTAGGGGCACAGCCTTAGAAGCAAAGTGGGGAATGAATCGCCGATAATACCCAGCGATTCCCAGAAAGGCTCGTACCTGCTTCTTGCTGTTGGGACGTGGCCAACTCTGGATGGCCTCGACTTTGTTGAGTTGGGGTTTTATTACTCCCCTCCCAATGGTGTACCCAAGATATTTGGCCTCCTCCTGCCCAATGGTACACTTCTTGGGGTTAGCCGTAAACCCCGCTTCCCGAACAGAGTCCAGGACTGCTTGCACTTTTGGCAGATGTGAGGCCCAATCTGTGCTATGGACAATTACGTCATCCAGGTAAGCCGCAGCATACTTCCGATGGGGCCTCAGCATCTGGTCCATTTTCCGCTGGAATGTGGCCGGCGCATTCTGTAACCCGAACGGCATTCTTTTATATTGGAACGCCCCGTCTGGGGTTACAAATGCGGTTTTCTCTTTGGCCGACTTGGCCAGGGGGATTTGCCAATACCCTTTTGTGAGGTCAAGAGTCGTCATGTATCGGGCTGTTCCCAGCCGGTCGATCAACTCATCTATACGTGGCATGGGGTAGGTGTCAAATTTTGTAACTTTGTTCAACTGACGAAAATCGTTACAAAATCGCCAGCTCCCATCCGGTTTAGGCACCAACACGATGGGACTAGACCAATCACTTTGGGACTCCTCTATCACCCCTAAGTTCAGCATTTTCTGTACTTCCTCCCGTATTGCCTCCCGTCGAGCCTCTGGGATCCGATAGGGTTTTAACTTCACCCTTTCACCGGGCGGGGTAATGATGTCATGCTCTACCCCAGATGTTTGTCCCGGCAGCTCAGAGAATACCTCCTTGTTGCGAAGCACAAACTCCTTAACCTCCTGTTGTTGGGGTTGTGACAAGGTGGCTGCTATTCTAACCTCAGGAATCACGCAACCAGTTTGAGCTGGTGACCAAGTGTCTGCGACTAGGGACTCTCTATCCCTCCAGGCTTTCAACAGATTAACGTGATAGATCTGTTCGGGCTTTCGCCTTCCTGGTTGTCTGACCTTGTAATTCACTTCGCTCACTTTTTCCATTATCTCGTAGGGGCCTTGCCATTTGGCAAGGAATTTACTTTCAACCGTAGGGACAAGTACCAATATCCTATCCCCCGGGGAAAAGGTACGGGTCTTGGCTCCACGGTTGTACACTCTCTGCTGTGCCAACTGCGCTTGGGCCAAATGTTCCTTCACGATGGGCATTACCTGTGCAATTCGATCTTGCATCAGGGCGACATGCTCAATCACACTCCTGTGGGGAGAACTCTCACTTTCCCAAGTTTCCTTGGCAATAGCCAACAGCCCTCTTGGGTGTCTCCCATACAGTAACTCAAAGGGGGAGAATCCCGTAGAGGATTGGGGCACCTCCCTAATAGCAAACATCAAATAAGGAAGTAAACAGTCCCAATCCTTTCCATCTCTATCCACCACTTTCTTCAACATTTGTTTTAGGGTTTTGTTGAATCTTTCAACCAGCCCATCGGTTTGGGGGTGATACACAGACGTACGCAATTGCGTCACTTTGAACAATTTACACAGCTCTTTCATAACCCGGGACATAAAGGGTGTACCTTGGTCCGTAAGCAGTTCTTTACAAATACCCACCCGGCTAAAAACAAGAGATAGCTCTTTGGCTATGGTTTTGGCCGAGGTATTTCGGAGAGGGATCGCTTCTGGATAACGGGTGGCATAGTCCATTATAACTAATATGTACTGGTGCCCCCTAGCGGACTTGATTATAGGACCTACCAAATCCATGGCGATCCTCTCAAACGGGACCTCAATGATGGGTAGAGGGACCAGCGGGCTACGGAAATGTGGCATCGGGGCCAACCTCTGACACACAGGGCAGGAGGAACAATAATTTTCTACGTCCTTCATCACCCCCGGCCAATAGAATCTCTGTAATACCCTCTCTCGGGTTTTCTCTGTCCCCAGATGACCTCCAAGAATGTGCCCATGGGCCAACTCCAACACCAACTTCCTGTAAGGTTTGGGCACCACAAGCTGCTCAACGGTTTCTTCTGCCCTTTTTGCCACCCGATACAGTAGGTCCTTCTCTACGCTGAAGTATGGGTAAGTGCAGGTATTATCTGGGTTCACTAACTCGCCATCTATTTTCACTACGTTTTCCCGTGCCTTTATTAGGGCGGGGTCTTTCAACTGTTCTGTGGCAAAGTTTTCCCTGTGAACCTCAAGATCAGAAAACTCCACAGACGGTAGGTTTTCGTCTGAGGAGGTGGGCTCCTCTCCAGTTTCTTGAGTCTCCCCTGCCAATACTGATAAGGGAAATTCCGGAGAGTCCTCACCACTCTCAGGGGAGTTCTGGCTATCACATTCCTGGTACATAGGGGCACCAGTGAGGGGCTCAGGATCATCCCACAGTTCCCAGAACTTCGGAAAATCCCTTCCCACAATGGCGTCATGCGGTAACTGAGATACTAAGCCCACTGGATGAGAGAGGGTACCTTTGGGGGTCTCGAAACACACTGTAGTCACTGGATACTCTCGGGTGTCCCCATGCACACAAATAACAGCTACCTTCCTATTCCCAGAGACCTCTGTTTTAACTAACTCAGCCTTTATCAGGGTCACAAGGCTACCTGAATCCAGCAATACCACAACATTTCTACCATTAACACACATTTTGCATAAATGTTTCTCAGTTCCTCGAATGGCAGTGCATGCGACTGTCGCACACAGCGACTGACGTCTGCCCGTCAGAAAGTCACACTGCATGGGTTCCTCCACAACCGGGCAATTGGCTGCAATATGTCCCGCTTGCCGGCAGCGGTAGCAAACGATCCTTCTTGCCGCCTCTTGAGCCGCTGATTTCCCAGGCTGTTCTCGCCAAACTTGGGGTAGAGCTCCCACCCTCTCACTCTCTCCACCCTCACCCCTTGGAATCCTCTTATCCGCCCCTGGGGATGGTCTGGTCTTAGGGTGGAAAGTCCGAGTGTCTCTGGAAGAGGCCGTCAGGTTCTCTGTAGCCAAGTATTTCTCCACACGATCCACAAGACCATCGGCCGTCTCTGGGTCTCCATGGCTTACCCACTTTTGGATGGCAGTAGGAAGGGCTCTCAAAAACCGATCCATTACAACACGTTCCACAATCTTTGGTGCGGACAAAGTCTCTGGCTGTAGCCACTTTCTGCTCAGGTGAATGAGATCATACATTTGAGACCTGGGGGGTTTTCCAAGCTGGAAAGTCCAGTTATGCACACGCTGAGCCCGGACAGCCTGGGTGACACCCAGCCTTGCCAAAATTTCAGCTTTTAGCATCACATAGTCTTTTGCTTGGTTAGGCTCTAGGTCATAGTAAGCTTTCTGCGATTCACCAGTTAACAGAGGAGCCACCAGTCCAGCCCACTGCTCCTCAGGCCACTTTTCTCTTTCAGCGGTCCTTTCAAATGTGGTCAAAAATACCTCTGGATCATCCTCTCCAGTCATTTTTGTCAATAAACGACTCACCCCAAAGGACGCGGTATTAGTGGGACGGCTTTCCTCACTGGTCTGCGGACGTTGCTGCATTACTGCTTCCATTTGTTGTAGTCTCTGCTCTTGCTTCTGTAACAGGTCTATGAAGCGGGCCTCAGATTGCTGCTGGGCTTGTTGCTGAGCTTCCAGACTCTGTTGGTGAGCTTGCTGCTAGGCTGCAAGGCTCTGTTGATGAGCTTGCTGCTGGGCTGCAAGGCTCCTTTGCAAACCTGCATTTGTCTGCTGTTGATTGGCATTTGCTAGAGCCAGCTGTTTCAGTATCTCCTCCATGCTGGCTTAAAAAAAAACTGCCACTGGTTCTCCACCAACTGTGAGGGGGTTAGCTCGGCAGCGGGTGTGTGTGACCCCCGGGATGGGCTCCCCACACAAAACAGGCCCATCAAACGGAGGTTGTGGTTTTCAAAATCAAAAAGGTGCGGTTTATTTTCTATTTACAGTGACAAAACACAGCAAAGCAAAAGAAACATAACCAAAATAAATCCTGGTCAAGTTGACCTCTGACTAAACATACAGGTTTCCTAACTAACAACTGGGATCAGCCTAGTGCTGTCCTAGTCCCTAAGTCCCTGGTTTTAAATGTCCAAGCAAATAGCCACACAGGCTTTTTCTCACCGCACAGGGGTTCACTCTCCCTAGACAGTCCACACAGGTCTGGTTCCAGGCATGAGCTAACATCTAATGAAGCTGGGAGTTCTTATAGAGGCCTAAATGAGCTGACAAGCTTCAGCTGGTCTCATCAACTCCCTGTCTGCACGACGCCCAGCCCTCTCCCTAGAGGTATGAGTCATCCATGAGCCCACTAGCCTTATACAACTCTCCACCTAGTTGTATAAGTCGGCGTAAAGCCTGAATCTGGGCGAAATATATCTACCCCCCTGGATGCAACCAGGTGACTTTACCTTCCTGCTGTCACAGTTGCTATTAGGTTTCTCCTTTTTGCACAGTGCTATTTGCATTAGTATGCACAGTGTCATCACTGTGCAATCATACATAGCTATGTATGCTGTATTTTGTCAAATTTTCACAAGTTTTAAATAAAATACATATACACCTGGGTTAAGCTCTTTCACCCTGGTATTCAAATATTTTATTTTATTTTTTGCATTTTTCACTTACCGTATATACTCGAGTATAAGCCGAGATTTTCAGCCCTTTTTTTTGGGCTGAAAGTCCCCCCCCCCCCCTCGGCTTATACTCGAGTCAGCAAAATTTTTACATTGGAAATAGTACCTGTAAAGAAGTTGCGGCTGCGGCGTCCATCGTTCAAATTCCGCGGTCTCTTCCTGTTCCTTCACGAACGGTCTCTCATCCTCAGTTTCCCAGCAGACGTCTGTGATTGGCGGAACACCCAACACAGTGTCTGCTGGGAAACTGAGGATGAGAGAATGTTCGTGATAGGCGGAGAGTGTCTGCTGAGAATCGCCTATCACGGAAGGAACAGGAAGAGACCGCGGAATTTGAACGATGGACGCCGCAGCCGCAACTTCTTTACAGGTACTATTTACAATGTAAAAATTATAGGAAACAGTGAGCTAGGGAACAGTGAGGATAGGAGAACAGTGAGGATAGGGGAACAGTGAGGATAGGAACAGTGAGGATAGGGAACAGTAAGGATGGGAACAGTGAGGATAGGAACAGTAAGGATGGGAACAGTAAGGATGGGAACAGTGAGGCATTGTTGACCCTAGGCTTATACTCGAGTCAGTAAGTTTTCCCAGTTTTTTGTGGCAACATTAGGTGCCTCGGCTTATACTCGAGTCGGCTTATACTCGAGTATATACGGTACATGCACAGTGCTATTAGTATCCTTTGGCACAGTGCTATTGTGATGCAACCATGCACAGCTGTGCAA
This sequence comes from Rana muscosa, assembly GCA_029206835.1. Classification (NCBI taxonomy): domain Eukaryota; kingdom Metazoa; phylum Chordata; class Amphibia; order Anura; family Ranidae; genus Rana; species Rana muscosa. The sequence goes on along the minus strand of CM055125.1, from coordinate 334,135,672 downwards.
TTCCTTTCCTGGTAATGACTTGTGAAAGATCAATATCAGCACTATCATGCAACTTGCTTTGCTCAATAAATACCCATGTGTATTTTTCAGCAGTCATTCATGTTTTCCTTTCTCTTTTTTATTGATATATACTTTGTGGCGTACATACTATATTTCCTCTTTTTTTCTTTTGATTTTTTACATTTTATCTTCAGACCGCTTGCACGGTTCTGGTTCTCTGAGAGTGCCAACTTGGGACCCTTGCGTGAGCCGATCCGGGCTTTGATGTGGGTTTCTTTTCCCTTATGAGTGGCAACGGCGGCTTTGTCTGTGTTCTTTTCTCCTTTTTATTTATCTGTAGGACTTCTTCATATCCTTGATTTCCTTGATTTCAAAATGAATATGGAACATTCCTACATGCACTGATACCGGTTTCATTCGTTGTATGTACATTGGATGTGTGTGTGTGTCTGTTTAATGGGAATCTGGAGACATTTTTGAGTTTGTGCTTTTGTCTCATTTTTAGAAACACATGTATTCTCTCCTATCAAGAGCCTCCGAAGAAAGGATTGGTATTCCTGAAACATGTCAGGCTAAAGGAGTTGATTGTTTTTCTCTATTGGAATATGTATAGTTAATGTCTGAATGTTCCGTACTTCTGCAAATTCATGCTTGATATGTAAAGTTATCATTGTGTTCAACACACTTTTTGATATGTGCATATCTTTTACCTTTTGCTAAAAACATTTTCTTTTTCGTACATCACGGGACACAGAGCGACTTAGTCATTACTAATGGGTTATATAGTTTACCTTCAGGTGTTGGCACTGGCCAATTCCAAACCGGAAGTACCCTCCCCTATATAAGCCCCTCCCACCCGGGAGCACCTCAGTTTTTTGCCAGTGTCTAAGGTGTTGGCCAAAGAGTAACATGTGTTTTCACTGGGCTTGCGTACAGGTTCTTTTGGGCCTTAGTAAGCTGTTCCGGATCCCACCAAAAAAGCTTCATAGCTAAACGGTCGGTACCCGGGCCTTGCAGCAGAAGAGCAAGGTTTTGCCTGTAATGCTTCTCTTAGGAGGGCTGGACCCTGGGATCCAGAGCTCTGGTCATACCCACGACCAAGACGCTGTCTGTGCAGGGTGCTATACAGGTCCAGGGGAGTGGAATCCTTGGGAACCCGGTCCCTGAAGGTTTAATTACAATGCCTGCCGTGATAGGTGAAGTTTGGACTTTTGTGGACCAAACAAAGTCCTGCGGCGGGGATCAGGTAAGTGGGGGCCCTCAGGAACTTGGTTCTATTGGGGGACCCCCAAGCCTAATTTGTCTTTCTGTCTGTTACCTAACGGTATTCCCGCTAAATATCTGTGTTTGCCTATAACTACTGAAAATGTAAAATTTTAATAGTAGTCAAGAAAAAAAAAAAAAACAGGGACCGCGGTACCTGTGTTAAACCACTAGAGGCCGCTGTAGTCCATTTTTTCTTGTAAATGTGGATCTTTGGTTTTCTCAACTCAAAAGATCCAGGCAGCTGGTAAGTTTCTCTGAGGGAATCCACTTCCTCTGCCCTGTTGCTGAGTTCATCCACCGCACAGGCCCTCCGGCAAAAAGGGCCCTGGCTCCTAGTCCTCTGTTGGTTTTCGAAAAGGGCGCCATTGGCGCACGGGCGCGCGCGCGGGCGCGTGCACGCGCCTCCTATGAAAAAAAAAAGGGGCGGGGCGGGTGGATGACGCTCGATGCGCGCCGCGGCGCTTCTGCGCATGTGCGGGCGTCCCAGCATGGTTAAAAGACACAGTACAAGTGTCAGCTGCATGCAAACAGAGCTAGCAACAAACAGTGGCACACAGAGGCGGTTGATGCAGGCATCCCCATAGAAAGGCACTTTAGTGGACACCAGCTGGTATATAGCAGCACCTGTGTTAGACTATTACCAGCAAAAATTGGTGTATGACGACGGGAATACCTCAGCTTTGTGCTTAAAGGATATGTCGTCCAGACGCTCCGGAAATAGATCTTCCAGGAAGCCAAAGGGGTCTCCATCGGGCTCTGAGGATATTGGGCATGCTTGCACTGCACCAATCTCCCCTGAGAATGCAGAGGTCAGTAGCCGTAGAAACCCCGCAGGAATGCCTGGTGCTGCGGCTGTCCCCAGTCCACCTGCTCCTGTATATATAACAGAGGAGGTTTTATCCTCAACTCTGGGAGGATTGGAAGAGAGATTAACAGCATTGATCGCTGCTTCCCTGTCACAGGAAAAGCGCGTCCGATCTCCGTCTCCTCCTTCAGAGTGCCTGTTAGTGGAGGAACAGCCCCACACAGAGATCGACCTACCTGAAGGGGATCAGGATGAGGTTGATTCAGTTATGGAGGAATCAACAGTGGAAGAACCTTTCTCAGCTTCTCAGGCTGAAAGATTATGGGTTCAGTCTCTGACTAACATGGTCCGATCAGCATTTAAAATGCCTCTGGCGGAACCACCATCCACTACGGTTTCCTCGCTGGGGTCGCTAAAAGCTCCCCAGGCGGTCTGTTCCTTCCCAATCCACCCTTTATTAGAAGGGCTTATTTACCAGGATTGGGAGCATCCTGATAAAATATTTGCTCCCCCCAAGAGATTTCCGGTGATCTATCCCATGGAGGATAAGTTCATAAGAAAATGGAGGGTCCCTATAGTGGACGCAGCCATCTCTTCTGTTAACAAATCACTGACATGTCCAGTAGATAATGTTCCAATGTTCAAAGACCCAATAGATAAAAAATTGGAGTCTTTACTAAAATCTGCTTTCTCTACAGCAAGTATGGTGACACAACCTGCGGTAGCAGCGATTGGAGTCTGCCAAGCAGTGAAAGATCAGTTGAAACAAGTCTTAAGGGACTTACCAGATCAGCAGGCTCATGCCCTAGCTGACCTGCCTAGAGCCTTGTGTTTTGCGGTGGACGCCATAAAGGATACAATCCAACAGGCCTCCCGCTTTACGCTGTCTATAGTACATATGCGTAGGCTTCTGTGGCTCAAAAACTGGTCTGCTGAAGCTCCCTGTAAAAAACTGCTGGTTAGCTTCCCATTTCATGGAGAACGCTTATTTGGAGAAGATCTGGACAAATATATCCAGAAAATTTCTGCCGGTAAAAGTTCACTCTTACCGGTTAAGAACAAGGGTAGAAGTCCTTCTTTTAAGAGGCCTACCTCTCCAGTCCCGGGCACATCGGCTGTGAAGCAGTTCCGACGGCCTCCGCGGTCAAATTCAGGGGGCAGAAATCAGGGACAATCACAGGGTAACAAGAAGCCCTGGATCAAGAGAGGTACAAAACCTCCCCCTAAGGCATGAAGTATTGCCCCCGCTCAATCGGGTGGGGGGAAGACTTCAGTTGTTCACAGAGACCTGGCGGGACACCATCAGAGACAGATGGGTGCTCTCCGCAGTAAGTCTGGGATACAAGCTGGAGTTAAAAGGCACTCCTCCTGCCCAATTTATGAGGTCAAACGTGCCAAGAGATCCCCAAAAGAGAGGATCCCTCCTTCTGGCACTAGAACAACTATTGCTCCAAGGGGTAATCATGAAGGTTCCCCTGGAAGAAAGCGGATTCGGGTTTTACTCGAACCTTTTCACAGTCCCCAAACCAAATGGGGACGTGAGGCCCATATTAAATCTAAAAGGGCTAAACAAGTTCCTAAATATCAGGACCTTTCGGATGGAGTCGATCCGATCAGTGGCCACCGCCCTACAAGGGCAGGAATGGCTAGCCTCGATCGACATAAGGGATGCTTATCTGCATATTCCCATCCTTCCGGCCCATCAGAAATTTCTACGCTTTGCAGTAGAAGGGCGCCATTTTCAGTTCAGAGCCTTACCTTTCGGTCTGGCCACAGCACCACGAGTGTTCACAAAAATTCTGGCCCCATTATTGGCCAATCTAAGAACACAGGGTGTAACGATAATGGCATATCTAGACGACCTGCTACTAATAGACCACTCAGTGGAAAAGCTGGAAGTAGCTATTCACAAGACAATCGAGTATCTGGAATATCACGGTTGGATTATCAACCGGGACAAGTCAGCTCTAAGACCAGTCAAAAGTCTGGAATACTTAGGGCTAAGGCTGGATTCAAATCAGAGAAAGATTTTCTTACCTCCAGAGAAGGTGTCGTCTTTAAGAAATTTGACCCACTTAGTGGGTACAAAAAGAAAACCATCCATACGTCTCTGCATGAGGCTGCTGGGAAAGATGGTGGCTTCATTCGAAGCGGTACCCTACGGTCAATTCCATTCAAGGAATTTGCAAAGGGCCATACTGTCAGCCTGGAACAAAAAAGTTCAGGCTTTAGACTTACCAATGTCCCTGTCCCCTTCCGTTCGCAAGAGCCTCCATTGGTGGTTGGTGCCCCAGAATCTGGAAAGAGGGAAACCCTTCAGTCCGGTTTCTTGGAAGGTGGTCACTACAGATGCCAGCCTCATCGGCTGGGGGGCAGTGCTGGAGCAATGGTCTCTCCAGGGCAGGTGGTCAGAAGCAGAAAAGGCCCTGCCCATCAATCTCTTAGAGATACGAGCAGCCCGGTATGCCCTAGTAGCATGGACATCCAAACTCCAGGGGTCCCCTGTCAGAATTCAATCAGACAATGCCACGGCAGTGGCATATATCAATCATCAGGGTGGCACCAAAAGTCGTGCAGCCCAGAAGGAAGCAAATTGCATCCTGGAGTGGGCAGAAAGATATGTCCCAGCCATATCCGCGGTTTTCATCCCAGGAGTGGAAAATTGGAGAGCGGACTTTCTAAGTCGCCAACAATTATGCCCGGGGGAATGGTCTCTTCATCCCGAGGTTTTCCAGGCAATATGCCAGCGGTGGGGAACACCGGATGTAGATCTGCTAGCATCCAGATTCAACGCAAAGGTGGACAGGTTTGTGTCTCGCACAAGGGATCCCCTAGCTTGCGGCTCGGATGCCCTAGTGTTCCCTTGGGATCGGTTCAAGCTGATATATGCATTCCCACCGCCACAATTGTTACCGCGATTACTCCGCAGAATCAGGGTAGAAAAGAAACCAGTGATTCTGGTGGCTCCAGCGTGGCCCCGAAGGGCATGGTACGCGGAGATTGTAAAAATGTCAGTGAGGAGTCCTTGGACCCTCCCACTTCGTCCGGACCTGCTGTCGCAAGGACCGATATACCACCCTTCCTTACCAGCCCTAGGTTTGACGGCCTGGCTATTGAAGCCCACATTCTGAAAAAGAGAGGGCTCTCTAATTCTGTGGTATCTACCATGATCAATGCCAGGAAACCGGTATCCAGGCAGATCTATTATAGGATCTGGAAAGCGTACATTACGTGGTGTGAGACCAAGAAATGGCATCCACGTAAGTACATGATAGGGAGGATTCTGGACTTCCTACAGTGGGCTGTAGATAGGAAGCTGGCCTTGAGTACTATCAAGGGTCAGATTTCGGCCTTGTCAATATTTTTTCAAAGGCCCTTGGCTTCGCATTCACTAGTCAAAGCCTTTATACAAGGAGTGATGCGTATTAGCCCTCCGGTTAGTATTCCCATATGTCCTTGGGACTTAAACCTGGTTCTGTCGGTTCTACAGAAACAACCGTTTGAACCATTACAACACATTTCCTTGGTTCTTCTCACCAGGAAATTGGTTTTCTTAGTAGCCATTTGTTCGGCTAAAAGAGTGTCGGAATTAGCAGCTATGTCCTGTAAGGAGCCATATCTGGTTGTCCATAAGGACAGAGTAGTATTACGTCCTCATCCAGCCTTTCTTCCTAAGGTGGTATCGAGGTTTCATTTGAACCAAGATGTGGTTCTTCCTTCTTTTTTCCCCAAACCTAGCTCAGTAGAGGAAAAGTTATTACATTCTTTGGATGTGGTAAGAGCAGTTAAAGCTTATCTAAAAGCCACTGCTCAGATTCGCAGAACGGATTCTTTGTTTGTTCTGCCGGAAGGCCCCAGAAGGGGTCAGGCAGCATCAAAATCTACTTTAGCCAAGTGGATTCGACAGGTCATAATACAAGCCTATGGCTTGAGAAAGAGACCGCCTCCGTTCAAAGTTAGGGCGCACTCCACAAGAGCGGTTGGAACTTCATGGGCAGTGCATCACCAGGCCTCCCTGGCTCAAGTATGTAAGGCCGCAACATGGTCTTCGGTACACACGTTTACTAGATTCTATCAGGTAGACGTTAGAAGTCAGGAGGATGTCGCCTTTGGGCGCAGTGTGTTGCAGGCCGCAAAAGATCCTCATGCCTGATGGCGCCCAGCTTATGTACCCCCCCCTCATTTGGCATTGCTTTGGGACGTCCCATTAGTAATGACTAAGTCGCTCTGTGTCCCGTGATGTACGAAAAAGAAAAAGGGATTTTTATAACAGCTTACCTGTAAAATCCTTTTCTTGGAGTACATCACGGGACACAGAGCTCCCACCCCTCTTTTTGGGACACTTATTGCTTGGCTACAAAACTGAGGTGCTCCCGGGTGGGAGGGGCTTATATAGGGGAGGGTACTTCCGGTTTGGAATTGGCCAGTGCCAACACCTGAAGGTAAACTATATAACCCATTAGTAATGACTAAGTCGCTCTGTGTCCCGTGATGTACTCCAAGAAAAGGATTTTACAGGTAAGCTGTTATAAAAATCCCTTTTTTTCCAAATAAATGATATATACTTTTTTACAAATCAATTGCTTTTTCTCTGTTTGCCCTTAAAAGTCCCGTTGTACCGGGGGGTACTCGTGCCCTTTTGGGTTTATTCCCACTAATTTGGGACGGTGGCAACATATGAGGAGAAACTCTCTCCTGTTTTTCCTCCATGTGGTTCATTTCTTATATCTGTTTACTAATCAGGTGAAGGCAATTGGTTCTACTAGATTTTAGTTGGGGGTATGAGAGTAAGAATACAAATGTACACCACACGTTTCACATATTTATTTGTAAAAAAAATTGAAAACCATTTATCATTTTCCTTCCACTTCACAATTATGTGCCACTTTGTGTTGGTCTATCACATAAAATCCCAATAAAATACAATTACGGTTTTGGTTGAAAATTGTTAAGGGGTATGAATACTTTTTCATTACGTATATTTTTGCATTACGTCACTTCCAGTGTTACATTTCCTGGTCGCTGTAGACAAGGAAGAAGCTAACAGTGCATGATCTGCTCTCTATTAGCTTCAATGGAGGGCAGGAGAGATATCAGGGATCTTTAAGACCCCTGATTTGTTTTATTTTATATATATATATATATATATATATATATATATATATATATTGTGAGGGGGTTAGCTCGGCAGCGGGTGTGTGTGACCCCCGGGATGGGCTCCCCACACAAAACAGGCCCAGCAAACGGAGGTTGTGGTTTTCAAAATCAAAAAAAGGTGCGGTTTATTTTCTATTTACAGTGACAAAACACAGCAAAGCCAAAAGAAACATAAACAAATTAAATCCTGGTCAACTTGACCTCTGACTAAACATACAGGTTTCCTAACTAACAACTGGGATCAGCCTAGTGCTGTCCTAGTCCCTAAGTCCCTGGTTTTGAATGTCCAAGCAAATAGCCACACAGGCTTTTTCTCACCGCACAGGGGTTCACTCTCCCTAGACAGTCCACACAGGTCTGGTTCCAGGCATGAGCTAACATCTAATGAATCTGGGAGTTTTTATAGAGGCCTAAATGAGCTGACAAGCTTCAGCTGGCCTCATCAACTCCCTGTCTGTACGACGCCCCACACTCTCCCTAGAGGTATGAGTCATCCATGAGCCTACTAGCCTCAGCTGGGCTTATACAACTCTCCACCCTAGTTGTATAAGTCAGCATAAAGCCTGAATCTGGGAGAAATATATCTACCCCCCTGGATGCAACCAGGTGACTTTACCTTCCTGCTGTCACATACCCCCCCCTCTTGTTTTAACCTCGGGGTTGGAACACCAGCAATCAGGCATTCATGTACTCGAGACAAAGCATCCACATTCCCCATTTGAACGCCAGGGCGATGCTTTACTGTGAAGTTGAATTCCTGGAGGGCCAGGAACCACCTATTCACTCTTCTATTTGTTTCCTTGTTTTGAGCCATCCACTTTAACGGAGCGTGATCCGTAACCATGTCAAAGTGCCTACCTAGCAGGTAGTACCGAAGGGAATCTAGAGCCCACTTCACCGCTAAACACTCCTTTTCAACGGTGGCGTAATTTACCTCATGGGACTTCAACTTCCTGCTGAGGTAAATGACTGGGTGCTCTTCCCCGTTCCAGACCTGGGACAATACTGCTCCTAACCCCACATCTGACGCATCACTTTGTACGACAAAGTCTTTAGAGAAGTCGGGTGAGTACAACACTGGCTGGCTACATAAGGCTTGTTTCAAGAATTGGAATGCTGCCTCAGCCTCGGGGGTCCATTTAATCATGACCGACCCTTTCCCCTTCGTTAGGTTGGTTAGGGGCACAGCCTTAGAGTCAAAGTGGGGAATGAATCGCCGATAATACCCAGCGATTCCCAGAAAGGCTCGTACCTGTTTCTTGCTGTTGGGACGTGGCCAACTCTGGATGGCCTCGACTTTGTTGAGTTGGGGTTTTATTACTCCCCTCCCAATGGTGTACCCAAGATATTTGGCCTCCTCCTGCCCAATGGTACACTTCTTGGGGTTAGCCGTAAACCCCGCTTCCCGAACAGAGTCCAGGACTGCTTGCACTTTTGGCAGATGTGAGGCCCAATCTGTGCTATGGACAATTACGTCATCCAGGTAAGCCGCAGCATACTTCCGATGGGGCCTCAGCATCTGGTCCATTTTCCGCTGGAACGTGGCCGGCGCATTCTGTAACCCGAACGGCATTCTTTTATATTGGAACGCCCCGTCTGGGGTTACAAATGCGGTTTTCTCTTTGGCCAATTTGGCCAGGGGGATTTGCCAATACCCTTTTGTGAGGTCAAGAGTCGTCATGTATCGGGCTGTTCCCAGCCGGTCGATCAACTCATCTATACGTGGCATGGGGTAGGTGTCAAATTTTGTAACTTTGTTCAACTGACGAAAATCGTTACAAAATCGCCAGCTCCCATCCGGTTTAGGCACCAACACAATGGGACTAGACCAATCACTTTGGGACTCCTCTATCACCCCTAAGTTCAGCATTTTCTGTACTTCCTCCCGTATTGCCTCCCGTCGGGCCTCTGGGATCCGATAGGGTTTTAACTTCACCCTTTCACCGGGCGGGGTAATGATGTCATGCTCTACCCCAGATGTTTGTCCCGGCAGCTCAGAGAATACCTCCTTGTTGCGAAGCACAAACTCCTTAACCTCCTGTTGTTGGGGTTGTGACAAGGTGGCTGCTATTCCAACCTCAGGAATCACGCAACCAGTTTGAGCTGGTGACCAAGTGTCTGCGACTAGGGACTCTCTATCCCTCCAGGCTTTCAACAGATTAACGTGATAGATCTGTTCGGGCTTTCGCCTTTCTGGTTGTCTGACCTTGTAATTCACTTCGCTCACTTTTTCCATTATCTCGTAGGGGCCTTGCCATTTGGCAAGGAATTTACTTTCAACCGTAGGGACAAGTACCAGTATCCTATCCCCCGGGGAAAAGGTACGGGTCTTGGCTCCACGGTTGTACACTCTCTGCTGTGCTAACTGCGCTTGGGCCAAATGTTCCTTCACGATGGGCATTACCTGTGCAATTCGGTCTTGCATCAGGGCGACATGCTCAATCACACTCCTGTGGGGAGAACTCTCACTTTCCCAAGTTTCCTTGGCAATATCCAACAGCCCTCTTGGGTGTCTCCCATACAGTAACTCAAAGGGGGAGAATCCCGTAGAGGATTGGGGCACCTCCCTAATAGCAAACATCAGATAAGGAAGTAGACAGTCCCAATCCTTTCCATCTCTATCCACCACTTTCTTCAACATTTGCTTTAGGGTTTTGTTGAATCTTTCAACCAGCCCATCGGTTTGGGGGTGATACACAGATGTACGTAATTGCGTCACTTTGAACAATTTACACAGCTCCTTCATAACCCGGGACATAAAGGGTGTACCTTGGTCCGTAAGCAGTTCTCTACAAATACCCACCCGGCTAAACACAAGAGATAGCTCTTTGGCTATGGTTTTGGCCGAGGTATTTCGGAGAGGGATCGCTTCTGGATAACGGGTGGCATAGTCCATTATAACTAATATGTACTGGTGCCCCCTAGCGGACTTGATTATAGGACCTACCAAATCCATGGCGATCCTCTCAAACGGGACCTCAATGATGGGTAGAGGGACCAGCGGGCTACGGAAATGTGGCATCGGGGCCGACCTCTGACACACAGGGCAGGAGGAACAATAATTTTCTATGTCCTTTATCACCCCCGGCCAATAGAATCTCTGTAATACCCTCTCTCGGGTTTTCTCTGTCCCCAGATGACCTCCAAGAATGTGCCCATGGGCCAACTCCAACACCAACTTCCTGTAAGGTTTGGGCACCACAAGCTGCTCAACGGTTTCTTCTGCCCTTTTTGCCACCCGATACAATAGGTCCTTCTCTACGCTGAAGTATGGGTAAGTGCAGGTATTATCTGGGTTCACTAACTCGCCATCTATTTTCACTACGTTTTCCCGTGCATTTATTAGGGCGGGGTCTTTCAACTGTTCTGTGGCAAAGTTTTCCCTGTGAACCTCAAGATCAGAAAACTCCACAGACGGTAGGTTTTCGTCTGAGGAGGTGGGCTCCTCTCCAGTTTCTTGAGTCTCCCCTGCCAATACTGATAAGGGAAATTCCGGAGAGTCCTCACCACTCTCAGGGGAGTTCTGGCTATCCCATTCCTGGTACATAGGGGCACCAGTGGGGGGCTCAGGATCATCCCACAGTTCCCAGAACTTCGGAAAATCCCTTCCCACAATGGCGTCATGCGGTAACTGAGATACTAAGCCCACTGGATGAGAGAGGGTACCTTTGGGGGTCTCGAAACACACTGTAGTCACTGGATACTCTCGGGTGTCCCCATGCACACAAATAACAGCTACCTTGCTATTCCCAGAGACCTCTGTTTTAACTAACTCAGCCTTTATCAGGGTCACAAGGCTACCTGAATCCAGCAATACCACAACATTTCTACCATTAACACACATTTTGCATAAATGTTTCTCAGTTCCTCGAATGGCAGTGCATGCGACTGTCGCACACAGCGACTGACGTCTGCCCATCAGAAAGTCACACTGCATGGGTTCCTCCACAACCGGGCAATTGGCTGCAATATGTCCCGCTTGCCGGCAGCGGTAGCAAACGATCCTTCTTGCCGCCTCTTGAGCCGCTGATTTCCCAGGCTGTTCTCGCCAAACTTGGGGTAGAGCTCCCACCCTCTCACTCTCTCCACCCTCACCCCTTGGAATCCTCTTATCCGCCCCTGGGGATGGTCTGGTCTTAGGGTGGAAAGTCCGAGTGTCTCTGGAAGAGGCCGTCAGGTTCTCTGTAGCCAAGTATTTCTCCACACGATCCACAAGACCATCGGCCGTCTCTGGGTCTCCATGGCTTACCCACTTTTGGATGGCAGTAGGAAGAGCTCTCAAAAACCGATCTATTACAACACGTTCCACAATCTTTGGTGCGGACAAAGTCTCTGGCTGTAGCCACTTTCTGCTTAGGTGAATGAGATCATACATTTGAGACCTGGGGGGTTTTCCAAGCTGGAAAGTCCAGTTATGCACACGCTGAGCCCGGACAGCCTGGGTGACACCCAGCCTTGCCAATATTTCAGCTTTTAGCATCACATAGTCTTTTGCTTGGTCAGGCTCTAGGTCATAGTAAGCCTTCTGCGATTCACCAGTTAACAGAGGAGCCACCAGTCCAGCCCACTGCTCCTCAGGCCACTTTTCTCTTTCAGCAGTCCTTTCAAATGTGGTCAAAAATACCTCTGGATCATCCTCTCCAGTCATTTTTGTCAATAAACGACTCACCCCAAAGGACGCGGTATTAGTGGGACGGCTTTCCTCACTGGTCTGCGGACGTTGCTGCATTACTGCTTCCATTTGTTGTAGTCTCTGCTCTTGCTTCTGTAACAGGTCTATGAAGCGGGCCTCAGATTGCTGCTGGGCTTGTTGCTGGGCTGCAAGGCTCTGTTGATGAGCTTGCTGCTGGGCTGCGAAGTTCTGTTGTTGAGCTGCAAGGCTCTTTTGCAAACCTGCATTTGTCTGCTGTTGATTGGCATTTGCTAGAGCCAGCTGCTTCAGTATCTCCTCCATGCTGGCTTAAAAAAAAAACTGCCACTGGTTCTCCACCAACTGTGAGGGGGTTAGCTCGGCAGCGGGTGTGTGTGACCCCCGGGATGGGCTCCCCACACAAAACAGGCCCAGCAAACGGAGGTTGTGGTTTTCAAAATCAAAAAAAGGTGCGGTTTATTTTCTATTTACAGTGACAAAACACAGCAAAGCCAAAAGAAACATAAACAAATTAAATCCTGGTCAACTTGACCTCTGACTAAACATACAGGTTTCCTAACTAACAACTGGGATCAGCCTAGTGCTGTCCTAGTCCCTAAGTCCCTGGTTTTGAATGTCCAAGCAAATAGCCACACAGGCTTTTTCTCACCGCACAGGGGTTCACTCTCCCTAGACAGTCCACACAGGTCTGGTTCCAGGCATGAGCTAACATCTAATGAATCTGGGAGTTTTTATAGAGGCCTAAATGAGCTGACAAGCTTCAGCTGGCCTCATCAACTCCCTGTCTGTACGACGCCCCACACTCTCCCTAGAGGTATGAGTCATCCATGAGCCTACTAGCCTCAGCTGGGCTTATACAACTCTCCACCCTAGTTGTATAAGTCAGCATAAAGCCTGAATCTGGGAGAAATATATCTACCCCCCTGGATGCAACCAGGTGACTTTACCTTCCTGCTGTCACAATATATATATATATAAATAATCATAACAAAGGGACAATGACTCCAGTTGCAAATAAACGATTTCCTTTACTTATGAATCCTCAATAACTGCCATATACAGACTTCAAAAAGCATAGCATAGCCACTGTACAGTTCTGAGCATCCCTGCTCTTCCTCAGGCTTACAGGCTCAGTGTGAAAGTACAATTCAAAGAAAACTCATTATATCCCAAAACCTGAAGGCGTCAACCAACAGGTGTATCCCATCCTGCTAGATCGGGAAACGATCCAACCAGATAAGTAAAGTTCCATTAACCCTGTATAGGTTTTAGAACCAAAAGGTCTTTAAATAACTCTCCCACATTAACCACAAAATATCATACCAAATGAAGACATACATGGCATAAGTGGCATAAAATAACAAATCAAAGAGATCATTCATATCTGTTGAAAAAAATGACATTCCAAATGTACGTGTGTACTTTTCTCTTTTGTATTTCGCGGACCCGACCGGACATTACTTGGTCATCATCTACAAGAAAGAATGTAAGAGAGTCTAAAATCTAAAATGATCAGGGGCATTACAAAAACAGATACAGGTCATAGTCCCTGTTCATACCCTCCGGATGCAGGGACCGTAACCTGTTAATCCACCAAACCTCTCGTTGTTTTAATTTCATTATCCGATCACCCCCTCTCCTGTCCCATGGAATGTCTTCCAGGACCATAAATCTTAGGTCTGAATCCCGATGTCCCTTCTCCAAAAAATGTTTGGAGACAGGCAGACCAGGCTGTTTGTGTCTAATAGTACTGCGATGCTGAGCAATTCTGTCCTTAATTTTTTGAGTTGTTTCCCCAACGTAAATCATATTACATGGACAAATAAGGATGTATACAACATAGGAGGACTGGCATGTGAAAAAGTTTTTCATAATAATCCTATCCCCATTACTGGGATTAATAAGGTGATCACCCTTAAGCATAAGATTGCACTGGATGCAATTTAAACAGGGATAGCACCCTTTTCTTTTTTTTCCCAAGAAAGTAGTCTTTACCCCCCGTTCTTTAGGTCTATATTCGGATCTCACTAGAGAATCACGTAAAGTCTTATTTCTTCGGAAAGCTTTAATAGGGGTCTGCTGAAAGACATCAATCTGCGGGTAGGCACGCTTCAAAAGAGGCCAGTGCTTACTGATAATTTTGAATACCTGATCACTGTAACTGTGAAACTGCATGGAAAAGGGTAATCTTGCCAGTGATACTTTTTGTCTATTGATAGTTACATTCTTTTCCACTTGTTGTATTTTACTTAATTTCTGAGAAATTATTCTTTTAGGGTATCCTCGTTCACAGAACTTGGAACACATTTCTTTAATCCTTATTTCTCTTGTTACTTCATTACTCACTATACGTTTCACCCGTAGTAATTGACTCTTAATAATGGATCTAAACACATGGGGGGGATGAAAGCTGTCAAATAATAGTAATTTATTTCTGTCCGTTGGTTTAATATAAAGGTCCGATTCTAATCGGCCCTGCTCAATATAAATCCTGGTGTCTAAAAATGGAACTGACATTCCCCCAACGTTTATTTTGAATTTGATTTCTGGACAGAAATTGCTCAACATGGCATCAAAAGTAGTTAACGACTGAATGTCGCCACGCCAAATTGCAAACACGTCATTAATAAAGCGCCACCAAGTGACACAGTGTTCTTTGAATAATTCATTCTGAAAAACATATTTATGTTCAAATTCATTCATGAACGTGCATGCATAAGGCGGTGCGACAGTGGAGCCCATCGCGACTCCAGTTAGCTGTACAAACAATTGGTCTTTAAACAAAAAATAATTGTTAGACAACAACAGTTGAAATAATTTTTCAAAAAGAGAATCTGTGATTCGGAATATTCATTACTGCTTCTGAAATAAACGTTGGGGGAATGTCAGTTCCATTTTTAGACACCAGGATTTATATTGAGCAGGGCCGATTAGAATCGGACCTTTATATTAAACCAACGGACAGAAATCAGTTACTATTATTTGACAGCTTTCATCCCCCCCATGTGTTTAGATCCATTATTAAGAGTAAATTACTACGGGTGAAACGTATAGTGAGTAATGAAGTAACAAGAGAAATAAGGATTAAAGAAATGTGTTCCAAGTTCTGTGAACGAGGATACCCTAAAAGAATAATTTCTCAGGAATTAAGAAAAATACAACAAGTGGAAAAGAATGTAACTATCAATAGACAAAAAGTATCAATGGCAAGATTACCCTTTTCCATGCAGTTTCACAGTTACAGTGATCAGGTATTCAAAATTATCAGTAAGCACTGGCCTCTTTTGAAGCGTGCCTACCCGCAGATTGATGTCTTTCAGCAGACCCCTATTAAAGCTTTCCGAAGAAATAAGACTTTACGTGATTCTCTAGTGAGATCCGAATATAGACCTAAAGAATGGGGGGTAAGACTACTTTCTTTGGAAAAAAAAGAAAAGGGTGCTATCCCTGTTTAAATTGCATCCAGTGCAATCTTATGCTTAAGGGTGATCACCTTATTAATCCCAGTAATGGGGATAGGATTATTATGAAAAACTTTTTCACATGCCAGTCCTCCTATGTTGTATACATCCTTATTTGTCCATGTAATATGATTTACGTTGGGGAAACAACTCAAAAAATTAAGGACAGAATTGCTCAGCATCGCAGTACTATTAGACACAAACAGCCTGGTCTGCCTGTCTCCAAACATTTTTTGAAGAAGGGACATCGGGATTCAGACCTAAGATTTATGGTCCTGGAAGACATTCCACGGGACAGGAGAGGGGGTGATCGGATAATGAAATTAAAACAACGAGAGGTTTGGTGGATTAACAGGTTACGGTCACTGCATCCGGAGGGTATGAACAGGGACTATGACCTGTATCTGTTTTTGTAATGCCCCTGATCATTTTAGATTTTAGACTCTCTTACATTCTTTCTTGTAGATGATGACCAAGTAATGTCCGGTCGGGTCCGCGAAATACAAAAGAGAAAAGTACACACGTACATTTGGAATGTCGTTTTTTTCAACAGATATGAATGATCTCTTTGATTTGTTATTTTATGCCACTTATTCCATGTATGTCTTCATTTGGTATGATATTTTGTGGTTAATGTGGGAGAGTTATTTAAAGACCTTTTGGTTCTAAAACCTATACAGGGTTAATGGAACTTTACTTATCTGGTTGGATCGTTTCCCGATCTAGCAGGATGGGATACACCTGTTGGTTGATGCCTTCAGGTGTTGGGATATAATGAGTTTTCTTTGAATTGTACTTTCACACTGAGCCTGTAATGGCGCGTACACACGATCATTATTCACGGCGGTTAAAAAACCGCCGTGAATAATGACAGGAAAAACGAGGGAACCGCTTCGGTTCCAAGGGTTCCCTACACACGGTCGTTTTTCCCGTAATTTTTTCTCTTGACGAGAAAAACGACCGTCTGTCTCCCTATGGGAAAACTGCCGCGGAAAAAAATGATGGAAAAAACGATGAGAAAATTTAGAACATGTTCTAATTTTTCTCAACGTTTTTTCTGCCGTTTTTCTCAACGAGAAAAACGACATAAAGCCCACAGACGATCGTTTTTCTCGGCGAAAAAAAAAATGCAGTTTTTCTCGTTGAGAAAAGCGGTCGTGTGTACGCGGCATTAGCCTTAGGAAGAGCAGGGATGCTCGGAACTGTACAGTGGCTATGCTATGCTTTTTGAAGTCTGTATATGGCAGTTATTGAGGATTCGTAAGTAAAGGAAATCGTTTATTTGCAACTGGAGTCATTGTCCCTTTGTTCTGATTATTTAAATCAACGGTGGAAGCTGGGAGTCCACCCTGACGTTTCTCCACTTTATTCCAAAGATAAAGAGGGAAGTAACCCACCCGATGTCTGGTATTTTTTGCTCCCCGTGAGTAAGTTACTTCTATCAATATGGAAGCTAGTGGTTCTGCTTTCTCATTTACGCAAGAGGAAGCCACGCAGATCATGTCCCAGATCTCTGGATTGAGGAACTTTTTGATCGGGAACTCACCGATTCACAATACCCGAACATGGGAAAAGTTACACAAGAAATATACATCACTTGAATTACATGGACTTACCCTTGCCGAATACCATCGGGTGCAGAGAATCCCGTGAGGTCTCCGGGTAAGACTGACCCCCACACTATTTAGTGACAACGAGGAATATACAGCAACCTTCATGCAGATCCTCAACAAATGTTTCTTTGATTTAATGACACTGACCATTTCATATATTCATAAAGAACTGGCTGTTGTATCAGAGCAACTGTCGAAAGTGGAGCAGGAATTAAAAACCTCCATTTCATCGGAAGAGTTTACTAAGCTAAAAGAGTCGGTCGATGAGATTGTGAACAAACATCGAGCGGACCTGGAGGTAAGAAAGCGCAACAAATTTGATTGGGACATCGAGGATTATGAAAGAAACCAAGTGTATCGCTGGCCGCGCCAACACAACAGACGTGGTTGTTCTGACTATGGCGGAACCCGCAGAGACTTATCCGATAATTCCTTTGCCAACACGGACACTGATTCTTCATCCACTTTTTTAACACAAGGTCGGAGAGGAGGATTGTCTTGGATGGAGACGCGGTCCCGGGCCAACAGGGATGAGGCATCCGGCTTGGACCGGTACCGTCCCTCCCGGGGTTACCGAGGTCGAGCTGTCAGACTTGATTCACAACATCTCACGGCATGTCCTGTCTCCAGAGGAGGTAAGATTGATCAACCGAGGTCTTTCTTTTTGTCCTAAGAGCCACTTGAATGCATTTCAACTTGACCAGGACTTATACCGATTGTTCCGCAACATTAGATGGAGGGTACATTTCACACATAGACCCTTTATTGAGGAGGATTCCACTGACTGTATATTAAATTGTAAATCTTTGGGTCTGTGGGTGAAAACCAAATCGGTGCCACCCACTACCTATGCCCCGGTTGAAACATTTGTAAAAACGGTCACTCAGGAGATCAAAGAGCTGGTATCCCATATTGATTACAGAGACTATGTTTCTAACAATTTGTCCCATGAGGAAAGGGATGCTCTTAGAAATCTCAGCCGTAGGGATGATGTGATACTCAAACCGGCGGACAAAGGGGGAAAGGTAGTGATAATGGATCCTCAATTGTATGAGGAAGAAATCCTCCGTCAGTTGGAAGATAAATCTGTATATAAACAAGTAGCTACTGATCCTACTTGGCAAATAAGGAAACATTTGGAAAATGTATTGAAACCAGCACTCAGAGATGGGGTGATTGCCCGTGACCTTTTTGAATTTCTTTTACCTACCCACACACGAATACCGGTTTTATACACCTTACCTAAAATACATAAGGACAGTTGTTTTCCACCTGGCCGTCCGATAATATCGGGACGTGATTCTATTTTTGTCCCGACCGCACAGTTTTTGGACAAGATTCTGTCCCTCCTTATTAAGAACACTAGATCGTATATTAAGGACACTGACGATTTTTTAAGAAAGATCAGGCAATATTCTCGATCTAAAGGGGATGAAATCTTGGTTACGTGGGACGTTACAAGCTTGTATACATCCATTCCGCATCATGCGGGCATTCGGGCCGCAATTGGTCTAATCAGAAGCAGTAATGAATATTCCGAATCACAGATCTCTCTCTTTGAAAAATTATTTCAACTGTTATTGTCTAACAATTATTTTTTGTTTAGAGACCAATTTTTTGTACAGCTAACTGGAGTCGCGATGGGCTCCAATGTCGCACCGCCTTATGCATGCACGTTCATGAATGAATTTGAACATAAATATGTTTTTCAGAATGAATTATTCAAAGCACACTGTGTCACTTAGTGGTGCTTTTTCTTTTTCGTACATCACGGGACACAGAGCGACTTAGTCATTACTAATGGGTTATATAGATTACCTTCAGGTGCTGGCACTGGCCACTTCCAAACCGGAAGTACCCTCCCCTATATAAGCCCCTCCCATCCGGGAGCACCTCAGTTTTTTGCCAGTGTCTAAGGTGTTGGCCAAAGAGTAACATGTGTTTTCACTGGGCTTGTGTACAGGTTCTTTTGGGCCTTAGTAAGCTGTTCCGGATCCCACCAAAAAAGCTTCATAGCTAAACGGTCGGTACCCGGGCCTTGCAGCAGAAGAGCAAGGTTTTGCCTGTAATGCCTCTCTTAGGAGGGCTGGACCCTGGGATCCAGAGCTCTGGTCATACCCACGACCAAGATGTTGTCTGTGCAGGGTGCTATACAGGTCCAGGGGAGTGGAATCCTTGGGAACCCGGTCCCTGAAGGTTTAATTACAATGCCTGCCGTGATAGGTGAAGTTTGGGCTTCTGTGGACCAAACAAAGTCCTGCGGCGGGGATCAGGTAAGTGGGGGCCCCCAGGAACTTGGTTCTATTGGGGGACCCCCAAGCCTAATTTCTCTTTCTGTCTGTTACCTAACGGTATTCCCGCTAATATCTGTGTATGCCTGTAACTACTGAAAATGTAAAATTTTAATAGTAGTCAAGAAAAAAAAAAAAAGGACCGCGGTACCTGTGTTAAACCACTAGAGGCCGCTGTGGTCCATTTTTCTTGTCATGTGGATCTTTGGTTTTCTCAAGTCAAAAGATCCAGGCAGTTGGTAAGTTTCTCTGTGGGAATCCACTTCCTCTGCCCTGTTGCTGCGCTCATCCACCGCACAGGCCCTCCGGCAAAAAGGGCCCTGGCTCCTAGTCCCTGCTTGTTTTCAAAAAAGAGCGCCGAAGGCGCACGGGCGCGCGCGCGGGCGCGTGCACGCGCCTCCTATGAAAGGAAAGGGGCGGGGCGGGTGGATGACGCTCGATGCGTGCCGCGGCGCTTCTGCGCATGTGCAGGCGTCCCAGCATGGATAAAAGACACAGTACAAGTGTCAGCTGGATGCAAGCAGAGCTAGCAACAAAACGGTGGCACACAGAGGCGGTTGATGCAGGCATCCCCATAGAAAGACACTTTAGTGGAATCCACTTCCTCTGCCCTGTTGCTGCGCTCATCCACCGCACAGGCCCTCCGGCAAAAAGGGCCCTGGCTCCTAGTCCCTGTTTGATTTTCGAAAAGGGCGCCAATGGCGCACGGGCGCGCGCGCGGGCGCGTGCACGCGCCTCCTATGAAAAAAAAGGGGCGGGGCGGGTGGATGACGCTCGATGCGCGCCACGGCGCTTCTGCGCATGTGCAGGCGTCCCAGCTTGTATAAAGACACAGTACAAGTGTCAGCTGGATGCAAACAGAGCTAGCAACAAACAGTGGCACACAGAGGCGGTTGATGCAGGCATCCCCATAGAAAGGCACTTTAGTGGACACCAGCTGGTATATAGCAGCAACTGTGTTAGACTATTACCAGCAAAATTGGTGTATGACGACGGGAATACCTCAGCTTTGTGCTTATAGGATATGTCGTCCAGACGCTCTGGAAATAGATCTTCCAAGAAGCGAAAGGGGTCTCCGTCGGGCTCTGAGGATTTTGGGCATGCTGTACTGCGCCAATCTCCCCTGAAATTTCAGAGGTCAGTAGCCGTAGGAACCCCGCAGGAGTACCTGGTACTGCGGCTGTCCCCAGTCCACCTGCTCCTGTATATATAACAGAGGAGGTTTTATCCTCAACTCTGGGAGGATTGGAAGAGAGATTAACAGCATTGATCGCTGCTTCCCTGTCACAGGAAAAGCGCGTCCGATCTCCGTCTCCTCCTGCAGAGTGCCTGTTAGTGGAGGAACAGTCCCAGAGATCGACCTACCTGAAGGGGATCAGGTGAGGTTGATAAAGTTATAGAGGAATCAACAGTGGAAGAACCTTTCTCAGCATCTCAGGCTGAAAGATTATGGGTTCAGTCTCTGACTAACATGGTCCGAGCAGCATTTTAAATGCCTCTGGCGGAACCATCAACCACTACTGCCTCCTCGCTGGGGTCGCTGAAAGCTCTCCAGACTGTCTGTTCCTTCCCAATCCACCCTTTATTGGAAGGGTTTATTTACCAGGATGGGAGCATCCTGTAAAATATTTACTCCCCCCAAGAGATTTCCAGTGATCTATCCCATGGAGGATAAGTTCATAAAAAAATAAATAAATGGAGGGTCCCTACAGTGGACACAGCCATCTCTTGTGTAAATAAATCACTGACATGTCCAGTAGATAATGTTCCAATGTTCAAGGACCCAATAGATAAAAAATTGGAGTCTTTACTAAAATCTGCTTTCTCTACAGCAAGCATGGTGACACAACCTGCAGTAGCAGCGATTGGAGTCTGCCAAGCAATGAAAGATCAGTTGAAACAAGTCTTAAGGGACTTACCAGATCAGCAGGCTCTTGCCCTAGCTGACCTACCTAGAGCCTTGTGTTGCGGTGGACGCCATAAAGGATACAATCCAACAGGCATCCCGCTTTACGCTGTCTGTAGACATATGCGTAGGCTTCTATGGCTCAAAAAACTGGTCTGCTGAAGATCCCTGTAAGAAATTGCTGATTAGCTTCCCATTTCATGGAGAACGCTTATCTGGAGATGATCTGGACAAATATATCCAGAAAACTTCTGCCGGTAAAAGTACACTCTTGCCGGTTAAGAACAAGGGTATAAGTCCTTCTTTTAAGAGGCCTACTTCTCCAGTCCCTGGCACATCGGCTGTGAAACAGTTCCGACGGCCTCCGCGGTCAAATCCAGGGGGCAGAAATCAGGGACAATCACAGGGTAACAAAAAACCCTGGGTCAAGAGAGGTACAAAACCTCCCCCTGAGTCATGAAGGGTTGCCCCCACTCAATCGGGTGAGGGGAAGACTTCAGTTGTTCACAGAGACCTGGCGGGACACCATCAGAGATGGCTGATCTCCGCAGTAAGTCTGGGATACAGGCTGGAGTTAAAAGACATTCCTCCTGCCCATTTTATAAGGTCAAACGTGCCAAGCGATCCCCAGAAGAGTGGATCCCTCCTTCTGGCACTAGAGCAACTATTGCCCCAAGGGTAATCATGAAGGTTCCCTTGGAAGAAAACGGGTTCGGGTTTTACTCGAACCTTGTCACAGTCCCCAAACCAAATGGGGACATGAGGCCCATATTAAATATAAAAGGGCTAAACAAGTTCCTACATATCAGGACTTTTTCGGATGGAGTCGATCCGATCGGTGGCCACCGCCCTACAAGGGCAGGAATGGTTAGCCTCGATCGACATAAGGGATGCTTATTTGCATATTCCCATCTGTCCGGCGCACCAGAAATTTCTACGCCTTGCAGTAGAAGGGCGCCATTTTCAGTTCAGAGCCTTACCTTTCGGTCTGGCCACAGCACCACGAGTGTTCACAAAAATCCTGGCCCTACGATTGGCCAAACTAGGAACACAAGGTGTAACGATAATGGCATATCTAGACGACTTGTTGCTGATAGACCACTCAGTGAAAAAAACTAGAAGTGGTCGTTCACAAGATAATCAAGTATCTGGAATCTCACGGTTGCATTATCAACCGAGACAAGTCAGCCCTAAAACCAGTCAAAAGCCTGGAATACTTGGGGGCTAAGACTGGATTCAAATCAGAGAAAGATTTTCTTACCTCCGGAGAAGGTGTCGTCTTTGAAAGATTTGACCCACTTAGTGGGTACAAAAAAGAAAAACCATCCATACGCCTGTGTATAAGGCTGCTGGGAAAAATGGTGGCTTCATTCGAAGCAGTACCCTACGGTCAATTCCATTCAAGGAACTTGCAGAGGGCCATACTGTCAGCCTGGAACAAAAAAGTTCAGGCTTTAGACTTACCAATGTCCCTGTCCCCTTCCGTTCGCAAGAGCCTCCATTGGTGGTTGGTACCAGAATCTGGAAAAAGGGAAACCCTTTAGTCCGGTTTCTTGGAAGGTGGTCACTACAGATGCCAGCCTCATAGGCTGGGGGGCAGTACTGGAGCAATGGTCTCTCCAGGGCAAGTGGTCAGAAGCAGAGAAGGCCCTGCCCACCAATCTCTTAGAGATACGAGCAGCCCGGTATGCCCTAGTAGCATGGACATCCAAACTCCAAGGGTCACCTGTCAGAATTCAATCAGACAATGTCACAGCAGTGGCATATATCAATCACCAGGGTGGCACCAGGAGTCGTGCAGCCCAGAGGGAAGCGAATTGCATCCTGGAATGGGCAGAAAGGTATGTCACAGCCATATCCGCGGTTTTCATCCCAGGAGTGGAAAATTGGAGAGCGGACTTTTTAAGTCGCCAGCAATTATGCCCGGGGAATGGTCTCTTCACCCCGAGGTTTTACAGGCAATATGCCAGCGGTGGGGAACACCGGATGTAGATCTGCTAGCATCCAGATTCAACGCAAAGGTGGACAGATTTGTGTCTCGCACAAAGGATCCCCTAGCTTGCGGTGCGGATGCCCTAGTGTTCCCTTGGGATCAGTTCAAGCTGATATATGCATTCCCACCGCGATTAATCCGCAGAATCAGGGTAGAAAAGAAACCAGTGATTCTGGTGGCTCCAGCGTGGCCCCGAAGGGCATGGTACGCGGAGATTGTAAAAATGTCAGTGGGAAGTCCTTGGACCCTCCCACATCGTCCGGACCTGCTTTCGCAAGGACCGATATACTACCCTTCCTTACCAGCCCTAGGTTTGACGGCCTGGCTATTGAAGCCCACATTCTAAAAAAGAGAGGGCTCTCTAATCCTGTGGTATCTACCATAATCAATGCCAGGAAGCCAGTATCCAGGCAGATCTATTATAGGATCTAGAAGGCGTACATCACGTGGTGTGAGGCCAGGAAATGGCATCCACGTAAGTACGTAATAGGTAGGATTCTGGACTTCCTACAGTGGGCTGTACATAGGAAGCTTGCCTTGAGTACTATCAAGGGTCAGACGGCCTTGTCAATATTTTTTTCAAAGGCCCTTGGCTTTGCATTCATTAGTCAAAGCTTTCATACAAGGAGTGATGCGTATTAGCTCTCCGGTTAGTATTCCCATATGTCCATGGGACTTAAACCTGGTTCTGTCGGTTCTACAGAAACAACCATTTGAACCATTGCGGCACATTTCCTTGGTTCTTCTCAGCTATGAGTAAGCGTCAATTCGTGACGTGAAACGCGTTAGCCACCCTTCCCTGCATGCACACCATCTGCATTTGTTGTTTTGGATTTATGGATTTATTTTGAATTTGGATTTTTTACCTGAAATTTTGGAATAAATAACTGTCTATACAGAGTGCGGCAGTCCAGGGTTTCTTTTTCTCCCATTCTTCTCACCAGGAAATTGATTTTCTTAGTAGCCATTTGTTCGGCTAAAAGAGTATCGGAATTAGCCGCCTTGTCCTGTAAGGAGCCATATCTGGTTATCCATAAGGACAGAGTAGTATTACGTCCTCATCCAGCCTTCTTCCTAAGGTGGTATTGAGGTTCCATTTGAACCAAGATGTGGTTCTTCCTTCCTTTTTCCCCAAACCTAGTTCGGTAGAGGAAAAGTTATTGCATTCTTTGGATGTAGTAAGAGCAGTTAAAGCTTATCTAAAAGCCACTGCTCAGATTCGCAGAACGGATACTTTGTTTGTTCTGCCGGAAGGCCCCAGAAAGGGTCAGGCAGCATCAAAATCTACTTTAGCCAAGTGGATTCGACAGGTCATAATACAAGCCTATGGCTTGAAAAGGAGACCGCCTCCGTTCAAAGTTAGGGCGCACTCCACAAGAGCAGTTGGAACTTCATGGGCAGTGCATCACCAAGCCTCCCTGGCTCAGGTCTGTAAGGCCACAACATGGTCCTTAGTACACACGTTTACTAGATTCTACCAGGTAGACGTCAGAAGTCAGGAGGATGTCGCCTTTGGGCGCAGTGTGTTGCAGGCCGCAAAAGAGCCTCATGCCTGATGGCGCCCAGCTTATGTGTCCCTCCCCTCATTTGGCATTGCTTTGGGACGTCCCATTAGTAATGACTAAGTCGCTCTGTGTCCCGTGATGTACGAAAAAAGAAAAAGGGATTTTTATAACAGCTTACCTGTAAAATCCTTTTCTTGGAGTACATCACGGGACACAGAGCTCCCACCCCTCTTTTTGGGACACTTATTGCTTTGCTACAAAACTGAGGTGCTCCCGGATGGGAGGGGCTTATATAGGGGAGGGTACTTCCGGTTTGGAAGTGGCCAGTGCCAGCACCTGAAGGTAATCTATATAACCCATTAGTAATGACTAAGTCGCTCTGTGTCCCGTGATGTACTCCAAGAAAAGGATTTTACAGATAAGCTGTTATAAAAATCCCTTTATTGATGACGTGTTTGCAATTTGGCGTAGCGACATTCAGTCGTTAACTACTTTTGATGCCATGTTGAGCAATTTCTGTCCAGAAATCAAATTCAAAATAAACGTTGGGGGAATGTCAGTTCCATTTTTAGACACCAGGATTTATATTGAGCAGGGCCGATTAGAATCGGCCCTT
The DNA here is from genome assembly GCA_029206835.1 of Rana muscosa. NCBI lineage: Eukaryota > Metazoa > Chordata > Amphibia > Anura > Ranidae > Rana > Rana muscosa. The sequence goes on along the minus strand of CM055125.1, from coordinate 334,110,408 downwards.
TATATTAAACCAATGGACAGAAATCAGTTACTATTATTTGACAGCTTTCATCCCCCCTTGTGTTTAGATCCATTATTAAGAGTCAATTACTACGGGTGAAACGTATAGTGAGTAATGAAGTAACAAGAGAAATAAGGATTAATGAAATGTGTTCCAAGTTCTGTGAACGAGGATACCCTAAGAGAATAATTTCTCAGGAATTAAGTAAAATACAACAAGTGGAAAAGAATGTAACTATCAATAGACAAAAAGTATCAATGGCAAGATTACCCTTTTCCATGCAGTTTCACAGTTACAGTGATCAGGTATTCAAAATTATCAGTAAGCACTGGCCTCTTTTGAAGCGTGCCTACCCGCAGATTGATGTCTTTCAGCAGACCCCTTATCAGGCTTGCACGTACCTGATCAGCGAGTCCGCTGGAGCAGAGGAAGGTCACCCGTACGGATCCGACTCGCGGCCCCTGGTAGTGCAGACAGGAGGCACGGGAGTACAGAAGGGTAAGAGAGCCTGAAAGTAGTTGCAGGAAGACAGCTCAGGATCCGGGTACAGGAGAGTAGATGAGCCGGGTCAGCTGCGGGCAGGCAGGTAGGAAGGCAGGTGTACTGAGAAGCGCCGCTGGGTAGGTGCGGAGAAGAATGGTCAAGGCAAGCAGGGTTCGGCAATGGTCAGGCAGCACGGTACAGAGGAGCAGGCAAGTTCGGGGTCAAAGGCAGGCCGAGGTCAGATGCTGGCGGAGAGCAGAAGTCCAGTAACAAGCCGGGTGGTCAGGAGATCAGGTTTCAGGTGATTAGCAGGGGCAGGATACACAGGAGACTGTAGATCAGACAGCACCGGTCTGAAGTGTTCCAGGGGTTTAAATGGGCAACTTGGCGCGCATCGGCATGTACAATGGCGCACGCGCGCGCGTCATGCGCGCACATGCACCCGCACGCACAGGCACATCATCGCGCACAGGCGCGCGCGCCCGCAGTCCGGGACGAGGGCCAGCGCGCACAGGAGCATGCACAACATCAGCGCGCATGGGCGCGCGCAAACGCGCACCAAAGCGACAACCGACACGCCCGGCAAGGTACGTTCTCTGACACCCCTATTAAAGCTTTCCGAAGAAATAAGACTTTACGTGATTATGTGAATATAGACTCAAAGAACGGGGGGTAAAGACTACTTTCTTGGGAAAAAAAAGAAAAGGGTGCTATCCCTGTTTAAATTGCATCCAGTGCAATCTTATGCTTAAGGGTGATCACTTTATTAATCCCAGTAATGGGGATAGGATTATTATAAAAAACTTTTTCACATGCCAGTGCTCCGATGTTGTATACATCCTTATTTGTCCATGTAATATGATTTACGTTGGGGAAACAACTCAAAAAATTAAGGACAGAATTGCTCAGCATCGCAGTACTATTAGACACAAACAGCCTGGTCTGCCTGTCTCCAAACATTTTTTGGAGAAGGGACATCGGGATTCAGACCTAAGATTTATGGTCCTGGAAGACATTCCACGGGACAGGAGAGGGGGTGATCGGATAATGAAATTAAAACAACGAGAGGTTTGGTGGATTAACAGGTTACGGTCCCTGCATCCGGAGGGTATGAACAGGGACTATGACCTGTATCTGTTTTTGTAATGCCCCTGATCATTTTAGATTTTAGACTCTCTTACATTGGGATATAATGAGTTTTCTTTGAATTGTACTTTCACACTGAGCCTGTAAGCCTGAGGAAGAGCAGGGATGCTCAGAACTGTACAGTGGCTAGGCTATGCTTTTTGAAGTCTGTATATGGCAGTTATAGAGGATTCATAAGTAAAGGAAATCGTTTATTTGCAACTGGAGTCATTGTCCCTTTGTTCTGATTATTTAAATCAACGGTGGAAGCTGGGAGTCCACCTTGACGTTTCTCCACTTCATTCCAAAGATAAAGAGGGAAGTAACCCACCCGAAGTCTGGTATATATATATATATATATATATATATATGTATATATTTATATATACATATTTTAATATAATTTTTTTGGGCAACAGAGGTTCGCTCTAACACAACAAAGCCCAATTCCAGGCTGCTTTAGCAGTTACATTTCTTCTCCCCTCCCCCTTTCCCACATTAGAGGGGAGGGTTGTAGGAGCTGGCTCAGCACAGACAGTAATTAGACAATCTCAAAAAGGGGAGAGGGCTGTGACATGCATGGATGGGGAACTGACTCTTCTTGGAGTAGAGTCATTTTCTAGCAAAAGCAAAGACAAATTTCAAGTGAAATACAATAAAATAAATTGTGAATAAAATATGAACGATGAGGTTCCTATTCAATAGGTATTTAACATGTCAAGCCTTAAAACTGCACATGCCCGTGGAATCGCAAAATTACCCCAAATTCTCAATAGGCGATGCTTTAACCATTTACCTACCGGGCACTCCCACCTATTTCCTGCATAGGACAGTTTTCAGCTTTCAGCGCTGTCACACTTTGAATGACAATTGCGCGATCATGCAACACTTTACCCAAATTACATTTTTATCACTTGTTTCACACAAATATGTTTTTGCTACACAAACGAAAAAAGACCAAAATTTGAAAAAAAAATTAAATATTTAACATAGCTTGTTATAAAATGTTGCAAACAGGTAATTTTTCTCATTCACTGATGTGCACTGATGAGGCAGAAGCACAGATGGGCACTGATCAGGTGGCACTGATGGGCAGCACTAATGGGCTCTGACAAGTGGCATTGATAGTTAGCACTGATAGGCGGCACTAATGTGCACTGATAGGTGGCATTGATAGCTAGCACTGATAGGCGGTATTGATGGGCACTGATAGGCAGCACTAAAGGGGAATGATAGGTGGCATTGATAGCTAGAACTGATAGGCGGTATTGATGGGCACTGATAGAAGGAACTAATGGGCTCTGACAGGTGTCATTAATAGTTAGCACTGATAGGTGGCATTGATAGCTAGCACCAATAGGCAGCACTAATGGGCTCTGACAGGTGGTATTGAAAGTTGGCACTGATAGGCGGCACTGATGGTCGGCACTAATGGTCTCTGACAGGTGGCATTGATAGCACTGATAGGTGGCAGTGATAGGCAGCACTAATGGGCTCTGACAGGTGGCATTGATAGCACTGATAGTGGGCACTGATAGGTGGCATTGATAGCTAGCACTGATAGCCATCACTGATAGGTGGCATTGATAGTTAGCACTCATCGGCAGCACTGATAGGCGGCACTAATGGGCTCTGACAGGTGGCATTGATAGTTAGCACTAATAGGTGGCACTATTGGGCACTGATGAGGTGGCCATGGTGGGCACTGATTAGGAGGCACTGATAGGTGGCACTGATGGGCTCTGACATGTGGCACTAATAGTACTGATAGGTGGCTCTGATGGGCACTGGTAGGTGGCACTGATGGGCACTGATAAGCAGCACTGATAGGTCACACGGATGAGGGGCCACTCATGGGGGCTGATTGGCAGCACTGGTGTGCACTGATTGGCAGCACTGGTGGGCACTGATGTAACTGCCCTGATTATAAGTGTAGATCTCCCTTTAACACAAGTCAGTTATTGGATCTCTTTGTCTCTCCTCATGCTGTCAGAGCGAGGAAAGAAAAGCCGATAACCGGCTTGTGTTGACATCTGTGATCAGCTCTCATGGTTGATTGGTTCCCGCATGCTTATTGATCTGTATTGCTATATTACCTCTCTTCATCAGATACGGTAGTCTGGGAAGGATTGTATCATGGATTGGCCCTGGGAGAGGATGGGGAGAGGAATACTTCTATGGAGGAAAGCAACAAAACTTTTTCTGTGCAGTTTGAATGTCTGCTGTATTGTTTGTAGAATGATTATCTCCTATGATCATCAGCTCCATCTAGTGGCCATAATGTGGTATTTTGTTACATACAGCAAGAAAAAAAAATCTTCAGTGTGGTCACTAGATGGAGCTGGTGTTCATAGGAGATAATTGTATTGCAAACAATATGACAGACCTTCATGGTGCGTAAGACATATGCCCAGCAAGGGTTTTATACACAGACAGTGTCTGGGAAGGGTATTTGCCTCTATGGAAGAGAAGGGGGGGGGGTAACAACATCTCTGTGTTACAAAGAGAGATTTTTTTTCTAAGAGAATAATTGCAGGTACTCCCCTCCCCCCTATTTACCCCATGTTTTTGCCCCCTGCCCACCTCCAGGCACCATTTATTGGTTCTACCCCCTACGCACCCCCACCCCCACACACACACAGCTGTCCCTTTTAGAGAATACAGAACCAAGTATCATTTTTTAATAATGCCAAGTAATTTGCATGGAATTTGTTATTGATAACAAGTAAAGCAATAATTTGGATCCCCTGCAGCCAGAAACAATAGCCCCCTCCCCCAGCAACAATAGACCTTCCCAGTAATAACAGATCCGCCAGCAACAATAGATCATCCCAGCAATAATAGATCCCCCCAGTAATAATAGATTCTCCCAGCAATAATAGATCCCCCACCAACAATAGGTCTTCCCAGTAATAATAGACCCCCTAGCAAAAATAGACCCCCCCCAGCAACAATAGACCCACCCAGATACAATAGATCCCCCAGCATCAAAATACCCCCTCAAGCAGCCAACAACAACAGACCCCTCCCACAACAGAAGGTCCCTTCCAGCAAAAACTGACCCCCCAGAAACCATAGTTCCCCCCTGCAACAATAGATCCTCCCAAGCAACAATAGTTCCCCCAGCAGCTGGCATCAACAGACTCTCCAGCACACCCCAGCACCCCTTACCAATACATACACTCAGTACTGGAGGTACCAGAACCAAAAAAAAAAAAAAGCCCTGGTTACAATGTGGTGACAACAAGGGATTCCCTCAATTTGGAAGGACTTTCTCTAGGACCCTATCCCAAATTTGGCTTTAGTTCTAAATTGAACTTTCATTTTAACCCATTCTTATCTTGTCCCCTTGGTAGAGTTATAGTTTATTAACCACCGCAAAGAATGTATCGCTATCAAGCTATAACCCATGGAACGCCACCACATGCTGGGTCCTGTGCCACCATCTCCTTTGTGACATCATCAGTAGGCCGGCTGTCTCTTCCAGGTCCTAACAGCTGGCCTCCTGATGACGCTGCTCTGTGTAGCCCTGAATCCTCATGAGATACATGACTTTGGTATCTCAGGAGGTTTCAAGGGGGGGGGCGGTCATTCCAGCCTAGGTGAGAAAGGTGGAAGAGTTGGCTGTGCTCCACCAATAATAGGTATCTTTTTAGTCAGTTTTGTAAAGCAATAAGAAGGTTTATCTGGGCTCAAAGAGAAACCCTAATCAGGACAAGAAATAATGGAGACCTTGCGCTTCCAGATTTTACATTATACTTGCGAGCAGCGTCTATTATTGGAATTATGGATTGGTTTATTAATGCAAAATGTAAACAGTGGGTAACATTAGAAGAGGATATCACCCCCATGAAACTTAAATTGTTTCCCTGGATTGACTCTCTCTCGACCCGGGACGAAAGAGTTACCGTTTTTGGTGGTGCCAGAGGGACCGAGAAACTCTGCTACATATCTTCTGGTCATGCCCCAAGATTGTAGACTTTTGGAGAAATGTCCGGCAAATCGTACAGAAATTCACGGAATTTCCTATTCCAGGCGACCCCGCCTTCTGTCTTTTCTATGCTTCCACGACCCCGAAAAACACTTAAGAGGTCCGTAATCCGTCACAACCTTTTTTTTTTTTTAAACTTGTTTTTATTATAATTTTCAAATACACAGATACACAAAAAACAAAGAAAACAAAAAACAAAAACACAGACATTACTCAGGTGCATACAACATCCTCATAGAACAGGTGTATATCATAAATTATAGCAATACAGGCAGGGCTTCACATTATGTAGTATAGCAAGTGCGGATCCGCTAGGCCTCAAATCACAGCTAAACTCAACCAGCCTCACATATCAGCCAGCAGTTTCTGGTTCTGCCAACCATGCGTGCCATATCTTATCATATTTCAGAAAACACCCCCTATTGGCATATGTGTCTTTATAGAGGGGAAGGCTGGTCTTCACCAAGCGTTTCCACTGTAACACTGACGGGGGGGGTAGGCTTTTTCCAATGCATGGCAATATTTTTCCTAGCATAAAAGAGCAGAAGACTTACTAAAATACGCACAGCAGAGGACGGGTTCAATGATTCCCAGGAGACACACCTCCATCTTCAATGGAATGGAGGCCGAGGCCACCTTATTGATTAGGTCTAATACCATGATCCAGTATTGTTGGATCCCGGGGCACTGCCAGAATATGTGCGAGAAGTCGCCTGGGGAGGCGCCGCATCTCCAGCACTCCGACGAGTGTGCAGGGTCTATCTTGTTGAGCCTATGTGGGGTGAAATAAGCCCTATGTACAATTTTGTACTGTACCACCCTATCACGGATGGATACCAGGGATCTGAAAGGTAGGTCCCAGACATCGTCCCAATCATCTGAGTCTAGAGTAGGGATGTCCCGCAACCAGCTGGACCGCAGCCTGTCAAGGGGCGGGAGAGACACACGGAGCAAATATGAGTACAAATGTGACATGGGCTTTTCTGCACAGTCAGACCGCAGTGTTCCCTCCAGCTCCGACTGGGCCACAATACAGGAGGAGCGCGGGAATTGTGCTGCAAATGCATGGGACAGCTGACCGTATCTAAAGAGGTAATAATCAGGCAGATTGAAGTTGGATGAAAGGTCAGAAAAAGGAAGTAGGACATTATGTGCTACTATGTGTGATAGAGTTTTTACACCATATTTTGTCCACGCATAGGGGTCTGGGAGATTGTAAAGATGTGACAAGCTGGGATTTAACCAGATTGGGGCATTAGGGGAAACTTCTTGTGGTTTACATTTTTCAATGGCCAGGCTGGCCTTCCACGCCCGCAGGGTGGTGAGCATGGACGGGGTCAACAAATAGGGAGCACGGGGGCCCCGAAAAAGCAGAAATTGGAGGGCTTCCAGCGAGCCCACCACTGTGGCTTTAAGCACCGTGGATGGGTTCGTCTTGTCCGGCTGTAACCACCACGCCGCAGTTACCAGCTGTGCGGCGAGGAAGTATTTATAGCAGTCCGGAAAGGCCATGCCACCCTGCGTTCGTGGTCTCATCAGTGTCGTAAGCTTGTATCTAGGTGGTGACGGCCCCCAGATAAAGGCAGAAAAAATTTGGTTCAGTTTCTGAAAGAAGGACTTTGGGATCCATTGCGGGGATTGACGGAATAGGTATGTAAGCTTAGGGATAATTTTCATTTTTAGTAAGTTTATACGCCCCCCAAACGGAGAGGGGTAGGTTGCTCCAAGATTTAAATCTGGATTGGGCCTCCAGGAGCACCGGGGTCAGGTTCAGCGAGACATAGTCAGAAGTCCTGGTGGAGACACAAACTCCCAAATATTTAAATGACTCAACCCATCGAAGGGGAGTCCCGGGGAAAGAGGTGGAGGCGGCCTCGCTGTCGATCGGGAATAGAAGGGACTTGGACCAGTTAACCCTGAGCCCAGTGACCGTCGCAAAAGTGTCAAGGACTGATAAAGCCCCTTGCAGTGATGGACCTGCATCATTGAGAAAAAGGAGCATGTCGTCTGCGTACAAGGCTACCCTCTCCTCCAGCTGACCCACTCGGAGACCCTTGATGTGCGGCGAGGTGCGTAAGGCCTCAGCCACCGGTTCTATTGCTAGGGCGAATAAAGCCGGGGAGAGAGGGCAGCCCTGTCTGGTTCCTCTAAAAAGCCTGAATGGGACAGACAACCCCCCACCCAGACGCACCGAGGAGGTGGGACATTTATAAATTATCTGAAGCCAACTAATGAATACTAAGGGAAAGCCCATTCTACGCAGGGTTTCCCACAGGAAGGGCCATTCGACCGTGTCGAAGGCCTTTTCCACATCTAACGATGCCACCGCCCGGGACCCTTTGTTAATATGTTGGGTATGTATATTAGTGAAAAGGCGTCGCAGATTAACATCAGTGGATCGCCTGGGCATAAAACCCGTTTGGTCCGGGTCTACCACCGAGGGCAACATGGGATACAACCTAATGGCCAGAAGCTTTGTCAGAATCTTTAAATCTGTGTTCAGGAGCGCTATGGGTCTGTACGAGGCACACGAGGTGGGATCCTTAGGGGGCTTGTAAATCAACGTCAAATGGGCATGATACATAGAGGTGGGTAGGCTACCGCTAGACAAACAGTCAGTGTAGAGCTGTGCCAGTAGGGGGGCCAGTAGGTTCAGATGTGCTTTGTAGAAGTCTATCGGGAGCCTGTCCGGCCCAGGGGCCTTGCCAGGGGGAAAGGAACGGATGGCGTTTTGAACCTCTAGCGCTGTGAAAGGTTGGACCAAAGTCTCTCTTTCGCTGTCGGAGAGCCAGCCAAGCGCCAACGGGTCCAAAAGGGACCGCAGCATTTCTGGCTGGAAATCCGAGGGCAAGCCAGAGGAGTAGAGACTGGTGTAAAAGTCATTAAAGGTCTGCAGAATGTCCGATGGGGAGGAGACCGATCCACCCCCCGGGACCTGTAAGGAGGACACCAAAGTGAGAGGCTGGTCGTGCTGGGCCATCATGGCCAGAAGACGGCCATTTCGATCACCCTGTTCAAATGCTCTCTGTCTGCTTTTGTATGTCTCAAGTCTCGTGACCTCTGCCAAATGTAACTGCAGGTCCCTCTGAGCCGCCATAAGCAGGTCAAAATGAGCTGGGGTGGGGTCCCTGCTATATATGTCAGTATGGTCTGTAACGTTTTGTTCCAAACTCAGAGTTGCAGCTGAATGCTGCCTCTTTATACTCGCAATGGACGATATGTATTGACCCCTAGTATAAGCTTTGAAGGCATCCCAGGTAACATCCGGAGGGGAGGACCCAGCATTGTGGTCCCAGAACTCCATCAGTAAGGGGGGTAAACTCTCCGAGAGATCCGGATGGGAGACCCACTGAGCACCCAACCTCCAGAATGCAGCATTCCGGGAAGCCGGGGAGCGGAGAACCACTGCCAAGGGGCTGTGATCGGACAGACCGCTCGGCAGATAGGCAGCCTCCAACACATCCGCTAACAGTGCGGGGTTGGAGAAAGCCAGATCTATCCGTGATGCGGTCTTGTGCGATGCTGAATAACACGAGTACGTCCGTGTAGCAGGGTGCTTCCACCTCCAGATCTCCTCCAGACCCACCGCCTGAGCCCAGGCTGACAGGTCCAGACAGTGCCTCTTGGAAGGCGTGGGTCTATCTAGATCTGGTGACAGAGTGGCATTAAAGTCGCCCATCACCAGAACCTTACCCGGGCAAAATGGGGTTACCTTTTCTAGTACTGCATAGAGTAGACCTGGCGAAAAGGGGGGAGGAATGTAGACATTGACAACGATATACCTTTGCGACCATAGTGTGAACACCAATATAACGTATTTACCCTGAGGGTCAGTGCGGACCTCTTCAATCACACAAGGAAAATTTTTGTGAATGAGTATCGATACACCTCTAGCATATGTGGAGTACGTGGCATGTACTGCCCTCTGAATCCATGGTTTTTTCAAAGTCAGGATTTTGCCGCCCATAAGGTGGGTTTCCTGGAGGAGTATAAGTTGGGGGGATTGGGACTTTAGGTACTGGAAAAGAAGGGCACGTTTGAACTTAGAATTAAGGCCCCTGACATTCCAAGAAAGGATGGTAAAAGAAGGAGGCAGGGCATCAGCCATTGGGCATGTATGGCATAAAACAAAGCGGGCGAGCTACACTCACCCAAAAGGACCTTAGGGGCGGCAAAACCTCTGCTGCATTGCATAGAACATCGACAGCACCTGAGCATTGTACAAAAACAAAACAGAAAAAAGAAAGTAAACCAAAAACAGACACATAAATCACCATTACACGTGAACTTCCCAGGCACCAAGTGCCTATCCTACTATGTCCCTTCCCTCCACTAAACATGTGGGGGGGCGGGAATAGTCTAGACCCCTAACAAAAAACCAAAAGACCTATAGATTAGGCGGTGTGAATGAGCCCCGAACTAGGGGCCCCACACAGCCGGAGCCAGCGAACTCACTCCTCTACTAGGCAGTGTCCCAGGGAGTGGTGATATGTGATACCAGCACTGGCCACCAGCTAAAGGGGAGGGGGGAGAGCAGTCTCTAACTTGGTGAGGAAAGTAGTGTGTGTCCAGTTCAGAGCTCTGAGCAAACCGACTCCTGCATAGGAGAGAAAAAAACATAAACCAGGCAATGTTCCATAGTGCAGACATGTTCTGATCCATAAAAGCAGCGGAGGCCACGGAGATCAAACCCAGGGCTAGGGATCGTCCCCCCCGGAAATCACGGGCAGTAATCAATGGCAGTGCAGCAGCAGGGGGGGGGGATGATAGCAACCATGACCCCCCGGGAACGAAGGGAGAGAGAAAAAAAAAAGGGAAACGAGAAGGCAAACGGTGCATCCCACCCCATGAATAAAACAGAAAAACAAAAAACAGGGGTACAGAACATGGGGGGGAACAGGAGGCAACTTGCGGAGTGTCAAATACTTGCTGCTAGGGGAGACATCTACCGGCCATCCAACCAGGACATCGCTGCCTCCGGGTCCATGAAGAATCTTGTGCGGTCACCATCAATTACGCAAAGTTTGCTGGGATAAAGCAGGCTGAACTTGAGGCCCTTATCTCTCAGGCGCTTCCTAACCTCGGTGAAGCTGCGGCGGCGGTGTTGAACCTCTGGGGAGTAATCAGGAAAGAGCATGATGCGGGCACCATTATAGTCCAGGTCTCGTTTCTCCCTGGCAGCTGTCAGGATCCGATCTCTGTCCCTATAAATAAGTAGCCGGAGCAAGAAGGGTCTAGGAGGGTTACCAGGGGGTGGAGGGGTAGGGGGGACTCTGTGCGCTCTTTCCACCACAAATGTGAGAGGCATGGCAGGCAAATCCAGGAGCGAGATCAGGAAGGCCTCAGCAAACTCAGCAGGCCTCACGCCCTCCGCCTTCTCAGGGAGGCCTAGGACACGGATATTATTCCTCCTGAGCCTATTCTCAGTATCAATGGACTTGTCTTGTAGGGCTTTGACCTGTAGCTGTAAGGCATGGAGTTCCCTGGAGTCCGCCCTGGTAGAATCCTCTAATTGGGAGATGCGGCCCTCTGCTTCAGTGAACCGGGCCCTAAATTTGTCCATGTCATGGCGGATCAGGCTGACATCCGCCACTAGGTGGTCTATTTTGACCATCACCGAGTCCCGACCCTCCCTGATCGCTGCAAGGAGCTCGGCATGAGAGGTGGCCTGGGATGGGGATGGATCGAGATGGGAAGGAGAGCTGGCTGACATGGTCAGATCCCGGGGCCTCGTGGGCAAGATGGCGGCCGCGGACCGGTCAGCTGGCGCCGAGGATGATCGGAGCTTACCCGGAGACAGCTGGGAGAGCCTCGGGGTGGTGGATGCCTTCTTCCGCCCCAGGGTGTCAGGTAAGTGGCTGCTGGAAGGAGGAATCTGCGCTGGAAAACAGTAAGGATTCGGGCAGGAGCGGAGCTCAGCGGTCACACGTCCTCTCCTGTTCACATCCCGGCCACGCCCCCCAATCCGTCACAACCTTGACGATGCCAAAGCATGTATTCCCCTCCTTTGGAAATCCTCACATCCACTGACCATCGACCTGTGGCTCAGAAAGGTTGAGGACATAAATAAAATAGAACTTGGACGCTATGGAACCTATTTGTATTCTCGGAAGAGGGCCAGGTCCTCCGGGGATAGACACAGATGTCTGAATGGAAGATCCCTTTCACACTGTGTAGCCCTGAGCGTCGGCGGTTAAAACGCCACTATTTTTAGCGGCGCTTTACCGTCGCATTTGCGGCGCATTTCGGCCACTAGCGGGGCGCTTTTAGCCCCCGCTAGCGGGCGAAAAAGGGTTAAAACCGCCCGCAATGTGCCGCTACAGCGGCGTTTTGACGGCGGTACGGCGGCGCTGCCCATTGATTTCAATGGGCAGGAGCGCATTAGGAGCAGTGAGTTCACCGCTCCTAATGCGCTCCAAAGAAGCTGCTGGCAGAACTTTTTCTGATGCCCTGCCAGGGCACCGCTCCAGTGTGAAAGCCCTGAGGTTTTCACACTGGAGTGAATGGAGGAGCTGTTTTAGGGCGGTTTGCAGGTGCTATTTTTAACAATATAGCGCCTGCAAAACGCCCTCAGTGTGAAAGGGGTCTTACTAAACCATGGTTTAGCGGTCCTGTTCCTGAGGTCATCACACCTATAAACCTGCACTGGATGTGAGGACGTCAGGAACAGTCCAACGCTGGATCGCGGGGAGCACTGTTTGCAGGTGGAGTGGATCCGGTGAGAATAAGCCTTTTCCAATCCCCTAGACTAAAACGTGCAGTTTACCTGTGCAGCGCGGGTACAGCCCTACTGCATGAGAGTTGGGCTTTAAGAGCTTTTTATTGAATCATAGCGAATGATCTATGTTTTTAAAAATATACACTATCCGATATCCTATACACAGTACAAGCCGCGTTAACAGTCCAATTTAGGTCTATTTGTTCATGTGTAGATACTTCTAGGGACACTTTACCTGCTGAGCCAGTAATTTAAAGGGACAAATGTCCTGCTGATGGGAGGACAGTCAGTAAAAGGAGGACACAACATTGGCAGGGACACTACTGCTGAACCAAGAATGGGATATTTCCAGGGATGATCCACCATGGATTCATGAACATGGAGAGTGATGCTTCCAGAGACCATCTGTTGCTGAGCTGGGGATGGAGGGAACAATGGTATGTCTCGGGATGACATGTCCTGGGACACGACATTGTGTCAAGACCTTTTGTGGGCGTTCCGAGCTGTTGTATTTTCCAGGGGGGGGGGGGAGATCGGGGAGGTGAAGGAGTGGGGTAGCAGAAGGAACTGGGTGCGGTCAGAAGGGCGCTTTGTTTTCTTTTGCAGAACAGAAAAGCTTGCCAAAATTTTGGTTTTGTGGTTGCTTTCAAAAATTGTATGCAGTTCTTCAGTAAAACACAAGATGGCAGCACAGTTCAACTATTGTTACAAAAAGTAATATTTATGTCGAGGTTAAAAAGCAAAAAAACAAAAACAGCATGAAGAATATGATAATTTTTCGTATTGTACTTGTGACCTGCTGCTCTCATTAAAATAATATCTGGTGACCTTGCCATGAAGGTCCTTGCAGGGCTGGCGCAAGGATTTTTGACACCCTAGGCGAAACCTTATTTTGCCGCCCCTTGGCTCCACCCCTGACTCCACCCCCTTTCCCCTGCCCATGAACCCCAACTTTTTAATGAAGCGCCCATCAAATGCAGCCTACCAGCGCCCATCAAATGCAGCATCACCAGCGCCCATAAAATGCAGCCTCACAAGTGCCCATCAATGCAGCCTACCAGTGCCCATCAATGAATGTTTGCTTGCTTCCATTCATTCGGTAGTCGGGACACAGACAGACACAATCCTCTGCCGCCGCTGCGCCCAGGGCCGTCGGAACAGGAGAGGCAAACCAAGCAACTGCTTGGGGCCCCCAGCTGGCCTGGGGCCCCAGCAGAGCGGCCCCCCTCCTGAGATCAGCGGCCCCCCCACCCGTGATTGGCGGCCCCCCTCCCGCGATCGGCGGCCCCCCCTCCGCGATCGGCGGCTCCCGCGATCGGCGGCCCCCCCACCCGCGATTGGCGGCCCCCCTCCCGCGATCGGCGGCCCCCCCTCCCGCGATTGGCGGCCCCCCTCCCGCGATCGGCGGCCCCCCACCCGCGATTGGCGGCCCCCCTCCCGCGATTGGCGCCCCCCTCCCGCGATTGGCGGCCCCCCCTCCCGCGATTGGCGGCCCCCCTCCCGCGATCGGCGGCCCCCCACCCGCGATTGGCGGCCCCCTCCCGCGATCGGCGGCCCCCCACCCGCGATTGGCGGCCCCCTCCCGCGATCGGCGGCCCCCCCACCCGCGATTGGCGGCCCCCCACCCGCGATTGGCGGCCCCCACCCGCGATTGGTGCCCCCCCCTCCCGCGATTGGCAGCCCCCCTCCCGCGATCGGTGGCCCCCCTCCCGCGATCGGCAGCCCCCCACCCGCGATTGGCGGCCCCCCCCTCATGTGATCCGCGGCCCCCCCGCGATCCGTGCCCCCCCTGCCGCGATCGGCAGGCCCCCCCTCCCGCGATTGGCGGCCCCCCCTCATGTGATCCGCGGCCCCCCCGCGATCCGCGCCCCCCCCCCTGCCGCGATCGGCAGGCCCCCCCTCCCGCGATCGGTGCCCCCCCGATCGGTGGTCCCCCTCCCGCGAACGGCGGCCCCTCCTCCCACGATCGATGTCCCACGTTAGCACCCCCCTTCTAAATTAAAACCAAAAATCAGTAGCCCCCCCCCCCGCTTGGGCCCCAAATTCTCAATCTGCTTGGGGCCCCCAAATTCCTTCAAACGGCCCTGGCTGCGCCTCTGACACTATGTGCAAATGGAGCGGCGGCTGTCTGCTGTCGCTGAGACTTAGTTTCCTGCTGCAGAGAGAAGAGAGTAGGAACACCAGTGGCCAGCACTAGAGTTGAGCGCACACCTGAATGTTCGGGTTCGACGGGTTCGGCCGAACTTCGGAAAAAAGTTTGAGTTCGGGACCGAACTTGACCCGAACTTGACCCTGAACCCGAACCCCATTGAAGTCAATGGGGACCCGAACTTCTGAGGACTATTCGCGCTTGTTTCCCATGCTTAGAACTGTCCCTGCACTAAGTCTCACTCGCGGCTATAATGAATTGTCGGCTCCTGGCAATATACAGAAAAGTCATTGATAAAAAAAAAAAATGCTTGGGTGTTCCCCCAAATTCAATTACCAGGCCCTTCAGGTCTGGTATGGATTTTAAGGGGAACTCCACCACAAATTTAAAAAAAAAATGGCGTGGAGTTCCCCCAAAAATCCAGACCAGACCCTTTATCCGAGCACGCAACCTGGCAGGCCGCAGGAAAAGAGGGGGGGACGAGAGAGCGCCCCCTCCTGAACCGTACCAGGCCACATGCCCTCAACATTGGGAGGATGCTTTGGGGGTCTGTGACCTCTCAAAGCACCATGTCCCCATGTTGATGGGGACCTGAAGGGCCGGGTATGGATATTTGGGGGGAACCGCACGCATTTTTTTTTTTTAATTTGCGGCAGGGTTCCCCTTAATATCCATACCAGATCTGAAGGGCCTGGTAATTGAATTTGGGGGGACCCCCACGCTTTTTTTTTTTTATCAAGGACTTTTCTATGTATTGCCGGTAAACCGACAATTCATTATAGCCGCGAGTGAGTTTTAAAGGACTTTTTTACTTCAGAAATGACACTTAGTGCAGGGACAGTTCTAAGCACAGGAAACAAGCGCGACTTTACAGGCATACTTTACACACACAGAAACAATATACATAAAATTCCGAAACAAAAGTTGATTGGCTGCCCTGCAGCTTATAAAAATGCGCCATTACATCGCCGAACACCGGACCCGAACCCGAACATACAGTCAATTGTTCGGGTTCGGGTCCGGGACCCAAAAACCCAAACGTTCGGTATGGACCCGAAATTTACAGTTCGGGTCCGCTCAACCCTAGCCAGCACCCTAGGCAGCAGGGCGCCATAGGCGGCTGCATAGTTTGCCTAGTGGTAGCACCGGCCCTGGGTCCTTGATTAGACACCTCCTGCTATGTGCTGATCTCCTTCAGCCTCTTTCCAGGCACATGCTGCCTGCATACACTTTGAAGGCCCGTACACACGATACAAAAATCTGAATGAAAAATTTGTCCGACGAAAGATCTGCCGATTTTCGGATCCTTAGTACGATTCTTTCGACAGCCGATTACGGTTTATCGTCTGAAAAAAGCTGTATGTGCATACTATAAAATTTCTGTTGTACGTGAACTCAACATCTGATTTTTTTTAATTAGTACGGTTTTCGTACAAAGAAAATCATAAGAGCAAGACTACGCATGCTCAGAAACGAAAGAACACATACAAAATTATTCAACGCATTATGTCACTTCTGAAGTTGTATTCTGTCGTACGAAAATTTTTTCGTATGGTGAGTAACTTTTTCACTTTCGACATGAGACTAGCATGCCACAAACAACGTAGAACAGTCGTCCCGAAAATCTGATTGTGTGTAGGAGGTTTAACAATAGCTGCATGGCATTTCTTAGAACAAGTTTTCTGATGGTGACAACAGTGGACCATGCATGGTAATATATGTTTAAATCTCCATAGTGCACGGGGTCACATCATACATGCTGCATGACCATTCCAATTCATCCCAAAGGTGTTTAGTAAGGTTGAGGTCAAGTACTGATGTTGGATGAGAAGACCTGATCCCAAAGGCGTTCTCTAGGGTTGGGGTCAGGTACTGATATTGGATGAGAAGGCCTGACCCCAAAAGTGTTCAGTAAGGTTGAGGTCCGGTACTGATGTTGGATGAGAAGACCCGATCCCAGAGATGTTCAGTAGGGTTGAGGTCAGGTACTGATATTGGATGAGTAGACCCGATCCCAGATGTGATTAGTTCAGTTGAGGTTGGGTGTTGATGTTGGATGAGAAGACCCGATCCTAGAGGTGTTCAGTAGGGTTTAGGTCAGGTACTGATACTAGACGAGAAGACCTAATCCCAAAAGTGTTCAGTAGGGTTGAGGTCAGGTACTGATGTTGGGTGAGAAGACCAGACCCCAAAAATGTTCAGTAGGGTTGAGGTCAGGTACTGATTTTGTAGGAGAAGACCTGATCCCAGAGGTGTTCAGTAGGGTTGAGGTTGGGTGTTGATGTTGGATGGGAAGACCTGATCCCAAAAGTGTTCAGTAGGGTTGAGGTCAGGTCCTGATGTAGAATGAGAAAACCTGATCCCAAAGGTGTTCAGTAGGATGAGGTTGGGTGTTGATGTTGGATGAAAAGACCTGATCCCAAAGGTGATCAGTAGGTTTGAGGTGAGGTGTTGATGTTGAGTGGGAAGACCTGATCCCAAAGGTGTTCAGTAGGGTTGAGTTCCAATACTGATTTAGGATGAGAAGGCCTTGCTTACACTCAGTGTTAAAATTCTTACTAAAGGTGTTCAGTAGGGGCGAGGTCAGGGCTCTGTGTAGGCCACTCAAGTTGCTCCACACCAATCTGGTGAAACCATGTCTTTATGAAGCTGAAATTGTACACAGGGGTACAGCCATGCTGGAATAGAAACTGTTTCCACAAGGTTGGAAGAGTACAATTGTCTGAAATGTCTTTGTATGCTGTAGTATTAACAATTTCCTTTACTGGAAACACCTGAGCTCAATGATATGGAGGGGAGGCATACATAACTTTGGCAGTATATTGTATATTAGGATAGATTTCAAATAAAGTTATTTAACATTAAAGGGGTTGTAAAGGTTCGTTTTTTATTTTCTAAATAGGTTAATTTAAGCTAGTGCATTGTTAGTTCACTTACCTTTTCCTTTTGATTTACCTTCTAAATGTTTTTTTTCTTTGTCTGAATTTTTCACTTCCTGTTTCTCCTCACTAAACTTCACACCATCATCCGAGTGGTGTTGAGTCAGCCAGAACAGCTTACTGAACAGCTTACTGAGGAGGAACAGGAAGTGAGAAATTCAGATAAAGAAAACAAAGAAAAAAAATATTTAGAAGGGAAATCTAAGGAAAAGGTAAGTGAACCAACAATGCACTAGCTTAAAGGAACCTATTTAGAAAATAAAAAACAAACCTTTACAACCCCTTTAAGTCCACCTATCCCCCAAAACCTGAAAAAGCCCAGTGAGTTGAGGGTTAACTGACAGTGACACCTTACCTGTCCACCCATTATTTATCTATTTCAGGTGTGTTATGTACCATGCATGTTGTTACTTTCGCTTGTTGCTTTTGTTTTCTATGCAAATGCTAACGTGCCGCGCCCATGTTCTCACAATTTTATTTTAGTAGTAAAGCTAATTGTGTAACATAAAACAGCTTTGTCCTAATAATGGAGTACATTTTGTTCTTGTTTTTTTTTTTATTATACTTTACAGGGAAACATTTCCATCCTTTATGTAGACGGCAGTGCTCATACCACATGTGATGGAACCATTCCATACCCAGTGGTGGGCAATGTCACCAATGGGCCCCACTATGACACTGCTGACAAAACAAGAGCCATATCTGGATTTACTTGACAGCAGGAGAGGGTCTCAATACCCATCTGACTCACATCTAGCAAAAAAGGCCCCTAAGTCCCAGAGGGCCCTTGTGCAGCTGCACAGTCTATACCAATGGTGTATCCATCTTTGGTCATACACAGTAATATCACAACGTCAAAGGCTTTTAGTGTAGAGTAGGGTGACCAGACATCCCCGGTTTCCGGGGACAGTCCCCGGATTGAGGACACTGTCCCCGGACCAAGTCTGTCCCCGGTTTTGTCCCCGTATTGGATTTGAACAGGGGCTGGAGCAATTTCAAACACATTGCAGAATAAAAAATAAAAAAAGTTCTGAATTGCACACCCCCGCTCCACCGCACACGTACTAGCTTAGGAGGGGTGTATTTTTTTCATTATCTGTGCCCCTTTCTGATGATCGTGTGCTATTTGGAGCGGAGGGAATATTTCTTCAGTTATGGGTGCATGACCATTCAGCTCCGCTCGCATGTTCTTCTGCCTTGGCTCAAGTCCCGGCCAGCTGCCCGCCCTGCTTATCTCCTTGCCTTCCCTGGTGGAGTGATCTTCCTCCGCTCCCCACCCAGTAGTAGCCAGGGCCCCGAGAGTGAGACATGACAGACTGTGAGGCGGGGGTCAGAGAGTCGCTGATAGCCACCATTACTAGTAAAAAAAAAATATGTCCCCGGATTTCATTTAAAAAATCTGGTCACCTTAGTGTAGAGGGGTGCCTATTTATCCAACTTGCTTGGAAACAGTTGCGGGCCCCTCTAAACAACCCCTGGGTTCCTAAAACTCTTTAGGCGTTTTAAAACCCCTGCACTTTCCCAGGGTATATACTTTTTTTGTTCCAGCCACCTTGTGGTCAGAGAGACCATGACCGATGGGACTGAAGTGATTGGGCATGCAAGCTGTCACCAAGTGTCGAGCCCTTCACTGCTATCTGCTATTCTTTTTTTCTTCTTTATCTATTTATTTATTTTTAAGTTGTTAGGGGCTTGCACCTACAGCCAGCCACCTACAGTATGTTCCCATTCAGAGACTCCCCCCTGCCACTCCCCTGTGGAGCAAGTCAAGGGATTCCACCAGCAGACCACCTGGACTACCACCTGCTGTCAGACTTCCTGTGTAAAAGGTGCTGTTCCCAGGAAGTGACATCATCACCATCTACAGGAAATGGGCAGAAACTGCAGTGGAATTTTATTTTTCTGCTTTATTTATTTATTTTTGAGTTGTTAGGGGCTTGCAGGATAGGCAGACCATGCAAGTTCTGTTTTACAGGTTTTATTTGTATTTTAAACACCAACATTATAACGAAACGATTTGACGGGTTGCGCTGGCTGTCCACAGAGGTTACCAGAGACCAGATCGTCTCTGATCGCCTCTATGGTCTTGGAGGACCGGAGCAACGTCATCTGGTCTAGGGTGGAAGTAAACAATTTTTTTTTTAAAGCAAAAGATCAAAATTTGATCTTTTGCTTTTAAAGGTAGAGAAATTTGGGGTCTTATTGATCCCAGATAATGTTCCATAAAGAGGACCTGTCATCCCTTATTTCTATTACAAGGGATGTTTATATTCCTTGTAATAGGAATAAACGTGATTAAAAATAAAAATAAAAAATTAAAGGGACAGTGTCAAAATAAAAAATAAAATTAATTAGAAAAAAAATTAAAAATTAAAGCTCCCCATTCCTTCGTGCTTGCATGCAGAAGCGAACGCATACTTATATGTAAATGGTGTTTGCACCACACATGTGAGGTATCGCCGTGAACGATACAGCAAGAGCAATAATTTTAGCACTAGAACTCCTCTGTAATGTTTAAAGCCTCATCTATGGAGATTTGTAAGTATCAGAGTTTGTCGCCATTCCATGACCGTGCGCAGTTTTAAAGTTCGACATGTTAGATATTTTTTTACTCAGCGTAACATCAACTTTTATATTTTACAAAAAATTTGAGTTAAATATTGAGGTTTTTTTGCATTAAGATTCATTAAAGTGTATTTTTTCCCCAAAAATTTGAAAAACCGTTGTGCAAATACTGTGTGACATAAAATATTGCAACAATCGCCATTTTATTTTCTAGGATCTCTGCTAAAAGAAATATATATAATGTTTGGGGGTTCTAAGTAATTTTCTAGCAAAAAAATACTGATTTAAACTTGTAAACAAAAAGTGCCAGAAAAGGCTTGGTCGGCAAGTGGATAGAGGAATGAGCTCTCCTTGAGTAGTAATCAGTTTAAAAATAAAAAAATGTATTAGGGTCCTTTCACACGGGGCGGATCCGTGCAGATCCGCCCCGTGAAGCTCCGCTTGCTCAGCGGGGATCGCTCCGTTGATCCCCGCTGAGCCGACGGATGACTGGGCGGTCCCCGCACACTGTGCAGGGACCGCCCTGTCAGAGCGCCGCTCTCCCCTATGGGGAATCGGATGATGATGGACCGTAGAGTCCGTTGTCATCCGATCCGCTCCGCCGATGGAAGGAAAAATAGGGTTTTCCTCCGTCACACTTTGGCGGAGCGGAGCGGAGCGGAGCGGATGTCAGCGGACATGTCTCCGCTGACATCCGTGCTTCCATAGGGCTACATGGAGGATCCGTTTCAGGTCCGCCTAAAAAACTGACAGGCGGACCTGAACGGACCTCCGTGTGAAAGAGCCCTTTAGGTAATGCACTCACATGAACAAAAACAGAAACAGCTTCTCTCATAATATGCGTATCAGGCTCAGGGAAAAGGGCGGCGCATCCACTTCCGGTTACAGTGTGTAATGACATCACTCGGCTCCGCCCTACACGTTACGTCATATCAAGTGAATTCCTCAGGGAGGTCCCAAGAACCTGTTTGTTTTTTTGCATCATGGTTGAGAGCTGTTGAGAGGAGTACTGAGGCATTCATGGCAAAATGGGAGGATGAAAATGTCTTCCTTGAACCACCAGAGGAGCTAGTATTATATAGACGCTATATTGATGATATTTTCCTCGTTTGGAGAGGTGAACGTTAAGGACTGGTAACCTTCTTCGAAAGATTGAATAACAACCAACAAAATATAGTATTGACGTGGCAGATTGAGGATTCCAGCATAACATTTCTAGATTTGACGATAATAAGAATTAATAACACCTTTGCTAGCAAAACTTTCTTCAAAAGTGTAGATCGAAATAGCTATCTTCCAATAAAAAGTTGCCATCACCACAACTGGCTCTTTAACATTCCCAAGGGCCAGTTGCTACGCCTGCTACGAAACTGCACGAATATTGCAGACTTCCATACACAGGCCAATATGATAGGGGAGAGGTTTGTCCAGAAGGGATATGAGGAGAGATTCATCAGGAACAAAATAGAATAAGTAGCACACATCCCAAGGAGTGACTTATTGCAAAATAAGAAGCATACCTCTAAATTGGACCAAGTGCCGGTTATTCTTGAATATAACACACAATACAAGAAAATCGAGAGTATCTTTCAACGCCATTGGCACATTCTCAAGGCGGATAAGAGTCTGAAAGATATATTACCCGTCAGACCTCAATTCATCTACAAACGTGCACCTACGT
The DNA here is from genome assembly GCA_029206835.1 of Rana muscosa. Lineage (NCBI taxonomy): Eukaryota > Metazoa > Chordata > Amphibia > Anura > Ranidae > Rana > Rana muscosa. Next base: position 334,088,757 of record CM055125.1, on the reverse strand, counting down.
TGCGTGATCAACTAGTGAAAAGTGTAGTGAATCCACCAAAGAAGGCATTAACCTTTTTTTACTGGTAAAGGGTTCTATCCATGCAAGAGGTGCTACGCATGTAAACGTACTAAACGTCCGAATGAAAAGAGATCTGAGTTCCAGTCAAGTAGCAATGGGAAAAAATATGAAATTAAAGAATTCATTGGATGCAACACAGAAGGGGCCGTTTATGTCCTTGAATGCAGTTGCGGCCTGCAATACGTAGGCCGCACTAAAAGATTGCTGAGAATCTGCGTGAAAGAACATGTGCAAAACATTCAACGAGGCTTTGTCAAACATAGTGTCTCTAGGCATTTTGCAGAATCACATAACAGAGACCCTTCTCATTTAAAATTCTGGGGCATGGTTCCATATTCTAGACCATGGAGAGGAGGCCACAAAGTTCGGACACTGAGCCAATTCGAGTCCCACTGGATCTTCTCTCTAGATACTTTTGCGCCCAAGGGTTTAAATATTGAGTTTGACTTAAATTGTTTTTTAAGCGACTATTAGTTTGACCTAAAATGCTTTCTAAGCGACTATTGGTTTTCATCTGAGCTGACACAACTGCATCAGACTCAGATTTTGGGCTGACCCCTGGCCCACCCTTCTCTCTTATGTTGGCTGGACATTAGTTTCTCTGGCATGTATTACCTGCCTTGATGTATACTAGTCGTTAATGCTGTGTCTTTTTGGCTACTCCATGGCGTAATAGCCTATGCAATGGATATATGCGACTTGTGCGTTTCCATTGCTTATACATTTTATCGTGGTTTTTGCATTTTTCTATTTATTGTTTGGGCATTTGTGTACATATCACATTTCATATACTATAATGATTCTTACAATAATTTTTAACACTTTCAATGTCATTATGTATTTGCATATGCATATGTATATTCCACATATATACATATACTTTTTAATTCTATTCATTTATATATTTTTTATTGCATGTTTTGTTATCCAATGATATATGCATTTTTTTTTATATTTCTCCTCCACCAGCAGTTGTGGTGTATCTGCGAGTTGCCGCCACATTATTTTTATTATGTATGGCCCTGCATCCAGCTTTGAGCCTCTCGCTCATCGCATATTTGTTTATATGTATGACAGTACACATATCACGGCACAGGCAGTCTGACTATAGCCCTTTTAGCCTTGTCATATACATATTCCCTTTCAGGATACATTTCCCTTACCCTTCTCCCCCTCCCCCCCTCCCTCCCCCCTTCCTCGTTTATAATTACATATGGATTGTTTGGTGATATTCTTAATCATATATTGCCAATCTCCTTCCCTATGTCTGTTGGCCCATGACCCAAACAAACATGGTCGGGTCTGCATCATTCCCCCTATGCTTTGCTGTTGGAATCTCACAGCAAACATGGCCGCGCTGGCATCCATTGACATTGATATACTGGACTACAACAAAATGGCCACCACACGCAGACTATTTAAATCCCATATTGTGTATCTAGTGTTATCTTCTGAAGAAGTCATGTGACATGACGACACGTGCGTTAGGATCAGCACAGATACACCGACAGCTGCAGGAGAGGAGACGAGTTCGGCGCTCGTTTTAGATTGTCATTCCCCCACTTATGAAATGTGAGTGTTTTACCTTTTTTTATAATAAATACCCCAGTGGTTACAGACCCATACTATGTGCACCTTGTGTGTTTTTTATACATGTTCTACTGGCACTCTGGGGTTGCTGCAAGCTTAAGGACCGCATGATTGGAATCACCATATCCTGCAATATATACGAGCTCGGCGTTCGTAGGATTGATGTCCATGCTCACTAGTTTCATGTGAGTGTGAGATTACATCTTTTGGTTACTTGTTTGCTGGACCCACAGAGTTACGCCATAAATTTCCTTTTTTTGTTTGTGTATTCCTATGCATCCATGTGAGTGAGAGCATACCTCCATGCAAGATTGTTGCATCGCTGTCCACATTTGAAGTCCCAGTGCATGCTGTCTCTTCCCAGCAGGGAGGTAAGCTGCTAGGGAACACTGGGTGGATTTGCACTGCAGTTTTTTCTTTCAAGCACTGTATGGGTGACGGGACTTGCTATACAATGGACTTTTGATATCATCTCCTGGAGGATTTCACTGTTATAGTTTTGTGTTTATACACCCCATCATATACTGTCATATTTAATTTTTATTTATTTATTTTTTGGAGGATTTCACCGCTTCCAGTTGTGTGTCATACACCTTTATTACATATTGTTATTTTATTTCACTGTTGATAACATAGAGTTATAGTGTTTGGTTATATACTACATGCACAGGTTTATCATTCAGAGTGATACACGTTTTGGCATACATCATTACGTTTCCACTGCTGGTTATATACCTTCTATGCGCACAGGTGTTATTTATTTAGTTTATGCACATACTATTTATGTTACACATTGGTTGGCAACACATTACTGCATCTGGTTGGCAAATATTAGATTTAGTTTGGTTAGCATTAGGTAGTTTCCTTTTTCCAGACCTCCTCCCCCACACTCCCTTCACTAGTTATAATCACAGCGCAGCCACCATCACCCTTCTTTCACTGAGGCAGGGTGCTGTGATGTTTTTAGGAAGCTATATACAATACAGCACCCTGCCGGCTCCTCCCACCAGCCAGGATCTGCCTGCATTGCATAGAATGGCACAAAGACCCAGTGAGGATGTCACTGGTTCTAAACTTAAAATATGTAATGAAAATAGGTTTTATTAAAAATATCATTAGCATGTTGATTAGGAGGGAAAAGAGGAACCAGGGAAAGCAAAACATAAGCAGATTAAACTTCAGCTTTGAGGTCCTGTAAATAAGGTTCTGACTTAGAATTTCTTGGTGCAGTTGACATAAGCTGGTAGGCATAGATTATTGTCTGCTCTAATGTCTGGGCTGCGTGGGGATTAGGTTGTATAACATGTGCCCGATAGAAAAACATAGACAGAGACTTCTACAGTAAGGTGAATCGGACCATAGTCGGCAAAAAAGTAGATACACGGGTAATACAGTATGTAAGAAAAAACAATGTAGCGGGTATGTACTATTTAGGGGCAGCATCTGGGTGGTAGTATGACCCAGATGCACTAATTGGTAGAGTAGGGCTGTGTTCTATTCGTGTGAGGACATCAGTGGTGTTCAGTTCCCTGCGGCTCGGTAGGTGGCGCTGTCGCTTTGGGCCAGGGTTGAACCACCACTGCAGTGCCGTACCCCTTTGTGACCTCTCGCAGCAGCTGTACGACGGGGCGGGGAACCCGCTGTGCTTGCTGGGAGAGGGTATAAAGGGGGCGGACATCTTCACCACGAGGTCCGAGTCCCAGGCACCTTTAGCCTGAGGGCTGCTGTCTGTGGTCGGTGTCCAGGCGCCCTTGGCCTGTACACGTGGAGTTCGAGTTCCATCCCAGACACCTTCAGTCTGGGGTAAGGTACTCAACCGGAGGCCTGGGGCCCAGTACCTTCCACTGGGTCCCGCGAGGGAGGGATCGTCCTAAGGTGCTACAGGTGTTGGGCGCCTGAATCCAGGGCGTAAGGGACCAGAGAGGGGATCCTCCCGAAGAGCTGGTACAGAATATTGCCAGTGTCGGGTGGACCTCTGGAGACCGTCCGGATGGATGTCTTTCCCGAACAGGGGCCAATTCATCAGGGAAGGTGGTTCATGTTCTATGGCCGGTGGCAGCGGTCCATCTAATCCACTCAGGTCGGTGGCAGAGACCTGCTCTCAGGCCTGTGGCAGGGGCCTCAACAGTTCACCCGGTCGGTGGCAGCGACCAATCTCACGGTCGGTGGCAGAGACTGTGCGCCAAGCCTATTTGCACTAGAAGGAATAGGAGAGTTCACTGTGCCTGGACCTACTCGTATCCACACCCTGTCTGTTATTTCAAAAGTTCAACTGATGCTGTTCACTTGTAAAGAAGAATAAAGGAGTGTTGGACTTTTTATGGTGTGGGACTCTTTTACTGGCAGTCAAACTTCCACGGGAGAAGCAGAGGCTCCATCCAGAACACAGGCCCGAAGGTAAAACAAGTGTTGGCTTTCACCTCTGCACATTAGAGGACATAGGCCGTAGTGAACCTCATCCTCCTCCCGCATACCCCTAGACAAGCCAGCCATTTTATTAACAAGGGGACGGGGGGGGGGTGAGGCCGCTACAACAATAAAATATGTTTTTTACGTATATTTTGCACAAGAAGCCATAGACCATGTGCTCTCAGTTAAGTCTAGGCTGTGCGGAAGCAGTGTTTTCTAATTGGTAGCAAAAAGGAGGTAATTTAACCCTAAATAATGTAGCTGTTATATGTTAGCATGGCCAGCTTGTTGGTGGGTGCAGCATGTTGATAACACACACAGCCCAGGTGCAATTAGCAGAACTTGTATTGTAGTAAAGGCAAAACAGATCACAACAAAGCCAGCTGGAGAGGACCCAACTGGGAGCACTCATGAATACCAACAGCAGCGTGTGGATGAGCAGGTATCAGCCGAACTAACAGCGTCTGTCTGGAGGGGAAGAATGGCAGAGGGCCTGGCCATCTCATACCCAAACGGGAAGATGTCCAAGAGATTGCACTTTCTCACCTCATATAGAACCCTTCCCTGCCACTAATACTAGCCCTGACAGGTAAACTGTCCCTACACTACCCAAACACAAGTTTGTACCAAACCTGGGAGCCATGGTCTTAAATAGGCTCTGCCTGTCCCAAGATGGCTGCCAGAGTCACATGGGGTGACAGCATCCAATCAGTTAGCTTCCCCAGTGACCCTGGAAACCATAGATGAACCACGTTCCTCTTGGCTTTCTCTCCCCCTGCTATGCCACTGCGGTTAAGCGCCGCCTACAGTGGAGACAACAGACTGCACCTGCCTACATGCTGATTTAAGTGTGTCTTTTATCAGTTTACCTTAACCACTTAGCGACTGCCCATCCGCATTACACTGAGGATGAGCGGCCACTGGAGGCAATGCGTCGTTCTGGTTCCTTCCCCCGCCCCGCTCCTGCTGTCATGGCCAATGATTAAGGGCTGGGACATGCTGATTGGCTGTGTACATTCGCAGCCCAGAGCTCCGTGTTGACATTCAACACAGAGCTCTGTATACAGGGAACAATCTCTGTGTTTCTCATCCCTGTAAAAAGCAGCACGTTTTAGAGACATTACACATTGTTAGGCACACATTTAACTCCTTGAGCACCCTAGATGTTAACCCCTTCCCAGCCAGTGTCATTAGTACAGTGACAGTCTAGTGTATCAGCACTGATGGTTATATCAGTGGTAGTTAGTCAGTTCTCCCCCCCCCCCCCAGTGTCAGTTAATGTCAGATTTTCCGCCACAGTATTGCAGTCGCATTATAAGTCATTGATCGCAGTCACTAGTAGTATATAAAAAATATATATAACAAATTCCAGTATATGCTGTATACTAACGTTTATAGGGGTTATAGTGACTGGACACTTTAAGAGCCTGAACTTTTTCGAAGACTGGATTAATGCCTGGAATGAAGAAAAATCCTTGTAAGGCTGTCCTCCCACAGTGTGTCCTCCCTCATTCTCTTGTCCCTTCTTCACTTCAAACTCTGGATGTAATGCCAGATTCACATGCAGCCACCGGATTCCAAGAGTTTCAAGAATCAGCAGATTCCTGTGGCTGGAATGACCGGGGGAATGCCGATAGCATGTTCACACGCAGCCGCACATACAGCAGATAGCTGCAGTAAAGGACGGAGGTCCGAGCCTAGGCCAGGGCACCTTCATACAGGCTTAGACATATGTCCCTAACCGCAGCTAACCACTCTGTGTGCAGCCACCGGATTCCAAGAGTTTCAAGAATCAGCAGATTCCTGTGGCTGGAATGACCGGGGGAATGCCGATAGCATGTTCACACGCAGCCGCACATACAGCAGATAGCTGCAGTAAAGGACGGAGGTCCGAGCCTAGGCCAGGGCACCTTCATACAGGCTTAGACATATGTCCCTAACCGCAGCTAACCACTCTGTGTGCAGCCACCGGATTCCAGCGGCAAGAATCAACAAGATCCTTGAGGCTGGAATGATGCAGGCATGCGACTAGCAGCAGACATTTAGCCTATTTAAACTAATGGCAGGTTGACAGCGTTCTTCGCTGCTAATCTCATGCCCGCTGATTCTTGCAGCTGAAATCCGGTGGCCGCAGGTATCCAGTCGTGTTAAAAAAGGAATACGTTCCAAAAATAAGTCAACAAGGTGCAGCAAGCACCCAGGAGTTTAGGCAGGGAGCTCCTCACAAATTTACTTGCCAGGAGTAGTTATCCTGGTTGATTGATAGAGATCTATTGATTTCTCTCTAAGTTTGGCCTTGTTGACTTTTCTCTTCTACCACTAGGTGTCCGGGTACTTGGTGGTACTAGATGTGAGAAGGGCAACTCAAGGTCAGGCTATGGGTACAGTATGTGGGGTATTTCAGCCAATGGGCAGGGGTTTTCTAAAATCCCTTGGCCTGCTGGGAGAACCTATATATTTGGGTGGAGTCAGGTGATCTGGGTTCTGTGCCACCTGGACAGATGTCTGGGTGGACTTGTGTCGTATCGCCCGGGCTACTAGGCTGGAGATTGGGCATCTGGCTGCTAGGCTGTCTGAGGGCCTATCCAGAAGCAGGAGAGCAGAGCAGGGTTGGGACTGCGGCTTACAGTCCAACCAGAAGTGAAGGTTCTGTCGGCTGGAGAACCAGTCGTGATGGGAGGTAGAAGTAGAGGTAAGGGACCATCCACCTTATTACCAGGTACCACAGTGAGTAACTGAAGCAAGTACCGGAACAGCTTTTCTCACCAACCTGGGACAGTGAAGAATCGTGAATTGTCAGTGGGAATCAAGCCAGGGACCCAACCAGCGGAGGAGACACTTGCAGAGCAGCCTTGTGTGCCAAGCCAGGGACCGAGTGGGCCAGGGTGGGTGAAGCTTGAGAAGTAAGAGTGCCAAGCTAGGGACCCAGTAGAGAAGCAGGGGTGATGCTTGAGGAAGATACTACCGTGAAGATTGGAGGAGCTGAAGGGATTCAGTGGCAGTGAATTAGTGGGTCTAGTGAAAGACCGGGAGCTCAGTGGGCTGAAGAACTACAAGGAGAGATTGTAGTGAAGCTGAAAGAACTGTTACGCTTTGTGTTAGGAACTTTTAAAGACTGTTGCCATGTTAGGAACTGTAAACCACTTCAATACCAGGCACTTATACACCTTCCTGCCCAAGCCAATTTTCAGCTTTCAGCACTGTCCTAATTTGAATGACAATTGCGCGGTCATGCTACACTGTACCCAAACAAATTTTTTATCATTTTGTTCCCACAAATAGAGCTTTCTTTCGGTGGTACAGTAGGTGCCGCCGATTTTGTGTCAATCTCGCCTCTTCTAGCGGCGAGATTGACACCCTATGAGCCCCGTCGCGAGAGCCAACGCCGAGCTGTCTCGTCATCGGGAAAGGAAAAAAAAAATTATTTCGCAATGAGCGACACGCATTGCTGACATTGAGGCCGGTGGACGGAAATCCTACGTGGATTCCCGCCAATACCAGTCACTGTGTTTGGTATGAATCCTGAGCGTGAACTCCACGCCAAATTTTAAATAAAAAACCGGCATGGGTTCCCCCTCCAGGAGCATACCAGGCCCTTCGGTCTGGTATGGATTTGAAGGGGAATCCCCTAAGCTGAAAAAACGGCGTGGGGGTCCCCCTCAAAATCCAAACCAGACCCTTATCCGAGCACGCAACCTGGCAGGCCGCAGGAAAAGAGGGGGGAACGAGAGAGCGCCCCCCCTCCTGAACCGTACCAGGCCGCATGCCCTCAACATGGGGGGTTTGGGGCAGGGGGGCGACCTGCGGCCCCCCCACCCCAAAGCACCCTGTCCCCATGTTGATGGGGACAAGAGCCTCTTCCCAACAACCCTGGCCGTTGGTTGTCGGGGGCTTATCGGAATCCGGGAGCCCCCTTTAATAAGGGGGCCCCCAGATCCCGGGGCCCCCACCCTATGTGAATGAGTATGGGGTACATCGTACCCTACCCATTCACCTGGTGGAAAAAAAATGGCAATAAAAAAACACACACAGGTTTTTAAAGTAATTTATTACACAGCTCCGGGGGTCTTCTTCCGACTCCGGGGGTCTCCGGTGTCGTCTCCGCGCCTTCTGCGTCTTCTTCCCTCTTCTCCTCCTCGATGTTCACTCGTCGCTTCCTCCCGCTGTAATGCTAGGTGTTCGGTCCGCAACGATTTATATAGGCTTCTCATGACGTCACAGTCACATGCTCCGGGTGGCCCCGAAGCATGTGACTGTGACGTCATGGGAGCATGTGACTGTGACGTCATGAGAAGCCTATATAAATCGTTGCGGACCGAACACCCAGCATTACAGCGGGAGGAAGCGACGAGTGAACATCGAGGAGGAGAAGAGGGAAGAAGACGCCGATGGCGACAGGAAGACCGGGCCCCTCCACTAGCAAAAGAGCTGGAAGAAGATAGTGGAGGGGCCGGCAGAAGGACAACGGAGAGCCGGACGAGACGACGGGGAAGACCGGGCCTCTCTGCTAGCAAAAGAGCTGGAAGAAGATAGCGGAGGCCCGGCAGAAGGAAGAAAGAACCTGGAGAGCGAGAGAAGAACCGGAGAGCACGGAGACGACACCGGAGACCCCCGAAGTCGGAAGAGACCCCCAGAGCTGTGTAATAAATTACTTTAAAACCTGTGTGTTTTTTTTATTGACATTTTTTTCCACCAGGTGAATCGGTAGGGGTATGATGTACCCCATACTCATTCACATAGGGTGGGGGGCCGGCATCTGGGGGCCCCCTTATTAAAGGGGGCTCCCGGATTCCGATCAGCCCCCGCCCACAGACCCCAACAACCAATGGCCAGGGTTGTCGGGAAGAGGCCCTTGTCCCCATCAACATGGGGACAGGGTGCTTTGAGGTGGCCCCCATGTGGCCCCCATGTTGAGGGCATGTGGCCTGGAGGGAGGGGGGGGGGCACTCTTTCATCCCCCCCTCTTTTCCTGCGGCCTGCCAGGTTGCGTGCTCGGATAAGGGTCTGGTTTGGATTTTGAGGGGGACCCCCACACCGTTTTTTCGGCTTAGGGGATTCCCCTTCAAATCCATACCAGACCAAAGGGCCTGTTATGCTCCTGGAGGGGGAACCTATGCCGGTTTTTTATTTAAAATTTGGCGTGGAGTTCCCGCTCAGGATTCATACCAAACACAGTGCCTGGTATTGGCGGGAATCCACGTCGGATCCCGTTCAATACAGTGCCGCGTCTCCTTCTCGCTATTGCAGCGAGCGCGAGATGTCGCCACCCTGTCGCCGAGATGTCGGCGCCCTGTCGCCGAGAATCTCCGCGATGGAATCGCGATAGATATACAATGTCGGCACCTACTGTATTTGATCGCCTCTGCGATTTTTATTTTTTGCACAACAAATAAAAAAAGAGCGAAAATTAAAAAAAAAACAATAAGTTATTCTTTGTTTCTGTGAATTTTTTTGGTAAATAAGTATGTTTTCTTCTTCAATGACGGGCACTGATAAGGCGGCACTGATGGGCACCAATGAGGTGGCACTGATGGGCACTAATGATGGGCACTGATAGGTGGCACTGATGGGCACTGATAGGTGGCACTGGTATGCGGCACTGATGGGCACTCATAGGCGGCACTGATGGGCACTCATAGGCGGCACTGATGGGCACTCATAGGCGGCACTGATGGGCACTCATAGGCGGCACTGATGGGTACTTATGGGTGGCACTGATAGGTGGCACGGAAGGGCACTGATAGGTGGCACTGATGGACACTGGTGGGTGCCACTGATGACACTGGTGGGTGGCATTGCTGGGCATCACAAAAAAAATTGTGCCAAGATGGTGCCAGTCAGTGCCCATTTGTGGGCACTGATTGGCATAAGTTAGGCATATATTTATACATGTGGATGGCCATGCGGGACTTACCTGGCCATCCACATGTTAGGTCAGCCTTTCTCAACCTTTTCAACACAGAGGAACCCTTGAAATAGTTCTCCGGTCTCGGGGAACCCCTGCTAAAAATTTGAACTCTACAACTCATGATACATTAGTGTAATGGTCAGTGGGAAGAATGGTCCTTACACTTGTGGTCATTGGGAAGAATTACCTTCTTACAGATAGATAAAAAGATCACTGGTGTCAGTGGGAACTTATCTGAGAGGCAGAAATTGCCCAATGCTGAAGGAACCCCTAGTAACCTCTGGAGGAACCCTAGGGTTCCACGGAACCCTGGTTGAGAATCACTGTGTTAGGTGCTTCCCTGGTGGTCCTGAGCCGCATCCTGGTGGTCCAGTGTGGGCATCCGAGGGGGGCTGCGCTGATAAACAATCAGCGCGAACCCCCCCGTCAGGAGAGCCAGCGATCGGCTCTCCTCTACTCGTGTCTGTCAGACGCGAGTGAGGAAGAGCCGATCAACAGCTCTTCCTGTTTACATTGTGATCAGCCGTGATTGGACACGGCTGATCACGTGGTAAAAAGCCTCCACCGGAGGCTCTTTACCTAGATCAGTGTAGTGGTGTGTCAGACTGACACACCGCTCCACCGATCGCCGTGAGGCGCGCCCCCCTCAATCGACGTCCAGTCAGCATAACACAACCACTTCCCGGACGTCAATCTCCTATTGACCGGGCGGGAAGTGGTTAAAGACTGTTGCCATAGGAGACAGAATTCCTGCACGTGCAGATGTGGCTTCTTGCTGGAGGCGTTTCCCTGCACGGCTGTCCTCCTATTGAAGTCTCGGAGTCTGCTAATTGAGTTTGCAAATATCTAAGGGTGTCCTGGCCCTAGCTCTGGCCTGGCTCTTTCCCCCCAAAATACAAAAAGGACTGTTAAGAGAAATAAAGCCTCCTGCTACAAAAGTTTTTAGGATGTACCTCTTCTACCTGTCCAGCTCCTCTCCCCTTGCTGCGATAGCTGTATGCTTTTCTTTGTTATCTTAGTTATTTACAAAGATATTGACGAATAAACACACCCATAGTGGAAATTGGCAAAATGGAGCATACAAGGGTTGATTCACTAAAGGCAAATTGGCTGTTCACTTCGCAAGGGAAGTTGCACTTTGCATGCCTGGTGAATGAGTTGAAGCACTGCTGAATTCCATCATCCAATCACGTGCAAGCAAAAATGCATTTTTTTTTTGCTTATTTTCCTTGGGTATTCTTTGGAAAGTGGACTTTCCCTGCATTCACTAAGCTCTGGAGAAAATTTCCTTGGTGAACTGCCAATTTGCCTTTAGTAAGTTAACCTCACAAATATGCGAGCTGTAGAGAGAGAAGCAAAATATAAGTGAAACACAATGCACAGCAGGATTTGCAGGACACAGAGGATGGATGATCTCTCCACATTGCACCTGAAGTGGGGTTAACCATGAGGCTCCTGTGCAAGACCAGTTTTTGAGCCCCCCCCCCCCCCATTCTACTACTGACCAGGTAAGTAACACTTAATACACAGATAATAACTGACAGCTAGATACAAGTAAAGCCTTGTACACACGGCCGGTTTTCTCGGCAAGAAAACTGCTGGCAGAGCCTTTTGCCGAGAAAAACGTTTGTGTGCATGTTTTCTCGTTGAGAAAACTGCCGGGAATCTCGACGGGAAAAATAGAGAACCTGCTCTCTATTTTCTCGTCGGGATTCTCGTCGGCCTGTTTCCCGACAAGAAAACTGTGTGTGTGTGTGTGTGTGTGTGTATGCCGCTACAAGCTTACCTGTCCTCCGGTAGCTTACAAAGGTAGTGTAGGGTGAAGCAAGATGGCGGTGACGGCATTGAATGTGACAAGTGCATTCTCGTCATAGTCGATGACGTCATCGCGTTCTTGCCATTCAAAAGAACGGCGGTTCTTTAGAATGGCTGTCTGTATGCACGGATTGGCAAGAAAAGCTTGCCAGGAATCTCGTCAGGAAAAACAAAGTTTTTTTTCCTGACGGGATTCTCGGCCGTGTGTACAGGGCTTCAGCCATGCCAAGGTCAGTAGGGGGCTCCAACACCCATTTGACCCATATCTAGTTTAAAGCGGAGGTCCACCCTGAAAAAATGTTAACATTAAAAATCCTAAAAAAAATAATAAAAAATTAATAGAATTTTTTTCTTCCTCGTACATCACGGGACACAGAGCGGCATAGTCATTACTATGTGGGTTATATAGAATTACCTTCAGGTGCTGGCACTGGCAACTTCCAAAACAGGAAGTACCCTCCCCTATATAAGCCCCTCCCATCCGGGAGTACCTCAGTTTTTTGCCAGTGTCTAAGGTGTTGGCCAAGGTTAACATGTATTCATCTGGGCTTGTGTACAGGTTCTCTGGGCCTTGGCAAGCTATTCCGGATCCGACCAAAAAAGCTTCATAGCTAAACGGTCAGTACCCGGGCCTTGCAGAGAAGAGCAAGGTTTTGCCTGTAATGCCTCTCTTAGGAGGGCTGGACCCTGGGATCCAGAGCTCTGGTCATACCCAAAACCAAGAGGCTATCTGTGCAGGGTGCTATACAGGTCCAGGGGAGTGGAATCCTTGGGAACCCGGTCCCTGAAGGTCTAGTACAATGCCTGCCGTGAGAGGTGAAGTTTGGGCTTCTGTGGACCAAACAAAGTCCTGCGGCGGGGAAAAGGTAAGTGGGGGCCCCTCAGGAACTTGGTTCTATTGAGGGGACCCCCAAGCCTAATATGTTTTTCTGCCTGTTACCTAAAGGTATTCCCGCTAATAGCTGTATATGCCTAAAAAATCCTAGAAATGTCTTTTCATAAAGGAAGTTTTAAAAAAAAAAAAAAAAAACTGTAAACCTGGAAATGTTTTTCATAAAGGAGGTTTTGAAAAAAAAAAAAAAAAAAGACAAAAGTGCGGTACCTGTGTTTGTCCACTGGAGGCCGCTGTGGAACGTCTTTTTTTCTTGGGACTATTCCTTCCATGGTGAAAGTCCAGGCAGATGAGTGAGCTCTCTATCAGGGAAGCTGCATTCCTCTGTCATGCTGCCAAGTAGTTTCATTCCATCCCCGGGTCCTGGTGAAACAAGGACCCTGGCTCCTCTCCCTACATAGCGCCAAAAGCGCACGCGCGTGCGCACACGCTTTCTCCTAAAGATTTAGCTTCAAAAAGGGGGCGGAGCCTGGCGGATGACGCGCTCTGTGCGCTAATGCGCATGTGCGGGCGTCCCAGCAAGATAAAAGGACTCAGTTCCACGCTGCTTGCTATGGACACAGAGCATGAAAAGGAGCTGGTAGCATGGTATAGGGGCTTACAGCGGGCGGTTGATACAGGCATCCCCAGAAAGACGCATTGGTAGACACCCACTGATGTACATAGCAGCAAATTGCATTAGACTATTTCAGTAAAGGGGTGTATTGCGGCTGGAATACCTCAGCTTTGAACTAAGGAATATGCCGCCTAAAAAACTCCGGGATATACCTCTCAGGAAGTGTAGGGGGTCTCCATCGGGCTCTGAGGATCTTGAGCAGTCATCTGCACCTTCCTCCCCTGAAAAATCAGAGGTTAATGCCCATAAGGAACCCCCAGGAGTGCCAGGTACTGCGGCTGTCCTCAGTCCACCTGCTCCTGCATATATAACAGAGGAGGTTTTTGCCTCAACTCTGGAAGGATTGGAGCAGAGATTGGCAGCATTGATCGCTTCTTCTTTACAGGAAAGAAAGCGCGCCAGATCTCCATCACCCCCATTAGAGTGCCTGTTGGCAGAGCAACAGTCCCAGGAAGGGACCGACCTACCTGAAGGGGATCAGGAGGAGGTTAACTCTGTTTTTGAGGAATCGACAGTAGATGAACCATTTTCAGCATCACAGACTGAAAGATTGTGGGTCCAGACCCTAACTGACATGGTTCGATCTGCATTTAAAATGCCTCTTGTTGAACCATCAACTACTACTGTCTCCTCGTTGGGGTCGCTAAAAGCTCCCCAGATTAATTGCTCCTTTCCAATTCATCCATTATTGGAAGGACTTATATACCAGGACTGGGAACATCCTGATAAACTATTTGTTCCACCTAAGAAATTTCCGGTGATCTATCCCATGGAGGAAAAGTTCACCCAGAGATGGAATGTTCCTACGGTGGATGCAGCCATCTCTTCTGTGAACAAATCACTGACATGTCCAGTAGATAATGTTCAAATGTTCAAGGATCCAGTAGATAAAAAATTGGAATCTTTATTAAAATCTGCTTTTTCCACAGCAGGGGCTGTTACACAGCCAGCAGTGGCAGCTATTGGGGTCTGCCAAGCTTTAAAGGATCAGATAAAAATGGTCCTGAGGGATTTGCCAGACCAGCAGGCCCAGGCTCTGGCTGATCTGCCTAGAGCATTATGCTTTGCGGTTGACGCCATCAAGGATTCCATCCATCAGGCCTCCCGCCTCACGCTGTCTTTGGTACATATGCGTAGGCTTCTGTGGCTCAAGAACTGGTCTGCTGAGGCTCCCTGTAAGAAGCTCTTAGTTAGCTTCCCATTTCATGGGGAACGCCTTTTTGGCGAAGACCTGGATAAGTATATCCAGAAGATTTCCAGTGGTAAAAGTACTCTCTTACCAATTAAAAAGAGGTCTAGGGGTCCATCTTTTAAGAGGACTGCCTCTCCTATCCCTGGGACGTCTGCTACTAAGCAGTTCCGACGGCCTCCTCGGTCAAACTCAGGGGGTAAAAATCAGGGACAGTCACAGGGTAATGAGAAACTCTGGATCCGAAGAGGTACTAAACCAGCCTCCAAGTCAAGCCTATGAAGGGCTGCCCCCACTCAAACGGGTGGGGGGAAGACTTCAGTTGTTCGCAGAGACCTGGCGGGAGACGACCAAAGACAGATGGGTGCTCTCCGCAGTAACTCTGGGATACAAGTTGGAGTTAAAAGAGTCTCCTCCTTCCCATTTTATGTGGTCAGGCATGCCAAAAGACCCTCTGAAAAGAGGGTCTCTCCTAGTGGCGTTAGAACAACTATTGCTCCAAGGAGTAATTATGGAGGTTCCTATGGAAGAGTGGGGGTTGGGTTTCTACTCAAACCTTTTCACAGTCCCGAAACCAAACGGGGACATAAGACCCATATTGGACCTAAAGAGTCTAAACAAATTTCTAAACATCCGGTCCTTCCGGATGGAGTCGATCCGATCGGTCACCGCTGCCCTACAGGGGGAGGAATGGTTAGCCTCGATCGACATCAAAGATGCTTACTTGCATGTTCCCATCTTTCCAGGTCATCAAAAATTTCTACGCTTTGCAGTAGAAGGGCGCCATTTTCAGTTCAGAGCCTTACCATTCGGTCTGGCCACAGCACCACGAGTGTTCACAAAAATTCTGGCCCCACTGTTGGCCGATCTAAGAACACGAGGTGTAACGATAATGGCATACCTAGATGACCTGTTGTTGATGGACCACTCAGTTGCCAAGCTAGAAGTGGTAATTGTCGATACAATCAAGTATCTAGAATCTCACGGTTGGGTCATCAACCTGGACAAGTCAGCCCTACAGCCAGTAAAAAGCCTGGTATATCTAGGGCTACGGCTGGATTCAGACCAGAGGAAGATTTTCTTACCTCTAGACAAGGTATCCTCTTTGAGGGGCTTGGTCCGTCTGCTTTGTGCAAAAAGACAGCCTTCCATACGCCTGTGCATGAGGCTGCTAGGAAAGATGGTAGCATCATTCGAAGCTATGCCATACGCCCAATTCCACTCAAGGAATTTGCAGAGGGCCATATTGTCAGCCTGGAACGGAAAAATTCAGGCTCTAGACTTCCCGATGGCTTTGTCCCCTTCCGTTCTGAAGAGTCTCTGCTGGTGGTTGATCCCCCAGAATCTCCAGAAGGGAAAACCCTTCAGTCCAATATCCTGGAAGGTGGTCACTACAGATGCCAGCCTTATAGGCTGGGGGCAGTACTGGAGCAATGGTCTCTCCAGGGCAGATGGTCAAATGTAGTAAAAACCCTGCCCATCAATCTCTTAGAGATACGAGCAGCCCGGTATGCCCTAGTAGCCTGGACATCCAAACTCCAAGGGTCCCCTGTCAGAATTCAATCAGACAATGCCACAGCAGTGGCATATATCATTCATCAGGGAGGCACCAGGAGTCGTGCAGCCCAGAGGGAAGTAAGTCACATCCTGGAATGGGCAGAAAAGCATGTCCCATGTATATCAGCTGTCTTCATTCCAGGGGTGGAGAATTGGAAGGAGGACTTTCTGAGTCGCCAACAGTTATGCCCAGGGGAATGGTCCCTTCATCCCGAGGTCTTCCGGGCAATATGTCAGCGGTGGGGAACACCGGATGTAGATCTGCTAGCATCCAGATTCAACGCAAAGGTGGACAGATTTGTCTCCCGGACAAGGGATCCCCTCGCTTGCGGCTCGGATGCTCTGGTGTTCCCTTGGGATCAGTTCAGACTGATATATGCATTCCCTCCGCTACAATTGTTGCCTCAACTCCTTCGCAGAGTCAGGTTGGAAAAGAAGCCGGTGATCCTGGTGGCTCCAGCGTGGCCCCGAAGGGCCTGGTACACGGAGATCATAAAAATGTCTGTGGGGAGTCCTTAGACCCTTCCACGTCGTCCGGACCTGCTTTCGCAAGGACCGATATACCACCCTTCCTTACTAACTCTAAGTTTAACGGCCTGGCTATTGAATCCCACATCCTAAAGAAGAGAGGTCTCTCTAACTCTGTGGTATCAACTATAATCAATGCCAGGAAGCCTGTATCCAGGCAGATCTACTATAGAGTTTGGAAGGCGTACATCACTTGGTGCGAGGCCAGAAAATGGCATCCACGTAAGTACGTTATAGGCAGAATTCTGAACTTCCTGCAGTGGGCTGTAGACAGGAAGTTTGCCTTAAGTACTATCAGGGGTCAGGTTTCGGCCTTATCAATACTATTTCAAAGGCCCCTGGCTATGCATTCACTTGTCAAATCCTTTATGCAAGGGGTGACTCGTATTATTCCACCGATTAAAGCTCCCATATGCCCATGGGATCTAAATTTGGTTCTGTCTGTTCTGCAGAAGCAGCCATTTGAACCTTTGCGGCACATTTCCTTGGTTCTACTCACCAGAAAATTGATATTTTTAGTAGCCATATGCTCGGCTAGAAGAGTGTCGGAATTAGCCGCCATGTCCTGTAAAGAGCCATATCTGGTTATCCATAAGGACAGAGTAGTATTACGTCCTCACCCAGCCTTTCTTCCTAAGGTGGTATCGAGGTTTTACTTGAACCAAGATGTGGTTCTTCCTTCTTTTTTCCCCAAACCTAGTTCGGTAGAGGAAAAGTTATTGCATTCTTTGGATGTAGTAAGAGCAGTTAAAACTTATCTAAAAGCCACTGCTCAGATTCGTAGAACGGATTCTTTGTTTGTTCTGCCGGAAGGCCCCAGAAAGGGTCAGGCAGCATCAAAATCTACGTTAGCCAATGTTATTCGACAGGTCATAATGCAAGCCTATGGCTTGAGAAGGAGACCGCCTCCGTTCAAAGTTAGAGCGCACTCCATGAGAGCAGTTGGAACTTCATGGGCAGTGCATCACCAGGCCTCCCTGGCTCAAATCTGTAAGGCCGCAACATGGTCTTCAGTACACACGTTTACTAGGTTCTACCAGGTGGACGTTAGAAGTCAGGAGGATATCGCCTTTGGGCGCAGTGTGTTGCAGGCCGTAAAGATCCTCATGCCTGATGGCGCCCAGCTTATGTATGGTGTATCCCCCCCCTCATTTGGCATTGCTTTGGGACGTCCCACATAGTAATGACTATGCCGCTCTGTGTCCCGTGATGTACGAGAAAGAAAATAGGATTTTTATAACAGCTTACCTGTAAAATCCTTTTCTTGGAGTACATCACGGGACACAGAGCTCCCACCCCTCTTTTGGGGACACGTATTGCTTTGCTACAAAACTGAGGTACTCCCGGATGGGAGGGGCTTATATAGGGGAGGGTACTTCCTGTTTTGGAAGTTGCCAGTGCCAGCACCTGAAGGTAATTCTATATAACCCACATAGTAATGACTATGCTGCTCTGTGTCCCGTGATGTACTCCAAGAAAAGGATTTTACAGGTAAGCTGTTATAAAAATCCTATTTTTTTTATATACTCGCCCTAAATGCCTGTTGCTATGCGGAAGTCCCCTAATCTGCCTCTAATGTTCCTCTTCTCGTCCGCGGTGGGTCTCCTTCCGCTTCCTCTTCTTGTGAATGGGGCGCGCTGCCTTCTGGGAACTGTGTATCCCAGGAGGCAAGCCGCCCATTCACAAAGCGCCGTGCGAGTGGCGCATGCGCAGTAGGAAACGGGCAGTGAAGCCTTACGGCTTCACTGCCTGTTCCCCTTACTCAGGATGGAGGAGCCAGGACCTGCCAGCAGCGATCGTTTGCCGTGGCGGAACCGACATCGCGGGCGAGTAGGACAGGTAAGTGTCCTTATTAAAAGTCAGCAGCTACACTGTTAGTAGCTGCTGACTTCTTTTTTTTTTTTTTGGCTGCACCTCCACTTTAAATCGGCTCCTAAGTTTCCACAGGGCCCTAGGTGATGGACAACATGGACCACATTAAAGGCCTAGTCAAACTTTTGCAATCCCTTGTGGTGTCCTAATGCATGTTAGGTGGCCACCAGTTAACATGCCTTGCATTTTGGCAGTCCATTCATTATGGCAGTCCATTCATTATGGCAGCCCATTCATTATAGCAAACCATTCATTATAGCAGCCCATTCATTAAAAGTGGTCTGCCAATGAACAACAGATCGAAAAACACACATGACTTTTTTTTTTTTTTTTTAGCTATCCAGCTCACCACAAGGCATGGTGTGTGTGTGTGTGTGTGTGTGTGTGTGTGTGTGTGTGTGTGTGTGTATGTATATGTATGTATATATATATATATATATATATAAAGTGCCCTCTATGACTCATCACATACAGTGCAGACCCTGCAGTAATCACTGGTCCTGCATTGTATCTGATGACATTTGGGGTCAGTGACATGTCTGAACATCATATTCTACATCTTCTTGGGGCACATTTCATTTATTTTGGTCAGCTCTGAGTTCTGCTTTAAGCATTCCTCCTCAGACATCGTTTCCAGGCGTCCCTACACGTGATTTCTGTATCACTCGCAAAGCCATATGAATTAAATCTCAGTGGTAGGAAAAAACCTGCGTGCTTGAACTCTTTAATCCGAGATTATTAGTGTATACTTTAAGAGCCATGGCTGTCTGTTGCTTTGTAATTCCAGTGTGCGTTTCAAACCTAATCTGGATGGGATTTATCTATTTTTATTTAAATCTACAAATATTGTCAATTATGGTATTGTCCTAAAAACCTCACTTTACATGAACTTCAAACATACAGTGCCTTGAAAAAGTATTCATACCCCTTGACATTTTCTACATTTTGTCATGTTACAACCAAAACCGTAAATGTATTTTATTGGGATTTTATGTGATAGACCAACACAAAGTGGCACATAATTGTGAAGTGGAAGGAAAACGATAAATGGTTTTCAACATTTTTTACAAATAAATCAGTGAAAAGTGTGGGTGGGGGTGCATTTGTATGGCGCCCCCCTGAGTCAATACTTTGTAGAACCCCCTTTCTCTGGAATTACAGCTGCAAGTCTTTTTTGGGGATGTCTCTACCAGCTAGAGTGAAATTTTTTCCCATTCTTCTTTGCAAAATATCTCAAGCTCTGTCAGATTGGATGGAGAGCGTCTGTGAACAGCAATTTTCAAGTCTTGCCACAGATTCTCTATGTGATTTAGGTCTGGACTGTGACTGGGCCATTCTAACATGAATATGCTTTGATCTAAACCATTCCATTGTAGCTCTGGCTGTATGTTTAGGGTCGTTGTCCTGCTGAAAGGTGAACCTCCACCCCAATCTCAAGTCTTTTTCAGACTCTAACAGATTTTCTTCTAAGATTGCCCTGCATTTGGCTCCATCCGTCTTCCCATCAACTCTGACCAGCTTCCCTGTCCCTGCTAAAGAAAAGCATCCCCACAACATAATGCTGCCACCACCATGTTTCACGGTGGGGATGGTCTGTTCAGGGTGATGTGGAGTGTTAGTTTTCTGCCACACATAGCGTTTTGCTTTTAGGACAAAAAGTTAAATTTTGGTCTCATCTGACCAGAGCACCTTCTTCCACATATTGCTGTGCCCCCCACATGGCTTCTCACAAACTGCAAAGGGGACTTTTTATGGCTTTCTTTCAACAATGACTTTCTTCTTGTCATGCTGCGTACAGACGATCAGAAATTACGACAACAAAACCGTGGATTTACACACGGTCACACAAATGTTGTCGGAAATTCCGAATGCCAAGAACGCGGTGACGTACAAGACGTACGACGGCACTATAAAAGGGAAGTTCAATACCAGTCGTGTTAGTAGAAGTTTGGTGAGAGACGATTCACGCTTTTCAGCCTTGTGCTTCTCAGTCCGTTACAGCGCGACGAATGTGCTATCTCCATTACGAACGCTAGTTTTACCATACTGAGCGCTTCCGCCTCGTACTTGATTCAGAGCATGCGTGGAATTTTGTGCGTCGGAATTGTCCAAACACGATCGGAATTTACAAGAACGAATGTTGTTGTCGGAAAATTTGAGAACCAGCTCTCAAATTTTTGATGTCGGAAATTCCGACAGCAAATGTCCGATGGAGCCTACACACGGTCGGAATTCCTGACAAAAAGCTCCCATCCAACATTTGTTGTTGGAAATTTCGACATCAAAAAGAACAGATTTGTGGAGTGCACGACTAATGCCGCGTACACACGATTTTTTCCTGTCATGCAAAAAAACTTTGTTTCAAGCCTGCCTTGCATACACATGTAGCGCCCTCCTCACTCCCCTCTTTTTCTTCAGCTCGTCTCTCTCTTGTCTAGGGGTACCTTTCAGAGGGGAGGGAGCGGGGACACCACGCCTGGCCTTCACCACAGATGTCAGTGTGATACAAGCAAAGTTCTTTTACCTTCGGGTCAGTGCTGTGCACCTGGAGCCTCCACCGAGAGTCACCTTGAACAATGTCTGTCAGGAAATGAGCCCCACACCATTAAAGTCCAACACTCCTTTTATTCTTCTCGAATGAACACAATCAGTTGAACTCCCTTGGTAGAAACAGAACAGAAAAGGAGGTGTGGATGCGAGTAGGCCCAGACACAATGTGTTCTCCACTTTCCTCCCTGAAAGTGAGTGGCGGTCTCCGAGCGAGGGGGGAATTTCCTTCCAGGCGGTCTCCGATGAGAGGCTCACCCGTCACTGGAAATATGCTGCACCGGGTCTTCAAGTGAGGAGCTCCCCCCGGTCCATTACGCCTTCCGGATTCGGGTTCCCAACCCCTGGGTTCCCTAGGATTTCCTTCCCTCGCGGAACTCAGTGTTGGGCACTGAGCTCCAGACCTCCATCCGAGTACCTCACCCCAGGCCAAAGGTGCCTGGGATGGAACACGACCTCCGACTGTCCTCTAGGCCTAGGACCGCCTAGAGAACCGACACGAACCACCGCCCGCAGGCTGAATGTGCCTGGGACTCGACCCCGTGACAAAGATGGCCGGCCCTTTATACCCTCTCCCAGCAAGCACGGCGGGTTCCCCGCCCCACCATACCGCTGCCGAGGGAGGACAAAAAGGAGGCACGACACACAGCAATGATTCAACCCCAGCCCAGAGCGACAGCGCCACCTGCTGGGCTGCAGGGAATTACACATCACTAATGTCTCTGCCAAGTTCAAATTACACCCGGGAAAGTACATACCCGCTACACACACATTCAGGGAAAAAAACGCTTGAGCAAAGCGCGGTGACGTACAACACTTACGACAACACTTACGATGGCACTATAAAGGGGAAGTTCCATTCGAATGGCGCCACCCTTTGGGCTGCTTTTGCTGATCTCGTGTTAGTAAAGTTTTTAATGAGAGACGATTCGCGCTTATCAGCCTCGTGCTTTTCAGTCCGTTACAGCATGACGAATGTGCTATCTCCATTATAAACGCTAGTTTTACCAGAACGAGTGCTCCCGTCTCATACTTGATTCTAAACATGCGCGTTTTTTTCCCCTCGGAAAAGCATACACACAAGCGGTGTTCGACGAGAAAAAGAACGACGGGAAAACGACGAGAAAAAATAGAGCAGGTTCTAATTTTTTTGCGGGCAGTTTGCTTGTCGAGAAAACTGCTATGGAGCCTACACACGACCGGTTTTCACGACCAATCTAAAAAAATTGCAGTTTTCTCGTCATGAAAAACGGTTGTGTGTACGCGGCATAATAGTTGTCCTGTGGACAGATTCTCCCCACCTGAGCTGTGGATCTCTGCAGCTCCTCCCGAGTTACCATGGGCCTCTTGGCTGCCTCTCTGATTTAATGCTCTCCTTGCCCGCCTGTCAGTTCAGGTGGACGGCCATGTCTTGATAGGATTGCAGTTGTGCCTTCCCCTTCCATTTTCCGATGATGGAGTGAACTGGTGGCGGCTGTTTTTTTTTTTTTTCTTTTGGTTGGGGCTGCAAACAGACACCCCCCCCCCCATCCCCGGTCGGTCGGCAGCAGCAACCCCCCCACCTGGAGGAGAGTCAGGATATCAGTTTAAATGTCTAACTGCCACTTACCCCATCTAAGAGGTGGGCGGGCACCGTTTCCATCAGCTTTCTTCCTCCTCCTGTGGTGTGGATCATGGCGGCTTCTACCATGCATCCCCCTCCTCCTCCTCCTAGGCGTCCAATAGGATCGGCTGATCTTTCAGCCAATCGAGAGCACTACGGGTATCAGACCCACGCTTTCTGATTGGCGGAGAGGCGATTTAGTTTTAGAAAAGCGAATATTCATTTGCTTTTCTAACACACCTGGGTGGGCTCCGAGTGCAATGCTCTGCTCCATAGGCATGCGCACAGGGTGTGCCAGGTGTGCCAAGGCACACCCTAATCACTCTGTGCAGCACAGATTCTCCCTATTGCCCTGCCCCCCCCCATTTCCCCCACAGCGCTGCCAGCTTTCCTTCTCTCCTCTCCCACTGGCTGCTGTGGGCACACACAGGGGGAAGGCATTGGATGAGGGGGGAAAGGGGCCGGTAAATATGTAATTTACCAACCTATTCCTTTTCTAAATGAACACAGTCAGTGATCAGTAGCGTGTGTTTATTAGCTTTGGGGTGAACCCCGTAATGCAATAGGCTGCGCACACCTATGCGTCTGCGCCACAAGTCCACCCTATTTTGAAGCCTATTAGAGCCTGTGGCTCTAATCAGGTGCTTCAAAAAAAACACTCCCACCGCTGTAATTCATGCGCCCGGCATCCTGAAAGGGGCCAGACACATGAATAGGGGCAGGCGGCGGCCGTGGATAGATTCATGCTATGCATGAATCTATCCATTACTCATATAGGGGGTGGTGTGGATAGAGGGGGCATCGCCCGTGCGCCCTTAATAGACGGGCCCCCCCTGGATTGAACAGTGCTCCATGAGATGTTCAAAGCTTGGGATATTTTTTTATAACCTAACCCTGCTTTATACTTCTCCACAACTTTATCCCCGACCTGTCTGGTGTGTTCCTTGGCCTTCATGATGCTGATTGTTCACTAAGGTTCTCTAACAAACTTTTGAGGGCTTCACAGAACAGCTGTATTTATACTGAGATTACATTTCACACAGGTGGACTCTATTTACTAATTAGGTGACTTCTAAAAGTAATTGGTTCCACTAGATTTTAGTTAGGGGTATCAGAGTAAAGGGGGATGACTACAAATGTACCCCACACTTTTCACATATTTATTTGTAAAAAATGTTGAGAACCATTTATCATTTTCCTTCCACTCACAATTAGGTACCACTTTGTGTTGGTCTATCACATAAAATCCCATAAAATTCATTTATGTTTTTGGTTGTAACCTGACAAAATTTGGAAAATTTCAAGTGGTATGAATACTTTTTCAAGGCACTTTACACTATATTGGCAAAAGTATTGGGACGGCGCCGCCATATCACGCTGCATCTGTGACCCGCCAGCACTGGCGGTATTGATATCATCATTTGTGCATATCTGATGAAATATATATGCAAGTGAATCTTTATTGTTTTCATCTTCTACATTCATGAATATATCCTTGGACACATATTACCGATTGGATTCCCCCATGTCAGGCATAGTGAATTGCTGATATGGGTTTCTTGTTCATCGTATAAGGTGAAACTTTACTCCCATCTTACCAAGTGATACCACAAGTGCGGATGAGCCTTGCAATGTGGAGAAAGGCCCGGGCTGGGTTATAAGCCACAAGCGCAGACAAACCCCCCCTGTAATAAGGGGTCTACAGGAGCTGGTAAGCAGGTTCCTCAGCTTTTGGTGGATGCCTTGCTGCACAAGGTGGTGGATGGTGTTCATTGATACCAAGAACTTTAGATCTTCTGTCACTAATATCTGTGGATTCACCAATGGACAATTTGATTTTTCATATTATACATTTTCTGTTATGATTATGTAGCACGATTCTATGTTTTATTATAAAAGTATTGGGACACCTGCCTTTGCCCCCCACCCCCAAGGTGCATTAGAAGCTGAAATAGCTCAGTTGGGAGAGCGTTAGACAGAAGGTCTAAAGGTCCCTGGTTCAATCCCAGGTTTTAGCGACTGTACATGCACCTTTGTAGTATAAGTATTATATCAGATCCACCATGGAGGAGGTTTTGGTTGTGTTACTTTGCAACATGAGATTAAATGAAGATATCAATAGAATGCTATTTGGTCTCTTTGATTTATTGAAGACATGGAGGGGTGAAGTGAGAAATCACATGAAGAGAGGGAATGCTGGTAAGGAGAGTATATGGCGGTCGGGGAGAGGTTTGTCAAGGAAAATTTAACGGAATCCACTTTTGTTGGGCCGAAAGGTGCCCAAAGTTTAGATTTCATCCGATTCAGGAGAAATTGGCCAAAATGTGTTCTGCAAGGCCAGCTTTAGACCACCAAAAAAGCAGGCAGAGAGACAAGGGGCACATACAGTATACACTATATTACCAAAAGTATTGGGACACCTGCCTTTACACGTACCTGAACTTTAATGGCATCCTAGTCTTAGTCCGTAGGGTTCAATATTGAGTTGGCCCACCCTTTGTACCAAAAAACAGCTTCAACTCTTCTGGGAAGGCTGTCCACAAGGTTTAGGATTGTGTCTATGGGAATGTTTGACCATTTTTCCAGAAGCGCATTTGTGAGGTCGGGGACTGATGTTTGACAAGATGCCCTGGCTCGCAGTCTCTGCTCTAATTCATCCCAAAGGTGTTCTATCAGGTTGGGGTCAGGGCAATGGCCATCTCCAAACTGTCCTCCAGCATCCTAGCAACCAAAGATGCTTTCCAGCGTCCTAGCACCAATGGTACTGTGTGGTCACCAGCGTCCTAGCACCAATGGTAAATGGTACTGTGTGGTCACCAGCGTCCTAGCACCAATGGTACTGTGTGGTCACCAGCGTCCTAGCACCAATGGTACTGTGTGGCAGCCAGCATGTTAGCACATTATGGTGGTGTGGGGTCTCACGTATCCTAGCAACTAATGATCCTGTGCGGCAGCCATCCTTCTAGCATCTAATGATGCTGTGCTGCCACCAGCATCCTGGCAACAACAGGGGTTTGGGGAGCACCAGGGCTGAGGGCTCTTGAGGGGATTACTGAGGCGGCAAGCTGTGATGCTTTCAGCACCCTGCCGGCCCCTCCCACCAGCCATGATCTGTATGCAGGGCCGGTGCTACCACTAGGCAAACTAGGCAGCCGTCTAGGGCGCCCTGCTGTCTAGGATGCCCGGCCACTGGTGTTCCTACTCTCTTCTCTCTGCAGCAAGCAACTAAGTCTCAGCATCAGCAGGCAGCCGTCGCTCCATTCGCACATAGTGTCAGAGGTGCAGCGGCCGCGGGGGACTGTGTCCCGACTCCCGAATGAATGGAAGCAAGCAAACATTCATTGATGGGCGCTG
Source organism: Rana muscosa (assembly GCA_029206835.1). Classification (NCBI taxonomy): domain Eukaryota; kingdom Metazoa; phylum Chordata; class Amphibia; order Anura; family Ranidae; genus Rana; species Rana muscosa. Next base: position 334,062,817 of record CM055125.1, on the reverse strand, counting down.
GTAGGCCTCATTTGATGGGCGTTGGTGAGGCTACATTTGATGGGCGCTGGTGTGGCTACATTTGATGGGCGCTGGTGAGGCTGCATTTGATGGGCGCTGGTGTGGCTACATTTGATGGACACTGGTGAGGCTGCATTTCATGAGCGCTGGTGAGGCTGCATTTCATGGGCGCTGGTGAGCCTGCATTTGATGGGCCTTGGTGGGCTGCATTTGATGGGCGCTTCATTAAAAAGGTGGGATATACATGGGTAGGAAAAAGGGGGTGGAGCCAGGGGGCGGCAAAATTAGGTTTCGCCTAGGGTGTCAAAAATCCTTGCACCAGCTCTGTCTGTATGCATTGCGTAGAGAAACACAGAGCTCCACTGATGAAATCTCTGGGTCTAAATAAGGTGTGTAGTAAAGATGGGAAGGTTTTATTAGCATGCTGATGGCAGGGGTGAGAAAGGAGGAACCAGGGAAGGCAAAATATAAGCAGCTTAAGCTGTAACACTTCCCCATTCCATCCGAAACTAACAAATATTTTTTTTTCACTTTACCTAGATTTTAATAAGGACACTTCGTTTTAGGGAAGCACATATAATGAGCAACCTGCAACTTAGAAGTCTTAAATTTGTTTCACATTTTAATCCCGTCGTCGATGGGAATGCAGAATATATAAAGTGCTGAGTAAATGGTCGGCGCTATATAAATACCTGTAATATAAATAAAATACAATTTATTTATAACGGCAAATGCCAGCTGATGCCAAATGTTCTCCCTCATAACTAGGCACAGTGACAGAGATGAGATCCTGTACCCAGACCGGTGTGATGCCTCTGTCCCCAGATAATTATAGACCCGAGTCCTTATATACCCCGTCTGCAACAGGAAGGAAAGGCAGCATCATCATCTTCTGAGATCTGTCTAAAACTGCACCCCGCCTCATGTGAAAAAACACCCCCTACGTCAAAGTTTCAGTCTTTCGATGTACTCTGGCTGACCACAGCTTCCCCTTTCAGCCCTGAGAACAGTGAACTTCCTCCTAAAGTAACAGAAGGAACGGCTTGCACTGGTTGTGATACGGTGTTGTCAACAAACAGGTTGATAAATGTTTTGTGCAGCCTATCAGGTGTCTTCATTAATACGGTCAATGGTGCAAAACGGGGTTTAATGGACAATGAAGAGCCTGTAATAGAAGATAATTAACAATGAACTGAACACTTGGGGCTGCCGGGAGCTTGTATTTTAATGTGCACATATGCTCACCATTGAGGATGAGCTTGGGTTTGGTCTAAACCCATGTTCAGCTGTACCCAGAAGGAAGCTGCCAATGACGGCCTGATCAGCTGTGGCCAGTGCATACCTTGCCCTGCAACTGCATGGCAGCGCAGTGCCAGTAATAGAAGACAGTTAACAATGAACTGAACACTTAAGGCCCCCAGAAGCTCTTACCTTAATTTGCAAGTATGCTCACCATTGGGGATAAGCTCGGGTTTGGTCTTAACTCATGAGAGAAGCTGTCAGTGATGGCTTGATCAGCTGTGGCCAGTGCATTTCTTGCCCCACAGCTGCATGTATTCAAGGGGCGGGGATGCGTTTGACATCATTGACCTAATACAGCCAAATATACACGCAGCTCTGGGCACCAGGACCTCCTAACTTAGTGTAGAACCCTGATGTTTAGGCAGGGTCGCTATTAAATTTAGTTGCCAGGCGATAGTTGCCTTGGCCAATTGTTAAGAGATAAATTAATTTCCCCCTAATTCTAGAATTGCTGCACTTCTCTCTTCTGTCACTAGGTGGCCTGGTAGCTGGTGACATTGGATAAGACAAGGGCATAGCAAGGACAGATTGGGACACCCCTTTCAGTCATAGCCAATTGGCAGGGGTTTCTTTAAGCCCCTTGGCCTGCTGGGAGAACCTATTTATTTGGGTGGAGTCATCTGGCTGCCAAGCTGTCTGAGGGCCTATCCAGAAGCAGGAGAGCAGTGCAGGGTTGGGACTACAGGCTTTTAGTCCAACCAAAAGTAGCAGTTCAGCCGGACAAGGAACTAGCTGTGGTCGAAGGTAGAAGCGGAAGCTGTCACCACTGAGGGACCATCCACCTTGTTACCAGAGACCATTGTGAGTAAGCTAAGAACAGTACCAGAGCAGACTTCTCATCAGCCGGGGATGGTGAAGAAGTGGGAAAAGTTCAGCAAGTGCCAATTTAGGGACCCAGCGGGCCAGCAGAGGTGACGCTTGTGGAGCATTAGTGAGTGCCAAGCCAGGGACCTAGCATGTCAGCAGGGGTGAGGCTTGAAGAGTATCTGTGAGTGCCAAACCAGGGACCCAGCAGGGAAGCGGGGGTGGCGCTTGAGGAAGATGCTGAGTGCTAACAGTGAAAGAGCTCAGGGGATCCGGTGGCTATTGGATCCGAAGTCTAGTGAAAGACTGGGAGTTCATTGAGTGAAGACCCACAGTGAGTGATTGTGGAGTAAGCTGAGAACTGTTCGTGTTGCAAATAGTTGAATACAATTGCCGTTAGTAACTACGACAAGATTGTTGCCATAGGAGACAGCGGTCCTACCTATACAGAAGTGGTGTCTGGCTGGAGGCCTTCACCTGTATAGCTGTCTTACTATAGAAGTCTTGAAATCTGCTAATTATCATTGCTTCTGCTTAAGGGTGTCCTGGCCCTAACCCTCTCTCCCTCAGTTCTGTTCAAGAGACAATAAATCTCTTTGCATTCTAAAAGTGTCTGGCGCCCACCATTTAATTTTGCAGTACACCCACCATGCCTTGTAACCCACTCTACACAGAAGGATGTCAGCTATCCCTCACTCTGGAGGTCACCATTAGGCCTCAGGGGCCCCGGAACTTTGCTACATTAGTATAATCACCATTTAGGATGAGCTTGGGTTTGGTATAAACCCATGTTAAGCTGTACCAAGAAGGAAGCTGTTAGTGACGGCCTGATCAGCTATGGCCAGTGCATACCTTGTCCTGCAGCTGCATGGCAGCGCAGTGCGAGTAATAGAAGACAGTTAACAATGAACTGAACACTTGGGGCCCACAGGAGCTCTTACCTTAGTTTAAAAGTATGCTCACCATTGGGGATAAGCTTGGGTTTGGTCTTAACCCATATTCAGCCATACCCAGAGAGAAGCTGTGAGTGACGGCCTGTGGCCAGTGCATTCCTTGCCCCGCAGCTGCATGTACTCAAGGGGTGAGGGTGCATTTGACATCATTGACCTAAAATGGCCAAATGTAAATGCAGCTCTGGGCACCAGGAGCTCCTACCTTAGTATGCTCACCATTAGGGATAAGTTTGGATTTGGCCTAAACCCGTGTTCAGCTGTACCTGGAAGGAAGCTGTTAGTGACGGGTCAACAAAAAAAACAAAAAAAACGGAGGAAAAGGAGAATACCATAACTCATCCTCAGATTCCAAATTAAGGAGGAGATATTAACGTCTACCCATTTAGAGGTTCAGACGGACCGTGAGCATCAATCCAGGTGGACCAGACCTTGTTAAACTTCCAGTTTCTACTCTCATAAGTTATTTTGTATAATGGTAGAACTGCATTAACCGCAGACACCCAACTAGTGAGAGTCGGCTGGTTGGGTTGCTTCCATCTAAGTAGAATCTCCCTATGTGCATAATAAAGTGTAAAGAATAAACATAACTTCTTATGTCTAGAGGCTACAATATCTTCCATAATACCAAATAGCACCAGGCGTAGATCAAGCTGCAGAGACCAGTCACAAAGCTCATTCAGATCTGCAATCACCAGTGTTAATTTTGGCAGCAAATTTCAATTTAGTTTTAGTCTTAAGCCTCGTACACACGAACGAGTTTCTTGGCAAAAACCAGCAAGAAACTTGCTGGCAGAGATTTTTTGCCGAGAAATTCGTTCGTGTGTATGGTTTCTCGTCAAGAAAAGCGACAAGAATCTCAACGAGAAAATAGAGAACCTGCTCTCTATTTTCTCGTCGAGATTCTCGTCAGCCTGTTTCTCGACGAGAAAATTGTGTGTGTGTGTACACTTACCTTTTCGCCGGGAAGCCCGCGCATGCTCGAAATGACTTTGACGCATGCGCGGTAGCTTCCTAGGCATAGGTAGGGTGAACCAAGATGGCGGCGACGGCATCGAATGTGACGAGCGCATGCTCGTCGTATTCGATGACGTCACCGCGTTCGCACCATTCAAAGAACCGCGGGTTCTTTGAAAGGAGCGTGTGTACACTCGGCCCGGGACAAGTTTCTTGTCCAAGAATCTCGTCGAAAAAAACGACATGTTTTTTTCGACGAGAATCTCGGCCGTGTGTACGAGGCTTGAGTCTTAGGACTAAAATGGCATTTTAGTTTTAGTCCCATTTTAGTCTTCTGCAATTGTTTTCGTTTTAGTCATATTTAGTCGACTAAATCTCCAGTAGATTTTAGTTGACTAAAATGTCCTACGTTTTAGTCGACTAAAATTTCCAGTACATTTTAGTTGACTAAAACTAAATTCAGTTGTCTAAAATCTAATGGGTGTAATTAAATTGTAATGCATTAGTTACCATTTCTCTACAATTTCCAAACTCATTATCTACTGCTGGAGTGAAGAATCAAATATGTTATTATTTATGGTATTGAGGTATGAACATTTTGAAGTCAAATTTCAATTTAGTTTTAGTCTTAGTCCTTTGACTAAAATGGCATTTTAGTTTTAGTCCCATTTTAGTCTTTTGACTAAAATGCCATTTTAGTTTTAGTCATATTTTAGTCATCTCAATTGTTTTAGTTTTAGTCGTATTTTAGTCGACTAAAATAGTATTCATTTAGTCGACTAAAATGTTTTAGTCGACTAAATTAACACTGGCAATCACAGATTCCCAATACAAGCACGTCTTATGAAAAAAGGTTTCAGACAACGTGTACAGGTAGAACTAACCTGAGGGTAAATGATCACCAACCTCTGAGGGGTATAATATACCCTATGAAGGAACTTTAACTGAATGAAGCGGTCCCTAGCTGAAATCATCGTACAGTCTACACAGTCCTCCCAGTCATCAGTAGTGAGCTCCAGTATATCCGCTTTCCACCTGTCAAAAGTCCTACTACAGGTGTAAGCATATGAATCTGACAACCTAAGATATAAGGAGGATAGGGGTTTGTCCAACAACCTTGATGTCAGCAGCCTCTCAATCCAATCAGGCTCCAGAGTGATCGGTTCTCAGAATTGAGCCCAGGGAGCGTGGCGTAACTGAAAATAGCGGAAGGACATAGCTAGAGGCAGAGCAAATGTATCCCTCAGCTCAGCAAAGAAGGAGATTCTCCCCTCTTCTATAACATGTTTTAAGGGCACAGTGCCCTTGGCTACCCACAGTTGAGGTTCCGGGATCTGAGTGAGGTGTCTCAGGTGGGGATTACCCCATAGAGGGATGTGAGGTGAGAAAGTGCCCTCCATCCTATAAATTTCCCTAGACTGTACCCACACTCGAAGCGTAGTGCGCATAGGTCCAGTGACTCTCTGGTGTGCCCTAGGCCTGCGGTAGACTAAGTTAGTCAATGCTGCATGGAAGCCTAGCAAGGCTGCCTCAAGTGTGACGTAGCTCCTCCCACACGCTACTGCGCATGCGTGACCGATGTTCGGCCATTTTAAGTGAGGGAAACTGACCATCTCTGGTTATGATGTGCTCACACGCTAGTTTTTTATCATTCCGATGTAAGTGCATTACGTTAATAAATTGTGAGACTTCTACAGTATAGAGAGGCCCAGAGTAACGCCGCAGGCATCAACAGAGGGATGGCATGACGGGTTAACGGGGCGGAGCATAGGGGACGCAGGGTTAGCGTGGGGTTGGCAGAGTCAGGGGGGGAGGAGGAGGCTCTGTGTGGTTAGGAGGAAAAGGAAGGGGAGGGGCCAGTTCGCCATGAAGAGCGGAGGGTAAGGAGCTTCCCACCCACCTGCCCTTGTGTTTTAAGGGACTGTTGTTTACTGGTATAGGGTTTAATGACCGTGAGAGGCGGACATTGTGGCGGGGTGCAAGGTCCTTTCTAGGTCATTTGGGCACCTAAAGGCATGGTTAGGGACTTGTCTGAGGTACGGCTCCCAGTTGGCATATGGGTACCTGCTAGTTGTCTTTGAGTCAGAGGTTTTAGCGACTGGAGGCCTGGAAGTGACTAGCAAGTACAGTTATGGGTTATGCCTATTGGACCTTGTGCCCCAGGGTGGTAAAAATGCTGGAAGTTTATATAAAAGGTTATCGTGTTATTATGTTTATTATTGAGAGTTATATACCGGTATATTTTGGTTATATATATTTTGGTTAATAAAATGGCTGCTTTGGCCAATTTACTCCATCTATGTTTTGTGTGGTTACTAGGGGAGGGATGGGGTCATTGTTTAGTAGCATAGCCGTAGTTAATACCATAGTCATGCGCTATGTGGATCTTTCTATCTTTCCAATGAAACGATTACTGACACTACTAAGGGTTTCTGATGATGTCTCCTGGCTTGCTTGTGAGCCCTCCATTACACACCATCTGTGGGTCTTCTAAGAGGCTACCCGGGTTCCTAGTGAGTGGATCTGAGATCCGATTGAGCGCTTTCTGACCCCCCCTGAGAAAGGGTGGTCGCTGGTTTTCTGGTAAGCCTTCAGTGGTATTGTATGGTGGATGTCACGCTAGTGAGTCTTCGGTTCATACTCTCAGCATGGAGTTTATATCTTCAGCACGGATCTATGGACTTTTCTTTGGGATTTCTCTCTCTGGACTTTAGTTTGATCATTCCTAATTGATCACATTGATATTTGTACTTTATTGTTTAACCACTTGCCAACCAGGCCAATTCTGACATTTCTGTCCTACATGTAAAAATCATAATTTTTTTGCTAGAAAATTACATAGAACCCCCAAACATTATATATGTTTTTTTGGCAGAGACCCTAGAGAATACAATGGAGGCCATTGCAGCAATTTTTCAAACGCGTTTTTTTGGGAAAAAAAAAACGTTTTGTGCTTTAAAAAAAAAAGAAAACTGTAAAGTTAGCCCATTTTTTTTGCATAATGTGAAAATAGATACCTAACATGTCACGCTTCAAAATTGCACACGCTCGTGGAATGGCGGCATAGGCGACGCTTTCCATTTTTTTTCTGGTTACATGTTTTGAGTTACAGAGGAGGTCCAGGGCTAGAATTATTGCTCTCGCTCTAACGTTTGCGGCGACACCTCACATGTGTGGTTTCAACGCCGTTTTCATATGTGGGTGGGACTTACGTATGCGTTCCCTTCTGCGTGCGAGCAACCGGGGACAGGGGCACTTTAAAAAAAAATAAAAAAATGTATTGTTAATTTTACTTAAATAAAATTCATTTGACACTTTAAAAAAAATTAAAAAAAATTTGATCACTTTTATTCCTATTACAAGGAATGTAAACATCCCTTGTAATAGGAATATGGCATGACAGGACCTCTTTACAGTGAGATATGGGGTTAATAAGACCCCACCTCTCACCTCTAGGCTTGGAAGCCCTTAACCACTTAAGCCCCGGACCATTACGCAGCTTAATGACCAGAGGTGATTTCACAATTTGGCACTGCGCAGCTTTAACTGGAAATTGTGCGGACATGCAATGTTGTACCCAAACGAAATTTGCGTCCTTTTCTTCCCACAAATAGAGCTTTCTTTTAATGGTATTTGATTGCCTCTGCGATTTTTTTTTTTGGCGATATAAACGGAAAAAGACTGAAAATTTTGAAAAAAAAATGATATTTTCTACTTTTTGTTATAAGGAAAAATCGAATAAACAAAATTTTAGTCATACATTTAGGCCAAAATGTATTCAGCCACATGTCTTTAGTAAAAAAAATGTCAATAAGCGTATATTTATTGGTTTGCGCAAAAGTTATAGCGTCTACAAGTTAGGGTACATTTTCTGGAATTTACACAGCTTTTAATTTATGACTGCCCATCTCATTTCTTGAGGTGCTAAAATGGCAGGGCAGTACAAAATCCCCCCCAAATGACCCCATTTTGGAAAGTAGACACCCCAAGGAAATTGCTGAGAGGCATGTTGAGCCCATTGAATATTTTTTTTTCTTGTCCCAAGTGATTGAATAATGACAAAAAAAAATAAAAAATTACAAAAAGTTGTCACTAAATGATATATTGCTCACACATGCCATGGTTATATGTGGAATTGCACCCCAAAATACATTTTGCTGCTTCTCCTGAGTACGGGGATACCACATGTGTGGGACTTTTTAGGAGCCTAGCCGCGTACGGGACCCCGAAAACCAAGCACCGCCTTCAGGATTTCTAAGGGCACAAATTTTTGATTTCACTCCTCACTACCTATCACAGTTTTGAAGGCCATAAAATGCCAAAATAGCACAAAACCCCCCCAAATGACCCCATTTTGGAAAGTAGACACCCCAAGCTATTTGCTGAGAGGCATGGTGAGTATTTTACAGCTCTCATTTGTTTTTGAAAATTAAGAAATAAAATAATTGTTTTTTTTTTTTTCAAAACTTTGTGACAAAAAGCGAGATCTGCAAAATACTCACCATACCTATCAGCAAATAGCTTGGGGTGTCTACTTTCCAAAATGGGGTCATTTGGGGGGGTTTTGTGCCATCTGGGCATTCCATGGCCTCCGAAACTGTGATAGGCAGTGAGGAGTGAAATCAAAAATGTATACCCTTATGCCGCGTACACATGATCGTTTTCCTTGCCATTTTTTTTCTTGCCGTTTTTCACGTTGTTTTTTTTCATGTTTCCTCTCAAGCCTGTCTTGCGTACACACGATCATTTTAAAAAACGATCAAGCAAAGCGCAGTGACGTACACCACGTACAACGGCACTATGAAGGGAAAGTTCCGTTCTAATGACGCCACCCTTTGGGCCGCTTTTGCTTATTCCGTGTTACCGCGTGTTAGTAAAAGTTTGGTGAGAGACGATTCGCGCTTTTCAGTCTTCGTGCTTTGAAGATCGTTTTGTGGAGTTCAGTTTGTGCTTGTGGGTTCGTATCTGCTTTGCAGTGCTTGTAGTCAGTTCGTATCTGTTTATTCAGTGCGTTCTCGTCTGCTCGTTCCTGTTTTTCAGCTTGTTCTTCATAGGCCTTGCTGTTCTTCCGTTCGTTCTTCTAGTTCGTTCTGAGCTTGCGACCGTTATCTAGCCATGTTGCAGCTACGTACTCGTTGTAGAGTTCGTGCTGTAGTTGGAGCAGGGGTTCATGCTGTATCCCGACTCCAGGCCATGAACAGGGTGAGGAGGAGTTCATGGACCAAGAATTGGTTGCTCCAGCGGCACCAGTTCTGTCACATGCCTTTGTTGCGGGAGATCAGGGAGAATAATCCTGATGACTACAGGAATTTTCTCCGGATGTCTGACCCCATATTTCAGCATCTGTTGGCTTTGGTGCCCCCTTTATTACCAGGCAGGACACCGTTATGCGGGAAGCCATCACTGCTGAGCAGAGGCTCATTGCCACGTTGCGATACCTGGCGACTGGGAGAAGCCTGCAGGACTTAAAGTTCTCCACAGGCATATCCCCCCAGGCTCTGGGGATCATTATACAAGAGACTTGTTCTGCCATCCTCCAAGTTTTGCAGGAGGACTATATTAAGGTAAGTGTTCTTATTTCAAACATCACATTGTATGTATTTATTTGAATGATTTTTTTGGGGGGGTTTATAAGCAGTCCCTAATTCCCATGATTCTTAGCTGCAGGGAATTTCCCCTTTCTCCACATGCTAATTTTTGTTTTTGAATTTTTTCATTAGGCCTACATTAACATTTGCCTTACCTAACCTCTCCAGCATGCTATCCTGGGGCCATACCCACCTTGCCTAGTCCTTTCCATGTATTTTAATCTATGCTCCATCGTAGTGCTTTACCCTAAACGCCCCCTAAAGATTGCCTAGGAATGTAACATTTGTCCCCAAAATTCAGACAGAGTGCTACAGCCTTCATTTGTGATCTCCCCAACTCATCTTCAACCCCCCCCCCCATTTTTTTTTGTGTGTTTTTTTTTTTTTTTTTGCTTTTTTGTTGCTTACTAATAATGTTTTAATTTTTCTGTTTCCCCCAATGTTTGGCCATGAATGATTTTCTTAAATCTGCTTTCAATGTTTCAGCCTCAAAGTATTCATTTATTTTTGATTTCATTCCACAGTTCCCTTCTACGCCACATGAATGGCAGAATGTGGCATCGGACTTTGCCCAACGATGGAACTTTCCAAACTGTGGAGGGGCCATCGACGGCAAACATGTTCGGGTCGTCCCACCACCCCATTCGGGATCCTTTTATTATAACTATAAGGGGTTCCACAGCATCGTCATGATGGCAGTGGTGTCGGCCACCTACGAATTCCTCTATGTGGACGTTGGCAAGAATGGCAGGATGTCTGATGGAGGAGTTTTTGCACAGACGGAGTTTGGGGAACGGCTCCTTTTGGATCAGCTGGCCTTGCCACCAGCGGAGCAGAATGTGGAGGGACTCCCATTTGTGTTTGTGGCGGATGAGGCGTTTGGCCTGGGTCCCCATTTGATGAGGCCATTCCCGCAGCGCACCCTCACCCCTGAGAGAAGGGTGTACAACTATTTGCTGGCCAGAGCAAGAATGGTGGTTGAAAATGCCTTTGGCATCATGGCCAGCCGCTTCCGCCTGTTCCTCACCTCCATCCACCTTGCCCCTTACAAATGGAACCATGTTGTAATGGCGTGTTGTGTCCTACATAATTATCTCCGGGTGCATTCCACAAATTATCTGACTTTGACTGGGCCTGAGGCCACCTTAATGGAAGCAGAACATCTTGTGGCCCTGGAAGCTGGCCATCCAGGCTTGGCCCCCCAAACCGGACGTGAGGTCCGTGACAAATATGTGGATCATTTTGTGGGTAGGGGGGCCATTGAAATGCCTGATGACTTTTAACCTTTTAATTTAGAAAAATAAAACATTATTTTTCTCAAAGATTGGTTTCGTGTATATTTTTAATAATGGTTTATGTTTTTCGGAGGTTTACCTAGTGGACTTGTATTGCCATGTGTATTGTGCATTCTTAATTAGCCTTCATTGTCAGTGTAAACACAAAACATTGCTTAGTTCACAGTAGCACAACATTTACATAATGAAGCCACAACTTCTTGATACCAAAATACCATTTTTTATTTTTGTATTGGACAAATCCTTTTAAATGTAGATGTCCCAAACATTTTTTGCTTGTTAAAACGCATGAACAGCCATGCATACAAAAAAAATGTAAAAAATATATAGGGAAATTTTTTTAGTCCTAAAAGGTTCATTGAAAAACGTACCTGCCAAAACACAGCAAGTTCAACGTTAATTTTTCTAAAAACATTAGGCACGCCCAAAGCACAGCCATGATATTTTGTAGCCTTTCCTCCACCCGCTTGGTATTTTCCCTGATCTCTATCAAGTCTCCCTTTAATTTTTGAAGGTCACGACAGCAGACCATCAGGTATTGGATCAGGATCTGGGCACTGTGATGTGTCAAATTGTTGGGGTCTTCGGCCAGAACTGCACCTACATTAAAAAAAAAACATGTAGTATAGAATATGTATGCCTACATCTATTAACCTGCATCTGTCTGGTTTGATACTGACCTGTTGAGGTGCCACTTTCCACTTCCACAACCTCACGTTCCTCTCCATCATGTGGGTCTGGGGCTATTGTTGAAGGTGTTGGATTTCGAGGCTCATCTGACGTAGCTTTTTGAAGCCCTATGGAGATTGCAAGAAAAGGTATAGTTTCATTATTAATGCCGATTTTTTGGAGAAAAAAAAACCATGAGCAAATAATTTGCAAACATTCTTTTGAAGTGTGGTCCATTTTTCAATGTACCCCCAGTGACAACAGGAACACATGATTGGATACATAGCCAAATACATAGCATATACTTGTTTTTTTTTTTAAATGTCCTTTGGATTTGATCCCTAAAAATAATTGGTGACCAAATTTGCTATCCCAAAAAAACAAATTAAAATGGGTGTTCACACTGGATGATCCAAAAACATAGTTTGATAAACTGTACGGAGAATGAGGTTTAATACGTCCGTTTACTTTGCGGACGAATCTGAAAGATGGTATCTTTCACTGTACGATATCAAAGACAAACATACACGACATAATACAAGTAATAATCTCTAGCAGGGAAAATAGCAATAAAAAACTTTTTCGTATAACTTTCTTGATTCGTTTGTATTGGTCGGGCTCCCGCAACTTCAGCTCAGACCATCGTTTTCTGAGCTGTTCCTTCGTTCTGCACACCCCGAATTTTTGGTGAAGACTTTTGACCACTTTGCCCATAATTTTTGACTTGACCAGATTCGGCCTTTTATACGGCCCATGCTTGGCATCATAATCCTCCCTCTTTAAAATGGCGACCATCTCCACCATTTCCTCGAATGACATGTCGGATGCCTTATATCTCCTGGATCGGGATTTGGGCTCCTCAGGAATTTCATCCTCTGTAGAGGTAATCTCAGCCACCTGTGTCTCTGCCATGTTGCTAAGCACTACGACGAGCGAGAAGGGGCGGGGAAAGTACAATATCGAACGTCAGGGGCGGGGAAAGCGTGCGGAGTTCCACGCATGCGCAGTGTATATCAAGTGCCGATCCATGTGTCGAAAATCCGTTCATTTGGCGGGAGAGGGAGTTCGCAACGAACGTGTTGACCAAGGTACATAACAGTATAAGGATTTTGGGTTCCGCTGAGGAGGAGATTTGGGGCTTTTATATCTGTCCAAAATGCTGATTTGATGATTGTTGCCTGAAACATATGTCTTTTCTTGGTTCTTGATTTTACAGAGAGAATGATTACATTCAAAAACCCGGAGTTCATTGACAAATGGAAAGAACTCCCTATCCTGTGGCAGACCAAAAGTGGGTCCAATAAAAACAAAACGGCCAGGACAGCAGCACTGAAGAGCCTGCTTGCATTTGTCCAAACCCAGATACCCACAACAACTCTCCAAGATGTAAAAACCAAAATTGCTACCATCAGGGGCACATACAGGACCCAGAGGAATATGGTCCTGAAGTCCCAGAGGTCAGGTGCTGCAGCAGATAAGGTTTATAAACCCAGTCTGTGGTACTACAGCAAGCTCTCTTTTCTGGATGACCAGCTGGAAGTGCGGGAATCTCTCTACCCTTCCCCCCAGAGGTCAATCCAGCCTTCCTTGTAGCCAGCCCTCCAGCCTTCCTTGCAGCCAGCCCTCCAGCCTTCCTGGCAACCCTGCTCTGGCTTCCTCTGAGGATCAAGATCAGGTCCTTGAGGAGGCAGATTTGGATATATGGAGCCAGGTAAAGTATTGATATCTCCATTTAGATGTTACAAAAGTGATGAATTTAAATTGATGTTAGTATTGTTAGGTATTTAATGTAAAAAAAAAAAAGGATTTAAAGACCAAGATACAGTAGTGGTCAATTTTGATGTGGACAAGGCAACAATATCAGGAGGCGGAATCTGTGAGACTTTTCTAAATTTTCACATTCAATTCAAAAATGTCTGAAGGTGAACAATGTGTGTGATTGATGGTGGCAAAAAAATAATAAAGTCCCTTTCTTTTTTTACAGCCAGAGCAGAGCCAGGAAGAGGGTGATGGTGGGGACCAGGAGGAGGCTGGGCCAAGTGGCACCCAGGAGGAGGCTGGGCCAAGTGGCACCCAGGAGGAGGCTGGGCCAAGTGGCACCCAGGAGGAGGCTGGGCCCAGCACAAGAGCCCAGATGCCTCCCCTGATAATGAGACCACGAGGGCCAAGGAGAGGTAGGCAGGTGGAGGAGGAAACAAGAGCCTTCCTCAAAGAGGCTACTGCGGCCCTGAGAGAGGCACCCTCTGCTGAGGAGGGCTTTGCCGCAGTCCTGGCCAATAAGCTAGCCCAAATGGACCTGCGGCAAAAGCTGTATAGTGAGACCCTCCTGTTGAAGGTGATCAACAAGGGATTGCTCGGTGAACTCACCAAGTTCACCGACATCACGGAGGTTGTCCCTACTCCTCCACCTCCTCCTCCTACTACTCCTCCTGCCACAACCTCTCCTCCTGATCCCCAGCCTCCGAGGAAGAAACAAACCAAGGCTGCAGGGAAGGCTGCAGAGAAGGCTGGAGAGAAGGCTACAAGGAAGAGAAAAAAATAATGCCTGCTGTAGTACCACAGACTGGGGACATATATGACTTAGCTGCTGCGGTTCCTGACCTCTGGGAGTTCAAGCCAAGATTGGCCTCCTTTTTGGTTTTCACATCTTGGATGGTTGTTGTGGGGTCCAAGCGATGAACAAATGCAAGCAGGCTCTCCAGTCCTGCCATCCCCTTTAATTTGTTATGTTCCGAAATAAAGGATCCTTTTTTTGGCTTTAAATACTTGACTATGTGATTTGTATTTCAAAAGAGAGTTTGCTAGGGAGCAGGCAGGGACATTTCAAATAATATTATTGTTATTAACAAGGGACACAAACCTCCTTGAGGCAAAATGAGACAAATTTTGAAGGTTGGTGTGGGACATTTACCCAAACATAATTTAAGGAAAAAAAAAAAAAAGGCACAGAAAAATGAAGAGGCTAACTTAATTACTAAAAAAAACTCCAAAAAGAACCAAAATTAAAAAAAAAATGATCTTTACATTTCTTCATGAATTTATGAGGGAGATGTGGCTTGAAAAGAATATTTTTCTATCATTAAAAAAAATAGGAATTACTTTAGAAACAAGTTTGGCATAACTCTCAATGTCATTATCAAAAGAGGGTAATTGTTGAAGCATTCTCAAAAGAAGAACGGAATGCGCAGCATTAAAATGATGCTATTAATTCAACCGTGACGAATGTGCCATATTGATTTCCAACGCTAGCTTTACCAAAACGAGCGCTCCCGTCTCATACTTGATTCTGAGCATGCGCGTTTTTTTCACGTCGTTAAAGCATACACACTATCGTTTTTCACGTCGTTAAAAAAAACAACATGAAAAACGACATGAAAAAATAGAGCATGTTCAAAATTTTTAATGCCCGTTTTTCACGTCGTTAAAAACGCTCTGGAGCCCACACACGATTATTTTTAATGGCCATTTTTTTTAATGACATTTTTAACGGCATGAAAAACGATCGTGTGTATGGGGCATTAGAAAGCCTGAAGGCGGTGCTTGGTTTTGGGGTCCCGTACGCGGCTAGGCTCCCAAAAAGTCTCACACATGTGGTATCCCCGTACTCAGGAGAAGCAACAGAATGTATTTTGGGGTGTAATTCCACATATAACCATGGCATGTTTGAGCAATATATCATTTAGTGACAACTTTGTGCAAAGAAAATAAATAAATAAATTGTCTTTTTTCCGCAACTTGTGTCAACATATAAAATATTCCATGGACTCGACATGCCTCTCAGTATATAGCTTGGGGTGTCTACTTTCCAAAATGGGGTCATTTGGGGGGGTTTGGAACTGTCCTGGCATTTTATACACAACATTAGGAAGCTTACATCCACTCTTCTAACCACTTGAAGACAAAGCCCTTTCTGACACTTTTTGTTTACATGAAAACATTTTTTTTTTTTGCAAGAAAATTATGTTGAACCCCCAAACATTATATATTTTTTTAAAGCAAAGGCCCTACAGATTAAAATGGTGGGTGTTGCATTTTTTTTTTCCACACAGTATTTGCGCAGCGATTTTTTAAACACATTTTTTGGGGAAAAAATACACTTTTTTTTATTTTAATGCACTAAAACACACTACAGTATATTGCCCAAATGTTTGATGAAATAAAAAAGATGATCTTAGGCCGAGTACATAGATACCAAACACGACATGCTTTAAAATTTCGCACAAAAGCGCAGTGGCGACAAACTACATACATTTTTAAAAGCCTTTAAAAGCCTTTACAGGTTACGCCGTTAGATTTACAGAGGAGGTCTACTGCTAAAATGACTGCCCTCTGACCTTTGCGGTGATACCTCACATGCATGATGCAATTGCTGCTTACATATGACGCCAGACCGACGCTTGCATTCGCCATTGCGCAAGAGCAGGGCGGGACAGGGGTGCTTTTTTTTTATTATTATTAATTTTGCTTTTTTATTTTATTTTTAAACTGTTCTTTCCATATTTTTTTTTTTTTATCATTTTTATTGTTATCTCAGGGAATGTAAATATCCCCTATGATAGCAATAGGTAGTGACAGGTACTCTTTTTTTGAAAAAAACTGGGGTCTATTGGACCCTAGGTCTTTCCTCTGCCCTCAAAGCATCTGACCACACCAAGATCGGTGTGATAAAATGCTTTCCCAATTTCCCAATGGCGCTTTTTATATCCGGGGGGGGGACATTCCCTCCCACTGCTTGTAAAAGCAGTCCAGAGGCTAATTAGCCGCTAGGATTGCTTTTACATGAAAGTCGGCCGCTGGCTGAAAAGAATGATACCAAGATGATACCTAAACCCGCAGGCATCAATCTGGTATAACCAAAGTCCAGCAACATACCAGTACGTTGCTGGTCCTTGTTGGACATGTATTGTAATCTTCTTTTTCATGCAGCCTGTTGGTAAACCCACCATTAGAATACCTCCCTTCATCCACCCACTTCTAATGATGGGCATACATGCACCATTTATATATGCCGAAGCATGGGGGCATCCTCCCGCAAAAGTTATGCCGCGTACACACGGTCAGACTTTTCCACAGGCAAGCCTCCGTCGGAATTTCGACCGTATGTACGCGGCATTAGGAGCAAAATCGCTCCTCCGCCCCTGCTGCCCCCATGCTTTGGCATATATGCTCTTTTTTTTTTAACTGTGGTGGTGAAATCACCTCCTACAGCACTGGAGTCGCAGGGATCAGGCCTGTCTCTGCGAACGCTGCAGTTATGTGTGTTGTGTTTTGTAAGTGACAGTGATTGATCGATACTGCACTTGGGTGGCCTGGGCTGGACGGAGGGGCAAAACGCAGGTGCTAGCAGGTATCTGGGCTGATCCCGCTAACACTGCGTTTTTGGGAACCCTAAACTGCTGGGGACGCTAGTATAGATCTGATCAGATCAGATATTGATCTGTTCAGATACTATACCACTAAGGGAGGTGTATGCTTCACGCGTGGGTGTTAGCGTTACTGGCACTAACCTGACGCTGCCTGGGGTGTGACGCAGACCCTCTCTGACGCTAAAACCTAATTGATATCACCCGCCGGGCGATCAGGGGGTTAAACCTTTATTGGGTTATATACGGCGGGTGCCCTGACACTATAAAAAGCAAACTAACTAACCAGCGTCACCCGTAACACTTATATGGTGATCACTGGTGAAAGGGTTAACTAGGGGCAATCAGGGGGTTAAAACCTTTATTAGATAATATATGGGGGTACCTGACGCTATAAAAACCTGCGGTGAACCTAAAAAAAATAACTGGCTACCTATCGGCATCACCGACACTAAGACAGCGATCCGAAAAATGATCGCTTGGTGACACTGGCAAAAGGGGGTGAAAGGGTTAGCTGGGGGGGCGATCAAGGGGTTAAACCTTTATTAGGTAATATATGGGGGTACCTGACGCTATAAAAACCTGCGGCGAACCTAAAAAAAATAACTGGCTACCTATCGGCATCACCGACACTAAGACAGCGATCAGAAAAACGATTGCTTAGTGACAGCGGTGAAAGGGTTACCTGGGGGGCGGTCAAGGGGTTAAACCTTTATTAGGGGGGGTTAGGGGGCTACACTGGACCTAAACCTGACACTTTTACAGTCACAAATGTCACTGATTGCAGTGACCATTTATTTACTGATCACTGCAATCAGTGACACTGTGACTGGGGGCTGGGGGGTGATCTGGAGGGGCCTGGGGGGGCGATCGTGTGCCTATGTGTCCTGGTGTCAGTGTGCTGTTTAGTGCACTAACCTGATGTCTTCTCTCATGCGGCGCTCGGTAAATGTGAGCGCCGCATGAGAGATGACATCACTTCCTCCTGCCTGTGTAAACATTACACAGGCAGAGGAAGCTTTTCATTCGCCGGGAGCGATCGCGAGTGGGTGGCCAGAATCGAATGGAGGCCCCCTCATCACGGATCGCTCCCGAAGCGATCCCGGCCGCTCACTGTACCAGAGGGGGGTCCGATCGGACCCCCCACCCATACGAAGGCAGGCATGTACAGGTACGTGATTGTGCCTGTCCGTGCCATTCTGACGACGTATATATACAGTGGGCGCTCGTTAAGTGGTTAAATAAATAAAAATTTAAAAACGATCACGGCTTCCCAGCTGAAACTGCACCTTTTTAATGCAGAGGCCGGGCGTGACGTCATAACATCGCGCCCGGCTTCCGACGATCATAGAGACTCCGGCGATCATCTGGTCCGCCGGAAATCTCTAGGGTCAACATTCGGGGCCAGCGGATCCGTTCTTCGACTCACCGATCGCAGCGGTGAGTCGGTAGAAGCACTGGAGGCCGGCAGGAGGGGGAGGACGTCCCCTCTCGCCGCTTGTAAGAACGATCAAACGGCTGACCAGCCGCTATGATCGTTCTTATGGTGTAGGGAATCGCCGTCTGAAAATGCCGATATCGGAATAATGCCTGTAGCTGCAGGCATCATTCAGATATACCACCACAAAGCCCAGGACGTCATATGACGACCAGCCGTTGGCAAGTGGTTAATATTTGCACTTTAATTTCACATGTTTAGCGCTGCATTTTGTTATACTCTTATGTGACTGGTATCTAAGGTTATAGCGTATAGCTGCTTGATTTTTTTTCCAAGCGTGGATATATATATATATATATATATATATATATATATATATACATACATATATATACACATATATTTTTATCATTCATTTAATACGCTTGATGGATTGCTAAAAGGTTTTCTTCACTTCCTACCACTGCCCGTAGAGTCTGAAGTATCTGACACTTCCGGGAGTGGTGGATGCCTGGTCCCCTGCTAAATACTGTGGTTGCTTCCCCCATCCTTGACTATGGTATTAACTACGGCTTAAGCTATAAAGCCATAACCCCATCCCTTCCCCTAATAACCACTTGAATGGGGTAAATTGGCCAAAGCGACCATTTTATTAACCAAATATATATAACCCAAATATATATATATATATATATATATAACTCTCAATAATAAACATAATAACACATTAACCTTTTATTAATAAACTTCCAGTAATTTTACCACCCTGGGGCACAAGGTCCAATCAGCATAACCCATCACTGTACCTGCTAGTCACTACCCGGCCTCCAGCCGCTAAAAACCTCCAACTCAGAGACAACTAGCAGGTACCCATATACCAACTGGGAGACCGTACCTCAAACGGGTCCCTAACCATGCCTTCTAGGTGCCCATCTGACCTAGCAAGGACCTTGCACCCCGCCACCCCGGCCACTACTTGCGGCCATCCAAAACCACCACACCTGTACCTAAAGATCCCTACAAAACAGGGCGGGAGGGTGGAAAGCTTCTTACCCTGCGCTTATCGTGGCGACTGGCCCCTCCCCTTCCTTTTCCTCTATCTTGAGCTTAGCCTCCTCCTCCTTTTTCCCAACCCCACGCTGACCCTGCGTCCTGTGGCTCCGCTCCGTTAACCCCTGTCATGCCGGCCCTCCACTGACGCCTTCGGCATTGCTCCATGCCTTACTTTATGTCACTATTGTATTCTGTAGAGGTCGATGGGAGGTACCACAGAGGGTAGTGGGGGGATAAGGCACCCGACACACCCGGAAGTGTCACATGCAGAACATTTTCAGACCATGTTAGCTCTGAAAGAGCAAATATTGGCATTGCAGGTGTAGGGACAGGAGAGTGATAACTGTTCTTTTAAAAGCACTGCATTTTATTTTTTGGGGAAGAGACGAGGTCACATTTACCACAACATGTCCTTACCCTTTAGCAACCCATTCACTCTACTAATTCAAGCCCATATATAAGGAAGGAATTTTTATTGAATGCTGTGATCACTTTACATGACACTTAATGCTTTTCTTTTCACATTTTTTAATCAAATAAAAAGAAAAAAAAATTTATTCATGCAAATGAGATAGTAACAGATAAACATAATTACACTTAATTATAGGCCTTTTTACTAGGATATTAAAAATTAAAATTAAAATGACTTTGTCTTTCCACACTCTGCTCTACAAAAGATGCAATCTCAGCTAAGTTATATAGTGATCTGTGGTGATGTAAGTCCATATTAATGCAGCCTTAAAGTGGACCTGCCATCAAAACATTTTTTCATGTGTGCTAATTCATGTGTAACACAGGTACACTATGTGGCCAAATGTTTGTGGACATCACTACTATACAGTATATGCTTGCTGGACTTCCCATTCCAAAACCATGGTCTTTAACCACTTAAGGACCGAGCCTCTTTCTGAGATTTGGTGTTTACAAGTTAAAAACTGTTGTTTTTTTAATCAAAAATTACTTAGAAAAAAACAATATATAATGTTTGGGGGTTCTAACACCCTAGAGAATAAAATGGCGGCCGTTGCAATACTTTTTGTCACACAGTAGTTGCGCAGCGGTCTTACAAGCGCACTTTTTTTGGAAATAATTCACTTTTTTAATTAAAAAATAAGACACCAGTAAAGTTAGCCCAATTTGTTTTTTATATTGTGAAATATAATGTAACTCTGAGTAAATTGATAACCAACATGTCACGCTTCAAAATTGCACCCGCTCGTAGAATGGCGACAAACTTTTACCCTTAAAAATCTCCACAGGCGACGTTTAAAAAATTCTACAGGTTGCATGTTTTGAGTTACAGAGGAGGTCTAGGGCTAGAATTTTTGCTCTCGCTCCAACGATCGCGCCGACACCTCACATGTGTGGTTTGAACACAGTTTTCATATGCGGGCGCAGCTCAAGTATGCGTTCACTTCTGCGAGTGAGCTCGTCGGAGACGGGGCGCTTTAAAAAAATAATAATTTTTATGTCATTAAAAAAAAAATCCCTTTAAGAGCATTGGGCAGAAGTGACGTTTTGACGTTGCTTCCGCTCTGCAATGATATGGAGATGGGTGGGGGCC
This sequence comes from Rana muscosa, assembly GCA_029206835.1. Lineage (NCBI taxonomy): Eukaryota > Metazoa > Chordata > Amphibia > Anura > Ranidae > Rana > Rana muscosa. The sequence goes on along the minus strand of CM055125.1, from coordinate 334,041,834 downwards.
ATCTTCCCCTCACTCGTCTCCATACCCAGCCAGGGACAGCATCCGATCGCCTCTGGTAATCGGCGGAGGGCACCGGAGAGCAACGAGAGGCGATCATTGGGAGGGAGCATCATTTGGAGGGGGCCTCATAATTTTGCCCATATAGTGTAGCAAGGGAATAAGAGTCTGGTCCATACAAGTTTAGAATCAACGTACCTGATAAGGGAGGCTTCAAGTGCAGTCTCCAATATCACCAAAGGGTCGCACATAAAATTAAGTGAATATTCATTCTCTGAGAAAGCACACACAACAGGACATAGTAAGAGACTGTAGGCATGATACAAGAGATGGTCAGAGATTGTGAATGTGATACAAGAGATCAGCGGTGGCTGGTCCATAAACGGTGCAAGGGCGCCGTCCCCTAATCTCCATGCGTCCAGCTCCCCGCATAGATTTCTACAGGGTTTTTTTTTTAAGCACATGATTAGAGCCTGAGGCTGTGCCCCAAACCCACCCACTTGTGACATTAGCGAATCCACATTCACAATTGTCTTCCTGCATTTCTTCCCGGCCAATCAGGACAGGAAGTGGATCCAAAGACCAGGAGGAGAAGTCAGGGAAGCGTTGGAAGCTGCCCGCGACCTGGATGGGGTAAATGCAGGTGGGCGAACAGACAAACAAGCAGGTGGTTTGTTCGCCACCCCCACCCCCCCCAAAATGGAGCACCAGCCGCCACTGCAAGAGATGGTCAGAGACTGTGGACATGATACAAGAGATGGTCAGAGACTGTGGACATGATACAAGAGATGGTCAGAGACTGTGGACATGATACAAGAGATGGTCAGAGACTGTGGACATGATACAAGAGATGGTCAGAGACTGTGGACATGATATAGGAGATGGTCAGAGACTGTGGACATGATGCAGGAGATGGTCAGAGACTGTGGGCACTATACAAGGGATGGTCAGAGACTGTTGTAGTATGATCCAAGAAATAGCCAGAGATTGCAGACATGCTGCAAGAGTCAGACTATGAACTAGATATAGGAGTTGTTGGAGACTGGGAACATGCTTCAAGAGAGTCATAGACTGGAGACACATTACACAAGACTGCTAGAGATCATTGCTATAACAGGGCAATGGGGAAACAGATTAGTGTCTACAGGTGACCTACGGGCCACACAAGAAGCACCAAAGGGCCGCATGTGGCCCCCCACTTATCTTTGCTGCTGCACATATGTACTGTCATCAAAACAAGCTCATTTCTGCATGTTTTATCCCTTTACCACAGGCTTTTTTCTCCCTAAAACCCCTGGAGTTCTAGAGTGTTTTTCTTGCTTCGGCATTGCCTCGGTTCTGCACATCTTTTAGGTTATCATTTCTGAGAATGCCAGCTTTTCACATGGCTTACTTTTTCATAATACATATAATGACACCATACAAGTCAGTAGGGGGCATGGGAGGTAGGTACGATCAATTGAAAGATCGTCTGCGGAGGAGGCACTGCTGGAGGCTAGAGCGGCAGTAATGTCGGGCTAGAGCTCCGCTCCGTGAGGGGGAGAATACCGCTAATAAAGGAAGCCCGCGGACATTCAAACACCCGCAAACAAGACACTTCAAACCAGAGAGGTGAGGGGAACATTTATATGCTAAAATGGTTCTTGGAGGTGCCCGTAATAAGTCCAAAACCAACCCTCACAGCGGGACCCCAGTGAAAGCAAATACTAAGCATACTAATAAGGCGCCAATCACCTCAGAGACACTCACCTCAGAGAAGAGGAACATGTGTAAGCTGCCTAAACTATTCTCCCCAGAAGACTCTGAATCTGATACAAACCTAAACATGTCAGGTGAATCACAACAAGATGCTACAATTCCCTCAAGCATACTGAAACAATTTGAGAAAATGCTACATAAAGCTTTAAAACAAACGTCAGAACAAATCACCAATAACCTAACTAAGGAAATCAGAGAATTGGGGCACCACACTGAAGCTCTGGAGATGAAAATAGAAGACATTGAAAATTCTACTCAATACTTTCTATATGAACTAGATACCCTTAAAGAGGAAAATATTACCTTACAAAATAAACTTGAAGATTATGAGAACCGCGCTAGAAGGTCAAACCTGCGCTTCAGAGGGATACCTGAGACAGTAATAGACTTACAATCAACCATAACAGCGTTATGCCAAGAGTAGGGCCGAAACAACTAATTGATTAATCGACAACTAATCGATTATGAAATTAATCGATTACTATTTTCATAATCGATTAATCGGCCAGTAACATAATGGGGTTAAAAAAAACTAAAATAAGCCCTTTACAGTACAAAGAGCAAATCGCTACTGGAAATATTACTTTCACTGTCCCACAGTAAAAAATGAACCCCTTACAGACATTATTTGCTCTTTTTGTACAAATTTTTTTTTTTTTAACACCATTATGTTACTAAGCATCTCAGGCCCGGGTCACACCTCTGTGTTTTTTTCGTTCTTTTTGCAGAAACACAATACAGGTAATTTACATGGTTTCCTATGGGACACGTTCACATCCATGATTTTTTCAGCTGCTGCGTATTTGGAAAGGGCAAGGACTTTTTTTAACGCAAAACGGTGCTATTTTGTTTTTTTGGTTCAATATACTTCAATGGAGAAGCTGCAGAAAAGCATGTAATAATGTGTTTTTGCAGCAATTTGTGTTTTTTAGTCTGCCCAACAACAAATTGGCCAAAAAAATATGAAAAAATGCAAATCGCAGCAAAATTACCCTTTTTTTTTTTTTTAACGGTTATTAACCGATTAATCAATTAATCGAAACAATAATCGGGCAACTAATCGATTATGAAAATAATCATTAGTTGCAGCCCTAGCCAAGAGCTATATCCAGGTATTCCTGTGGAGCGGCTGGAGATGGACAGAGTCCATAGGGCTCTTATGGCCAAAAAAACTGATGGTCCCCCTCAGGACATCATTGCAAAATTCTATTTTTATAAAACAAAAGAACAACTCCTGGACGCAGCCAGAGAAAAGAATAACTTAACTTTTCAGGGCCATAATTACCAAATCTTTGCGGACCTATCCCAGCTGACAATTTCAAAGAGACGCGCAATGAAACCCCCACTTAATGGACTTGCAACGCCATGGTATTAAGTATCAGTGGGGATTCCCTTTCTCCCTGCGGTTTACTCACAAAGGTTCCAGAATCTCCTGTAAAACTGCAGAAGAGCTGCTGCAAGCACTCCAAGATCTTAACTTAACAGAAAACTCCTCAGCAGCATCATCATCACGAAGAAGAACAGCCTCTTCCTCATCTCTTCACAATTCATCCCAACCTGAGATGAATAATGGCAATCAGCATACCCACAAAAGAGGACGATTTGCAGCTTCACCCCAAGCTCAAGATAGCTCCATGGACTGACAGAACTTTATGATGACACCCCTCTAACTGCTACGGCATGCTGCAGCATCCTGTACAAAAACAGCAAGACAACAACTGATGAAACAACCTCCTTCACTCAAACCTTGACATTCTTTCTGACATAACAGTAAATGTCCCAAACCTTGGGGACATTCCTAACCCTAAAGCCTCGTACACACGATCGGATATCCTATGGATTCTAATCCGATGGTTTTGTCCATCGGAAATCCGATGAAGCTGACTTCCATCAGTCTTGCCTACACACCATCAGTCAAAAAACCGACCGTTCCAAACGCGGTGACGTAAAACACTCCGATGAGCCGAGAAAAATGAAGTTCAATGCTTCTGAGCATGCGTCGACTTGATTCTGAGCATGCGTGGGTTTTTTATCCGATGGACTTGCCCATAGAATAGATGATCGGAGTTTTCGATCGGTTTTTTATCCATCGGAAAAATGTAAAACATGTTCTATTTTTTAAAACCGATGGAAAAAAGACCGATGGGTCCCATACACGATCGGTTTGTCTGATGAAAACAATCCATCGGACGGTTTTCATCGGTTAAACCGATCGTGTGTACCGGGCTTTATACATTTATTAACCCCTAACAGAAAATAGACTTATGGAACAAACTTTCCGTCCTGCAATACATTTTTTTTTTTCATTCATTTTTATCTTAATAATTTTGCTTCAATCTTGCATAAGATTGAAATATGCTAATGATAAAACCTATGGAAATTGGCTAGCAAAACTTTTTCCTTTTCTTTTTCGCTTAATTAACATTTTATGGAAGAACAGCAATGCAGTCAATTGCTGAACAAAATCTCCTCTACATGTTTTTCTAAATTTTTCTCTGACCTAGTAATAAGCTTTCTAACTTTAGAGGCAATTCTGGTCCTCATCTACTACAAAACAATAATGGATTTTGCCTAAATAATGGATCCATTAATTTGTTTAACAAATATTTTTATCTTTATTTATTTTTTACCCTCATTTATCAATTTTGCCTCATTTTCACATACAATATTGATGCAAACTTATGCTATTGCTAAAATAAGTTTGCAATCTCTTCTTTTTTTTTTTTATCCTTTTTGGCCATATGGCCCCTGTTGCAGTTCAATTGTTAAGCAATCCTTCTCTATTAGGATTTTTTATTAAATTGCCAACGTTGAAAATAGTTCATACAATTACAAGTTTAAGTGTATTCTGATCCGCTTATCTAAAACATACAATAATTGACCGACTACACTCCCATAGGTTAAAACATATCTTGGTTATGGTACTTTACCGTAATATCAGGTTTCGTTAGTATCATCCCATTTAGTAAACTCCAGATCCCCCCCCCCCCCACATACTATACTCAATTATCTCCTCTAAAGCCCCGTACACACGGTCAGACTTTTGCCCAACAAACTTCGTTTTAAGCAAGTCGGACCAACAATCCGACCGTGTGTACGCTCCATCGGACAAACTTTTTTCGTTTGGTTTTGGATTTCATCGGACAAAAGTTGGGTCTGCAAACGGACAAACTTTTGCCCAACAAAAGTCCGATGGAGCAAAGTCCTACCGTGTGTACAGAAAACCATCGGACTTTAGTCCGATGGACAAAACAACTAATGTTAAAATCAACGAACAATAGCAGAAGTTGACCAAAGGGTGGCAGTAAAGATCAGAAAAGAGCAGAAAAAACACGTGATGTTGTAAGAAGTTTTAAGAAAGTTTTCAGAAAAGTCAGAGTGTGTGTATGCTATGGGTGTTCCCAACCAACTCCGTTCGGACAAAAATCCACGGAAAAGTCCGATGGAAGTCCGACCGTGTGTACGAGGCTTAACACTGAGAAACGTCCAATACGCTTAATTCAAGATCCTACTAAACATACTTATTCAGGATATATAATTTCATACATTTGGGCTATAGATTTTTTCTATTTTATTTAAAAGCGGACTCCCTGTGCACGGATGTTACATGTGCCTCCACCTGCTTTCCTCTGGTCCTCGCGGAAATATGCGGGGATCAGACGAGGGCCCCCTACCCCTTGTCTGGGAATTTTTACCCCAGGCAAGGGAAACTTCTAAATCTTCATATGCCTGTATTAACCTAATGCATTTTATTCTTTCTTTTGTTTTTGGTTTTTTATTTCCTTTTTTTGACAGATTGTACTGGATTTTCATTCCTAACTACTTCAACTAACTCCGCGTGGATCGAGCCGAGTAGCCACTACCCTGGAACATTTGGTAAGTGCGGTTTGCTGTACCGGTTACCATGGCTCCCATAAATATTCTATCCCTTAATGTCCAAGGTTTCAATGTGCCGCAAAAAAGGACGAAAGCCTTTCGTTCTTTCCAAGCCAAAAAGGCACATATTGTGTGTTTGCAAGAAACTCACTTTACTCCAGCTTCCACTCCCAAATGTTATAGTACCTCATACCCACAAGTATACACAGCTTCGGCTTCAACTAAACAACGTGGCACACTCATTGCATTTCACCGTAGTACACAATTTACTTTGCATTCTGAAATCAAAGACCCAGAGGGTCGCTACCTAATTTTAACAGGGTACATTATGGACACCCCAATAACTGTGGTTTCATACTATGCTCCTAACCACCAACCTTTACCCTTTCTTTCACATCTTTTCCAAGTTATTAATTCACATAAAATGGGTTCACTATTTGTATGTGGAGACTCCAATCATGTCCTCCTACCATTTCTGGACAAAACACCATATTCCTCCCCACGTTATCAAGCCAGTAGATCCCTCGCTCAACTTCTCAATAAATATAAACTAATCGACTCCTGGAGAGAATCCAACCCAACGAAAAGAAATTATACATATTTTTCAAACCCACACCAAACATTTAGCCGCATAGACCACATATTTGTAACGATAGGAATGGTACCTGAATTGATAGCCTCCAATATTATCCCTATTCCCTGGTCAGATCACAACGCAGTCTTTACCTCAATAGCATCTATTCTACCTAGAGCACATGACCGCACCTGGTACCTGCCAGATGTTTTACTTAAACACCCCTCATACCGCTTGTCAATTGAGAAGGCCTTAACAGAATATCTAGATCATAATACAAATACTGATATCTCGTCTCTCACTCTTTGGGAAGCTCACAAGCCGGTTATGAGAGGAATACTTCAACAAAAACTAGGGGTACTTAAAAGAGAATGCATAGCACTTGCAAGACACTTAGAAACTAAGTTCAATGCATCTTACACAGAATTTCAAAATAACCCCACTCCCAAAACAAAAGGATGCTTTGAAAAAGCTCGACTTGAATATGAACTATTCCTCTCAGAATCTGCTAATAAATCAATATATAATACCAAACATGCATTTTACATGAAATCCAATAAAACAGGCACTTTTTTAGCAAGAGCGTTGAATTCTATCAATAAATCTTTCAAACCTTTAAGACTCAAATTGGCCAACAATGCATATACCAGTAACCCCCTCAAAATTGTAAAAAAATTCAGTACTCACCTTAAAGCATTATATACAGAGACAAATAAATTTAATAGAAATATGTCTGACTCCTTCTTTTCAAATATTAATCTTCCCCAAATGTCTGAATCTCAAAAAAAGTTACTAGAAGAACCCATTACTAATGAAGACGTGATAGCAGCAATCAAAACATTAAAAATAAATAAAAGGTCTGGTCCAGACGGGTTCTCAGCTCTGTACTATCGAACCTTCACCGACACTATCTCCCCCCTATTAGCAAAAGCTTTTAATGACCTATTACAAAATAAATCTTTTAGACAAGAATCACTATTTGCTACAATTTGTATGATTCCTAAACCATTTTCTGATGACACTCTAAGCACAAATTATCGTCCCATCTCCATGCTAAATACAGATATTAAGGTATTAGCCAAAATATTAGCGACCCGTCTTAACAAAATTATCGGCACTCTTATACATAGGGACCAGGTAGGCTTCATGCCCTCACGCCAAGCGGGAGATAACGTACGCAGAGCAGTCCTTCTGGCTCACATTGCTAAGACGCGCAGAATTCCAACCTGCTTCCTCTCGTTGGACATTAAAAAAGCTTTTGACTCTGTCTCATGGCCCTTCCTGAATTATACCCTGCAGAAATGGGGCTTCGGCCCTAACTTCACCAACTGGGTTATGGCTTTATACAACAAACCTAAAGCACACGTCAAATATGCAGGCTATAGTTCAGACCCTTTTATCATAGAGAGAGGCACGCGGCAAGGATGCCCTTTATCCCCCTTATTATTTGCCTTACTCATTGAACCATTGGCACAAAAGATCAGATCTGACCCTACTATAACTGGTATTGAACTTGGTGGATATCAGCACAAACTTTGTCTATTTGCGGATGATATCCTTTTATTTCTCTCATCACCCCAAGTTTCTGGCCCGAATCTCGTTCCCATACTCAATAAATTTGCAGAAGTTACTGGTTTATTCATAAATCCCAAATAATGTTTAGCGTTAAACATATCCCTTTCGGAATTGGAACTGAGATCTGCGAAAATTGGCCTCCCTTACACATGGAATAGCAAATCGATTCCATATTTAGGGATACATCTCACACCATCCTTATCTGACTTATTCTCACTTAATTATCCCCCAATTATAAAACAGTTAACAAAACTGATGAAATCATGGTCACATCTCCCGTTATCGTGGTTTGGAAGATTAAATGCTGTCAAAATGACATTATTACCGAAACTTTTATATTTATTTAGAGTCTTGCCAATTTCTATCCCAGCCTATCATCTGCGAATATTACAAAGGAAATCACTGTCATTTATATGGGGATCTTCCAAGCCACGAATACAAACACATACACTCTATCTTCCCAAAATTAGCGGAGGATTAGGATGCCCTAATTTTGCCTATTACTACAGAGCAGCACACATAGCAAGTCTTACTAAATACCAGGCATGCCACGAAAACCCCATTATGGGTGTCCATAGAAGCCACTGAGTGTGACCCTCTCCCAATATCCAACTTATTATGGATGTCGCCAAGAGACCGTAAAAAACGAAAAAACCCTATAACTAAACATTTAATTTCCCTTTGGGACAGATTCAAGACTAATACTTCTCTTCAATCCCTGCACAATCCTCTACTGTCATTCTTTAAAAACCCAGCATTCTATCCTGCATGGATATATCCTAAATCCTTTAAAGAATGGGTGTCCAGGGATGTCTTATATATGCACAAATTTTTGAATGCATCGTCATTTATCACATTCCCATCCTTATGTGAAAAATATGGTCTTCCGCAATCTGAGTTGTTTAGATATTTACAAATTAAAAACTCTTTTACACCCCTCTTGAACACTACAACTTCATTGTCACAACTGTCCAGTTTCGAAGATATTTGTCAAAAGAATCCCCATGCCAGAGGTGCAATATCCACTATATACTCGCATATGCTGATACATTCTTGTGGTGATAAACCGTCTTATGTTGGGAAGTGGGAGGGGGATTTGGAACGAACATTAGAGATTTCAGAATGGAACCAAATATGGTCAACAACTAAAACAGCTTCTCCCAACATAATAGCTAGTGAAGCCAATTACAAGGTCCTGACAAGGTGGTACCTGGTACCAGCCAGGGTAGCCAAATATGTGCAGAACTATTCACCACAATGTTTTAGAGGTTGTACGGATTTGGGCACCTATTTTCATATTTGGTGGTCATGTCCTAAAGCACAAACATTCTGGAAAGGTATATTTAAAATTGCAACTAAATTACTAGGGAAAACAATCCTTCCTGATCCTGCAATGGCTCTACTTAACCTAAAACCAGACTCTATTCCACATACTCAATTCAAATTGCTGGTGCAACTCTTCACAGCTGCCAAACAGACACTAGCAAAATCTTGGAAATCACCTAAATTGGTCTTACAGGAAGCTATAGCTAAAATGAATTATACCATGACCCAAGCCAAGATGGCCACTATTGCAATGGACATGATCCCCAGAAAAAATGTGGCAGCCCTGGATTATATATAATATGCCAACTTTGGACAATAGGGTATTAATGCCATGGTAGCCGAATCAGCATGTTATATATACCATTGTTCAACTTCTCTTGGATTTGAAAGGTGACTCTCGGCTCGACCACGGGGACCCCCCTTATATTCCAGTACTCTCTTTTTTCTCCACTTTATTTTCTTATACCTTTTTTCACTTATTTTTTTTTTTTCCTTGCCCTTTGTTTTTTGCTATTTTATTACTATGATGTTGAAGCTCCCTTAGTATTGTTAATAACTCTTTGCTCCACAGAGGATAATATATATATATTGGTAGTTACTAATAATTGCATAAAACCTCTAAAACTTAATATTATTACCACTGGAAACTAATTAATATGCCATACTTTGTCCACAAGTATCTACTAATATGTTTACTTATTGAAATAAGAATATTTGAGCTTCTCTATTTTTGATGTATTTAATGTATCATCTATAATTTGTATCACAACTTGTACTCAATAAAATATATTTGACAAGAAAGATCGTCTGCAAGCCTCTACATACCAAGGCCAAAAGGGGGCATGGAAGGTAGGCACGATCCATTGATAGATTGTCTGCAAGCCACCACATACCGAGGTCAGAAGGGGGCATCAGAGGTAGGTGCAATCCATTGATAGATCGACCACGAGCCTCCACATACCGAGGTCAGTAGAAGGCATGGGAGGTAGGTACAATCCATTAATAGATCAGCTACAAGCCTCCACATTTCGAGGTCAGTTAGAAGACATAGGAGGTAGGTATAATCCATTGATAGATCGGCTGCAAGTCTCCACATTCTGAGGTCAGAAGGGGCCATAAGAGGTATATATGATCCATTGATAGATCTTCTGCAAGCCTCCACATACCAAGGCCAGAAGAGGGCATCGGAGGTAGGTACGGATCCACTGATAGATCATCTCAAAGTCCACACATACTGAGGTCAGAGGGGGGATTTGGAGGTAGATACGATCCATTGACAGATGGGCTACAAGCCTCCACATATCAAGGTCAGAAGGGAGCATTGGAGGTAGGTAGAATCCACTGAAAGATTGGCTGCAAGCCTCCACATACCGAGGTCGGAAGGGGGTATGGAAGATAGGTACGATTCATTTATAGATCAGCTGCACACCTCCACATACCGAGGTCAGAAGGGGGCATGGAAGCTAGGTAGGATCCATTGACAGATCGACTACAAGCCTCATACACACACCACAGGTTGAACTTGATGGACTGGTGTCTTTATTCAACCTTACCAACTATGTATCTACCGAGGTGGAAAGGAGGATGGATGGTAGGTAGGATCCATTGATAGATTGGCTACAAGCCTCCACATACCAAGGTCAGATGGGGCCTGGAGGGTAGGTGTGATCCATTGATAGATATTCTGCAAGCCTCCACATACTAAGGCCAGAACAGGGCATCAGAGGTAGGTACAATCCATTGATAGATAATTTCAAAGCCCACACGTACCAAGGTCAGAAGAGGGATTTGGAGGTAGATACGATCCATCGACAGATGGGCTACAAGCCTCCACATATCAAGGTCAGAAGGGAGCATTGGAGGTAGGTAGAATCCACTGAAAGATTGGCTGCAAGCCTCCACATACCGAGGTCGGAAGGGGGATGGGAGGTAGGTGCGATCCATTGATGGATCGGCTACAAGCCTCCACATAACGAGGTCAGAAGGGAGTATGGAAGGTAGGTACGATCCATTGATAGATCAGCTGCACCTCTCCACATACCGAGGTCGGAAGTGGGATGGGAGGTAGGTGCGATCCATTGATGGATCGGCTACAAGCCTCCACATAACGAGGTCAGAAGGGAGTATGGAAGGTAGGTACGATCCACTGACAGATCAGCTGCACGTCTCCACATACCGAGGTAAGAAGGGGGCATAAAAGCTAGGTACGATCCATTGACAGATCGACTACAAGCCTCACACACACACACACACCAGAGATTGAACTGGATGGACTGGTGTCTTTATTCAACCTTACCAACTATGTATCTACCGAGGTGGAAAGGAGGATGGATGGTAGGTAAGATCCATTGATAGATTGGCTACAAGCCTCCACATACCAAGCTCAGATGGGGCCTGGAAGGTAGGTGTGATCCATTGATAGATCAGCTGCACGCCTTCACATACAGAGGTCAGAAGGGGGCATGGAAGGTAGGTACAACCCGTTGATAGATCGATTGTAAACCTGCATATACTGTAGCGCAGCATTGGGGGCATACAACATTGTGATCCCCTAGTAGCCGTCACCCATTTGGAAAAGTAAGTAGAGATCCCAGACAAATGTGTGTCCAATGCTGCAATCCCCCCCCCCCCCCAGGAATTCTCCAGCCTGAGCACTTCAGATACATACAATATTTTGTGCTAGTAATGCTTTCATTTTCATTGACCAATATACATTGCACATTTAAAAGTCCACCAGGAGGAGGCACCACATCCCTCGAGATACCTCGGTGGTGATCCTGTAACCGGCGGCAGGCTTTTTGGAGGCCGCTGCCTTTTGGAAAGCTGCTGTTGATGGGATTATGGTTATCGTATAGTTACGTAACCTCATTACACTGATCATTTCCTATGTAGAGGGCAAACATCTGCCTTTTACGTTACATTAAAGCAATATGTTTGTTTTGCAAAAAGACTGAAAGGTTATTTCGAGGTTCTGGTGTATTGCAGAATCCCGACCAATCATTAGAATAAATGAACTCGATGAACAGAAATACATTTGACAGATGTGAAAATGACTCATTATGACACCGGAATTCAATGTCATAGGATGGAGGTCTCGGGATGGGAGGGTCTGCAGACCAATCGCTGCGAACAAAGGGTGGCGGTGACAAGCCTGCACGCTCATGGAGTCAGCATGGAGGTTGAACATCACAGGGAATTATGAGACTAATGAAGTGATAATCCAGGGGAAAAAATCCGTTTAGCTGATGTATAAATAGTAACTTTAGACTTCAAACGGTCTCTGGAGCTCATGGAGAGGACACGTTGGTTCAGGTTAGAGCTCCATCCTTTGACGTAGAAACTAATGCCCAGAGCTGCTGACTGTCCATCTCTAGGATCAAAATCCCTCTGGATTTAACCAGATGCCCTTTCTCTTGGTCTGGTGTATAAATCTCAATACAAAAATGTATAAAATGTATATACTGTACTATAAATTACCAAAAGTATTGGGATGCCTGTGTTGCTTTGTGCACTGGTCCAAATCATTTGGTGGAGTGGGGATTATGGTGGGGGGTTGTTTTTCAGGGGTTGGGCTTGGCCCCTTAGTTCCAGTGAAGGGAACTCTTAAGGCGTCTGCATACCAACACATTTTGGACAATTTCATGCTTCCAACTTTGTGGGAACAGTTTGGGGACGGCCCTTTCCTGTTCCAACATGACTGCGCACCAGTGCACAAAGCAAGGTCCATAAAGACATGGCTGAGCAAGTTTGGGGTAGAGGAACTTGACTGGCCTGCACAGAGTCTTGACCTCAACCTGATAGAACAACTTTGGGATGAATTAGAGCGGAGACTGCTAGCCAGACCTGCTTATCCAACATCAGTGCCTGACATCACAAATGCTCTTCTGGAAGAATGGTCAAACATTCCCATAGACACTCCTAAACCTTGTGGACAGCCTTCCCAGAAGAGTTGAAGCTGTTATAGCTGCAAAGGGTTGCAAATAGCAATCCCAACTTGGATTGAAAAACAATACTGACCCATAAATATTAACCCCTTGCTGCTCAAGCAATGCATATGTGCGGTCAGGGAAGCTGACTGCTGGGACTGCTCCGGACTGCTGTAAACTCCCCTCTAAGGCACAGGCCTACAGCCTGGCCATCGTACTCAAGGCCCTGTGGAGTGAGACATTCTCTACTCACACACACAACAGGACCCATACTGGTGCATGTTAAGCCCCTTTTTTTACTGTGATAGTTACAGCCCTAAAAGTCCTGGAGGACATTACCTGTCACTACATACAAGCAGCCTCCGCCCAGCAGTATACCCAGCTGTTGTTCATTGCGATTTTCACTATGACTGGCTAGTTGTTACCGACAAATAGCCAATCAAATCTTACCTAGGTGTGTGTTGCCATCGGCAGCACATTATCCGGCCTATCACTGTGCTCCTGAAGAAGCGGTAACTCACGAAACTAGTAAAGCAAATCAAGACCACACATGATACACTGGACCCATGGCTCTCGCCAGGGCCGTTTGAAGGAATTTGGGGGCCCCAAGCAAAATGGACATGGAGGCCCCCCCCCCCCCCCCCCGGCCTCACGCAAAGCCTACAGGAACCACAGCATAGCGATACAGTTTAAGCTCACCCACACTTTATATAAATAAAAAAGGTTTACAGTGCAAATACTGCTGTTGCATATAATCCAACATACTTAAAACACATACACACTCACATTAACATTAAGATGCTGTTTAGGACTGTTTTTGGACCGTGGGATGGACAGGGGGACCGTGGGATGGACAGGGGGACAGTGGGATGGACAGGGGGACTCCGCACTTTAATATCCACATCATCTCCCCCACTGTAATGTCCACATCTCCCCCACTGTAATGTCCACATCTCCCCCCTGTAATGTCCACATCTCCAGTCCCCACATCACACCTCGGCCGCTGCTGCCGGGTGTACCAAGATGGCCGCCGCCCTGGAGCTAGGCCGAAGCCGCGGCCTTTCCTATGGCCGCAATCTGCGGATCGGCTCAGGGCGGAAATCTAGGACAGTGACAGGCAGCAGCAGGCACCCTAGGCTGGGGCCCCAGGCCAGCTCGGGGCCCCAAGCAATTGCTTGTTTTGCCTGTCCTGTTCCGTTGGCCCTGGCTCTCGCTAACTTGCTTCATACAATCACTGTTTTACCAGCCTCTGGTTTGCTGGTTTTGCATTCCAACTAAGGTGGAATGCTTGCATGTTATATACATTGAAGTATTGTTAAAGCGTGAACCCAAGCCCTGTATCTAAGTATAAACAAACTGTTATTGTTTGAATGTTTATATGTATTTTTTCATTACTTTGTTTAAAAATAAATACCCCTAGTTTTTTAAAACATTTATCCATGTGCCGCCTAAAGTCCTTTTTTCTAGTCTATTTATGTTTCTCCTATGATATCGGGATGTTGGCACATTTGTATATGTGCATCCACAGTGTCACCCTGTGAGGATGCACGTTTAAGCAAATTTTTTCGAAATAGATGTCCAGCGCATCCCCTTTCCTTGTGTAGCGGGGTGTTAAATTTAGGGGAAGTGTCTGAGTGGTAATTAGGCTCAGACACACTAACTGTTAGGGTATATGGACCATTTCTGTCCATGGGAGATGGTGTTGGTGTGCAGTTCCCTGTGGCCTACAGATGGCGCTGTTGCCGTAAGCCAGGGTTGAACCACTGATACAGGGCTGTGCCCTTTTTGTCCCCTCTCGGCAGTAGTACGGCAGGGCGGGGAACCTGCTGTGCCTGTCGGGAGAGGGTATAAAAGGGGGCGGCCATCTTCCATTGGGGGTTTTTGGCCCACGCCCAGGCACCTTCAGCCTGGGTGCGTGTGTTACCTCCGGGTGCCCTAGGCCCGGAGGCCTGGTACCTGTTCCATCCCAGACACCTTCAGTCTGGGGTGAGGTACTATTTTCAAAGGCCCGGAGCCCAGCAACCTTCGGCTGGGGTCCGCTAGGGATCGAGAGCTCCCAGGGTGCCACCTTGCGAGGGGACCCGTATCTGAGATGAGGAGGCCAGGGAGGTAACCCTTTCCGAAGACCCAGCGCAGAGTCGTGGTGACGGTGAGGGCCTCTGGTAACTCTCCGGAGGGATGGTTTTCTCCTTTACATGGGCCAAATACTTCAAGAAGGTAGTTCACCAAGTCAGTGGCAGTGACTTCATAGGGCAAGGCCCTTTTCACCAGGTCAGTGGCAGTGACCCGTTCACCAAGTCAGTGGCAGTGACTTCTATTCACCAGGTCTGTGGCAGAGACCAACCTCACGGTCTGTGGCAGAGATCGTGCACCAAAACTGTTCGTGAAACCTGAACAGTCTGAAGAAATCATTTGAGTTTGTGCCTGGACCTCCTCCCACCTAAGCTGCCCTGTGTCTTGTTCCAACCTGTCTGCTGTTAAAGAGACTATTTGTTATCCAGTGTGAAATAAATATAGAAGTTGGACTTTCAGTTGGTGTGGACAGTTACATTACTGGGGAGAAATAAAGACTTGCATCTATTCAAGGTAGAGGTGAGAATCATCCTCGGGAGGATTCAACTCCAGCCGCAGGCAGGCCTGAAACTAACACCGCTCAACCTCCTCACACAGGAGGGTACGGGCTTGTGGTGCGGTGTGCCTCTCTCTGCCTGCGAGGAGCCTAATTAAATGCAGGTGTAGCGGGTAGGTACTTTTCAGTATGTTGATTCGGGTGGAGACATCAGTGGTGTCCAGTTCCCTGCGGCCCAGCAGGTGGCGCTGTCACTTTGGGCCGGGGTTGAACCATCGCTGGAGTGCCGTACCCTTTTTGGTCTCTCGCAGCAGTTGTACGGCGGGGCGGGGAACCCGCTGTGCTAGCTGGGAGAGGCTATAAAGGGGGCGGACATCTTCATCACGAGGTCCGAGTCCCAGGCACCTTTAGCCTGAGGGCTGCTGTCCAGCGGTCGGTGTCCAGGTGGCCTAGGCCTGGACACGTGGAGCTCGGGAGTCACCCCAGACACCCTCAGTCTGGGGTGAGGTGCATCGTTCAGGCCTGGGGCCCAGCTTCTTCCACTGGCATCCGCCCGGGAGGAACCATCCTAAGGCACCCACAGAATCGGGTGTCTGAATCCAGGCGTAAGGGACCGCGCAGGTGACCTTCTCGTAGATCTGGTGCAGCAGATTGCCAGTGCCGGGACAGGGCCTCCAGAGACCGTCGGGATGGATGTCCTCGCCAAACAGGGGCCATATTCACACGGAAGGTGGTCCATGTTCTAAGGTCGGTGGCAAAGACCGTTACTCCAAGGTCGTGACAGAGACCGTTACTTAGGCCCGTGGCAGGGGCTCCAAACAGTTCACTCGGTAGGTGGCAGCTACCAACTTCACGGTCGGTGGCAGAGACCGTGCGCCAGGCCTATCTGCACGAGAAAGGGATAGGAGAGTTCATTGTGCCTGGGCCTAATCGTATCCACACCCCTGTCTGTCTGTTATGGATATTCAACTGATTATGTTCATTCTGGTATTGAAGAAATAAAGGAGTGTTGAACTTTGAATGGTGTGGGGCTCTATTACTGGCAGATACACCTCCACGGAAGAAGCGGAGGCTCCATATGCAGGATGCAGACCCGAAGGTAATTCAGAAAAGACTTTGCTCAAACCTCACATACACGGAGGGTGAGAGCTTGGCGTAGTGTCCTGCACTCTCTCCTCCAGAGTACCCCTAGACAACAGCCACAAACAACCAATACAAGAGAGCGAGAGAGTGAGGCCGCTACACAGGTAAAGACAGGGGTTTGTGCGCTACACTTACATTAGATGTCAAGAGCCACCCACCATCAGTAGGGTGACCACGTGTCCCGGATTGCCCGGGACAGTCCCGCATTTTGCAGGTCTGTCCTGGCACCTTCATTCCAGGACAATACAGTGTCCCGGAATGAAAATGACACAGCCACCCCCCGGGCCAATCTGATGCCCCCAAAAAAGGCTGCCACTTCACTGCTTTACTCACTGACAGTACTTGTCCTGGCCGGGAATGCATGGAGGAGCACAATCCCCGCCCCCTGTTTGTGATTGGAGAAATCAAAAACCCTGCCTCTTGTGTCCAATCACTGTGCTGTGATTCGTTACAGCACAAGCTGATTTTTGGGAAGGGGGGTGTCCCTGAATCGTAGTTTGGAAATGTGGTCACCCTAACCATCAGAAGTTGAGTCCCCCACTCTCCCTTACATCACAGTGCACCCCCTTTCCTTATGCTGCTGCTGGGAAGAAGCTGGATGCATTGCTTGAAAGCAGAAAGTAGGGGACTGGAGGAGGACCAGAGGAGGGCTGGAGCACTCCTGCAGCTGCAGGAGAGGTGCGAGGGCCACATGAAATGGCATGGAGGGCAAGATTCAGCCTGCGGGCCTTGTGTTTGACACCTGTGACCTAGAGTCACCATCTACTTCCTGGACTGAGATGCAAGCTCAGAGATGACCCTGGTGTGCAGATCAGCCCTTGTTGCAGCCTCCCACCTCGTGACTTGCTACAAAGTTACAGTGTACAGCAGGGGTGTCAAACTCAATTTAATCGTGGGCCGCATCAGCATTATGGGTGCCCTCAAAGCGCCGGTTGTATCTGTAAGGCTAGATGTCCAGATCACCCTCCCACCCAGACCCAGTGTCCCGGGACAAGGCAATCCAGCGCCCAGGGTGAAGATGCCAAACTGCGTCCCCCCTCCCTTAGGGGTAAGGCCAAATCCCTGCAATCAACCATTGCGCCCAGGGCACCTGGCCCTCCTTCCCACCCCTTGTCCTGGCCCTGCCCCCACCCTTTACATCAGGTGTCGAGAGCCCCCCACCATCAGAAGTGAAGAGTCCCCCACCCTTTCTTACATCACAGTGTGCCCCCCTACCTTTTGCTACTGCTGAGAAGTGCCGGGTCTTGAGGTGGACCAGAGGAAGGCTGGAGGCAGGTGCCCGTGACTCCTCTATGCTGAGACCAGGGGGGGCCAAGACTAGGGGTTGCTGTGCAGTGGCGGTCGGTGGTAATTTTTTTTGGGGGGGCGGCAAACAGTAAGAATCCAACCACCTCCCCTCCCCTCGGGTGGGTCTGGTTCACTTACCCCATCTATGGTGGGCAGCGCTTCTCCAGCAGCTTCCCTTGCTCGGCGGCGACGGCTTTTCCTTCCCCTGCTCTCCACGGGCATTGTGGCGGCTTCCGTTTCCTCCCTCCTCCTCAGCGGGCCAATTGCGACTCTTCTCTTTTCGGCCAATCGGGAAAAGGGTCTAAGACCTGCTGCTGATTGGCCGTATTGAGGACCAGTGTTTCAATAGCGCAATGCTCTGCGCCACGAGCCCACCCTATTTTGATACCTATTAGAGCCTCTGGCTCTAATTAGGTGCCTAAAAAAAAAACACCCCCGCCTCTGTAATTCACGCGCCCGGAGTCCTATAAGGGGCCGGATGCATTAATAGGGGGTGGCGGTATCCTGTCAAAATAGCGGCTGCGGATAGAGCATGGGTGGATAGAGGGGGTGTACGGTTTCTGTGGCTGCACAGAGAGACGCAGGATCTGTAGGACAAGTTCTGCTGTCGACTGCTGAATGGAGGAGCCTCTCTGCGGCTGCACGAGGGGGGGTGCTGTAGCTGCAGGAGAATTGCGAGGGTCACATGAAATGCCCTGCGGGGGCCGAATTCATCCCGCGGGTCTTGTGTTTGACACGTGTGATGTGCAGTCTGATCACTGGTGTAGAGGAGACTGAGGAAATGCTTTCTCCTGCCTGCAGCAGACTGATGACATCATCTCAGCCTAGGCAAGGTCACTGACTGGGTCTTTTAATGATATAAGGAGGAGGCTTTCTGAAAAATGAAGCTGTCGCTGTATATTGTGACCTATAAAGAGAGTCCTGGAGCAAAGACAAAAAATGAAATGAGCGTAGGGACGGCATGACAGGTGGGACAGGCAGCAGCCTAATAGGGCTGTGGTCCCTTTAAGGAAAGGGGGGTGGCCGTGGGGTGAAAGGGGAGGGGGAGCACAGTTCAGCAGGGAGGAAGTGACGTTTTCTCACTTCCTCCATCACTCACGAGGCAAAAAACTTCACTGCCTGAGCTATGGCTGCTGTGGCCGAACTATTGGAGCAATTGTGGGCCGCGGGGGCCACGCAGGGGGCAGAGTGGCTGCAGGACCAGGTGGCTGCAGTTTTTAGTCGAGCGGGCGGTGGCGCCCGCCGGGGGGGGGGGGTCGCTCCAGCGCGCGCTAGGCGGTCCAGGCCACCTGAGCGGTACAGTCCGGACGCATCCCCGAGTATGGCGACTTCCGTCTGGAGACCCGACAGGGGCCCTCCGGCTGCATCCACTTGCCGCACGCAGCCGGTGTTGGCGGGGGGGGCCGGGAGGAATCCGCGCCCTGGACGGAGTTCGGCGGTGGGGGAGACGAGTGGCCCTCTTGCCCCTCCCCCTCCCGCGCGTGGGAGATGCGGTGACATCGCGGCCGAGGCTGCGGGGGATGCCCGGAACAGCCGTGCGGCCCCGCGTGGAGGATCCAGTTCGCGGGCCAGTGGCCGGGAGTCGGTGGCGGTCAGGGGTCCGGCAGTGGCAGCGGGACGATCGGTGAGGGGTTCGGCGATAAGAGTGATGGATGGGAGTCGAGCAGATGACACCCGTGCCGGGGGGCGGACCCGCAGTCCGTCGGTGGAGGTCGCGAGTGGGTCGGGTGTGCCAGGATCAACAGGGCGTGATGCACAGCCACGACAGCCCTTGCCACGCGGGTCGCGTCCGCACGGTGTACAGCCAGCACTTGTGTCGGCAGAATCGGATGACGACAGGTCGGAGGGGGAGCTGTCCGGGTCAGGCGGTGGCGAGGACTCGGGACAACGGGCTTCGATGGAGAACAGTTCTGCGGCTGGTGGACCCAGTCCTGGGCAGCCCGGTAAGTCTAACTCTTCTGTTATTTGTTCTCTATTGCAGGATTTACTGGGTCACGGTGGTGTTGGGGGGGGGTTTAGACGCGGCACCTGGGGCGAGTGCTTCCCCGCAGAGGCAGAGGGCAGCAGGGGGACACTGGATTTGTGGTCTGGGTTAGAGGAGTTGGTCAGGCGTTTTAAGCCGGGCGGGGTGACACGGCGTCGCCCGCGGCGGCGTGGGGGCAAACAGGGGGTTCGTCTCGGGTAGCGGGGCCTACAGCGGCTACGTTGGTCCCGGGCGTACAGGTGGGGGAGGTTTCAGGGGAGGTGCAGGCCCCATTGGAAGGGGGGACCGCCACGGCAAGTGGGCAAGTTGTTGCGGGGGAGAAGAACAAGGAGGTGATCAGGCTGGCGGATGCCGCTATGAACGAGATGTACATTTGTTTTGAGGCACCGTTAGGAGTTCACCTCAAGCCGGAGGTCAGAGAAAAGCTGTGAAAAGGTGAGTATGTGGAGATATTCACGTTGCTCCCCTTGGACAAATTCAACCTGGATAGGTTGAGGCCGGAGGAGAGCAAGAAGGAGGATGAAGAAAAGAGGCGTTATCATCTTATACCTCGTACATTCACCAATTGGTTGCAAGCATTTGCGATCATGGCTTGCGTGATAGGGGAGAAAGCCCCGGAACATTGTTCTGGGCTGTTCATTTATTTGGAGGTGGTTAGCGAAGCGTACAGGACGTATGGTGGCGTAGCTTGGTTGAGGTATGACGAACAGTTCCGGCAGAGGATGGCCATGAGACCTGGAATGCGATGGGATCACAAGGACATTAACTTGTGGATGCGGCTGATGACAGCGTCGCGGGCCTCCAATCAGTTTTTTCAGGGGGGGGTCGGAGGTGCTGCGGCCTCGGGACAACCGACCGAGAAACGGTGGGGCTACTGCTGGCAGTTCAACGAGGGCACGTGCAAGTACAGAACGAGCTGTCGCTTCAAGCATGTGTGTTCAGGATGTGGGGGTAGTCATGCCTTTGCCAAATGCTTCAAGCGAGGCAAGGGTCGCCCCGGAGAGTCTGCGGGAAAAGGGAACGACGCCAATTCGGGTGGAAAGGATGCTCCCCTTTCTCAATAAGTATCCCGACAGGTGCGCGGCTCTGTTGTTGGAGGAGGGTTTCACCAGTGGTTTCAGGATCCCTTGTGCGCCTTTTGCAGTTCCCCCGGCAGCCAAGAACCTCCGTTCCGCCATGCTCCACCCCTTGGTGGTTTCTGAGAAGCTGGCTAAGGAAGTACAATTAGGGCGCATGGCTGGACCGTTCACGGATGCGCCCATGCATGATTTGGTGGTTTCTCCCTTGGGGGTTGTCCCCAAGAGGGAACCTCAAAAATTTCGATTAATTCATCACCTTTCCTTTCCGAAGGGTGGGTCGGTTAATGATGCTCTGGCGCCGGAGGACTGCACGGTATCGTACACCTCCTTCGACGCGGCAGTGGCATGGGTGCGCAGGTGTGGACGGGGAGTGCTGTTGGCCAAAGCTGATGTCCAATCGGCTTTTCGGTTGCTACCGGTACAACCGGACAGCTTTCGTTTCTTGGGCTGCATGTGGGAGGGCGCTTATTACGTGGACCGTTGTTTGCCCATGGGTTGCTCCATCTCTTGCGCGCTCTTTGAGACGTTTAGTTCGTTCCTAGAATGGGTGGTCCGGGATGTGTCGGGGATCAGTTCGATCATCCATTATCTGGATGATTTTTTGTGTGTGGGCCCCCCGGGGTCTACCGTTTGCAGTGTCCTGCCGGGGACGTTGCAATACGTGGCCGATCATTTTGGGGTCCCGTTGGCCCCCGAGAAGACGGAGGGCCCCACGTCGTCCTTAGTTTTTCTGGGCATAGAGCTAGATTCTGTGAAGATGGAATGCCGACTGCCAGAGGATAAGCTGGTAGCGTTGAAGGCGGAAGTGCGTGGTGTTATCGGCCGGCGCAAGATTCAGCTGGGCCAGATGCAGTCACTGTTGGGTAAGTTGTGTTTCGCCTGCAGGATAATGCCTATGGGCAGGGTCTTTAGCCGCAGGCTGTCGGCTGCGACAGCAGGGGTGCGGGTTCCTACTCATTTTGTAAGCCTAACGAGAGAGCTTCGCGAGGATTTGGAAGTGTGGCATGGATTCTTGGAATCCTTCAACGGGCGGGCTTTGTGGATGGCTGGGCCCGTTAGCAATTTCGATCTGGACTTGTTTACGGATGCGGCTGGCTCCACGGGGTATGGGGTGTTCTGTCAGGGTAAATGGAGCGCGGCTCCGTGGCCGAAGGAGTGGGAGGAAGCGGGGTTCCTGAAGAACCTGGTACTATTGGAACTTTTCCCAATTGTGGTGGCGTTTGAACTTTGGGGGGATTCCTTTCGGAATCTCAAGGTACGCCTAAACTGCGACAACATGGGAGTGGTTCAGGTAGTGAATTGCGTGTCGGCCGCGTCACAACCAGTGGTGCGTTTGCTGAGACATTTGGTTTTGCGCTGCTTGCATTTGAATGTATTTGTTTACGCTGTACATCTTCCGGGCGTAGATAACACTATGGCTGACGCTTTGTCTCGTTTTCAGTGGGACAGGTTCCGGGAGTTGGCACCAGCAGCGGAGCAGCGCGGGGTTACTTGTCCCGGCTGGATGTGGGACATTGCTTTGACAGCACAGCACAGTGGATTAAACGGTCGGTGAGTGGGGCCACGTGGAAAGCCTATGCTAAGGTTTGGCAGGAGTGGAGGTCATTTGTTCAGGGACTGGAAGTTTCCCCGGTGGGGGGTGAAGCGGGAGTGGCTTTGATTTATTTTCTTACGTTGAAAATGGAGCGAGGCGTTTCTGTGTCTGCGGTGGACCGTACACTAGCGGGTTTGGCTTTCCTGTTCAAATGGCATGGTTGCAGGGACCATACAAAAGACTTTTGGGTGAAACAGGCAGTGAAGGGGTACAGGAAAGGCCGGAGGGCGGCTGATAGCCACAGGCCGGTCTCGTTCGTAATGTTGCAGAAATTGTTCCTGCATTTACATTCCTTGTGCAGTTCGGAATATGAGTGTCAGTTATTCCGGGCAGCATTCGCGCTTGCCTTTTTTGGGGCCCTAAGGGTAGGAGAGCTGGTCAGTTCTTCCAGACGGGCGCCGGGGGGCTTGTTGGCCCGGGATGTGGAGTGTTCGGGAGACTCGGTGGGGATATGAGTGAGTAGGTCCAAAACGGATCAAGTTGGAAAAGGTATGCGGCTTCAGTTGTTTCGCATCCCTGAGGCGTCAATCTGTCCTGTACGGGCGGTGGAATCCTTTTGTTCCATGCGTCCGGGACTCGAGGGTTCTTTTCTGATGCACCGGGATGGGTCAGCGCTGTCTAGGTTTCAATTCATAGCAGTGTTCAAAAAATGTTTGGTGGCAGCGGGGTATGACCTGAAGGGTAATGCTTCTCACTCCTTCCACATTGGGGCAGCTACAGAGGCGGCTAGGGCAGGACTGGAGGCGGACGCAGTAAGGAGGATTGGGAGGTGGGAGTCTGATAGGTTTCGACTTTATATTCGCCCACAGCTGTTACAGGAGTAGGGTGCATTGGGTTGGGGGCCGTGTGTGGAATGGGGGTTGTATGGACTGTACGTGCCAATAAATCGTTGTTTTGTTTTATTTCCATGTTTTTTCAGGTGGTGAACCCATACTAGTTTGGATTCTGGGTCACTCGTACGTGTTCTGGGGGGCAAGACGGGCTGATGTTCGGCCCAATGGAAGGCAGTTGGGGATTCCCCTTCGAGAAGCCCAGGTCCGTTGGATCGGGGTGCCGGGCATGACGTGGAGTGGGGTTATGCCAGAAATACAGAGGTTCGCAGGTCGGGAGAGGGCACCGGATATACTGGTGCTGCATGCGGGAGGTAACGACATGGGGGCCAGATCTATGCACCAACTGATACGGGATATAAAATTAGATTTTTTGAGATTGCGCACAGCATACCCGGGTATGGTGGTGGTTTGGTCGGATATGGTGGGCAGGACGTCTTGGCGTTGGGCATGGTCGGTGGAAAAAGTTAATAAGGCCCGGATTAAAGTTAACAAAGAAGTGGGGAGATTTTTTATGAGGAATGGTGGCCTCGTGGTGCGCCACCGAGAGTTGGAAGTCGATACTTGGCGGTACCTGAGGGGAGACGGGGTCCACCTGAATGCAGTGGGCATTGACCTGTGGAACCTGGGTTTGCAGGAGGGAATTCAGCAGGCCCTGAGGGTGTGGGGTTGCACGCAAGGGTAAGGCTTTACCCCTTGCGAGCTGTGGCGGTGTTTTGTTGCTGGAAGAGGAGGTAAAGTGGAAGTTCTGGAGAAAAAGGTGGTACCCATAGGTGGTATGGGGTTATTGAGTACCTTCCGGTCAACAAGGGTTAACCAGGAAGGGGGGTAAATGGTAGGGCACTGCGGCCAGGTCTACCGCCTCCGAGTCAGTGTCTTGCGACTGGAGGCCTAAGGGATATTTTAGTCCCAGTGCCCAAGTTGGGAGTTGGTGGTCTATAAGACCACCAGGGGTATTGTAAGTGTTAAAATGTTATTTAAACGGTTATTTAAATGGTTATTTATTTCATGTAAAAGTTGTTAAATAAATAGGCCGGAAGGCCAATTTTACTCCACAACCTTGTCAGTCGTTATTTATGAGGATTGGTACAAGGGGTGGGTAAGATATATAGAGGGTAAGTTGGAGCGGAGGATCGGTCCTTAACATGTCATGAGAAATGTAAGGTTTCCATCAGTGAATTGCCACTTAGCACAATACCCCGTCTAGTCACAATGGGGAGTCTGGACAACAAGGGATTACGGACGGGTCACCGGGGTGGAAAAGTTCTAATCACATTAAGACAGGGCTGTTTGTAAGGAGGATTAAATGTCAAAAGCCGAGTTCACATCCAGATTTCTGTTTGCTTCTAAACACTTCATTAATGTGATTACATTTTCTTTCATTTCTTCCCAATAGCGTGCAAAGTGATTCAATCCTTTCGTACATAGAGGTGACCGAAAGCGGTATTAAACCCCAAAGAAAACATTTATTATATTGCAGCTCTTCACAATGTGCAATAGAAGCTGCAGCAAGTCAGATAAAGCCCGCCTCATTTTCTGTCTGGGGGACATCCAGCAGCATCTAGCCCTTTCCTCCCCGACGTGACTGTCCATAACCTTCCCCTTTTATTTATTTGATTTCAGCTCTTGGAGGCTCAGAATTGTATGCTGGGCGGTCTACAGCCTGCCGAGGAACGCCCACTCCTCCAGACTGACACCCACCCATCAAGGCATTTTGATATTTGCAAAACTCCTCCCAAGAGCCCGCCCACTGCTTGCTGTGCTGCTGATGACGGGTTCCATGCATCGACGGGGTCATCAGAGCTCTTGAGAGTAGTGAGGAAGAGTGACATCACTGGGACTAAAGTGCACTCACATGGACAAAAACAGAAACAGCTTATCTAATAATATATCTATCAGTCATGACCTGACTCGGCTCCACCCTACGCGTTACGTCATACCACGTGACTTCCTCAGGGAATCCTAAGAAACTGTATGCTTTTTGCATCAGGGCTGAGTAGGGTTGCTACCTCATCCCTTTAAACCCGAACACATATGAATTACACAGGTTCTGAGGCCAATTTAATGCAGATAAGGCACCAAGTGAGTTTAATTACCACCTTAATCAGCCACAGAACCTGTGTAATTAATATGTGTTCGGGTTTAAAGGGATGAGGTGGCAACCCTAGGGCTGAGGGCTCTTGAGAGGAGTACTGAGGCAGGGTGCTGTTATCAGGAAGCTATGTAAAGCACTCTTCTGACCCCTCCCACCATCCATGATCTGCCTGCATTGCATAGAGAAGTACAGAGATCCAATGATGACATCACTGGGACTAAAGTGCACTCACATGGACAAAAACAGAAACAGCTCATCTCATAATATGTGTATTAGGCTCAGGGAAAATGGCAGCACCTCCACTTCTGGTTACGGTGTGTGATGACGTCACCCGGCTCCACCCTACGCACTATGTCATACCATGTGACTTCCTCAGGGTCAAACGCCAAGGGGTCAAAGCTTGTAGAAGGAGTTTTCATTCTGCTCTGATTGTCCTATGAGGCTGTAGGACCCCTGACCCTCTGTGTGGACAGTGCTGATTGGCCCTGTGCTGATCACCTGCACCCTCCCAAGAAAAAAACGAACTCTCTAGCAATACATACCAAACTGAGCATGTGCAGCGTGCCCCCAAGGCTCTGTACTGTTAAGAGAAGGATTGGGGACAGTAAAAGAAGGGGAGGATCAGAGGAGACAGGATCAAACAGCCTGTTTACACAATACGGAGGATTAACCCCCTTAGGTTCCAAAGTGAGTATAACAAATATACAGACTGATTTTACTGTTGTGGGTTTAGTAACACTTTACGTACTAACCTCTCCAGAAGGTGGCAAGTGAAATCTTTGCTGTCTTCTTGAGCTGCTATCTGACACTTCTGAGTGCGCCCGACAGCAAATCCTCCTCTGACTGCCATGGTTCCTCCCATTAGCACTTACACTATATAACCAAAAGTATTGGGACACCTGCCTTTACACGCACATGAACTTTAATGGCATCCCAGTTTTAGTCTGTAGGGTTCAATACTGAGTTGGCCCCGCCCTTTACAGCTATAACAGCTTCAACTCTTGGATTGAGGTCAGGACTCTGTGCAGGCCAGTTAAGTTCCTCCATCCCAAACTCGCTCATCCATGTCTTTATGGACCTTGCTTTGTGGACTGGTGCTCAGTCATGTTGGAACAGGAAGGGGCCCTCCCCAAACTCTTGCCACAAAGTTGGGAGCATAAAATTGTCCAAAATGTCTTGGTTTTGCTGACGCCTTAAGAGTTCCCTTCACTGGAACTAAGGGGCCAAGCCCAACCCCTGAAAAGCAACCCCACACCATAATCCCCCCTCCACCAAATGATTTGGACCAGTGCACAAAGCACGGTCCATAAAGACCTGGATGAGCGAGTTTTGGGTGGAGGAACTTGACTGACCCGCACAGAGTCCTGACCTCAACCTGATAGAACACCTTTGGGATGAATTAGAGCGGAGACTGCAAGCCAGGCCTTCTCATCCAACATCAGTGCCTGACCTCACAAATGCGCTTCTGGAAGAATGGTCAAACATTCCCATAGACACACTCCTAAACCTTGTGGACGGCCTTCCCAGAAGAGATGAAGCTGTTATAGCTGCAAAGGGTGGGCCAACACAATATTGAACCCTACGGACTAAAGCCGCGTACACATGATCAGATTTTCCGATGGGAATTGTGTGTTGACAGGCCTAAAATTCGACTGTTTGTGCGCTCCATCGGACAATTGTTGTCGGATTTTCCGCGGACAAATGTTGGATGGCAGGCTTTAAAATTTTCGGCGGACAACGGCCTGTTGTCAGATTTTCCGATCATGTGTACACAAGTCCGTCAGACAAAAGTACAAACGCGCATGCTCGAAAGCAATGCTCACCAAACACAACATTAGCAGAAGGTGCCCAAAGGGTGGCGCTAAAGAGCTGAAAAAAACACATAGTATGTCACTACGTTCGTGTTTGTTGGCCGACAATTGTGTGCCGTTTGTATGCAAGACAAGTTCCTGGCCAACGCCCTTCTGACAAAAGTCTGACGCTTTGTCTGCCAAAAATCCGATCGTGTGTACGAGGCTTTAGACTGGGATGCCATTAAATGTGCGTGTAAAGTAGGGTGACCACATTTCCAAACTGCCATTCAGGGACACACCCCCTCTCTCACCTTCCCCCAAAAAAAGATGAGGGGGGGGCGGGGGGGAAATGTAGTCTCAGGGGTTGATGGGGAATTTGGCGGCAGGTTATTTGTCAGGTGAATGTGCCACTTGCCACCAGATGCAGTGCCACTTGCCACCCATAGCCTGCCACCAGATGCAGTGCCACTTGCTACCCATAGCCTGCCACCAGATGCAGTGCGGCTTGCCACCCATAGCCTGCCACCAGATGCAGTGCTGCTTGCCACCCATAGCCTGCCACCAGATGCAGTGCCGCTTGCCACCCATAGCCTGCCGCCAGATGCAGTGCCGCTTGCCACCCATAGCCTGCCACCAGATGCAGTGCCGCTTGCCACCCATAGCCTGCCACCAGATGCAGTGCGGCTTGCCACCCATAGCCTGCCACCAGATGCAGTGCTGCTTGCCACCCATAGCCTGCCACCAGATGCAGTGCTGCTTGCCACCCATAGCCTGCCACCAGATGCAGTGCGGCTTGCCACCCATAGCCTGCCACCAGATGCAGTGCTGCTTGCCACCCATAGCCTGCCACCAGATGCAGTGCGGCTTGCCACCCATAGCCTGCCACCAGATGCAGTGCTGCTTGCCACCCATAGCCTGCCACCAGATGCAGTGCCGCTTGCCACCCATAGCCTGCCGCCAGATGCAGTGCCGCTTGCCACCCATAGCCTGCCACCAGATGCAGTGCCGCTTGCCACCCATAGCCTGCCACCAGATGCAGTGCCGCTTGCCACCCATAGCCTGCCACCAGATGCAGTGCTGCTGTCACTCCCTCTGCATGAGCCACGTGCGTAGAAGGAAAGGAGTGGCGTCACTATCTGGAGAGTGAAGATCACACCAGTCCCTGCTGCTTGCCGCTTGGTGCCGGAGAAGGAGGAGGTGCCGAGGTGGGTGGGGACAGCAGTGCTGCACTAGGCGCAGGCCTCGCTCCCGGTCTCACTGTCTGAGAGTAAATGGTCACTGTTTGCAAGATATCAGGCAGCGCCGGCCCTAGCAACCAGTTCTGGAAATGTAGTTATTAGTAAGTAGGGGGTGGCTGTATCCTCTATTTCATTCCGGGACATTGTATTGTCCCGGAATGAAGGTGCCCGGGACCCAGGACAGACATGTCAATTGCGGGACAGTCCCTGGCAATCCGGAACCCGTGGGCACCCTAGTGTAAAGGCAGGCGTCACAATACTTTTGGCAATATAGTGTACATCACTACTAGTAGTAGTCACCATGGGCAGGGGGAAGACCCATGACACCCATCGGGGTACACGCTTTTCCAGCACACCCAGAAGTGTAGGATAGCAGCAGTTCCCCAACATCTGCAGTGAAGGGTTTACTTGCCACCTGACGGAGAGGTAACTTACTCAGCTTCTTCTGTTACAAGTCATGACAAGGTCACTTTAAGTGAACCTGTTGCTTTGTCTCCATAGGGTTCCGGGAAGTCCCCTGCTGATCACCATTACATTTAATCCCTCACCACATTATTATGTATATGGGCTATCGTTCCGCTTCTAATATAACAGATCGTCAGTGTCTCTGAAAACATGCTAATGACTTAATATACTCATGACTTCTAAGAGGAATCACAAGTACGATTGTTTTCCGTATTTTCAGAACAGAACGTGAATGGGTCAGCCGCAGTCATGTTTGACCCAGTTCTTGAATATATGACCCATGGTAACCAGCCAGGAGCAGAAAGGACAACAAAACATTCATTCTGCTCTCATTTCCGATCACATGAAGTCTAATGCTGCGTACACACGACCGTTTTTCATGACGAGAAAAATGCCATTTTTTAATTTGGTCAATAAAAACGATGGTGTGTGGGCTCCAGAGCATTTTTCACGACGTGAAAAATGGGCATTAAAAATTTGGAACACGCTCTAATTTTTCACGTCGTTTTTTCGCGTCATGAAAACCGGCCGTGTGTAGGCTTTAACGACGTGAAAAAAACACGCATGCTCAGAAGCAAGTGATGAGACGGGAGCGCTCGTTCTGGTAAAACTAGCGTTCGTAATGGAGATAGCACATTCGTCACGCTGTAACGGACTGAAGAGCACGAGGCTGAAAAGCGCGAATCGTCTCTCACCAAACTTTACTAACAAGAGGATCAGCAAAAGCAGCCCAAAGGGTGGCGCCATCCAAATGGAACTTCCCCTTTATAGTGCCGTCATACGTTTCCTACGTCACCGCGCTTTGCTCGAGCATTTTTTTTCCACGATAGTGTGTAGGCAAGGCAGGCTTGAGAAGAATCACGTCGAGAAAAAATTTGTTTTTTTCAATGACATTAAAACGGTCGTGTGTACGCGGCATTACTCCCTCCAAGGGAAAAAGAATGAGTAGTATACAGTACAAGCCCAATGCCAAGAGCAGTGGGGGTCCCCCCACTGCAAGGGTTACCTGCTCATACTGTCTAGGGCAGGGATCATCAGACTTTCCAAACAAAGGGCCAGTTTATTGTCCTTCAGACCTTAGGGGTCCAGACTGTGACCCGTTGGGGTAGAAAATGCCCCAGTATCAGAGGGAGTAAACGATACCTCATGGTTGGTGGTCAGTGGGGTTAAAAAAAAATTTCCCAGTCCCTGTGGTCAGCAGGAGAAGAAACAGAGCCCCATCATTGGTGTTAGTGAGAGGAATATTGCCCAATTATTGGTACCAGTGGCAGTAATAGTGCCCCATCATTAGTACCAGTGGAAGGAAAAGTGCCCAATTGTTGGAGTCAGTGAAAGAAATAGTGCCACATCATTGGTATCAGTGGGAGGAATAGTGCCCCATCATTGCTGTAAGTGGAAGGAACAATGCCCCATCATTGGTGTCACTGGAAGAAATAGTGCCCCATCATTGGTATCAGTAGGAGTAACAAAGCTTCATCATTTGGGGTCAGTGGGAGGAATAGTGCCCCACTTGTTGAACTGGTATAGCAAAGCACTTTTAATGGTACACTGAACAGACCAAAGGGGAGCAAATCGGTAGAGTTAATTGTTAGGGTTTACGTACACTTAAGGGCTCATTCACGTGTCATGCTCTCTGAAGTTTGAATCAATCATCAGAGAGCGTTGGACAGGTGGTGAGGAGGCATTGTATTGTCGTCTAACCACCTGATATAACCCCTTGAATACTGCACTAGCGTGCCCCAACCACATTCATTCCTTGTAGAGCAAAAAGCAAGGGGGGGTAACTCCTAA
Organism: Rana muscosa; assembly: GCA_029206835.1. Lineage (NCBI taxonomy): Eukaryota > Metazoa > Chordata > Amphibia > Anura > Ranidae > Rana > Rana muscosa. Next base: position 334,010,934 of record CM055125.1, on the reverse strand, counting down.
CCACATGTGTGAATGAGCCCTAATGCCTCGTACACACGACCGGGATTCCCGGCTGTAAAAAGTCCGCCAGGAATCCCGGGGGGAAAACCGAGAACCTGCTCAGTAACTTCCCCCCTGTACACACCAGAGGTTTTCCCATCGGGAAAACTGCGGTGAGAGCTTTGGCCGGGAATCCCAGCCGTATGTATGCTCCATAGGAAAACTGCCAGGTTAAAAACCGCTGTGATTTCATTTTTTCCGCCGGGATTCCCGGCAGTTTTCCAGTCGGGAAAACTGCGATAGAGCATACACATGGCCGGTTTTCCCGGCCAAAAGCTCTCACCGCAGTTTTCCTGCCGGGAAAACCGGTCGTGTGTACGAGGCATAATGCAGAGTACACACGATCGCTTTTCTCATCGGTCAAAAGACCGGTGAGAAAACCGAGCACCGGCTCGGTCCCTTTTCCCCGTGTACACACGGCCGGTTTTCTCAACATGTTTTCTCTTGGTCGGGAAAAACGGCCGTGTTGTATGCTCCACCGCAGTGTTTCCCCATAGGAAAACTGCGGTGAAAAAAATAGAACAGGTTCTAATTTTTCTCGTCGTGATTCTCGGCGGTTTTCCTGTCGGGAAAACTGCCAAGGAGCATACACACGGCCGGTTTTCCCGACGAGAAAACCAGCCGTGTGTACGCGGCATTAGAGATAGAGAATATTTTTTTCTTTATGCTCTTTTGCCTTGATTTGATCAGAAGCATTAATTTAGAAGTTGCTTTCATATGTTCTACAGATAATATCTTGATAAAATAAAACATTTCACCAGAGTCAAGCAATCACATTAAACTGAGTACAAATTGGGCCCTTTAGATGACACGAGGTTGTTAAGTGCTTCTATAGCGTCTGTCCATTGCTGATCTCTGTTGATAAGTAATCACGTCTTTTATAAATGTAATTTTCTCGTTGGCTTAGACACCATTCTGATTGAGGCTGGGTTCACACTAGTGCGACACGACAGCCGTCCTACTTTGGGGAGCGGGAGAAGAAGAAGGCGACGGAGAAGACCGGGCCCCACTAGCAAAAGAGCTGGAAGAAGATAGCGGAGGCCCGGCGGAAGGAAGAACCGGAGAGCGAGAGAAGAACCGGAGAGCGGGAGAAGAAGAAGGCGACGGAGAAGACCGGGCCCCGCTAGCAAAAGAGCTGGAAGAAGATAGCGGAGGCCCGGCGGAAGGAAGAACCGGAGAGCGAGAGAAGAACCGGAGAGCGGGAGAAGAAGAAGGCGACGGAGAAGACCGGGCCCCGCTAGCAAAAGAGCTGGAAGAAGATAGCGGAGGCCCGGCAGAAGAAAGAACCAGAGAGCGCGGAGACTCCCGGAGCTGTGCAATAAATGAATTTAAAAACCTGTGTAGTGTTTTTTATTGCCATTTTTTTCCACCAGGTGAATGGGTAGGGGTACCCCATACTCATTCACATACGGTGGGGGGCCGGGATCTGGGGGCCCCCTTATTAAAGCCTGCAGACCCCGACAACCAACGGCCAGGGTTGTCAGGAAGAGGCCCTGTCCTCATCAACATGGGGGCAGGGTGCTTTGGGGTGGGGGGGTCGCAGGTCGCCCCCCTGCCCCAGAGCACCAAACCCCCCATGTTGAGGGCATGCGGCCTGGTACAGTTCAGGAGGGAGGGGGGCCGCTCTCTCGTCCCCCCCCCTCTTCCCCTGCGGCCTGCCAGGTTTCGTGCTCGGATAAGAGTCTGGTTTGGATTTTGGGGGGACCCCCACGCCGTTTTTTCGGCGTAGGGGGTTCCCCTTCAAATCCAGACCAGACCCAAGGGCCTGGTATGCTCCTGAAGGGGGAACCCATGCCGTTTTTTTATTTAAAATTTGGCCTGGAGTTCCCCCTCAAGAGCAGCACAGCACAAGTCGCATGCCAAAGTCGGATCATGCAAGACCGCGATCCGACTTTGATCCGACTTCAATGACAGTCAATGGGCTGAAGTCGGATCAAAGTCGGACAGAAGTAGTACAGGGAGCATTTTCAAAGTCGGACCGACATGTGTCGGACCAGTTAAGATGGCTCCCATAGGGAAACATTGATTTTCACACGTCATGCGACATGAGCTCCCAATGTCGGAGCGTTTGTCGCCCCAGTGTGAACCCGGCCTGAAATAAATAATCATTGGAAAGCTAACAGAAAGGGCTCCGTGTGATCTTAGAATACGTTCTCTGCTGAATCCTCATCGTGTGCAGCCAGCCTATTAGGCTGCTAGTATACCACTATTGACATCACCTGTTCTTTCTCATCCTATATTAATAAGTTCCTTAATAGAACTCTACACCAAAGTAATACGAGGGATAATTGAGAAGGAATGAGGGACAGAAGGATTGGATTCCAAAAGATGGCCAAGTGTATGAGGACCCACCCTCCAAATGATGGAGTTCAGGTTCTTCTGTTGTTTTTTCCTGACGAGATTCTTGACAAGAATCTTGTCCCGGCCGAGTGTACAGACGCTCTATTCAAAAGAACCGCCGTTCTTTTGAATGGAACGAACGCGGTGACGTCATCGACTACGACGAGCGTGCACTCATCACATTCGATGCCGTCGCCGCCATCTTGCTACACCCTACCTATGCCTAGGAAGCTACCGCGCATGCGTCAAAGTCATTTCGAGCATGCGCAGGTTTCCACGGCGACAGGTAAGCGTACACACTCTCGGTTTTCTCGTCAGGAAACAGGCAGACGAGAATCCCGACGAGAAAATAGAGAGCGGGTTCTCTATTTTTCTCGTCGAGATTCTGGCCAGTTTTCTTGACGAGAAACCTGAAAGCCTCGTACAGACGCACGGTTTTCTCGGCAAGAAAGCTCTGCCAGCAATTTTCTTGCTGGTTCTTGCCGAGAAAACTGGTCGTGTGTAAGAGGCTATACAATGAAAGGTACAGCATACAAAGGCATTTTAGACATTTGTGAACTTCCAACCTTGTGACAAGGGAAGAGCTTCGTATTCAGACCAAACCAAACCTGGTTCAGTCTGAATGTTGCCTGTTCAGAGTTCCCTAAACTGCCAACCTAAATGGGGTGTTCTTCCGCTTGCCATCTCCAAACTTCTGGCTGCACTGGAAAACTCCAGCTGTGAAAGGTACCTGGTTGCTAGGGGGCTGGCATCTGCCAGTTTCCTAACAACCATGATTCATACTCCCTGCTCATTCAGCTGAGAACTAAAGGTAACAAAAGAGGCCAGGGACGGAAGCTTGACATCACTGGATGGGGCCATTTTCGGTTCTTGGCCATATCCATGTTTGGTCAATGACATGAGCCACCATGAGCCACCATCCCTGCCCCTTTGTTTACATTTCAACCTTGTATTTATTCATTTTTTGGGTTACCACTTAAAGTCCATAACAGACACTCTTCAAAGATGTGTTATAGACTTTAAGTGAGAACCCCACAAAAAAAAATGTAAAAGAAAAAAATCACCAAAAAAATGTGTTCTGTTGTAAATTTTTGGGGAAAACACAATTTTTGTGTTTTTTTTTTTTTTTTGCAGAAGGATATATTACAGCAAAGGTGACATTTTCCAAAGAAAAAAAACCCATATGAAGGCATTTAAAATTTCCGTCGGAAAAACCTTGGATGGTATTTCCGACGGAATTCCACTCAAGCTTGGCTTGCATGCACACGGTCACACAAAAGTTCTCGGAACTTTCGACCGCGAAGAACGCGGTGACGTACAACACTACGACGAGCCGAGAAAATTAAGTTCAATACTTCCGAGCATGCGTCGAATTGTTTCCGAGCATGCGTCGGAATTTTGCGCATCAAAATTGCTACAGACGATCGGAATTTCCGTCGGAAAATTTGAGAACCAGCTCTCAAATTTTATGCTGGCGGAAATTCCGACAGGAAAAGTCCAATGGAGCCTACACACGGTCGGAGTTTCCGACCAAAAGCTCACATCGGACTTTTATTGTAGGAATTTCCAATCGTGTGTACGCGGCATTCGTTTATTTTATTTTGTAAAAATACAAATTTAAATGGCATTTTTTTTTCTTGGTCAGTTTTGCTATAGTAGGTTGTATACATTATGCAGTCACCTCACTTCGCAGGCAGGGTCAGGGCATCCTCCAGAGATGTTATTTGAAGGAATTTTGCATGTTTCACTTTAAAAATAATAAAATCTGTTTACATTCCCCACCTTGAAGGAACTTACAATTTAAGGTGCCTATCTCATATACATACTAGGGCCAATTAACCCACCATCATGTCTTTGAAGTATTTTTTTTTTTGATGGTTGAACTGGATGGACTTGTGTCTTTTTTCAACCTGACTAACTATGTAACCATGTGTAGCGGGTATTTGAATTATGTGAGGACTCTGGTGGTGTGGGGTTCCTTGGGGCCTATAGGTGGCGTTGTTGCCTTGGGCCGGAGCTGAACTCACATCGCAAACTTTGCCTTTTTGTCCTCCCCTGGAGCTGGTACAGCGGGGCGGGGAACCTGTTGTGACGCAAAGGGAGAGGTCATAAAAGGGGCGGACGCCCTGATTTGGGGGAGAGAGTCAGAGGATGCGGCCGCACCCAGGCACCTTCAGCTTGGGTGCTGGCGTTCCGGTGTTCCAGGCCTAGGTGCCCTTGGCCTAGCTGGAGCAGGGATGGAGTCCATCTCAGGCACTTTTAGCCTGGGGTGAGGTACTATGGCGGATGCCTGGGGCTCAGTACATTCGACTGAGTTCCGCGAGGGTGGAAGAATCCGAGGGGGCCCTAACTCCTTGGGTGCCCACGTCTGAGTTCGTGAGGACTGGTGCGCAGTAACTTCTCTGAAGAGCCCGGCGCAGCATCGCTGGTGACGGAGAGGCCTCCATTTCTCCCTTGGACGGATTTCTTCCCCTGACAGGGGCAAAGTGAGCAAAGGTAATTCACGTTCTATATTACCTAGTCAGTGGCAGTGACTATTCACCACTGGTGACAGCACAGTGGGCAGCAGCAAGAAGGGAAAGGATTGTGCCTCGATCTGTCCCCCCCATTATTCAAAAGGAGAAAGATTGTTTTATTGCTTGGCAAGAAGAATAAAACTGAGTTGTACCTATTCACTGTGTGGAACTTGGGTTACTAAAGCAAAGGAGTCAGGGACGAAGGACTGGACTTGGCTCTAGGACACCTACACAAAAGCCCAATCTTCTGGCCTTCACCTCCCAGTTATGGAGGACATGGGCCGTGGTGTGTTTCTCTCTCTCTCTCAGGTACCCCTAGACAACAGCCATATAACCGATAAGGAAAGGGAGAGAGGTGAGGCCACTACATATGTATTGAAGGAAACCAGAGTATCTAGTGGAAACCCATGCCAGCACAGGTAGAACATGCAAACTCCATGCACATAGTGTCTTGAGTGGGATTTGAACTGGAGATCCCAGTGCTGCAAAGCAGAGCTGCTAACCACTAAATCACCCATTTGTTGCCTTATGTGCCTCATTTTTCTTTTAAAGTAATGCCGCGTACACACAACCGTTTTTCATGACGAGAAAAATGCCATTTTTTTATTTGGTCATTAAAAACGATCGTGTGTGGGCTCCAGAGCATTTTTCACGACGTGAAAAATGTCCATTAAAAATTTGGAACATGCTCTAATTTTTCTCGTCGTTTTTCACGTCGTCGTTTTTCTCGTCATGAAAAACGGCCGTGTGTAGGCTTTAACGACGTGAAAAAAACGTGCATGCTCAGAAGCAAGTGATGAGTCGGGAGCGCTCGTTCTGGTAAAACTAGCGTTCGTAATGGAGATAGCACATTCGTCACGCTGTAACAGACTGAAGAGCACGAGGCTGAAAAGCACGAATCGTCTCTCACCAAACTTTACTAACATGAAGGGTGGCGCCATCCGAATGGAACTTCCCCTTTATAGTGCCGTCCTACGTGTTGTTGTACGTGTTGTACGTCACCGCGCTTTGCTCAAGCATTTTTTTCCACGATAGTGTGTAGGCAAGGCAGGCTTGAGAAGAATCACGTCAAGAAAAACGCAGTTTTTTTAAATGACATTAAAAACGGTCGTGTGTACGCGGCAAAATTCACAAAGACAAGGCTCTTTGTCCATTCTTTGGTTGATACCTCCTATAACGTTCAGACACGGCTTCCACCTAAAGCAATGTATACTTCAATCTGTGCTATACTGTGGAGTCGTATTTTGACATGGGGTTGACCTTGTTTGTCCTTGCAGCCTGTACAGTTTGTCCTCTGTCCCAGGACAAACAAGAGATCTGCAATATGGCAGATAAGAAGGCCGCGTAGCGTGGCGTTCTGCAGAGCGCAGCTGGCCACAGATAAGGAAGACAGAATTCTCTGCAATGTATTCCCCAGCCTCTTGGGTTTGCAGAATTTTACATCGAAGACATTAACACCTTACCAGCCTCTCCAAGTGCTCTGATCAAAACACATCTTCAGGACATTTTGTCATTTGATTATATCTAGATAGGTTGGGAAAAAACACGAGTCCATCTAGTTCAACCAAAAAGTTCTTTGTAGCTTCTCTTCAACAATCAAATTTAAAGTGTATGTAAAGTCAAAACTTTTTGTTTTAGTTTTAGTTTTAGATCGAGTGGGGCGCTTCACATTTTCTAAAGAGAGGGCCAGTTTACTGTCCTTCAGACTTTCAGGGGCCAGACTGGGAATTGAAAATGCTCCAGAATCAGTGGGAGTATACAATGCCTCAAGCTTGGTTACATAGCACCTGTGGTCAATAGGAGGAGGAATAGTGCCCCAACAGTGGTATCAGTGGGAGGAATAGTGCCCCAACAGTGGTGTCAGTGGGAGGAATAGTGCCCCAACAGTGGTATCAGTGGGAGGAATAGTGCCCCAACAGTGGTGTCAGTGGGAGGAATAGTGCCCCAACAGTGGTGTCAGTGGGAGGAATAGTGCCCCAACAGTGGTATCAGTGGGAGGAATAGTGCCCCAACAGTGGTGTCAGTGGGAGGAATAGTGCCCCAACAGTGGTGTCAGTGGGAGGAATAGTGCCCCAACAGTGGTATCAGTGGGAGGAATAGTGCCCCAACAGTGGTGTCAGTGGGAGGAATAGTGTCCCAACAGTGGTATCAGTGGGAGGAATAGTGCCCCAACAGTGGTGTCAGTGGGAGGAATAGTGCCCCAACAGTGGTGTCAGTGGGAGGAATAGTGCCCCAACAGTGGTGTCAGTGGGAGGAATAGTGCCCCAACAGTGGTATCAGTGGGAGGAATAGTGCCCCAACAGTGGTGTCAGTGGGAGGAATAGTGCCCTAACAGTGGTGTCAGTGGGAGGAATAGTGCCCCAACAGTGGTATCAGTGGGAGGAATAGTGCCCCAACAGTGGTGTCAGTGGGAGGAATAGTGTCCCAACAGTGGTATCAGTGGGAGGAATAGTGCCCCAACAGTGGTGTCAGTGGGAGGAATAGTGCCCCAACAGTGGTGTCAGTGGGAGGAATAGTGCCCCAACAGTGGTGTCAGTGGGAGGAATAGTGCCCCAACAGTGGTATCAGTGGGAGGAATAGTGCCCCAACAGTGGTATCAGTGGGAGGAATAGTGCCCCATCATTGGTATCAGTGGGAGGAATAGTGCCCCAACAGTGGTGTCAGTGGGAGGAATAGTGCCCCAACAGTGGTGTCAGTGGGAGGAATAGTGCCCCAACAGTGGTATCAGTGGGAGGAATAGTGCCCCAACAGTGGTATCAGTGGGAGGAATAGTGCCCCATCATTGGTATCAGTGGGAGGAATAGTGCCCCAACAGTGGTGTCAGTGGGAGGAATAGTGCCCCAACAGTGGTATCAGTGGGAGGAATAGTGCCCCAACAGTGGTGTCAGTGGGAGGAATAGTGCCCCAACAGTGGTGTCAGTGGAAGAAATAGTGCCCCATCGTTGGTGTCAGTGGAAGGAATAGTGCCCCATCATTGGTGTCAGTGGAAGGAATAGTGCCCCATCATTGGTGTCAGTGGAAGAAATAGTGCCCCATCGTTGGTGTCAGTGGAAGGAATAGTGCCCCATCATTGGTATCAGTGGGAGGAATAGTGCCCCATCATTGGTATTAGTAGGAGGAATAGTGTCCCATCGTTGGTGTCAGTGGAAGGAATAGTGCCCCATCATTGGTATCAGTGGGAGGAATAGTGCCCCAAGTCCGACGGAATTTTTTCATTGGATATTCCGACCGTGTATGTGCCCCATCAGACTTTTTTCCATCGGAATTTAGAAAGAGAACATGATCGGAAATTCCATTCGTCTGTATGGAACTCCGACGGAGAAAAAAAACACGCATGCTCAGAATCAAGTCAACACATGCTCCGAAGCATTGAACTTCATTTTTCTGGGCTCGTCGTAGTGCTGTACGTCACCGCGATCTTGACGGTTGGAATTTGGTGCGACAGTGTGTATCCAAGACAGCTTGAACAGAATTCCGACGGAAAAATCCGTCAGAGTTTATCCCGACGGAAAATCAGTTTGTGTGTACTAGGCATTAGGCAGCCTAAAGCCCCATACACACGGTCGGACTTCCATCTGACTTTTCCGTGGATTTTTGTCCGAACGGAGTTGGCCGGGAACACCCATAGCATACACACCCACGGACTTTTCTGCAAACTTTCCCAAAACTTTTTGCAACATCACGTGGTTTCTCTGCTCTTTTCTGCTCTTTACCGCCACCCTTTGGTCAACTTCTGCTATTGTTGGTTGATTTTAACATTAGTTGTTTTGTCCATCGGACAAAAGTCCGATGGTTTTCTGTACACACGGTCGGACTTTGCTCCATCGGACTTTTGTTGGGCAAAAGTTTGTCCATTTGCAGACCCAACTTTTGTCCGATGAAAACAAAAAAAAAAAAAAAAAAATTTGTCCGATGGAGCGTACACACGGGCGGATTGTTGGTCCAACTTGCTCAAAATGAAGTTTGTTGGGCAAAAGTCCGACCGTGTGTACGGGGCTTTACACACTCAGATAGGTAGAACTTCTTTGGGCCAGTCTTTAAGCCAGAAGCAAAAAGGAAATCCAATCAAACCAGCAACTTGTCAAACCCAGAACAGCCCCAGAGAAGTCAATTGGTGCTCAAATGACTACAGAGAAGCTACAAACTGAATTTTCCCATACTAGGAGGGTGCTACACTTGTACATTCACATCAGTCCCTGCCCTCAAGGAGCTTACAATATATGGTCCTCATCTCAAAGACTAGAGCCAGTGAACCTACCGTCCATCATTGCTCTGGGAGGAAACCCACGCAAGCACAGGGAGAACATGCAAACTCCATGCAGGTACCATGGAGGGATCCAAACTGAGGACTGCAAGGCAGGCGTTCCAACTACTAAGCCACTGTGCTGCCTGACAGGTACTCTTTAAATACAAACTATTTATTGAAGGAAGATTAGAAGAAAGATTAGTAGAAATTTCCTCTTTAGAAAAATAAATCATTTTGGTGCGTTTTGCGGGGTTGTTACAAGCGGCCGGGCGCCCGGACTGTATCATATTTTCCCATTCGCATTCTTGGCTTTGCTCTGGTCCTGGCTCCGTCTTCACACAACTCATACAAATTTACTGTTCAGAACATGGTGTGCACTTAACAGCTGTGTGGCCCCCGGCACAATATAAGGGCCGGGACTAAGAATTCAGATCGTCAACTGAAGCTCGCTGACTTTTCACTTTCATTGTGTCTTTCATTGACTAATTACCGTCTGTGCTGGCCCAGCTCCTCGCTCCTTTCATGTCACAGCCCTCTCCTCTTCTGGGAATGTCTAATTAATGTCTCTGCTGGCCCAGCTCCTCGCTCCTTTCATGTCACAGCCCTCTCCTCTTCTGTGAATGTTTAATTATTGTCTGTGCTGGCCCAGCTCCTCCCTCCTTACATGTCACAGCCCTCTCCTCTTCTGGGAATGTCCAATTAATGTCTGTGCTGGCCCAGCTCCTCCCTTCTTTCATGTCACAGCCCTCTCCTCTTCTGGGAATGTTTACCGTATATACTCGAGTATAAGCCAAGTTTTTCAGCCCTTTTTTAGGGCTGAAAATACCCCCCTCGGCTTATACTCGAGTCAGTACCTGAATTCCTGACAGGCGTCCATTTTTTTTAAAGTCGCAGCTTCCTCCTGGCGTTTCCGTTCCGTGATAGGCATTTGACACTATGTTCCACCTATCACGGAGGTCCTCTCATCCTCGGACTCAGTTTCCTAGCAGACACTGTGTTCAGTGTTCCGCCAATCACGGATGTCCTCTTGTCCGAGGATGAGAGGACCTCCGTGATAGGCGGAACACAGTGTCAAATGCCTATCACGGAACGGAACGCCAGGAGGAAGCCGCGACTTTTAAAAAAATGGACGCCTGTCAAGAATTCAGGTACTCGGGCACAGTGAGGTTGCAAATGGGCATTGTTGACCCTCTTTTCCGCTTACAGTAGCTGCTGCATTCCCACCCTAGGCATATACTCGAGTCAATAGGTTTTCCCAGTTTTTTGTGGTAAAATTAGGTCCTCGGCTTATACTTGGGTCGGCTTATACTCGAGTATATACGGTAATTATCGTCTGTGCTGGCCCAGCTCCTCCCTCCTTACATGTCACAGCCCTCTCCTCTTCTGGGGATGTCTAATTAATGTCTCTGCTGGCCCAGCTACTCTACCCTCCCTTTACCTCCTTACATAACCTTTTATGTAGCAGCAAAGTGAAATACTATAGGGTGTCATTTGAGCGACAGCTCTGAGTCTGCTGGGGCTGCTGATGTCATGTTCAAGATGGAGGCGCCCCCAGCAGCAGTCTCAGGGCTTTTGGACATCTACACAAGGGAGGCATTTACTGGTAAATAACATGAATAGAATATATTAAATGCACATATAACCTTATGGCAAGATTGCTATTGGAATGAATGGTCTGGCAACAGGGTCATTGTAAGAATATTTAAAAATCTAGAGCCTCAGCATAAGTTCACGTTAAAGCGGTATTAAACCCAAAAGCAAACATTTATTATATGTCAGCTTACCATTTCTTAGATGTGACTGCTGCATTCCTTTTCTTTTTCAGGCTTTCTTTCTTCTATTTTCATCCGGCGATCCAGCCATCAAGTCTGTTGTTTTTCAAAAGAACAAGTTGTCCTGTAAATGTGGCAGTTCCAGAGATGAGACAAACCATGTACCACTGACAAGGGTGCTTACAATGATCAGCTTTTATTTTTTTTATGTAAAATCTTTATCCCAAAAAAAAAAAAAACTGTAACTGATTATGAAGTGTGAGCTGGAGTTTGGCTTTGGTTTGTTAGTGTATTTAAATCTGCTAATTCATCTAACATGGCATCAGCCATGGATGGAAGATGCAGGGGTCCGGTCTCTGCGACTCTGTGTGGCGGCGCTCACAGTGGTGTGGTGCGGGAGTCTCCAGCAGCTATGTATGGATGGTCCAGGGCAGGGGTCCAGTCTCCGGGACTCTATGTCTGTGCTGCTCACAGTGGCATGGTGGTGGAATGGCAGGGGCCGAGATCCGGTCTTCGGGACGGGACTCCGGATGCGTGCCCACTGCCGTGCTGCCATTCATTCAAACATGGCACCAGGCAGCGCCATGACGTCACTGACTCACTGCACGTGCGCCTGGCCGAAAATAGCCGAGCATGTCAGGGCACAGTCGGCTTTGGAGCTGAGCTCTAATACAGGAGGTGTGCTACAGCCTATAAGCTTAACCCTTTCACGCCTAAGCCTATATATGACATTTGTTGCCTACAAGCTAAAATCCATATTTATTGATAGAAAATTACTTAGAATCCCCAAACATATATATATATATTTTAGCAGAGACCCTAGGGAATGAAATGGTGATCGTTGCAATATTTTATGTCACACTGTATTTGCGCAGCTGTCTTTCAAACACATTTTTCTGGGGGGAAAAAAGACACTTTCATGAATTGAAAAAGAAACAAAACCGTAAAGTTTGCCCAATTTTTTTAGTATAATGTGAAAGATGATGTAACGCCGAGTGAATAGATACCTAACATGTCATGCTTTGAAATTGCGCACCCTCGTGGAATGGCGACAAACAACGGTACCTAAAAATCTCCATGGGCGACGCTTTAAAAAAAATGTAACGGTTACCAGGTTAGAGTTACAGAGGAGTTCTAGTGCTAGAATTATTGCTCTCACTCTGACGATTGCGGCGATACCTCACATGTGCGATTTGAAAGCCGTTTACATTTGCGGGCGCGACTTACGTATTTGTTTTGTTTTTTATTTGCTGCGCGAGCACATGGGGACAGTGTACTTTAAACTTTTTTTTTTTTCTTTTTTTTTTTTTACGTTGTTTCCTTAAAAAAAAAGAAAAATTGATCACTTTTATTGCTGTCACAAGGAATGTAAACATCCCTTGTGACAGTAATAGGTGGTGACAGGTACTCTTTATGAAGGGATCGGGAGTCTAAAAGACCCCAAATCCCTCCTTTGCACACCTTTGCCAAAAACGGCGATTCTGAATACTGTAATTTTTATTTTTTTTAAATCGGGGCCATTGGCAGCCACGTAAACCGGAAGTGACGTTGTGACGTCGCTTCCGGGATTTTACATCGGAGACCCGATCGGAGCCGAATCCGGCTTCGTACGGGTCTCAGCCTAGACGGCGGACGTTCCCGGCTGGTGGCTCGGGTTTCTCGGTAATACGGGAGGATCGGAAAGAGCGGCGGAAGGCGGCAGGAGGGGGAGGGGGGAACGTCCCACGTCCCCTCCCGCTCCTTTGGGATAACAGCCGAGCGACTTTTAGCCACATCGGTTGTTATCCCTAAAGAGCCGACCGATCGGAGCCGAATCCAGCGTCGTAGGGGTCTCAGCCTAGACGGCGGACGTTCCCGGCTGGTGGCTCGGGTTTCTCGGTAATACGGGAGGATCGGAAAGAGCGGCGGAAGGCGGCAGGAGGGGGAGGGGGGAACGTCCCACGTCCCCTCCCGCTCCTTTGGGATAACAGCCGAGCGACTTTTAGCCACATCGGTTGTTATCCCTAAAGAGCCGACCGATCGGAGCCGAATCCAGCGTCGTAGGGGTCTCAGCCTAGACGGCGGACGTTCCCGGCTGGTGGCTCGGGTTTCTCGGTAATACGGGAGGATCGGGAAGAGCGGCGGAAGGCGGCAGGAGGGGGAGGGGGGAACGTCCCACGTCCCCTCCCGCTCCTTTGGGATAACAGCCGAGCGACTTTTAGCCACATCGGTTGTTATCCCTAAAGAGCCGACCGATCGGAGCCGAATCCAGCGTCGTAGGGGTCTCAGCCTAGACGGCGGACGTTCCCGGCTGGTGGCTCGGGTTTCTCGGTAATACGGGAGGATCGGAAAGAGCGGCGGAAGGCGGCAGGAGGGGGAGGGGGGAACGTCCCACGTCCCCTCCCGCTCCTTTGGGATAACAGCCGAGCGACTTTTAGCCACATCGGTTGTTATCCCTAAAGAGCCGACCGATCGGAGCCGAATCCAGCGTCGTAGGGGTCTCAGCCTAGACGGCGGACGTTCCCGGCTGGTGGCTCGGGTTTCTCGGTAATACGGGAGGATCGGGAAGAGCGGCGGAAGGCGGCAGGAGGGGGAGGGGGGAACGTCCCACGTCCCCTCCCGCTCCTTTGGGATAACAGCCGAGCGACTTTTAGCCACATCGGTTGTTATCCCTAAAGAGCCGACCGATCGGAGCCGAATCCAGCGTCGTAGGGGTCTCAGCCTAGACGGCGGACGTTCCCGGCTGGTGGCTCGGGTTTCTCGGTAATACGGGAGGATCGGGAAGAGCGGCGGAAGGCGGCAGGAGGGGGAGGGGGGAACGTCCCACGTCCCCTCCCGCTCCTTTGGGATAACAGCCGAGCGACTTTTAGCCACATCGGTTGTTATCCCTAAAGAGCCGACCGATCGGAGCCGAATCCAGCGTCGTAGGGGTCTCAGCCTAGACGGCGGACGTTCCCGGCTGGTGGCTCGGGTTTCTCGGTAATACGGGAGGATCGGGAAGAGCGGCGGAAGGCGGCAGGAGGGGGAGGGGGGAACGTCCCACGTCCCCTCCCGCTCCTTTGGGATAACAGCCGAGCGACTTTTAGCCACATCGGTTGTTATCCCTAAAGAGCCGACCGATCGGAGCCGAATCCAGCGTCGTAGGGGTCTCAGCCTAGACGGCGGACGTTCCCGGCTGGTGGCTCGGGTTTCTCGGTAATACGGGAGGATCGGGAAGAGCGGCGGAAGGCGGCAGGAGGGGGAGGGGGGAACGTCCCACGTCCCCTCCCGCTCCTTTGGGATAACAGCCGAGCGACTTTTAGCCACATCGGTTGTTATCCCTAAAGAGCCGACCGATCGGAGCCGAATCCAGCGTCGTAGGGGTCTCAGCCTAGACGGCGGACGTTCCCGGCTGGTGGCTCGGGTTTCTCGGTAATACGGGAGGATCGGAAAGAGCGGCGGAAGGCGGCAGGAGGGGGAGGGGGGAACGTCCCACGTCCCCTCCCACTCCTTTGGGATAACAGCCGAGCGACTTTTAGCCACATCGGTTGTTATCCCTAAAGAGCCGACCGATCGGAGCCGAATCCAGCGTCGTAGGGGTCTCAGCCTAGACGGCGGACGTTCCCGGCTGGTGGCTCGGGTTTCTCGGTAATACGGGAGGATCGGGAAGAGCGGCGGAAGGCGGCAGGAGGGGGAGGGGGGAACGTCCCACGTCCCCTCCCGCTCCTTTGGGATAACAGCCGAGCGACTTTTAGCCACATCGGTTGTTATCCCTAAAGAGCCGACCGATCGGAGCCGAATCCAGCGTCGTAGGGGTCTCAGCCTAGACGGCGGACGTTCCCGGCTGGTGGCTCGGGTTTCTCGGTAATACGGGAGGCTCGTGAAGAGCGGCGGAAGGCGGCAGGAGGGGGGGGGGAGTCCCCTCCCACTCCTTTGGGATAACAGCCGAGTGACTTTTAGCCGCATCGGTTGTTATCCCTAAAGAGCCGACTGCCAGCTCTAAAATACGGTACCAGGGTGATGCCTGCAGCTGGCATCACCCCAGGTTAACCCCTTTAAGCCATGAACGCAAATTTAGGTACAGTTTGGTGTGAAGGGGTTAAAAGAAAAAAACAAAACAAAACAAATGCAGCCACCACATCTAATGATTGGTAAGCTGAAATATATTACATTTTTGGTATTGGGTTCAGGGCTGCAGATGGGGGGGGGGCACTGGTCCTCTTGTAGGGGGCCTGAGCACACAGGGGGGCCCACACAGGGAGGGGGATTAGTGATGTACATGACAATCGTCTCCA
The DNA here is from genome assembly GCA_029206835.1 of Rana muscosa. Lineage (NCBI taxonomy): Eukaryota > Metazoa > Chordata > Amphibia > Anura > Ranidae > Rana > Rana muscosa. Next base: position 333,995,768 of record CM055125.1, on the reverse strand, counting down.
GAGGTGTGCGCAGCCTATTGCATTAGGGTATGGCAGTAGGGTGACCACGTGTCCCGGATTGCCCGGGACAGTCCCGCATTTTGCAGGTCTGTGTCAGGCACCTTCATTCCAGGACAATACAGTGTCCCGGAATGAAAATGACACAGCCGCCCCCAGGCCAATCTGATGCCCACAAAAAAAGGCCACCACATCACCGCTTTACTCACTGACAGTACTTGTCCTGGCCAAGAAGGCCTGGAGGAGCACAATGCCCGCCCCCTGCTTGTGATTGGAGAAATCATAAATCCCGCCTCTTGTGTCCAATCACTGTGCTGTGATATGTTACAGCACAAGCTGATTTTTGGGAAGGGAGAGTGTCCCTGAATGGTAGTTTGGAAATGTGGTCACCCTAGTGTGCACCCCAAAGCTAAAACACACGCTACTGATCACTGACTGTGTTCATTTAGAAAAGGAATGGGTCGGTAAATTACATATTTACCGGCCCCTTTCCCCCCTCATCCAATGCCATCCCCCTGTGTGTGCCCAAAGCAGCCACTGGGAGAGGAGAGGAGGAAAGCTGGCAGCGCTGTGGAGGAAATGGGGGGAGGGCAGGGCAATAGGGAGAATCTGTGCTGCACAGAGTGATTAGGGTGTGCCTGGGCACACCTAGCACACCCTGTGCGCACGCCTATGATTGTGTCTCTCTTCCTCCAGCAGCTGAAAGCTGGTCTCTCCGTCTCTCCCTGCTGTCAGCTTTTATCTGCTGAGAAAGACAGTTCTGTAAGTGTTGTCTCTCACTAATCCCCCTCCCTGTGTGCCCTTCCCCCCCCCTCCACCCTCCTTCCCAGGCTGCCTATAATGTTAACTGTGCTCCTAAATTTATTTCTGTAACTGTGTTTCTCTCTGTCTCTGCTAGGGTGACCACATTTCCAAACTACCATTCAGGGACACCCTCCCTTCCCAAAAATCAGCTTGTGCTGTAACGAATCACAGCACAGTGATTGGACACAAGAGGCGGGATTTATGATTTCTCCAATCACAAGCAGGGGGCGGGGATTGTGCTCCTCCAGGCATTCCCGACCAGGACAAGTACTGTCAGTGAGTAAAGCATTGATGTGGCAGCCATTTTTGGGGGCATCAGATTGGCCCGGGGGGGGGGGGGGGGGGTGGCTGTGTCAGTTTCAGTCTGTCCTGGAATGAATGTGCCCGGGACAGACCTGCAAAATGCGGGACTGTCCCGGGCAATCCGGGACACGTGGTCACCCTAGTCTCTGCCCAACCTGTACATCTTTTTCATCTCATTTTTATTTATTAACTCAGTTTTATCTTTTAGATCTAGCAGGAATTCTGTGAGTTATGTCGTACTTGCGTCTGCTAATAATGTTATTGTATTTCTAAACAAATATAGCTTTAATATTTTCTTGGGGGGGGGGGCTGTCAGGTAGTCTGTACGGGGCCCCACGATTTCTATCAGCAGCCCTGATTGGGTTTAATATCACTTTATTTCTTTTTTATTAGAAGTGCCACACGTACAAAACCTTCTCTGATCTCTGTAATGGCCTTCGTGTCTATAGCTCCCCCCACTGGTGAAGATGATGAAGTGCGGAGGGTGAAGCCAGGAATCATTGTAGAGGGGGAGCCCCCCGCCGGCGTACACACCGGATCCCTCCCTATAAATAGCACTTCCTAGTCTCACAATGCCGGAATTCTCCCACACTATTTTATGTTGGCTCGAACCGGTGCCAGGACAGCACAATTATTAGAATAAAAAAATGTAAAAATAACATATTTGTGTTTTTAGTCCAGGAAACGGAAACACTCCAGAATCAGATAATAAAGGTGAACTTGTGATGAAGCGTCTTTGTTGGCACCGTGGCGGGCTGTTGTGTCGGTGGGGCTTATTTTGGGCAGTGACACTTCTCGTGACCCCAGTTGTATAACCAGAGCAGAGTTGCTCTACCTGGCAGAGTTTTTGGAAATTGCAATGGGCTAAGAGCCCTTTTCACACTGCTCCGTTGAAAAAGAAAACTTGATCAAAAACGCAAATGCGTGTTTGCCGCATTTTTGGGGCATTTTTACCACATTTTCTGGACTCCTGACTCCACCCATGAACCTGTGAAATTTGGACATTTGACTCAAAAATGCCCGGGCTGGGTTTTTTGATGCGTTTTTGGTGCTTGTTCTATGGAAATCAACAGGAGATTCGTTTTTGGTGCCTTTTTGAAAAGCGCACCAAAAGATGCAGCATAAAGGACTTTTAACCACTTTAATACCGGGCACTTTTACCCCCTACCTGCCCAGGCCAATTTGTGGGCAGGTAGGAATTGCATACAGACGGAAAAAATTGAGAAAAATAGAGAACCTGCTCTCAATCTTTTGCTGGTGGAAATTCCGACAGAAAAAGTCTGATGGAGCCTACACAGGGTCGGAATTTCCGACCAAAAGCTCACATCAGACTTTTGCTGGCGGAAATTCTGCTCGTGTGTATGCGGCATAACAGGTTTTCTTCTAAGATTGCCCTGTATTTGGCTCCATCCATCTTCCCATCAACTCTGACCAGCTTCCCTGTCCCTGCTGAAGAAAAGCATCCCCACATCATGATGCTGCCACCACCATGTTTCACAGTGGGGATGGTGTGTTCAGGGTGATGTGCAGTGTTAGTTTTCTGCCACACATAGCGTTTTAGTTTTAGGCCAAAAAGTTCAGTTTTGGTCTCATCTGACCAGAGCACCTTCTTCCACATGTTTGCTGTGTCCCCCACATGGCTTCTCGCAAAATGCAAACAGAACTTCTTATGTCTTTCTTTCACCAATGTCTTTCTTCTTGTCATTCTTCCATAAAGGACAGATTTGTGGAGAAGCACGACTAATAGTTGTCCTGTGGACAGATTCTCCCACCTGAGCTGTGGATCTCTGCAGCTCCTCCAGAGTTACCATGGGCCTCTTGGCTGCTTCTCTGATGAATGCTCTCCTTGCCCGGCTGGTCAGTTTAGGTGGACGGCCATGTCTTGGTAGGTTTGCAGATGTGTCATACTCCATGTGCCATGTTTCCATTTTCGGATGATGGATTTAACAGGGCTCCGTGAGATGTTCAAAGCTTGGGATATTTTTTTTATAACCTAACCCCGCTTTATACTTCTCCACAACTTTATCCCTGACCTGTCTGGTGTGTTCCTTGGCCTTCATGATGATGTTTGTTCACTAAGGTTCTCTAACAAACCTCTGAGGGCTTCACAGAACAGCTGTATTTATACTGTGATTAAATTACACACAGGTGGACTCTGTTTACTAATTAGGTGACTTCTGAAGGCAATTGGTACCACTAGATTTTAGTTAGGGGTATCAGAGTAAAGGGGGCTGAATACAAATGCACGCCACACTTTTCACATATTTATTTGTAGAAAAAATTGAAAACCATTTATCATTTTCTTTCCACTTCACAATTATGTGCCACTTTGTGTTGGTCTATCATATAAAATCCCAATAAAATACATTTAAGTTTTTGATTGTAACATGACAAAATTTGGAAAATTTTAATGGGTATGAATACTTTTTCAAGGCACTGTATATATATATATATATATATATATATATATATATATATATATATGAATATTGATCAATCCTGATGTACTGACGGCCTATCTCATTTTTTCAGGCTCTAAAATGCCAGTACAAATACTCCCTAAATTACCCCTTTTTGGAAAGTAGACAGTCTGAGGTATTTAGTAAGATTCATGGCAAGTTTTTTGAAGTTGTAATCGTTTGTCACAATTTTTTGGAAAATTAAAATAAATAAAATTGTGTTTTACATACTGTCACCAGTGCAGTACAACTTCATTATATGACTGGTGTGACAGTGATCAGGGACACTGACTGGTGACAGTATGTAAACAAAATAAATAAATAAATATTTTCTATTTTTTTTCTACATACTGTGACCAGAGCAGTAGTTTCCTATTTTGGGGATGTGATTAGGTTTTTTTTTAACACAGTGATTGCTTATAACAGTGATGATCACTTCACTGTTATAAGCAATCCTATTTATGAATGGCATCTTTTCATAGCCATTATGTACTATTGAGATAGCTGTGATTGGCCATAGCTATCACATGGTACAGATGCACTGACTGGCCCTCTCTGTACCATGTGATCACTATGACCAATCACAGAGATAAACACAATACTACACAATGAATGACTATAGATGAAATGAATGATCGGCCATAGCTATCACATGGTACAGATGCACTGTGACTGGCCCTGTCTGTATCATGTGATTACTATGACCAATCACAGATATCAACACAATAGTTCACAATGAATGACTATAAATGAAATGAATGATTGGCCACAGCTATCACATGGTACAGATGCACTGTGACTGGCCCTGTCTGTACCATGTGATCACTATGACCAATCACACAGATCAACACAATAGTACACAATGAATGACTATAAAGGAAATTAATGATTGGCCACAGCCATCACATGGTACAGATGCACTGTGACTGGCCCTGTCTGTACCATGTGATCACTATGACCAATCACACAGATCAACACAATAGTACACAATGAATGACTATAGATGAATTGAATGATTGGCCACAGCCATCACATGGTACAGATGCACTGTGACTGGCCCTGTCTGTACCATGTGATCACTATGACCAATCACAGAGATCAACACAATAGTACACAATGAATGACTATAAATGAAATGAATGATTGGTCACAGCGATCACATGATACTGGGGCCAGTCTGGTACACCGATCTTTCATCTGCTTTGTCCGGTGGACGGATCAAGCTGCAGTGTGGTTCGCCAGAGCACACAGAAATCGCGTGACTGGGAGGACTTCATAGGACGCCCTCCTGGAACCATGGAGCTCCCACCCAGCCATCATATTACTATAGGCTAAGCGGGAAGCCGTTAAAAACGAACCGCACCCGCAGCGCACTGGTATGAAGAGTTCCATAGGATTTAAAGGAAAATATTTTTTATGCATTTTATTTTTTTTGCCTTTTTTACCCTAAAATCGCATCAAAAATAAATCAGTGTGAAAAAAGCCCTAAGATTGTGGGTGGAGTGGCGGATGTGGCGTGCAAATACCACATTTTGGATGTGGAAAATTTGCGATTACGAGTGGAAGTATAGGTTTACAGCGTATACACACCATGCCGGTGACACAGACAGTGCACCTGGCTCCTGCCTATCCACCAATAAACCCCATTCACACTAAATGCACTTCTAATCTTATTGATCGATTTTTGCTGAATGAAATAATCTGGCGATAGCGTCCCTTTAAGGCTCAGAATCGCACAGGAACGCGCAGCGTGTACACCCTAACACAAATATTAGACGTTCCTTGTTAGGGTGTACATGCCCTTTAATTATGATTATGTTATACAGACTCCCTGCTGTAGAAATTTGTGTCTGCCGCTTCAGGGGTAGGTGGTCCCTGTTGACATTTTTCCATACAGAAGGAATCGTTTAAGCGTTAAAAACAAACCAGGCTTGCTATTTTTAGCTCGCCTTATGGGAAAACAAGTCGTATAATCGCATGCAAGTGCAGGCTCAGCACAAGGAGGGCTCCTGTTCCTGCTATAAATAAATCCCCAAAGGGGATCCAACATGTATACAGTGTGTATTAGTCACAATTTCCACAAGGTAAAGCCCTGAGTTATGAGCATATTCTTGTTTTGTTGACTCAAAGGCGAGGATTATTGTGGAGACCCTGACGTCACACTCCGAGCCGTCTGTTGTAATCCACCCTTCCTCACCGCTATAAACATTTCAATTATACCCGGAGATTTGGCAATATTAAAGAGAAAACAGAAGTCTCAGATATCAGCTGAAACAGTAGATGGAAACCCACTCACTGAAAGCTTGTGTAAGCATTGGCAATTTTAATATTTTTCAATCTTCTGCAGCTTTTTTTGGTAGATCCCAAAGATTCTACCATGATGGTCCTTCTCTAGGCACTTCCTGTTATAAGGTGACAACAGTTCCCATCTCCTAAGTGTGCTCCTGTGTTGTCACATGAACTACAAGTGGCCATCTCAACACACATTACACAGTCAAGGTCCACCATCACCGCCAGGACCCCCGCCCTAAGAAATGCCATGCAACCATCGCTTGAGTGTATCTAAGATATAGACAGTAGAGAACATTAATCTCTTTGGAACAGCAATGGGCAAATGGACATTTACCTGATGCCCGACCTGTGGCTATGGGGCTAAAGGTGGCCCTGTGGCACTTATTCTGTGGCCCTCAGAATAATCTGTGTTTTGGTGCTTACTCAAGCCAGGGAAAGAAAAATATTCTTTACTTGGGTTTGGTTTTATGTCTTTCATACTATTTTTTTTTTTTTTGTGCCCTCCATTCCTTCTTTCACATTATGTTTTTTCCTCCTAATCCCAGTCTCCAACAACTCCAATAGCACGTCCCCAGTCTCCAACAATTCCTATATCATGTCCCCAGTCTCCAACAATTCCTATATCATGTCCCCAGTCTCCAACAATTCCTATAGAATGCCCCCATTCTCCAACAACTCCTATAGCATGTCCCTAGTCTTCAACAACTCCTATAGAATGTCCTTAGTCTCCAACAACTCCTATGGCATGTCCCCAGTCTCCAACAACTACTATAGAATGCCCTCAGTCTCCAACAACTCCTATAGAATGCCCTCAGTCTCCAACAACTCCTATGGCATGTCCCAAGTCTCTAACAACTCCTCTAGCATGTCTCCTGTCTCCAACATCTCTGGTCTCCAACAACTACTCTAGCATGTCCCCAGTTTCCACCAACTTCTATAACTCCAGTCTCTAACAACTCCTAAAGTATGTCCCTAGTCTCCAACAACTTCTATAAAAAGCCCCCAGTCTCCAACAACTTCTATAAAAAGCCTCCAGTCTCCAACAACTCCTATATCATTAATATCCCCAGTCTCCAACAACTCCAATAGCATGGCCACGGCCCCTATTAACTCCTATATCATGTCCACAGTCCCCAACAACTCCTATAGCATTTTGTCAGTCTCCAACAGCTTCTATACCATGGCGTCAGTCTCCAACAACTTCTATAGCATGTACCCAGTCTCCAACAACTCCTATAGCATGCCTCCAGTCTCCCAACAACTCCTATAGCATGTCCCCAGTCTCTAACAACTCCTATAGCATATCTCCAGTCTCCAACAACTCATATGGCATGTCCCCAGTCTCTAACAACTCCTATAGCATGTTTCCTGTCTCCAACATCTCTGGTCTCCAACAACTACTCTAGCATGTCCCCAGTCTCCACCAACTCCTATAACATGTCTCCAGTCTCCAACAACTCCTATAGCTAGTCCCCAGTCTCCAACAACTTCTATAAAAATCCTCCAGTCTCCAACAACTCCTATATCATTCATTTCCTCATGTCTCCAACAACTCTTTTATCATTAATTTCCCCAGTCTCCAACAACTCCTATATCATTCATTTCCCCAGTCTCCAACAACTCAAATAGCATGGCCACGGTCCCTATTAACTAGTATAGCTTGTCCATGGTCCCCATTAACTCCTATATCATGTCCACAGTCCCCAGCAACTCCTATAGCATGTTGTCAGTCTCCAACAACTCCTATAGCATGTTGTCAGTCTCCAACAACTCCTATAGCATATCTCCAGTCTCCAACAGCTCCTATGGCACATCAACAGTCCCCAACAACTCCTATAGCATGTCCATGGTCCCCCAAAACACCTATAGTGAATCCCCAGTCTCCAACAATTCCTAAAGGATGTTCCCAGTCTCCAATAACTCCTACGGCATGTCAACAGTCTCCAACAACTCCTATAGTATGTCCACAGTCCCCTAAAACACTTATAGCATGCCCCCAGTCTCCAATAACTCCTAAAGCATGTCCCCAGTCTCCAACAACTCTTAAAGCGTGCCTCCAGTCTCCAGCAACTCCTAAAGCATGCCCCCAGTCTCCAACAACTCCTAAGGCATGTCCCCAGTGTCCAACAACTCCCATGGCATGTCCCCAATCTCCAACAACTCTTATAGCATGTCTCCAGTCTCCAACAACTCCTAAGGCATGTACCCAGTCGTCAACAACTCCCATGGCATTTCCCCAATCTCCAACAACTCCTATAGCATGTCTCCAGTCTCCAACAACTCCTATGGCACGTGATAGGTCTCTGACAACTCCTATAGCATTTCCTGGCCTCTAACCATATGATCCCTGTTATACAAATCAATAGATACAATTTACAAAGATATATATATATATATATATATATATATATATATATATATATATATCATAATAATATATAATCACACCGCTAAGTAACAGCTAGGCCAGCTTTTTCACTCCCCCCTTCCCCCCCCTTTTTTTTGGGGGGGGGAAAATGTTGAGAATGTATATGTGTTCTATGTATGTTCTACGTTTGTAAAGTGTATGATATGTTGTTAAAAAAATTAATAAAAAAAGATAATAAAAAAAACAGCTAGGCCAGCTCTACCCTAATCTTTGGATCAGCTCCCATCTATAGTAAGCATGTTATTCAGTAATATATTGATGTCATCAAGGCTAAAAATTGCTAAAGATGAGACAGCCTTACAAATCATAAAACTGGAGAGTGATCTCAGAGCTTTAATAATTTATCGGTCAGGTAGTGCTCATTTCTTCATATTAGACAAATTTATTCTGTAAGTTCCTTCTAATTCCATTCATTACAATACTCTATTGTAAGTCCTCTCCATTCCAATACAGAGAAATGCTTTGAGCTTTCCCATACTAGAATATCTGCTTTGTAATTTCTGGCCATGTATCAGGATGGTTTCCACACTTCCAAGAAGAGTCTCTGTTCCTCTTTTGTTCTCATTGCACAAGGCAACCAGGTGTAAAACAGTAAACATGTTAGAAATCTCATGCTTATCCGAAATAGTAGGCCAAATAAAACATGTTTAATGGCAAACAATCGTGTGAACAATGGGAGCATTTAGTTAGCCATGATTGATTTTTCTTATGAAAAGGTTTTGGCTTTATGAGTTGGTTAGAGGCTTTAGAAAATTTTGAAGAAATACTCCAGGCAAATTATAAATGGTTAAAAATTAAGCACAGCCGTCATGAATAATCACAGTATTGTGTATTTCCAATGATCATCAGCTCCATCAAGTGGCCATTATGTAGTATTTTCCTGATTGAAGTATTTCAGGAAAATACTGCATTATGGCCACTAGATGGAGCTGATGTCATAGGAGATATTTATATTAGACATATTGCAGTGATTTGTTTGTGACAGATTGTGAATGCTTAAGGCATTTACATAGTAATTTTGTTTTTATAAACAGATCCCCTAAGTCTCATGATAGCCCTGCAACCACCCTCCAGCAAAGTACACTCACCGATCCAAAGACACCTTGCCTTTTCTACACTGCAGCAGTCCATCCTTGGCTGATGTCAGTTTGTAGTAATGAGTTCTTAAACCAAGGGCATACTGTGCATTGATTCCAGTGGTAGAGGGTCCAAGACTTCAGTCCCATTGCCCGGCTCCACTCTCCTTGGCCTATCGGCCATGTCAAGAAATGCACACTCACTTGCGTACGAGGAGCCCCTCAGATTCCCTTGGTTATATGGGTCCATTGGGGCTACGTCAAACACTTGGACCCAACCATCACAGCATCGCAGGTCACAAGGTGCAAGGTCTCACAGGGAAACCCAACCCACCACTGTCATGTTAGCCAACCCACCTTCACCAGGCCTCCAACCACAGGGGAACCCAACCCACCACTGCCAGGTTGGCCAATTCACCTTCACCAGGCCACCAGCCACAGGGGAATCCAACCCACCACTGCCAGGCTGCCCAACTCACCTTCACCAGGCCACTAGTCACATGGGAACCCAACCCACCATTGCCAGGTTGGCAATTCCCCCTTTAGCAGGCTACCAGCCACAGGGGAACCCAACCCACCACTGCCAAGTTGGCCAACCCACCTTCACCAGGCCATCAGTCACAGCAGAACCCAACCCACCACTGCCAGGTTGGCCAACCCACCTTCACCAGGCCACCAACCACAGGAGAACTCAACCCACCATTGCCAGGGTGGACAACCCACCTTCACCAGACCACCAGCCACAGGAGAACAGAACCCACTACTGTCAGGTTGGCCAACCCAGTTTCTGACCAAGTTAGTCTCTGCCTTTGCTCCCCAGGTATAGGCTTATGCCAACTCATAGGAATAAAGAAACTCAAATCCTGTTTTTTTTCCTCATCACTGTATACAGGCTTGTATAAGGAAACTCATATCAAAAGATTGTTCCATGTTGCAAGGCTGGCTGAACCAAGATTTCTTGTCCACCAACGGTGTATTCTTTTGTGATAACTTCCAAACCATCCTGGTGGTGCCCACTTGGGAGAGAACTTATGGCATTCAACCAAAAGGGAAAGCCACATAAAGGGAACTCATATATTTTACACGATCCCAGCAGAAGCCCTATCTCTCTTATAAGGGACTGGATAGAACTCGTTCATTTCTCCAAGGTACTAGGCACTGACTCAACTCCAGCTACCCCAGCTACACATAGACATCTTTGTTTTGGCATCATTTAGAGTCACTATCTACCTCTTATGCCCCGTACACACGATCGGAAATTCCGCCAAGAAAAGTCCGATGTGAGCTTTTGGTCGAAAATTCCGACCGTGTGTATGCTCCATCGGACTTTTGCTGTCGGAATTTCCGCCAACAAAAGATTGAGAGCAGGTTCTCAATTTTTCAGACGGAAAAAATTCCAATCGGAAATTCCGATCGTCTTTCCGTAGCGCAATTCCGACGCGCAAAATTCCAACGCATGCTCGGAAAAAATTTGACAAATGCTCGGAAGCATTGAACTTAATTTTCTCGGCTCGTCGTAGTGTTGTACGTCACCGCGTTCTTGACGGTCGAAAGTTCAGAAAACTTTTGTGTGACCGTGTGTATGCAAGCCAAGCTTGAGCGGAATTTCGTCGGAAAAAACATCCAAGGTTTTTCCGTCGGAAATTCCGATCGTGTGTACGCGGCATTAGACTGAAATGCTGACTCAGATTAGTGTTGAACATGCAAGTGTGTTTCCAGCCTGTTTTTGGTTTGCTAAACTATCTAAAAAATTGGCTTATTCTTTGACTAAGAAGAGACTGAAGAAATTGCTTCTTTCTGCCTGCAGCAGAATGATGACAACATCTCATCCTAGGCATAATCACTAGACTAGTGCCTAAAGGTGTTTTTTTTTAATTATTTAAAAATAAAATTATACTGTTTTTGTATATAGTGCAAGGAACTAATTTATGTGGCCAGGCATCATTGGAAGGTGACCACCATTGGCAACCTATATATTTCATATTTCTCTCATGACTATCGTATAACAGATGTCCTTATTATATACCCCTTATTTATTATCTTACTTATGACTAAGTAAACGAGACCACACCAGGAGTTGGAGAAATATATATAGGCCGTAGCAGCCTTATTTATTAAAAAACGCTGTATAACTTTTTTAACAGTAACCATAAACTCTGTCCTAAAGGACCCTCAGTAAATTACTGGTGTCGCTCTCTGCAGGAACCTCTATTAACTTTTGTGTCCATTATTGCACTGCGGTACTTCTCAGAATCCGCTAATAGGCCTCAAGCCGACATGCTGGCTCAGAGACAACCATGACCGCAGTGCACCATCCCAATGCTTCAAGCTAAACCTCCGTTAACTGTAAGCCCACCGTCAGGACCCATACCAACGACAGGTCCTGAACCCTTCTTTCCGAGGTATCATCCTTCCCCTGCAAAGAACAGACACCCGCCACAGCACCCAAATGTAAAAACCTTTACAATTGGGTGCCCCTCCACACCCTGAGAGCCCTCTGTATACCATCCTGTAACCCTAACGCCCATAGGTCTATACCCACATCACTGAGGTGTACCCCATCACCCCGAAGGTACCGCCATGTCTCCAACTCCAGCTCAAAATGGCGTATCACCAAACCCCCATTCCTAACCATGAACCTGGCCACATCCCGATTAACTTTCCTCCGCGCCCTATTGATGCCATCTATGGATCTAGCCGTCCGCCATGAAGTACGAGCCACCATGTCGGACCACACTATCACCATTTCCGGGAATGCCATACGAAGACGAAGAATATCAAATTTGATATCCTTCGTCACATCCAGCATAGATCTAACACCTAAGTCATTCCCACCTACGTGCAAAATTAAAACGTCAGGTGGGCGGTCCAGTCGCGCATAACGATGCACTTCTGGAACCGTCCTACTCCATAACATTCCCGGAATTCCCAGCCAGCGAATCCGGGCCTCCTGCCTTGAAAACCCCAATTGCCGACCTTCCGGTCTTGCCACAGCCCTCTTACCCCCCCTGTACACGTAAGAGTGCCCCAGTATCCCGACCAACGCCGGCGCCACACCTGAAAGAGAGAAAAACATGTATCCACCGTAACCACAGCCAAGCCTGTCAACTTAACCTCATTATTTTTTTTTATTTTTTTTTTAAACTCCAATCAGCCCCACTCCTTCTCTCCTCATACCCTTCCTCCTATTCTCCTCACACCCCTACCACTAAGTGAGGGCGAATGTAAGATCGAAATCTCCTTGATTCCCATCTCCCAATGCGCTTGACCGACTCACTATCCAACCCACTCCGAGCCGCTTCCGTAGCCGCCCCAATTCTGAACGAATGTGACGAAAATTCTTTCGCCTCTAAACCCAGGCACCCCAAACATTTTCGGAAAACCGATATGAACTGAAACCTGGACAACGGACACCCATCCGCATGTATCAGAAAGGACCCCACGTTCCCTGGGCGTACCGCCAGAAAGCCCCGAACGGCCCCAACCGGACAAAGCGGTGAGCCCGGCAACGAAAAAATCTGAACTCTCTTGCCCCTCCCTTTTTGATCTACGTAACCACAAGGACCCTCTATCCTCCTGGCAACGCACTTCATTAGCCCCAATCCCCCCGTGCACTTTCTTAGACGGGCTAACCAGCTCGCCAATCCTGAACGCCCCAAAAAATGCCAAGGAAAATGCCACTCGGAACAAGGCAGCTTCGTATTCCGAGGTGCAAACCTCCCGTAGCTTAGCCAACACCCCCTTCAGGACCCCAAAGGACACGGGCGTCTGGTGTCTTTTAACGGCCTAACCCGCCTATAACCTTTGAGCGCTTGTCGAACCCAGAAGTCTTTCGTGTAATCAGGCAAACCTTGCCATTTAAACAAAAATGCCAATCCAGCAACCTTTTTATCCAGCGCGGATACCGACACCCCTGCTTCCATGCTCCTGGAGATAAAGTACAAGACTAGCAACCTCACCTCCGGACCCTCAATCTCAACTCCCGTCATTCTACCCAGATCCGCCCATTCCAACCAAACTTTCTGATATGCAGCCCACGTCGTCTCACTCACCGACTTGCTGATCCATCCGGCAACTAATCTAACGCAATCTTCCACAGCCAGTCTGGACAAGGTACCCCTCGTTGCTCCGCGTCCGGTGCCAACTCTCGGAACCTGTCCCACTGAAAGCGAGATAAAGCGTCAGCCACCACATTGTCCACTCCCGGAAGGTGAACTGCATACATGAAGATGTTTAACTGTAGGCATCTCAACACCAGCTGTTGTAGCAGGCGAACCACCGGCGGCGATGCCGCCGATGCTCTGTTAATCACCTGCACCACGCCCATGTTGTCGATGTGGAAACGCACCTTCCGATCCCGGAAAGCCTCGCCCCATAGTTCCACCGCCAGTACTACTGGAAACAGTTCCAGCAGCAACATATTCTTTATGAAGCCTGCCTCCACCCAACTCTGTGGCCACGAACCCACACTCCATCGGCCTTGGAAAAAAGCCCCAAAACCTGCTGAGCCCGCAGCGTCTGTGAACAAATCCATATCAAAGTTGCTGACCGGGCCCGACATCCATAGTGCCCTACCATTGAAGGACTCCAAGAATGTATGCCAGACCTGCAGATCAGACCTGTGGGAACGTACCAGCCTAACAAAATGTCGAGGCGACTGCACCCCCGCCGTACTTGCCGACAACCGTCGGCAAAACGCTCTCCCCATCGGCAAAATGCGACAGGCGAAATTCAGCTTCCCCAATAAAGATTGCAGCGTTCGCAGCTGTACCTTGCGCAAACCCAACATCAGTTTAATTTCTTCTTTCAGAGCAGCAAGCTTATCTTCCGGTAAACGGCATTCCATGGCTTCAGAATCCAGCGTTATCCCCAAAAACGTAATGACCGTTCTTGGCCCCTCCGTCTTGTCCGGCGCCAATGGTACGCCAAAACGATCCGCCATGTGCTCCAGCGTTGCTAACAGAATCGCACAATCCCTGGATGAAGCCGGGCCCACGCAGAGGAAGTCATCCAGATAGTGTATTACTGAATTTACCCCTGCCACGTCCCTGACCACCCATTCCAGAAAGGAGCTAAACTCCTCAAATAATGCACACGATATGGAACAGCCCATAGGCAGGCACTGGTCCACATAAAACTCCCCGTTCCAGTGACACCCCAATAATCGAAAAACTATCCGGGTGAACCGGAAGAAGCCGAAAGGCCGCCTCCACATCTGATTTTGCCATGAGAGCCCCCTTTCCATAATGCCGGACCCAAACCACTGCTGCATCGAATGATGTGTAACTCACCGTGCAAGCATCCGGCTCAATGGCGTCATTAACCGACCCCCCTTTAGGAAAAGAAAGGTGGTGAATGAGCCGAAATTTATTCGGCTCCTTTTTTGGCACCACACCCAGCGGAGAGACCACCAAATCCTTTAAAGGGGGAACTGTAAATGGGCCGCTCATGCGGCCCAACGCCACTTCCTTTCGCAGTTTCTCCGAAACTACGTCGCAATGTAGCAACGCCGATCGCAAATTGCGCGGCACAGGGGGAACCTCCCTCAACGAGCATGGAATACGAAAACCCTCCGCAAACCCCCTTTCCAACAACCGCGCAGCCTCCTTGTCCGGATACCTGCCTAGAAACGGCCGCATCCTTTCCACCATCACCAGCGTCTTCCCTCTTATTCGTAAGTTCTCCGGAACGGTTCTTCCCTTGCTTAAAGCATCTAGACGAGGGGTGGGAACCCCCGCATCCGGAACACTCATGTTTGAAACGGCACGTTCCTCCAAACTTGCATGTACCCGAATTAAACTGCCAACAAACCCCTTTTGCCTTACCGGCCGGTTGTCCAGGGGAAGACGATCCACCGGCCCCCCCCTGAAAAAACTGGTTCGGGGCCCTCGCCGAAGTCATCAATCGCATCCACAAACTAATGTCTTTGTGGTCCCATCTCAACTCTGGCCGCATCGCCATCCTCTGGCGAAACTGCTCATCGTACCTCAACCAAGCCGTGCCCCCGAAGGTCCTGTATGCCTCCCCTATCGCATCCTGGTAGCAAAACAGAGCAGAGCAGAACTCCGGCTTCTTTACCCCTATCACACTTGCCAAAATGCCAAATGCCTGCAGCCAATTTGTAAATGTCCGAGGGATAAGTCGATACCTACGCTTCTCCTCATCTTCCTTCTTGGAGTCATCCGGCTTGACTCTGTCCAAGTTGAACTTCCCCAACGGCAGCAGTGAAAAGATCTCCACATACTCACCTTTCCAAATCTTGTCCCGTACCTCCACCTTTAAATGCGCTCCCAACGGTCCCTCAAAACAGATATAGACCTCGCACATCGCCGCGTCAGCCAACCTTACCAGGTCCTGCCTGCCCGTCTCCCCCACTGCCGCGGGCGTATCAACCCCCTCCTTCCTTAACGGAGGACTATCCGTCCCCCCCTGCTGTGGCACCACCACCGCTGCCCCTGCCACCCCGTTCCTGCCATCCCCCCCCACCGGGGAAACCCATGCCTCAGCCGGGCATGGCGCCCCACCTGCTGAATTTTCAAACCTGTCCACCAATTCCTTGATCCCTGCTAAAAACCCCCTCATACTTGTATCCATCCCTACTACCGACCTCTGACCCCGGTCTGCCAAATCACCATCCCCAGCCGAGCACCCCCACCCAGACGTCCCAGCATCACCCCTACCACTGCAGCCCCCAGCACCCAACACCTGTGACTGACCCAGTGAAGATAAAGGAAAAACAAACTTACCAGGCTGCCTAGGAAGCGACCCACCAGCCGACCGTCCCGCCTCCATCGATGCTGACCTTCTGAGAGGCTCACGTTCCGCCTCCGATTCCGACCCTGCACCGTCCGACCGTTGCTCCTCCCCTTCCGCTCCCGATGCAAGCCCTCCAGGAGAAGGATCCCTGGATGCCGAGGGTCCCGCTCCACACCGACTCCTTCTTCGTGTTCTGGACCCGCCCACCGATTTTTTCGTTGCCTTGCCCAGGCCGGGGGGGCTCAGTCCAGCCCTGTCGCCTACGTCCGCTGCCTCTTCCCTCTGCTCCTCCGCCGCAAGGTCCCCGGCCGCCGCAGTGGAAGGCCCGGCCACCGCCACACTGGATCTCCCCCGCCGAGGCGCCGTCCCCGGTGACATCACTCTGGGGGCGGGGCCCGCTGCTTCTGACTTCCATCGCCGTGCGGGCCTGGTGGCCGCTCCGGAACTCCCGGAACCGCCGCCCGCGGAGCTCCGACTCTGCCGGGGATTCCTTCCGGCGTCCAACCCGGCGACAGCAGCTCGCTTCGCGGGAGGACCCGAAGGGGCCCGCGAATGGGGATTCCCAATGTGTCTGCGAGCTCCGGAGGAGAGGTCAGGAGAGAAGCGCTCCGGCGGTTTTGACTGCCGAGCTCGCGCTGACACTCTCCCCCCATTAACCTCTTCCTCCACCGGACGCCCGAGCAAAGGCCCTAAATGTTCCTGGGCCCACTGTGGGCCTCGCGCTGCTGTTTCTGCCCGCAATTGGGCCAGGAGCTGCTCCAAGTCTGCCATCTCAAACTTTCTCAGCGCCGCATGTTATCCGGGGAGGGGGCGGAGTCTTCCTTTATACACTCAATGCCCCCTCCCACCCAAATTAACCCACCAATCTTATCCCCTCTTCCTCAGCCTTACCCCACCAATCCCCTAATCCTTCACATAAGTCCCTGTTTCCCTAGTCATGTTCGCCCTCCACCCATTCATTGCATTCCTTGCTCCGGGCTTTTCTGTACAGGTTGCCTTTAAAAATATATAGGTCAATCAGATTGAAAGCCATAACAGCTAAATTAGTCAGTACACTTTTCACCTGAAGATGTGTTCACACTTGTTACAGCTCAAGCTGACTTATGTCGACAAGATGAAATAGTGTGACTTAGGAGGCACTAGTGTTTAACTCTTCTACAGTATTGTGTAGCTGATATGGATCGAGGAGAACATATTCCCTCCAGCTCTTCCAAAAAGTCTTACTTTACAATCTATGCAGTTCAGTGCATGAAGACCGGGACTCTTACTAGAGTGTTTAAGGCCCTTGTGCCCAAACTGTGACCTGAGGGCCACATGCGGCCCTTTGGTATATGGTGTGTGGCCCTCGGACCTCAGCAGTCTGTAGTGGGAACATTGATTAGGGTTATAGCATTGATCTCTACCAGCCTGATGTAACAAGTTCCCAGTTTTATATTGTCTTCTGCAGCATCTCCCCAACCAACAATGCATCCTGTCCTCACTCTCTGTATCATTTCCTCTATTGGGTCTGCAGTCTCTGACAGTCCTCTCAAGCATCACATATATTGAAAATTATGTGTGGCCCTTTGATGATGTCAGGGGCCACATTTGAGGCCCCCTTTAGCTCATAAGTTGACAACCACTGGTGTAAGGGCTCATTCACACCAGGTGCATTGATCGTCATTGACCAACGCAGGCTCAACGCAAGGACATTGTCCTGTTCTCACCATAAATGTACATTGGTGAGCATTAAGAAAAAATTCGGGCATGTTGCACGTTTAACACAGAGCAACACACGTCAATGCAACACCCTAAGTAGGTGTAAAAAGATTTTGACCCTTGGTGTGGCCTGTCCAGGAAAAAAATACAATAAAACACAGAGCAACACATGAAAAAATGTATGTCAATGCAACCTCTCAACTTTTTTACCATAAGGAGTGTGGTGCATTAAAATTAAATTTGTGGTCAGTGGAGATGTTTCCCCGTAAATTGGTGGTAAGTGGAGATGTGTCCCCTTACATTGATGGTCAGTGGAGAAGTGCCCCCTTAAGTTGATGGTCATAGAGAAGGTTCCCCTAAACAATGGTGGTCAGCGAGGAGATGCCCCCTTAAATTGGTGGACAGTAGAGAATTCCCCCGTTACATTGCTGGTCATAGAGAAGGGGCCCCTTACACTGGTGGTCAGTGGATAAGAACCCCCTTAGATTTATAGTCATAGAGAAGTGCCCCCTTAAGTTAATGGTCATAGAGAAAAGTCCCCTTACATTGGTGGTCAGCTGAGAGATGCCCCCTATATTGGTGAGCAGTAGAGAATCCCTCTCTTACATTGCTGGTCATAGAGAAGGGTCCCCTTAAATTGATGGTCAGTGAAAAAGTAGCACCTTAGATTGATGGTCATAGAGAAGTGCCCCCTTACACTGATGGTCAGGGGAGAGGTACCGCTTACATTGAGGATCATAGAGAAGTGCCTCCTTACACTGATGGTCAGGGGAGAGGTACCGCTTACATTGAGGGTCATAGAGAAGTTCCCCTTTACACTGATGGTCAGGGGAGAGGTACCGCTTACATTGAGGATCATAGAGAAGTGCCCCCTTTCATTGGTGGTCATAGAGATGTGCCCCCTTATACTGATGGTCAGGGGAGAGGTACCGCTTATATTGAGGGTCATTGAGATGTGCCCCCTTACACTGATGGTCAGGGGAGAGGTATCGCTTACATTGAGGGTCATAGAGAAGTGTCCCTTTACACTGATGGTCAGGGGAGAGGTATCGCTTACACCGAGGGTCATAGAGAAGTGGCCACTTACACTGATGGCCAGGGGAGAGGTACCCCTTACATTGAGAGTCATAGAAAAGTGCCTCCCTACACTGATGGTCAGGGGAGAGGTACCCCTTACATTGGTGGTCATAGAAAAGTGCCCCCTTACACTGATTGTCAGGGGAGAGGTACCCCTTACATTGAGGGTCATAGAAAAGTGACCCCTTACACTGATGGTCAGGGGAGAGGTACCCCTTACATTGGTGGTCATAGAGAAGGGCCCCCTTACGCTGATGGTCAGGGGAGAGGTATCGCTTACATTGAGGGTCATAGAGAAGTGGCCCCTTACACTGATGGTTAGGGGAGAGGTACCGCTTACACCGAGGGTCATAGAGAAGGGCCCACTTACACTGATGGTCAGGGGAGAGGTACCCCTTACATTGGTGGTCATAGAAAAGTGCCCCCTTACACTGATTGTCAGGGGAGAGGTACCCCTTACATTGAGGGTCATAGAAAAGTGACCCCTTACACTGATGGTCAGGGGAGAGGTACCCCTTACATTGGTGGTCATAGAGAAGGGCCCCCTTACGCTGATGGTCAGGGGAGAGGTATCGCTTACATTGAGGGTCATAGGGAAGTGGCCCCTTACACTGATGGTTAGGGGAGAGGTACCGCTTACACCGAGGGTCATAGAGTAGGGCCCACTTACACTGATGGTCAGGGGAGAGGTAACCCTTACATTGAGGGTCATAGAAAAGTGACCCCTTACACTGATTGTCAGGGGAGAGGTACCCCTTACATTGGTGGTCATAGAAAAGTGCCCCCTTACACTGATTGTCAGGGGAGAGATACCCCTTACATTGAGGGTCATAGAAAAGTGACCCCTTACACTGATGGTCAGGGGAGAGGTACCCCTTACATTGAGGGTCATAGAGAAGGGCCCACTTACACTGATTGTCAGGGGAGAGGTACCCCTTACATTGAGGGTCATAGAAAAGTGACCCCTTACACTGATTGTCAGGGGAGAGGTACCCCTTACATTGAGGGTCATAGAAAAGTGACCCCTTACACTGATTGTCAGGGGAGAGATACCCCTTACATTGAGGGTCATAGAAAAGTGACCCCTTACACTGATGGTCAGGGGAGAGGTACCCCTTACATTGGTGGTCATAGAGAAGGGCCCCCTTACGCTGATGGTCAGGGGAGAGGTACCCCTTACATTGGTGGTCATAGAGAAGGGCCCCCTTACACTGATTGTCAGGGGAGAGGTACCCCTTACATTGAGGGTCATAGAAAAGTGACCCCTTACACTGATTGTCAAGGGAGAGGTACCCCTTACATTGAGGGTCATAGAAAAGTGACCCCTTACACTGATTGTCAGGGGAGAGGTACCCCTTACATTGGTGGTCATAGAAAAGTGACCCCTTACACTGATTGTCAGGGGAGAGGTACCCCTTACATTGAGGGTCATAGAAAAGTGACCCCTTACACTGATTGTCAGGGGAGAGGTACCCCTTACATTGGTGGTCATAGAAAAGTGACCCCTTACACTGATGGTCAGGGGAGAGGTACCCCTTACATTGGTGGTCATAGAGAAGGGCCCCCTTACGCTGATGGTCAGGGGAGAGGTACCCCTTACATTGGTGGTCATAGAGAAGGGCCCCCTTACACTGATGGTCAGAGGAGACGTACCCCTTACATTGAGGGTCATATAGAAGTGGCCCCTTACACTGATGGTCAGTGGAGAGGTACCCCTTACATTGGTGGTCATAGAGAAGGGCCCCCGTAAATTGGTGGTCATAGAGAAGCCCCTGTTAAATTGGTGGTCAGGTAAAAGCATACCCTCTGTACAGAACATTTCTGAAGTTTTCCTCTTAATCAACAATGGAAATAGAGAATCCAGTGTTTTTACTGTCGGGTCAAGTTAACATTGTTGTACATCCCATACTGTACATTCTGTACATGTACAGTGACAGAGCAGTGCAGGAGCCGGGCAGCTGATAATTGGTAAGGGAATCCCTAGAGTCTATACTTACTACATGACTCATGCAGACTATATCAGATAGCCAGTGTACACTTTCAAGCTGAACTCCAAGATAAGTGAATATGGTCTGAACACAAGAGTCATGAATATTCCTCTTGAATCTCGGTGTGTTTTGTATATTTGTTCCAGATCTGCGCAGTAATCCAGTGTAAGACTTCCTGTAATAAAGACCGCTCACTGCTGCTCTCTCTCCTTGTGCAGGGGGACAGGTCTGGTCTCTGCCCCCTCCTGTAGTTTCCTGTCCTGGCCTGTTGGGACATCAGCACAATGATGATGTCACAGCTATTTTACAAGGTAATATTTGGGTTTGCAAAGGTATTTTATGCACGCAAAAATGGATTTACACTCACTGGCCACTTTATTAGGTACACCTGTTCAATTGCTTGGTAACACAAATTGCTAATCAGCCAATCACGTGGCAGCAACTCAATGCATTTAGGCATCTAGACGTAGTGAAGACGACTTGCTGAAGTTGAAACCAAGCATCACAATGGGGAAGAAAGGGGATTTAAGGGGGTTGTAAAGGTTCGTGTTTTTTCACCTTAATGCATCCTGAGCCCGTTCACCTGCTGTGCGCGTCCCCCGGCGTCCTCTTCTCCACGGCTTCTCGGCGTTGATTGGATAGATTGATAGCAGCACAGTCATTGGCTCCCGCTGCTGTCAATCAAATCCAATGACACGGCCGCCAGGGGGCGGGACCAAGTCATACACTCTGTGTCTATGGACTCAGAGTGTATGACAGGTAGCGCGCCCGCAAGCTAACCCCCTCAGGAGAGAGCTTCCCAGAGGGGGTTAGCTATTGCGGGGAGGAGCCGAGACAGCCGCCGAGGGACCCCAGAACAGGACGATCGGGGCCACTCTGTGCAAAACGAACTGCACAGTGGAGGTAAGCATGACATGTTTGTTATTTAAAAAAAATAAAAATTAAACCTTTACAATCACTTTAAGTGACTTTGAATGTGGCATGGTTGTTGGTGCCAGACGGGCTGGACTGAGTATTTAAAAAACTGCTGATCTACTGGGATTTTCACGCACAACCATCTCTCGGGTTTACAGAGAATGGTGGGAAAAAGAGAAAATATCCAGTGAGTGGCAGTTGTGTGGAGGAAAATGCCTTGTTGAAGTCAGAGGAGAATGGGCAGACTGGTTCCAGATGATAGAAAGGCAACAGTAACTCAAATAACCTCTTGTTACACCCAAGGTGTGCAGAATACCATCTCTGAACACACAACACATCCAACCTTGAAGTAGATGGGCTACAGCAGCAGAAGACCACACCGGGTGCCACTCCTGTCAGCTAAGAACAGGAAACTGAGACTACAATTCACACAGATCACCAATATTGGACAATAGAAGATTGGAAAAACGTTGCCTGGTCTGATGAGTCTGGATTTCAGCTGCGACATTCAGATGGTAGGGTCAGAATTTGGTGCATGGATCCATCCTGCCTTGTATCACCGGTTCAGGCTGGTGGTGTAATAGTGTGGGGGATGGGCACACTTTGGGCCCCATAGTACAAATTGAGCATCGTTAAGAGGCCACGGCCTACCTGAGTATTGTTGCTGACCATGTCCATCCCTTTATGACTACAGTGTCCCCATCTTCTGATGGCTCCTTCCAGCAGGATAATGTCACCATGTCACAAAGCTCCAATCATCTCACCACTATGAGGTCACTGCACTCCAATGGCCTCCACACTCACCACATCTCATCCAATAGAACATCGGCACTGTGTGATGTTATCATGTCACTATGGAGGAAAATCTCTGAGAAACGTTTCCAACACCTTGTTGTATCTATTCCACCAAGAATGAAGGCAAAAGGGATCCAACCCGGGACCAGCAAGGTGTACCTAATAAAGTGGCCGGTGAGTGTATACTGTGTGGCTATTGAGGAATATATTTAAAGATACGTCTTTTATGCCTGGAGTTCAGCTTTAAGAACTGCCAA
This sequence comes from Rana muscosa, assembly GCA_029206835.1. NCBI lineage: Eukaryota > Metazoa > Chordata > Amphibia > Anura > Ranidae > Rana > Rana muscosa. Next base: position 333,972,923 of record CM055125.1, on the reverse strand, counting down.
GAAATACACCTTCATGGAGACACACGGATCAAATCCTGACAGATTCAGGACAGACAAGAGATGTCCTGCTAGTCTGTGTGTATATTACGTAAGAGATCTTCTCAGATCACATGTATGTGGGTCGGTGGAATAAGTGGATTCCGGTCTTTTGCAATAATAAATGTTCACGCCTCTGTGTGCTGCCTTTATTTCTGTTATGTCTTGCGATGAGCTTCTGAAGATTAAAACGTTACTGCAGACTTATCACGTGTTTTCAATTGAAAACTATAAAATTGGAACTAAAGGCAAAATAAAATATCAACATGCACTGCTCATGCACAGCCCAGAGTACATCTCCAGCAAGGTCCTCCTTTGGCAGGATGACTGTCTCCTGATGTGCAGGAGCTACATCACCCTATGTTGAGCAACGAAGATATCCAGGGGCGGCCCGTCCATTAAGGGCGCACGGGCGCCGTCCCCAACCCTGTCCATCACCGCCTCCCCTATCCATGCATGCGGCCCCTTTCAGGACACCGGCGCATTGATTCCAATGCGGAGGGGCGGTTTTTTTGAAGCCCCGATTAGAGCCAGAAGCTCTTATAGGCTTCAATGTAGGGTGGGCTCAGGTCGCAGAGAGTGCACTCCGATCCCACCAAGGTGTGTTTCAACAGCAAATGAAAATGCTGTTGTAACACTGATCCTCCTCCCGGCCATTCAGGAAGTGGGTTTTGAAACCGGTCACCCGATTAGCTGAACCTCCCTGACGATCCTATTGGACGCCTAGGAGGAAGAGGGGAGGATCTGCAAGCCGCCATGGAGGAGAGGACTGGAGCTTGCTGCACCACACTGGCTGCCACCCACCGCCACCGATGGGGGGGTGGGGGGTGGGATGGTTGTTTGCCGCCCCCCCCTCCAAAAAAAAACACCAGCCGCCACTGAAGATATCCCCAAGACCGACACCAGGGAGGAAGATGTCAGCACAGGTGAGGGGACCCCTTGCAGACTTCAGATTTGTAAGGCCCCATTCACACCTGAGCGTTCCAGCTGAAGTTTTTTTTTTCTTTTGCGTGTTTTCACACTTTGTTTTATAACTCACGATGGTGCATAAAAACGAAACTCCTAAGTGTACAAAAAAAAAGTGCATGTGAAAAAACACACAAAAGTGCACTTAACCGCTGTTGTTTTTGTTGCCCCTGTTCATTCCTGAGAGACCCCCTTGGAGACAATAATACCGGTGGAGCCCCCACCCCACCTTCCTAGAGGAGTTTCGTGACTTACCAGATGGTATGACCCCCCCCCAACCGCTGACTACCATTCATGTGTTCCACCCCTCGGCTGCTTTCTAATCCATTTTCTGTTGCAGATGTGCTTGAAGATTGTTTTGACCAGGTTTTTATGGTCACACAGCCCCCAGCCCCAAGGACTAACAACAAGCACTCTAAGGGACGTGTGAGTAGCTGGGGTAAAGGGACTAATCACGAACATAACAGGGGGGTGGGTCCTCGTGGGGGGGGGAGGGTTAGGACTGGCCCCTTACGGGGTCCCATATAGTCAAAGCTGTGCTGTACCACATGGGGTAGGGGGGTGGAGCAAATCCGGGTTGACCACCTGAACGTGTCTTGTATGGGGGGGGGGGCGGTCGTTGCCGTGGTGGGGGGAGGGGGGACAGGATGCGGGGGCCGTGATCTGTATGTGTCGGTGGTGGGCTCCTCACCCCCTCCTTATGTCTCCTCTATCCCGGGTTGCCTGTTATCACCTGACTGGAGGGGACCCGGGGACTAATGTGCCCTTATGGGTGCTCTGCTATGAAATATTCCCAATAAAAAAAAATATCGAATTTCTTCATCAATTTAGGCCAATATGTATTCTGCTACATATTTTTGTGTAAAAAAACCCAATAAGTGAATATAAGTGCAAAAGTTATAGCGTCTGGGAAATTTTTATTTATTTCATTTTTTATTTTTGCTAGTAATGGTGGCGATCGGGCAACTTATAGCGGGACTGCGATATTGCGGCAGACAAATCCGACACTAACTGACATTTTTTTGGGAACCAGTAACACTAATACAGTGATCAGTGCTAAAAATATGCACTGTCACTGTACTAATGACACTGCCTGAGAAGGGGTTAGGGTACCCACATTCTGGGACAACCCGCCCTTCCCAAAAATCAGCTTGTGCTGTAACAAATCACAGCACAGCCAGCGGGTGTGCGCTCTACCCAGAAGCACTGATCATGCCCCCAAAAAAGGCCACCGCATCACCACTTTACTCACTTTACTACTTGTCCTGGCCGACTGAGACCCGTTTTACCTTGTTCCAACGCTGGCTCTTCACCGCCCTGCAGTGATTAGACACAAGGGATTTATGATTTATTTCAATCACAAGCAGGGGGTGGGGATTGTGCCTCTCCACACATTCTCAGCCAGGGCAAGTACTGTGATTAAAGCTGCGATGTGGCGGCCTTTATTGAGGGCATCAGATTGGCCGGGGGGGGGGTGGCTAAGTCAGTTTCATTCCGGGACACTGTATTGTCCAGGAATGAAGGTGCCCGGGACCCGGGATAGACCTGCAAAATGCCCTAGAAGGGGATAGCATCAGGGGCGATCAAAGGGTTAAATGTGTGCCTATCTGGTAATTCAGTGTAGTGGGGGAAGTGCTTTTACTAGTGAACGGCATGGATCAGTGTTCCTGCTTTACAGAAACACAGGATCCATGGCCTCTGTACTGACAGAACAGCAATCTGCCTTGTGTACATAGATGATCAGTGGGTGACTGTGGACATCGGGTCCAGGACCCACTGATCAGCTCCCGCTGTGTAAAATCACAGTGGGAACGAGCCACCGGCGGCGCGCACCCGCGCCCAATACCCGGGAGTGCAGGATCACATGTATACGTGATCATGCGCAGCGCGGCCGCCCTGTAGCAGTAAATCTGCTATGGGGCGGTCGGCAAGTGGTTAAGGTTGTGTCCCTAGTCCACCTGCCGAAAAAGTAGGACTCTACCCTGACCGCAAGGCTCCTGACAGAGGCAAGGCTCAACATGGTCCACCTAGCCAAAAGACCTGGTGGCCCCCTCTTTTTATGGTCAGCCAAAGCCATCCATGAGTACTAGGTGAAGGGCGGAAGAAACCTGCATGTTTTTCACAGGGTAATGCACGTAATGTCTGGGGCAGCCCATTTGCTTGAAAAAAAAACGCCCCAAAGCAGCTTTAGAACCTTTTCGGTAGCAGAGCGTTGGGTGGTTTTTCAGTGCGCATTTTTGGCGAGTTTGTAGCACTTTTTGTCACAATGACAAATGCTATAATCACTTGGGGTGCCATTACCAAGTTATGGTACCACAAGCACGGCCCACGTTTTGCAGTGTGGTTTTCCGATACACGCAGCAAAACGCACATTTTTGTGCGTTTTGTCACACGTTTAGGAAACGTGCAGGTGTGAATGCAACCCAACGGTGTCCCAGGTCTTTTATAATCCTATATAGGGATGAGCTTCGTGTTCGCGTCGAACACACGTTCGACTCGAACATCGGCCGTTCGATGAAGAACGAACGTTATGGTCCGTTCGCTCTAAATTCGTGTTGCGCGACACGGCCCATAATTCACTGCGGCATCGCAGTGCATTGCTGGCTGATGATTGGCCAAGCATGCACTATGACCCGCATGCTTGGCCAATCACAGCGCGGAAGAAACGGAGAGCCGTAATTGGCCAAAGCCAGGGTGGCTTTGGCCAATTATGGCTCAGGGGGTTTAGTACACGTCCCACAATATATAAGGCCGCCTGGAAGTCGGCCTTGTGTAGTGTGTTGGCGTTTGTGAAAGAGGCAGTTTCAGAGAGATAGAGACAGTGTCATTTATATTGAGTTAGATAGAGCAGGCAGGCGAGTCAGTTAGCTGCTGTTACAGTGTGTAGAGGATATATCGACATCCTAGGTGTTGTATATATATTTATACACTGTATTCAGTTTAGCTAGATCCGTTCCTGTTATTCTCTATACTGTGACAGGCAGGTGATTGTGCTAGCTGCAGACAGTCAGGCCTCGTACACACGACCGAGTTTCTCGGCAAGAACCAGCAAGAAACTTGCTGGCAGAGATGTCTTGCCGAGAAATTCGTTCGTGTGTATGGTTTCTCGTCAAGAAAACCGACAAGTAATCTCGACGAGAAAATAGAGAACCTGCTCTCTATTTTCTCGTCGAGATTCTCGTCGGCATGTTTCTCGACGAGAAAAGTGAGTGTTTGTACACTTACCTGTCCCCCGGGAAGCCCGCGCATGTTTGAAATGACTTCGACGCATGCGCGGTAGCTTCCTAGGCATAGATAGGGTATACCAAGATGGCGGCGACGGCATCGAATGTGACGAGCGCATGCTCGTCGTAGTCGATGACGTCACCGCGTACGCTCCATTCAAAGAACCGCGGGTTCTTTGAATCGAGCGTCTGTACACTCGGCCGGGACAAGTTTCTTGTCCAAGAATCTCGTCGAAAAAAACGACATGTTTTTTTCGACGAGAATCTCGGCCGTGTGTACGAGGCTTTAGTGTTTCGCTTAGGGCTCTTTCACACGGACAGACCGTTCCGGTCCACCTGTCAGTTTTTTAGGCGGACCTGAAAGGATGCTCCATGTACCCCTATGGAGCCACGGATGTCAGCGGTGACATGTCCGCTGACATCCGACCCGCTCCAATCCGCCAAAGTGTGACGGAGGAAAACCCTACTTTTCCATCCGTCTGCGGATCGGATCGGATGACAACGGACTCTACGGTCCGTCGTCATCTGATCCCCCATAGGGGAGAGCGGCGCTCTGACAGGGCGGTCCCTGCACAGTGTGCGGAGACAGACCTGTCATCTGCCTGCTCAGCGGGGATGCCATTTTTCTCAATGATTTTCATCCATATTGCCGGGACCAGACATGACATTAAACTCGCAAGCAGTTTTAAATGGCTTTTTTTCCTTTACAAATTTTGTGCAGGGACAGTTCTAAACACGGGAAACACGTGGCACTTCACAGGCATACTTTAGACACCCCCCAGGTACAATATTTAAAGGAATATTTCACTTTTTTTTCACTTTATGCATCATTAAAATGACTGCTCCCGAAAAAACAACAGTTTTAAAAGATTATTTTCACATTGATACATGTCCCCTGGTGCAGAACCCGAGTCCCCAAGCCCTTTTTAGGACAATAACATGCATATTAGTCGTTATAATTAGCACTTTAGATTTCGAACGTTCGCATCCATTGTATTTAATAGGGTTCTAACGTTCGCGCGAACTTTCGGTCCGTTCGCGGGTTCTGGTGCGAACCGAACGAGGGGGGGGGGGGGTGTTCGGCTCATCACTAATCCTATAGTGTATACTACGGGAAAAAAATAAAGTGCCCTGCAATGCCAAAGTGTTCGGGTTTGGCTTGAGGAAAAGGTGGCAACCCTAGCCCAAAGTGTGCCAAGAAAATATCTCCCGCACTATTACACCCCCACCACCAGCCTGAACCGGTGATACAAGGCAGGATGGATCCATGCGCCAAATTCTGACCCCACCATCTGAATGTCGCAGCTGAAATCCAGACTCATCAGACCAGGCAATGTTTTTACAATCTTCTATTGTCCAATTTTGGTGATCTGTGCGAATTCTAGTCTCAGTTTCCTGTTCTTAGCTGACAGGAGTGGCACCCGGTGTGGTCTTCTGCTTCTGTAGCCCATCTGCTTCAAGGCTCGATGTGTTGTGCGTTCAGAGATGGTATTCTGCATACCTTGGTTGTAACGAGTTATGCCGTGTACACACGATCGGTTTTACCGATGAAAACAGTCCGATGGACTTTTCTCATCGGACAAACCGATCGTGTGTGGGCCCCATCGGTCTTTTTTCCATCGATGAGAAAAAATAGAACATGTTTTAAATTTATCCAATGGGAAAAAAAACGATAGCAAATTCCGATCGTCTGTGTGGAACTCCATTGGACAAAAAACCCACGCATGCTCAGAATCAAGTCGACGCATGCTCAGAAGCATTGAACTTCATTTTTCTCGGCTTGTCAGAGTGTTTTACGTCACCGCGTTTGGGACGGTCGGATTTTTGACTGATGGTGTGTAGGCAAGACTGATGGAAGTCAGCTTCATCGGATTTCCGATGGAAAAATCCATCGGATTAGAATCCATAGGAAAGCCGATCGTGTGTACAGGGCTTTACTGTTGGCTTTCTATTATCTGGAACCAGTCTGCCCATTCCCCTCTGACATCAACAAGGCATTTTCCTCCACACAACTGCCAATCACTAGATATTTTCTCTTTTTCCCACCATTCTCTGTAAACCCGAGAGAAGGTTGTGCGTGAAAATCCAAGAAATTCTCAGACCAGCCCGTCTGCCACCAACAACCATGCCACGTTCAAAGTCACTTAAATCCCCTTTCTTCCCCATTCTGATGCTCGGTTTGAACTTCAGCAAGTCGTCTTCGCCACGTTTAGATGCCTAAATGCATTGAGTTGTTGCCATGTGATTGGCTGATTATCAATTTGTGTTACCAAGCAATTGAACAGGTGTACCTAATAAAGTGGACGGGGAGAACCCATTCACACAGGGGCGACTCGTCAGGTGACTCAGCCGCCTGACAAGTGGCGTCCCGCTCTGTTCAATAGAACCGTTCTAATAGGAGTGACGCAAGTCGCTCCGACTTAGAAAAAGGTTCTTGTACTACTTTGGGGGCGACTCGGGGCAACTTGCATTGACTTCTATACAGAAGTCATTTTGCAAATCGCCTCTCAAGTCGTCTTCAGATCGCCTTGCCGAGTCGCCCCCAAAGTCGTGCCGCCCCAGTGTGAATGGGCTCTGAGTGTATCTATTTATTGATAATTTGTGACAGATTATTGATTACCAACCGCCATACTGCTAATCAATATTCTGTCATAAATTATCCATTAATAAATAGATGTGTAAAGTAAATCTTGGAGTAAATTTCCAAGCCTGCATGGATATGTTTTTGGCATGTTCAATCTTAAAGGGACTTTGTTTTTGCTTTGTATAATAGAACTTGTGATTTCCTGTTATTGGCCAACTGAATCTTTTCAACTTCTGGAAAAGTATGTTGGGGAAATTCCACCTCTATAACCTATAGAGCACACAGATTAGAAACATTTAGATCATCTCCCATGTGAACACATCCAACTTCCCAATAATGAAGCCTGAGGCCTCGTACACACGACCGAGTTTCTCGTCGTAAAAAACACGTCGTTTTTTTCGACGAGATTCTTGTTAAGCTTGTCGATTTTCTCGTCAAGCTTTCTATGCGTACACACTGTCATTTTCCAATTTCCTCGTTGTTCTCCGCGCTCACGTCCAGCACGTACGACGGCACTATAAAGGGGAAGATCTTTTTTCTTGGCGCCACCCCTTGGGCTGCTTTTGCTGATCTCGTGTTACCGCGTGTGAAGTAAAAGTTTGGGAAGAGACGATTCGCGCTTTTCAGTCTTCGTACTTTTCAGATCGTTTTCTGCAGTTCAGTTTGTGCTTGTGGGTTCGTATCTTGTCTTTCAGGGCGTCTAGGCAGGTCGTATCTGTTTTACAGTGCGTTCTTGCCTGTTCGTTTCTGATTTTCATTTCGTTATTCATAGGCCTTGCTGTTCTAAAGTGCGTTCTGTTCTGTACGTTCTGATTAGACGACCGTTTCCTAGCCATGTCGCCTGGACGTTCTCGTCGTCGAGTTCGTGCTGTGCGTGCGCTTGGTGTTGGTCTGCTTGTTTTGGACCAAGACCAGTCCATGAATGGTGTGAGGAGGAGTTCATGGACCAAGAATTGGTTGCTCCAGCGGGACCAATTCTGCCACATGCCTCTGCTGCGGGAGATCGTCGAGAATAATCCTGAGGACTACAGGAATTTTCTGAGGATGTCTGACCCCGTTTTTCAGGAATTGTTGGCTTTGGTGTCCCCCTATATTACCAGGAAGGACACCGTTATGCGGGAAGCCATCAGTGCTGAGCAGAGGCTCATCGCCACGTTACGTTATCTGGCGACAGGGAGAAGTCTTCAGGACTTGAAGTTCACCACAGGCATCTCCCCCCAGGCTCTGGGCCTCATAATCCCAGACACCTGTTCTGCCATCATCCAAGTCCTGCAGGAGGACTATATTAGGGTAAGTTTTCTCCCTTCACATCACATTTTATGTATTTCATGTATGATAATGTATTGTATTTCTTTCATCCTTCACTAATTACCATGATTGTAATATGCTGAGAATGTCCCCTTTGTCCCCATGCATGTTGGAAGCTTTAGATTGCCCCTTTTTTCTCCTCCCTAAATATTTCCCTTCACTAACTTTTCCAGCAGGGGCGCCTGTTGCTCCAAATGTTGGGGGGTTCAAACCCCAATTTAGGAAATAAACTTCCTCCTTTTTTGCTCTGTTGCCTATTAAACGCCCCCAGTTGTCCCCTCCAATGCAGCCATTTTGTTCCCTCAAATGCAGCCATTTAGTCCCCTCTAATGCAGCCAGTTTCCCCCCAGCCCTGCACTTACCTTCTTGTGGTCAGCGCCATCCTTCTTCTGTCCTTGATGTCTTCTCCTTCCCTTCATGTTGCATCAGCCAATCATGTTACCATTAAACAGACTTGGTGAACATGATTGGCAGAGCAGCCTGTCAGTGTTTACCCAAGTAATGCCCCCCTCCCTGCGTCCCCGATTTTTCTTTTAGGAAGCCAATTACATCCCTCAGGTTGTAATTTGCAAGACTATTTTACTACCTGTTTCTGCTATGCAATTTTAACCCCCTAAATGCCGCAATGATTCATATGTCGGTCGCTTTACAAGAGGCCATCCACCTGAATAGTGTGCGGCATAGACAATACATAGGTTCATGCAACGCATGAACCTATGTATTGTTCTGAGTGATGGGCACAGGAGAGAGGGGGCAGTGCTCCAGCGCCCACTCTGGACGCACCGCCACTGCAATGCTATCCTGTGGCCAAACACATCTCCCCCCCCCCCAAAATAATTTAGTAATGGCCCATCAGAGGGGGTGATGAATATGATAAATGAGCCTTCCATTATCCTTTTTTTACACACCTTAATAAACGTATAATTAGATTGATGTTGGCCTCTAATTTTTGGGGATAGAATTTCCTTGTAATGTATGACTTTGTTTTTCTAATATTATTTCATCTTGTTTCACTCCCCAGCTTCCTTCCACGCCACAGGAATGGCAGACTGTGGCATCGGAGTTTGCCACGCGGTGGGACTTCCCCAACTGCGGTGGTGCCATAGACGGGAAGCACGTCCGCATCGTGCCGCCACCCCGTTCTGGGTCCTACTACTACAACTACAAGGGGTTTCATAGCATTGTGCTGATGGCGGTGGTGTCAGCACGGTATGAATTCCTCTATGTTGATGTAGGGAAGAATGGCCGGATGTCCGATGGGGGATCCTTCATCCAGACGGAGTTTGCCCTCCGTCTCCAGAGTGACGACCTTGCATTGCCACCGGATGCAGGGAATATTGAAGGACTCCCCTTTGTTTTCTTGGCTGATGAAGCCTTCGGACTCGGACGGCATCTTATGAGGCCATTTCCTCAGAGGACCCTGACCCCAGAGAAGAGGGTGTTCAATTACCGGCTGGCCAGGGCCCGAAGAGTCGTTGAAAATGCCTTCGGCATAATGGCCAGCCGGTTCCGCCTTTTTATGACTTCCATCCACTTGGTGGACTACAAAATAAACTATGTCGTGTTATGCTGCTGTGTGCTACACAATTTTCTTTGCCGCAAATCGAATTCATATATGGCCTCAGTTTTGCCAGAGGCTGGACATTCCCCTGCAAATCCCCTTCCGGGCCTGGAATCTGCCCGTCTTGGCTTGCCCCCCCAAAATGCCCGTGTGGTTCGGGACAAATACATGGAGTATTTCACGGGTAGGAGGGCAATTCCTATGCCAGCCTATGTCTAAGTATCCCAATAAAAAGCTTGTTTAAACCTTTAATTATTTGTTCTTTCCTGTCTCCTAGTTTGTCTTTGTGCATTTGTAGTGGCAAGTGTATTTTACTTTAGTAAATAACAACCATTTCACTATGTAACCTTATAAAAGAACCAAATAAGCTTAGAGGGTATTATAAAAAGAAGCTACACGTTGTTTGTGGTCAAATATTTTACTCTGTGCACATTCTCTTCATTTTTTTTATTTTTTTTTACTTTGGGGTTGGCCTGGCCCCAACCCGGCAATTTTTGGCTTATGAAAATACAAAAATAACAGTTGCATTTCAAAAATTACAACATTGGATACCTCTGAGCAATCAGAGACATTCACTTACACAAACTATGTCTCTATGTGCCCGTCCTAATATGGGGTCCTGCCACCCCTTGCCCAGCCAAAAATTGAATATGCACACATTTTTTTTTGGTTTCATATAGGAAGTTTACAATCCTGATCCCTATTGTCAACATGTGCTATCTGCCATCAGGGGTGATCAATGGACGTGTTTTGGGGGTGCATCCCCTTCCTCAGTTCACCGACTTTTGATACGAGGAAGGGGTTGCACCCACAAAAGACGTACATGGATATCCCCTGATGGCAGATAGCACATGTTGACACACTGTGTGCAGATTCAATTTTTGGCTGGTTTGATAGTCAAAAAATTAGAAAAAATTAGAAAAACAAACATGTAAAAACAAATGTGTTTGGATGGCTTATTGAATTCTCCCCAAAACATTGAGAATGTCTTTAAATGTTTGTTCCATCACATGGATTCTTTGTTTAATTAGGTCCAGTTCCGTGCTACATTCCATCACTTGCTGGATGAGGCGGAGGGCACTGTCAGCAGAGAACCGTGTACTATCCTTCACAACATTTACATCCCCTAAAAACCCCCAAAAAAATTTATTATAACTCTGCAGGCCTACCTCGCTTACCTTAACCACTTAACGACCGCCCACCGCCGATTTACGTCGGCAGAATGGCACGGACAGGCAGAATCACGTAGATCTACGTGATCGCCTTTGTGCAGTTGGGGGGTCCATCCGGACCCCCCTTCACTGCAGTGAGCGGCCGTTAAGTGTTCGGGAGCGATCAGGCATGAGGGGGGGGGCGCTCGATTCCGCCCCCCCCCCCCTCGCGATCGCTCCCGGCCAATGAAAATGCTTCCTCCGCCATGTGATGTAAACAAGGCTGGAGGAAGTGATGTCATCTCCCTCGCCGCGGTCTTTCCGTTCCCGGCGCCGAGCAGAGAAGAAGCAGGTTAGTGCACCAACAGTCCACTGACACGTAGGTACACATAGGCACACAAATCACCCCCCAGTCACCCCCAGATCACCCCCCAGGTCACCCCAAAGCCCCCAATCACAGTGTCACTGATTGCAGTGATCATTTATTTTACTGATCACTGCATTTAGTGTCGTCTGTGATTGTAAAAAGTTGCAGGGCAGTTAGGATTAGGCCCCTTTAGGTCCAGGGTAGCCCCTAACCCCCCCCTAATAAAGGTTTAACCCCTTGATCACCCCCCAGGTAACCCTTTCACCCCCTAACTTCAGCGTCACTAAGCGATTGTTTTTCCGATCGCTGTATTCGTGTCGCTGGTGTTTTAGATAGGCAGTTATTTTTTTTTAGGTTCGCCGCAGGTTTTTATTAGTGTCAGGTACCCCCATATATTATTTTAACCCCCTGATTGCCCCTAGAGTTAACCCTTTCACCAGTGATCGCCGTATAAGCGTCACTGGTGTCACTGGTTAGCCAGTAAGTTATTTAGTTATTTAGGTTACCCGTCAGGTTTTTATATAGTGTCAGGTACCCCCATATTTAACCTAATAAAGGTTTTAACCCCCTGATTGCCCCTAGTTAACCCTTTCACCAGTGATCACCATATAAAGGTTACGGGTGACGCTGGTTGATTAGTTTGCTTTTTATAGCATCAGGGCACCCGCCGTATATAACCCAATAAAGGTTTAACCCCCCTGATCGCCCGGCGGGTGAGATCAATTAGGTTTTAGCGCCAGAGAGGGTCTGCGTCACCCCAGGCAGTGTTAGGTTAGTGACAGTAACGCTAACACCCACGCGCAAAGCATACACCCCCCTTAGTGGTATAGTATCTGATCAGATCTGATCAGATCTATACTAGCATCCCCAGCGGTTTAGGGTTCCCAAAAACGCAGTGTTAGCGGGATCAGCCCAGATACCTGCTAGCGCCCGCGTTTAGCCCCTCCGCCCAGCCCAGCCCAGCCCACCCAAGTGCAGTATCGATCGATCACTGTCACTTACCAAACACAACACACATAACTGCAGCGTTCGCAGTGCTTGGTTTTTGGGGCCCTGTACGCGGCTAGGCTCCCAAAAAGTCCCACACATGTGGTATCCCCGTACTCAGGAAAAGCAGCAGAATGTATTTTGGGGTGCAATTCCACATATAACCATGGCATGTGTGAGCAATATATCATTTAGTGACAACTTTTTGTACATTTTTTTTTTCTTTTTGTCATTATTCAATCATTTGGGACAAAAAAAAAAAAATATTCAATGGGGTCAACATGCCTCTCAGCAAATAGCTTGGGGTGTCTACTTTCCAAAATGGGGTCATTTGGGGGGTTTTGTGCCATCTTGGCATTTTATGGCCTTCAAAACTGTGATAGGTAGTGAGGAGTGAAATCAAAAATTTATGCCCTTAGAAACCTTGAAGGCGGTGCTTGGTTTTTGGGGTCCCGTACGCGGCTAGGCTCCCAAAAAGTCCCACACATGTGGTATCCCCGTACTCAGGAGAAGCAGCAGAATGTATTTTGGGGTGTAATTTCACATATGCCCATGGCATGTGTGAGCAATATATCATTTAGTGACAACTTTGTGCAAAAAAAAAAAAGTTTGTCATATTCCCGCAACTTGTGGCAAAATATAAAATATTCCATGGACTGAACATGCCTCTCAGTAAATAGCTTGGGGTGTCTACTTTCCAAAATGGGGTCATTTGGGGGGGTTTTGTGCTATTTTGGCATTTTATGGCCTTCGAAACTGTGATAGGTAGTGAGGAGTGAAATCAAAAATTTGCGCCCTTAGAAATCCTGAAGGCGGTGCTTGGTTTCCGGGGTCCCGTACGTGGCTAGGCTCCTAAAAAGTCCCCCACATGTGGTATCCCCGTACTCAGGAGAAGCAGCAGAATGTATTTTGGGGTGCAATTCCACATATAACCATGGCATGTGTGAGCAATATATCATTTAGTGACAACTTTTTGTAATTTTTTATTTTTTTTTTGTCATTATTCAATCACTTGGGACAAAAAAAAAAAATATTCAATGGGCTCAACATGCCTCTCAGCAATTTCCTTGGGGTGTCTACTTTCCAAAATGGGGTCATTTGGGGGGGTTTTGTACTGCCCTGCCATTTTAGCACCTCAAGAAATGAGATAGGCAGTCATAAATTTAAAGCTGTGTAAATTTCAGAAAATGTACCCTAGTTTGTAAACGCTATAACTTTTGCGCAAACCAATAAATATACGCTTATTGACATTTTTTTTACTAAAGACATGTGGCTGAATACATTTTGGCCTAAATGTATGACTAAAATTGAGTTTATTCGATTTTTCTTATAACAAAAAGTAGAAAATATCTTTTTTTTTCAAAATTTTCGTTCTTTTTCCATTTATATCGCAAAAAATAAAAATCGCAGAGGCAATCAAATACCATTAAAAGAAAGCTCTATTTGTGGGAAGAAAAGGACGCAAATTTCATTTGGGTACAACATTGCATGTCCGCACAATTTACAGTTAAAGCAGCGCAGTGCCAAATCCCAAAAACAGGCTTGGTCCTAATGGCCCGAAATGGTCCGGGGCTTAAGTGGTTAAGCTGTGGTGTCAGATACTGACCTGTTGTGGTGACCAGATCCACAACGTCATCCACCTCTCCTTCCTGCACTTCTCCTTCCTCCACCTCAACTTCCTGCACATCTTTCGGTTGTGGATCTTTGGGAGTTTGGGGTTGCTTGGAAGTTGTGGGGTGCATGTGCTCCCTGGAGTGTCCTCCTCCCAGTCTTCTCTCCCCTATGAGAATAAAACCAAAGGTCTATTTATCACACTGTAAATCTCATTGTTAAAATAAAAACAGGCTAAATTGTTTGGAAGTGGGGTACAAGTGTGTGTTTGTGCGGAATTTAAAGAAGAATGCATTATTTATGACCCCAAATATGTTTAGTATTCACATTTGGATGTAATTTTTTTGACATGGAGGCACCACAAAAATTCTCTGAAGCACCTGTGTGGGACACCCAAAAAAGGCGGGTCTGGTGGCCCACACTATAGTGCTCCAAAGTACAGATGTGGAAGCAGCTGCTGAGTGTCCTCTCCTTTACACTGATTAAAGTTTGCATTTCATTCTCCTTACAAACACATCATCTAGACTAAAAAATTATCCACAATACTTGATCAAAAATGGCAGATGTCTAATTACTTTTGTGGCTCTTAAATAAGCCAAAACCACGGATAGTGGCCGAACGAAGTGTCGGTAACGTAACGAACGATTACTGTGCCCAACCTAGTTCAAAATATTACATTTTGGAAGGGAGTCCAATATGATAAAAAAAAAAAAACATGTCAGTTTATAAAAAGATTAATAGCAGAAACGTCGTCATTTTACTTACTTTTAGCCAGCATCCTCTTTATGCTCCTCAACTGGTCTGGCTCCCTCAGTTTGAGGTCTGACCACCTCTTTCTGAGCTGCTCATTTGAGCGTTTCACCCCGAACTTCGCCCTCAGACTCTTCACAACTTTAGTGAGGATTTTGGCCTTCCTTCTATTTGGTTTGCTATACGGCCCATACTTTGTGTCATAATCAGACTTGAGCAAGATGTCCACCATCTCCGCCATCTCCGCAAAAGACATATTAGATGCCTTGAATCTCCTCCTTGATCGTGACGTGTCCTCGGTCTCCGGGCTTGTCTCCTCGCTAGTTGCGGAATTATCAGACACCTGCTGTAACTCCGCCATATCTGTCTGCGCGCCGAAAGAGAAGGGGCGGGGAAAAGATGTTAGTTAGAACGTCATGGGCGGGCGACGTGTGCGGAGCGACGTGTTCGAATTTTGACGCATGCGTGGTGTGTATATAGCAAACACACATGTGACTATAGTACGTTCGGTGTGCGGAGAGAGGAGTTCAAGTGACGGACGTGCGAACGAAGGTATGTGATTTTGTGACTTGTAAAAATTGTTGGTCTATACTGTCTTGAGATTGTTGGAGGATATATATGGTGACTAGGATGTTAAGGAGGTTAGACTGTTTGCCTCACATTATTTAAATATAATTTATTTAACTTGCAGATACAATATGAATGTCTTTATTAGCGACAAAGAGTTCCTGGCGGAATTTATTGACCGGGTAAGGGAGCTGACGGCTCTGTGGGAGACGAAAAACCCCATCCATAAAAAAAAGGGGTGAGAAAAGCAGCGCTGGAGAAGCTGCTCCCATTTGTGCATACCAAGGTGCCCACAGCCACAGCAAAACAAGTGGACACTAAAATTGGGAGCTTGAGAGGCACCTACAGGACTGAACGCTCTAAGGTCCTGGCTTCTCAGAGGTCAGGAGTAGTGATGAGCCGAACACCCCCGGGTTCGGTTCGCACCAGAACCCGCGAACGGACCGAAAGTTCGTACGAACATTAGAACCCTATTAAATACAATGGATGCGAACGTTCGAATTCTAAAGTGCTAATTATAACAACTATTATGCATGTTATTGTCCTAAAAAGGGTTTGGGAACCCGGGTTCTGCACCAGGGGACATGTATCAATGCAAAAAGAAGTTTTAAAAACGGTCGTTTTTCGGGAGCAGTCATTTTAATGATGCATAAAGTGAAAAAAAAAAGTCAAATATTCCTTTAAATATCGTACCTGGGGGGTGTCTAAAGTATGCCTGTGAAGTGCCACGTGTTTCCCGTGTTTAGAACTGTCCCTGCACAAAATGACATTTCTAAAGGAAAAAAAAGCCATTTAAAACTGCTTGCGGCTTTAATGTAATGTCTGGTCCCGGTAATATGGATGAAAATCTTTAAGAAAAATGGCATAGCTACCCCATGACCCCCCCCCCTACCCCAGCCCATTACCAGCCCCTTTGGGTCTTGTATGGATATTAAGGGGAACCCCGCACATAAACTAAAAAAGGCCCTATATACTCTGAACAGCCGTATACAGGCGGTGCATACAAGACAGGGACTGTAGGTTTGTTCTTATGTAGAATCTGTTTGTAATTTTGAACAGGTACATTGTTGAAGTGTAGCTCCAGCCCAAAAATCTATTTTTAAACTTTTTGGAAAACATAGGTAAGGGTTATCACCCCTGTAACATTTGTTTTGCTGTCTGTGCCCCTGTTCAGAACATTTCACCTCACTTTCCGTCCCAATGACAACTGTTTTTGAAATGTGGTGTTTTTCTTGAAACAAGGATTGCTGATAAAGCATCAGTACAGAGGAGACACCTTTCTCCCATATTTATTCTTACAGGAGAGAATTTTCCTTCCTAGTGGTAGATTTCCTCTCACTTCCTGTTGTCTTCTTGCGTTTGCAAGTAGGAGTCTTTTGTAAGTTGGATGTTTGAAAGTAGGGACCTGCCGTATATACTCTGCAGAAATAGGCCCCTTAGTTGTTGGTGTTGGCACAACACTGTAAGCACTCACAGTTACTCTTGGTTGGTGCTGGAACGCCCTGCTGTCAACTATTATATCAGGAATTTTAATTACATATAATTGTTGAACAGTGGTAGTAAAAATTGGGGCTTTGATGGTGGTGCTGGTGCCACAACACTGTAAGCCCTGACAGTTACTCTTGGTGGGTGCAGCAATGGGCCCTGCTGTGAATTATTAGATCAAGAATTGTAATTGCATGCCCCTGTTGAACAGGGGCTGAAAAATTGGGCCTTTCGTGGTGGTGGTGGTGGTGGTGGTGGTGTTGCAACAACACTGTAAGCCCTCAGAGTTACTCTTGGTGGGTGCAGGAATGGGCCCTGCTGTGAATTATTAGATCAAGAATTGTAATTACATGCCCCTTTTGAACAGGGGCTGAAAAATTGGGCCTTTCGTGGTGGTGGTGGTGGTGGCGTTGCCACAACACTGTAAGCCCTCAGACTTACTCTTGGTGGGTGCAGCAATGGGCCCTGCTGTGAATTATTACATCAAGAATTGTAATTGCATGCCCCTGTTGAACAGGGGCTGAAAAATTGGGCCTTAGGCACTGGTGGCACAACACTACAACCCCTCACAGATACTGTACTTGGAGCACAGCAATGAGCGCTGTTGCAAAGTATTGCTTCAAAAATTGTAATGACACGCCCCTGTTAAACAGGGGCTGAAAAATTGGGCCTTAGGCACTGGTGGCACAACACTACAACCCCTCACAGATACTGTACTTGGAGCACAGCAATGAGCCCTGTTGCAAAGTATTGCTTCAAAAATTGTAATGACACGCCCCTGTTAAACAGGGGCTGAAAAATTGGGCCTTAGGCACTGGTGCCACAACACTCCAACCCCTCACAGATACTGTACTTGGAGCACAGCAATGAGCCCTATGGCAAATTATTGCTAAAAAAATTGTAATTACACGCCCCTGTAAAACAGGGGCTGAAAAATTGGGCCTTAGCCACTGGTGGCGGCACCCATAAACAAAAATGATCTTCCAAGCTATCATCATCAATCGTATCATTGAGGACTCGGAGGAGGAGGATAGCCAGTCAACATAACAGCACAGGCACTCAGCATCAGCATCAGTCTTGAAGGGATGTGACATGTTAAAATCAATTAGTCTGTTATATCAGCATCAGGTGTGTGGTAGCTGGTGGTGATCCAAGACTGGTTCATCTTGATGAAAGTCAGTCGATCAACCGAGTCGGTGGACAGGCGCACCCTGTGATCCGTGACAAATCCTCCAGCAGCACTGAATGTGCGTTCCGAAAGAACGCTGGATGCAGGACAGGCCAGTAGCTCAATTGCATACTGTGCAAGCTCTGGCCAGTGATCCATCCTCAAGACCCAGTAAGCCAGAGGATTTTCGGTGGGGAAGGTGTCCAAGTCTGACCTTGCCCCTAGATATTCCTGCACCATGTTTATCAGACGCTGGCGATGGTTGCTGGAACCGATCATACTTTGGGGCTGCGGACTAAAGAATTGTCTGAACGCATCGGTCAGACGGCCACCTTCCCCACCGCTCCTTCTTTGACTGGCCGAAGCCTCAGCAACTCGTTGTCCAGGACCAGGAGTTTGTAACCTCCCAGTCTCTGGGAACGCGTTGCACAGACCTTTCTGCAAGGCCTCCCGGAGTTGTCTCATCCTCTGCTCCCTCTGCGACGGTAACATAAGGTCCGCAACCTTACCCTTGTACCGTGGATCAAGGAGAGTGGCCAGCCAATAATGGTCCCTCTCCTTGATCCGAAGAATACGAGGATCCTTCCGCAGACTTTGCAGGATCAGGGAGGCCATGCAGCGTAGGTTTGCTGAGGCATTCGCTCCGGAGTCCTCTGGGTCACTAAGGACGACATGATCCGCAGTCACCTCCTCCCAGCCACGTACAAGTCCACTGGTTTCTTGGGACTGTAAATCATCCCTAAAAGACTGCTGCTGATGATGCTGAGTGCCAGCCTCCACCTCCATGCTGACACAATCCTCCTCCTCCTCCTCCTCCTCCTCCTCTTCCTGTGCGATGGGTGGGACAGAAGGAACACTGTCTGGGTAAAGGGGGCCTTGAGAGGCAAGGAAGTCCTCCTCTTCCTGCCTCTGTTCTGCCTCAAGTGCCCTGTCCATTATTCCATGCAGCGTGTGCTCCAACAGGTGGACAAGAGGTACAGTGTCACTGATGCATGCACTGTCACTGCTCACCATCCTCGTGGCCTCCTCAAATGGTGCCAGGACAGTGCATGCATCCCTGATCATGCCCCACTGGCGTGGAGAAAAAAAAACAAGCTCCCCTGACCCTGTCCTGGTGCCGTAGTCGCACAGGTACTCATTGATGGCCCTCTGCTGCGTGTGCAGCCGCTGCAGCATGGCCAACGTTGAGTTCCACCTGGTGAGCATGTCACATATAAGGCGGTTCTTGGGCAGGTTCAACTCCTTTTGCAGCTCAGCCAGGCGAGCACTGGCATTATAAGATCTGCGGAAATGCACACAGACTTTCCTGGCCTGCCTCAGGACATCCTGTAAGCCCAGGTACCTGCCCAAGAACCGCTGCACCACCAGGTTAAGGACGTGAGCCACACAGGGCACATGGGTCAGTTGTCCCTGTCGAAGGGCGGAGAGGAGGTTGGTGCCATTGTCGCAAACCACCATTCCTGGCTTAAGCTGGCGTGGCGTCAACCACCTCTCGGCCTGGCCCTGCAGAGCAGACAGGACCTCTGCCCCAGTGTGGCTTCTGTCCCCCAAACACACCAGCGCAAGCACGGCATGGCATCTTTTTGCCTGCGTACTTGCGTAGCCCCGTGAACGGCTACGGAGCACCGCTGGTTCATAGGACAAACCACAGGAAGAGGCCATGGAGGAAGAAGAAGAGGAGGGGGTGGAGGAGAGAGGTGTGTCACAACCAGTAGTAGCATTTTGGAGGCGTGGCGGTGGGACAACCTCCAACACTACTGCACCTTGTCCTGTATTGGTTTCCTTACCCATTATACTAAGGTTTTATGACCCCCTCTGTGACTAGCATCTCCCCCCTCAAGTCTATAGCTCTCCCTCTGTCTTATCTCACTAACTCTGTCTTATCTCACTAACTCTGCTGCTATCTTTATTACCATTGATTTGTATGTGTTTTTTTTCCTTTCCCTCTGAGATTTTTTTTTTTTTTCTTCTTTTGTTTCAACATTCTGCTAAAAAAATTGTGAATCAGTACTGCTTGGACCTTGAAGAAGGGGACATACCCCGAAAGCTTGTCCTGAAAAATTCTATGTTAGTGCAAATAAAAAAAGTATCACGGACAGTACTTAATTTTCTCTGTCCCTAGAAAAAATGTTTTTTTAAAGCACACTATAGCACAAGGAGAATTCACTCACTGTCCTTCCCTGTCCCTAGAAACAAGGACTCGCACAGTGAAAGAAACTGACACTCTCCCTACCTAGAGTTTTCTGTCCCTAGAAAAAATGTTTTTTTAAAGCACACTATAGCACAAGGAGAATTCACTCACTGTCCTTCCCTGTCCCTAGAAACAAGGACTTGCACAGTGAAAGAAACTGACACTCTCCCTACCTAGAGTTTTCTGTCCCTAGAAAAAATGTTTTTTTAAAGCACACTATAGCACAAGGAGAATTCACTCACTGTCCTTCCCTGTCCCTAGAAACAAGGACTTGCACAGTGAAAGAAACTGACACTCTCCCTACCTAGAGTTTTCTGTCCCTAGAAAAAATGTTTTTTTAAAGCACACTATAGCACAAGGAGAATTCACTCACTGTCCTTCCCTGTCCCTAGAAACAAGGACTCGCACAGTGAAAGAAACTGACACTCTCCCTACCTAGAGTTTTCTGTCCCTAGAAAAAATGTTTTTTTAAAGCACACTATAGCACAAGGAGAATTCACTCACTGTCCTTCCCTGTCCCTAGAAACAAGGACTCGCACAGTGAAAGAAACTGACACTCTCCCTACCTAGAGTTTTCTGTCCCTAGAAAAAATGTTTTTTTAAAGCACACTATAGCACAAGGAGAATTCACTCACTGTCCTTCCCTGTCCCTAGAAACAAGGACTTGCACAGTGAAAGAAACTGACACTCTCCCTACCTAGAGTTTTCTGTCCCTAGAAAAAATGTTTTTTTAAAGCACACTATAGCACAAGGAGAATTCACTCACTGTCCTTCCCTGTCCCTAGAAACAAGGACTTGCACAGTGAAAGAAACTGACACTCTCCCTACCTAGAGTTTTCTGTCCCTAGAAAAAATGTTTTTTTAAAGCACACTATAGCACAAGGAGAATTCACTCACTGTCCTTCCCTGTCCCTAGAAACAAGGACTTGCACAGTGAAAGAAACTGACACTCTCCCTACCTAGAGTTTTCTGTCCCTAGAAAAAATGTTTTTTTAAAGCACACTATAGCACAAGGAGAATTCACTCACTGTCCTTCCCTGTCCCTAGAAACAAGGACTTGCACAGTGAAAGAAACTGACACTCTCCCTACCTAGAGTTTTCTGTCCCTAGAAAAAATGTTTTTTTAAAGCACACTATAGCACAAGGAGAATTCACTCACTGTCCTTCCCTGTCCCTAGAAACAAGGACTTGCACAGTGAAAGAAACTGACACTCTCCCTACCTAGAGTTTTCTGTCCCTAGAAAAAATGTTTTTTTAAAGCACACTATAGCACAAGGAGAATTTACTCACTGTCCTTCCCTGTCCCTAGAAACAAGGACTTGCACAGTGAAAGAAACTGACACTCTCCCTACCTAGAGTTTTCTGTCCCTAGAAAAAATGTTTTTTTAAAGCACACTATAGCACAAGGAGAATTCACTCACTGTCCTTCCCTGTCCCTAGAAACAAGGACTTGCACAGTGAAAGAAACTGACACTCTCCCTACCTAGAGTTTTCTGTCCCTAGAAAAAATGTTTTTTTAAAGCACACTATAGCACAAGGAGAATTCACTCACTGTCCTTCCCTGTCCCTAGAAACAAGGACTTGCACAGTGAAAGAAACTGACACTCTCCCTACCTAGAGTTTTCTGTCCCTAGAAAAAATGTTTTTTTAAAGCACACTATAGCACAAGGAGAATTCACTCACTGTCCTTCCCTGTCCCTAGAAACAAGGACTTGCACAGTGAAAGAAACTGACACTCTCCCTACCTAGAGTTTTCTGTCCCTAGAAAAAATGTTTTTTTAAAGCACACTATAGCACAAGGAGAATTCACTCACTGTCCTTCCCTGTCCCTAGAAACAAGGACTTGCACAGTGAAAGAAACTGACACTCTCCCTACCTAGAGTTTTCTGTCCCTAGAAAAAATGTTTTTTTAAAGCACACTATAGCACAAGGAGAATTCACTCACTGTCCTTCCCTGTCCCTAGAAACAAGGACTTGCACAGTGAAAGAAACTGACACTCTCCCTACCTAGAGTTTTCTGTCCCTAGAAAAAATGTTTTTTTAAAGCACACTATAGCACAAGGAGAATTCACTCACTGTCCTTCCCTGTCCCTAGAAACAAGGACTCGAACAGTAAAACACACTGACACTCTCCCTACCTATCCTTCTCTTTCCCTAAACTAAAGGAATCCAGGTTAAGCAAGAAAGAAAGAAATGTCACTGTCCCTGCCTATGCTGCTCTTTCCCTGCTCCGGAACACACTACACTAGGCCGCCGTGCTGGCGGCCTTTTATAGTGTGGGGCGTGTACTAAACACCCTCAGCAATAATTGGCCACAGGCATCCTGCCTGTGGCCAATCATTGCTCTCCTCGCTGCCGGCGCTGTGATTGGCCAAGCATGCGGGGTCACAGTGCATGCTTGGCCAATCACAGCGCCTGGATGACACTGCGATGGCGTAGTGCATTGTGGGCCGTTCGCGTCACTCGAATTTGGCGCGAACGGCCCAAATCGTTCGATCTTCGTCGAACGATCGAACAGCCGATGTTCGAGTCGAACGTATGTTCGACTCGAACACGAAGCTCATCCCTAGTCAGGAGCAGCAGCAGATGATGTTTATGTCCCGATTTTGTGGTACTACAGCAGGATGTCCTTCCTGGATGACCACATTGAGGCAAGGCCATCACTCTCCACTCTTCCCCCCAGACTTCCCTGCAGCCAACCTGAGCCTTCTCTGGAGCAAGAGGAGGCAGCCATCCTGGATGATCCTGATTTGGCCATCTGGAGCCAGGTATAGTATTAAATGAAAATGTATTGGGATAAAATTAATGTTTGACAAATATGTCAAGATGAGAAACATACATTATTTTGGATTCCACAAGTGAAATCAAGATCTGTAGACATTATTCTGCACTTAATTGGGTGCTAAATAGTCAATCTGATGTAGTGGTAAATTTAAAGCAAGGATTTATGCATTTACATTCTAATTGCTTCCATCAGGATTACAAAGTTTGATGCAAAGATTAAACCAACATATTAAACTATGTTCCTTTTTCATACACAGGATGAAATCAGCCAGGAGGAGGGTCTGGAAACTGTCAGGCAGGAGGAGGAAGGGCCCAGTGGCAGCCAGGAGGTGGCAGGGCCCAGTGGCAGCCAGGAGGTAGCAGGGCCCAGTGGCAGCCAGGAGGTGGCAGGGCTCAGTGGCAGACAGGAGGTGGCAGGGCCCAGTGGCAGACAGGAGGTGGCAGGGCAAAGGAGAAGCACCAGATCCCAGGTGCCTCCCATCCGGCTTCACAAAAGAGGCAGGAGGGACAGGACCACCAGTGAGGCAGCAATGGCCCTTATTAAAGAGGCCCATGCCACCCTCAAGGAGCCCACATCCCCTGAAGAGGCCATTGCCGGCCTAGTGGAGGCTAAGTTCAAGGTGATGAGCATGGAGCAACGCCTCCTATGCGAGCCCCTGCTCATCACCTTGCTCAACAAGGGGGTGATGGAGAAAATTACACCCAATACCGCCATATGTGAGGTGGCACAACTGACCCAACCTCAACCTCCACCTCCACCTTCCTCTTCTGCCCCACCCCCTTCTGCTACACCTCCACCTTCTGCCCCACCCCCTTCTGCTACACCTCCACCTTCTGCCCCACCCCCTTCTGCTACACCTCCACCTTCTGCCCCACCCCCTTCTGCTACACCTCCACCTTCTGCCCCACCCCCTTCAGCTACACCTCCACCTTCTGCCCCACCCCCTTCTGCTACACCTCCACCTTCTTCTTCTGCCCCACCCCCTTCTGCTACACCTCCACCTTCTTCTTCTGCTACACCTCCACCTTCTGCCCCACCCCCTTCTGCTACACCTCCACCTTCTTCTTCTGCCCCACCCCCTTCTGCTACACCTCCACCTTCTTCTTCTGCCCCACCCCCTTCTGCTACACCTCCACCTCCTCCTCCTGACAGGAGTACCCCTCCAGTGGGCCAGCCTCCAGCCAAACGAAGAAGGAAGGCTTCAGGAAAGGCTTCAGGAAAGGCTTCAGGAAAGGCTGCAGGGAAGGTTGCCAGGAAGAAGAGGAAGTGATGGCCTTGCTTCATTGTGGTCGGACAGAAGGCAGCCTGTTGTAGTACCACACACTTGGGACATATATCTCACCTGCTGCTATTCCTGACCTCTGGGAGGCCAGCATCAGATTGTGTTCAGAAATGTGGGCCTTCTCAAGCTCCCAATTTTAGTGTCCACACAGGGTTGCTGTGTGCTCTGGGGTCCCTGGGATGCACAAATGGCAGCAGCTTCTCCAGCGCTGCCTTCTCTTTATTTAATTTATAAACATGAATAAATGTGTTTTTTTTTTAGGTTCATACTTGACTATGTGTATTTTTAAATAAACAAAATCAAGCTTTGGAGTAAGTAGATACATTTGACTGACAATAAAAGGCACAGATATCACCCCCCCCCCCCCCCAAAAGAATAACTAAATCTGATTAGCACAAAAACATGGTGGGAAATTTAAATAATATAGATTCCAAATTTAAATGGGAGATCGCTATCAAAACATTGAGAAATTATAATTAACATCATTTTGAAAAATCTAACCATTTAAATTATTCCTAAAAACTTGCACGATATAATACACATAAATCTTATAAAGAGCAGCATGAAAAAGGTTAAAAATAAGGCATAACTCTGTGTGAATATCAGCAGCAAAAGAAGGTCACTCGTTTTGATTAATGTAACATTCTAACGAAGATTTCAATGCAGAACATTTAAACTATGAAATATTTTTGAGCGTGACGAATGTGCTCTCTCCATTATGAAGGCTTGTTTTACCAGAAGATGCGCTCCCGTCTCATAGTTGCTCGTGAGCATGCGCGCTTTTGGAAGAGTCGTAAAAGCATACACACGAACCATTTTCTCGTCACAAAACAGGCCGACGAGAAACACGACGAGGAAATCTGGAATCCTGACGAGAAATAAGAGAGCAGGTTCTCTATTTTCTCGTCGAGATTCTCGGCAATTTTCTCGTCGTAAAACCATACACACGAACGTTTTTCTAGACAAAAAAACTCTCGCGGCACATTTCTTGACTGTTTTGGACGAGAAAAACGGTCGTGTGTACGAGGCCAGAAGCCCCATACACACTATCAGTTTTCCTGCAGGTTTTTGTCTTTAGGTTTACCAAAACCATCTAATATGAGGTCAAACCTTAAGAGTTTCAATTCGTATGCAATCAGGCCGGCCCTTGTACTACATGGTTTTGGTAAACCTGAAGACAAAAACCTGCAAGAAAACTGATAGTGTGTATGGGGCTTTTCTCGCCAAATGCTGAGGACACTATAAACAGAGGAAAATAATGAGCTTTATATCAATCTGACTTCATTATAATAAAAAACAGAAGGCCTGGCTCGCAGTCTCTGCTCTAATTCATCCCAAAGGTGATCTATCGGGTTAGGACTCTGTGCAGGCCAGTCAAGTTCCTCAACCCCAAACTCCCTCATCCATGTCTTTATGGACCTTGGTTTGTGCACTGGTGCTCAGTCATGTTGGAACAGGAAGGGGTCATCCCCAAACTGTTCCCACAAACTTGGGAGCATGAAATTGTCCAAAATATCTTGGTATGCTGACACCTTAAGAGTTCCCTTCACTGGAACTAGGGGGCCAAGCCCAACCCCTGAAAAACAACCCCACACCATAATCCCCCCTCCACCAAATGATTTGGACCAGTGCACGAAGCAAGGTCCATAAAGACATGGATGAACGAGTTTGGGGTGGAGGAACTTGACTGGCCTGCACAGAGTCCTGACCTTAACCAGATAAAACACCATGTGGGTGTAAAGGCAGGCATCCCAATACTTTTGGTATTATAGTGTATGTGTATATACGTTATCTCACAAAAGTGAGTACACCCCTCACATTTCTGTAAATATTTTATTCTATCTTTTCATGTGACAACACTGAAGAAATGACCCTTTGCTACAATGTAAAGTAGTGAGTGTACAGCTTGTATAACAGTGTAAATTTGCTGTCCCCTCAAAATAACTCAACACACAGCCATTAATGTCTAAACCGCTGGCAACAAAAGTGAGTACACCCCTAAGTGAAAATGTCCAAATTGGGCCCAATTAGCCATTTTCCCTCCCCGGTGTCATGTGACTCGTTAGTGTTACAAGGTCTCAGGTGTGAATGGGGAGCAGGTGTGTTAAATTTGATGTTATCGCTCTCACTCTCTCATACTGGTCACTGGAAGTTCAACATGGCACCTCATGGCAAAGAACTCTCTGAGGATCTAAAAAATAGAATTGTTGCTCTACATAAAGATGGCCGAGGCTATAAGAAGATTGCCAAGACCCTGAAACTGAGCTGCAGCACGGTGGCCAAGACCATACAGCGGTTTAACATGACAGGTTCCACTCAGAACAGGCCTCGCCATGATCGACCAAAGAAGTTGAGTGCACGTGCTCAGCGTCATATCCAGAGGTTGTCTTTGGGAAATAGACGTATGAGTGCTGCCAGCATTGCTGCAGAGGTTGAAGGGGTTGGGGGGTCAGCCTGTCAGCGCTCAGACCATACGCTGCACACTGCATCAAATTGGTCTGCATGGCTGTCATCCCAGAAGGAAGCCTCTTCTAAAGATGATGGACAAGAAAGCCCGCAAACAGTTTCCTGAAGACAAGCAGACTAAGGACATGGATTACTGGAACCATGTCCTGTGGTCTGATGAGACCAAGATAAACTTATTTGGTTCAGATGGTGTGAAGCGTGTGTGGCGGCAATCAGGTGAGGAGTACAAAGACAAGTGAGTGAGGCCCGGAGTGACAAAACAAAGTGACAGAATAACGTAGGGCCGGGCATGACTGTGTGTATAGTAAGCCAACAAGGGGTTATAAATTGAATGGAATTGTGAAGGGGAGGAGCTGAGGTAAAATGGTGAGGAGGGGAGGAGCAGTATAAATTAAGGGGGCGGGTGTCTCCCGGGAGTCAGTCAGCAAGAAAGAACAGGAAAGAACCTCATGGCAGACATTGACTTGATTTTTGCGCGCCTGCGGGCGGCGGTGGCGACGAGGGGAGTGGACTGGCTCGAGGAACAGGTGGGGGGCTGCTACAGGACCAGGCGGGGGGGGTCGCAGGGCGGGGGGAACCGTCACCACGCGCTTGGCGGTCTAGGCCGCCGGAGCGTTATTCACCTGGCCCACGCGGACCCGTCCCCCCCCCCCCCGGCCAAGCGGGGCCCCGCTTCGGCCACCGGTGGGGCCGGACAGTCGCCTAGTCAGCGGCGGAGTTCAGGGGGCGGGGCTACGGCCCGCAATTGCGCCCGGTCACCCACGTCTCGGCGGGTTCAACCAGTGTCCACGGTCCCCTCCTCCTCTCCGGGAACAGCAAGGGGGGAGACTCAGCGTGGGAGGTGCAGGAATGCGGCCGGTGGGCCGTCCAGGAACGCGGCAGCCGGCTCCGTGGCAGTGGGGAGGCCTGAATCCGTGAGGCGGGAGGTCGGACGGGCTGTGGGACCGGCCAGAAGTCCGGCTCGAGGAGGCACAGGAGTTGCAGCAGCGACGGCCGGGTCACAATCGAGAGGTCGATCCGGTACTGGGCTGGGATCCACGGCCGCCAGGAGCGCCTGGGGGGTTGCAGTCACCATTGACGCCGGCCGACGAAGATCGATCAGAGGGTGAGGCGTCTGAGTCGGATGGGGAAGATGGCCAGGTGGACTCGCCGGCGGTGGAGGTGCCCACGACGGCTGTGGGGATCGGGCCCAGTCAGCCTGGTAAGTCTATGCTAAGTTCTTCTCATGATTTGTCTGCCGCATTGTGTAAATTGTTGGGAGTGGGGGGTGGGGGTCTGGGGGTCACTGTGTCTCAGCCGGTTTTGCCCCCGGTTTCCCCGGGGGCGGGCGGGCGCCTTGCCTGCCACCCCTGGTGCAACGGGTGGCATACAGGATTTGTTGGGGGGGTTGAGGGATCTGTTACAACGCTTTGCGGGGGGTCCTAGTGTGCCCCCTCAGGCTGGGCCATGGGTGGGGGGTCTACGGGGGGGATCCGGGGTGGCAGGTACCCCCTCAGTGGTGGTGGTCGACCCCCTCGCTGCTGGGGCAGGTGTTAGCGGAACGTCGGGGGACAAAGGGGTGGAGCCGTCGGCTCCCACTAGAGCAGATATTGTCTGAATTGCTGATGCGGCCAGGTGTGAGGTTTATGTGTGCTATGAGGGGCTGTTAGGGGCGCATTTGAAACCGGAGGTGAGAGAGAAGATAGGAAAGGGTGAGTATGTAGGAATTTTTTCCTTGCTTCCGTTAGAAAATTCAATTTGGAAAGGGTTAAGCCCGACGATTCAAAGAAGGAGGATGAGGAGAAGAGGAGATATAGACTTATCCCTCGGACGTTTAGCAACTGGCTGCAGGCCTTTGCTATAACGGCCAGTGTCATTGGGGAGAAGAGCCCAGAACACTGTTCTGCGCTGTTCTGCTACATGGATGCTATTGGGGAGGCTCATAGAGTGTATGGGGGGATGGGTTGGCTACGGTACGACGAACAGTTCCGTCAACGGCGGGCGGTCCGTCCTGCTCTTAGGTGGGACCACAAGGACATCAGTCTTTGGATGCGTCTTATGTCGTCTCCACAGGCACCGAGTCAGTTTCTTCAGGGGGGGGGGGGGGGGCGGGGGGACATCCACCTCTGGACTGCCGGCCAGAAAGAAATGGGGGGTGTGCTGGCAATTTAACAAGGGCACATGCAAATTTGGGGGAGCCTGTCTTTTTAAGCATGAGTGCTCCGGGTGCGGGGGTGGTCACCCCTTGTCCCGTTGTTTCAAGAAAGGGAAGCGTGCCGGGGAGCCTTCAAGCAAGAGGGAGGACGCCGGTGAGGGGGGAAAGGATGCAGCCTTTCCTAAATAGGTACCCGGACAGGGTGGCTGCTAGGTTGCTGGCCTCCGGGTTTTCCGATGGTTTTGTTATACCGTGTTCTTTGACGGAGATACCTCCTCTGGCAAGGATTTTATGGTCGGCATTGGAACACCCGGAGGTGGTTGCTGACAAATTGGCCAAGGAGGTGGAACTGGAGCGCATGGGGGGACCATTTAAGGACAAGCCACTGCAGGAGTTGGTGGTCTCTCCTCTGGGGGTGGTGCCCAAGAAGGAACCCGGGAAATTCCGCCTTATTCACCACCTTTCCTTTCCTAAGGGGGGGTCGGGGAATGATGCGATAGATCCTGAAGCATGTACGGTGTCTTACGCATCATTTGACGCAGCTGTTTGTTGGGTCAGGCGTTATGGTTGGGGGGGGCGCTTATGGCAAAGTCTGACATTGAATCTGCATTCCGCCTGTTACCAGTACACCCAGACAGCTTTCGGCTGTTGGCAGGAAGAATTTTACGTGGATAAGTGTTTGCCCATGGGTTGCTCTATTTCGTGCGCCTTGTTTAAGGCATTCAGTTCCTTTTTGGAATGGGTGGTGCGGGACGTGTCAGGTTTGGATTCGGTCATCCATTACTTGGATGATTTTCTGTGTGTGGGCCCTCCTTCCTCTAATGTGTGTGCGATTCTGCTGGGTACGTTGCAGCACATTGCAGGGCGGTTCAGAGTGCCTTTGGCAGCTGACAAGACCGAGGGCCCATCCACAGAGCTTAGTTTCTTGGGAATAGTGAGTGATTCCATGGTGATGGAATGCAGGTTGCCCAGGGACAAGGTGGTGAATCTTCGGGAGGACATTAGGGGGATGTTGGGTCGCAACAAGGTCCAGCTTAGGGTCTTACAATCTCTCTTGGGTAAGTTGAACTTTGCCTGTAGAATCATTCCCATGGGCAGAGTGTTCTGCCGACAGCTGTCGGCGGCTACGTTGGGGGTGAGTGTCCCGACCTATTTCATTAGACTATCTAGGGCACTGAAGGAGGACTTGCAGGTGTGGCACACTTTTTTGGAAGAATACAATGGACGTTCACTTTGGATGGAGGGCCCGGTGAGTTACTTTGATTTGGACTTGGTCACGGATGCGGCTGGGTCCACGGGTTTTGGGGCTTTCTTCCAAGGTAGTTGGTGCGCCGGAGCATGGCCCAGCTCCTGGATTGAGGCTGGGTTTGGTAAGAACCTGGTATTGCTGGAACTTTTTCCGGTGGTACTGGCAATGGAGCTGTGGGGGGGAATCCTGTCGGAATTTGAAGATCAGGCTGAATTGTGATAACATGGGGGTGGTTCAAGTCATCAACCGCATCTCCGCATCTTCCATGCCGGTGGTTTGGTTGCTGCGCCACCTGGTTTTACGCTGTTTACAGTTTAACATCTTTTTGTATGCAGTGCACATTCCGGGGTTGACAACAGACTCGCTGATGCCTTGTCTCGGTTTCAGTGGGACAAGTTCAGAGAGCTGGCACCGCAGGCAGACAGTGTCGGGGTTCCTTGCCCGGGGTGGATGTGGGAAATTGCTTTGGAGTCGCCGCTGGGTGAATTAGGAAGTCGGTGAGTGGACCGACATGGGCGACGTACGCCAAGGTCTGGGAAGAATGGTCTGAGTTCGTATGGCTGGCGGATGCTGAGCTGGGGGAGGCTGAGACGGGTTGGTTGGTGCTGTATTTCGTTGCCAGGCATATGGAAGGGGTTGGGTCGGTATCGGCCATTGACAAAAAGTTGGCGGGTTTAGCATTT
The DNA here is from genome assembly GCA_029206835.1 of Rana muscosa. Lineage (NCBI taxonomy): Eukaryota > Metazoa > Chordata > Amphibia > Anura > Ranidae > Rana > Rana muscosa. The sequence continues at coordinate 333,942,368 of CM055125.1, read as the reverse complement.
TTGTTTAACCACTTAACGACCGCCCACTGTAATTAAACGTCGGCAGAATGGCACGGACAGGCACAATCACGTGCCGGTACGTGACTGCCTTTGTATGGGTGGGGGGTCCAATCGGACCCCCCTCCGGTACAGTGGGCGGCTGGGATCGCTTCAGGAGCGATCCGTGATGAGGGGGCCGCCATTCGATTCTGGCCACCCCCTCGCGATCGCTCCCGGCGAATCAAATGCTTCCTCTGCCTGTGTAATGTTTACACAGGCAGGAGGAAGTGATGTCATCCCTCATGCGGCGCTCACATATACCGAGCGCCGCATGAGAGAAGACACAGAGGTTAGTGCACAAACACTACACTAACACCAGTACACATAGGTACATGATCGCCCCCCCAGATCACCCCCCAGCCCCCAGTCACAGTGTCACTGATTGCAGTGACCATTTATTTAGTGATCACTGCAATCAGTGACATTTGTGACTGTAAAAGTGTCAGGACAGTTAGTTTTAGGTCCAATGTAGCCCCCTAACCCCCCCTAAATAAAGGTTTAACCCCTTGATCGCCCCCCAGGTAACCCTTTCACCCCCTAGCACCGCCGTCACTAAGCAATCGTTTTTCTGATCGCTGTTTTAGCGTCGGTGATGCTGATCGGTAGCCAGTTATTTTTTTTAGGTTCGCCGCAGGTTTTTATAGCGTCGGGTACCCCCATATATTACCTAATAAAGGTTTAACCCCTTGATCGCCCCCCCAGGTAACCCTTTCACCCCCTAGCACCGCCGTCACTAAGCGATCGTTTTTCTGATCGCTGTTTTAGTGTCGGTGATGCCGATAGGTAGCCAGTTATTTTTTTTTAGGTTCGCCGCAGGTTTTTATAGCGTCGGGTACCCCCATATATTACCTAATAAAGGTTTAACCCCTTGATCGCCCCCCCAGGTAACTCTTTCACCCCCTTATGGCAGTGTCACTAAGCAATCGTTTTTCTGATCGCTGTCTTAGTGTCGGTGATGCCGATAGGTAGCCAGTTATTTTTTTTTAGGTTCGCCGCAGGTTTTTAAAGCGTCGGGTACCCCCATATATTACCTAATAAAGGTTTAACCCCCTGATTGCCCCTAGTTAACCCTTTCACCAGTGATCACCATATAAGTGTTACGGGTGACGCTGGTTAGTTAGTTTGCTTTTTATAGTGTCAGGGCACCCGCCGTATATAACCCAATAAATGTTTAACCCCCTGATCGCCCGGCGGGTGATATCAATTAGGTTTTAGCGTCAGAGAGGGTCTGCGTCACACCCCAGGCAGCGTCAGGTTAGTGCCAGTAACGCTAACACCCACGCGTGAAGCATACACCTCCCTTAGTGGTATAGTATCTGAACAGATCAATATCTGATCTGATCAGATCTATACTAGCGTCCCCAGCAATTTAGGGTTCCCAAAAACGCAGTGTTAGCGGGATCAGCCCAGATACCTGCTAGCACCTGCGTTTTGCCCCTCCGTCCAGCCCAGGCCACCCAAGTGCAGTATCGATCGATCACTGTCACTTACAAAACACAACACACATAACTGCAGCGTTCGCAGAGACAGGCCTGATCCCTGCGACTCCAGTGCTGTAGGAGGTGATTTCACCACCACAGTTTAAAAAAAAAAGCATATATGCCGAAGCATTGGGGCAGCAGGAGCGGCGGAGCGATTTTGCTCCTAATGCCGCGTACATACGGTCGAAATTCCGACGGAGGCTTGCCCGTGGAAAAGTCCGAAACCATGTGTGTGCGGCATAACTTTTGCGGGAGGATGCCCCCATGCTTCAGCATATATAAATGGTGCATGTATGCCCATCATTAGAAGTGGGTGGATGAAGGGCGGTATTCTAATGGTGGGCATACCCACCGATCAATCTCTTTTTTCGTTCAGCCAACAGGCTGCATGAAAAAAAAAGATTACAATACATGTCCAACAAGGACCAGCAACGTACTGGTATGTTGCTGGACTTTGAATGGTTATACCAGATTGATGCCTGCGGGTTTAGGTATCATCTTGGTATCATTCTTTTCAGCCAGCGGCCGGCTTTCATGTAAAAGCAATCCTAGTGGCTAATTAGCCTCTGGACTGCTTTTACAAGAAGTGGGGGGGGACAATGTCCCCCCCCCCGGATATAAAAAGCGCCATTGGGAAATTGGGAAAGCATTTTATCACACCGATCTTGGTGTGGTCGGATGCTTTGAGGGCAGAGGAAAGATCTAGGGTCTAATAGACCTCAGTTTTTTCAAAAAAAGAGTAACTGTCACTACCTATTGCTATCATAGGGGATATTTACATTCCCTGAGATAACAATAAAAATGATAAAAAAAAAAATATATATGGAAGGAACAGTTTAAAAATAAAATAAAAAAGCAAAATTAATAATAATAAAAAAAAAAAGAAGCACCCCTGTCCTGCCCTGTTCTTGCGCAATGGCGAACGCAAGCGTCGGTCTGGCGTCATATGTAAACAGCAATTGCACCATGCATGTGAGGTATCACCGCGAAGGTCAGATCGAGGGCATTAATTTTAGCAGTAGACCTCCTCTGTAAATCTAACGTGGTAACCTGTAAAGGCTTTTAAAGACTTTTAAAAATGTATGTAGTTTGTCGCCAATGCGCGTTTGTGCGAAATTTTAAAGCATGTCGTGTTTGGTATCTATGTACTCGGCCTAAGATCATCTTTTTTATTTCATCAAACATTTGGGCAATATAGTGTGTTTTAGTGCATTCAAATTAAAAAAAGTGTATTTTTTCCCCAAAAAATGCGTTTGAAAAATCGCTGCGCAAATACTGTGTGGAAAAAAAATGCAACACCCACCATTTTAATCTGTAGGACCTTTGCTTTAAAAAAATATATAATGTTTGGGGGTTCAACATAATTTTCTTGCAAAAAAAATATATGTTTTCATGTAAACAAAAAGTGTCAGAAAGGGCTTTGTCTTCTAATGGTTAGAAGAGTGGATGTAAGCTTCCTAATGTTGTGTATAAAATGCCAGAACAGTTCAAACCCCCCCCCCCCCCCAAATGACCCCATTTTGGAAAGTAGACACCCCAAGCTATATACTGAGAGGCATGTCGAGTCCATTGAATATTTTATATGTTGACACAAGTTGCGGAAAAAAGACAATTTATTTGTTTTTTTTATTTTTTTTGCACAAAGTTGTCACTAAATGATATATTGCTCAAACATGCCATGGGCATATGTGGAATTACACCCCAAAATACATTCTGTTGCTTCTCCTGAGTACAGGGATACCACATGTGTGAGACTTTTTGGGAGCCTAGTCACGTACGGGACCCCAAAAACCAATCACCGCCTTCAGGCTTTCTAAGGGTGTAAATTTTTGATTTCACTTCTCACTGCCTATTACAGTTTCGGAGGCCATGGAATGCCCAGATGGCACAAAACCCCCCCAAATGACCCCATTTTGGAAAGTAGACAACCCAAGCTATTTGCTGAGAGGTATTGTGAGTATTTTGCAGATCTCGCTTTTTGTCACAAAGTTTTGAAAATGGAAAATTGAAAAAAAAAAAAATATAATTTTCTTTCTTAATTTTCAAAAACAAATGAGAGCTGTAAAATACTCACCATGCCTCTCAGTAAATAGCTTGGGGTGTCTACTTTCCAAAATGGGGTCATTTGGGGGGGGGTTTGTGCTATTTTGGTATTTTATGGCCTTCGAAACTGTGATCGGTAGTGAGGAGTGAAATCAAAAATTTGCGCCCTTAGAAATCCTGAAGGCGGTGCTTGGTTTTCGGGGTCCCGTACGCGGCTAGGCTCCTAAAAAGTCCCACACATGTGGTATCCCCGTACTCAGGAGAAGCAGCAGAATGTATTTTGGGGTGCAATTCCACATATAACCATGGCATGTGTGAGCAATATATCATTTAGTGACAACTTTTTGTAATTTTTTTTTTTTTCGTCATTATTCAATCACTTGAGACAAAAAAAAAAAATATTCAATGGGCTCAACATGCCTCTCAGCAATTTCCTTGGGATGTCTACTTTCCAAAATGGGGTAATTTGGGGGGGTTTTGTACTACCCTGCCATTTTAGCACCTCAAGAAATGAGATAGGCAGTCATAAATTAAAAGCTGTGTAAATTCCAGAAAATGTACCCTAGTTTGTAGACGCTATAACTTTTGCGCAAACCAATAAATATACGCTTATTGACATTTTTTTTACTAAAAACATGTGGCTGAATACATTTTGGCCTAAATGTATGACTAAAATTGAGTTTATTCGATTTTTCTTATAACAAAAAGTAGAAAATATCATTTTTTTTCAAAATTTTCAGTCTTTTTCCATTTATATTGCAAAAAATAAAAATCGCAGAGGCAATCAAATACCATTAAAAGAAAGCTCTATTTGTGGGAAGAAAAGGACGCAAATTTTGTTTCGGTGCAACATTGCATGTCCGCACAATTTCCAGTTAAAGCAGCGCAGTGCAAAATTCTGAAAACACCTCCTGGTCCTTTAGCTACAAAATGGTCCGGGGCTTAAGTAGTTAAACTGCAGGGCAGGGTGGATCACACGAAGGGTTTTTGGGTGAAGCAGGCGGTGAAGGGTTACCGCAAGTGCCACTCCAGCAAGGATACCCGTAGGCCGGTTTCCTTCTCGGTTTTGCTGGATATTTGTGGGACTTTGGAGCAAGTGTGTTCTTCGGGGTATGAGTTTTTTTTTTGTTTCGGACAGCTTTTGTAATGGCGTTTTTTGGGGCGCTTCGGGTGGGGGAACTGGTGAGCCCGGCTAGGAATAGGGCTGGGGGATGTTAAGATCGAGGGGGAGAAGGTAGTGTTTAGGTTGCGCCGGTCAAAAACGGACCAGCAAGGGAAAGGGGTTAGTGTGGTGCTGTATTCCTTGCCGGGTTCGGGGGGCCCGTCGGGGGGGGGGGGGGCATTACTGGTACATGAGGATGGGTCTTTTGTGTCAAGGTTCCAATTCATAGCGATTTTCAGGAAATGTTTGCGGGCGGCTGGGTTCAATGACAAACGTTTTGCCTCGCACTCCTTCCGCATCGGGGCGGCTACTGAGGCAGCTCGGTGTGGGTTGGATGAGGCGGCGGTTCATAGGATTGGACGTTGGGAATCAAGGAGATTCCGTTCTTATGTCCGTCCACACCTTTTGGGAGATTAATGTTGGTGGGGTATGCAAGGTGTGTGGGGGGGGGGGGGGCAGGTTGCTGTTTGGCTTTTTTGCCTGATGTTATGTGGGGTATTGGTGCTTGTTAACACTGTTTTTATCATTTCAGATGGAGATCAATCACGCCTTGTCTGGATTTTAGGACACTCCTATGTTTTTTGGTGGGCCAAAAGAGCGGATATTAGGCCAGATGGTAGGCAGCTGGGCATCCCTCGGAGGGAGGCTCGGATTAGGTGGATGGGCATACCAGGTATGGGGTGGAGCAAGGTGCTGCCTGAAGTGCAGCGCTATGCTCGACTTGACAGGCCTCCGGACATTTTGGTGCTGCATGTGGGAGGGAATGATTTAGGTGTTAGACCTATTGGGGAACTGATTGCGGGTAGATTTGTGGTGAGAAACGGGGGTTTGGTCATTAGGCACACAGATTTGGAGGTTAATGTGGGTATGTACCTCTGAGGAGATGGTGTTCACCTATCCGAGGTGGGTATAGATCTGTGGGTGTTGGGTCTCCAGGACGGGATTCAGCAGGCCCTGTGGGTGTGGAGGGGCCCTTAAGGGTAAGGTATTATCCTTGCGGGTTGTGGCGGTGTCCTTGGTCTTTGATGGTGGCAGATAACAGATGTGATGGAAGTGGTGGGGGGCTCAGCTGTGGTATGGGCCCCTCTGGGGTTATTCCAGTGGAACGGTGTCTGCTGGAATACGGTTATGGTTGCACTGTGGAAAACAGGGGTTGTCTCCGAGCTGGTTTCAGCTGGAGGCCTGGTACAGTTAAAAGGTACCGCAGTGCAGTGGTGGTAAAAAGTTTAGCAGGGTTGCCGTCAAAGACAAACAGGCTGGTGTTAAAGAAGTTGTTTGGTTAAAATGTTAAGTTAAAAGTATTGGAAAATTATTATTTAATAAATTAATTATTGGAATTATTTAATAAATAGGCTGTTATGGCCATTTATACTCCAAAACCTGTGTGTCTCGTCATTAATAGAGGTTTAAGGGGAATAAGTGATGGTAAAGGTCATGGGTAAAAAGGTGGGTTTATCTGTACTACACTAGTCATGTCTTGCCTACAATCATGCATGGTGGTGGGAGTGTCATGGTCTGGGGCTGCATGAGGGCTGCCGGCACTGGGGAGCTACAGATTATTGAGGGAACCATGAATGCCAACATGTACTGTGACATACTGAAGCAGAGCATTATCCCCTCCCTTCGGATACTGGGCCGCAGGGCAGTATTCCAACATAACGACCCCAAACACATCTCCAAGATGACCACTGCCTTGCTAAAGAAGCTGAGAGTAAAGGAGATGGACTGGCCAAGCATGTCTCCAGACCTAAACCCTATTGAGCATCTGTGTGGTGTCCTCAAACGGAAGGTGGAGGAGCGCAAGGTCTCTAACATCCACCAGCCATGTCGTCATGGAGGAGGGGAAGAGGACTCCAGTGCCAACCTGTGAAGCTCTAGTGACCTCCATGCCCAAGAGGGTTAAGGCAGTGCTGGAAAATAATGGTGGCCACACAAAATATTGACACTTTGGGCCCAATTTGGACATTTTCACTTAGGGGTGTACATTGTAGCAAAGTGTCATTTCTTCAGTGTTGTCACATGAAAAGATAGAATAAAATATTTACAAAAAATGTGAGGGGTGTACTCACTATTGTGAGATACTGTGTGTATATATATATATATATATATATATATTATCCAAATAGTGTACAGTATATTGTCTATATAGTGTATATTATCAATATAGTGTCTATTGTCTATATAGTGTACAATATACTGTATTATCTATATAGTGTATATTATCTATATAGTGTATATTCTCTATATAGTGTACAGTATATTATCTATATAGTGTATATTATCTATATCTTGTATATTCTCTATATAGTGTATATTCTTTGTAGCGGCCTCACCCCATCTCTTTTGTCTAGGGGTATCACATACGACAGGGTGCTCTACGGCCCATGTCCTCCCCATAGCTGTGGGTGAGGTGAAGGCCAGTACCAGATATTTTCCTCGGGCCTGTGTGTTTTAGTCAAGGATCAAGTCCTGCCGTGCCAACACTTCCCTTTGCTCCCATTAACCAGAGTTCCACACACCGATCACAGTCCAACTCTTGTTTTATTGCATAACTCACAATAAACAGTGCTTCATTAGCCAACTGATTGAGACCCAATAACAGTTTGATACGGTGGAATGAGCAGGTCGAGGCACTATCCTGATTGTACACTAAACCACTGTGATTTCACCAGCGGTTACTATAGCCTTGGCTAGAGAGAACTTAGAACTTGAGAGTCTCTACCAGCGACTCAAGAGAACGTAGATAGGAGTACCTTCGCTGCGTTGCGGCCCCTGTCAGGGGAAGATGTCCCTCCAAGGGAGTTACCAGAGGCCCATCCGTCACCGGGTTGATGCTGCTCCGGACTCTCCGAATGGGTAACCTCCCCGGCCTCCTCGCCTCAGACATGGGCCCCATCCACTTCAGGGACCCTCTGACTTCTCCACCCTCGCGGGACCCAGTCGAAGTCACTGAGCCCCAGGCCTTCTGGTTTAGTACCTCACCCCAGGCTGAAGGTGCCTGGGATGGACTCCAACTCCATTCCGGTCAGGCCTAGGGTACCTGGGCCGGAACTCAGAACCGCCCGCACCCAGGCCTAAGGTGCCTGGGCGCGTGATGAAGAGACTCCAGAAGAGGAAGACCTCGTGGCAAGGGCGTCTCCCCCTCTTATCCCCTCCATTGACGCTACGGCAGGTTCCCCGCCCTCGCCGTCCCATCTCCGAAAAGGGACAAAAAGGACAGCACTATGGCAGTAAATCTACCTTGAGCCTGCGGGCACCCCGCCACCCACAGGTCAAGGAGATTATTACACCGCCCAATCCTCCACGAATACAAATGGTCCAATTACTCCCATAATTTACACACCTGGATCATACTACCACCCAGGTGTACCCCACCTAAATTTAGAGACCCCGCTACATCTTTATATAGTGTATATTCTCTATATAGTGTGTAGCGGGGTGTTCAATTAAAGGGAAGTCTCTGAGTGGTAATTAGGCTCAGACACCTTGATTGTTAGTGGCTATGGACCAATTTTTGTCCTCAGGGGATAATGCTGGTGATGAGTTCCCTGTGGCCTGCGGGTGGCGCTACCATTCTGGGTCGGGGTTGAACCACGAGCATAGTGCTGTGCCTTTTGTGTCTCCTCTCGGCAGCCGTACGGTGGGGCGGGGAACCTGCTGTGCATGCCGGGAGAGGATATAAAAGGGGCAGACATCTCCTTATCGGGGTCCACCCCCAGGCACCTTCAGCCTGGGAGTGCGTGTGGCTCATCTCCGGGTGCCCTAGGCCCGGAGGCTGTGTTCCTGTTCCATCTCAGGCACCTTTAGCCTGGGATGAGGTACTACCCTGCTGTCCTGATCGCCTGGGTATGAAGACCCAGGGGATGCGGAGAAGGCCCGGGGCCCAGCACCTTCGGCTGGGGTCCGCTAAGGATTGAGCAGTCCAGGGTGCCGCCTTGCGAGGGGACTCGCACCCTAGGAGAAGGGAGGATCCATTCCGAAGGACCGATGCGGGAGTCACGGTGAAGGAAGGGTCTGTTGACTCTCTGGGGGGACATCTTCTCCTTGATAGGGGCCATGTTCTAAGAAGGAAGAGAGAAGGTTCACCAGGTCAGTGGCAGTGACTTTATTCACCAAGCCTGTGGCAGAGACCAACTTCACGGTCTGTGGCAGAGACCGTGCACCTAAAACTGTTTTGAGAAAACCGAACAGTCAAGAGTTTGAGCTACGTTTGTTCCTGGACCTCCTCCACACCTTAAGCTGTCCTGTTTAATTGCTCCAACCTTTCCTCTATCCAAGAGAATGTTTATTGCAAAGTGAGAATAAAGATTGAGTTGGACTTTCGGCTGGTGTGGACAATTACGTTACTGGGGAAGTCAAGGACTTACCTATACACATGGTAGAGGTAAGAATCATTCTCAGGAGGACTTTGACTCTGGCCGCAGACAAGACCCAAAAATAACACCGCTCAACCTCTTTACACAGGAGGGTACGGGCTTATGGCGCGGTGTGCCTGTCTCCCCCTGCGCGGAGCTGAGTTGAAATGCAGGAGGGGGATAGGTGGGTGCGCTAGACGTGTATATTATCAATATAGTGTCAATTGTCTATATAGTGTCTATTGTCTATATAGTGTACAGTATATTATCTATATTGTGTATATTCTCTATATAGTGTAAATGGGTAGTGCAACAACCAGCTTTATTTATTTATTTATTTTTCACCATATTGGACAAATATTTTTAAATTAAATGTCGTGCCTCTTATGTAATAAACTCCAATTCCTGGTATAGAGTGACGATATAAAATTTTCCCATTTTATTAGATACCGTATATGGCATCCTTGTTCCGTGGGGTAAACAAAAATCATTTGCGAAAAGTCTTTTAAGTGAAAGGATTAATGAACCGGCTGTGAGAATCATTATGTTCTGACATCAGGAACAGAAGGGCAGCAATGTGTCTACTGTTTGAATTTGAGTCATACATGATGTAAGTCACAGCTACCCACTCATAGCACCAGAAAAGGCGTCAATGCATTGTATGAACTCCTCTCATCACAAGACAAGTGCATAACGTGATAATGTGAATTATATATAAATATATATTTATTTATTTTCATTAGATTTTTTTTGTTGTTTTTTTAGCTGGAGTTTAAGTTAGGGTAGATTTAGATGTACATCTATGAAAAAATATTTTTTACAGGTTTATCTAGGATTGGTAGCTCCTGGATTGGGTTCTGGATTTCAGAGACTTTGCAAAGTCTTGGGAGGGAAAAAGCCTTTAACTCTGTGTACAGGTTTTACCAGGGACCAGGTTCGGGTGTCTTCACAATCAAGGGCCAGACTGTATTTCAGGGCACCACCCAGGAGGTCCTCTGCCCAGAGGTCTGGATGTGCCAAAGTTATGTTTTGGATGTTTCCTTTAACCACTTGCCCTCCGGAAGATTTTACCCCCCTTCATGACCAGGCCATTTTTTGCTTTTCGGCACTGCTCTATTTTATCTGGTAATTGCGCGGTCATGAAACACTGCAGCGAAAAACAAAACCCCACAAATAACTTCAGGTGAAATACAGGACTCTCTGAAAACATGTAATGTGGCTGTTTCAAGATGCACAATAAGGAGGCACTTAAAGAAAGATGGGCTGCATGGTCGAGTCGCCAGAAGAAAGCCATTACTATGTGTAGCACTACCCCCGTAGGAACTGCTGTTTGTTTGATTTGGGTCTACGTCCTGCCTATCAACCCCTGGAAGTGGCTCAAACCTTCCCTTAGCACAACTGATATGAATAAGGAGTGTGAGACCTATTGAGTAGGGATGAGCTTCGTGTTCGAGTCGAACATACGTTCGACTCGAACATCGGCTGTTCGATCGTTCGACGAAGATCGAACGATTTGGGCCGTTCGCGCCAAATTCGAGTGACGCGAACGGCCCACAATGCACTACGCCATCGCAGTGTCATCCAGGCGCTGTGATTGGCCAAGCATGCACTGTGACCCCGCATGCTTGGCCAATCACAGCGCCGGCAGCGAGGAGAGCAATGATTGGCCACAGGCAGGATGCCTGTGGCCAATTATTGCTGAGGGTGTTTAGTACACGCCCCACACTATAAAAGGCCGCCAGCACGGCGGCCTAGTGTAGTGTGTTCCGGAGCAGGGATAGAGCAGCATAGGCAGGGACAGTGACTGTTATTTCTTTCTTGCTTAACCTGGATTCCTTTAGTTTAGGGAAAGAGAAGGATAGGTAGGGAGAGTGTCAGTGTGTTTTGTGCTTGTGCTATATTGTGCTTAAAAAAAACATTTATTCTAGGGACAGAAAACTGTAGGTAGGGACAGTGTCAGTTTCTTTCACTCTGCAAGTCCTTGTTTCCAGGGACCTGGAAGGACAGTGAGTGAATTGTCCTTGTGCTATATTGTGCTTAAAAAAACATTTATTCTAGGGACAGAAAACTGTAGGTAGGGAGAGTGTCAGTTTCTTTCACTCTGCAAGTCCTTGTTTCCAGGGACCTGTAAGGACAGTGAGTGAATTGTCCTTGTGCTATATTGTGATTAAAAAAAACATTTTTTCTAGGGACAGAAAACTGTAGGTAGGGAGAGTGTTTTTTTTCTTTCACTCTGCAAGTCCTTGTTTCCAGGGACCTGGAAGGACAGTGAGTGAATTGTCCTTGTGCTATATTGTGCTTAAAAAAAAACATTTTTTCTAGGGACAGAAAACTGTAGGTAGGGAGAGTGTTTTTTTTTTTTCACTCTGCAAGTCCTTGTTTCCAGGGACCTGTAAGGACAGTGAGTGAATTGTCCTTGTGCTATATTGTGCTTAAAAAAAACATTTATTCTAGGGACAGAAAACTGTAGGTAGGGAGAGTGTCAGTTTATTTCACTCTGCAAGTCCTTGTTTCCAGGGACCTGTAAGGACAGTGAGTGAATTGTCCTTGTGCTATATTGTGATTAAAAAAAACATTTTTTCTAGGGACAGAAAACTGTAGGTAGGGAGAGTGTTTTTTTTCTTTCACTCTGCAAGTCCTTGTTTCCAGGGACCTGGAAGGACAGTGAGTGAATTGTCCTTGTGCTATATTGTGCTTAAAAAAAACATTTATTCTAGGGACAGAAAATTGTAGGTAGGGAGAGTGTCAGTTTATTTCACTCTGCAAGTCCTTGTTTCCAGGGACCTGTAAGGACAGTGAGTGAATTGTCCTTGTGCTATATTGTGATTAAAAAAAACATTTTTTCTAGGGACAGAAAACTGTAGGTAGGGAGAGTGTTTTTTTTCTTTCACTCTGCAAGTCCTTGTTTCCAGGGACCTGGAAGGACAGTGAGTGAATTCTCCTTGTGCTATATTGTGCTTAAAAAAAACATTAATTCTAGGGACAGAAAACTGTAGGTAGGGAGAGTGTCAGTTTTTTTCACTCTGCAAGTCCTTGTTTCCAGGGACCTGTAAGGACAGTGAGTGAATTGTCCTTGTGCTATATTGTGCTTAAAAAAAACATTTATTCTAGGGACAGAAAACTGTAGGTAGGGAGAGTGTTTATTTTCTTTCACTCTGCAAGTCCTTGTTTCCAGGGACCTGTAAGGACAGTGAGTGAATTGTCCTTGTGCTATATTGTGATTAAAAAAAACATTTATTCTAGGGACAGAAAACTGTAGGTAGGGAGAGTGTCAGTTTATTTCACTCTGCAAGTCCTTGTTTCCAGGGACCTGTAAGGACAGTGAGTGAATTGTCCTTGTGCTATATTGTGATTAAAAAAAACATTTTTTCTAGGGACAGAAAACTGTAGGTAGGGAGAGTGTTTGTTTTTTTTCTTTCACTCTGCAAGTCCTTGTTTCCAGGGACCTGTAAGGACAGTGAGTGAATTGTCCTTGTGCTATATTGTGCTTAAAAAAAACATTTATTCTAGGGACAGAAAACTGTAGGTAGGGAGAGTGTCAGTTTATTTCACTCTGCAAGTCCTTGTTTCCAGGGACCTGTAAGGACAGTGAGTGAATTGTTCTTGTGCTATATTGTGATTAAAAAAAACATTTTTTCTAGGGACAGAAAACTGTAGGTAGGGAGAGTGTCAGTTTATTTCACTCTGCAAGTCCTTGTTTCCAGGGACCTGTAAGGACAGTGAGTGAATTGTTCTTGTGCTATATTGTGATTAAAAAAAACATTTTTTCTAGGGACAGAAAACTGTAGGTAGGGAGAGTGTTTTTTTTCTTTCACTCTGCAAGTCCTTGTTTCCAGGGACCTGTAAGGACAGTGAGTGAATTGTCCTTGTGCTATATTGTGCTTAAAAAAAACATTTATTCTAGGGACAGAAAACTGTAGGTAGGGAGAGTGTCAGTTTATTTCACTCTGCAAGTCCTTGTTTCCAGGGACCTGTAAGGACAGTGAGTGAATTGTTCTTGTGCTATATTGTGATTAAAAAAAACATTTTTTCTAGGGACAGAAAACTGTAGGTAGGGAGAGTGTTTTTTTTCTTTCACTCTGCAAGTCCTTGTTTCCAGGGACCTGTAAGGACAGTGAGTGAATTGTCCTTGTGCTATATTGTGCTTAAAAAAAACATTTATTCTAGGGACAGAAAACTGTAGGTAGGGAGAGTGTCAGTTTATTTCACTCTGCAAGTCCTTGTTTCCAGGGACCTGTAAGGACAGTGAGTGAATTGTTCTTGTGCTATATTGTGATTAAAAAAAACATTTTTTCTAGGGACAGAAAACTGTAGGTAGGGAGAGTGTCAGTTTATTTCACTCTGCAAGTCCTTGTTTCCAGGGACCTGTAAGGACAGTGAGTGAATTGTTCTTGTGCTATATTGTGATTAAAAAAAACATTTTTTCTAGGGACAGAAAACTGTAGGTAGGGAGAGTGTTTTTTTTCTTTCACTCTGCAAGTCCTTGTTTCCAGGGACCTGTAAGGACAGTGAGTGAATTGTCCTTGTGCTATATTGTGCTTAAAAAAAACATTTATTCTAGGGACAGAAAACTGTAGGTAGGGAGAGTGTCAGTTTATTTCACTCTGCAAGTCCTTGTTTCCAGGGACCTGTAAGGACAGTGAGTGAATTGTCCTTGTGCTATATTGTGATTAAAAAAAACATTTTTTCTAGGGACAGAAAACTGTAGGTAGGGAGAGTGTTTTTTTTCTTTCACTCTGCAAGTCCTTGTTTCCAGGGACCTGTAAGGACAGTGAGTGAATTGTCCTTGTGCTATATTGTGCTTAAAAAAAACATTTATTCTAGGGACAGAAAACTGTAGGTAGGGAGAGTGTCAGTTTATTTCACTCTGCAAGTCCTTGTTTCCAGGGACCTGTAAGGACAGTGAGTGAATTGTCCTTGTGCTATATTGTGATTAAAAAAAACATTTTTTCTAGGGACAGAAAACTGTAGGTAGGGAGAGTGTTTTTTTTCTTTCACTCTGCAAGTCCTTGTTTCCAGGGACCTGGAAGGACAGTGAGTGAATTGTCCTTGTGCTATATTGTGATTAAAAAAAACATTTTTTCTAGGGACAGAAAACTGTAGGTAGGGAGAGTGTCAGTTTATTTCACTCTGCAAGTCCTTGTTTCCAGGGACCTGTAAGGACAGTGAGTGAATTGTTCTTGTGCTATATTGTGATTAAAAAAAACATTTTTTCTAGGGACAGAAAACTGTAGGTAGGGAGAGTGTTTTTTTTCTTTCACTCTGCAAGTCCTTGTTTCCAGGGACCTGTAAGGACAGTGAGTGAATTGTCCTTGTGCTATATTGTGCTTAAAAAAAACATTTATTCTAGGGACAGAAAACTGTAGGTAGGGAGAGTGTCAGTTTCTTTCACTGTGAAAGTCCTTGTTTCAAGGGACAGAGAAGGACACCTGAAGGTAGCCCTTATTGCTTTTTTCCCATCTCCCTGCAGGCCATCTATTAGAATGTCTGGAAGGCAAACAAGGAGAGGCAGACAGTCAGGAGGCAATAAAAGAGGGCAAGCAGGCTCTGTGTCTGGGGGCAACAGTGCTGGTCGTGGACGCGGTGCATTGTCATCAGCACATGGCCATGGGACACGCTTGTCCTTCTTTTCGGCAGCTGGACATGTTGAGCCACATCATGCCGAAGACTTGGTAGAGTGGATGACCAAGCCCTCCTCCTCCTCCTCATCCTCTCTCACCCAGGCTCAGGGTACTGGAAAAGCAGCTGCCAAAGCGTCGTCTTCCCTGGTATCAATGTCAGACAAATCATCAGTCACTCCTTCCCTAGACCCACCATGTCCTCCTCCTGAGGAGTCCCCCGAACTGTTTCAGCACAGTGTTGGGTACATGCTCCAGGAGGATGCCCAGCGTTTCGAAGGGTCTGATGATGAAACCCAGCTAGAGGAAGGCAGTAGCGTGAGAGCAGACAGAGGGGATGCTCAAGAAGGACACCAATCTGGCAGTCATGTTCCAGCAGCTGCAGCATACTGCCAGATTGGCTCCAGTGATGAGGAGGGAGGGGATGATGAGGTCACTGACTCCACGTGGGTGCCTAATAGGAGAGAGGAGGAGGAGGAGGAGGATGAGGAGGAGGCACATCTCCAACGAGGCAGGATGCCCTTTGGTGGCCAGCGTAAGGGCAGTACACCGACGGAATCACACCGCAGAGCTCCGCCTGTGCAGGGCGCTGCCTCTGCCCGTCATTCAAAAAGTTCTTTGGTGTGGGCCTTTTTTGAGGCTAGTGCATCAGATCGCACAGCTGCTGTTTGCAACATATGTCTCAAGCGTATATCGCGTGGCCAAAACATCAGCCGCTTGGGTACCACATGCCTGACCAGACATATGTTGACCTGCCATGCAGCTCGTTGGCAAGCCTACCTCAAAGACCCACACCAAAGAACAAAGCGGACCTCTCCTTGCACCGCATCAGCTGGGATCTCCAACCCCACTATAACTTCAGTCCTCTCTGAAACATGCACTGAGAGGAATGAAGGTGTAGAATTAGGTGTGTCACAGCCAAGTACTTGCGGCCACTCTGCTAGCAGTACACCGACGTCCGATTCTAGCAGGCAAATTTCCCTGCCCCAGCTGCTGGACCGTCGAAAGAAGTTCACTCCCAGCCATCCACATGCCCAGCGGTTGAATGCTAGCTTGGCTAAATTGCTAGCGCTTCAACTGCTGCCTTTTCAGTTGGTAGACTCGGCCCCCTTCCGTGAGTTTGTGCAATGTGCGGTTCCTCAGTGGCAGGTTCCCAAACGCCACTTTTTCTCACGGAAGGCTATTCCGGCTCTCTACCGGCATGTGGAAGGCAATGTCTTGGCCTCGCTGGACAGGGCGGTCAGCGGTAAGGTGCATATTACCGCTGACTCATGGTCCAGCAGGCATGGACAGGGACGTTACCTTTCTTTCACGGCCCATTGGGTCACTCTTTTGGCAGCTGGGAAGGATGCAGGACAAGGTGCAGTAGTGTTGGAGGTTGTCCCACCGCCACGCCTCCAAAATGCTACTACTGGTTGTGACACACCTCTCTCCTCCACCCCCTCCTCTTCTTCTTCCTCCATGGCCTCTTCCTGTGGTTTGTCCTATGAACCAGCGGTGCTCCGTAGCCGTTCACGGGGCTACGCAAGTACGCAGGCAAAAAGATGCCATGCCGTGCTTGCGCTGGTGTGTTTGGGGGACAGAAGCCACACTGGGGCAGAGGTCCTGTCTGCTCTGCAGGGCCAGGCCGAGAGGTGGTTGACGCCACGCCAGCTTAAGCCAGGAATGGTGGTTTGCGACAATGGCACCAACCTCCTCTCCGCCCTCCGACAGGGACAACTGACCCATGTGCCCTGTGTGGCTCACGTCCTTAACCTGGTGGTGCAGCGGTTCTTGGGCAGGTACCCGGGCTTACAGGATGTCCTGAGGCAGGCCGGGAAAGTCTGTGTGCATTTCCGCAGATCTTATAATGCCAGTGCTCGCCTGGCTGAGCTGCAAAAGGAGTTGAACCTGCCCAAGAACCGCCTTATATGTGACATGCCCACCAGGTGGAACTCAACGTTGGCCATGCTGCAGCGGCTGCACACGCAGCAGAGGGCCATCAATGAGTACCTGTGCGACTACGGCACCAGGACAGGGTCAGGGGAGCTTGGTTTTTTTTCTCCACGCCAGTGGGGCATGATCAGGGATGCATGCACTGTCCTGGCACCATTTGAGGAGGCCACGAGGATGGTGAGCAGTGACAGTGCATGCATCAGTGACACTGTACCTCTTGTCCACCTGTTGGAGCACACGCTGCGTGGAATAATGGACAGGGCACTTGAGGCAGAACAGAGGCAGGAAGAGGAGGACTTCCTTGCCTCTCAAGGCCCCCTTTACCCAGACAGTGTTCCTTCTGTCCCACCCATCGCACAGGAAGAGGAGGAGGAGGAGGAGGAGGAGGATTGTGTCAGCATGGAGGTGGAGGCTGGCACTCAGCATCATCAGCAGCAGTCTTTTAGGGATGATTTACAGTCCCAAGAAACCAGTGGACTTGTACGTGGCTGGGAGGAGGTGGCTGCGGATCATGTCGTCCTTAGTGACCCAGAGGACTCCGGAGCGAATGCCTCAGCAAACCTACGCTGCATGGCCTCCCTGATCCTGCAAAGTCTGCGGAAGGATCCTCGTATTCTTCGGATCAAGGAGAGGGACCATTACTGGCTGGCCACTCTCCTTGATCCACGGTACAAGGGTAAGGTTGCGGACCTTATGTTACCGTCGCAGAGGGAGCAGAGGATGAGACAACTCCGGGAGGCCTTGCAGAAAGGTCTGTGCAACGCGTTCCCAGAGACTGGGAGGTTACAAACTCCTGGTCCTGGACAACGAGTTGCTGAGGCTTCGGCCAGTCAAAGAAGGAGCGGTGGGGAAGGTGGCCGTCTGACCGATGCGTTCAGACAATTCTTTAGTCCGCAGCCCCAAAGTATGATCGGTTCCAGCAACCATCGCCAGCGTCTGATAAACATGGTGCAGGAATATCTAGGGGCAAGGTCAGACTTGGACACCTTTCCCACCGAAAATCCTCTGGCTTACTGGGTCTTGAGGATGGATCACTGGCCAGAGCTTGCACAGTATGCAATTGAGCTACTGGCCTGTCCTGCATCCAGCGTTCTTTCGGAACGCACATTCAGTGCTGCTGGAGGATTTGTCACGGATCACAGGGTGCGCCTGTCCACCGACTCGGTTGATCGACTGACTTTCATCAAGATGAACCAGTCTTGGATCACCACCAGCTACCACACACCTGATGCTGATATAACAGACTAATTGATTTTAACATGTCACATCCCTTCAAGACTGATGCTGATGCTGAGTGCCTGTGCTGTTATGTTGACTGGCTATCCTCCTCCTCCGAGTCCTCAATGATACGATTGATGATGATAGCTTGGAAGATCATTTTTGTTTATGGGTGCCGCCACCAGTGGCTAAGGCCCAATTTTTCAGCCCCTGTTTTACAGGGGCGTGTAATTACAATTTTTTTAGCAATAATTTGCCATAGGGCTCATTGCTGTGCTCCAAGTACAGTATCTGTGAGGGGTTGGAGTGTTGTGGCACCAGTGCCTAAGGCCCAAGCAGTTTTAAATGGCTTTTTTTTCCTTTAGAAGTGTCATTTTGTGCAGGGACAGTTCTAAACACGGGAAACACGTGGCACTTCACAGGCATACTTTAGACACCCCCCAGGTACGATATTTAAAGGAATATTTGACTTTTTTTTTTTCACTTTATGCATCATTAAAATGACTGCTCCCGAAAAACGACCGTTTTTAAAACTTCTTTTTGCATTGATACATGTCCCCTGGTGCACAACCCGGGTTCCCAAACCCTATTTATGACAATAACATGCATAATAGTTGTTATAATTAGCACTTTAGAATTCGAACGTTCGCATCCATTGTATTTAATAGGGTTCTAATGTTCGTTCGAACTTTCGGTCCGTTCGCGGGTTCTGGTGCGAACCGAACCCGGGGGTGTTCGGCTCATCACTACTATTGAGTATTAGGAGACACAATCCTGCATACATCACACAATAACCTGTAAATGTTATTACCTTTGCTGGTCACTAGTCCTTCTAAGTGACAGAGATACTTCACACAAGTTATATGCTTAATCAAAGGTACCTTTACCCAGTATAAAAGGGAAGGGTAAAGAATCACATTAATACACACAGTTGACTGCATGCGCGTTGCAGAGTCAATAAACCAATAAGGATAGGTATCACTGAGATTAGGTAATAACAGGAAATAACATCAGCTATATATATGTACATGTATCTATATGTGTCTCTGCACGGCTAACTGGTTGCTCGCGAGCTCCCCCTTTATTGCAATACCTTGCACGTGTTCATTCCCTATAATAGGTAAGCAAGGCCTATCTGCGTCCCACTCAAAGTTCCTTTCTCCAATGAAGTCTTCGCTAGCCACCGTCGGTGCACAAGTTAAATTGTAATCCACAGGGTTTCAACAAGATGCTGTAATTATCCGCAATATACCTGAGTACTCGTGTGCCTGCCACCCACTAATGACGGATGCACCAATCTCTGATCACATAGTCTCCAGTGAGATACACTAGGCCGCAAGCTGTGGCGTGATAGGTGAAGTGTGGCTGACACTAACTAAATCACTTTCCTCTAAGGTAGTAGTCAATTCTGGGCAGGTGCCCTTCTCACCAAACAGGCCCGACTTTCAGATAGTCTCCTCTGGCTTGTCCCGGTCACTCGATCTCCACGCTTCTGCTTCAGCTGCAGTCTCCGGACTCCGTCACTAACAGCATATGGTAATGGACGACTCCGGTCTCTGCTGGGCAATCACAGGACGCTGTGGACGATCCTCTGCTGGAAATCACTCAGGCACTCCCGTAATTTAGGCCCAGGCTTCTGGCCTAATCCTTAGGAAGCAGGCCTCCGTGCCAACTTCCTGCTTGATTGAGAGCTGGATCCAGAGAGAGAGACGCTGGCCCCTCCCCTGGTTTAAGTAGTCTGCCCAGAATGCTTTGCGGTGTTGCAATGCACCCTGGGTAATGTAGTCTGTCTTTTACTAAAAGCAACAAAGTATTTTCTCCTAGCTGATATCTGTCCCAAAGTGCATTAGTTGCATTGTAACACTTATACCACCGGAGGGAGCCGGATTCCTTCTTTCATATGGACATCCTGCTACACACTCCCCCCACTTAAAGTCTTTGGTCCCCAAAGAGGACAACAGTATGTAACCTAACACATACTTTGGCAATACCTGCAGGGAAATTTGTTAGTTTATGCATGACAATAAACAACTTGCCTTTTCATAAGCAGGATTTAAACTTAAACAGCTCATATCATAACACAGAGCCGACAGAGGAACCTCCCACCAATTATCACAAGGAGGGAGGTTGTCCTGTATACGGACCACCGACACTTGGGTGTCTGTTTCAGATGTGCTAGGGAGTGAGCTGGGGTTGTCTTCCACTGAATCTGAATCTGGAGTGGAAGAGCTAGACTGATCAATGGTTCTCTTAGAAGTGATGATGGCCTCCTCAGAGCATTCACCCAATTGGTCGTACATCAGTCTTTTTGGGGGGTGAATTACTCTTCTTTCCCTCTGCTCTTTAGGTATCATATTCTCAAGGACATTGGGGCTGGCTGTTTCTAGAAGCTCTTCAGGGGCTTCCTCATCTAGTTCAGGCATGTTGGGCTCCAGAACTTCAGGAGCGTCCCGCTCTCCTTCAGATAGA
Organism: Rana muscosa; assembly: GCA_029206835.1. NCBI lineage: Eukaryota > Metazoa > Chordata > Amphibia > Anura > Ranidae > Rana > Rana muscosa. The sequence goes on along the minus strand of CM055125.1, from coordinate 333,922,048 downwards.
GACAACGACCCTTCTTCTGGGTCTTCCATTGACAAAGAGTCTGAGTCATCAGCTACCTCCTCAATGAGAATGTTTGAAGGCACGAATTCAGGAGCTTCTGCCCGAAGAGTTCCATTGTCAACTGTTTTGGGTGAGGTTTGGGAGGTGGTCATGGGTTCTGGCAATTGGGATGACCACAACCAGTCAGATTCTGCTTCTTCATCCTCTTGACCTTCATTGTCAGAGTCTCCATCTCTCACATCTGGAAGCACTGTTTGAGATCGGGTGATGGGTCTGGAACCTTGAGAAGTTGAAGGGGTTTCTTGTGAGTCAGATGCAGGAGGCATGCGAACTGCCTCGGAGAGGGGCAACAAGTGATTCCTGTGCCAGGTCTTTAACGGTCCCACGCTTCCTTCTGGCCTACTTTGGTACACAGGAAGGTTTTCCAGCTTCTTGCAGATAACATAAGGTTGGGATTTCCAACGGTCAGCCAACTTATGTTTTCCCGGAATTCCCAAGTTCCTCAACAGCACTCTATCTCCTGGCTGTAAATCTTGAATTCTGACTCTTAGGTCAAAGTTTATTTTATTTCTCAGCCCCCGTTGGTCAGATGCTGCTTGGGCCTTTTCAAAAGCTGTCTTCAGACTCTTTCTCAATCGGTCTACATACCCCTTGTGGGATGCTGCTGAGGTATGATCCAGCGATATGCCAAAGGCCAAGTCCACTGGCAACCGAGCCTCCCGCCCGAACATCAAACGGTATGGGGAATACCCGGTGACATCACTGGCAGTGCTATTGTAGGCATGCACTATGGCAGCTACATGCTTGCTCCAATGCTGCTTTTTCTCTGAACTCAGAGTCCCCAACATATCCAAGAGAGTCCGGTTAAACCGTTCAGGCTGAGCATCTCCTTGTGGGTGATAAGGGGTTGTCCTGGTCTTCTGGATGCCTAACAGGTCTAATAACTTCTTTATTAATTTGCTTTCAAAGTCTCTGCCCTGATCTGAATGAAGGCGTTGGGGTAGACCATAGTGCACAAAGAATTTTTCTACCAGTACTTTGGCTACTGTTGAGGCCTTCTGGTCTTTTGTTGGGAATGCTTGAGCATATCTGGTAAAGTGATCTGTTATCACCAAGACATTCCCTTGACCACTCAGATCAGGCTCCAGGCAAAGGAAGTCAATGCACACCAGTTCCATAGGTCCCTGACTTTGCAGATGGCCCATTGGGGCTGCTTGACGTGGCAAGGTCTTCCTTTGAATGCATCGGACACAGGAATGGCAATATCCTTCCACTTCAGCCCGCATGCAGGGCCAATAGAACCTATCCCGTACAAGGTGAAAAGTCCGTTCGGAACCTAGGTGACCATGGTTGTCATGGAGGGCAGCTAGGACCGCTTCTCGATATTTGGCTGGTAGAAACAGCTGCCACTTCTATTCTGAGTCATCAGAGGGGCCCCTTCAGTAGACCACCCCTTGACGTATGTGTAGCCGATCCGACTCCCTGCGGGCTTCTCTTGGGGAGTCTGTTTCAAGCATCTCGGGACGCTGGCTTTCCAGGGCCTTTATCAGGAGTTTCCCTAAAGAGTCTTCTTCTTGCTCCTTTCTCAAATCCCTTTTTGTCAGCTTGGGCAAGCCCTCCCCTTCGACTTGGGTCACACTGCAATAGCACTTCGGTACTCCAACAGCTGAGACCCCAATTTCTTCGGCTCTTGACCCACCTCTGGCTTGAAGTTCTGTCCCCTGATATAGGGCTCGCACTCCCTCTGGCTCTAGTTGGGCCCATTCTTCGGTAGGGTCGGTGGGGGCATGAGACCTCCTGGACAGGGCATCTGCATCCCTATTTCCCACTCCGGGTCGGTACTTCAAGCTGAAGGTGAAGCTTGAAAGGGCAGCCAACCACCGGTGTCCCATTGCATCCAACTTGGCAGTGGTCAGAAGGTAGGTGAGCGGGTTATTATCTGTCTTCACCACAAACTCTGCCCCATATAGGTAGTCTCTCAGTTTGTCTACCACTGCCCATTTCAAGGCCAGGAATTCAAGCTTGTGGGTGGGGTAATTCTTCTCAGCAGATATCAGACTCCTGCTCACATATACGACGGGTCTTAGGTAACCATCATGTTCCTGGTACAGCACCCCACCCAGCCCATCTCGGCTGGCATCTACATGCAGTTCATAAGGCTTCTTTGGATCAGCATAGGCCAGGACTGGTGCAGTGGTAAGACTCTTCTTTAACATCTGGAAGGCTTCCTCGCACTTCCCTGTCCACTGGTCTTGAATCGACTCTTTGGGCCTTCGGGGTCCCATGGTGAGTTTCACTGGTTTGACCAGCTCTGGAACATCATCTTCCCCTTCGTTTCTGAGTAACTCGTTCAGGGGTCTGGCAATCTTGGCGAATCCTTCTACAAATCTTCTGTAGTAAGAACAGAACCCCAGGAATGACCGAAGCTCAGTCACGTTGGTAGGTCTCGGCCAAGAGGTGAGGGCATCCAGCTTCTCTGGGTCCGTGGCCACCCCTTCTGCAGAAACGATATGGCCCAGGTAATGGACTGAGGACTGGTAAAATTGACACTTTTCTGGGGAGAGTTTCAGGCCCTCTTCACTGAGCCTCTTCAGGACCTTCTCCAGTCTCTCTTCATGCTCTTCTAGGGTTCTACCGAACACGATGACGTCGTCCAAATATACCAGTACCTCTATTAGATTCATGTCCCCGACGGTTCTCTCCATTAGCCTTTGGAAAGTGGCGGGGGCTCCTGATAACCCTTGAGGCATACGGTTGAACTCAAAGAACCCCACAGGGGTGATGAAGGCTGTCTTCTCCCGATCCTCAGGGTGCATGGGGATTTGGTAATATCCACTTTTTAGATCCATTACACTGAACCACTTGGCCCCTGACAGACTCTGCAGGGCGTCTTCAATTCGGGGAGTGGTGTATTGATCTGGGATGGTCCTTCTGTTTAGTGTTCTGTAGTCGATACACAGTCTCAGCGACCCGTTCTTCTTTCGGACTACCACTATTGGAGAAGCGTAAGGGCTCCTGGATTCTCGAATAATCCCCGTCCTCTTCAGCTCAGCCAACTGTTCCTGCAAGTCTTCTAAGTCACCCAGTGGGACCCGTCGAACTCTCTCTCTAAAGGGCTTATCTTCTTGTAAGCGTATCTTGTGAGTGGCACTCCTTGCGCACCCCACATCGAACTCATCTTTAGAGAAGATCTTTTCCCACCTTGCAAGTTGAGCTTTGGCCCTTTTTCTCCATTCTGGTGGGAGGGCCGTGTCTTCAGAACAGAGCTTCTCTATGGTGACTTCACCCCTTTCTTCTTTCTTCAATTCACACGGGGCAATGGGGGTGGCTGGATTCACCTGGCCCAACAGCATTCTGGCCGGCACCTTCACTGGTGTATTAGCAGTGTTCCTTATACTCACTGAAACCCTCCCATGGCTTTTCTGTAGGGCCTTCAATGGGATCACTTCGGGGATTACTTCAATCCCTTTCTGTCTTTCCTGTGGGCCTGGTTCGAAGGCAATGAAGGGGCCTGGCTGTTTCCATGTGAGCTTGACAGAAGCCCTCAGGCAAGTCACCTCTCCCGGTTGTAATACCTTCTCCGTCTTGTCTAGCTTCCAAATCTTGCCAACTCCCTCAGCCGGGGCCTTCTGCTCCAGTACCAGGCGCTGGTAGGCTTGCCTTAACATGGGGTGGACTCTTGTGGTCGGGGCTTCTTCCTGTTGGGCCAACGGTGTCAGCAGTCGCCTGACTAGATCAGTGTTGGTCCCTATGATGAGTGAGCTCTTGCTGGCCCCTGGTGGGCGAGGGCACACTACTGCCAGAGTATCGAAGGTCTCTGTCTCCCCAGCCACTGAGGGATTAAAAGTCAACTTGATTGGCAGGTAACCGTCATAGGGAAAGCTCTGAGTTCCAATACCCCATATTTCCAGTTCCTCTAATTTCTGTAGGGGCAGATGTTTAAGATGCTTATCATAGAAATCCCTATACAGAAGAGTCACTTGAGCCCCAGTGTCAAGAAGAGCCTTGGTGTAGATCCCTTCTACTTGTATGGAGACTACTGGAGAAGGCCCCAATAACTTGGCAGGGAACTCCTTCAACACAGACTTCTTGCTGGGTTCAGTTACCTGTACCCTCACTTCTTTTTTTCTTGAGTTTCCGGTGGGTCTCAGTCCCTTCTGGGTCTGGTGTGCACTGGCCTTCTGTTCAACAGCAGCCTGAGTTGTGGGACGGGGCCTAATTGGCAGAGGTTTAGGTCCCTGACTCTGATGTTTTGGATCATTGGACTTCTTGAAGGAGTTCGTGGAAACTGGTGGGCGCCCGGCTGACTCCTTCACCGGGGCCCTCTGAAGTTTTCCGCTGGCTTGCGATATCTGGATGCAACTTCATCTGGGCTGGGACACACTGCTCTAACATGCCCGATTCCCCCACAATTGAAGCATGTTATCAATCTCTTAGGCTTCTGTACTAGTTCCATATTGGAGCTAGGAGTTTTTTTTTGGTTCCTCTGATGTGTTCTTGTTGTGTGGCACAGAGGCCTGGCTAGTCAGCATGGACACCATTTCTACTAGTTGTGACACCTGGGTCTTTAGGAGTTCAACTTCTGAATCACCTTCTTCTGCACTTAACATTCTGACTCGGGCAGTTGGTTCGGTGTGTTGACTCCTCCTTTTGTCTTCCAACATGGCCTCCTCCTCCCTGACTATCCGGATCAAGTCGGGGTATTCCAGGCTGCTCCCGTCCCGCCGGGTGCGTAGCAATAATGCGATGGGGTCCAAGGGTTAAGCTCCCCTCAACACCTGCTGGGCACGGGCCTCATCCACTTTTCTTGGATCGATCCCTTTCTTCAGTAGGATCCGATGCAGGATCTTATCCAGGCGTCCTATGAATTCTGACAGCTTCTCTCCCTCTTTTTGGTAGCAATGCCCCAGCTGGTAAGTGAGTTCAGTGACGTTTTCCGTCCCGCCGAACACATTCTGCAGAATATGCAGATAATCCTGTGCATTGCAGTCCTTCTTGCTTAACTTGAGGTTACGTATGGCCTCCAGAGCACGCCCCTATAAGCTTTCCACATTTCTTTTTTTTTTTTTTGTTGTTCTGGCACCTCCCATTCTTCTAGGGCCTGAGTGGCGCCATCTAGCCACTCTTCAAATCCATCTTCCACTGAAGGTATAGGTTTCTTCCCAGAAAAGGTCCTGAGTTTCCTGTATCCTGACATCAGGTAGTCTGGAGGGTCCTTTTTACACTTGGTCACAATCTCCCCCAGGACAGCGCACAATTCTGAGCTAAGGGTGGTCAATGGTGGTGAACCGGGACCCTTTTGTTGGGCGCTCCCTCCTGTGTTGGGGCCTCCTGAAGTAGTGGATGTGGGGCCATCTTTATTCTCTTCTGGGTGTATCAGGAGGAGTTCTACTTGGTTTGTAGTTTTTATGCTGGCACCCTTGAAGTAGTCAGAGATTCCGTTCCTCCACTCACATAATGGAAAGTTGATTGCAGAACCGTAGAATATCCCGGACGAGCCCCCACGTGTAGCACTACCCCCGTAGGAGCTGCTGTTTGTTTGATTTGGGTCTACGTCCTGCCTATCAACCTCTGGAAGTGGCTCAAACCTTCCCTTAGCACAACTGATATGAATAAGGAGTGTGAGACCTATTGAGTATTAGGAGACACAATCCTGCATACATCACACAATAACCTGTAAATGTTATTACCTTTGCTGGTCACTAGTCCTTCTAAGTGACAGAGATACTTCACACAAGTTATATGCTTAATCAAAGGTACCTTTACTCAGTATAAAAGGGAAGGGTAAAGAATCACATTAATACACACAGTTGACTCTGCATGCGCATTGCAGAGTCAATAAACCAATAAGGATAGGTATCACTGAGATTAGGTAATAACAAGAAATAACATCAGCTATATATATGTACATGTATCTATATGTGTCTCTGCACGGCTAACTGGTTGCTCGCGAGCTCCCCCTTTATTGCAATACCTTGCACGTGTTCATTCCCTATAATAGGTAAGCAAGGCCTATCTGCGTCCCACTCAAAGTTCCTTTCTCCAATGAAGTCTTCGCTAGCCACCGTCGGTGCACAAGTTAAATTGTAATCCACAGGGTTTCAACAAGATGCTGTAATTATCCGCAATATACCTGAGTACTCGTGTGCCTGCCACCCACTAATGACGGATGCACCAATCTCTGATCACATAGTCTCCAGTGAGATACACTAGGCCGCAAGCTGTGGCGTGATAGGTGAAGTGTGGCTGGCACTAACTAAATCACTTTCCTCTAAGGTAGTAGTCAATTCTGGGCAGGTGCCCTTCTCACCAAACAGGCCCGACTTTCAGATAGTCTCCTCTGGCTTGTCCCGGTCACTCGATCTCCACGCTTCTGCTTCAGCTGCAGTCTCCGGACTCCGTCACTAACAGCATATGGTAATGGACGACTCCGGTCTCTGCTGGGCAATCACAGGACGCTGTGGACGATCCTCTGCTGGAAATCACTCAGGCACTCCCGTAATTTAGGCCCAGGCTCCTGGCCTAATCCTTAGGAAGCAGGCCTCCGTGCCAACTTCCTGCTTGATTGAGAGCTGGATCCAGAGAGAGAGACGCTGGCCCCTCCCCTGGTTTAAGTAGTCTGCCCAGAATGCTTTGCGGTGTTGCAATGCACCCTGGGTAATGTAGTCTGTCTTTTACTAAAAGCAACAGTCTTTTCTCCTAGCTGATATCTGTCCCAAAGTGCATTAGTTGCATTGTAACACTTATACCACCGGAGGGAGCCGGATTCCTTCTTTCATATGGACATCCTGCTACACATGCAAATGCCACAAAGTATCCGGCTTACAATACACCAAACAGCACAGAGACAAGCCTCAAACCTTCTGGCACAAAGTCATTTGTTGTGATGAGACCAAAATTGAGCTTTTTGGCCACAACTATAAACACTACATTTGGAGAGGAGTCAACAAAGCCTATGATGAAAGGTCCACCATCCCTACTGTGAAACACGGAGGTAGATCTCTGATGTTTTGGGGGATGTGTGAGCTACAAAGGCACAGGAAATTTGGTCAAAATTGATGGCAAGATGAATGCAGTATGTTGTCAAAAAATACTGGAGGAACATTTGCATTCATCAGCCAGGAATCTGCGCATGGGATGTACTTGGACATTCCAACATGACAAGGATCCAAAATTCAAACAATCAAAGATAATAGTGGTGATCTTATACGTGGTGGAAAAATAGAGCTATGGAACCAAAGAGTTCAAAATGCCAGTAGCCATTCAGTGATGGCATCCTTGTTAAAAAAATGATGGTGAGTTTCATAAGTATCAATACTCCAAGGTGCCAAGCACAGGAACAAATGGAGAGACGTGGATCATCAATATGCCAGTAGCTATTCAATGGTGATATCCTTATGAAAGTTAATGGTAACAGGAACAAATAGAGAGATAGGGGGTGTGTCCTATTCCTAAATACTTTTGTTAAGGGGGCGTATCAGGGTGTGTGTCCTATGCCTACATACTTTTGTTAAGGGGGCGTGGTAGGAAGTGTGTCCTATGCCTAAATATTTTTGTTAAGGGGGTGTGTGTCCTATGCCTATATACTTTTGTTAAAGGGGCGTGGTAGGGGTGTGTCCTATGCCTATATACTTTTGCTAAGGGGCGTGTTAGGGGTGTGTCCTATGCCTACATACTTTTGTTAAGGGGGCGTGGTAGGAAGTGTGTCCTATGCCTAAATATTTTTGTTAAGGGGGTGTGTGTCCTATGCCTATATACTTTTGTTAAAGGGGCGTGGTAGGGTGTGTCCCATGCCTATATACTTTTGTTAAGGGGCATGTTAGGGGTGTGTCCTATGCCTACATACTTTTGTTAAGGGGGCGTGGTAGGAAGTGTGTCCTATGTCTAAATATGTTTTTAAGGGGGTGTGTGTCCTATGCCTATATTCTTTTGTTAAAGGAGCGTGGTAGGGGTGTGTCCTATGCCTACATACTTTTATTAAGGGGCGTGGTTGAGGGGGGTGTTCTATGCCTATATACTTTTATTAAGGGGGCACGGTAGGGGTGTGTCCTATGCCTACATACTTTTGTTAAGGGGCGTGGTAGGGGTGTGTCCTATGCTTAAATACTTTTATTACTGGGGCGTGGCAGAGTGTGTGTCCTATGCCTACATACTTTTTTTAAGGGGGGCGTGGTAGGGGTCATGTTCTATGCCTACATGATTTTGTTAATGGGGCATGGCAGGATGTGTGTCCTATGCCTACATACTTTTGTTAAGGGGCGTGGTAGGGGGTGTGTCCTATGCCTAAATACTTCTGTTAAGGGTGTGTGTCAGGGGGTAAGTCCTATGCTTACATACTTTAAGGGGGCATGTAAGGAGGTGTGTCCTTTGCCTACATACTTTTGTTAAGGTTGCGTGGTAGTGGGTGTGTCCTATGCCTACATACTTTTGTTAAGGGGGCGTGACAGAGGGTGTGGCCTATGCCTAAATACTTTCGTTAAGGGGGCGTGGCAGGGTGTGTAGCCCATGCCTACATACTTTTGTTAATGGGGCGTGTCCTATGCCTAAATACATTTGTTAAAGGGGCGTGGCAGGGGGTGCATCCTATGCCTACATACTTTTGTTAAGGGGGGTGTGGTAGAGGGTGTGTCCTATGCCTACATACTTTAAAGGGGGCATGACAGGAGGTGTGTCCTATGCCTACATACTTTTAAGGGGGCATGACAGGAGGTGTGTTCTTTGCCTTCATACTTTTGTTAAGGGGGCGTGGTAGGGGTGTGTGTCATATGCCTAAATATTTTTGTTAAGGGGGCGTGGCAGGGGGTCTGTCCTATGCCTACATACTTTTGTTAATAAGTGTCCCACCATGCCAAAAAATTGAGAGGTATGCATTTAAATCCAAGCACTATGCTGATCATTTGTGCCAGAAAATCCATGATCTGTAAAATTCTTCAGGCCGTGTGCATGTAGCCCTAAAGTTGTATACTTACTTCAAGTGTTGCAGTAACTGGCTGCTACGTCTTGCACAAACGCAGGGCGCTCCTTCCACTTCCAGTAATGCTGTTGAAACAGTTCGCAAGAAGAAATCTTATTACATTTCCCTTTGCAGGTTTGAAGGTTTCATCGATCGATTACACACTAAATTGTAGATGATGGGGATTGCGTTAGAAGGTCTAACCTCTACTTAATACAAACAATTTATAGTTATACAGGAACATAGACCATAAAGATTCTGTCCATGAACCAGGTATGATGGATTCAAAAGCTGAACGAAAACCTTGAAAAGAATGAGTGGGATGATTCTAAGCTAAGCCTGCACTTTATCATGTGGAATGATTCAGCATTATGTCTGAAATGTAAAAATAATGACCTTGGAGATCTTCCAGAGCAGAACACATTTTCTTGTGGTAAGAGATATATTTATACCCCAACTACGATCCTAGGTGCCAGTGGTCTCCAAACTGGTGTAGCACACCCCACGTAGAAGCCGCTGGTGAATAGGGATCCCCCACCCTGCACAGCCAGGGACCCCGAGTCTCCACAGGCTCCCAGAGTCAAGTACTTTTTTTTGTATTTTTATTGAGGGGATAAAACTTGGTTAGGGATATTATGGGACGCCCACTTGACTTAGAACTCTTCAGGGACAACTTTCCTATGTACAGTCTATGTACACTCCACTGCTTCCTCCAGCACATTTGCTTGCAGAAATCCTGGCCGGCACACAAAGGCAACAGTCAGATTTCAAAGCAAAAGCCCTTTACAGGCAGGGACCCCGGGCCCCTTGGGTTATGTAGCAAATATAGTTTACAGCTTACATCCCTGTGGCTACTGATCCCAGCACCACCTCTTCGGGCACTGCCCATTTCACTAGCCCACCTGGCTACTTCTCCACCACAGTCCTCCCAGACTTCACACTCACTAGCCCTCTTGGCTGACTTCCCCTGGAGATCTCCCCCGGACGCGCTGACTCTCTCCCGCTGTCCTCACACCTGCTCCTGTGCATCCAGGACAGGATTCCATCTGTGTGTTGTAGAGGATCCCTCCAGCACCTGAGGACCAGGCCCAAGGTCACCCCCCAGACTGGGGAGCTCCCTTATAGGCCACCAACAGACTTCTCAGCACTCCTTCTCCATCTTCCACCAGACTGTCCCCTGCTGGCATGACCCAGAGTATTTAAGAGGTGTCCAATCCCTGCCAGCCCACTTGTTGGGGATTGGTTGGGGCTAGGGTTGCCACATCATCCCTTTAATCCAGGACACATATTAATTACCGTACACAGGTTCTGAGGCTGATTAAAGTGGTAATTAAACTCACTTGGTGCCTTATCTGCATTAAATCAGCCTCAGAACCCGTGTAATTAATATGTGTCCTGGAATAAAGGGATGATGTGGCAACCCTTGTTGGGGCCCTCCTCAACACTCCAGGCAGCTCCTCCTAACCTCCCTCCCATGCTTCTGGAAGCTTCTCCAAGGTTCCAGCAAGTAGGGGGAGGTATCAGAGGTGATGCCTGATGAGTCACCCAGCTTCACTGGCTGACCCAGATTCAACCCAGCCTGGCTCTTAGCCAGGTTAAAGCCTTGTACACACGGTCGGACTTCAAACAAACTTTTCCGTGGATTTTTTGTCCGAAGGGAGTTGGCCGGGAACACCCATAGCATACACACGGCAGGACTTTTCTGCAAACTTTCCCAAAACTTCCCCAACCTCACGTGGTTTTTCTGCTCTTTTCCGCCACCCTTTGGTCAACTTCTGCTATTGTTGGTTAATTTTAACATTGGTTCTGGGTATTTGTACTTCGGACAAAAGTCCAATGGATTTCTGTACACACGGTCGGACTTTGCACCATCGGACTTTTGTTGCCGAAAAGTTTGTCCGTTTGCAGAGCGAACTTTTGTCGGATGAAAACCGAAAAATTTGTCCGATGGAGCGATTTTTTGGTAACCTTGCTCATTTTAAAGTTTGTTGGCAAAAAGTCTGACCGTGTGTACGGGCCTTTACATTTACCTACACTAAATACTAACTATTTACAACTAACACTCTACACTAGAGGGTGCTACACTTGCTTTTATCCAGCGCTTTTGGGATTTATTCCCCTCCACTGTCAGCAACAGTGGGGCATAGTTCTTGCCAATGACACCAACAATGGGGCACTATTCCTCCCACTGACATTAATAATGGCACACTATTCCTCCTATTGACACCAATGATGGAGCATTATTCTTTCCATTGACACCAGTGATGGCGTACCATTCCTCCCACTGATAACAACAAAGGGGAACTATTACTCCCCCTAATACCAATCATGTAGCATTGTTTACTTCCTCTGGCACCTGGACATTTTCTACTCCCATTTGCCACAGTGCGGCCCCCCTTCCCCCTAAAGTTTGAAGGACAGCAATCTGGCTCTTGGTTTAGAAAGTTTGGAGACTCCTGTTACTGTATATACTTAGGGTCTCCAAACATTCCAAGCAAAGGGCCAGTTTACTGTCCTTCAGGCTTTAGGGGAGCTGAATTGCGGCCAGTGGGAGTACAAATTGCCCCAACATCAGTGTCCCATCATTGGTTTAATCGGAGGAATAGTGTCCCATTGACACTGTCAGTAGGGGGAAGTGTGTCCCATCATTGGTGTCAGTTGCTGGAAAAGTGCCCCATCATTGGTGTCAGTTGCTGGAAAAGTGCCCCATCATTGGTGTCAGTTGCTGGAAAAGTGCCCCATCATTGGTGTCAGTTGCTGGAAAAGTGCCCCATCATTGGTGTCAGTTGCTGAAAAAGTGCCCCATCATTGGTATCAGTTGCTGGAATAGTGCTCCAAGGGCCAGATAAGGGTAAGCCAAGGGCTGCAGTTTGGAGACCCCTGCTATATACCTTGTATCCAATGGCAGATTAAAATGCAGGCGGTTCAGGTGGCCACCAGGCACTAATATTTATAGAAGGCTCATGAGGGCTCGGGGATCTGTCAGTTGGCTAGTGTCACTATCAGGGATTGGTCATGTGCGGCGAGTCATGGTTTTTTTTTCTCACCGATGTGGTGGACATTTTGACTTTTTGAGTATTTTTATCTTTTTAATAAAGAAATTGTCAAATATTTGGGTGTCTATTTCTAGGCTACATTTTTTTTTTCTTGTGAATGAGTAGAGGTTCTCATTCATGTAGGGGTGGTATTTGAGGACACCTTTATTATTAAGGGGGCTTCCAGATTGTGATAAGCCCACAGACCCCCACAGCCACCAGGAAAGGGTTGTAGTGAGGAGGACCTTGTCCTCATTAACATTTGTCGGGGGGGGGATCCTTCCTGTCAAGGCACCCTTCCCATGTTGAGGGCATGTGACATGCTATGGTAGTACATGTTCCCTAAGGAAGTGCCCACCCCATTTTGACACTCACTTGCATATTAACCCAAAAAACTGGGCATTTTTAATTTGACAGATTCGGATCCTATTAATTTAATTGGTGTTCAGTTCGGCATCCGAACTTCTCTGATGTTTGGAGAACACCTACCAAACCGAACCCATGGACTAGTGTCCATCTACTATTGGCTCTATAGGTAAGACTGATAGTCACTGTCAGATGTCAACATAATTTTGGCCATGTAGTGTATGTGCACAAAATGACATATGGAGGTGGAGTTTTGAACAGTGTGTTGTACACAGTCCACTAAATCTGCTTTTGTAATTTATGCTGCCTGTTTAGCTGTATCAAAATATACACTATATTGCCAAAAGTATTGGGACGCCTGCCTTTACACGCACGTGAACTTTACTGGTATCCCAGTCTTAGTCCGTAGGGTTCAATATTGAGTTGGCCCACCCTTTGTACCAAAAACAGCTTCAACTCTTGTGGGAAGGCTGTCCATAAGGTTTAGAAGGGTGTCTATGGGAATGTTGGACCAGTCTTCCAGAAACAGCAGGACACCGGACTTCTCAGTGAATGGATGTGAAGGGGGGGGGGGGGGGTCAGCAGAAATGTGATCATTGGAAGAGAACAGGCTGAGTTCTCAGCACAGCCAGAAGACTGACCATGCTGGTAGGGATCTGCTCTAATGCCTAGTGTGGTCAGCTTTTGTGGGATTTCACACAAAGCAACCAATACAAAGATAACAGGATAGTTTCCCATACAGGTAACTGGTACAGCAGCCACATATCAGGAATATTAAATGTTGAGTTTAAATATTCTTTAACCACTTCAGGACCGCCCGTGGTCGCTATACGTCAGTACTTTGACACTAAATACAGTTGTTATGGCAGCAGATAGCTGCCATAACCCCGGTAATTTTAAAAACGGCGGGCGATCCTTTTTCAGACAAAAGTGGTCTCTGCGGCAGATTCGCCGCAAGATCACTTTTATCTGCGGCGTTCCGGTCGTCTCCGCCGCTTACCGGAGCCCTCAGTAGCAGCAGAGACGATTAGGTCCTTTCCTCTGAGAGACATGGAGTTGAGTGAGGGAAAGATGGTCCCCACTCGGCTCCATACCATTGGATGACGGAAGCAATGTCAAACGTCACTACCGCCCAATGGTCATAAAGGGGACATATTTTTTTTTATTGAAAAAACAAATTACTTTTTTTATTGCATTTAAGTGTAAATATGAGATCTGACGTCTTTTTGACCCCAGATCTCATATTTAAGAGGACCTGTCATGCTTTTTTTCTATTACAAGGGATGTTTACATCCCTTGTAATAGGAACAAGAGTGATGCAATTTTTTTTTTTTTAACCACTTCCATACAGGGTTTATTTTACACCTCCATACTGGGCCTATTCTGGCACTTCTCTCCTACATGTACAAATCATCATTCTTTTGCTAGAAAATTACTCAGAACCCACAAACATTATATATGTTTTTTAGCAGACACCCTAGGGAATAAAATGACGGTCATTGCAACTTTTTTTCTTAATTTGCGCAATAATTTTTCAAACGCCTTTTTTTGGGAAAAAAAGTGGTTTCATGAATTAAAAAATAACAAAACAGTAAAGTTAGACCAATTTTTGGGGAAAATATGAAAGATGATGTTACGCCGAGTAAATAGATACCTAACATGTCACGCTTTAAAATTGCGCACACTCATGGAATGGCGCCAAACTTCGGTACTTAAAAATCTCCATAGGCGACGCTTTAATTTTTTTTACAGGTTACCAGGTTAGAGTTACAGAGGAGGTCTAGTGCTAGAATTGTTGCACGCGCTCTAACGCACGCGGCGATACCTCACATATGTGGTTTGAACAGCGTTTACATATGTGGGTGGGACTTGCGTGTGCGTTCGCTGCTGATCGCGAGCTACCGGGGACAGGGGCGCTTAAATTTTTTTTTTTTATAATTTTTTTTTTTTTTTTACTTAATTTTTTTAATTTTTACACTTTTTTTACATTTATTTTTTTTGCTCACTTTTATTCCTATTACAAGGAATGTAAACATCCCTTGTAATAGGAATGGTGTGTGACAGGTCCTCTTTATGGAGAGATGCGGGGTCAATAAGACACCACATCTCTCCTCCAGGCTGGAAAGCATGAGATCGGGATTTTTTTTTCACTGATATCATGTTTACTAGCCGCAATGGCGGCTTTGTTTACATCTGAGTACCCGGGCGTGATGTCATCACATCGCGCCCGGGCCTCCGACGGTCATAGGACAGTGTAAAAAAAAAAAAAGTTAAATAAATAAGAAAAAAATATGTTTTAAGCATCCCGTCCCGCCAAGCTCGCGCACTGAAGCGAACGCATACGTAAGTTGCGCTCGCATATGAAAACGGTGTTCAAACCAGACATGTGAGGTATTGCCGCGATCGTTAGAGCGAGAGCAATAATTCTAGAAAAAGACCTCCTCTGTAACTTAAAACTGGTAACCTGTAGACATTTCTAAACGTTGCCTATGGAGATTTTTAAGGGTCAAAGTTTGTTGTCGCCATTCCACGAGCTGCCGCAATTTTGAAGCGTGCCATGTTGGGTATCAATTTACTTGACGTAACATTATCTTTCACAATATAAAAAAAAATTGGGCTAACTTTACTGTTTTCTTATTTTTTAATAAATAAAAAAAAATTGCATTTGTAAGACCGCTGCGCAAATGCGGTGTGACAGAAAGTATTGCAACGACCACCATTTTATTCTCTAGGGTGTCTGAAAAAAAAATATATATAATATTTGGGGAGTACACAATCCTGAGTACTTTTCCACTTTATTACATTCGATATTACCTACACCTGCTGAATACTGGTAGATGGAATCCTGGATGGCACGCTTCCAAATCAGATATCTACAGGGTAAAAGAAAGAAAGCTGTCAGACAGGTACTCCGATCGTTTGCTATAATCATTGTTCGAGGAGCTGTGAAAACAAGCAGATCGGCACAAAGAAAACACAGACAACCCAAATAAAATTCCAATAAAATATTCTCCAATGGGCAGTTCACATACTTCTAGAGGGAGTCACGGCTCTAACCTGTGGGAAGCGCCATGGACTGATTAATTAATTCTAATCCTTTTCTGTAAACAGACGTGGTGGACCGCAAATAACCTGACACAATTGTTTGGACGGATATAGAATGCATACTGCATTAAAACAGGTAAAAAAAAAAAACTTGCACCCGAACAAATAAAAAAAATGGTAAATCCTTGCTGCTTTACGTGCACATTTTTTATGTCTTTAAAAATGCTGAAAATACAGCAAAAATAACCTTTGATCTGCCTAAGATCCTGCGAGCTCCTAACTTCCTGCTGGGGCTGACAACACAGTGCCCTTTGCTGCACTGAAATCCCAAGCAGCGCTGTCAGCCCCGCCTCCTGGACTGCGGTACTCCTCCTACTCCCCCTGGCCCTCTCTGTCCCTATCCACAAGCAAACATTGATGTCTTCCCCAGCAAAACAATGTTGTTGCTTTGACCTCCAATGGCCTAAATACATAATCAATGCGTGTAGGGAAAAGGCTGTTGGGAGATGTAGTTTTGGGGGGTGTATCAACATCAATAGGAAGTGACTACCCAGCAGCTGGTCCTGCAAGGAATTTAGTATAAAATATACAGTATAATAATAATTTTGTACTACTGCTACTACTAATAATAATAATCAGGGCTTTTTTCCTCAGAAAATAGGTGCAGGAACCTAAGCACGACCCCTCAAAACCCTTCAAACGGCAATTAAATAGTGGGTGTGGACAAATTTCACTAACAGTGGGAGAGTCTTAAAGGGGCATTAAATACCAGGAGTGCATTATGTACAAAGTGTAGAGTTTGGGGGGGGTGTTAGTGCAGAGTTCAGGAGTGCGCTACATACATAATGAAGAGTTCAGGGGTGCGCTACGTACATAGTAAAGAGTTCAGGAGTGTGCTACATACACAGTGAAGAGTTCAGGAGTGCGCTACATACATAGTGAAGAGTTCAGGAGTGCGCTACATACACAGTGAATGGTTCAGGAGTGCGCTACATACATAGTGAAGAGTTCAGGAGTGTGCTACGTACATAGTGAAGAGTTCAGGGGTGCGCTAATTACATAGTGAAGAGTTCAGGGGTGCGCTACATACATAGTGAAGAGTTCAGGGGTGCACTACTTACATAGTGAAGAGTTCAGGGGTGCGCTACGTACATAGTGAAGAGTTCAGGAGTGCGCTACATACATAGTGAAGAGTTCAGGAGTGTGCTACGTACATAGTGCAGAGTTCAGGGGTGCGCTACGCACACAGTGAAAAGTTCAGGAGTGCGCTACGTACATAGTGAAGAGTTCAGGGGTACGCTACATACATAGTGAAGAGTTCAGGAGTGCGCTACGTACATAGTGAAGAGTTCAGAGGTGCGCTACATACATAATGAAGAGTTCAGGAGTGCGCTACGTACATAGTGAAGAGTTCAGGAGTGCGCTACGTACTTAGTGAAGAGTTCAGGAGTGCGCTACGTACTTAGTGAAGAGTTCAGGAGTGCGCTACGTACTTAGTGAAGAGTTCAGGAGTGCGCTACGTAGTTAGTGAAGAGTTAAGGAGTGCGCTACGTACTTAGTGAAGAGTTCAGGGGTGCGCTACGTACTTATTGCAGAGTTCAGGGGTGCGCTACATACATAGTGAAGAGTTCAGGAGTGCGATACGTACATAGTGAAGAGTTCAGGAATGCGCTACATACATAGTGAAGAGTTCAGGGGTGCGCTACATACATAATGAAGAGTTCAGGAGTGCGCTATGTACATAGTGAAGAGTTCAGAAGTGCGCTACTTACATAGTGAAGAGTTCAGGAGTGCGCTACGCACATAGTGAAGAGCTCAGGAGTGCGCTACGTACATAGTGAAGAGTTCAGGAGTGCGCTAAGTACATAGTGCAGACTAGAGTTCAGGGGTGCGCTACGTACATAGTGAAGAGTTCAGGGGTGCTCTACGTACATAGTGAAGAGTTCAGGATTGTGCTACGTACATAGTGCAGAGTTCAGGGATGTGCTATGTACAGAGTTCAGGGGTGCATTACATACATAGTGCAGAGTTCAGGAGTGCATTACGTACATAGCGCAGAGTTCAGGGGTGCATTACGTACATAGTGCACAGTTCAGGGGTCTGCTACGTACAGAGTTCAGGGGTGCGCTACGTACAAAGTGCAGAGTTCAGGGTTGCGCTACACACAGAATGCAGAGTTCAGCCTTCTTCCCCAGCTGCTAACCTCTGCATCCTCCATCCACATTACACTTTCACCCCTCTTCAGGTCTGACCTCCGCATACAACCCTCCCCCTCCACTGCCCCCCTCTTCCCCCCCTCCTTAAAAGCTCCACCATCTCTTACATATCTTACTTTTGTTGCTGTATTAAACTGAAGCACCCAGCTGGCTCTAGTACCTCCTCGCCCACTGTAGGTTGCTCTGCCTCACTCACTTGCAGGGAGACCATCCAGTGGGGGTGTCGGCATCCACACTGCACCCCGGGCACCTGCATCTCCCTTGTCCCCATCCTGCACTCAAAGGGAGACACTCAGGAGATCAGATCTCTGGGAGCCATTGGGAGACAGGCTCAGAAGATCAGATATGTGGGAGCCATTGGGAGACAAGCTCAGGAGATCAGATCTGTGGGGGCCATTGGGAGACAAGCTCAGGAGATCAGATCTGTGGGAGCCATTGGGAGACAAGCTCAGGAGATCAGATCTGTGGGAGACAAGCTCAGGAGATCAGATCTGTGGGAACCATTGGGAGACAGGCTCAGGAGATCAGATCTGTGGGAGCCATTGGGAGACAGGCTCAGGAGATCAGATCTATGGGAGCCATTGGGAGACATGCTCAGGAGATCAGATCTGTGGGAGCCATTGGGAGACAAGCTCAGGACATCAGATCTGTGGGAGCCATTGGGAGACAAGCTTAGGGGATCAGATCTGTGGGAGCCATTGGGAGACAAGCTCAGGAGATCAGATCTATGGGAGCCATTGGGAGACAGGCTCAGGAGATCAGATCTGTGGGAGCCATTGGGAGACAGGCTCAGGAGATCAGATCTGTGGGAGCCATTGGGAGACAGGCTCAGGAGATCAGATCTGTGGGAGCCATTGGGAGACAAGCTCAGGAGATCAGATCTGTGGGAGCCATTGGGAGACAGGCTCAGGAGATCAGATCTGTGGGAGCCATTGGGAGACAGGCTCAGGAGATCAGATCTGTAGGAAACATTGGGAGACATGCTCAGGAGATCAGATCTGTGGGAGCCATTGGGAGACAGCGTCAGGAGATCAGATCTGTGGGAGCCATTGGGAGACAAGCTCAGGAGATCAGATCTGTGGGAGCGATTGGGAGACAAGCTCAGGAGATCAGATCTGTGGGAGCCATTGGGAGACAGGCTCGGGAGATCAGATCTATGGGAGCCATTGGTAGACATGCTCAGGAGATCAGATCTGTGGGAGCCATTGGGAGACAGGCTCAGGAGATCAGATCTGTGGGAGCCATTGGGAGACAGGCTCAGGAGATCAGATCTGTGGGAGCCATTGGGAGACAAGCTCAGGAGATCAGATCTGTGGGAGCCATTGGGAGACAGGCTCAGGAGATCAGATCTGTGGGAGCCATTGGGAGACAGGCTCAGGAGATCAGATCTGTGGGAAACATTGGGAGACAAGCTCAGGAGATCAGATCTGTGGGAGCCATTGGGAGGCAGTCTCAGGAGATCAGATCTGTGGGAGCCATTGGGAGACAAGCTCAGGAGATCAGATCTGTGGGAACCATTGGGAGACAAGCTCAGGAGATCAGGTCTGTGGGAGCCATTGGGAGACAGGCTCAGGAGATCAGATCTGTGGGAGCCATTGGGAGATAAGCTCAGATCAGATCTGTGGGAGCCATTGGGAGACAAGCTCAGGAGATCAGATCTGTGGGAGACAAGCTCAGGAGATCAGATCTGTGGGAACCATTGGGAGACAGGCTCAGGAGATCAGATCTGTGGGAGCCATTGGGAGACAGGCTCAGGAGATCAGATCTATGGGAGCCATTGGGAGACATGCTCAGGAGATCAGATCTGTGGGAGCCATTGGGAGACAAGCTCAGGACATCAGATCTGTGGGAGCCATTGGGAGACAAGCTTAGGGGATCAGATCTGTGGGAGCCATTGGGAGACAAGCTCAGGAGATCAGATCTATGGGAGCCATTGGGAGACAGGCTCAGGAGATCAGATCTGTGGGAGCCATTGGGAGACAGGCTCAGGAGATCAGATCTGTGGGAGCCATTGGGAGACAGGCTCAGGAGATCAGATCTGTGGGAGCCATTGGGAGACAAGCTCAGGAGATCAGATCTGTGGGAGCCATTGGGAGACAGGCTCAGGAGATCAGATCTGTGGGAGCCATTGGGAGACAGGCTCAGGAGATCAGATCTGTAGGAAACATTGGGAGACATGCTCAGGAGATCAGATCTGTGGGAGCCATTGGGAGACAGCGTCAGGAGATCAGATCTGTGGGAGCCATTGGGAGACAAGCTCAGGAGATCAGATCTGTGGGAGCGATTGGGAGACAAGCTCAGGAGATCAGATCTGTGGGAGCCATTGGGAGACAGGCTCGGGAGATCAGATCTATGGGAGCCATTGGTAGACATGCTCAGGAGATCAGATCTGTGGGAGCCATTGGGAGACAGGCTCAGGAGATCAGATCTGTGGGAGCCATTGGGAGACAGGCTCAGGAGATCAGATCTGTGGGAGCCATTGGGAGACAAGCTCAGGAGATCAGATCTGTGGGAGCCATTGGGAGACAGGCTCAGGAGATCAGATCTGTGGGAGCCATTGGGAGACAGGCTCAGGAGATCAGATCTGTGGGAAACATTGGGAGACAAGCTCAGGAGATCAGATCTGTGGGAGCCATTGGGAGGCAGTCTCAGGAGATCAGATCTGTGGGAGCCATTGGGAGACAAGCTCAGGAGATCAGATCTGTGGGAACCATTGGGAGACAAGCTCAGGAGATCAGGTCTGTGGGAGCCATTGGGAGACAGGCTCAGGAGATCAGATCTGTGGGAGCCATTGGGAGATAAGCTCAGATCAGATCTGTGGGAGCCAATGGGAGACAAGCTCAGGAGATCAGATCTGTGGGAGCCATTGGGAGACAGGCTCAGGAGATCAGATCTGTGGGAGCCATTGGGAGACAAGCTCAGGAGATCAGATCTGTGGGAGCCATTGGGAGACAGGCTCAGGAGATCAGATCTGTGGGAGCCATTGGGAGACAAGCTCAGGAGATCAGATCTGTGGGAGCCATTGGGAGACAGGCTCAGGAGATCAGATCTGTGGGAGCCATTGGGAGACAAGCTCAAGAGATCAGATCTATGGGAGCCATTGGGAGACATGCTCAGGAGATCAGATCTGTGGGAGCCATTGGGAGACAGGCTCAGGAGATCAGATCTGTGGGAGCCATTGGGAGACAAGCTCAGGAGATCAGATCTGTGGGAGCCGTTGGGAGACAAGCTCAGGAGATCAGATCTATGGGAGCCATTGGGAGACAGGCTCAGGAGATCAGATCTGTGGGAGCCATTGGGAGACAGGCTCAGGAGATCAGATCTGTCGGAACAATTGGGAGACAGGCTCAGGAGATCAGATCTGTGGGAGACATTGGGACACAAGCTCAGGAGATCAGATCTGTGGGAGCCATTGGGAGACAGGCTCAGGAGATCAGATCTGTGGGAAACATTGGGAGACAAGCTGAGGAGATCAGATCTGTGGGAGCCATTGGGAGACAGGCTCAGGAGATCAGATCTGTGGGAGCCATTGGGAGACAAGCTCAGGAGATCAGATCTGTGGGAACCATTGGGAGACAGGCTCAGGAGATCAGATCTGTGGGAGCCATTGGGAGACAGGCTCAGGAGATCAGATCTGTCGGAACAATTGGGAGACAGGCTCAGGAGATCAGATCTGTGGGAGACATTGGGAGACAAGCTCAGGAGATCAGATCTGTGGGAGCCATTGGGAGACAGGCTCAGGAGATCAGATCTGTGGGAAACATTGGGAGACAAGCTGAGGAGATCAGATCTGTGGGAGCCATTGGGAGACAGGCTCAGGAGATCAGATCTGTGGGAGCCATTGGGAGACAAGCTCAGGAGATCAGATCTGTGGGAACCATTGGGAGACAAGCTCAGGAGATCAGGTCTGTGGGAGCCATTGGGAGACATGCTCAGGAGATCAGATCTGTGGGAGCCATTGGGAGATAAGCTCAGGAGATCAGATCTGTAGGAGCCAATGGGAGACAAGCTCAGGAGATCAGATCTGTGGGAGCCATTGGGAGACAGGCTCAGGAGATCAGATCTGTGGGAGCCATTGGGAGACAAGCTCAGGAGATCAGATCTGTGGGAGCCATTGGGAGACAAGCTCAGGAGATCAGATCTGTGGGAGCCATTGGGAGACAAGCTCAGGAGATCAGATCTATGGGAGCCATTGGGAGACAGGCTCAGGAGATCAGATCTGTGGGAGCCATTGGGAGACAGGCTCAGGAGATCAGATCTGTCGGAGCCATTGGGAGACAGGCTCAGGAGATCAGATCTGTCGGAGACATTGGGAGACAAGCTCAGGAGATCAGATCTGTGGGTAGGGATGAGCTTCGTGTTCGAGTCGAACATACGTTCGACTCGAACATCGGCTGTTCGATCGTTCGACGAAGATCGAACGATTTGGGCCGTTCGCGCCAAATTCGAGTGACGCGAATGGCCCACAATGCACTACGCCATCGCAGTGTCATCCAGGCGCTGTGATTGGCCAAGCATGCACTGTGACCCCGCATGCTTGGCCAATCACAGCGCCGGCAGCGAGGAGAGCAATGATTGGCCACAGGCAGGATGCCTGTGGCCAATTATTGCTGAGGGTGTTTAGTACACGCCCCACACTATAAAAGGCCGCCAGCACGGCGGCCTAGTGTAGTGTGTTCCGGAGCAGGGAAAGAGCAGCATAGGCAGGGACAGTGACATTTATTTCTTTCTTGCTTAACCTGGATTCCTTTAGTTTAGGGAAAGAGAAGGATAGGTAGGGAGAGTGTCAGTGTGTTTTACTGTTCGCGTCCTTGTTTCTAGGGACAGGGAAGGACAGTGAGTGAATTCTCCTTGTGCTATAGTGTGCTTTAAAAAAACATTTTTTCTAGGGACAGAAAACTCTAGGTAGGGAGAGTGTCAGTTTCTTTCACTGTGCAAGTCCTTGTTTCTAGGGACAGGGAAGGACAGTGAGTGAATTCTCCTTGTGCTATAGTGTGCTTTAAAAAAACATTTTTTCTAGGGACAGAAAACTCTAGGTAGGGAGAGTGTCAGTTTCTTTCACTGTGCAAGTCCTTGTTTCTAGGGACAGGGAAGGACAGTGAGTGAATTCTCCTTGTGCTATAGTGTGCTTTAAAAAAACATTTTTTCTAGGGACAGAAAACTCTAGGTAGGGAGAGTGTCAGTTTCTTTCACTGTGCAAGTCCTTGTTTCTAGGGACAGGGAAGGACAGTGAGTGAATTCTCCTTGTGCTATAGTGTGCTTTAAAAAAACATTTTTTCTAGGGACAGAAAACTCTAGGTAGGGAGAGTGTCAGTTTCTTTCACTGTGCAAGTCCTTGTTTCTAGGGACAGGGAAGGACAGTGAGTGAATTCTCCTTGTGCTATAGTGTGCTTTAAAAAAACATTTTTTGTAGGGACAGAAAACTCTAGGTAGGGAGAGTGTCAGTTTCTTTCACTGTGCAAGTCCTTGTTTCTAGGGACAGGGAAGGACAGTGAGTGAATTCTCCTTGTGCTATAGTGTGCTTTAAAAAAACATTTTTTCTAGGGACAGAAAACTCTAGGTAGGGAGAGTGTCAGTTTCTTTCACTGTGCAAGTCCTTGTTTCTAGGGACAGGGAAGGACAGTGAGTGAATTCTCCTTGTGCTATAGTGTGCTTTAAAAAAACATTTTTTCTAGGGACAGAAAACTCTAGGTAGGGAGAGTGTCAGTTTCTTTCACTGTGCAAGTCCTTGTTTCTAGGGACAGGGAAGGACAGTGAGTGAATTCTCCTTGTGCTATAGTGTGCTTTAAAAAAAACATTTTTTCTAGGGACAGAAAACTCTAGGTAGGAAGAGTGTCAGTTTCTTTCACTGTGCAAGTCCTTGTTTCTAGGGACAGGGAAGGACAGTGAGTGAATTCTCCTTGTGCTATAGTGTGCTTTAAAAAAACATTTATTCTAGGGACAGAAAACTCTAGGTAGGGAGAGTGTCAGTTTCTTTCACTGTGCAAGTCCTTGTTTCTAGGGACAGGGAAGGACAGTGAGTGAATTCTCCTTGTGCTATAGTGTGCTTTAAAAAAACATTTTTTCTAGGGACAGAAAACTCTAGGTAGGGAGAGTGTCAGTTTCTTTCACTGTGCAAGTCCTTGTTTCTAGGGACAGGGAAGGACAGTGAGTGAATTCTCCTTGTGCTATAGTGTGCTTTAAAAAAACATTTTTTCTAGGGACAGAAAACTATAGGTAGGGAGAGTGTCAGTTTCTTTCACTGTGCAAGTCCTTGTTTCTAGGGACAGGGAAGGACAGTGAGTGAATTCTCCTTGTGCTATAGTGTGCTTTAAAAAAACATTTTTTCTAGGGACAGAAAACTCTAGGTAGGGAGAGTGTCAGTTTCTTTCACTGTGCAAGTCCTTGTTTCTAGGGACAGGGAAGGACAGTGAGTGAATTCTCCTTGTGCTATAGTGTGCTTTAAAAAAACATTTTTTCTAGGGACAGAAAACTCTAGGTAGGGAGAGTGTCAGTTTCTTTCACTGTGCAAGTCCTTGTTTCTAGGGACAGGGAAGGACAGTGAGTGAATTCTCCTTGTGCTATAGTGTGCTTTAAAAAAACATTTTTTCTATGGACAGAAAACTCTAGGTAGGGAGAGTGTCAGTTTCTTTCACTGTGCAAGTCCTTGTTTCTAGGGACAGGGAAGGACAGTGAGTGAATTCTCCTTGTGCTATAGTGTGCTTTAAAAAAACATTTTTTCTAGGGACAGAAAACTCTAGGAAGTGTGACAGCAGGAAGGTAAAGTCACCTGGTTGCATCCAGGGGGGTAGATATATTTCGCCCAGATTCAGGCTTTACGCCGACTTATACAACTAGGTGGAGAGTTGTATAAGCCCAGCTAAGGCTAGTGGGCTCATGCCTGGACCCAGACCTGTGTGGACTGTCTAGGGAGAGTGAACCCCTGTGCGGTGAGACAAAGCCTGTGTGGCTATTTGCTTGGACATTTAAAACCAGGGACTTAGGGACTAGGACAGCACTAGGCTGATCCCAGTTGTTAGTTAGGAAACCTGTATGTTTAGTCAGAGGTCAAGTTGACCAGGATTTATTTTGTTTATGTTTCTTTTGGCTTTGCTGTGTTTTGTCACTGTAAATAGAAAATAAACCGCACCTTTTTTTGATTTTGAAAACCACAACCTCCGTTTGCTGGGCCTGTTTTTGGGTGGGGAGCCCATCCCGGGGGTCACACACACCCGCTGCCGAGCTAACCCCCTCACAGTTGGTGGAGAACCAGTGGCAGTTTTTTTTAAGCCAGCATGGAGGAGATACTGAAGCAGCTGGCTCTAGCAAATGCCAATCAACAGCAGACAAATGCAGGTTTGCAAAAGAGCCTTGCAGCTCAACAACAGAACTTCACAGCCCAGCAGCAAGCTCATCAACAGAGCCTTGCAGCCCAGCAGCAAGCTCACCAACAGAGTCTGGAAGCTCAGCAACAAGCCCAGCAGCAATCTGAGGCCCGCTTCATAGACCTGTTACAGAAGCAAGAGCAGAGACTACAACAAATGGAAGCAGTAATGCAGCAACGTCCGCAGACCAGTGAGGAAAGCCGTCCCACTAATACCGCGTCCTTTGGGGTGAGTCGTTTATTGACAAAAATGACTGGAGAGGATGATCCAGAGGTATTTTTGACCACATTTGAAAGGACTGCTGAAAGAGAAAAGTGGCCTGAGGAGCAGTGGGCTGGACTGGTGGCTCCTCTGTTAACTGGTGAATCGCAGAAGGCTTACTATGACCTAGAGCCTGACCAAGCAAAAGACTATGTGATGCTAAAAGCTGAGATATTGGCAAGGCTGGGTGTCACCCAGGCTGTCCGGGCTCAGCGTGTGCATAACTGGACTTTCCAGCTTGGAAAACCCCCCAGGTCTCAAATGTATGATCTCATTCACCTGAGCAGAAAGTGGCTACAGCCAGAGACTTTGTCCGCACCAAAGATTGTGGAACGTGTTGTAATGGATCGGTTTTTGAGAGCTCTTCCTACTGCCATCCAAAAGTGGGTAAGCCATGGAGACCCAGAGACGGCCGATGGTCTTGTGGATCGTGTGGAGAAATACTTGGCTACAGAGAACCTGACGGCCTCTTCCAGAGACACTCGGACTTTCCACCCTAAGACCAGACCATCCCCAGGGGCGGATAAGAGGATTCCAAGGGGTAAGGGTGGAGAGAGTGAGAGGGTGGGAGCTCTACCCCAAGTTTGGCGAGAACAGCCTGGGAAATCAGCGGCTCAAGAGGCGGCAAGAAGGATCGTTTGCTACCGCTGCCGGCAAGCGGGACATATTGCAGCCAATTGCCCGGTTGTGGAGGAACCCATGCAGTGTGACTTTCTGACGGGCAGACGTCAGTCGCTGTGTGCGACAGTCGCATGCACTGCCATTCGAGGAACTGAGAAACATTTATGCAAAATGTGTGTTAATGGTAGAAATGTTGTGGTATTGCTGGATTCAGGTAGCCTTGTGACCCTGATAAAGGCTGAGTTAGTTAAAACAGAGGTCTCTGGGAATAGCAAGGTAGCTGTTATTTGTGTGCATGGGGACACCCGAGAGTATCCAGTGACTACAGTGTGTTTCGAGACCCCCAAAGGTACCCTCTCTCATCCAGTGGGCTTAGTATCTCAGTTACCGTATGACGCCATTGTGGGAAGGGATTTTCCGAAGTTCTGGGAACTGTGGGATGATCCTGAGCCCCCCACTGGTGCCCCTATGTACCAGGAATGTGATAGCCAGAACTCCCCTGAGAGTGGTGAGGACTCTCCGGAATTTCCCTTATCAGTATTGGCAGGGGAGACTCAAGAAACTGGAGAGGATCCCACCTCCTCAGACGAAAACCTACCGTCTGTGGAGTTTTCTGATCTTGAGGTTCACAGGGAAAACTTTGCCACAGAACAGTTGAAAGACCCCGCCCTAATAAAGGCACGGGAAAACGTAGTGAAAATAGATGGCGAGTTAGTGAACCCAGATAATACCTGCACTTACCCATACTTCAGCGTAGAGAAGGACCTACTGTATCGGGTGGCAAAAAGGGCAGAAGAAACCGTTGAGCAGCTTGTGGTGCCCAAACCTTACAGGAAGTTGGTGTTGGAGTTGGCCCATGGGCACATTCTTGGAGGTCATCTGGGGACAGAGAAAACCCGAGAGAGGGTATTACAGAGATTCTATTGGCCGGGGGTGATGAAGGACATAGAAAATTATTGTTCCTCCTGCCCTGTGTGTCAGAGGTCGGCCCCGATGCCACATTTCCGTAGCCCGCTGGTCCCTCTACCCATCATTGAGGTCCCGTTTGAGAGGATCGCCATGGATTTGGTAGGTCCTATAATCAAGTCCGCTAGGGGGCACCAGTACATATTAGTTATAATGGACTATGCCACCCGTTATCCAGAAGCGATCCCTCTCCGAAATACCTCGGCCAAAACCATAGCCAAAGAGCTATCTCTTGTGTTTAGCCGGGTGGGTATTTGTAAAGAACTGCTTACGGACCAAGGTACACCCTTTATGTCCCGGGTTATGAAGGAGCTGTGTAAATTGTTCAAAGTGACGCAATTACGTACATCTGTGTATCACCCCCAAACCGATGGGCTGGTTGAAAGATTCAACAAAACCCTAAAACAAATGTTGAAGAAAGTGGTGGATAGAGATGGAAAGGATTGGGACTGTCTACTTCCTTATCTGATGTTTGCTATTAGGGAGGTGCCCCAATCCTCTACGGGATTCTCCCCCTTTGAGTTACTGTATGGGAGACACCCAAGAGGGCTGTTGGATATTGCCAAGGAAACTTGGGAAAGTGAGAGTTCTCCCCACAGGAGTGTGATTGAGCATGTCGCCCTGATGCAAGACCGAATTGCACAGGTAATGCCCATCGTGAAGGAACATTTGGCCCAAGCGCAGTTAGCACAGCAGAGAGTGTACAACCGTGGAGCCAAGACCCGTACCTTTTCCCCGGGGGATAGGATACTGGTACTTGTCCCTACGGTTGAAAGTAAATTCCTTGCCAAATGGCAAGGCCCCTACGAGATAATGGAAAAAGTGAGCGAAGTGAATTACAAGGTCAGACAACCAGGAAGGCGAAAGCCCGAACAGATCTATCACGTTAATCTGTTGAAAGCCTGGAGGGATAGAGAGTCCCTAGTCGCAGACACTTGGTCACCAGCTCAAACTGGTTGCGTGATTCCTGAGGTTGGAATAGCAGCCACCTTGTCACAACCCCAACAACAGGAGGTTAAGGAGTTTGTGCTTCGCAACAAGGAGGTATTCTCTGAGCTGCCGGGACAAACATTTGGGGTAGAGCATGACATCATTACCCCGCCCGGTGAAAGGGTGAAGTTAAAACCCTATCGGATCCCAGAGGCCCGACGGGAGGCAATACGGGAGGAAGTACAGAAAATGCTGAACTTAGGGGTGATAGAGGAGTCCCAAAGTGATTGGTCTAGTCCCATTGTGTTGGTGCCTAAACCGGATGGGAGCTGGCGATTTTGTAAGGATTTTCGTCAGTTGAACAAAGTTACAAAATTTGACACCTACCCCATGCCACGTATAGATGAGTTGATCGACCGGCTGGGAACAGCCCGATACATGACGACTCTTGACCTCACAAAAGGGTATTGGCATATCCCCCTGGCCAAATTGGCCAAAGAGAAAACCGCATTTGTAACCCCAGACGGGGCGTTCCAATATAAAAGAATGCCGTTCGGGTTACAGAATGCGCCGGCCACATTCCAGCGGAAAATGGACCAGATGCTGAGGCCCCATCGGAAGTATGCTGCGGCTTACCTGGATGACGTAATTGTCCATAGCACAGATTGGGCCTCACATCTGCCAAAAGTGCAAGCAGTCCTGGACTCTGTTCGGGAAGCGGGGTTTACGGCTAACCCCAAGAAGTGTACCATTGGGCAGGAGGAGGCCAAATATCTTGGGTACACCATTGGGAGGGGAGTAATAAAACCCCAACTCAACAAAGTCGAGGCCATCCAGAGTTGGCCACGTCCCAACAGCAAGAAGCAGGTACGAGCCTTTCTGGGAATCGCTGGGTATTATCGGCGATTCATTCCCCACTTTGCCTCTAAGGCTGTGCCCCTAACCAACCTAACGAAGGGGAAAGGGTCGGTCATGATTAAATGGACCCCCGAGGCTGAGGCAGCATTCCAATTCTTGAAACAAGCCTTATGTAGCCAGCCAGTGTTGTACTCACCCGACTTCTCTAAAGACTTTGTCGTACAAAGTGATGCGTCAGATGTGGGGTTAGGAGCAGTATTGTCCCAGGTCTGGAACGGGGAAGAGCACCCAGTCATTTACCTCAGCAGGAAGTTGAAGTCCCATGAGGTAAATTACGCCACCGTTGAAAAGGAGTGTTTAGCGGTGAAGTGGGCTCTAGATTCCCTTCGGTACTACCTGCTAGGTAGGCACTTTGACATGGTTACGGATCACGCTCCGTTAAAGTGGATGGCTCAAAACAAGGAAACAAATAGAAGAGTGAATAGGTGGTTCCTGGCCCTCCAGGAATTCAACTTCACAGTAAAGCATCGCCCTGGCGTTCAAATGGGGAATGTGGATGCTTTGTCTCGAGTACATGAATGCCTGATTGCTGGTGTTCCAACCCCGAGGTTAGAACAAGAGGGGGGGGTATGTGACAGCAGGAAGGTAAAGTCACCTGGTTGCATCCAGGGGGGTAGATATATTTCGCCCAGATTCAGGCTTTACGCCGACTTATACAACTAGGTGGAGAGTTGTATAAGCCCAGCTAAGGCTAGTGGGCTCATGCCTGGACCCAGACCTGTGTGGACTGTCTAGGGAGAGTGAACCCCTGTAGGGTGAGACAAAGCCTGTGTGGCTATTTGCTTGGACATTTAAAACCAGGGACTTAGGGACTAGGACAGCACTAGGCTGATCCCAGTTGTTAGTTAGGAAACCTGTATGTTTAGTCAGAGGTCAAGTTGACCAGGATTTATTTTGTTTATGTTTCTTTTGGCTTTGCTGTGTTTTGTCACTGTAAATAGAAAATAAACCGCACCTTTTTTTGATTTTGAAAACCACAACCTCCGTTTGCTGGGCCTGTTTTTGGGTGGGGAGCCCATCCCGGGGGTCACACACACCCGCTGCCGAGCTAACCCCCTCACAGTAGGGAGAGTGTCAGTTTCTTTCACTGTGCAAGTCCTTGTTTCTAGGGACAGGGAAGGACAGTGAGTGAATTCTCCTTGTGCTATAGTGTGCTTTAAAAAAACATTTTTTCTAGGGACAGAAAACTCTAGGTAGGGAGAGTGTCAGTTTCTTTCACTGTGCAAGTCCTTGTTTCTAGGGACAGGGAAGGACAGTGAGTGAATTCTCCTTGTGCTATAGTGTGCTTTAAAAAAACATTTTTTCTAGGGACAGAAAACTCTAGGTAGGGAGAGTGTCAGTTTCTTTCACTGTGCAAGTCCTTGTTTCTAGGGACAGGGAAGGACAGTGAGTGAATTCTCCTTGTGCTATAGTGTGCTTTAAAAAAACATTTTTTCTAGGGACAGAAAACTCTAGGTAGGGAGAGTGTCAGTTTCTTTCACTGTGCAAGTCCTTGTTTCTAGGGACAGGGAAGGACAGTGAGTGAATTCTCCTTGTGCTATAGTGTGCTTTAAAAAAACATTTTTTCTAGGGACAGAAAACTCTAGGTAGGGAGAGTGTCAGTTTATTTCACTGTGCAAGTCCTTGTTTCTAGGGACAGGGAAGGACAGTGAGTGAATTCTCCTTGTGCTATAGTGTGCTTTAAAAAAACATTTTTTCTAGGGACAGAAAACTCTAGGTAGGGAGAGTGTCAGTTTCTTTCACTGTGCAAGTCCTTGTTTCTAGGGACAGGGAAGGACAGTGAGTGAATTCTCCTTGTGCTATAGTGTGCTTTAAAAAAACATTTTTTCTAGGGACAGAAAACTCTAGGTAGGGAGAGTGTCAGTTTCTTTCACTGTGCAAGTCCTTGTTTCTAGGGACAGGGAAGGACAGTGAGTGAATTCTCCTTGTGCTATAGTGTGCTTTAAAAAAACATTTTTTCTAGGGACAGAAAACTCTAGGTAGGGAGAGTGTCAGTTTCTTTCACTGTGCAAGTCCTTGTTTCTAGGGACAGGGAAGGACAGTGAGTGAATTCTCCTTGTGCTATAGTGTGCTTTAAAAAAACATTTTTTCTAGGGACAGAAAACTCTAGGTAGGGAGAGTGTCAGTTTCTTTCACTGTGCAAGTCCTTGTTTCTAGGGACAGGGAAGGACAGTGAGTGAATTCTCCTTGTGCTATAGTGTGCTTTAAAAAAACATTTTTTCTAGGGACAGAAAACTCTAGGTAGGGAGAGTGTCAGTTTCTTTCACTGTGCAAGTCCTTGTTTCTAGGGACAGGGAAGGACAGTGAGTGAATTCTCCTTGTGCTATAGTGTGCTTTAAAAAAACATTTTTTCTAGGGACAGAAAACTCTAGGTAGGGAGAGTGTCAGTTTCTTTCACTGTGCAAGTCCTTGTTTCTAGGGACAGAGAAGGACAGTGAGTGAATTCTCCTTGTGCTATAGTGTGCTTTAAAAAAACATTTTTTCTAGGGACAGAAAACTCTAGGTAGGGAGAGTGTCAGTTTCTTTCACTGTGCAAGTCCTTGTTTCTAGGGACAGGGAAGGACAGTGAGTGAATTCTCCTTGTGCTATAGTGTGCTTTAAAAAAACATTTTTTCTAGGGACAGAAAACTCTAGGTAGGGAGAGTGTCAGTTTCTTTCACTGTGCAAGTCCTTGTTTCTAGGGACAGGGAAGGACAGTGAGTGAATTCTCCTTGTGCTATAGTGTGCTTTAAAAAAACATTTTTTCTAGGGACAGAAAACTCTAGGTAGGGAGAGTGTCAGTTTCTTTCACTGTGCGAGTCCTTGTTTCTAGGGACAAAGAAGGAAAGTGAGGGGAATTCTCCTTGTGCTATAGTGTGCTAAAGCATTCCTCATCAACCATCTTTGAAATCCTTGTTTTTTGGACAGTCAGGGAAATTGTCGTTGTGCTATTCTGTGCAAAAGCAATCATCCTCAACCATATTTAGAAATCCTTAAGTAAAGGGACAGAGAAGGACACCTGAAGGTAGCCCTTATTGCTTTTTTCCCATCTCCCTGCAGGCCATCTATTAGAATGTCTGGAAGGCAAACAAGGAGAGGCAGACAGTCAGGAGGCAATAAAAGAGGGCAAGCAGGCTCTGTGTCTGGGGGCAACAGTGCTGGTCGTGGACGCGGTGCATTGTCATCAGCACATGGCCATGGGACACGCTTGTCCTTCTTTTCGGCAGCTGGACATGTTGAGCCACATCATGCCGAAGACTTGGTAGAGTGGATGACCAAGCCCTCCTCCTCCTCCTCATCCTCTCTCACCCAGGCTCAGGGTACTGGCAAAGCAGCTGCCAAAGCGTCCTCTTCCCTGGTATCAATGTCAGACTCATCATCAGTCACTCCTTCCCTAGACCCACCATGTCCTCCTCCTGAGGAGTCCCCCGAACTGTTTGAGCACAGTGTTGGGTACATGCTCCAGGAGGATGCCCAGCGTTTCGAAGGGTCTGATGATGAAACCCAGCTACAGGAAGGCAGTAGGGTGAGAGCAGACAGAGGGGATGCTCAAGAAGGACACCAATCTGGCAGTCATGTTCCAGCAGCTGCAGCATACTGCCAGATTGGCTCCTGTGATGAGGAGGGAGGGGATGATGAGGTCACTGACTCCACGTGGGTGCCTAATAGGAGAGAGGAGGAGGAGGAGGATGAGGAGGAGGCACATCTCCAACGAGGCAGGATGCCCTTTGGTGGCCAGCGTAAGGGCAGTACACCGACGGAATCACACCGCAGAGCTCCGCCTGTGCAGGACGCTGCCTCTGCCCGTCATTCAAAAAGTTCCTTGGTGTGGGCCTTTTTTGAGGCTAGTGCATCAGATCGCACAGCTGCTGTTTGCAACATATGTCTCAAGCGTATATCGCGTGGCCAAAACATCAGCCGCTTGGGTACCACATGCCTGACCAGACATATGTTGACCTGCCATGCAGCTCGTTGGCAAGCCTACCTCAAAGACCCACACCAAAGAACAAAGCGGACCTCTCCTTGCACCGCATCAGCTGGGATCTCCAACCCCACTATAACTTCAGTCCTCTCTGAAACATGCACTGAGAGGAATGAAGGTGTAGAATTAGGTGTGTCACAGCCAAGTACTTGCGGCCACTCTGCTAGCAGTACACCGACGTCCGATTCTAGCAGGCAAATTTCCCTGCCCCAGCTGCTGGACCGTCGAAAGAAGTTCACTCCCAGCCATCCACATGCCCAGCGGTTGAATGCTAGCTTGGCTAAATTGCTAGCGCTTCAACTGCTGCCTTTTCAGTTGGTAGACTCGGCCCCCTTCCGTGAGTTTGTGCAATGTGCGGTTCCTCAGTGGCAGGTTCCCAAACGCCACTTTTTCTCACGGAAGGCTATTCCGGCTCTCTACCGGCATGTGGAAGGCAATGTCTTGGCCTCGCTGGACAGGGCGGTCAGCGGTAAGGTGCATATTACCGCTGACTCATGGTCCAGCAGGCATGGACAGGGACGTTACCTTTCTTTCACGGCCCATTGGGTCACTCTTTTGGCAGCTGGGAAGGATGCAGGACAAGGTGCAGTAGTGTTGGAGGTTGTCCCACCGCCACGCCTCCAAAATGCTACTACTGGTTGTGACACACCTCTCTCCTCCACCCCTCCTCTTCTTCTTCCTCCATGGCCTCTTCCTGTGGTTTGTCCTATGAACCAGCGGTGCTCCGTAGCCGTTCACGGGGCTACGCAAGTACGCAGGCAAAAAGATGCCATGCCGTGCTTGCGCTGGTGTGTTTGGGGGACAGAAGCCACACTGGGGCAGAGGTCCTGTCTGCTCTGCAGGGCCAGGCCGAGAGGTGGTTGACGCCACGCCAGCTTAAGCCAGGAATGGTGGTTTGCGACAATGGCACCAACCTCCTCTCCGCCCTTCGACAGGGACAACTGACCCATGTGCCCTGTGTGGCTCACGTCCTTAACCTGGTGGTGCAGCGGTTCTTGGGCAGGTACCCGGGCTTACAGGATGTCCTGAGGCAGGCCAGGAAAGTCTGTGTGCATTTCCGCAGATCTTATAATGCCAGTGCTCGCCTGGCTGAGCTGCAAAAGGAGTTGAACCTGCCCAAGAACCGCCTTATATGTGACATGCCCACCAGGTGGAACTCAACGTTGGCCATGCTGCAGCGGCTGCACACGCAGCAGAGGGCCATCAATGAGTACCTGTGCGACTACGGCACCAGGACAGGGTCAGGGGAGCTTGGTTTTTTTTCTCCACGCCAGTGGGGCATGATCAGGGATGCATGCACTGTCCTGGCACCATTTGAGGAGGCCACGAGGATGGTGAGCAGTGACAGTGCATGCATCAGTGACACTGTACCTCTTGTCCACCTGTTGGAGCACACGCTGCGTGGAATAATGGACAGGGCACTTGAGGCAGAACAGAGGCAGGAAGAGGAGGACTTCCTTGCCTCTCAAGGCCCCCTTTACCCAGACAGTGTTCCTTCTGTCCCACCCATCGCACAGGAAGAGGAGGAGGAGGAGGAGGAGGAGGAGGATTGTGTCAGCATGGAGGTGGAGGCTGGCACTCAGCATCATCAGCAGTAGTCTTTTAGGGATGATTTACAGTCCCAAGAAACCAGTGGACTTGTACGTGGCTGGGAGGAGGTGACTGCGGATCATGTCGTCCTTAGTGACCCAGAGGACTCTGGAGCGAATGCCTCAGCAAACCTACGCTGCATGGCCTCCCTGATCCTGCAAAGTCTGCGGAAGGATCCTCGTATTCTTCGGATCAAGGAGAGGGACCATTACTGGCTGGCCACTCTCCTTGATCCACGGTACAAGGGTAAGGTTGCGGACCTTATGTTACCGTCGCAGAGGGAGCAGAGGATGAGACAACTCCGGGAGGCCTTGCAGAAAGGTCTGTGCAACGCGTTCCCAGAGACTGGGAGGTTACAAACTCCTGGTCCTGGACAACGAGTTGCTGAGGCTTCGGCCAGTCAAAGAAGGAGCGGTGGGGAAGGTGGCCGTCTGACCGATGCGTTCAGACAATTCTTTAGTCCGCAGCCCCAAAGTATGATCGTTTCCAGCAACCATCGCCAGCGTCTGATAAATATGGTGCAGGAATATCTAGGGGCAAGGTCAGACTTGGACACCTTCCCCACCGAAAATCCTCTGGCTTACTGGGTCTTGAGGATGGATCACTGGCCAGAGCTTGCACAGTATGCAATTGAGCTACTGGCCTGTCCTGCATCCAGCGTTCTTTCGGAACGCACATTCAGTGCTGCTGGAGGATTTGTCACGGATCACAGGGTGCGCCTGTCCACCGACTCGGTTGATCGACTGACTTTCATCAAGATGAACCAGTCTTGGATCACCACCAGCTACCACACACCTGATGCTGATATAACAGACTAATTGATTTTAACATGTCACATCCCTTCAAGACTGATGCTGATGCTGAGTGCCTGTGCTGTTATGTTGACTGGCTATCCTCCTCCTCCGAGTCCTCAATGATACGATTGATGATGATAGCTTGGAAGATCATTTTTTTTTATGGGTGCCGCCACCAGTGGTTAAGGCCCAATTTTTCAGCCCCTGTTTTACAGGGGCGTGTAATTACAATTTTTTTAGCAATAATTTGCCATAGGGCTCATTGCTGTGCTCCAAGTACAGTATCTGTGAGGGGTTGGAGTGTTGTGGCACCAGTGCCTAAGGCCCAATTTTTCAGCCCCTGTTTAACAGGGGCGTGTCATTACAATTTTTGAAGCAATACTTTGCAACAGGGCTCATTGCTGTGCTCCAAGTACAGTATCTGTGAGGGGTTGTAGTGTTGTGCCACCAGTGCCTAAGGCCCAATTTTTCAGCCCCTGTTTAACAGGGGCGTGTCATTACAATTTTTGAAGCAATACTTTGCAACAGGGCTCATTGCTGTGCTCCAAGTACAGTATCTGTGAGGGGTTGTAGTGTTGTGCCACCAGTGCCTAAGGCCCAATTTTTCAGCCCCTGTTCAACAGGGGCATGCAATTACAATTCTTGATGTAATAATTCACAGCAGGGCCCATTGCTGCACCCACCAAGAGTAACTCTGAGGGCTTACAGTGTTGTGGCAACGCCACCACCACCACGAAAGGCCCAATTTTTCAGCCCCTGTTCAAAAGGGGCATGTAATTACAATTCTTGATCTAATAATTCACAGCAGGGCCCATTGCTGCACCCACCAAGAGTAACTCTGAGGGCTTACAGTGTTGTGGCAACGCCACCACCACCACCACCACGAAAGGCCCAATTTTTCAGCCCCTGTTCAAAAGGGGCATGTAATTACAATTCTTGATCTAATAATTCACAGCAGGGCCCATTGCTGCACCCACCAAGAGTAACTCTGAGGGCTTACAGTGTTGTGGCAACGCCACCACCACCACGAAAGGCCCAATTTTTCAGCCCCTGTTCAAAAGGGGCATGTAATTACAATTCTTGATCTAATAATTCACAGCAGGGCCCATTGCTGCACCCACCAAGAGTAACTCTGAGGGCTTACAGTGTTGTGGCAACGCCACCACCACCACCACCACGAAAGGCCCAATTTTTCAGCCCCTGTTCAAAAGGGGCATGTAATTACAATTCTTGATCTAATAATTCACAGCAGGGCCCATTCCTGCACCCACCAAGAGTAACTCTGAGGGCTTACAGTGTTGTGGCAACACCACCACCACCACCACCACCAGGAAAGGCCCAATTTTTCAGCCCCTGTTCAACAGGGGCATGCAATTACAATTCTTGATCTAATAATTCACAGCAGGGCCCATTGCTGCACCCACCAAGAGTAACTGTCAGGGCTTACAGTGTTGTGGCACCAGCACCACCATCAAAGCCCCAATTTTTACTACCACTGTTCAACAATTATATGTAATTAAAATTCCTGATATAATAGTTGACAGCAGGGCGTTCCAGCACCAACCAAGAGTAACTGTGAGTGCTTACAGTGTTGTGCCAACACCAACAACTAAGGGGCCTATTTCTGCAGAGTATATACGGCAGGTCCCTACTTTCAAACATCCAACTTACAAACGACTCCTACTTGCAAACGCAAGAAGACAACAGGAAGTGAGAGGAAATCTACCCCTAGGAAGGAAAATTCTCTCCTGTAAGAATAAATATGGGAGAAAGGTGTCTCCTCTGTACTGATGCTTTATCAGCAATCCTTGTTTCAAGAAAAACACCACATTTCAAAAACAGTTGACATTGGGACGGAAAGTAAGGTGAAATGTTCTGAACAGGGGCACAGACAGCAAAACAAATGTTACAGGGGTGATAACCCTTACCTATGTTTTCCAAAAAGTTTAAAAATAGATTTTTGGGCTGGAGCTACACTTCAACAATGTACCTGTTCAAAATTACAAACAGATTCTACATAAGAACAAACCTACAGTCCCTGTCTTGTATGCACCGCCTGTATACGGCTGTTCAGAGTATATAGGGCCTTTTTTATTTTATGTGCGGGGTTCCCCTTAATATCCATACAAGACCCAAAGGGGCTGGTAATGGGCTGGGGTAGGGGGGGGGGGGGTCATGGGGTAGCTATGCCATTTTTCTTAAAGATTTTCATCCATATTACCGGGACCAGACATTACATTAAAGCCGCAAGCAGTTTTAAATGGCTTTTTTTCCTTTAGAAGTGTCATTTTGTGCAGGGACAGTTCTAAACACGGGAAACACGTGGCACTTCACAGGCATACTTTAGACACCCCCCAGGTACGATATTTAAAGGAATATTTGACTTTTTTTTTTTCACTTTATGCATCATTAAAATGACTGCTCCCGAAAAACGACCGTTTTTAAAACTTCTTTTTGCATTGATACATGTCCCCTGGTGCAGAACCCGGGTTCCCAAACCCTTTTTAGGACAATAACATGCATAATAGTTGTTATAATTAGCACTTTAGAATTTGAACGTTCGCATCCATTGTATTTAATAGGGTTCTAATGTTCGTACGAACTTTCGGTCCGTTCGCGGGTTCTGGTGCGAACCGAACCCGGGGGTGTTCGGCTCATCACTATCTGTGGGAGCCATTGGGAGACAGGCTCAGGAGATCAGATCTGTGGGAGCCATTGGGAGACAAGCTCAGGAGATCAGATCTGTGGGAGCCATTGGGAGACAGGCTCAGGAGATCAGATCTGTGGGAGCCATTGGGAGACAAGCTCAGGAGATCAGATCTGTGGGAACCATTGGGAGACAAGCTCAGGAGATCAGGTCTGTGGGAGCCATTGGGAGACATGCTCAGGAGATCAGATCTGTGGGAGCCATTGGGAGATAAGCTCAGGAGATCAGATCTGTGGGAGCCAATGGGAGACAAGCTCAGGAGATCAGATCTGTGGGAGCCATTGGGAGACAGGCTCAGGAGATCAGATCTGTGGGAGCCATTGGGAGACAAGCTCAGGAGATCAGATATGTGGGAGCCATTGGGAGACAAGCTCAGGAAATCAGATCTGTGGGAGCCATTGGGAGACAAGCTCAGGAGATCAGATCTGTGGGAGCCATTGGGAGACAAGCTCAGGAGATCAGATCTGTGGGAGCCATTGGGAGACAAGCTCAGGAGATCAGATCTGTGGCAGCCATTGGGAGACAGGCTCAGGAGATCAGATCTGTGGGAGCCATTGGGAGACAGGCTCAGGAGATCAGAACTGTGGGAGCCATTGTTAGACAAGCTCAGGAGATCAGATCTGTGGGAGCCATTGGGAGATAAGCTCAGGAGATCAGATCTGTGGGAGCCATTGGGAGACAAGCTCAGAAGATCAGATCTATGGGAGAAATTGGGATACAAGCTCAGGAGCTCAGATCTATGGGAGCCATTGGGAGACGAGCTGTCACTTGTAAATACAGAAGCCAGACTTCTGTGTTTACTAGTGATAGTGATGAGCAGGGAGCAGAGGGCCTGAGCCAAAGTTGGTGGAACTGAGTTCCACCAAGTTCCAGCTGAAAAAAGCCCTGATAATAATAATAATCATAATTAAAGTGTCACTAAACCCACAACAGTCAAATCAGTGTGTATATGCAGTAAAGCATGCTTGTTATACTCACTTTGGAAACTAGGGTTGCCACCTTTTCTTCAAGCCAAACCCGGTCACTTTAGCAGCCTGGGACACCTTTAGGTGCCCCAAGTAGAGTAATAATGTGGTGCGCATAGCGTGCCGTATCGAACAGTGGGTGTGGCCAAATTGCTCTTGCTGACATCATCGCCCTGCCACCCAGTGATGCTGAACCTGCCCCCAGACAGCCACCCACAGTGTGACTATTTTGGTTACTTGGGGAGCCACAGCCCGGTCTGAATAATGTGTCCGGGTTTAAGTCTGCTTGAAACCCGGACACATAATTCAAAACCTGGACTGTCTGGGTGAATCCCGAACAGGTGGCAACCCTAGTGGGTTAGTCCTCTGCATTGTGTAAAAAAGCTGTTTGATCCTGTCTTCTCTGACACCCCCCCCCCCTTCTTCCACTGTCCTCAATCCATCTGCAGATAGCACAGAACCCTATGAGGCACTCTGCACATGCGCAGTTTGGCGTGTATTGCTAGAGAGGTTTTTTTTCTTGGGAGGGTGCATGTGATCAGCACAGGGACAATCAGCACTTCCAGACAGAGGGTCAGGGGTCTTGCAGTCTCATAGGACAGTCAGAAAACTAGAAAACTCCTCCTGCAAGCTTTAACCAAAGCTTGACTGGACACTGCTAGAAGTCACAAGACTGCTATATAGTGCTGATGAGAAAGGCAGTTTATATTTACTAAAATAATTGTATTTCTGTTCTGTGTACTGTGGGAGACCAAATATAGTGAATGCAGCGTCCTGGGTTTAGTAGCACTTTAATTAGGATTATTAAAATAATTAATATTTTTAGTACTAATGAAATTAATTATTGTAATTAACAATAGTATAATTATTTTATATAATTAATAAATTATTTTTAATAATTTTAATAATAGTAACATTAATAATAATATTATAAAATATATAATAAATATTATAATTAATGATGAATAATATTATTAATATTATAATTTTTTTATTATTATTGTTAATAATAATAATAATAATAATAAAAATATTATTATATACAATGTGCAGAGCAAACTAAATGTCATCCAGTTAAAGTTTTTTATTTTTATGGAAAATAACGAGGCCTTGGGTGCAAACTCTCTATTTATTTGTATTAAAAAGTACCCCTGAATTTCTTTCCATCATGGGATCGTAGGTGTGCTGGATGAAGCGGCGCAGGCCAGGTATATGGATCCAATCCAGATCACACGATGCCAGGATAACGATGTCTGTATTTATATGTTAATTAGTACATGAGATGATTATGTCTCACCCAGGTATGTGTCTGTACTGCTTGTTCCATCCGTCCTGAGATCAGGCATGTTACTCCTGTTTCTTGTCTTGCATACATTGGCCATCCCTTCACTTTGTCTATCAGCACTCCTTATCGGTGCCAAGACAATTTTATACCCGGCCCACTAACCTGTATTTAGCACCACTCCCATGTACCATGCTGCAAGCGACTTGTTAGGAATAATTTAAGTTTTATTGCTGCTCGGTAATTGTTGGGTGCCGGGCTTTGTTGGATCTTGCATTTCTATGGCATGAACTACTTATAATGTGTAATTAGAAAAATTGAGGTCAAGCCATAATTACGAGCTGCAGAGTGCCGAGCCAAACATTGCATATTCTACTGATGCAGAGAATTGTGGAGCTCAGCTTTTTAAGCAGTGATAGGAGCTCTGTGTGCGTCCCTATTTACAGGAACAGTGTATGCAGGGATGGGACAAGGGTAAGAGGTGGAGGGCAGCTACCCCAGGTGTAGTTTTCAGTTGGAGGGGGAGTGTGAGCAGGGGAGGAGCAGCAGCTGCCCTTGGTGCAGTGTTTACAGTTGGGGGAGGGGTGTTTGTAGGATAGGAGGGGCAGCTGCCCCAGGGTGCAGTGTTTTCAGGTGGGGGGGGAGCAGCAGCTGCCCTGGGTGCAGTATTTACAGTTTGGGGGGGTTGTAGGATAGGAGGGGCAACTGCCCCAGGGTGCAGTGTTTTCAGGTGAGGGGGGGTGGGCAGGAGCTAGGAGCAGCAGCTGCCCTGGGTGCAGTGTTTACAGTTGAGTTGGGGGTTTCATTATTTTTCTTCTAGGGTGTATATATATATATATATATATATATATACACACACATAGTATCTAACAAAAGCGAGTACACCCCTCACATATAAATATAAATATAAATATTTTCTTCTATCTTTTCATGTGACAACACTGAAGAAATGACACTTTGCTACAATGTAAAGTAGTGAGTGTACAGCTTGTATAACAGTGTAAATTTCCTGTCCCCTCAAAATAACTCAACACACAGCCATTCATGTCTAAACCGCACTTGAATGCAAAAGAGATGTTTATTTCTCTTACAAACTTTTATGGGGGAAAGAGGGTTAAGGCCAGGCCACCCTTGAGTACGTTGGCGTGAACACGCCCCAAACCTTGGGTATTTCGGCGGCGACCATTGCCGGTTCACTCCACGCGCTATCACCGTTGGGAGATGATCAGCCTGTGCCATACACACACACATCTCAGAACCGGGTGCACTTTTCACGTCTGCCCTACCCCATTTGGTGGTGCGTTGGGGTGTTCCGGCAATGTTGGCTACTGCTTCCCAGGGTCCGAAATTCATCTTTTTGGGGGGGTGTTCTCTGCTTCAACCCCGGGTGAGACTACTTAACCCAGACCACCGATAAATCCCACCATAGGAGTTGTGATCAACCTGTGGGGTCTTTTATACACGTGCATCTGACTCCTGATGATTGGTTGAAAGCCAAGAAACGCGTTGAGTTACCAACTTATGGATGCTAAAAAACTTTTTAAACAATTTTCATATTTCTCATGTATTGACCTTTTGTATCAACTGTACCAATTATTTTTATCTCTTGATTTATTCTGCATTGATTGTACCATCATGTCCAGTGATTAATTATATTAAATATTGTTATATGAATTTGTATTATGTAAATCCTTTGTGATTACGCTATTCAGTATATATTATTGAATATTGATATATTTTTACATCATGGACCACTGATTTGCTGCTGTGACTCTACATTTAATTTATTTCTCGGTCAAGAATCCGCTATTCACCCTCTGACGTGCCTCACTCAAAGTCCCACCTCTATTTCTATCCTTCCTGCCACCCTTGAGTAGGTGCACATTCAATTCGCAGACTTAAAGACTTCAATAAGAGGTCAGCCATGCAGGGAAAGGCCACATCTGCACGTGCAGGGATGTTGTCTCTTATGGCAACAGTCTTCAACAGTTCCTAACACCGAACGTAACAGTTCTTTCACCTTCACTGCAACTTCTTCCATACACTGAGTTCCCAGTCTCTCTCACTAGACCCTCTGATTCACTGCCACTGAATTCCTTGAGCTCCTCCAATCTTCACAGTGGTATCTTTCTCAAGCGTCACCCCCACTTCTCTGCTGGGTCCCTAGCTTGGCACTCTAGATACTTCTGAAACTTCACCCCACTGGCCCACTCGGTCCCTGACTTGACACACAAGGCTGTTCTGCAAGCGTCACCTCTGCTGGTTGGGTCCCTGACTTGATCACCGTCTGAAGTTTCCAGATTCTCCACTGTGCCCGTTCGGTGGGAATACTATTCCAGTACTTGCTTCAGTTACTCACAGTGGTCCCTGGTAATAAGGTGGATGGTGCCTTAGTGGCGACAGCTTCCCCTCTACCTCCGCCAACGACAGATTCTCCGGCCGGCAGAACCATCACTTCTGGGTGGACTGCAAGCCGCAGCCCCAACCCTGCACTGCTCTCTTGCTTCTGGATAGGACCTCAGACAGCCTAGCAGCCAGATGTGCCCGGGTTAGGCCCAATCTCCGGCCTAGCAACCCGGGCAATATGACACACGTCCACCCAGACAGCCGTCCAGGTGGCACAGAACATAGATCACCAGACTCTACCCGAATATATAGGTTCTCCCAACAGGCCAAGGAATCCAAGAAAACCCCTGCCCATTGGCTGAGATACCCCACATACCCATAACCTGACCTTGAGTTGATCTTCTCATATCTAGTACCACCAAGTGCCCGGCCACCTAGTGGTAGAAGAGAAAAAGTGCAATAATGCCAACCTTAGGGAGAAATCAATGGCTCTCTATCAATAGACTGGGATAACTCCTACTGGCAAGTAAATTTGTGAGGAGCTCCCTGCCTAAACTCCAGGGTGCTACAAATATATATTCATAGCATGTGTATATAAAACAATTCATAACATGTGTATATAAACAATCAAAAGGATTGTGCATAAATATAAAAAACTCAAAAATATATTTGAATGTGAACACATGGAAACCATTTAATGAACCAATTAAAGTTCTGTCAATAAACAGTTCAATAATAAAACTCCAACACCTTTGTGTCTGGGAATCCGGCCGGGTTCACACTGGGGCGACAAACGCTCCGACATTGGGAGCTCATGTCGCATGACGTGTGAAAATCAATGTTTCCCTATGGGAGCCGTCTTAACTGGTCTGACACATGTCGGTCCGACTTTGAAAATGCTCCCTGTACTAATTTGGTCCGACTTTGATCCTACTTTAGCCCATTGACTATCATTGAAGTCGGATCAAAGTCGGATTGCGGTCTTGCATGATCCGACTTTGGCATGCCACTTGTGCTCTGCTGATCTTGAGGGGGAACTCCACGCCAAATTTTAAATAAAAAACCGGCATGGGTTCCCCCTCCAAGAGCATACCAGGCTCTTCGTTCTGGTCTGGATTTTAAGGGGACCCCCTACGCCGAAAAAAACGGCCTGGGGGTCCCCTCAAAATCCAGATCAGACCCTTATCCAAGCACGCAGTCCGGCCGGTCAGGTAAGGGGGTGGGGATGAGCGAGCGCCCCCCCTCCTGAACCGTACCAGGCCACATGCCCTCAACATGGGGGGGTGGGTGTTTTGGAGCAGGGGGGCGCCCTGCGGCCCCCCCCTCAAAGCACCCTGCCCCCATGTTGATGGGGACAAGGGCCTCTCCCCGACAACCCTGGCCGTTGGTGGTCGGGGTCTGCGGGCGGGGGGCTTATCGGAATCTGGGAGCCCCCTTTAATAAGGGGGCCCCCAGATTCCAGCCCCCCACCCTATGTGAATGAGTATGGGGTACATCGTACCCCTACCCATTCACCTGGAGGAAAAGTGTCAAGAAAAAAAAACACACTAGACAGCTTTTTAAAGTAATTTATTAGGCAGCTCCGGGGGTCTTCTTTCGACTTCGGGGGTCTCTTCCGACTCTCCAGTGCCTTCTCCACGCTCTCCTGTGCTTTCTGCCTTCTGCTGGGCACCTCCGCTATCTTCTGCCAGCCCTTTTGCTAGCGGGGGCCCGGTCT
The DNA here is from genome assembly GCA_029206835.1 of Rana muscosa. Classification (NCBI taxonomy): domain Eukaryota; kingdom Metazoa; phylum Chordata; class Amphibia; order Anura; family Ranidae; genus Rana; species Rana muscosa. The sequence goes on along the minus strand of CM055125.1, from coordinate 333,878,011 downwards.
TCCCCGTCGCCTTCTTCCCTCTTCTTGAGATGTTGACACGACGAGGTCTCCCGCTGTAATGCCATGTGCGCGGCGCGCAATAATTTATGTAGGCATGGGGTGTGGTCACCGGGTGATGTCACCCGGTGACCACGCCCCATGACGTCGCATAACGTGTGAAAATCAATGTCCCGACCGAAGGGCATGGAATGCTCTTGGAGGGGGAACCCATGCCGTTTTTTTTTTTTAAATTTGGCGTGGAGTTCCCCCTCAAGATTCATACCAAACACAGTGCCTGGTCTTGGCGGGGATCCAAGTCGGATCCCCATTCATTGAAAGTCGGACGTATGTCGGCTTCAAGTCGCAGGGCAAAGTCGGATCCAAAATAGGACGGCTGTTGTGTCGCACAAGTGCGAACCCGGCCTAAAAGTGCTTCAATATTCAAAGAAGTAGTGCTCCACCCGAAGTGATTCAGGCCAGCAAGTGACCATCAAGCATGGATTAAATCAATCTTTCTCTTCAATCGATGTATTAAACTGTCTTCATAAAATGTTATATCTCCTTTCCCAATCACAGGCTCTACAAGGACGGCTCCACCAAAATGAGCCACAAAGAAGCAGATGATTGTGTAATAACGTTTTATTGCAGATGGCTCTTAAAACAAATCCGTAAGGCATCAACAAGTTTGCAGCTCTGGGATCTGTGGAATCGAATCCGTCCGCTCTGTGACAAGTGGTGTGCGGCCCAATTAGCCCAGCTAAAATCAAGAGGTTCTAAAGATGTGCGTCTCAAGCCTCTCTTCTATGCATTTTGCATGTTTTCACTTCCCAATGATGCGCACATGCGTGAAATGCATATGATTGATTAGGTAGCGCCCTTTTTTTCTATTTTACTTTTTGCCATTAGTTTCTCACTAATTTCAGGAGCAGCACCTCTGCACAATTTACACTTGATTGGATAGTTATTTAGCGCTGATTTCCTCCTTTTTATCACAAAAGTGAGTACACCTCTAAGTGGAAATGTCCAAATTGGACCCAATTTGCCATTTTCCCTCCCCGATGTCATGTGACTCGTTAGTGTTACAAGGTCACAGGTGTGAATGGGGAGCAGGTGTGTTAAATTTGGTGTTATCGCTCTCACTCTCTCATACTGGTCACTGGAAGTTCAACATGGCACCTCATGGCAAAGAACTCTCTGAGGATCTGAAAAATAAAGATGGCCTAGGCTATAAGAAGATTGCCAAGACCCTGAAACTGAGCTGCAGCACGGTGGCCAAGACCATACAGCGGTTTAACAGGACAGGTTCCACAAAGAAGTTGAGTGCACGTGCTCAGCGTCATATCCAGAGGTTGTCTTTGGGAAATAGACGTATGAGTGCTGCCAGCATTGCTGCAGAGGTTGAAGGGGTGGGGGGGTCAGCCTGTCAGTGCTCAGACCATACGCCGCACACCGCATCAAATTGGTCTGCGTGGCTGTCATCCCAGATGTCCTGTGGTCTGATGAGATAAACTTATTTGGTTCAGATAGTGTCAAGCGTGTGTGACGGCAACCAGGTGAGGACTACAAAGACAAGTGTGTCTTGTCTACAGTCAAGCATGGTGATGGGGCTGAATGAGTGCTGCCGGTGTCCTGCCGAGAAAGGTCCCCCGGCGGATAATGCCCCCCCTGTACTGCGCATGCGCAGCACAGACCACAACGGAGCCACCAAAAATCGGCAGCTGTGCACGGCGCCTGCGAAATGAGCACGACATTGTGCCAGACGCTGCCGCACGCTCCCGATGCTCGTGCAACTCTGCAAGGGGCGGGTGTATTACTGTTATATCGTCTAAGGGGCGGATGGCTACAGAAGAGGCCGATTTTTAAATTGATGGGCAGAGCTGATAAGTTGGGGGTGATTTTAGCAATAAACTACACTTCTTTGCGGGGCGTGTTTAAACAAATAAAGGGTGGGTTTTGCAATGTTCATGGGCGGCCATCCGCCCCTTACACGATATAACAGTAATACACCCACCCCTTGCAGAGTTGCACGAGCATCGGGAGCGTGTGGCAGCGTCTGGCACAATGTCGTGCTCATTGCGCAGGCGCCGTGTACAGCTGACTCACAGCTGTTCATCTTCTGCGATTTTCGGCGGCACCGTTGTACTACGTACTGCACAAGCGCTGCGCCTGCGCAGTACAGGGCGGGCATTATCTGCCAGGGTGACCTTTCTCGGCAGAACACCGGCACTGGGGAGCTACAGATCATTGAGGGAACCATGAATGCCAACATGTACTGTGACATACTGAAGCAGAGCATGATCCCCTCCCTTCAGAGACTGGACCGCAGGGCAGTATTCCAACATGATAACGACCCCAAACACACCTCCAAGACGACCACTGCCTTCCTATCGAAGCTGAGGGTAAAGGTGATGGACTGGCCAAGCATGTCTCCAGACCTAAACCCTATTGATCATCTGTGGAGCATCCTCAAACGGAAGGTGGAGGAGCGCAAGGTCTCCAACATCCACCAGCTCTGTGATGTCATAATGGAGGAGGGGAAGAGGACTCCAGTGGCAACCTGTGAAGCTCTGGTGACCTCCATGCCCAAAAGGGTTAAGGCAGTGCTGGAAAATAATGGTGGGCACACAAAATATTGACACTTTGGGCCCAATTTGGACATTTTCACTTAGGGGTGTCCTCACTTTTGTTGTCAGCGGTTTAGACATTAATGGCTGTGTGTTGAGTTATTTTGAGGGGACAGCAAATTTACACCGTTATACAAGCTGTACACTCACTACTTTACATTGTAGCAAAGTATCATTTCTTCAGTGTTGTCACATGAAAAGATAGAAGAAAATATTTACAAAAATGTGAGGGGTGTACTTACTTTTGTGAGTTACTGTATATATTTGAACTGTTCTGCATTGCTGACTATTGGGAAATAAAAGGTACAGCATCCTGAAAGTCTTTTATAGGAAATCATTTACTGTTTATGAACTGAAAGAGAAACTTCTAGAAGCAGCTCGGGGGGGAATTTGATCGCTCGGGGTATGATCAGAGCACACAGCGGCCTCTTGTCTGCGGTGCACTTGTCTGTGTTGATTACTAATGGCAGAGGGTGTCCCTTGCGTGACTCAGACACAGTAACCCAAGCAACCACACCTCAACAAAACAAAGCGAAATTCCATCTCGCTTCCCTTTTATGGTCAATCACACGCTGCAAGTAGGAGGGAAGAAGCAATCAGAGCCCTGGGATCACTCGGCCCGCCTTTTTTTGGGAACATTTATAATGTTAGTAATAGCTAATCATACATTTTCAATATCAGCAGTTTATTGTAAAAGTAGATGTGAACAATTGTCATTTTTTTTTTATATATATATATATATATATATATATATATATATATTGTTTTCCTCTTCTGTTACATCTCAGGGCTGTTGATTTGCTGCAGCCCCTTTGCAGCCACTTCCTGTCTACATGCACTCCAGCGACGGCTACATGGCATTTTTCAGGGTCGCTGTTGGCATGTACCCACACATCCATCGATTACTTGCAGCTAGAGACAGATGACCGGTCTTGGACATTTACAGCTCTTTTACTACTTGTAAGAAAAAAAAATATGGGCACAGGTGCACTTTAACCATTTGCCTACCAAGCATTTTTACCCCATTCCTGCCCAGGCCAATTTTCAGCTTTCAGCACTGTCACTTTGAAGGACAATTGCATGTCCATGCAACACTGTACCCAAATTACATTTGTATCATTTTTTTGAGACAAATAGAACTTTATTTTGGTGATATTTAATCACCACTGGGTTTTTTATTTTTTTCTAAACAAACAAAAAATACAGAAAAAATACAGAAAAAAATCGAAAAAAAACGTTTTTCTTTGTTTAGATTAAAACATTTTGTAAAGAAGTAATTTTTCTCCTTCACTGATGGGCACTGATGAGGCTGCACTGATATGCAGCACTGATGAAACTGATAGGTGGCACTGATGAGGTGGCACTGATGGGCACTAATGAAGCAGCACTGATAGGTGGCACTGATAGGTGGCACAGATGAGGTGGCACTGATAGGTGGCACTGATGGGCACTGATGAGGCAGCACTGATGGGCACTAATATGCCGCACTGATGGGCGCCGATAGGTGGCACTGATGGGCTCTGAGAGGTGGCACTGGTGGGCACTGATGAGGCAGCACTAATATGCTGCACTGATGGACACTTATAGGTGGCACTGATGGGCACTGATAGGTGGCACTGACTAATGGGCACTGATGAGGTGGCACTGATAGGTAGCACTGATTTGCACTGATGAGGCAGCACTGATGGGTGCTGATAGGTGGCACTGATGGGCGCTGATAGGTGGCACTGGTGGACACTGATGAGGCAGCACTGATGAGGCGGCACTGATGGGCACTGATAGGTGCCACTGATGGGCACTGATGAGGCTGCACTGATGGGCACTGATAGGTGGAACTGATAGGTGGTACTGATGGCACTAATAGGTGGCACTGATGGGCACTGATTGGTGGCACACTGATGGGCACTGACAGGCATCACTGATGGGCACTAATTGGAAGCACTAATGGGCACTGTTTGGCAGCTTTGGTGGGTACAGATTGGCAGCACTGTTAGGCACTGTTGGGGCTGCACTGTTTATCAGGACACTAATGATCAGTGTCCTGATTGCCAGTGCAGATGTCCCCTGTGTGGATTTGCCGGTTTTTGGCTCCCCTCACAAGCTGTCAGCGTGAGGGGAGAATTGCCGATAGCTGTCAAATCCTGTTTACATCCATGATCACCTGTGATTGGACACAGCTTATTGCATGGTAAAGAGCCGCCGTGTGTACACGCAGGAAGCATGAGCACTGGAGGACTTCATATGACAACCTCCCGGCAATGTGCAGCCACGCTGTAGCCGTCATTCAGCTATAGCGCGGTTGCAAAGGGGTTTAAGCCCACTTCACCATTAACTCGTTCACTGCCCCGGCCGTCTTTGTATTTTTTTGCATATATGTTGAATAAATCATTTGTTGAAGACTAGTTAAAGCCCCCAAATATTACATGTTTTCTCAAAGCAGACATCCTAGACCAGTGTTCTCCAAACTGCGGCCCGGGGGCCCGATGTGCCCCTTTGCTTGCCTCTGGTGTCTGGACTTTGGGACACTACTTCTCCAACTGACACTAATGATGAGGCACTATTCCTCCCACTGACACCATCCATGACGCACTATTCGTCCTACTAAGACCAATGATGGGACACCATACCTCCCACTGACACCATCGATGACGCACTATTCTTCCTACTAAGACCAATGATGGGACACCATACCTCCCACTGACACCATCGATGATGCACTATTCGTTCTACTAAGACCAATGATGGGACACCATACCTCCCACTGACACCATCAATGATGCACTATTCTTCCTACTAAGACCAATGATGGGACACCATACCTCCCACTGACACCATCGATGACGCACTATTCGTCCTACTAAGACCAATGATGGGACACCATACCTCCCACTGACACCATCAATGATGCACTATTCTTCCTACTAAGACCAATGATGGGACACCATACCTCCCACTGACACCATCGATGACGCACTATTCTTCCTACTAAGACCAATGATGGGACACCATGCCTCCCACTGACACCATCGATGACGCACTATTCTTCCTACTAAGACCAATGATGGGACACCATACCTCCCACTGACACCATCGATGACGCACTATTCTTCCTACTAAGACCAATGATGGGACACCATAGCTCCCACTGACACCATCGATGACGCACTATTCGTCCTACTAAGACCAATGATGGGACACCATACCTCCCACTGACACCATCGATGACGCACTATTCTTCCTACTAAGACCAATGATGGGACACCATGCCTCCCACTGACACCATCGATGACGCACTATTCTTCCTACTAAGACCAATGATGGGACACCATACCTCCCACTGACACCATCGATGACGCACTATTCTTCCTACTAAGACCAATGATGGGACACCATAGCTCCCACTGACACCATCGATGACGCACTATTCGTCCTACTAAGACCAATGATGGGACACCATACCTCCCACTGACACCATCGATGACGCACTATCCTTCTACTAAGACCAATGATGGGACACCATACCTCCCACTGACACCATTGATGACGCACTATTCGTCCTACTAAGACCAATGATGGGACACCATACCTCCCACTGACACCGTCGATGGGGCACTATTCGTCCCGCTGGTACCCGCCATGGAGCACTATTCCTACTGTTATGATGGGGCACCATTTCTTCTGTTATGATGGGGTAGTGTTTACTTCCACTGATGTCGGGACTTTTGTCTTATTATTATATTCACACTGGCCACAGTCTGGCCCTCCCTAAAGCCTGAAGGACAGTAAACTGGCCCTTTGTTTGAAAAGTTTGGAGAATTCTGCTCTAGACAATAAAACTGTGGTTGTTCCAAATTTTTTAATGTCACATGATATCAGCACAATGAAATTTTTTATAAAAATAAAATACACTAAAATTTATTTTAGGGCACACATAGGGAACTTATTACCCAATTGTTTGATAGAATATAAAAGAAGAGGTTGTGTCAAGTAAATATATACCCAACATGTTAAGGCTTGAAGATTGCATGCGATATTGAAATGGCGACAATCGTCAGTACCCTATATTTTTCAGAGGTGACTACAGAGTAGTCATGCGTCCCAGAAGACCTCAGGAGAGAGGGGGAAGGAGAACTTCCGATTTGATCGCCTAAGGCGATTGGAAGAAAAGTGGGAGCAGGTACCTGTCAAAATAGAGTATCCGCTGCCCCCCTCCTCCCCAAAAGCTCCAATTCACAAACAGGAGCCGGGGATGAGGACCTAAAGTGGAACTTTCCTTTTTAGGTGGAGCTCTGCTTTAAGTTTTTTCTACTAAACTTTTATTTTTTTCATCACATAGGGGACAATATGTTCCCTATGTTTTTTTTTGTTTTTTTTGTTTGTTTTTTAAGGTGACAGGTTCTCTTTAATTAAGTTACGTGGATGGCCGAGTACAAGAAAGGACACTGGAATATATGGCTGGAAGAAGATTTTCAGGACATTGCTCAAAATTAATGGGCTGTAAAGTACCCTGATGCATGAAAAATGTGGTCCTGCTGCATTTTTTTGCAACACACACTGAAGAGAAAGTTGAAATAATCATTGGAGTCAGTGGATACAGTAAGAATCCCTAGTATTGGTGTCAGTGACTGCAATAATAACCCCCAGAATTGGTGTCAGTGACTGCAATAATAACCCCCAAAATTGGTATCAGTGGATGCAATTGTAGCACTACCCCCAGTTAAGAGAGCCGCTGGTTTGATTTCGGGCCCTGTATACAGCACCCCCGGCAATCTTACTCGACTCACTCTGGCACAGTTAGTCTAGGGTTAAACTTATATCACATTCAGTAATAAAGAGAGTCCTGGAGCAGAGACAGAAGAAAATGAGCGGAGGGACAGCATGACAGGTGGGGCAGGCAGCAGCCTAATATGACTGTGGTCCCTTTAAGAAAAGGGGAGTGGTCGTGGGGGTGAGAGGAAAGGAAGCTCAGTCAGGCAGGGAGGAAGTGACGTTTTCTCACTATTCCTCCACTAGTCACGAGGAGAAAAGCTTGTGCCATGGCTGCTGTCTCAGAGCTGGTGGAGCAATTGCGGGCCGCGGTGGCTGCGCAAGGGGCAGAGTGGCTGCGTGATCAAGTGACTGCAGTATTAGAGGAGCGGGCGGCGGCGCCCGCCGGGGGGGGGTCGCTCCAGCGCGCGCTAGGCGGTCTAGGCCGCCTGAGTGATACAGTCCGGACGCATCCCCAAGTATGGCTAGTTCCGTCCGGAGACCCGATAGGGGCCCTCCGGCTGCATCCCCTTGCCGCACACAGCCGGCACTGGCAGGGGGGGCCGGGAGGAATCCGCGCCGTGGACGGAGTTCAGCGGTGGGGGAGACGAGTGGCCCTCTTGCCCCTCCCGCGCGTCGGAGATGCAGTGACTTCGCGGCCGAGGCTGCGGATGATGCCCGGAGCAGCCGTGCGGCCCAGCGTGGAGGACCCAGTTCGCGGGCCAGTGGCCGGGATTCGGAGGCGGTCAGGGGTCCGGCAGAGTCAGCGGGATGATCGGTGAGGAGTTTGGCGCCAAGGGAGAATGACGGGGGACGAGCGGATGACACCCGTGCCAGGGGGCGGACCCGCAGTCCATCGGTGGAGGTTGGGAGTGGGTCGGGTGTGCCAGGATCGAGAGGGCGTGATGCACAGCCACGACAGCCCTTACCACGCGGGTCGCGTCCGCACGGTGTGCAGCCAGCACTTGTGCCGGGAGAATCGGATGACAACAGGTCGGAGGGTGAGCTGTCCGGGTCAGACGGTGGCGAGGACTCGGGACAACGGGCTTCGATGGAGACCAGTTCGGCGGCTCGTGGACCCAGTCCAAGGCAACCCAGTGAGTCTAACTCTTCTGCTGTTATTTGTTCACTATTACAAGATTTACTGGGTCAAGGTTGTGTTGGGGGGGGTTTAAGCACAGGGTGGTCACCCAGGGCGCATTCTTCCCCACCGAGGCAGAGGGCAGCAGGGGAGACGCAGGATTTGTGGTCTGGGTTGGAGGATTTGGTCAGGCGTTTTAAGCCGGGCAGGGGCGACACGGCGTCGCCCGCTGCGGCGTGGGGGCAAACGGGGGGTTCGTCTCAGGCAGCGGGGCCTTCTGGGGCAACGTTAGCCCCGGGTGAAAAAGTGGTGGAGGGGTCAGGGGATGTGCAGGCCCCATTAGAAGGGGGGGCTGCCACGACAAGTGGGCAGGTGGTTGCGGGGGAGAAGACCAAGGAGGTGGTCAGGCTGGCGGATGCCGCTAAGAACGAGATGTATATTTGTTTTGAGGCACCGTTAGGAGCTCACCTCAAGCCGGAAGTCAGAGAGAAGCTTTGGAAGGGTGAGTATGTGGAGATCTTCACGTTGCTCCCCTTGGACAAATTCAACCTGGATAGGGTGAGGCCGGAAGAGAGCAAGAAGGAGGATGAGGAAAAGAGGCGTTATCGTCTTATACCCCGTACATTTACCAATTGGTTGCAAGCATTTGCGATCATGGCCTGTGTGATAGGGGAGAAGGCCCCGGAACATTGTTCTGGGCTGTTCATTTATTTGGAGGCAGTTAAAGAAAAGTACAGGACGTACGGTGGTGTGGCTTGGTTGAGGTATGATGAACAGTTCCGGCAAAGGATGGCCATGAGACCGGGAATGCGATGGGATCACAAGGACATCAACTTGTGGATGCGGCTGATGACAGCGTCGCGGACCTCCAATCAGTTTTTTCAGGGGGGGGTCGGAGGTGCTGCGGCCTCAGGACAACCGACCGAAAAAAGATGGGGCTACTGCTGGCAATTCAATGAGGGCACGTGCAAGTACGGGACAAGCTGTCGCTTCAAGCACGTGTGTTCAGGATGTGGGGGTAGCCACGCTTTTTCAAAATGCTTTAAGCAAGGCAAGGGTCGCCCCGGGGATTCTGCGGGAAAAGGGAATGACGCCAATTCGGGTGAAAAGGATGCTTCCCTTTCTCAATAGGTATCCCGACAGGGGTGCCGCTAAGTTGTTAGAGGAGGGTTTCGCCAGTGGTTTCAGGTTTCCTTGTGCGCCGTTTGCAGTTCCCCCGGCAGCCAAGAACCTCCGGTCCGCCTTGCTCCAACCCTTGGTGGTTTCTGAAAAGCTGGCTAAGGAAGTACAGTTGGGGCGCATGGCTGGACCATTTACGGGGGCGCCTATGCCTGATTTGGTGGTTTCTCCCTTGGGGGTTGTCCCCAAGAGGGAACCTCAAAAATTTTGATTAATTCACCACCTTTCCTATCCTAAAGGTGGGTCGGTTAATGATGCTCTTACGCCAGAGGACTGCACGGTATCGTACACTTCCTTTGACACGGCAGTGGCATGGGTCCGCAAGTGTGGGCGGGGAGCGTTGTTGGCAAAGGCTGATGTTCAATCGGCTTTTCGGTTGCTACCGGTACACCCGGACAGTTTTCGCTTCTTGGGCTGCATGTGGGAAGGGGCTTACTACGTGGACCGTTGTTTGCCCATGGGTTGCTCCATCTCTTGCGCGCTATTTGAGATGTTTAATTCGTTCCTAGAATGGGTGGTCCAGGACGTGTCGGGGATCAGTTCGATCATCCATTATCTGGATGATTTTCTGTGTGTGGGCCCTCCGGGGTCTAACGTTTGCAATGTCCTGCTTGGGACGTTGCAATACGTGGCTGATCATTTTGGGGTCCCTTTGGCCCCTGAGAAGACGGAGGGCCCCACGTCGTCCTTAGTTTTTCTGGGCATAGAGCTGGATTCTGTGAAGATGGAATGCCGACTGCCGGAGGATAAGCTGGAAGCGTTGAAGGCGGAAGTGCGTGGTGTTATTGGCCGGCGGAAGATTCAGCTGCGCCAGATGCAGTCCCTATTGGGTGAGTTGTGTTTCGCCTGCAGGATAATGCCTATGGGCAGGGTCTTTAGCCACAGGCTGTCGGCTGCGACGGCTGGGGTGCGGGTTCCTACTCATTTTGTAAGTCTAACTAGAGAACTTCGGGAGGATTTGGAAGTGTGGCACGGATTCTTGGAATCTTTCAACGGGCGGGCTTTGTGGATGGCAGGGCCCGTTAGTAATTTCGATCTGGACTTATTTACGGATGCAGCAGGCTCCACGGGGTATGGGGCGTTCTGTCGGGGCAAATGGAGCGCGGCTCCATGGCCAAAAGAGTGGGCGGAAGCGGGGTTCTTGAAGAACCTGGTACTATTGGAACTTTTCCCAATTGTGGTGGCGTTTGAACTTTGGGGGGATTCCTTTCGGAATCTCAAGGTACGCTTAAACTGCGACAACATGGGTGTGGTTCAGGTAGTAAATCGTGTGTCGGCTGCATCACAGCCAGTGGTGCGTTTGCTGAGACATTTGGTTTTGCGCTGCTTGCATTTGAATGTATTTGTTTATGCAGTACATCTTCCTGGGGTGGATAACACCCTGGCTGACACGTTGTCTCGTTTTCAGTGAGACAGGTTCCGGGAGGTGGCACCAGCAGCGGAGCAACGCGGGGTTACCTGTCCCGACTGGATGTGGGACATTGCTTTGACAGCGCAGCGCAGTGGATTAAACGGTCGGTGAGTGGGGTCACGTGGAAAGCCTATGCTAAGGTTTGGCAGGAGTGGGGGTCATTTGTTCGGGGGCTGGGAGTTTCCCTGGTGGGGGGTGAAGCGGGAGTGGCCCTGCTTTATTTTCTAACTTTAAAAATGGAGCAAGGCGTTTCGGTGTCCGCGGTGGACCGTACACTGGCGGGTTTGGCTTTTCTTTTCAAATGACATTGTTGCAGGGACTATACGAAATAATTTTGGGTAAAACAGGCAGTGAAGGGGTACAGGAAAGGCCGGAAGGCGGCTGATAGCCGCAGGCCGGTCTCGTTCATAATGTTGCAAAAATTGTTCCTGCATTTACATTCCGTGTGCAATTCGGAATATGAGTGTCAGTTGTTCCGCGCAGCATTTGCGCTTGCCTTTTTTGGAGCCCTGAGGGTTGGAGAGCTGGTTAGTTCTTCCAGACGCGCGCCGGGGGGCTTGTTGGCACAGGATGTGGAGTGTTTGGGAGACTCGGTGGGGATATGGGTGAGCAGGTCCAAAACGGATCAAGTTGGAAAGGGTATGCGGCTTCAGTTGTTTCGCATCCCTGATGCGTCAATCTGTCCTGTACGGGCGGTGGAATCCTTTTGTTCCATGCGTCCGGGACTTGAAGGTTCTTTTCTGATGCATCAGGATGGGTCAGCGCTGTCTAAGTTTCAATTTATAGCGGTGTTTAAAAAATGTTTGGTGGCAGCGGGGTATGATCCGAAGGGTTATGACTCTCACTCCTTCCGCATTGGGGCAGCTACAGAGGCGGCTCGGGCGGGACTGAAGGCGGATGCGGTGAGGAGGATTGGGAGGTGGGAGTCCGATAGGTTTCGACTTTATATCCGCCCACATCTGATACAGGAGTAAAGTGCATTGGGCAAGGGTTGTGGGAGGACTGTGTGGTGGACTGACTGTACGTGCCAATAAATCGTTGTTTGTTTTATTATTTTCATGTTTTTCAGGTGGTGAACCCAGACTAGTTTGGATCCTGGGTCACTCGTACGTGTTCTGGGGGGCAAGACGGGCCGATGTGCGGCCCAATGGAAGGCAGTTGGAGATTCCCCTACGAGAAGCCCAGGTCCGTTGGATCGGGGTGCCGGGCATGGTATGGAGTGGGGTTATGCCTGAAGTACAGAGGTTCGCAGGTCGGGAGAGGGCTCCGGATATCCTGGTGCTACATGCGGGAGGTAACGACATGGGGGCCAGATCTATGCACCAGCTTATCCGGGATATCAAATATGATTTTTTAAGATTGCGCACAGCATTCCCGGGTATGGTTGTTATTTGGTCGGATATGGTGGGCAGAACGTCTTGGCGTTGGGCATGGTCGGTGGAGAAAGTTAACAAGGCCCGGATAAAAGTGAACAAAGAAGTGGGGAGATTTTATATAAGGAATGGTGGCCTCGTGGTGCGTCACCGGGAGTTGGAAGTTGATACTTGGAGGTACCTAAGGGGAGACGGGGTCCACCTGAATGCCGTGGGCATTGATCTGTGGAACCTGGGTTTGCATGAGGGAATTCAGCGGGCCCTGAGGGTGTTGGGGTGCACGCAAGGGTAAGGCTTTACCCCTTGCGAGCTGTGGCGGTGTTTGGTTGCTGGAGGAGGAGGTAAAAGTGGAAGTTCTGGAGGAAAAGGTGGTACCCATAGGTGGTATGGGGTTATTGAGTACCTTCCGGTCAACAAGGGTTAACCAGGAAGGGGGGAAAATGGTAGGGCACTGCGGCCAGGTCTACCGCCTCCGAGTCGGTGTCTTGAGACTGGAGGCCTAAGGGATATGTTTTGTCCCAGTGCCCAAGTTGGGAGTTGGTGGTCTATAAGACCACCAGGGGTATTGTAAGTGTTAAAATGTTATTTAAACGGTTATTTATTTCATATAAGAAGTTGTTAAATAAATAGGCCGGAAGGCCAATTTTACTCCACAACCTTGTCAGTCGTTATTTATTAGTATTGGTATAAGGGGTGGGGAAGGTATATATAGAGGGTAAGTCAGAGCGGAGGATCGGTCCTTAACATGTCAAGAGAGTCCTGGAGCAGAGACAGAAGAAAATGAGCGGAGGGACGGCATGACAGGTGGGGCAGGCAGCAGCCTAATAGGACTGTGGTCCCTTTAAGAAAAGGGGAGTGGTCGTGGGGGTGAGAGGAAAGGAAGCTCAGTCAGGCAGGGAGGAAGTGACGTTTTCTCACTATTCCTCCACTAGTCACGAGGAGAAAAGCTTCCCACCCACCCTTCCTGTGTGAGGGGTAAAAAAGGGGTTAGTGTTAGGGGTGAATGGTTAAGTTGGAGGGGGCGGTGTTTGGTTGCTGGAGGAGGAGGTAAAAGTGGAAGTTCTGGAGGAAAAGGTGGTATCCATAGGTGGTATTGGGTTATTGAGTACCTCCTGGTCAACAAGGGTTAACCAGGAAGGGGGGAAAATGGTAGGGCACTGCGGCCAGGTGTACCGCCTCCGAGTCGGTGTCTTGCGACTGGAGGCCTAAGGGATATGTTTTGTCCCAGTGCCCAAGTTGGGAGTTGGTGGTCTATAAGACCACCAGGGGTATTGTAAGTGTTAAAATGTTATTTAAACGGTTATTTAAATGGTTATTTATTTCATATAAGAAGTTGTTAAATAAATAGGCCGGAAGGCCAATTTTACTCCACAACCTTGTCAGTCGTTATTTATTAGTATTGGTATAAGGGGTGGGGAAGGTATATATAGAGGGTAAGTCAGAGCAGAGGATCGGTCCTTAACATGTCATGTAAGGGGCAGTCTCTTTCAGAGTAAGACAACACACTGAGGCGAGAGATTAAATGCAACGGCTTTACTTTTATATCAAAAGCATAGGCAGAACAGAACACATGCAACTTGCTTACAGAGCCCTGTAGCAATAGATATAGCACACAACAATGGCCCAGCGCGGTAACACACCGCACGCAGCTATTATGGTGTGCGCGCCCTGTGGCGCACAAAACAATATTCTATCCCCCCCCCCAGTCAGGCCTGACATAGAATAGAATAAACCTCAGTCTTTTCACTCTATGATTTCTTCGCATGCAAACTTTCGGTGGTGCACTTGATGAGATAATATTTGTAATCCACAAGTAGGCAGTCTCAAGGAACACTAAACTGGAGACCCTTCAACTCTGTCCTGCTACGGGTCTCCTAATGGAACAATAAACAACGATAGGTGGGCCAAGGCAGTCTATAGGCCTAAACACGGTACAGTCTATTGGTTTGAGTAAGTGCACGCTCACCACTTCGGACGCGATCCCAGTCCGGGACTTCCACCTGCTGTGTCTCCGCACACAGCGTCTGCAACGATCGGGTCCCCGATCTAACTGATGTCCTCACTCGACAAGTCCGGTGCCACCCAGGCTCTGCAGTGGGGTAGAAGGCTCTTTGGAAGTTGCGCAAGGCCCAGGCTTCAGGCCTTGCACTGCAGCAGATCCGCACAGGAAGAAACTCTTGCTTGCAGCGCGGTGTCCAAAGAGGCCGAGCTCCGCCTCGCCTCCTCCTTAAATAACCCCTCCCATGAGTCTCTGCGGTGGCTAACTGCACTCTGGGTGCCGAACGGGGTTCTGGGTAACGTAGTCCCGGGGCCTTAAAGGAGACCCCGCTACACACTCCCCCCACTTAAGCTCTTTGGTCCCCAAAGATAACATAACCCTACATCACAGAACGTACAACATCAATCAAAGTTTCGTATGATGTTGGCAGAGGAAATCCCCACCAAAAACGAGGCGTGAACTTCCCTGCCCACAGGTCACACTATCATCAGTGTCCAGCCTAACTGTGCCAGAGAGTGAGTTGGGGTTGCCCCCCACTAAATGAACAGTGGGAGGATCAGGGTCTTCCACACTCCTCCTAGCAGTAACCACAGTGTCCTCCGCACTCTACCCCATCTGTGGGTAAGTTAATCTTCTGGGAGGTTTTATGGCTCTTCGCTTCCTCTGTCCTCTTGGGCTTTCTGTTAGAACGGGCTTTTCCTCTGGAACTGACCTAGGGATTTCCTCTGGTTCAGGACTGGACTCTGGAGCAGGGAGGTACAGAGACTCCCTTGGATCTTCCTCAGGGAGTAAGTCACAGGCACTCTCCCAAGAATCTGACCAAGGACTGGACGGAATGAACTCAGTAGCTTCTGCATTCAGCGTCTGATCTATGGTGTCTTCTTCAGGTGGAAGATCAATAGCAGAGGTTCCTGGGGCCTGTGAAGGCCAAAGCCAGTCAAGTTCTTCTCCCTCATCTTCACTTATCTCCGAGGTCTCTGTATCCCCAATCTGAGGGGTCTGGGACCGAGTGTTCGGTCTGGGAGTATCCAGGATGGAAGTTGGCTCAGGGGAATCCGTCACAGGGGGTATCCGAACTGCCTCCGCTAGTGGGAGTAGGTGGTTCCGATGCCAGGTCTTCAAAGGTCCCACCTTCCCTTCTGGTTTAAGTCTGTAAACGGGCAGGCCCGGTAGCCTTTTGCAAACAACATAAGGTTCAGGTCTCCATCTGTCTGCAAGCTTGTGTTTTCCAGGGACCCCCAAGTTCCGTAGCAACACTCTGTCTCCTGGCTGCAAATCCTGAATCCTAACTTTTAGGTCAAAATTTTTCTTGTTGCGGGCCCCCCTTTGCTCCGAGGCCACCTGGGCCTGTTTATAGGCCAATTTCAAATTGCGTCTGGGTCTATCGACATATCCCTTGTGGGAAGCAGCAGAACAATGGTCTATGGAAGTGCCAAAGGCCAGATCTACGGGTAGTCTTGCTTCTCTCCCGAACATAAGTCGATAGGGTGAGTACCCTGTAGCGTCACTGGTGGTGCTGTTGTATGCATGCACAACTGCCGCTATGTGGTTGCTCCAATGCTGCTTCTTTTCACTGCTTAGGGTCCCCAGCATGTTGAGCAGGGTTCGGTTGAACCTCTCTGGCTGAGCATCACCTTGGGGATGATAGGGGGTAGTTCTTGTCTTCTTGATCACCAAAGAATCCAGGAGTTTCCGGATCAATCGACTTTCAAAATCCCTTCAATCTTCCAGGGATGCGGGCGCTGAGGTATTGGGAAACAGCTCCTTCCTCGGACTTTCCCTCTCTGGTTCCCTTGACTTATTTTCCATCAGAGAGGCCAGCATCCCCAATACTTGGGACATCTGCGACTTCAAGGTATCTACCTCTGAGTCTCTTTCCAGAGTCATGGCCGTCCTGACCATCACCGGAGGAGGATTTACCGACTCAACTGGTTGGTTCTTCCTTTTCTCCTCCAACATAGCTTCTTCTTCTCTGACCACTCGAATCAAGTCAGGGCACTCCAGGCTCTTCCTGTCCTGTCTTGTGCGTAGCGCCAATGTGATGGGGTCCAGGGGCTGAGATCCTCTCATCACCTGTTGAACACGGGCCTCATCCACCTTCCGTGGGTCAATCCCCTTCTTAAGAATCATCTTATGCAGGATCTTATCCAGGCGCCTCATGAACTCTGACAGTTTCTCTCCTGTCATTTGGTAGCAGTGCTCCAGCTGATAGGTGAGCTCAGTGATTTTCTCTGTTACACCGAACACATTCTGCAGAATGTCCAGATAGTCCTGTGCATCACAGTCTGTCTTACTCATCTTGAGGTTGTGTATGGCCTCTAGAGCAGGCCCCTTCAAGCTCTCGGCAATTCTCTGCTTTTTCCTATGATCTGGGACTTCCCATTCTTCTAGGGCCTGAGTGGCACCGTCTAACCACTCCTCAAACCCCTCTTCACCCGAAGGTACAGGTTTCCTTCCTGAGAATATTCAGAGTTTTCTGTATCCTGACATTTGGTAATCTGTAGGATCTTTCTTACACTGAGCTACAATCTCCCCTAGGACCGCGCACAACTCTGCGCTGAGGGTGGCAGATGGCGACCCGGGACTCGAGTTCCCCCACGTGTAGCGCTACCCCCAGTTAAGAGAGCCGCTGGTTTGATTTCGGGCCCTGCATACAGCACCGCCAACCCCCGGCAATCTTACTCGACCCACTCTGGCACAGTTAGTCTAGGGTTAAACTTATATCACATTCAGTAATAATGTAAGGGGCAATCTCTTTTACAGTAAGACAACACACTGAGGCGAGAAATTAAATGCAACGGCTTTACTTTTATATCAAAAGCATAGGCAGAACAGAACACATGCACTTTGCTTACAGAGCCCTGTAGCAGTAGATATAGCACACAACAATGGCCCAGCGCGGTAACACACCACACGCAGCTATTATGGTGTGCGCGCCCTGTGGCGCACAAAACAATATTCTATCTCCCCCCCAGTCAGGCCTGACATAGACTAAACCTCAGTCTTTTCACTCTATGATTTCTTCGCATGCAAACTTTCGGTGGTGCACTTGATGAGATAATATTTGTAATCCACAAGTAGGCAGTCTCAAGGAACACTAAACTGGAGACCCTTCAACTCTGTCCTGCTACGGGTCCCCTAATGGAACAACAAACAATGATAGGTGGGCCAAGGCAGTCTATAGGCCTAAACACGGTACAGTCTATTGGTTTGAGCAAGTGCTCGCTCACCACTCCGGACGCGATCCCAGTCCGGGACTTCCACCCGCTGTGTCTCCGCACACAGCGTCTGCAACGATCGGGTCCCCGATCTAACTGATGTCCTCACTCGACAAGTCCGGTGCCACCCAGGCTCTGCAGTGGGGTGGAAGGCTCTTTGGAAGTTGCGCAAGGCCCAGGCTTCAGGCCTTGCACTGCAGCAGATCCGCACAGGAAGAAACTCTTGCTTGCAGCGCGGTGTCCAATAAGGCCGAGCTCCGCCTCGCCTCCTCCTTAAATAACCCCTCCCATGAGTCTCTGCGGTGGCTAACTGCACTCTGGGTGCCGAACGGGGTTCTGGGTAACGTAGTCCCGGGGCCTTAAAGGAGACCCCGCTACACAATATTAACCCCCAACATAGGTGATAGTGACTGCATTAATAATCCCCAGCATTGGTGTCAGTGACTGCAATAATAACTCCCAACATTGGTATCAGTGAATGCAATAACAACCCCAGCATTCGTGTCAGTGGATGTAATAATAACCCCCAATATTGGTGTCAGTGGATGCAATGATAACACCCAAAATTGGTGTCAGTGGATGCAATAATAACCCCCAGCACTGGTGTCAGCCGGCCGAGTTTCCTGTTCTCAGCACGCTGCAGCTTGGATTCAGCTCCTTTCTTCAGAGAAGTCAGGTTGTAGTTTCAGTCTCACACACATATTTTGAACTTTAGCTTTTTGCTCGGATTTCATTGCAACCATATATGCGTGATTACTAACTTTGTTATGATTTTATGTTTTATGGAAGTTTATTAAAGGGCACTTATATTTGACTTTTAACCCATTGAGCGCTGGTTGTTGTTTTTGTTCCCATCATGTCTGTGCTCCAGCCATAGTTACCCTGCAGCACTGGGTTTTTTGATCACTTTTCATAACATTATATATTTTTTTCCTCCTTTTCCATTCATATCGTGACCAGTTCTGCTACAGTTTTAGCGCTGATGTGTTTTGTTTTAATAATCCCCAGCATTGGTTTCAGTGACTGCAATAATAACCCCCAGCATTGGTGTCAGTGTTTTTCAATAATAACCCCCAGCACTGGAGCCAGTGGATGCAATAATATCCTCCAGCATTGGTGTCAGTGGTTGCAAAAATAACCCTGAGCATTGGTGTTAGTTGCTACAATAATAACCCCCAGCACTGGATCCAGTGGATGCAGTAATAATCCCCAGCATTGGTGTCAGTGACAGAAATACTAACCCCAGCATTGGTGTCAGTGGATGCAACAATAACCCCCAGAACTGCTGTCAGTGGACACAATAATAACCCTCAGCAGTGATATAAGTGGATGCAGAAGAGATCTTGTGGATACTTGAGGCATTAGGAATCCTGGAAATCCTGGAGGACCCGGCAGGGATACTGTGAGTACTGAAGATCCGAGGAATCTGTGATGATCTGGCAGAGATCTTGGGTGTGCTGGATATCCTAGGAATCTTGGAGGGCCCAGTGGGGATCCTTTGAGAACTGGAGGTCCTAGAAAGTCTGGAAGACCAGCAAGGATCCTGGAAGTAGTGGGGATCCTAAGAATCCTGGAAAACCCGGCAGCGATCATGGGAGTACTGAAGGTCCTAGGAATCCTGGAAGACCCGGCAGCGATCCTGGCAGTACTGAAGGTCCTAGGAGTCCTGGAAGACCCGACAGGGATTCTGTGAGTACTGGAGGTCCTAGCAATTCTGGATGAGCCCGCAAAGATCCTATGAGTACTGGAGGTCCTAGAAAACCTGAAAGACGCAACAAAAATTATGTGAACACTGGAGGTCCTAAGCCTAGTACACACTATCATTTTTTTTTTTTCACTTGACCCAGCTCAGGAGGAAATCCTGTTCTAACAATCCAATGTTAGTACAGCAATCTCCCCTCTGAGCTATTGTGTTCAGGGGTTGACAGGGGGACGGCTTTGGATATTCGGATGGCTTCTGTTGGATCACTGCCCGTACACACAGGCCGGATGTCAGCTGGTCTATATTGAACAGGCCAATACCGTCTGATATACGACCTATATGTATGGGGCTTTAGGCATTCTGGAAGACCTGGCAGGGATACTGTGAGTACTGGAGGTCCTAGGAATCCTGTAAGACCAGAAGGGATCCTGGGAGTATTGGAGGTCCTTGGAATTCTGGAAGACCAGCAGGTATCCTGGGGGTATTGGAGGTCCTTGGAATCCTGGAAGACCAGCAGAGGTCCTGGGAGTTTTGGAGATTCTTGGAATCCTGGAAGACCAGCAGGGATCTTTTTGAGTACTGAAGGTCCTTTGAATCCTAGAAGGCCCAGCAAGGATCCTATGAGTACTTGATATCCTAGGAATCCTGGAAGACCCAGCAGGGATCCTGTGAATACTGGAGGTCCTAGGATTCCTGGAAGTCCCAGCAGGGATTGTGTGATTACTGGAAGTCCTAGGAATCCTGGAAGACCAGCAGGTCTCCTGGGAGTACTGGAGATCCTTTGAATCCTGGAAGGCCCAGCAAGGATCCTGTGAGTACTTGAGACCCTAGGAATACTGGAAGACCCAGCAGGGATCCTGTGAATTCTGGAGGTCCTAGGATTCCTGGAAGGCCCAGCAGGGATCTTGTGGTTACTGGAGGTCCAAGGAATCTTGGAAATCTTGGATCTTGTGATTACTGTAACACCATTGCATGCGTGGGATAGCAGGAGAGAAGGGATGTAAAATAAGCCGCACCTCTGGGTAGGATGTTGCTCATCCGTATCATTGATGAACAGCATGATAGGCGGTGGGCTATATTGTGCAAGATACTTTCATTCTTCAAATCTTTGCAGAATAAGTATATAGAGTGCTTGAAATACTAGAAAAATGCAGAGTTTCATGAATAAAAATAACCTGATCTATTAATATGAATTAGGAAGGTGATTCATTCATAAATAATCAAGCATATGTGGCTATTTTGGAGACAGAAACGCTTTAAAAGAGGAAGGGTGCCACATTTCCTGATGCCTATGTGTATACACATATAAGAAATTAATTTTCTAAAACTCAGATTCACATGATTCACAGCTTTAATTGGCTTTGGGTATAAATTTCTGCTTTGAATTGAAAATTGTCTCCTTTCCTGGCTGCTAGTGAGTGTGGCACACAGCAGAGAAAGTGATGACAGGATATTGGACCTGTCACCACTGGGGGGGGGGGGGCGCACTTTGGCTGATACAGTAAGTATACCATAATGTGCGACTACACCGTGCATGTGGACTTTATTTAAGCTTTAAGAGACTAATTTTTTTCATTTTAAAATGATAATTTTTTTAGTTCTCATGTCCATCCTGTAGCATCTGCCAGTGTAGGATGATGCAAATTTAGTTTTTGGCTCCTTCTTTAGTCAAGGAAGAAGTGATTGTTTTTTTTTTGCTTGTTAAGGGTTTCATATGTTGGGGGTTTGAATGCTTCCCCTTGCCCCTGAAGGAGCTTTCAGAATTTAGGGAAGAGAGATTCAAATACCCTGTCTGAATATTTATCATGCTCTGGCCAATCCCTGAAGTGGAGAGTGTCCAGCAGGTGGCTGGGGAGCTGATAAATAGCTTGAAGCCCTGGAGAGGGTTCCAAAGCCTGAGGGGCTGCTGCCCTTAGGCAGCCCATGGATCATGTAGCTATTCTTGAAGTCTCAGCGGTGTCAGGGTTAAGGGCCTGGGTGGATCTCCTGAGAAGCTGAATGTAGGTCTTCACCAAAAGGGATCTGGTCTGGAAAAGGATTGTCTCCCTCACTGGACCATGGAAGGTGGCAGCTGTCCTGGGGATTTGTGAGTAATGATCCTGAACTGATTGCTGTGACTGTGTGTCTTTTGGGGAAGTAAGTGCCAGCAGTAGCTATGGAATGAGGTGGTTCTCATAGGGTCTCAGAGTTCTGGCCATTCCCCTGTCCAGCTAGATCCTGGAGTGTGAGCCTGGAGAAAGAGTGCACCTTTTACCAGTGCTGGGACAAAGGTCATCCAGTGCCCAGGGCAAAGATGCCAAACTGCGCCTTCCCTTAGCATTAGGCATGTGCAATTAATTTTGTTCCGAATTCGTTTTTACTACCGATACTAGTGGGGACCGATACACCCAGCATTTGCACGAGTACTTGCCTGATCCGATACCTAGGAGGGATTAGGCGACCCGGCGCAAACCGGAACTCAGCAGGCGGAACAACGGATGTGACGCTCCTTGTCGACGTCAGCGGTTGGACATCCCGACGCCCATCTTGGTACACCCTGCCCTCGGCCGCAGTAAGCCAGCAGCGGACATCTTGTTACACCCAGCCCATATAGTTCGGGCTGGGTGTAACAAGATGGCACTGCTGCTTTTTTGCGGCCAAGTGCAAGGAATACCAAGATGGGCGTCACAGGCAGCCTTTTGTCTCATGCCATTTCAGTGCCTGCCCATCAGTGCCCATAAATGCCACCTATCAGTGCCCAATGCCCATAAGTGCCGCCTATCAGTGCCAGCCACCTGTCAGTGCCACCTAGCAATGCCATCTATCAGTGCCAGCCATCTATCAGTGCCAGCCACCTGTTAGTGCCACCTATCAGTGCCATCTATCAGTGCCAGCCATCTGTCAGTGCCAGCCATGAGTGCCATCTATCTGTCAGTGCCAGCCATCAGTCAGTGCTCATCAGTGCTGCATATCAGTGCCACCTAATCCTATCAGTGCTCATCAGTGCTGCTTTATCAGTGCCACCTAATCTGTATTGTGCTTTGAAAACTGTCACATGACATTAAAAAGAAAGTATCGGTATCGGTGAGTACTTGAAAAAAAGTATCAGTATTTGTACTCGGTCTTAAAAAAGTGGTATTGGGACAAGCCTAGTGCCGACATCGTGGGCTCCTTGAACAGGTAAGTGTCCATTTAATAAAAGTCAGCAGGTACCGTATTTGTAGCTGCTGACTTTTAATTTTTTTTTCCCAGGCTGCAACTCCTCTTTAAGTCTCAGCAAGAAATCAAAAAAAATCTTTAATGTCTTTAAAAATGCTGGTCAGAGTTCAAGACGGCTTCCTTTTTCCATCCCGGGAACAGCTATAAAAACTCTCTTTTAAACTTACAGTATGACATCAATGTCTTAGAAAAACAGAGCGGTGTGTTTTTCTAGCGGGCACGGCTCGAAGTCACCTGTGCAATTTCAGAATCTATATGCGGTAAAAAGGCTGTTTTTGGATGAAGAGAGTTTTTATGACTTGTCTTTGGACAGAAAATTATTTCTAAGAGCCAGATGGAGACAGAGCTCGGCACGGTTCTGGTAACTTTACATGCAGCTCACATATTTACTCAGGTGTGGATTTCCTTTCTGCAAAGAAGAGGAAAAAACAAGTTTATTTTTTGTG
Source organism: Rana muscosa (assembly GCA_029206835.1). Lineage (NCBI taxonomy): Eukaryota > Metazoa > Chordata > Amphibia > Anura > Ranidae > Rana > Rana muscosa. Next base: position 333,855,055 of record CM055125.1, on the reverse strand, counting down.
CACATGTATTTAAATTTAACTGTTGTGTGGACGGCCGAGTTCAAAAAATTACAGCGGAATGTATGGCTGGAAGAAGATTTTCAGGACTTTGCTAAAAAGGAATGGGCTATAAAGGTCCCTGATGCCTGCAGATTCCAGATCTGCTCCAATATTTTGCAATACACACTAAAGAGAAATTTGGAATGATTATTGGAGTCAGTGGATGCAGAAATAATCCACAGTGTTGATGTCAATGACTGCAATAATAACCCCCAGCATTGCTGTCAGTGGATCCATAATAATTTCCAGCATCGGAGTCAGTAGATGCAATAATAACTTCCAGTATGGTGGTCAACCGTGACCCATGACATGGTGGCCACCTGGACTTGTACTGTGGATAGAAGTAAAGCCCTTTGACAATACTGTCTATTTCAGTGCCAGGTGCTGGAAAGCAAGAGTGCCCAGAACTTTGTGGATCGCACACAGCCAGCTGGGTGCGTGTTGGGCACCAGGGGTCTAAAGGGTATATGGAAGACAAGAGCATCACAACAATTGAATACATCCAGTAGGAGGAACACAATACATGGTACATATAGAAACAGGTAGAGCAAGTGTAGAGTGGAATGACCAGGGAGGCTATGAGGCAAAAAAAAAAAAAAGAAGCCCTGAGAAAGGGGGAGTTTAAGCCCCCGAAACGGGTTAGATACCCACTTTTATATTGTGTTTAATAGACTTTCTACTCAATGTATTTAAATAATTTGGTGATTTTGTCTTTTGTATACCTTATAGACTATCCCCAGGGACCTAGTGCAATACTACATGTTGATGAAGAGCAGCCTCAAATAAATGTACCCTTTGCATCATTGAAGCCTGGTCAGCCCACCATAGGGGCATTCCTGCCCAGATCACACCAACTTTCTGGGTGGTCCCATACCAAGTTATAAGGTAACTGCGCACTCATTGCTGCAATCCCCTCCGCTTATGCCCATTTTTTAGTTACTGTGCATGCCTCATGCTAAGACAGTGATCTCCTGACACAACGTGGCACACAGCATCATCGGGACAAAGAACAGAGACTATTCCAACAAATCCAGGACAATAAGCATCTATGCCCGCTACTATATTTTGGGATTTTGATAGTGCCTGAGGAAAACCTGCTCAAACCCAGTAGGAACATGCAAACTCCAAGAAGATGTTCCTTGGTGGTTATTTAAAACCCAAGAGGTTTTGAGCAACATGCAAGACTGCTACACTGTGCTTCCCACTTAGAAAACAACAAAAGAAGATAATATTGTAAGCAGCGTGCAGGGCTAAATTCACCTAATACACACACCCTAACCATGCCCCTTTATCTATACATAAAGGTGTGTATGTGTCTGAAAAATAACATATGACATAATCTGCATCCAGAGGTTCTGATAACTGTTACTTGAATCTATTTAAATCCACGATTACTAAGAGATACCCAACAATTGCTTGCCATTACATCATAGACTTTGTGCATGGTCCTGGTTTTCAATGGCTATATAATGGATTGGATTGCTACTGGTCAAATATTCTCAGCTATACTGTATGTATATCGTAAAACCATAAAGTCAAATTACAGTAAGTTAAAGTAGATATAAACCCTCAAAATCAATATAATTTTCAATATTTTTAAATCTGTCGCTTTAATAAAGCAAAATGACTGGCCATTATGCTGTGAGGGTCCTTGTTTAGGCACTTCCTGTTGGAGGGTGACAACATTCTGTCCTTGTCTCCCAATTGTGCTCCTGTGTTGTCAAGCTGTCACATGGGCTTCCAATGGCGACTACAAGTGGTCATTTTAACATACATTATGCAGGCATGGACAACTGTGATTACCATTGGGAAGTTGCAACCTCCAACCCTAAGGTTGCTGTTGAGTCCTGAGGAAGCAACCATGGTGCATGGTGGGGGAAACAGGTGCCAACGACACTGAAGGAGGCTGAAGCTCTAGAACGAAGGGGAGGTAGGTGCCATGGGCCACCAGAGACAGGAAAATATTGTAAGGACTATAGTATTAGCAAAGCCTTCGCATGAGATGAACAAAGTCCCTTGTGTTGCTTACTACCCTCAAGTTGCTGTGCCCAACATCATCCTCATGGAGCCTCAGATGGTGACGGTTGGTTGACACCTTAATATGTTGCATTCACTGTGGTTCATCGGTTGGAGCAGAGTCAGCAAAGCGGCACTTCCCCCACCTACCCTAGAATATTGCTTCAACGTGGATTTCTTTAGGATGGTCAGTCATCCAGATTTTAGCTTCCATTTTGGGTGATTGAACGGTTTATAGTTATATGGTTAACCTGAGCTTTTATGGTCAGGTATGAGTGTTATTAAATTTGTATGTTTCAGTATATGAAACTCTTTAGTTTGGGTTACCCTTAAATAAAATCCATGGTATTTTATGCCAATTTTATCTTTATTTATGCTTATATCCTTATTGTTAGTTATTTATTATTCCCTTATTCACCTCATGCCTCCTCTCCTTCAGTGGACAAATGGTTCGATTTTATTTTGAGACCTGACCGGGTAAAGCTTTCCTGATAAAAAGGGCAAGGCTATTATTGCTCTGTGTTTTGTGAGGCCTAACAAAAAAACTAAAACAATCGCTTGTTTCCACTACAGTTTGTGGTTAATCGCAATCTCATAAAAGGCGAAGTCGCTTGTAAGCATTAGCAGTCTATTTTCTCTACTGCAGCTGGCTCTCGTCCACAGCGGCAATGCAGATGGGGAGGAAGTCGAGAGGAACCCATTTCCTCTATGGTTTCCTCGGTCACAGGGAGGCAGCTATCCGACTGGATGCTGGGACCCATGTGACTTTGGCAGCCACCTTGGATCAGACAGGGTCTATTTAAGGCTGGTTTGGCTTACATTTTGCGACTGGCTAGAGAAGGGACAGGTCACCCGTCTATCAGGGACAGTGCTTAGCATCAGTGAAAGGTTCCAGAGGAGTAGGGAAAGTGCAGGGACATGCCATTTTACCTGAAAGTCTCCCCACTTGGGTATGGACTGGCCAAGCCACATTCTGCCCCTTGAGACAGACGTTGCCGGCACACCTGAGACCTTCTGCTACTGACACATTGCTGTTACATACTGTGAGTGTTCCCGGTCGAGTTTCCCATCGGGCTTGCTGAACTTTAAGTACAATGTATTCCTGTTATTCTGCACCTTGACTCTAAGTGTCTTCTGCCGCCGCACCAAGCTGCACCTACCCACACGCTTCTGAGCCCTCTGCAGTCCTCAGCTCCTCACTCCTTTGTGGTCTGTTCCTCCCACACGCAATTCAGCAATGCTCTGGAGTGGCATACCACTTCCAAAGGGTAAATTCATCTTCATAGTTGCTTTATTACAGTTTTCGTTGGGAAGACACACAACGTAGAGTCCTTCCTCTAATGCTTCAAAGCAGTGGTTCTCCACCTTATTGAAACCAGGGCCTCGTCAATTCTTCCAAAACCTTCCATGCCCCAACAGTAAAGAAAATAGTTTATACTCACACAATAAAAGTAAGGGGATGGAAAAATGTGTATTGAAATTCTGGAAGGCTCTGAATGGAGCTGGGTGTCCTTGTGAGGGGGGTGAGGGTTGTGGAGCAGGTTCGGGGAATCTGCAGCTGACTGGGTGTCCGTGTAGGAGATGAGGTTTCTGGAGAGGGCTGAGGAGTACTGTGGAAGGTTTAGTCGCAATGTAGCACACTGTTTGAGATTTGGGGGAAGGCTATGGAGGGTTGGAGGTTCTTCAGCAGGCTAGGAGGCAATGTGGGATGTATGGGGGAAAACACAAGGAGAGAGGCGCCCCTGGGTGCAGATATATGACAGGTTTAATGACACTTAGTACAGGCAACTCACACTTTTTTAAAGTAAAAAATAGGCATGAACAGGTCCCAGCATGAGGGTGATCTGGTGTCATCAGTGCGTTGATCCGATCTTGCGAGGAGAGGGCACGTTGCTCCATAACACCACTGATGGAAACAAGCCGGCCGCGGTGGAAAACTCTCAAAACGAGGCTTGGAGCGTAGATGGTTAGCAGGCGAGGAGGGATGCTGTCACTGAAAAGCGACGCGTTTCTTGAGCGTGCGTGCTGCGGATAACACAGCAGTTGCGCTCCTTTTTAAAGCTAGTATATGGGATTAAGGAGCTGCAATATAAAGTGTAATATATAAGTAATTAATTTATGATCTATCACACTGTGGGATAACCATCATTCTAGTCCTTTGCACCTTTACTTGTATAAAGGATGTTAGGGGGAACACTGTGGAGGCTGAGGGCTCTAAGTGGACCTGTGGGCTACCATGGGAAGTTGGGGGCACTATGGGAGCTGGGAGAAACTGTGAGAGGTTAAGGAATCTGCAGTTGGCTGGAGGCTTAGGATAGGGATAGCCATAGCCGGTGCTGGCTTCCATTGCCTGTCTTGTGTCCTCATAGAGGTGACTGTTCCCTTATTCATGCAGGATGGTACAGTCACTGCTAGTTCACTTAAATTAAATTACAGGAAAGGATAAAAACACTTGTACGCTAACCTGTTGCTAAACTCTAATATAACCCAATCTTGTTTTCCATAGTGGTTTCCAGGGACTTGGTCTAGTAAATTCTTCCATAAAATCCCGGAACCAAATTTATGTGTTTCATAAAACAGCACTGCTCTTCATTAAAGCTGAACTCCGGGATAAGAAAATCTTGTCTAAATCCATTCCTCATGTATAGTCTTCCATGTGCTTTGTGTATTTGTTCCAGATCTGTGCACTAATCCAGTGTGAGATTTCCTGTAATAAAGACCGCTCACTGCTGCTCTCTCCTTGTGCAGGGTGACTGGTCTTGTCTCCACCCCCTTCTGTAGCTTCCTGAAGTGGGTGGAGCCTGCTGACCCTTCCCACGGCTCTGCTATCTCGATGTGCAGGGTGATTGTTCTTGTTAGTGCCTCCTCCTGTTGTTTTCTGTAGTAGGTGAAACCTGCTGAACCCCTTCCACAGCTCTGTTCTCAGCACAGGCTGTACGTAACACAGTTATGATGTCACTGCTACTTGTACAAGGTAATAACTGGGTTTGCAAAGGCATTTGGGGCACACAAAGTGGATTTATATTCTTTGTAGTTATCAAGGAGTATATTTAAACCCTTGGAGCTGGTGCCTCCTGGCCCTTTAAGGGGTTTGGAATGCCGGCAGGTGGGGCAGGGTTTATGATCATGCACAGTTACTGGCTAACGAAAAGCTCCCAATCGCTACTTGCGATCGGGACTTTTCCAATCATGTGCCCGTTGTGACAGCCAATCATGGTGGGGAGCACATGATCAAAAAGCTTTCCGTTAGCCGCCAGTAACTGTGCTGGGAGCGCACAGGGCGTGCGCTCCCGGCACAGCTGTATTCACACCAATTCAGGCAAATATTTGTGGCCGCTCTGCGCCAAGGCCAACCCGCCAAGAGGCCGTATGTGTGCGGCCGGCAGGTTAAATAATATTTGTGTGATTGGAGTTCATCTTTACAGGATACATTAACTTTCACACAAGGCGCACGTATCCTTTCTGATGGCCGGTATGTTGAACTGATGCCTTCTAGTTAGTTTATTAATTTTTAGTGCCACTATTACTTTTTGAAGCAGGTCTGTTATCTTTTGGCACTGACAGCTTCAGTTGTCTATAAGATAAGTATTCTGTAGAATGGATCAAAGCAGTGTTAGGAATTAGATTAGTGTTAGGACCAAGGGTCAAGAGGGTAACATTAGGTTTCATGAGTATATGTAACCCCCTAACTGGCAAATTCCATTCCTGCTGCTCCATCACACAGCCACTGAGCTCTGTATGCAAGCAATCAGATATTCATTTGGGAGGTTTTGATACATTCCGTATCCGGAACCCCGAAAATCGAATTTCAGCCCCTGATTTAACCCCCGAAATACGTTGACATTGTCAAGAATAAAGGTTATATGGAGTTTTGAACAAATCATTTGACACTCTGTTTCCGAGACTGTTCCGAAAATGATGAAACATTCTGCTACTGTGTAAGAGGGAGGGGGGAAGAAACCAGGGAGAAACTGTTATTTTAACGGTTGAAGGTCTGCTTTAAACACAGCGTATCATAAAAAATTGCCACAGTTATTACTTTAGATAACCTTGTAGGCAGGTTGAAAATGTGTATAGCTTCGAAAAATTGCCACATTTCCTACTTTAGATAACCTTGTAGGCAGGTTGAAAATTTTGGCCCCAGGACGACGTCATCTGTGCCAAAACACGTAGAGAGGAGCGACGTGCTGACGTCACCGCATTTGCTCCAGGACCACAGGCTGCATTTTCATCCGGCCGGCTTGTTTTTTACCTGCAAGTTTTACTTTCTATTGATGTAAGTGCAACATCTTTTTTTACCTTAATAAACCTTCAGATTTTTCACTATGGAGGTTTTATTTTTTCTTTGAACCCCTCTGTGATCGAGTCCATTGCGCAGTGGAGGCTTAATAGCGTGATCTCCCTGGATGATCAAAGACCCTGGCTGGGTATATAGCCACAAGTGTCTTAGACCTCCCGTAATAGGAGGTCTTAGGAGCTGGTAAGCGGCCATTTTATGAGGTGGAGGTGTTTCTCTGAACTGTCACGATTTCTTGGTGAAATTATCTATGATTAAGGGATCCTTCGGATATCACGTCACTATATGGACTTTCTTGCGTTTTATACAAATAGAATTTCTTCATCAATTATTTACATTTTTATTTTAGCACAGTTTATATTTGATCCATTGAAAATGTGTATAGCTTAGATAGCCAAGTTGGGGAAAGGATTAATTGTGTTTAGCTCAGTTCCTAGGCTTTTGGTCCTGGCTGGCCCATCTGGGATATAAAAGGGGTGGCAGCGTAGGCCTGAGAGGGAGAGAACTGGAGCGGGGATGCGGGTACCCGTGGGTTCCAGTGTTGTAGGCTTTTCGTGGCACCGCTGAAAGAACCAGGAATTGCGGAAGACATCCAAGTCATGGACTATGTCATAATGGACTTTCACAAAGGTAATCCTGGGCCACTACATTATGCTAGTTAGGATCAACATTGTGTTCAGTAAAGTTGTATTAACCGTTCTGAGCCTGGTCTGAAGTTACTCAAAGAGGTGCAGGTTGGTTCTGGTGTACAAAGAACCTGGATCTGTAAAGCACTATGGGGTATGAAGTAATACCATTACAAAAAGGGTTAACTCAGAAAGAAAAGGAAGAGTAAAGCAGTTGAAAAGAGTAACCAAGCACAGTTCAAGACACTAAAGCAACCAGTCATTAGGCATGGTACCTGGTAAGAGTGACAGGTCCTCCGGTAGTGAGGGGCTGGATGTTCTGGCTCCCTCCCCAGCTGATGGTATCCAATAGCAACCGGATACAAACCTGCGTTATGGAGACCCATGGCCTGGTCATGTAGTGTCTGATCTGGGGGTGCAGTAAAACAAAGCCAGAGGGCATACTGTCAGCACACATTAGAGTTCCCCTCTTCACATCTGAGTCATCACATCACAACAGAGTTATCTGTCCCCCTTCACAAATATTCACTGTGGATGCTTACATAAACATTGCCCATAGATGAGACAGAGAGATACAAAGTAACATTGTTTATAAACATTGTCCATTGGTGAGTTACAGAGATACAAAGTAACATTGTTTATAAACATTGTTCATAGGTAAGATAGATACAAAATAACATACTTTTGCATTTACTCTGTTTCTGTTTCATTCATCTGCAGATCAAATTGATGAGCTTTGATCTACCCACACTTACACATTAGAGACTCCTTATCACATCAGGGCCCCCCAGACATCAGAGTTCCCCCCCATTACACCAGAGTCCCCCCCCCCCCACCCCCATCACATCAGAGCTCCCTTTCATATCAGAGTCTCCCCCACCAAATGGAAACAAATGATGTGGTGTGGAAGATGCGGGCTGGGCACTTTGCAGCTATGCTGCCTCTTCATTACCAAGATTGAGCAGTGCTCCCCAGCCCCTCATCAATGTCACTGGTGCTGGGGGGGCATGAATGAAATCTGGGGGAGCCCAGCCTACCCCAACACACCCCTAGAACCCCTGAAGTGGAAGAGTTGTGTGAGGGCACGTATAAAGTCCAGGCTATGTGCTCATCGGGACCCCATTCTGTTACTGAGAGTGAGGTAACAGAGGTACGCTGGACTGGTGGAGTAGGCTTAGGCTCAGCATGTACCTCCTAATGCAAACATACAATGAACAGTGTGTAGTGACACGGGACAAGTCGCTTTTCAGAAGAACTCTGTATTTTATTACACAGTGAAAACTCATCTCTAGGTCAGGGAACTGCTTTAATATTAGATTCATCACGTGACCACAGTCTTGGCCTTGTCTCGGGGATTGATGAGCGCGTTTGGTGCAAGAGGTATCCCATGTGCAGGGTGAGTTGGCCCAGCCCACAATATGGCGTAGTGGAAAAACGGGGCACTTGCTTACAATCTTTTTTAACCCCTTGTTGCACGTCAGTGGTGCTAATTTCCTGCAACCTCTTTTCAACTACTAAACAAACAATAAACAATATTAGGTCTAATACATAGGCTTACATACCCCCGTCCCTTACTAATGAACTACCTCCAAAAAAGGTCCAATGGGCACCAAAAATTGTGCTTTCTTTGCAACCGTTTCCCACCTACATGCACTCTAGTGATGGCTGCATGGCATTTCTCAGGGTGGGCTTCCTGATGGTGACAACCAAGTTTGAGTGGAAGACAGCGCTGGACTGGTGCCGCTCAAAGCTGCCTAGCGGCAAGTTACTGTGTGGAGGGTATAGAAGGAATTGCTTCCAATGGGTTGTATCCCAATCGTAGGTGGTACAAGTGATAGACTCCTCTGGGGTCTAGGGCTGCTACCTTTCTGATAATGACAATGGGGGTGTTACCATAGGGAACACTTGGGTGATTGGATAGGAGCGCCTGATGTCCAAAAAAATTCTCACTTGATGAATTTTATCATTGTTTATTGAAGATCTTCAATATACATTGATAAAATTCATCAGTGAGACTTTTTTTGGACATTGGGCACTCCTCTCCAATCAGGGCCGTCTTTAAGGCAGGGAAAAAGGGGCAGCTGCCCTGGGCCCTATCATTGTTGTGGGGCCCAAAGCAGCTGCCTCATACTTGCCAACTATCCCAGTTTAAATTCCCTTGTCCCTTGAAGTTTTAGTCATGTGCTGTGTCCTGAAATCTCAGTGTGAAATGCTGCCCAGCTCTGCCCTATTGTTGTGTACAGATGACTCACCTTCAGACCCTGTGTTTAAATGTAAATAACCGTCATTAATATGTAAATAACGGGAGCATTCATATGTAAATAGCGGCAGCATTCATATGTAAATAGCTGAGGCCGGCAGCATTCATATGTGAATAAAGGCAGCATTCATATGTATATCATGCCCCTCTGCAGTGAAGAGATGATGTGGTGTAACCTCTAGCAACCAATCAGTGAGCAGTATTACTGTACAGTAATCTCTAGCAACCAATTAACAAGAAGAAATCAAGTGCGGTAACCTCTAGTAACTAATCAGTGAGCCGTAATGTGTGCTGTAACCTCTAGCATCCAGTCAGTAAGTGGTAATGATATGCTGTAACCTCTGGCAACCAATCGCAATCACTGCCTGATCTGATACAGTACACTGATTTTAAGTCTAGCTGATATTTATTGTATGTCTCAGAGCAGGTGGAGAGCAAAATCGCATGGGGGGGGGGCCCAAGAATTTTTTTGCCCAGGGTCCAATCAACATTAAAGACGGTCCTGTCTCCAATCACCGAAATGATGGTGACAATGGCAGAACCGACCTCAGCATTGGCACACAGGGGAGCAATTCAGAGACAGGGACAGAGCGTTGTCACCCCATAATAGGCCAAAAGAACGGTCTTCGTTCTAAAGGTGAACTAACCTGCAAATATCTCCGTCACCCCTCTGGACCCTTCTACACATAGCGGCCAAGACGCCCCATGCTGCCAGTGTAGCTGCAGGTAGTGTCCATCATTGTCCATCAGTGTCCATCATAATGCTTGCAATGGCAAGCGCTTATTGATCAGGTGACCGTGCTGACCAAAAAAAATTGCATCTGAGACTTCTAAGGTGAGAAACCTTTCTCATTGGTGAGTACAGTGACGTGAGCATTATTGATGATACCTTTGGCAATCCCTCTAATGAACAGCATAAAGGTCCTTTATTGAGTAGGTTAAAAGTTATCACGATACAAAGAAAACATTGACGTGTTTCTGCCCCTGGGGGCCTTAGTCATAGCTTACACGAGCATTATGCTGGATACTCATTCCGGGGCTATGTATTGTGGTATACGGACCACTACAAAGGCAGCATGAGGCCCCACATCTGCTATATGCAGGGTGGTCCAGAGGGGTGGCCGGGAAATTTGCAATCAGTTCACCTTTTATTTTATTTTCGTGAAAAGGTGACCCTACCCTTGCAGTTTGAAAAATGCTGAAAAATATTTTTGAAATTTTATTAACGTGTTAAAGATTAGACCAGATTTCAGTCATTGGATTGACATATGGTAATAAAATGTTTGAATGGCGTTTCCCAGATAAAGGTCCTCACTTTTTTCCATCATGTATACAGTTAAAAAATAGAAAGCCGCTTTAGCTGAAAAGCATTGTGGGAAAACTGGAATCTATCCAGCTCTGCCTGCTGTGCGAGCCAAGTGCACCTCGCACGTCTTGGTATGAAAGCTTCATCATTCCTCCTCTCTCTGTATTCAGAGCACAGATGACTTCTCAGAAAAAGCAAACAGATTAGAGGGACTCAGAATGCATTCCTATACCCTGTGTGCAGGGGAAACATTGTATAAGCAGACCCCCAAAAACAAAGACTTTTTAAATGATACCCTAGATACACGCTAATTTTGGAATTTGCATCATGACTACACTACATACAGCGTATGCCCCAGAAAGATAATTCATGATTTACTGTCTGACTTAAAGTCCATGATTTCCTCTTCCTTTCACCATTCACCCTTTAGAGCAGGGGTCTCCAAACTTCCTAAAGAAAGGGCCAGTTTACTGTCCTTCAGACTTTAGGGGAGCCCACTGTGGCCATTGGGAGTAGATAATGTCTCAGGCTTGGTGGTCATTCATAGCACCCCTGTCAGTAGGAGGAGGAATAGTGCCCCATAATTGGTATCAGTGGGAGGAATAGTGCCCCATCATTGGTATCAGTAGGGGGAATAGTGCCCCATCATTGGTTTCAGTAGGGGGAATAGTGTCCCATCATTGGTGTCAGTGGGAGAAATATTGCTCCATCATTGGTATCAGAGTAAGAAGAGGGAGGAATTATGCCCCACTGTTGTGGGAGGAATAGTGCCTCGTATCAGTGGAAGGAATAGCTTCCCAAGGCTCAGATACAAGCAAGCAAAGGGCTACATCCGGCCACAGTTTGGAGACCACTGCTTTAGAGAAGAGGTTCCTAACCTTTTTACCATGACAAATTCCCAACGGATTGCCTAATCCACAAATCCCATTTACCAGACATCATCATCACCAGTCCTTTCAGGTACTAGGAGTGAAGGTCGGGTTCTTCAATAACATAAGTTTGAGATTCACCTCCCTGGCAAATTTATGTGTAGATCCACCACCTAGGACAGGGTTTCTCAACCAGGGTTCCATTGAACCATAGAGTTCCTCCAAAAGTTTCCAGTGGTTCCTTAGGCAATGAGCAGTATCTTAATTATTGTTAAAAAAAAAATCCAGCCTGTGCTCTTTGTCTCTAGTAAATTTGGGCCTAGCCCACTCATAAAATTGTCCCACTGCTGACCAATTTTACACTATTGTATTATCTGTGGACGAAAATTCTTGTAGTAAAACACCTGCCTGTACTCTTTATCTCTAGTAAATTGTGGCCAGTTCTCCATCATTAAAATATACTGCTGTTGAAATAACTTTATACTGCAGTAACATCTGTGGTCTGCCCACATGAAAGGTGTGGCTACCATGGATAGAGTGGTAGAGGGGGGATATTTTGGTGGCTACCCATGACATTATCTCTTGGGATACCTTATAAGCTCATAGGTCTCATAGTTATCTGCCTGCATAAAAGGGGGATAAGGGGTACAATAATTTTGGTGGGTACTCATGACATTTTCTCTTGGGAAACCTTATAGCCTCATTGGTCTCATAGTGATTTACCCATTTGAAGGGTGGGTGGCTACCATGGATAGAGGGGTAGAGGAATGTTGGTGGGTACCCATGACATTATCTCTTGGGAAACCTTACAGTCTCATAGGTCTCATAGTAATTTGCCCACATGAAAGGTGGGTGGCTACCATGGATAGAGGGGTAGAGGGGGATAAAAGGGCAAATGAATTTTGGTGGGTACTCATGACATCTCTAGGGAGAACTTTTAGCCTCATAGGTCTCATAGTAATTTTCTCACATGAAAGGTGGGTGGCTACCATGGATAGAGGGGGGGGATAGAGGGGTAGAGGAATTTTGGTGGGTACCCATGACATTATCTCTTGGGAGACCCCCATAGCCTCATACTAAAGGTCTCATAGTGATTTGCCCACATAAAAGGTGGATGGCTACCATATTTAGAGGGGGATAGAGGGGTAGATTAATTTTGGTGGGTACTCATGACATTCTCTCTTGGGAGACCTTATAGCCTCCTAGGTCTCATAGTGATTTTCCCACATGAAAGGTGGGTGGCTACCATGGAGGTTTGGTGTGTCTTTTTGATGAGTTTAATGGCAGTTATGCAGTCTGCTTGGAAGTGAGTAGTAGGTGTTAATTGTCTAAACCTGTGGGTATACAAGGGTGTGTCTGGGAGTATTCGATTCTTGATAATTTTCTGCTGAGCATGAAATGCATATCATTTGCTTTTCTCAGACCTCCACATTTCTCAATTTATATCTATAGTTATGCAGCATAATCCAATGGGTGTTTTATAAATGTTGTCATCTATCTTCTATGGAATTAACATGGAGCTCAAAAATTATGTTAAGTTATTATATTTCAAATGGAAATCATGAACCCAATTGATTTTAATTCAATCTTATTTTATTTGTTTATGCAATGAAACGACAGAAAAAGACATACATTGTCTTAAACATTACAAACATTAATAGGATACATCCTCAACAGGCATCATGTGTGTCAGAACAGAGCAGGGCTAAGTACCATCAGATGAAGGTATACACAAACCTATTTGGAGAGTATGAAGTAGGGTCACTCAATGGGTTATAGGTAGTAGGTAAATTGAAGCCCTGGTACGTTATCCTACTGGGTTCTTAGAGGTGTATTTATGTGTAGAGAAAAGAGAAAGAGTCAGAGTCAGGGGCAAATAGTAGGGGTACACAGATAGGGGACAGGGATCAGAATCACTCCATCAAGGTCAGAGAGTGGTCTCGTCCAGGGCACACTCCGCCCAAGGGATAAACTCCGAGGAGTACCGAAACACGGACCACGAAGTCCATGTGAGAGAGAACTGTTCACTTTTGTCATTTTCCTCCGCCACCAGGCGCTCAAGGTCCCTAATGCGGTCCACCTCAACAGCCCAATCCCCCAGGGAAGGCATGGTTGCCGTTCTCCAATGACGGGGAATCACTACCCTGACCGCCGCCAGAAAGTGTCGCAAGACATCATTTCTGATGGATTTAAATGATCCTGGGATAATAGACAAGAGAGCCACCTCAGGTGAAGGGTGGATAGAGGTCGCCATCAATTTGCAGTAGAGTGTGAAAATCCACTGCCAGTACTTCCGCACAGGAGGGCACTCCCACCAGATGTGGAGCATGGTTCCCCGGGAGCCGAGGCACCGCCAGCAGGCATCCGACACCTCCGGATTGAAGTGGTGAAGAGTTGATGGACATCTGTACCAACTTGTTAACAGTTTAAACCCCTTCTCCTGGGTCTTGGTGGCTATGGACAATTTGTGCGTCAGGGTAAAACATTTCTGCCAGTCAATAGGGGAGATAGTGTGACGGAGGTCTGTCTCCCAGGCCACCGTAAACGGTGGGAGGCCAGGGGAGTAAACATCGAGCAGAAGGGAGTATAGTTGCGATACAACATGCGTTGGAGGTTCCACCTGCAGGAGCAGTTCCTCGAATCCCGTCGGTTCAGCAAGAATGTCTGTAATAGATGGGAAAGTCCGGATGTAGGAGGCAGTCTGTTGCCTCCGAAGCCACTGCATGGGGTGACGGGAGGTCAGACCGGTAGAGGTATCTGACCTCAAAGTGGGGTCTGCACGAAGGACCTGGGCAAGTCGCCTATGATCCTCTCTTCGCCATGGTCCGAATCTTGCTACCGACATAGCTGGCGGAAAGGCCGGGGTCCCAAAGAAGGGAGTCATAGGCCCCATGCGGTTTGATAAGCCCCTTCTGGACAGCATGCGATCCCAAATCTGGATCGTTTGATGGGTAAGGTCATTAAGAGGGCCCGAACCCCCCCGTACCGTAGGCAAGGTCCAGGGGAGAGCGGAGAGCTCAATTGGGCTCATGTGGCTTTCCAACTGAACCCAAAGCTTGGTTGAAGAATGATGGAACCAATCTAGTATGCGGGTGAGCACCGCTGCTTTATGGTATAGGGAGGCATCTGGGGCTCCAGCCCCCCCCCCCCCGAGCCTTTGGAAGAGAAAGTGTTTCATACCGTATCCTGGGACGGGCCGCATTCCAAATAAATTTGGAAAACAGTTGGCGTATTTTCTTAAAGTACGAATTAGGTATGTGAATAGGGATGGTCTGAAACAAATACAGGAACCTAGGGAGAACATCCATTTTCAGGGCATTCACTCTACCTAGCCATGAGAGCTGTTTGGACGCATAATTGATTAAATCTGCCTGGGTCCTAAGAAGTAGGGGGGCAAAGTTCAAGGAAAAAAGTTGGGAAGCATCCGCCGGTATTTGAATTCCGAGATACCTTATGGAGGAGGAACCAGTTTTGAAGGGGAAAGAAGACGATAGTCTTCGCAGGGCCGACGTAGGCAGAGATATGTTGAGGATTTCCGATTTATTGTAGTTGACCTTGAAGTTGCTAACTTCTCCAAATTTCCGAAACTCCTGCAATACCAAGGGCAAGGATGTGTGAGGGTGTGTCACGAACAGGAGCAGATCATCTGCAAAGAGGGCAAGTTTAGTATGTGTGGGCCCGACTGCTATGCCTTGGATAGAAGAATTGTTACGTAGAGCAATAGCTAGGTGTTCCATAGTGAGAACGTAGAGGAGGGGGGACAGTGGGCATCCCTGTCGCGTCCCGTTAGATACAGAGAAGGCTGGAGATAGCGAGCCATTTAGTCTAATCCTAGCATATGGAGAGGAGTAAAGGGACATTATTCTCGCCATCATATTGGTTCCCACGCCTATTTGTTGCAGGGATAGTCGAAGGAACTGCCAGTCTACTCGGTCGAATGCCTTCTCGGCATCGACTGTTAAGAGGCATAGTGGGATATCGTGGGACCGGGCATAGTTGGTTAAAAGAAGGGTCTTCAGGGTATTGTCCCTAGCCTCATGGCCACTCACAAAGCCGACCTGGTCTAGGTGTATTATCCCAGGCAACAATGGTTGTAATCTATTGGCTAGGATTTTAGCAAAGACTTTCAAATCGACCCCAATCAAGGAGATCGGCCTATAGCTTGCACAAAGAGTGGGGTCTTTGCCTGGCTTTGGGATGAGGGATATGTGAGCCTCAAGTGTTTGTGGAGGGAACACTGAACCCTCCGACAAAGAGTTGAACACCTTAGTTAGAAAGGGCGTGAGGAGGGCGGCAAAAAGTTTGTAGAACTTAGGAGTAAAGCCGTCTGGGCCCGGGCTCTTTCCACTCGGTGTACCCGCTATGGCTTTGGTGACTTCGTCTTCTGTGATTGAGGTTTCCAGATCAGCGATGACGTCATCGTCTAACGTAGGGAGCGCGGTTTCCAATACATATGACATCTGGTCCTCCACCCCGGAGGAAGGGGAACTTGTCCCTTGAGTCTTAGGGATATTGTACAGGGACTGATAAAAGTCCCTGAATTCCCCCGCCATCTTAGTGGGTGAGGATACCATTTCCCCCTGTGCCCCCCGAATATGAGGCACAAAGGCGGAGGTTGTTTTTGGGTGCAGGGAGCGAGCCAGTGGCCTACCACATTTATCTCGAAACTTATATTGATGGAAAGTGAGCTTATCTGCATATGTACGTGCAGAGGCTTCATAAAGTTCTCTAAGTTGTGATCGTGCCCTAGAAACGTCCGCCAGCATTGTCACTGTCGGGGATCGTTTGTGCTCAGTTTCTAAGTTTCTAAGCGTTTTATTTGCTGCCTCTATGGCGGCTGAGCGCTCCTTTTTAAGACGCGTACCCATTTGGATAAAGGTACCACGTAGGACAGCCTTAAGTGCCTCCCATTGAAAGGGCAACGATGTCGTATCCAAAGCGTGGTCCGCAAAAGAGTTAGAGATTGTATCTGAAACCCTTGTCACACATTCCGGGTTCGTAAGCAGCGAATCGTTCAAGCGCCATGACCATTCCCTAATCGGAGTGGAAGGGAGCGAGAATGTCATGTGTATAGGAGAATGGTCAGACCAGACCATTGGGTCTATGGTGCATTCCGGGGACCAGTCCAGGCAGCTATGGTCACTCATTAGGTAGTCTATGCGACTATAGGTGTGATGAACATGGGAGAAGTGGGTATAGTTACGGACCATGGGGTACAGCACTCTCCAAACGTCCACCAGACGCAGATCGTATAATGCCCGTTTCAGAGCCCTCAGTTTGGGGAAGGAGATACACGATCGCGAGGTGGAGGAATCTAAAAGTGGTTCAAGAGGGGTGTTAAAATCTCCCCCCAATATGAGCTTACCCTCCCTGAATCCTGACAAAATCCTCATGTATTGTAACGCGGCCGATACTTGATTAACATTAGGAAGGTAAATGTTAGCTACTGTAAATTTGGTACCCCATAACACGAATTTCACAAAAACATACCTCCCCTGGGGGTCCGAGAGATGGTCAAGCACCTCTATAGGGAGCGTCTTATGGAAGGCCACAGACACTCCCTTGGCTTTCTGGGTTGGGCTAGTGCTGTGGAACCACCTGTTGAAGTATCTGTTGGAACAGGAAGGGGTGGAGGCAGAGTGAAAATGTGTCTCTTGGAGAAGAAGCACATTGACTTGGCGTTTGTGCATTTGATATAGGATTTGTCCTCTTTTGGAGGCAATATTGAGCCCATTGACATTGTAGGAACAGAATTGTAACCTAGGGTGAGAGGTCACTGTGCGGGCCATGATGGAGCGATGGGGGGGGGGGGAGGGGGGGAAGGAGAGAGAGAAGAAGAAAAAAAAGAAAAGCGGGGAAGAAAAAAAGGGGGGAAACACAACAGGGGAGGAAGAGAGAAGGTAGAGCGAGGCGGGGGAGAGATTGAACGTAGAGAGCACCTGGGGAAGGCGGCTCAAGAATACTAAAGTGTGCGCAAAAACGTAACACTTCGTGAAATATCACGTAGTAGGCACTAACTGTGCCAATCCTATTTAGGGGGAGAGAACGGGGTTAGAACAGCTGAGTTGTGATCCCGACAACCTAACAGGCATATATAACATAACTGTAAGTGTAACACACCCAATGACCGTGGCATCCAATGCTCAACTGCCTAGTCACTAAAGGGCAGAGTGTCAGACTAATACCATTGGTACGCTGGAGTGTAATAAACAGTCTAAAATTACATAGAAAAATAACATCAACGTAGAACAAGGCGTACACAATCTGGTGACAGAATAAAGGCACAGGTATTCCCGCGTAAGCATGCGAGGGTTGGAAGCACCAATTACTACATTTATAGCAGCATTAACTATGATAGTTGTCACGGCTTAGCTCAGATATCTGTGTAAACGCACAGAAGGTGTCAGTGATAAGGCCAGTCAGTCCCAAGCTCCAGGGACATAGATGTCCAGAGCCCGAGGGAAGACCCGGAGGTCCCCGGACAAGCCAAAGGGCTATGCCCGGGAAACACCAAGCCAGCCAGTAGAGCCAATGCCGTGAAAGAACATATCAACACCACCGACCGCCTTTCCAAAGCCCCCGCAAGCACAACCGCACCAGCTGAGGGCAAGGAAACATTCTCCGTGCCAAGCGAGACAACTAAACCGTCAGCAGCACTTAGATAACAAAGTGAGCAAGAGTCAGCGGGGTGGATACGCAAGTAAAACCGTGAGTACAAAACAAAATAGAGAAAACAGTAGGCAAACCTGGCCGGAGTCTCATAAAGGAACTGTAGTCACCTGGTGGACTAAAGGACATATCAAAAAAGAACCATTTCAGGTCTCGGACGACAGAATCTGGATCAGTCTTCTGGTGACGTGGCTCGCCGTACTCTAGGACCGGAAGGTACCGATCTAGACTGTGGGCGTCCTCGACGCTGTAGAGGAGGGCCCGGTAGCCGCTGACGGTCATCTGGGGGGTCCAACCAGTTCGGGATGACAATAGGGTCCCGGTCCAGGAACAGGAAGAAGGTAGGAAGCTGGTCCGGGTCTGACAGCACAAATTTGTGGTTATCTTCTCGGGTCACTTTGATGCTGAAGGGGTGGCCCCAAGTGTACGTGGCGCCTACTTGGCGAATCAAGTCCAGCAGAGGACGGACCGCTCGCCGCATGTACAG
The DNA here is from genome assembly GCA_029206835.1 of Rana muscosa. Lineage (NCBI taxonomy): Eukaryota > Metazoa > Chordata > Amphibia > Anura > Ranidae > Rana > Rana muscosa. Next base: position 333,836,486 of record CM055125.1, on the reverse strand, counting down.
CGTGTTGCGGGAGAGGTCCGGGTAGAGGTGTATAGGTGATCCGTGAAAGTCCAGTGGCCCCAGGCGCCAGGCCTTGCGCAAAATTTCTTCCTTCAAGGTATAGTAGTGCACCCGGCAAAGTACGTCACGAGGGCGGTCCCTGCGGTCACCCCCCATGCCTCCCACTCTATGCACTCTGTCCAATTCAATGGGAGATGTAACTTCCCTGCCCAGGACCTGATTGAGGATAGCGATGACAGTGGGTTTGAGATCGGCACCTGATGTAGCCTCCGGGACCCCCTGCAGCCGGATGTTGTTCCTGCGGCTCCGGTTCTCACTATCTTCTATCCGGAGCTGGTGTTGCCGTAGACGGGAGAGGTGAGCCGTAGATGCATTTTCAAGCGCCTTTATGCGGGCTGAATGGTCCTCCTGGGTGGTGGCCATAGCAGAAACCGTGACCTCCGACGCGGAAACCCGTTGTTTGAGGGCATTCAGTTCAACATGGAGAGACGTTTCCATTTTGGAAGCCCAGGAATCAAAGTCAGCTCGGAAAGCAGAAAGTACGGCAGCGGATGTGGAGCCCTGGGAGAGCATCTCTGCTGAGGCCGTGTTCACGCTAAGAGTAGCGGGATCCATCGGAGGGGTCGGGTGTACACCTGGGCCGGTCCCACCGACAGAGAAAGCTGCTGCAGCCGGGGGAGGAGGTGTTGGTTTGCCTGGAGTTCGGGCTGATGAAGCCCTGTCTTTCCCTGTACGGGAGTCCTGTGAGGCTGTGCGTAGCAGGTACCGTTGGATATTACCTGGTTGCAGTGCAGCGGAATCAGTAGAGGTAGAGCTGGAAGCCGCCATCAGCAGATTGGGCGTGATTGGTTGGGAACGCAGCCTGCGGTCGTCGGGAGAGCACAATGCTCAGCAGTACATGTCTTCAGCCGTCCATCCTCAGCCACGCATCCCCATAGGTGGAGTGGAAGAACAGAAAGTGCGACCCGTGTCGTACATGGGAATAGACGCTTGCTTTGCTGCTACTGACGTCTTGGAGCAGGCGCAGGGGAGTGCCGTGTTTGCGTTACAGGACAGCGGTACGGCAGCCTGGGCAGCACTGGCGGCTGAGGAGGGGGCAGAGCAAGGCTAGTGGCAAGGGGGAGCACGGAGTCCGGGTGGAGCAAGATGGCCACTACACTGCTTGCTAGTCTGTGACTGGAGGGTTACGGGGAGGGCCAGATGAATGAGGTGGAGGCCCAGCCGCCCCGTACACCAGAGTAATCAGACCTTGATGGGTAGGGCAAAGCGGTTTTAAACGGGCAAGGGGGGACCCAGCAGTCCTATGGTCGGGTATAGCAAGATGGCCGCCCCTCGAACCTATGGGGTCAGGGCTCCCACCGAGTGCTCCTTTCTGACTGCCAGCTGGGGAGGGATCAGCCTACTTCTGGTGCCTTTTACTCTGCCCCCGCCCTGCTTACCCCGTGCGAGATGGTGCTTTGTGCTGGATGTTGCTCTGGGTGTATTGGGAGCAGCAAGATGGCCGCCGACTTCCAGGAGTAGGCCGAAGCCGCGGACTTTCCTAGAACTGGCCGCCGCGGGTGTGTCAGGCCGAACGTCCCGGGATCCCTCAGGTATGTAGACCAGACCAGTGCAGACACACTTGCGGCCGATCCGCCCGCCGCACACTCCGCCGACCGCAGCACTTTAGGCCGGAGGATGCTGCTGTTCCTGCAGGCCGCAAGATGGCGGCCAGGCCCCGGAGCCGACCACAGGCCGAAAAGAAGACCGAGGGGGTTCCCTAAGAGTCAAACACCTCCATCCAAGCCTGGATGGAGATGTAGAATGTCCGTGGGGTATCCGGAGACCCTCCGGGAGGCGGTGGAGGCTTCGTGGGCCCCAAGATGGCGTCGGGCCTGGGCTGTGTAGAGCAGGCCTGGTAGTTGCCGCACGGCCGGCCCGGAGTCACAATTCAGGCTGGGTTGCAGGTATGGAATCCTCAGGAACGACAGGGGAAGAGTTGGAGCAATTTCCAGTGGATTAGGAGCGAGGATGGCTATAGATTGAGGGTGCAGTTGTGGAGCTCAATGTCTGCACGTCCTCCTCAGTCGGCTCCCGGACACGCCCCCCAACCCAATTGATTTTAACTGTAGTTATTACTATGACTAACCATAGATGATTGGATCTCATTTTAGAAGACCATTCATGGAGAATTCCAGAAAATGTATTAGGGTTCATTGCACCAAATACATACACTCTAGCATATTTTAGATGTATTTTGTATGTGTTAAAGGCTTACAATATTTTTTTTCTCACAACTGTATCTAAGCACTGTGAGTTAAGTCCAACTAGGTGTTTGACGTCTCCTAGACTTCTCTCAATTCTCTCTGCTGAGAGACACTCAAGGATCTAAGAGGAGAGAAGCACACAGAGCAGCTATGAGCCTCTCTCCCCTCTGTTGCCCATTCACAGAAGCCTTGGTAGTTTGTGAATGAGTTCACATAATACCAAGGCTTATGTGATTGAGGAGGAGGGGAGGGAAGGGCATAACAGCTGCAGCGACTCTACCATTGAAGAAGCAGAAATCAGAAAGACCACTGACTGGTGCGCAGTCATGTTGGAACAGGAAGGGGGTCATCCCCAAACTGTTCCCACAAAGTTGGGAGCATGAAATTGTCCAACATTTCTTGGTATGCTGACGCCTTAAGAGTTCCCTTCAATGGAACTAAGGGGCCAATCCCAACCCCTGAAAAGCAACCCCACATCATAATCCCCCCCTCCACCAAATGATTTGGACCAGTGCACAAAGCAAAGTCCATAAAGACATGGATGAGTGAGTTTGGGGTGGAGGAACTTGACTGGCCTGCACCTGACCTCAACCCGATAGAACACCTTTGGGCTGAATTAGAGTGGAGACTGCGAGCCAGGCATTCTCTTCCAACATCAGTGCCTGACCTCACAAATGCGCTTCTGAAAGAATGGTCAAACATTTCCATAGACACACTCCTAAACCTTGTGGAAAGCCTTCCCAGAAGAGTTGAAGCTGTTATAGCTGCAAAGGGGGGGGGGGGGGGCAACTCAATATTGAACCCTATGGACTAAGACTGTGATGCCATTAAAGTTCATGTGCGTGTAAAGGCAGGCGTCCCAATATAGTGTATGTGTGATTATCAGGTGTCCACAAGCATTTGGCTGTTGTGTATGTTGCATCATACATCCAATTTTGCTTCCTCATGCAAGATACTGCTCACACCAACAGGACACTCCACAAAGTTTTTATTTGGCAACTCAACGTTGGATTGTTTGAAGAGGAATTCATAAGGATTATGAAAAAGGTCAATGTTATTTCCCTTCCCAGATGAGTTGAAGCTGTTATAGCTGCAAAGGGTGGGCCAACTCAATAGTAAACCCTAGGGACTAAGACTGGGATGCCATTAAAGGTAATGTGCGTGTAAAGGCAGGTGTCCCAATACTTTTGGTAATATAGTGTATGCTATTTACCGGCCCCTTCCTTTTCTGAATGAACACAGTGAGTGATCAGTACCGGTCACTCTGTGTTCATTCATAACTGAAGCGTAGTTAACTATGTTTTTACGATGCTTACGTTTATAAATGATGCCTTTGTCTCCTGTTCATTCATCTTCAGTGCATCTAAACCTGCAGAGAAAAGGACTAGGGAATGTGTTTCCTTAGTCCCTTTCTCTGCCTCAAAAGTGAGTCTTCAGGGGTCTGTTAAGACCCCTGAAATGTCACCAAAGCCCCCCAACAGCGTTGTGAAAAAAAAATATATTTAAAAAAAATAATTGTAGAAAAATAATAAAAAAAAAAAAAAGAACAAACCAAATATGTAGCATAATTTAGCCACTCCTACTGTACCCACCATCTCCCTGGTAGGGACCCAAGGGCATTACTTTGCCCAGGGGTCCACGATGCTATTAAGATGGCACTGAACCATAAATTGAGATGTGTGCGACATGCTTACGGTAGAACCTTTCTTATAATCTAGGTGAAATGTGGTTTCAGAACAGGCTTTCTCATAAACCCAACAGACGCGGTGTTTGTACAAACCATCCAGTAACTCCAGTTTTCACATTCATAAACAAAATATATTTACACAGGGACACCTGTTCTTTGTCTACTTGGCACGGTATTTCCAGCAAAGGTATTGCTGAGAACAATTACAAATATATTTGTGCAATAAAACATTTTACTCACAAACATCATTTCATATTCTGTCAGGGGATCAAGTGTTTACTGATAGACTCAGGCAACTTGCTGAATCATACAGTATAATATGACTGCAGTCTAAAAAAAAAAAAAAAAAAGACCAAGATGTATTCAATCATAAAGAAAGCTTCAAAGTATTAAAAAACATTAAAAAAGTGACTTATACTGCAATACTCACCTACAACCTGGAGCTGTCCCAAATAGTACTTCTTTTCCACCACAAGATGTCCTCAGTCTCCCGGGTTGAATGACGGCTAGCAATATTCAACCCACTACCACTAAGCCCAGGCTGTCATGGACCCGCCCCTCACCTGTGACTGGACAGTGAAGGAGAAGTGGTGATGAATAGAGATGGGCCGAACACCCCCGGTTCGATTCACACCAGAACTCCAGAACAGAGAAAAAGTTCTGACCTGAACGGCGAACCCTATTAAAATCTATGGGACCCGAATTTGAAAAATCAAAAGTGCCCATTTTGAAGGCTTATAAGCAAGTAATTGGCCATAGAAAGGGTATGGGGACTCGGGTACTGCCCTGGGGTACATGTATCAATGCACACTTTTTATAAAAAAAAAGATAATTTTACAGGAGCATTCATTTTCATGATGCTTAGGCCCCTTTCACACTGAGGCGTATTTCAGGCGTTTTTGCGCTAAAAATAGCGCATAAATAACGCCTGAAATACTCCTGCCCCAGCATTCTCAATGTGAAAGCCCGAGGGGCTTTCACACTGAGGCGTTGCGCTGGCAGGAGACAAAAAAATCTCCTGCAAGCCGCATCTTTGGAGCGGTGAAGAAGCGGTGTGTATACCGCTATTTTACTGCTCCTTGCCATTGAAATCAATGGTACACCGCGGTAATACCGCCCGCAAACCGCGGCTATAGCCGCGGTTTGCGGGCGGTATTAACCCTTTTTCGGCCGCTAGCGGGGGTTAAAACCGAACCGCTAGCGGCCGCATATCGCGGTAAAACACGACGGTATAGGGCGCTGAAAATCGCGCCGCTATACCGTCACCACATATGCCCGCCCCAGTGTGAAAGGGGCCTTAAAGTGCAACAATAAAAATAATAAATTCCTTTAGATATAGTGCCTGGGGGGTCCCCTTAGTCTGCCTGTAAAGTGGCGCTTCTGTAGCATGTATACAACCTGCTGCAGCAAAAATATATAAAATTTCTAAAGAAAATAAATGAATGACATTTAAATTGCCGGCAATATCATTTTTTTTTTTAAACGGCGTAGGCCACCCCCCCAAATCCATACCAGGCCCTTATCCAAGCATGCAGCCTGGCAGGCCAGGAAGGGGAGGGGAGGAGAAAGCGCCTGCCCTTCCTGAACTATACCAGGCCACATGCCCTCAACATGGGGGGGCAGGTGCTTTGGGGCTATGCCCCCCCCACCCCAAAGCACCTTGTCCCCATGTTGATGGGGACAAGGGCCTCATCCCCACAGCCCTTGGCTGTGGTTGTGGGGGTATGCGGGCAGAGGGCTTAGCAGGAGATATGCCCCCCCCATGTGAATGAGTATGGCCTACCCATTCACCAAAAAAGTGGCAAAAAGTAATAAAAACACAGGGACAATTTTTGACAATTCCTTTATTAAAAAAGAAAAAAACAGCAGTGTATCCCCAATGTAAATCCATTGTCAATCACGTCGCCCGCCGCACTGCTGGACCCAAAAACTAACAAATAAAATGCTCTGCTGTCAACGAAGGAAAATTGCTGAATGCCTGGCTTGCCATTTGACAGTTTTTATATAGGTAAGGGCGGGGCCACCTGGCGATTTCACCTGATGGCACAGCCTCTTGTGACGTCACAGACCCAGCATGCACTGGTCAGTGATGTTACAATGGGCGGTGCCACCAGGTGAGGTCGTCAGGTGGTTCCGCCCCTTACCTATATAAGAACTGTCAAACAGCAAGCCAGGCATTTTGCGGTTTGCCCTACTGGACGGCGGAGGCATTTTTTCCTTTTTCAGGTCTGGTGGTGGTGGCAGCATCGTGATTGACAATGGATCTACATCGGGGGACATTGTTTTTTTATTTTTTACTAAAGGAAGTGTCAAAAACTGTCTCTGTGTTTTTATTACTTTTTGATCAATGGGTAGGGGTATTATGTACCCCATACTCATTCACATATAGGGGGCCGAGATTTGGGGGCCCCATGTTAAAGGGGACTTCCAGGTTTCAAAAAAGCCCCCTGCCCGCAGACCCCCACAACCACAGCCAAGGGTTGTGGGGATGAGGCCCTTGTCCCAATCAACATAGGGACAAGATGCTTTGAGGTGAGGGGACAGGCCCTCGCTCGCCCTCCCCCCTTTCCTGGCCTGCCAGGCTGCATACTCGGATAGGGGTTTGGTATGGATTTTGAGGGGGACCAATGCCGTTTAAAAAATAAATAAATTATAGTGCAAAGATTTGCCCAATTAGGGCTTAGAATGCACTGTGCAGCACAGTTTAGGGCGTTCGGCGGTATAGCTGCAAAGGGTGGGCCAATTCAATATTGAACTCTACAGACTAAGACTGGATGCCATTAAAGTTCATGTAAAGGCAGGTGTCCCAATACTTTTGACAATATAGTGTATATACACATATACATTTGCTGCCTTATCAAGCTATATTTACAGTGTCTGAGCCTGACACTTCAGCATGAGTCGGGAGTCAGAGGTCATAGTAAGTCTGATAGCTACTCTCCTGTCAAATGTCTCACCTTGTCCAATGATTGTGTGAGCTCAGACAGCTGAGGTCCAGTTATCGGATTTCCGGTGACCTCTGACCCCCCCTTCCTAAGACTTAAGTGTCAAGCTGGAATTATGTGAAGAACATAAGCAGACAATATAGATCTCTTTTCATTAGGACTAAATGTTCTGGTTCTCCCAGCGGATACAGGCGATGTTGCCATATGTCTATAGGTTGACAGATTTGCTAATTTTACTAACGGACAGCAACTGCATTGGAAAATTGGATTAAATCAAAGTATTCTTTGTATAAGTAGTGAATTGATGGGGTGTGGATGGAGAGAAGGATTGCCATAATGAATCATGTGGTGGCATCTAATATGTTGGGTGAGAACTAGAGATCCCAATCGTTTGCTTGGGTGGCCTTAGCTTAACCTTCACTCAACGTCCTCTCCTCTGCTCCTCATCACCTCCCTTTTTCACAATTAGAGATTTGTTTTTTATGAAGTAAATACCTTTCTTTGGATTAATTCCCCCCACTTCTGGATTCTTCTTCTAATCAAGAATAACATATATACAGTACATACCACATCCCAAGAGGCTGTGGAGCCAAAGTATTGAGTTTTTTGACCCTACAGTCCTATTTAAGACCTCTGCACATATTGGGGATCAAGAGAGTGCCATCGGTATGTTTATCCTGGATAACGGATCATCAAAGGTGAGTGGGTTATGAGGGGGAAAATTCATGGTCAGGGGTAGAGATGTAAAATTTCCGCAAATTTTGAAGCTCTGAAAAAAAAAAAAAAAAAAATTCATTTTTTTGGGGGAAAAAAATGAAATTTTCTGAAAAATTTTAACAAATGCTACATTAGCACTTTTTTGTCTTTTTAAGATTGAAAGTCATTCTGTTACGAGAACGTTGAGAAAAACTATGTGCATTGTCATCATTGTTGTCCTCTTCACTTCGATCCATGAAGGATTTTTTAATATCTACAGGACAAGAATGTGTTTTGTCATCCTGGTAGCATTTGGAAATGCATATTTCATCTGAAAATATTTGCAAATCACAATGCCTCCATATGCTAGATGTTGGTCTCACCATTTTTCTGAGGGGAGTAGGAAATAAAAACAAGAAAGAATGACTACTTTGCAAGAGGACACTAATCTATGGTTGTGTGTGGGGGTGGGGGAAGAACCAGATTACTGGTAATTAAATTATTATTTACACAAAAGTTTATAAAGATGAACTAATGTAGCTAAATGATTCAGTTTTCTGGATTCAGAATCAGATAAATGTAAACTCTTACCTTTTTTATTTAAGTGTAGCGCCCTGCCCCTATTGGGTAGGCGCTAGTGTAAATTTAGTTGTCTGAGTTATAGTTCAGCTGAGTTGAACATTTTCCACCTTCCTCTAGGTGTCGTTGTCACCACAGGTCAAGGTTGGAATTGCAGCTGGCTGGATGTATTGGGTACCTCTTGCCCAGAAGCAGCTCAGTGGGATTGGTCACCCCGCTGAGCATTCTGGGAGAGGGTACTTAAGGGGCAGACACCATTTTTTCGGGGTCTTCCGATCCTAACCTGACAGCCCTCCTGGTCTAAGGGATGTCTTAGCAGTTTTCCTGCCTCGGGGCCTGCAGACCCCCGAGGCTTCGTTACTGAGAGTAGGCCCAGGAGTTGCTGGGGCCTACTGATCCAGAGATGGTCCTGTGTCGCCTTGCCTGCGGAAAAGGGACCGAGCAATTGAGGACTCAATTGGAGGACGCATCCGGATCAAATCTACCTCACCGTGCTGCCGGCTGGCTGAAAGATCCTGGCACTGTGTGTTGTGTTTCGGAACTTTACCAAGTGTGTGGTTACACAAGTCTGTGGCAGAGACTTTTTGAACGAGTTTGCACCGGCTGCTAGGTCAGTGAGAGAGGCCTATCCGGGGGATGCTAGATCCAGTGTGGAAGCTGTTGGTCCTCTGGATTAAGGAAAGTACCCGTGATCCACAAAACTAAGGTACCTGAATCTCCCCTAACCCTCCACCCCTCTGTTTGGAAATTCTTTAATAAAACCCTTGAGAAAAAGAGACTAAATGTTTGGTGCAGACATTTGTAAACAACTCTTCAAGGAAGACCCCTAGGACGGACGTGAACAATAAGGTAACGGCAGGCCCAAATCTTAAACCAGCGGCCCCTGCGGGGGTATTGCTACATGTGGGGGCTCGAGTCCGGGATTTGCCGTTACCGGTTGCAACTTGAGTGGACTGTTCACCGGGGCTTATGCTAAAGAGGGCTCTGGACTGTGTAATTTTCTGGAAAAAGGGGGTAATTTGCGGATAACTTCCTAGCCGCGTGGGCTGTGGGCGGAGCCAAGAAAGAGAAAAAGCCTGCGAGTTACGTGACTAAAGAAACGAGTTGGAGGAGTTCCCGTCTGTTTGTTGCGTGAGACGACACATGTGTGTCCAACACTCAACGGAGAATCGCAGTGCCGCCATGTCTTTAGTCCCAGTGATGCAGTCTGCTATGGGGCCCAGGATGTCTCCTGTGGGTACCGCTACAAGTGCCATGCTGCCGGGAACTGCGCTGACGGACACTGGCAATCGGTTGAAACCGCATGGGCAGTTCGTACTGTATGTGATAGGAGATGTGGAAGCCCTGGGTATGCTGTTCAACAGGTGCGAAGGACTGGCTGTAAACCCCCGTCCATTTGTTCGGTGCCTACATTGCGGGGAGTACCTGTTCGTTGTAGAGCAACCCACCATGCCACCCCGTGCCTACCGGATGGACTGGGCCACGGGCATCGCTACTGAGGAGGCTGGGGCCTTTGCGTCTACGGCTAGACCTGTGCTTGCCACATCCGCTACAACAGTTATTCCAGAGGGAGATGGCGCTGTTACTGCCATTGAGGAGTCATCAGCGGATGTCGCCACTGTTGTTACCTCCACTACTACTACCTCCGCTGCATTTGGTCCCGCTGCACCTGTCCAAAGGAAAGTTGGATATGTGAAAGCCTCCCGCGGCCATGGTCGAGGCCTACCCCCAAAGACTACCCGGACCGGATCCAAAGGAAAGTCTGATTCCTGAGAAGTCCACGACAGGAACGGGTGAGAGATCTGGGGAAAGTGCATATATGGGGACTGTTTTCAGATATATGCCCGCAGAGGAGTTACGGGGCTCTGAACTAGATTCCTTATCGGACATCTCTGGGGTCGATGACTTGTTTGAAACCATGTCTCAAGAGATGCTATGGACCAATGGAGATGATGTTGCTTCGGCCTTCACCATTTCTGAGTGGGCAGCTATGGACTTGGGGAAGACAACACCCAGTGTGGAAACCCCGGTTGCTACTAGTGAAATCCTGCCCAAGATTACCAGTTTGTTTGGGTCAGGAAAGCTGTCTGTAAATGCTATGGTGCAGAAGTCCCCGGCTTCTTGTATACCTCCCGGATTTGGAAGCACCAGATCTTTGCCTAGGCTTGCCCGGCCACAAAGATTACTGAACAAGCGGGGTAGCCACTGAATACGGATTGGAGTTTCCCTACGTTCCCAGGGAAATCATGCAAGAGATCGAGGCCAACAGAGAAAAATGGTATGATGAGGCTGTTTGGGACTATTTGGCCGTGCCTAAACCGTTCCGGAGAGCAGGTCATTCTCCTACTATGGATGATCTCTTTAATGGGTGCTTGTTGCACTGGAGCTACGGCAGACACATTCATGCCGATAAAGTGGTCATCTGCAGGCCTGGAAAGGACAACTATGTGTACTTTATCACCACTTTAGACAAAAAGGGGAAACCACTGACTCTGCCTGACCCCCGATTTTACTGGTGATCATCTATAGTGACGGTTTTGGTTGACACTTTGCTAAAGAAGAAGACACTCCTTGCTTTTCTATTAAAGGACTGTGGGGCATATAGCTAGTTAGTGTCAGGTCACCGGAAACTTCAGAGTCAAGATTCCACTAACTGGACCGTTACTTGTGTTAAAGGACTCTGTCATGTTGCTCTTCTACCACTAGGTGGTGGGAGTTTGCTCATACAACTGGACGTTGTTTCTTTTTAGACCTAGCTACTCACACACACACAAAAATAGATATGGGGGAAAGAAAGGCTCATTTCTTCGGAAGTGAGGCTTTGCTTCCTATTGTACAGCGTTTTATATGATTGCCTGTGTCTGCTTTGTTTTGTCTTTTAGGTACATGGATCTTCTATCAAACTACTGGAGAATGGGTGGTTTAGATAGAGAGAGAGATATTGTAAAATATGTTAATGTGACTTTACTGTATGTGCATGTTAATTTTGTATTTCTTTGCTACCTCACCCTTTCCCTTCCCCATCCAAGTTTTTGGGATTCATGTATCGACTCTCAGGAGTGAGAGTCAAATTTTTCTCGACAATGAGGACATCATCTGTTGTGGTGGGGGAAGTGTGTAGCGCCCTGCCCCTATTAGGTAGGCGCTAGTGTAAATTTAGTTGTCTGAGTTATAGGTCAGCTGAGTTGCACATTTTCCACCTTCCTCTAGGTGTCGTTGTCACCACAGGTCAAGGTTGGAATTGCAGCTAGCTGGATGTATTGGGTACCTCTTGCCCAGAAGCAGCTCAGTGGGATTGGTCACCCCGCTGTGCATTCTGGGAGAGGGTACTTAAGGGGCAGACACCATTTTTTCGGGGTCTTCCAATCCTGACCCGACGGCCCTCCTGGCCTCAGGGATGTGTTAGCAGTTTTCCTGCCTCGGGGCCTGAAGACCCCCGAGGCTTCATTACTGAGAGTAGGCCCAGGAGTTGCTGGGGCCTACTGATCCAGAGATGGTCCTGTGTCGCCTTGCCTGCAGGAAGGGACCGAGCAATTGAGGACTCAATTGGAGGACGCATCCGGATCAAATCTTTTTTTACATTTTATTTCTTTATTGATTTTTTTCACAGTTTTACAAAAGGTTAAGATTTCCCCATGATGTCCCAACCCTTCAGATTTGTTCTCACATTTAGTAAACCCTATGTATTCCAAACGGTCTTGGGGTAGTACCTAGGTTGGGTCTCTCGTAGGCTTATCTGTGTGTGTGTATTGAATAATAAAGTTCACCACCCACTTCTCTTTCACACCTTCATACTTTTCACTCATTTGCACGACATCCACTCTCTTACAATCTGGTTTCTCTTGGGCCGTTACACATATTTTAAATGTTTTTCTGTGCTTTTTAGGGTTTACAAACTAATCTCTCCAGGGTTTCCAGATCATATCATATTTTATTGGCACACCTTGCTTGATGTATATTGACTTCTCTTTAAGGATTACCCCGTTCATGTTATTTCGCCATTCCTCACTAGACGGTGGTAGTGCTGACTGCCATCTAGAATCCTTGCCTGATATAAGCATCTCATGACCGCTACTTGGGTACTTCCTAGTTTACCCGACTCCCCCACTAATCCCAAAAGGAATTGTTTCGGTTCCATCTCGATAGTTGTTCCAAAAACCCTGTCAATGATTTTCCCCACCTCTGTCCAGTACCGGAAAAACTTCGGACATCTCCAAAACATATGGAGTAAGTTCCCCTCCGTTTCCCCACATCTGGGGCAGCTAGGATGTGGCCGACAGCCAAATTGGAAAAGTCTGTGGGGGTTATAATAGGTTCTGTACAGTAGGAACAGATGTGACATCCTCTGTGAGGGCGACAAAGAGACCACTGGGGCCAGTTCAAGGATTCTATTCCACTGTGACTCAGAGATATCTCCTACATCTCTTTCCCATTTCCTTTTTTACAGAGGGGGTTCTAACCCACTCAGTCTCCTATTATTAATATGTGGGTATATTTTAGAAATTAAACCTTTCCCTGAGTCTGTGTTGATTAATTTTTTAAGTACAGGCATTATGCTCCATTCTAAGGTCCTTCCTCTAAACCAGCGGTCTCCAAACTGTGGCCCGGGGGCCAGATGTGGCCCTTTGCTTTCTTTATCTGGGCCCTTGGGGCACTATTTCACCAGCTGACACCAATGATGGGGCACCATTTTCCCTGCAATACCATCAATGGTGTACCATTTTCCCTGCTGATATCATCAATGGGGCACTATTCTTCCAATTGATATCAACAATAGGGCACTATTCCTCCCTACCATTGATGTTTGAGCACTGATCCCGGGGCATTTTCTACTCCCATTGGCCACATTCCGGCCCCCCTAAAGCCCAAAGGACAGAAAACTGGCCCTTTGCACAGAAAGTTTGGAGACCCCTGCTCTAAACTGTTCCTCCAATGCATGCCTAACCTGCAAGTATTTAAAAAAGGATTTATTTGGTAAGGCAAATTGGAGTCTCAGTTCCTGGAAGGTTTTTCAGGGTGCCTTCGTGATATAACTGTGAAACAAATTTTATACCACATCTCTCCCACTCATTGTCCCCAGCTTCTGGAGCTCTCCCAATTTACTGTTTTCCCACAGTGGAGTGAATTCCGTACAGCCCCTATAATCCAGTGTTATTTTCGCTGTGTCCCAAACCCTCATCATTAAGTTCAAGGTTGGGAGTTTTGGGAAAAAAGATCCTGCCTCCAAGGCTTCAGGTATAGATTCATGTGAGGTGACTTTTAGGAGCATCTTTCTTCCTACTTCTTGACTGGCTATGTTACAACCCCCTATATATTGAAGCTGTGCCACCAAAAAATAACTAAAGGGGTGCGGTAGCGCTACTCCTTCCTGTTCCTGGAGCTGCAGCATATTTAACCAAATTCTTGCTGGGCCACCTTTCCAGATCATTTCCCTGAACAGGGTCTCTATCCTTTGAAACCACTTTTTATAAAGCCAGATTGGGGAGTTATTTTAAATGTAAAGGAGCTGGGGCATCCAAATCATTTTAATTAAATTACAGCGACCTGCCACAGATAATGGCAAGCGTTTCCAGACTTTTATTTTTCCTCTAAATTTCATCAACAAGGGGTCAATATTATCTTATTATGTTTTGCTTTTGTGGTTCAGTAATCTGTTTTTAATGTCTAATGTGATATTTTATACCATCCATCTTGGCTACCCATCTGGGGTTTTCTCGGATCTTTGCAAACTTCCATACAGGCCCCTATTGTTACCCATGGTTGTGGTTGGTGTGCCCTTCCGGCCCCCTGCGGGCCGTGCTCCAATCCGGTGGCTGCGACGCGCTTTTGCCACGCCCCTGTCCCACGCTACTTAGTAGCGGGGAGGTGTGGGCGGGCATTGCGGGTCGACGTCACGCCATCCCCTGTCGTACACTGAGTTCCTACTCTGTGCGGCATTTGGTTGACAGCTACGAGTCCATGTGGGGAGACACTTTGGCGTCCTACTACCAGGCGGCTCTTCCGCATTGGTGCAGATGCCTTCTCTTCCCACCCTCTCGCGTGCGTGACGTTGGTGGGAATTGCTGGCGGCGGCGCCTATATGGGGGGCGTCATCTTTGGTCGGCAGGCATTTGATTTCGAGTCATTCACGGATTCACAAGCAGCACATTCAGATATACAGGTATCTCTTCTCCCCCACATATTCATCTTACACATATTCTCATTCGGTGCCATTTGATTTGGATTGTCTTTGTTTTTTGTTTTTACTTTTTTCCCTTGCACACATACATCTCCCCCTTTTTCCTATCATTTTCCTAAAAGTATCATTTCTTATATTTTTCATTCCACAGCCACCACCACCTACTCACTACAGCTCACATACCTACCTATGTCCAATGCCTGTCCGACCGGGATGCGTCCTCTGTGGGGTCTGGCTGTCTCATACATCCCTGCCACAGCCCCCGGACGGTGCTACTCAGGCCCCTTAGTGGGAGCCTGGTCGGGCTTCACCTCCACACCACTAACATAGGGTTACCTGGTAAGTACCATCGACCCTGACTAGTTCACGGTCCCTTGTTTGTTCAATGCTCCGATTCAACCCCAAATGTGTCTCTTTTTTACAGATATAAATTGCATGCGTGCTCCTGAAGAGCGACCAAAGTCGTGAAACGCGTAGAGCCAACAGCTTCATGCTTCAGAAACTATGTATCACTGCAGTCTATTTTATTGTATTCCTTGTCTGTATATCCGGGTCCTTGGCTCATATTATCCTTTTTCAACAAAGTTTGTGAAACATTTACAATGTGTCCTTCAATAATGCAATTTAGTCATGTACGATGCATTATTTGAAAGTAATAAATTATCTATTTATAAATGTATTCCAGCCATACTTATTTCCCCCTACTTACTGTAATTTCTCCCGCACATGCTTCACACAAAGTCCCGCTCCTCCCCCCTTTTAACAATATAGAATTATAGGGATGTGAGGTGATCTGACCCATTACCTCTGGAAAGTCCCAACCCATATGTCCCCCCCCATTAATATTTATACCCAAGTATTTAAATTTATTAACAACTGGTATCTGAGCTGCCTCCTCTGGCAGGGGGCCTCCCAAAGGGTCAACTGGTAACAGACTGGATTTTTCCCAATTTATTTTTAATCCAGATACTTGGCCAAATCTGTTGACTATATTCATAGCTTCACGAAGGGAGTCTCGTGTATCTCCGAGGAAGAGCAAGAGGTCAGCTGCATATAGTGCAACTTTTTCTTCCAAGTCCCCTCTTCTAAAGCCCCTCACCTGGTCAGCTGACCTGAGAGCAATAGCCAGAGGTTCAATTGCAATGGCAAAGAGGAGGGGCAACAGGGGACATCCCTCTCTCGTCCTCCTCCCCAGTCTGAACTTGTCAGGCTGTTCGCCATTCACCCTTACTCTAGCCTCTGGTGCTCCATAGAGCATCTTGACCCAATTGATTAAGCCCAGACCCAATTGGGCCATTTTCATAGCTTTCCACAGGTACTGCCACTCTAAACTGTCAAAGGCCTTGGCGGCGTCCAGGGACAAAATGGCCCTCTTCCCATCCATGTCCGTCGGAACCTGGAGGTTCAAGTATAGTCGTCTTATGTTAACACTAGTTGTTCTTCCAGGTATAAAACCTGATTGGTCGGGGTGGATAAGTTTTGATATAACCCTGTTCAATCTAGCCGCCAAGACCTTCGCCAGAATTTTCATGTCAGTGTTCAACAGCACAATAGGTCTATATGAGGCTGCATCAAGTGGGTCTTTGCCCTCCTTATGTATGATAATTATGGTGGAATCCTTCATTGAGGAGGGGAGCTCTCCTTGTACCAACGAACTATTCAGTACCCTTAGCAACTCGGGAAGTAATACCTTCCCATAATGCCGGTATGTCTCGGCTGGGAGGCGGTCTGGACCGGGTGATTTCTGACGCACCATTTCGTTAGTAATACGCGTCATCTCCTCCAGTGTTATAGGGCAACCCAATTCGGCTCTATCCGTTTCACTGAGGGAAGGCAGGTTCAGACCCCTTAAAAAAGTGACTATTGCTTCACTTATCTCTCTCTTCTGGGATCTATAAAGATCTTCATAGTATTCCTTAAACGTATCCACTATTTCTGGGGTGTATGAGGTTACTCTTCCACCCTCCGTGGTGATCTTAGGTACCACAGAGGTGGGAGAGTTTGCCCTGACTAGCTGTGCCAACATACGTCCCACACTTTCCCCATCTCCAAAGGCAGCTTGTCTCTGAAAAATACATTTATTCTCTGCCTTATGGAGAGTCATTCATCTGTAATTTTGTTGCTCCTCTATCCAACTCCTGAGTTTTTTAGGTGTTTGATTGTTAATATATTGTTCTTCCGCAGTTGTTACCCGCTGTCCAATTATTCTCTCCCAGTCTTTAGTCTGCTTCTTTTTTTTTTATTTAAAGATAAGACACAGATACAAACATAAAGACAACTTTGAATTACATATAGATTGTAGTGAGCATATTTAGTATAATAACCATAAAAAACAGTTGCATGTGAGTCATACCGTTTGCTGAAGTCTAATAGAGGGTAAACATAAACATCTGTGCTCATCGCATTTTGTTATTTTTTGATTGGAGCAAAAGAAAAAAAGAAGAGGTAAAAAAGCAAAAGATAGAGAAGACAAAAGAAAAAGAGCAGAGAGAGAGAAGAGGAGAAGAAAAAAAAAGGGAGGGGGGGAGGGGCATTTTACCCCCAGGGAGCCCGATCAGTAATGCTCAACTGGTAATGGGGATCCTAAATGGTGGATCCTGCCATGTATTGGGGGAATTCGTCAGAGAAGCGAAAGAGGTTCCAGTGAATCCATCTGGACTTATGTTCCTCCGACTTATCTCGCAGCGCAGAGGTCAGATCTTCCATTTGCTCAATGTCCTTCACTCTTGCGAGCCATTGGGCCACCGTTGGCGCACACTGTTGCTTCCAAAGAGGCGGGATGCTGGCCTGAGCAGCATTAAGAAGATGCTTGAGGAGGGATTTATGGTAACGTTTCCGTGATAGGGGAGTGAGGTTAAGGAGAACCGCAGTAGGGTTATCCTGAAGGGAGATGTCTGTGAGTTCCTGTATGAGCTTAAGTACCGGCTGCCAAAAAGTTTGGAGCACAGGGCAGTCCCAAAAAATATGCAATAGGGTACCTGTGTGTAGGCCGCATCGCCAACATCGGTCAGTTTGTAGTGGGAATATCTTAGCCAGCAGGGAAGGAGTTCTGTACCAGCGTGTCACTATTTTATAGGCGGTCTCTTGATATTTGCTGCATAGAGAGGATTTCTGTGCAAAAAAGAGTATGCAGTCTTTTTGGGGTTCTGTGAAGGTAACTTGCAGGTCTCTCTCCCATTTAGCTAAGAATGGGGGGTCTTCAATGGCGTGAAGGTCTAGCAAGGATTTGTAGGAGGTAGATAAGGACCTCCGGATCCGTCCCTCCCCCAAGCAGAGTTCCTCAAAGGAGTGGAGCTTTCTGACGAAGCGGGCTGGTTTGGGCAAAGAGCTGAGATGGTGAGAAAGTTGGTTGATCCTCCAACGGTCTAAAGTGGGGCCTGACCTGAGAGCAAGTTCTCCGTAGTGAGCCAACCGGTGGAACGTAAGAATAAGGAGGCCCTCATGAGTCCCCGTGGGGCTTGCGAAAGGAAGGACGGGTCGGTAAGGCCAGGTACAAAATCCGGATGACCAACAAGTGGCGTCAGTGGGGATGGAAAATTTTGCAGAGAGGCTAAACGGAAAAACCTTTTCAGTTCCCTAAGAGTTGGCCCAATCAGTGGGTGAGTATTCAGGTGAGTGGCAGGAGTATTCTCTGCCCAAGGAAGACCCGCCAGGGGGGCCCCCGGCCGCCTCCTGCTCCAGCGACACCCAGAGCTTCAAATCACTGTGAGGGCACCAGTCCATAACCCTGGTCATATGTGCCGCAGTATAGTACAGGGCAGGGTCTGGGAATCCAAGACCGCCTTTGAACTTTGGTCGTAGTAGGAGTGCTCTGCCGAGACGTGGATGTTCACCACGCCATATGAATCTGATGAATATGGAACGTACGGTGTGAAAGAATGTCTGAGGTATCTTTACAGGCAGTGCCTGCAATAAATACAGATAGTCTGCTTCTTAATTTTTGAGATCTGTTTTATCATCATACCTCGCATGAAAGCTTTCAGAGTGTCCCATACTATTCCTACCGAGGCTGTGCCCCGGTTCGAATCAATAAACTCTCCCAGGTATGCCAATATATCCTTTGGAACTCCCATTAATTCTATCCAGAAGGGACTTAACCTCCACTCTCCAGGATGGTTACGCTTACCCAGCTCTAGTGACACTGTCAACGGGGAGTGGTCTGATAAGCCTCTTGGTTTGTAGGTCACGTTTTTTATTATGGGCATCATCTCCTCATTTCCCAGAACCAAGTCAATCCTGGAGAGTGTAGAGTGAGTCTTAGAGAAACACGAGTACTGTCGATTCTCTGGATTTCGTATTCTCCAGATATCTCTCAGGCCCGTTTCTATCAAAAAATCAGCTAGCCGGCTATCCGTTGTCCTACTTGTACATATCCCTGGAGGAAATCTATCTAGTTTCCGGTCCATTACCGTATTGAAATCCTCTGTTACTAACACCGGTACCCCTGGCTTATCTAGAACAAACTTAGTGAGCTCACAGAGCACCGAAATATCAAAGGGGGGGGGGGGGATACACATTTGCCAATATACAGGCTCTATTTTTAATCCTGCAAAATAAAAACATATATCGCCCTTGTTCATCTGCCTTAGCCTGTATGCAAGTAAAGACCACTCCAACTCTAATGAAGATGCTCACCCCTCTGGAATAGGAGATATGGACTGAATGGTATTGTGTGGGATAATCCCGCCACTTCAATTGAGGACTAGAGAGTTTTGTAAGATGTGTCTCCTGTAAACATAGTACAGCTACCCTGTATGTTTTTGCAATCGGGAGAACTGCTGCCTTTTTCTCTGGATCTCCCATTCCACGTACATTCCAGGAACACAAATTAAATTTTTTAATCTGAGTACTTCTAGTCATGATAATTTAATTTTTCTATATCCCGTGTGATCATGTGCCCAATGTCTTTTTCCATTTATATACTTTTCTTGTGCCAATTTTGCAAAAAAAAATTTTTTTCTTAACCCAATATTGCCAAGTCCCATAGCTATAGTTGACTTCAAACAAGCTTGTGTACCAATCGTGCCAATCGTGTCCTTTCTTTAAACTCATACTTCCGTGCATCCTTCTCACCTGCCCATTGGGCCTAATTGGGGACATTCTAATGTGACTATTACCTATTCCTGTCATTTTTAGTGTTCTTAGTGTCTTTGACCTTGTTTTCTTACACTCTTCCCTCCCTAGCCCACCCCTCCCCATATCTCTATAAGCCCTACATCTAAACCAGCAAACAAACCTAACAAAACAAAAACATGCAACAAAAAACACACACATGGAGAGTTCTTCACCATGCCCCTTATCAACCGGGGGCAGTACGCTTATTACTCCCTCACATCCAAACCTTCCTCTCCCCCTCCTCCACTCCCTATTTATTCAACATTGTGCTTTTGTGATTTAATCTAATTCATCGTATTAATAAAATGCTAGGATAATACAGTCAGAGTATGCTACAGTCTCCTCTTGTAGGTTGCAATCCAGTCCTCCACCTCCAGGGTGTGGAAAAAAACAGTCTCCCCCAAAGCATTTATTTTCAGTCTAGCGGGGTATAGCAAAGCATAGTTCACTTTTAATTGTTGCAGCTTGCGCTTGACTTCTCCAAACTTAGCCCTTCGTTTTTGTAGGTCAGGTGAGAAGTCAGGGTACATCGAAATCCTATTGCCATTATACAATATGTTACCCATTTCTCTAGCTTTGTTTAAAATAGTCATTTTGTCTCTGTAATGAAATGTTTTTAGCAAGAGAGATCTGGGGGGGGGGGGGCGCCTGATTGTGGAGGTCTAGAGGGGACCCTGTGGGCTCTTTCTATTGAGAAGAAGGGTGAGAAGGACTGGTCCCCAAATAGTTCCTTGAACCATTTTTCCAAAAAAATAAAGGGATCCGGGCCTTCAGTGCGTTCAGGGAGCCCCACTATCCTAACGTTCTTCCTTCGCATCCTATTTTCTTTTTCGTCAATCCTGGTAGTTGGTCATCTGGTCCCTCATGATCCTCATGATTTTAATCTCCCGGTTTAGGGGTTCATATCTTCGTCTATCAGACCCACACTCCCCTCAAGAGCAGTAGTCCTTTCCTGCACTTTTTGTATATCATGCCTGATAAAAGACAATTCTTCCCGCACTGACTTAATTTGGTCAGACATTTCAGTTTTACAGGAATTAATTGCTAGCAGGATTTCCTTTAAAGATGGTTCTGTTACTCCCGGGGTGTCCGTATTAGGGTGTGTTCTTAAATGTCCCTGGGTTTCACCATCCCCTTGCTCAGCAATTTTCCAGAGGGGAGAGTTGCTCCCTTCACAGGGGTTGCCTGACCCTGACCCAAACTCTTTCTAGTGGCGTTAGCTCCAGATTGCGGTTTAGACAACATGGCGGCGTGTTGAGCTTGTTGACTATTTTTTGGGGGGGGTCTGTCCCGGCGTGTGATAAAATTCCTTTAATCTGGGAGCCACTGTCTGACTCATCTTTGTTGTGCACTGCGATGTCATAGTCCAAAAAGGAGCAAAGGAACACAAAAAAGGGAGAGGCCAGGTGAGAAATAGTGAACGGGCAACTTCACAATGTCAAATCTAATCAGGTCATATGGCAGAAATGGGGGAAGGAGGGGTAATAGGGATGTACTGTTACTGCTTTGCCTCCCATCCCTCTTTCCCCATAAAAAAGGAACCAGTAATTAAGTATTTTGCGATAGACGGAGCTCCTGAAAAGATGAATAATGGGAAAGCCACTCTCCTCTACTCTAACATATCGAGCTGTAATAGGTTTTCAGGGATTTACTGGCGGGAGTCTGGCGGAGGCCTCTCACACTTCTGCCTATCCACCGCCTATCCACCAAGTAAGCACCCTCGATCCCAGTCCCAGGTCATCTAATCCGTCGCTATTCAAACCAGGAGAGGGTACAGGAAAGGGATACGCAGTCTCTATTACTAGTTCTGCAGCGTAAATAGTAGAAAATTGGAATTATCTCACCCAGTCCTTATTCAGCTCTTTTAGAATTTTGCAATGAGAGAGAACATCAGTCCTCATATGGGAAGTGGAGGTGTCTTACTCAGCCAGAGGTTGCTCACAATTCAGATGTTGATTCAAATTGCTGGAGAGGGGGGAAGAGAAAAAATTGGTCTACTATCTGGTAGGTTAAAGGTTAATGTTGATAAGGGGGTTCGAACAGCTAAAACTTCTAGCAGAATAGGGTGCACGGAGCGCGTTGGTTGTAGAAAATATTCAAACATGAATATACAAGGCCAAATTTGAGAAGGGTTCTATGTGAACCGCAGTTGAACATAGGCCAGCTGGTCCTATCATCAGTGCCAAGGTGCCGACTCAGAGCAGACAAACTGTCACTTACAGCCTCTCTGTCCCCAGCTCCAACATGCCTTTTGTGGCTATGATATCAGATCTCATCTGTAAGAAGGAAAGCTGGGCATGGATAGAAAGGAATTTGACTAGTTCAGCAAAGACTGGCCAAATTTCGATCAGTGTGTGGCCATCCCTTTTTTAAAGCGGAGTTCCACCCAAAAGTGGAACTTCCACTTTAAGCACTCCTCGCCCCACCGACATGCCACATTTGGCATGTCATTTTTTGGGGGGGGTGGAGTGTGTACCCTTTTTTCGTGGGACTTCATGTCCCACTTCCTGCTTCTTATCTTCAGCCGCCTAGGCGACTCCTCCTCTTGCCCTAGATGGCCCCTCCCTGCCAGCAATCTTCTGGGAAACAACTCAGGTCCCAGAAGATTGGCTGGCCAATAGGAGAGCGCAGCACGACTCGTGCATGCGCAGTGCGCGCCCGGCCGTGAAGCCGTAAGCTGTCAAGGCCGGGTGCCCACAGTTACCATGACAGCGCCGAGGAGAGGAGGGGGAGAGGAGGGGTAGAAGAGGGGGAAAATAGGGGGAGAATAGGGGGAGAGGAGCGAGCCTCCGGGCGGCTGCATCGCCGGACTGTGGGGCAGGTAAGTGTCGGTTTATTAAAAGTCAGCAGCTATGCTTTTTGTAGCTGCTGATTTTTAATGAACTAAAAAACGCATGGAACTCCGCTTTAAGAGAATTCAGTGTCCACAAACTGATGAAAATTTGGGCAGTCCCTGCTGCACCAACGAATTTCATTTGGTCTATGGACAGCTTTACCTTCATGCTGATGGGATCAAACATCATAGCCACTAAGTATCTAAGTAGATAACCTGCCCCCATACAAAGTATCACCTGGTATATGCAGTTTACTTTGGGCACCAGTTCGCAAATAGGATGCTATGGCCCTGGAGAGAACAAGGAAAAGGACATCTAAACTAAAAAGGGTCATGAAAGACATCAACTAAGAGGAAAGATTAACTGAATGGAACGTATTCCCCTTGACAAGAGGAGATTAAGAAACAATATGATCACCTTGTATTAATAAATAAATGGTCCTGATAGTAGACTTGCTTCAAAGTTGTTCACTTTCAGGACACATCATAGGAGGAGGGGATATTCTTGCAGTACTGACCAGTGACCACCAGTGTAAGGAGTGTTCTTCCCACTGACCAGACCATCAATATAAGGAATATTCTTTGACTGGCCATCAATGTAAAGAAACATTCGTCTTACTGACCACCGATGTAAAGAAGTAAGGAGCAATGTAAGGAGCATTCTCCCCACTGACCATCAGTGTTAGAAGCGTTCTTCCCACTCACCACCAATTTAAGAAATATTCTTCTGACTGGCTACCAATGTAAAGAAACATTCTTGCCACTAACCACCAATATAAGCATTCTTCCTACTGACCAGTGACCACCTGTAAGGAAATTACAGTTCGGCCACATATGCATAGGCGTATCATTCATAGGAATTAGCACAGGCATGCGCATAGGAATGCGTGCAAACATGTGCACACATGTTCATGCAAGCTGGAGCGTGTCCACAATTTCTGGTGCCAGACGAGCTACTTATTCACTGTCAGTGCTGACTCAGTGCTGACTGGTCTTCAGCTTTTCCTGTGTCCTGAGTGTATCCTGTGTCGGCTTGTTACTGACCTGATCCTGGATTCTGCTTGTACCTCTGCCCACCTGTTCCCGACCTTGGCTTTGTTCCTGACCACGCTTCCGCCTACGCTTCTGTACCTCGTTGCCAACCTGCTAATGACCTTGGCTACCTGTGACCTCGTTCCTCCTTCCGACTTGACTTCATACTACTTCTAATGCCGTGTACACACGATCGATTTTCTCGACGGTGAAAACACCGCCGAGAAAATCGACATGAAAAACGAGGACCGGTTTGGTCCCCTACACACGGCCGGCTTTCATGACATTTTTTCTTTTGGTCGTGAAAAACGACCGTGTGTAGGCTCCCTGGCAGTGTTTCCCTATGGGAAAACTGCCGCGGAAAAAAATGCCGTGAATCACGACGCGAAAAATTAGAGCATGTTCTAATTTTTCTCGTCGTAATTCTGCTGGAAAGCCCACACACGGGCGTTTTTCTCGTCAAAGAGAAAAAATGAAATTTTTCCCGACGAGAAAAATGGTCGTGTGTACGCGGCATAAGTGTCTGCTTTGGCTGTTCTTCATAACTGCGCCAGTTTATCGCAGTGTGTTCCTGCCTAAAGCTTGCTGAGATTTTCGACAAGCCACTCTTCCAGAACCCGCAGTACATGCAGAGTGTCCCTTTAGCTTTGGGTAGTCCAGTGTGCATCACATCTGCTCCTGGCCTGATGTCCTGCTTGACTTCTCAAGCCTGCATCTCCTGCTACAAGTTCTGCTATCAAAACCTGCTAGCATTCATGTTCCTCCTGTCCCTCTGCACCATCTATTCCACCTTCAGTGGAGCCTGGGCTGGAAATACAAGAGAGGCTAACCTTGTCAATTCAGTCTCCTACCAGGTACGTGACACCACCAATGTAAGAAATGTTCTTCCCACTGACCGCCAATGTAAGGAGCACTCAGTGGCCACCAATGTAGGGAACGTTCTTCCCACTAACTATCAATGTAAGGAACCTTGTTCCTGTGAACACTTATGTAGCGGGGTCCCCTTTAAGACTCGCAGGACTACCTTACCCAGAACCCCTTTCGGCAATGTTTCCACCCCAGAGACTGATGGGAGGGGTTATAACAGGAGGAGGCGAGGCTGGGCTCGGCCTCTTTGGGACACGAGACTTCAAGGGAGAGATCTTCCTGTGCGGATCCACCGTGGTGCAAGGCCTGAAGCCTGGGCCTTGCGCTGTTACCCAAAGAGCCTTCCACCCCATCGCGAGCCTGGGTGGCATCTGACCCGGTTTTCTTCAACCGCTGCTGAGCCGGAGACCAGACTGCTGCAGAGCTGTGTGAGGAGACACAGCAGGTGGAAGTTCCCGGACTGGGATCGCGTCCGGAGGGGTGAGCGAGCACTTGCTCAATCCACAAATACTTTATATCATTGTTAGGCCTACAGACTGCCGTGGCCCACCAGTTCCTATTTGAGTTCTTTTCCCCATTTGAGATCCAAAGCAGAACTGAGTTGAACGGATCTCAAGTGGAGTGTACTGTGTTGTCATTTTTACCCCCCCCCCTGGATTACAAATGTGTTCCTGAAATGTGCACCACCGTTTAAAGACTTGCATGTGAAGAATTTTACCCCTTCCTAGAGACTGAGTTATATGGTCAGGCCTGGCCATCTAGGTAGTTTATTTAGTTGCTGCGCCATAGGGCGCATAGTGAAGTACTGTTACATGTGGCGCGTGTGCGCCATATCTTAATGGTTATAGTGTGACTATTGCTGCAGGGTTCTGCAGATAGATTCTTATGATCTGTTATCATTGTTGATTTCCATTGCCACAGAAAGTAAATTTGTTTCTCCCCTATCACTGTCTTGGTGTTTGCATTTGATCATAGAGCATAAGATATACACATATTACCCTAGACTAACTGTGCCAGTAGGGGGTCGAGTAAATTGCTGGAGGTTGGCAGAGCTGTCTTCAGGGCCCAAACTAAATCTGCGGCCCTCTTAGTTGAAGGTATCGCTACACTTATATAAGGAGCATTCTTCCCACTGACCATTTTTATAAGGAATGTTCTTCCCACTAACCATCAATGTAAGGAGCATTCTTCCCACTGACCACCAATGTAAGGTGCATTCCTCCCACTGACAATTAATGTAAGGAACGTTATTCCCATTGACCACCAATATAAGGAACATTCTTACCACTGACCATCACTCTCAAGGTACTTTGAGCTGTAGAATAGTAATTATTAGAAGGGGTTCCCCAAGACAGGAGTGTTTTTTCAAGTGTTCCTCCATGTTTAAAAGGTTAAAAGAGGCTGCTGTAATTTTTTTAGAAAACACTGGATGTATTTCTAACTCAAAACAGTTGTAAACCACTGTAGTATAAAAAAAAAAGAAAAACTTCACCCTGTAGGACAACTGCATAATTTGCTAGCATGCATCACATTCTAGCACATTATAAAATACTTACCTTAGAACAAAGCCTTCCACGGTGCACTGTCACCACTGACAGGGCTTCCATCTTCCCCCTGTTTTCCTCCCAGGTTTTGCGGACTCCGGCTGTGTGAGTGGCTGTAGCCGCTATCATGTTACTCCTGCACATGCGCGCGGGAGCCTGCGGTTTCGGCATGGCGCATGCGCTGGTAACATCATCAGCCAGCTATATACAAGTAATAACATAGAGTGTAGATCCAGGGAGTATCTGACTGACATAGGGGATCAGAAAGGAATTCTTTGGAGTGAATTGGACTTGGCTTTATAATGTTTATTTTTATTTTTTGCCTTCCTCTGGATCAACTGTGGGTATAGGGTTCTGAGGTTTATGATCTCAATATCGGTTTCTGTAAATAAGGGAAGCAGAGATTTTGGGCAATGGAAAGTCTCCGAGCAGCATGGTTTGCAGAATTTGGATTACAGAGGCAAAGCACAGAGGATTATATTAGTGCTGATTACAGGCCTTCCTAATTACATAAGAAAATGACAACTCAGCGTCAAATTCAACACATGGTCACTAATAGCAACAATTTGGCTCAAAGTTATCTTTTGCTGATTACAAATGACACTTGCGTGCTTGTATTTCTAATGGATCTAAATCATGACATATGATAGGCAAAACACTAATGCCGCATACACACGATCGTGATTCACGGCGGTAAAAACACCGCCGTGAATCACGACAGGAAAAACGGCTTGTTTCCCCCACACACGGCCGTTTTTCCCGTCATTTTTTCTCTTGACAAGAAAAACGACCGTGTGTAGGCTCCGCGGCAGTGTTTCCTTTGGGAAAACTGCAGCGGAAAAAAATGACAGGAATCACGACGAGAAAAGCCCACAGACGATCGTTTTTCTCGTCCAAAGGAAAAAATGATCGTGTGTACGCGACATTAAAGTGGATTTTCACAGCATCTAAGCACAACAAACAAACACTATTTGATTAATTTTTAATACTAAATTACCAAAAATATTATATAAAATATTTTGCGTTAAAGTGTGATAAATTCAACCAGAGCTTCACGAATGCATCATCTGAATACCCTGAATGATTTGAAAACATATAAAAAAAAACATACACTACATTACCAAAAGTATTGGGACGCCTGCCTTTACAAGCACATGAACTTTAATGGCATCCCAGTCTTATGCCGCGTACACGCGATCGTTTTTAATGTCATTTTCAAAAACGACGTTTTCTCGTCGTGATTTTTCTTGTTTCCTCTCAAGCCTGTCTTGCGTACACACGTTCATTAAAAAAAACGCTCGAGCAAAGCGCAGTGACGTACAACACGTACGACGGCACTATAAAGGGGAAGTTCCGTTCGACTGGCGCCACCCTTCATGTTAGTAAAGTTTGTTGAGCGACGATTCGCGCTTTTCAGCCTCGTGCTTTTCAGTCCGTTACAGCGTGACGAATGTGCCATCTCCATTACGAACGCTAGTTTTACCAGAACGAGCGCTCCCGTCTCATACTTGATTCTGAGCATGCGCGTTTTTTTCCCCTCGTAAAAGCATACACACTACCGTTTTTCACGTTGTTAAAAAAAACGACGTGAAAAACGACGTGAAAAAATAGAGCAGGTTCTCATTTTTTTAGGCCATTTTTCATGTTGTTAAAAATGCTCTGGAGCCTACACACGATGGTTTTTAATGCCCGATTTAAAAAATTGAATTTTTAACGACGTGAAAAACGATCGTGTGTACGCGGCATTAGTCTGTAGGGTTCAATATTGAGTTGTCCAACCCTTTGCAGCTATAACAGCTTCAACCCTTCTGGGAAGGCAGCCCACAAGGCTTAGGAGTGTCTATGGGAATTTCTGACCATTCTTCCAGAACAGCATTTGTGAGGTTGGGCACTGATGTTGGACAAGAAGGCCTGGCTCGCAGTCTCCGCTCTAATTTATTCCAAAGGTGTTCTATCGGGTTGTGGGCCTCCAATAGAGACTACTGTAGCTGGGCCCCCTGGACATCCACCAGGCCATAGGCTCCTGCCTACATTGCCCTTGGGACGATCTGGCTCCAGTGTTAATAGCTGTTTCTCTGGAGCCAATCTCAGTCTGATCCTATTTCCATAACTGGCTACATACCTGTTCATTCTTCCACTGGGAATTTTTCCAGTCATTGTAAAAATGCTGTTAATCCGAGAATCTTGTGCATGCCTGTTCCTTGGTTTATTGGTATGTTTGTCTGCGTCTGCCTTTGTCTCTGCATGCTCCCGGTTGTTTGTATGCGGCAGTGCTCCAGTTATATAACACACTTCTCTATATTAAAGCAGAACTCCAGGATCTCCTCGCCACCCTCATCTGAACCCTTCTCCTTCCCCCAAGGACCCCCTGGTATTTTGTTACAACATTGATTATCTTGAAAGTAAATATAAGCCTCACTCCAAAACTTAGCTCTTCTTTCTATATTTAAAGCAGTTGCATAGTCAACATGTTGACTTTTACCTACAGGTAAGCCTATAATAAGGCTTACCTGTAGGCAAAAATAATATCTCCTAAACCTGTACGGTTTAGGAGATATTCCCCTTGTAATGCGCCGCTGACTTCAGCGGCGCATGTGCATCGGGGTTTCTCGGCCGAAAGCCCGGCAGACGCCAGACTTTGCCGGAAAGAAGTCTCCCGCCCGCATGCGCGGGAGTGACGACATCGCGGCTCCAGCCACTCTCAGCGCTGGAGCCGCGATACCCGGAAGACATGCCGAGGCAACATGTCATCTCCCTCGGTGTGGACCAGGTAAGTTACCGATGCCTCGTTCTAAGGTAAGTATTTCATAATGAGCTAGTATGCGGTGCATACTAGCTCATTATGCCTTTTGCCTTAAAGGTAGAACAAAAAAAAAACTGCCAGCGGGTATACAACCGCTTTCATTTGTTAAAAGATGAAACCTGCATACATCAATGTCTCCATCTGAAACCACCTTCCTTGACGTGTTTTGCCACTGTTGGCTAGTTCACAGGGATAGGGAAAGTAGACTTCCCCTATCCTTGTCAGCAAGCCAACAAAGCTGAGAAGTGTCAAGGAAGGTGGTTTCAGTTGGAGACAAGCTGCTCTCCAAAACTTAGCTCTTCTTTTTATATTTAATTTGTCAAAAGATGAAACCTGCATACATAAATGTCTTTACCTGAAACCACCTTCCTTGACACATTTCACTGCTGTTGGCTTGTTCACAAGGATAGGGAAAATAGACTTCGCCTATACTTGTGAGCAAGCCAACAGTGGTGAAACGCATCATGGAAGGTGATATCGGGAGGAGACATTTATGTATGCAGTTTTCTTCCTTTGAAAAATTAAATACAGAAAGAAGAGCTAAGTTTTGGAGTGTGACTTAAATTTACTTTCAACTGAGAGTGGAGACGGGCTGTGGTAGCCAGCACCTGGGCCATCTGTGTGGGTTTAAAGGAGCAAGTCTGGAGTGGAGCTATGGGTTTGGGTATGTTCACAATGATTATCTCGTTACAATGGCACCTGAAGGTAAGCGGGATGTATTAGGCAGCAAGTGAGCATGTTGTTGTGTTGAAAGCAGAAAAAATAGGCAAGGGTAAGGATTTGAGCGGCTTTAACCAGGGCCAAATTCTAATGGCTAGACGACTGGGTCCGAGCAACTCTAAAACTGCAGGTCTTGTGGGATGTTCCCAGTCTGTAGTGGCCAGGACCGACCAAAAGTGGTCCAAGGAAGGAAAACTGGCAAACAGGTGACAGGGTCATGGGTTTCCAAGGCTCATTGATGTAGGGAACGAAGGCTGGCCCATGTAGTCCAATCCAATAGAAGAGCTACTGGAGCTCAAATTGCTGAAAAAGTTGGCCATTTATGGGACTGTGTAGCTGGGTGCCCATGGTGACCCGTAGGGTGGCCATGTAGACCTGTGTCCACAGCCAAAAGTCTCTACAATGGGCACATGAGCATCATAATTAGACCACAGAGCCATGGGAGAAGGTGGTCTGGTGTGATGAATTCAAGAATGATTTGAGGAACACAACTAATGCTCGGAATTTCCAACAACAATGTTCGATGGGAGCTTTTGATCGGAAATTCCAACCGTGTGTAGGCTCCATCGGACATTTTCTGTCGGAATATCCGACAACCAAAATTTAAGAGCTGGTTCTCAAATTTTCCAACAACAAAATCAGTTCTCGTAAATTCCGACCGTATGTAGACAATTCCGACGCACAAAATTCCACGCATGCTCTGAATCAAGTATGAGACGGAAGCGGTCGGTCTGGTAAAACTAACGTTCGTACAGGAGATAGCACATTCGTCACGCTGTAACGGAGTGAAAAGCACAAAGCTGAAAAACGCGAATCGTCTCTCACCAAACTTCTACTAACACGAGATTAGCAAAAGGAGCCCAAAGGGTGGCGCACTTGGTATGGAACTTCCGTTTTATTGTGCCGTCGTACGTGCTGTACGTGACCGCGTTCTTGATGTTAGCAATTTCCGCCAACATTTGTGCAAATATGTGTATGCAAGACAAGTTTGAGCCAACATCCGTCGGAAATTTATCCATCGTTTTGTTGTTGGAATGTCCGATCGTGTGTACGGGGCATAAGGGGTTGAGATCTTGAATTGGCCTCCAAATTCTCCAGGTCTCAATCCAATTGAGTATCTGTGGGATGTGCTGGAAAAACAAGTCCGATCCATGGAGGCACCATCTTGCAACTTACAGGACTTAAAGGATTTGCTACTGATGGCTTGGTGCTAGATACCACAGCATACCTTTAGAGGTCTTGTGGAGTCCATGCCCTGACGGGTTATGGTGAGTGGTCTGTTGATGTTCTGGCAGCTTCTTGTTCTTCCTCTAGCGGTGGATGAGTGTGGGCATTCTTTGTAATGATTTGTTAGTGCCACTTAGTCTTGTGAGCCCAGCCGGTGTAATGAAGCGCCCCCTAGAGGATATGTAAATGAGAGGCTGGGCTCATAGGAAATGGGCACAATGACATGACTGTCGTGCCCAGAGGAGGGCAATGCTGGAGTATGGAGAGGGTAAGTAGAAATTGGGAATTTTATTCAATATCGGGGGGAGGAATCCAAAGAAAAAAAAAGTTTTAGCTGGAAATTAACTTTAACGTTGGAAGAATGGCCATGAAGGTGATGACCTATCTAATTAATAGATGCTTTGTTCCTCTATGATGAGTGTTTATAGCACAGTAGCTGATTGACAGAGCCATGAGCAATGTAATAAGCAGAGCAGAGGTTTCCAGTAATCGGCACGCTCTGTTCACTGTAAGACCCGCGACAAGTACAACTAAACAGGTCATTCTCTGCAGGGAACCTAGAAGGCTTAAGGCTGAGCTCCAGCCAGATAAAAAGTCCCACATGAATGCAGCTCTATATTCAGTCATACATTATTAAATGTGTAGTTTTTTTTTTAATGCAAGATAATTAAATTCAACCTCCTATCTGTCTTTTCCAGACCCATTACAGCAGAGTCAGTGTGGGAGAGGGAGAAGCAGCACAAGGAGCCAATCATTTGCCATGAAGTTCAAGGAGCATGATGACAGGGGGAGAGAACAGAGTGACAGAGAGATGAGCTCATCAGTCAGCTGCTTCTCCCTTCACTGTCCAATCACAGGTTAGAGGAGGGACAAGACCTGTGAGTGTTACGGAACTGCAGCAGAGAAAGGTAAAGTCCCAGCAGGCTTTGATGTGTGGCAGAACTGTGAAAAACGCTGCACTGGATGGACTCAAAAGTCCTTTTGCAAGAAAACACCTCCCAGGTAAATAAATCATATTAGTCCCCTATAAATCATTTATTTTACTGCCATCACTTTAAGTTTAAACCTTACATCAGAGGTCCTAAACTGGTGGCTCTCCAGCGGTTGCGAAACTACAAGTCCCATCATGCCTCTGTCTGTGGGAGTCATGCTTGTAACTGTCAGCCTTGCAATGCCTCATGGGACTTGTAGTTTCGCAACAGCTGGAGGGCTGCCAGTTTGAGACCCCCGCCTTACATCCTTGGCGGTGGGGAATTGGGGGGGGTTACACACGCCCCGGTGGCAGCAGCCTTTGGGAGTGTATGTTAATCTGACAAGCCAACTGTCAGTTGTCAGATGGAAGCAATCGGGTGGCTGTGCAGCCACTCAATCACTTCCACACCCCTTAAAAGTGCCCTTCCCCCCCAACACGTGCGCCCCCCACCATGTTTCCCAGGCTCCATGCGCCCATCAATGGACCTGGCACCTGCATGGCGAAAGGGAGGGAGATCGGTTAACATCCATTCACTGATCTACCATTCCTGCTAATGACCCAGAAGCCACGTGAAAAATGTCACTTCTGGGTCCTGGTGTCACTTTCCCCAGTGTGGCTGGGAAAAATGCTATCTGCACTCCATGAGCTTTGTTGGAGAGCAGAGAAGACATCAGGGGTCTTTTAGAAAAAAAAAGAAAAAGTGTCAAAAAGTTCCACCCAAGCACTTAAACCCCTCCCAAAAATATTTTTTATCCCCCCACCCCCACATACATACATGTACAAATGTAAACATACGCGTCAGGGGTGCCTACGCATGAAAACATTGATTGCAACACACGTTACATATCGCCACGCACTCCGGAGTGAGATCAATTATTCCAGGCCCATTATTCATGGTTATCTCCAAACTAGGGGCCTTTAAAGTGTCACCTATGGAAAATATAGGGTACTAAAGTGTGTTGCTATTTCATGGATGCATGCAATTTTTAACCTTAAAGTGATTGTAAAGGTTCGTTTTTTTATTCTAAAAAAAAATTCTACTTTCCTACTGTGCAAGGGTTTTGCCCCGATCCTCCTTTTCTGGGGTCCCCCGGCGATGCTCCTGGCTCCTCCAATTCATAGGGTGCCCATGGGAGCACTCGTGCGGGCACGCTCCCAAGTCTTGCTGCTGCGTCCATTGACACAGACAGCAGGACTCGGCCCCAGCTCCCATGTCACTGGATTTGATTGAAAGCAGCGGTAGCCTGTCTTTTAGTTCTACTTGGGGCCTACTCATAAGAGCGAACCGGCATCGGTGAAGGACCATTGGTAGTGAAAAGCTTCCTGTAGATGTGGAAGAGGTGTCCGCTCCGTGAGGATATGTTAGCAAGCGAGGGCCCCTGCGTTATGCTCAGACTTGTTTGGAGGGGATATGTTCGCTCTGCAAAGACATTATCGGTTCGATACTTATCTGCCTTTCGGAGGGATATACCTGATCAGGAACCTGATATGTACCTGATCACCACGTAGAGGGACCATGGCGTGTCTCTGCAAATAGCCTCCCGTCCATAGGAACGGTAGTATAATCCAGCTATGCATTGTTCTCTGAACAATGCAGAATAAGGATTTGCGCCAATAGCAGAAGCAGGAGTGTGTGCGTGAGCTTTGTCGGAACAGCGTGAGTTTCTTTGTTAAACTGTAGAGCACAGATTTCAGGTACAAAGGGCGGGAAATTGTACATGTAGCACTACCCCCGTAGAAGCTGCTGGTTTAAAGTTTTGGGCCTAGGCGACATCGTCGCTATTTGCCCATTATAGTTCTTGCGACATAGTCTCCAATATATTGCCACAGACTTCTGCAAAGAGTCTATCTCCAAATCTCCCAGCTCCACCGCCGGCAGATAATTACATACAGTCCCCAACATATTCCCCTAAGATCTCTCATCCGTTCCTGATCGGAGATCAGACTATTTCCCGGTTCCGGTTCGGGTAGTTTCTGGGGTAGGCCTTGACCAGGGCAGCGGGAGGCCTTCACATATCCCACCTTCCTTCGGGCATTTGCAGCGAGAACAGGTGCAGCGAAGGTAGATACAGTTGAGGTAACAATAGCGGCACTGTCCGCTGATGATTTTCCCATAGCAGTAACAGCGCCATCCCCCTTGGGATTTCTCACGACAGCAGATGCGGCAGATGTAAGCCTAACCACTGTATCGAAGGCAGCAACTTCTTCTGTTACATTGCCCATGGTCCAGTCCACTCTGTAGGCACGAGGCGGCATGGTGGGTTGCTCCACAGCAAACAGGTTATCCCTGCATCGTAGACATCGAACAAATGGACGGGGGTGAATAGCCAGTCCTTCGCACCTGTTGCACAGAATCCCCAAAGCCTCTACATCACAGATTGTATAGAGCATGAACCACCCATGCGGCTCCAGAAAAATACCAGTGTCCGTCAGTACAGTCCCTCTGCAGCATGACACTTATAGAGGTACCCACAGGAAACATCCTGGGCCCCATAGCTGACTGCGTTGACAGGGTTGAAGACATGGCGGTGCTCCGTCTCTTTCTGAACGCTGGACACACACGCGGCGTCTCACTCAGCAAGCAGGCTGGAACTCCTCCCACTTGTTCTTTTTTGGCACGTAGCTTGCAGGCTTTCTTACTTTCTTAGCTCCGCCCACAGCCCACGTGGCCTAGAAGTGATCGCAAAGTTCTCACCCTTCTTCTTGACGGGAAAAAAATGACACAGTCCAGAGCCCTTTGTAGCATAAGTCCCAGATGAACAGTTCACTTTAGTTGCTATAGATAATGACAGATATCCCGGACGAACCCCCACTTGTGACACTACCCTCGTAGGAGCTGCTGGTTTAAAGTTTTGGGCCTACCGTTATCTTTCTGTTCACCGCACTCGTGTCAGGGATCCCTCTTGAAGAGATTTCATGAATGTTCACAACGATTGGTTACTTTTTCTTCAAGAGCTTTATTATACCAGTTCCAACAGAGGGGTAGAGGGATAGAGGAGGTTCAGGTACCTTGCTTTGCGGATCACGGGCACAATCTTAGATCCAGAGGACAAATCAGTTCCACGCTGGATTCAGCAATCACCGGATAGGCCTACTCTCACTGACCTAGCAACCGGTGCGAAGCTCGTTCAAAGGCTCTGCCACAGACTTGATGAGTGCCGTCGCGTCGTTTCACAATCTTACGCCACAAGATCATGTAACCACACTGACACTTTGCAAAAAGTTCCTTCAAAAGTACACAGCTCACGGTGCCAGAATCTTTCAGCCAGCCGGCAGCACCGTGAGGCAAACTGGCCAGGATGCGTCCTTCAATTGAGTCCCCAATTGTTCCGCTTCTTCCCGCAGGCGAGACCGCGTAGAACCATCCCTGGACTAGTAGGCCCCAGCAAATCCTGGGCCTACTTCTCAGTTGCAGAGCCTCGGGCAAGCAGGCCCCGAGGCCGAAAATGGCTCGCACATCCCTGAGGCCAGGAGGGCCCTCAGGTCAGGATCCAGCAACGAACCCCGATAGAGCGGTCTCTGTCTCTAAAGTATCCCCTCCCAGAATGCACAGCGGGTTGACTACGCCCCATGAGCCACTTCTGGGAAAGGAATACCCAATACACCTAGCCTGCTGCATTAACAACCCTGACCTGTGGTGACAGTGACACCTACTGTCAGGTGGAAAACGCGCAACCAAGCTAGACTGAAACAAAGCCAACAATTTAGCATAATCCTTCTGATCTAAACTACAGCTCAGATAACTAAATTTAACACATAGCGCCTACCCAACAGGAGCAGGGCGCTACACACACAATGTTCTGCACAGACACGCCCCTAGTTATTATTCTTTTTGAAAATACACACGTCTTCATTGGTTGAGTTTTGTATAACACCTACTGTTTGAAGGAATGCCTTGGCTTGATTGGCTGAACTGAATAGCCACCAAGTCTCTTATGTTATCCCTGTTCAAAGTCCTATAAATAAACTGAGCTCCCATTGTAAGGCAGGACTATCTGAGGAGCTTCCAATGTGAGAACAACTATTGTGTGTGTTTTACTTGGTTAGCACGAGTGCACTCAAAATGCATGACTGCTGAGAAGCTTAGGCTTATCTTAACCCCACTTATTGAAACCACAAAAAACCTTGCCCCCCAAAAAGACACAGAGACTACTTTAAGTTGGAAGTAGGGCAAGGCCACAATTTTTTTGAACATATTAAGTATAAAAACCTTCAAAATACCAATAACCATACCAGTCATGGTTATACCGTGAGCATCTATAACCAAACCCGTATAGTCTAAGAGGCCTGTCTCCACCATCAGTGCTGGACAGGCATTAAACTGACCCCGGGAATTAAACTTGAGGGCATAGCCCATAAAGTAATTCCAATTGCTGGCAAGGTAAAACCGCCAAGAAAGCTGTGACGAAACACAATGGCCGGTTGGATAGACAACTCTTGTGACGTCAGCTTCTCTTGAGAGTAGTGGGGCGTGCCTCTGCGTAGCCTTTTCTAGAGTTCAGGCTCCACCCAGTCACCTCGTGCCATCGTAGCCAATGCCAACTGAGTTACTCTGACTCCCTGATTAGGTTGATGCCCTGCTTAGCTGCCAAGCATCAAGCAGTCAAGGCTCTCATTTCTTAGGAGGGTCAAGGGGCCTTTATTATCCAAAAGAGCTGAAAAGTACGCTTATTAGTGCAAGTGAAACTGATTACGCCAACAGAACTTCCTTTACAGCGGACGGAGAGGAGGGAGCAGATCCAGACCAGGGCAACAAAACAGCCGGCCATTAAATGGTCTCTGGGATACAGGACTATCAATCAAGCATGCAGCCAGGATTGCTGATTGTCCTGTGGTTCCATATGCCCAGTGTAAGATTTGATTTGGGATATTGGGAACAGGAGTGTATGTTTAAGTCGTGTTATTTTGTGTTTTATATAGCTTTGGCATTTTTGGATATATTGTTTAGTTAAACAACCTATATTTTAGTCCTCTATAGGCCCTAATCAAAATAGCCTAGAGTGTTTAGTCTGTATACGTTTAAAGCCCCATACACACAATCGGACTTCAAACAAACTTTTCCGTGGATTTTTGTTTGAAGGGCGTTGGCCGTGAACTTGGTATGCATGCACACAAAATAACTTTTTCAGCCAACTTTCCCAAAATCACGTGTTTTTTTTTTTGCTCTTTTCTGCTCTTTATCGCCACCCTTTCGTCAACTTCTGCTATTGTTGGTTGATTTTAACATTGGTTATGAGCATGCGTGTTTGTACTTTAGACTAAAGTCCAATGGATTTCTGTACACACGGCAGGACTTTGCATCGTAGGACTTTTGTTGCTGAAAAGTTTGTTCGTTTGCAGAGCGAACATTTTTCCGATAAAAAACCGAAAAAGTTTGGTCGATGGAGCGTACACACGGTCGGATTTTTTTTAAAACATGGAAATTTTGAAGTTTGTTGTCAAAAAGTTTGACCGTGTGTATGGGGCTTAAGTGTTCATTTGGTGTCTCAATTGTGTAGTCAGTTTTTGTGGGGAGAAATTTTGTTTTTCTAGTAAAGAAATCTCAGTTTGTGCTGGTTTTGGCGGGATTGGCAACTGAACTTTCAGTTGGTAGTGACACCATTTTGTTGTAGATCGAATTTAAATCGGCCATTTTTTTGTAGACCGAATTTAATCTGCTATTTTGTTGTAGACCAAATATAATCGGCCAATTTGTTGTTGACCGAATTTCAATTGTTACAACTATCATTTTGTTTCTGCCGAATTTTGGTTCTGGGTGAAATTATTCTGCTTTTGAGCCGAATTTCCACATTTTGTGAAATGAGGTCATCTTTTTCGCAGGAATTTCAGTTTGTAGCTTTTAGTTGCGTTGTTTTTGTGCAATATTTAAGTCTTGAGTGAAAATAGTCTGTTTTTGTACTGAATTCCCTTTCGAGTAGAATCACTTTGATTTTTACATTTAATTCCAGTTGTTTTGCAGAGTTTTATACTGCAATGCCGCGTACACACGACCGTTTTTAATGTCATTAAAAAAAAACTAATTTTTCTCGACGTGATTCTTCTCAAGCCTGCCTTGCCTACACACCATCATGAAAAAAAATGCTCGAGCAAAGCGCGGTGACGTACGAAATGTACGACGGCACTATAAAGGGGAAGTTCCATTCGGATGGCACCACCCTTTGGGCTGCTTTTGCTGATCCTTGTGTTAGTAAAGTTTGGTGAGAGACGATTCGCGCTTTTCAGCCTCGTGCTCTTCAGTCCGTTACAGGGTGACAAATGTGCGATCTCCATTACGAACGCTAGTTTTATCAGAACGAGCGCTCCCATCTCATCACTTGCTTCGGAGAATGCGTGTTTTTTTGCGTCGTTAAAGCCTACACACGGCCGTTTTTCATGACGAGAAAAACGACGACGTGAAAAATGACGAGAAAAATTAGAGCATGTTCCAAATTTTTAATGCCCATTTTTCACGTCGTGAAAAATGCTCTGGAGCCCACACACGATCGTTTTTAATGACCAAATGAAAAAATGGAATTTTTCTCGTCATGAAAAACGGTCGTGTGTACGCGGCATTACTCAGTTTTGGGTAGAGAGTAAACATTCTGTGAGTAAAGGGTAGGAGGTATCCCCATTGTTGTTGTAACATCTATGTACAGATAGAAAGAAGCAACGTTTTTAATTTTGAATAGCGGAGGATTTCATTGTGCTTTACAGTTGTCTGGCAAAGACGTTTATAGGGCTGCCGATGCACAGTTGTATAGCATATAAACGTGAGGAGTAGATTCTAGCATACCGGGGGGCCCTGTAAAATAGCCAGACAGCCGGTGCCAGTACTGTAAAAATAGACACTAGGCAGTACTGCTCTGAAAGTTAGTGCAAGGGTGCACTGGACGCAGGGACACGTCATAAGCGATTTGTGTTGTAATGGGTAATGTTGGCGTCAATGCGTGGGAGAAAAAAAATTAGGCTTCCACCAGTCAGACAGCTGCACAGCACATGAGGTCTGGGTTTGTGG
Organism: Rana muscosa; assembly: GCA_029206835.1. NCBI lineage: Eukaryota > Metazoa > Chordata > Amphibia > Anura > Ranidae > Rana > Rana muscosa. The sequence goes on along the minus strand of CM055125.1, from coordinate 333,798,047 downwards.
CTCTCGACATGAGATTGGCATATATGGTCAAAGGGTACAGCTAGGTGTATTCCTTTGGAAGGTACTTTAGATGTCTGGAGGTCAAAACAGGACTCCAGAATAAAAGGACTTTAGACATACCGTATATACTCGAGTATAAGCCGAGTTTTTCAGCACATTTTTTTGTGCTGAAAATGCCCCCCTCGGCTTATACTCGAGTCACCTTTTTGCGCCTGATCTCCCGGATTTTTAGGGACCCGGTACCGGCTGTCCCTAGGTCCCCTGAACCCCAAACTTGACACACATGTAGCCCCACGCTTCCTCTACAAGTGTGCAAAGTTTGTTGTCCGGGGGACCTACGGCCGGGGAGCACTGATTTTTCAAAGCCGGGCACCCCTTCCATAGACTCCCATGTTAAACGGTAATTTCTCTGGTGACTTTGGGGACCCAGTACCGGCCTGTCGTAGGTCCCCTGGACCCGAAACTTGGCCCACATATAGCCTCATATCTCCTCCTATAAGTGTGCAAAGTTTTTTGTCCGGGGGACCTACGGCCGGGGAGAACCGATTTTTCAAACCGGGCACCCCTTCCATAGACTCCAATGTTAAACGTTAGTCTAGTAATGGACACAGTGAGGCATTGGCACAGTGAGGCATGGGCACAGTGAGGCATGGACACAGTGAGGCATGGACACAGTGAGGCATGGACACAGTGAGGCATGGACACAGTGAGGCAGGGACACAGTGAGGCATGCAGATAGACACCCTAGGCTTATACTCGGGTCAATACGTTTTCCCATTTCTTTGTGGTAAAATTAGGTGCCTTGGCTAATATTCGGGTCGGCTTATACTCGAGGATATACGGTAGCTCAGTTGTGACTTCAGAAATCTGTGATGATGAATGGATTGGATGTGTAGTACATGTTTGTCTGGTTAAAATTCTTCTGCATGAATTAGGATTTAGCTACTGCTCAGGTGGAAAATAAATTCCAAATTCTTTTGTAGTGTGTATCATTTTAGCCCACCGCAAAGAACGTTGCTAGGTAAAGCCTAAACTAGCAACAAACTATTTTTGTCTTTGCTCCGTCTGGTTTTTGTCCTGTTTGTTTTTTTTTGTTTAAGTAAAGGAAAAGGGCAACTATTAAATGTCTCCCTTGCATTTGTATCTAAAAGTTTGTCTTATGTCTTAAGCCTCGTACACACGGTCGGACTTCCATCTGACTTTTCCCTGGATTTTTGTCCGAACGGAGTTGGCCGGGCACACCCATAGCATACACACGCTCTGACTTTTCTGCAAACTTTCCCAAAACTTTTTGCAAAATCACGTGTTTTTTCTGCTCTTTTCTGCTCTTTACCGCCACCCTTTGGTCAACTTCTGCTATTGTTGGTTGATTTTAACATTAGTTGTTTTGTCCATCGGACAAAAGTCCGATGGTTTTCTGTACACACGGTCGGACTTTGCTCCATCAGACTTTTGTTGGCCAAAAGTTTGTCTGTTCGCAGACCCAACTTTTGTCCGATGAAAACAAGAAAAAAGCAAAAAAAGTTTGTCCGATGGAGCGTACACACGGTCGGATTGTTGGTCCAACTTGCTCAAAATGAAGTTTGTTGGCCAAAATTCCGACCGTGTGTACGGGGCTTTATTCTTCTCATTGTTTGTATGTAGTAATATGTTAGAACCCACCGCCGCGGCCCTCCTGCTCGTCGCGGCCATTATATTTTTGTAGGAATGTGAAACTTAAGCCTCGTACACACGATTGGATTTTCCGATGGGAATTGTGTGATGACAGGCTGTTGTCGGAAAATCCGACCATTTGTATGCTCCATCGGACAATTGTTGTCGGAATTTCCGCTAACAAATGTGGGATAGCATGCTTTCATTTTTCCGACAACAAATGTGTGTTGTTGGATTATCCGATCATGTGTACAGAAGTCCGTCGGAAAAAAATCCAAAGTACAAACACGCATGCTCAGAAGCAATGCTAACCGTAAAACACAACATTAGCAGAAGTTGCCCAAAGGGTGGCGCTAAAGAGCTGAAAAAACACGTAGTTTTGTGTTTGTTGGCGAACAATTCTTTGCTCTTCGGAGAAAATTCTGAAGCTTTGTCTGCAGAAAATCCGTTCGTGTGTATGAGGCTTAAGTTTTATGCCCCGTACACACGATCGGGGCATAATTCCACTCAAGCTTGGCTTGCTGTCACACGAAAGTTCTCTGAACTTTCGACCGTCAAGAACGCGGTGACGTACAGCACTACGATGAGCCGAGAAAATGAAATTCAATGCTTCCGAGCATGCGTCTAATTGTTTCCGAGCATGCGTTGGAATTTTGCACGTCGGAATTGCTACAGACGATCGGAATTACCGATCAGAATTTTTCCCGTCTGAAAAATTAAGCACCTGCTATCCATCTCAAAGCTCACATCGGACTTTTGCTGGCTGAATTTCCGACCGTGTGTACGCGGCATAACAGAGAGTTTTGCTGTTGTTGGTTTTGAAGAATGTACAAGTTGTAATATTCCTATTTTGGTCAAAGTGGAAATTTAACTTGCAAGTAGATAAAAGTTCTGTTCTTTCAGTGAAAGGATGAAACATTCTCATGCTGCGTACACACAACCGTTTTTCATGACGTTAAAAGTGTCATTTTATAAATTGGTCATTAAAAACGATCGTGTGTCGGCTCCAGAGCATTTTTAACGACGTGAAAAATGGCCTAAAAAAAATGAGAACCTGCTCCATTTTTTCACGTCGTTTTTCACATCGTTCTTTTTAACGTCGCGAAAAACGGTAGTGTGTATGCTTTTACGAGGGGAAAAAAAAACGCGCATGCTCAGAATTAAAGCGGAGTTCCACCCTTTTTTTATGTTTATTAAAAGTCAGCAGCTACAAAAAGTGTAGCTGCTGGCTTTTAATAAACAGACACTTACCTGCTCCACTGTCCAGCGACGCGCCGCCTGGAGCTCCGCTCCTCTCCCCCCTCCTCTGCCGGCGCGTCCATTCACAGTGTGGGCACCCGGCCTTGACAGCTTTCGGCTTCACGGCCGGGCACTCACTGCGCATGCTCGAACGGCGCAGCGCTCTGTGAGTGGACAGGCGATCGCCTGGGACCTGTCACGTCCCAGGTGATCGCCTACAGGGAGGAGCCGCCACAAGGCGATATGACGTATCGCCTAGGCGGCTCCAGGGCGGAAGGAGGAAGTGGGACAGGAAGTCCCACTCCTACTGAAGCCCCCACCCCCCCCCCAAAAAAAATTACATGCCAAATGTGGCATGTAAGGGGGTGAGGAGTGGAATAAAAAAAAGTAAAAAAATTGGGTGGAACTCCGCTTTAAGTATGAGACGGGAGCGCTCGTTCTGGTAAAACTAGCGTTCGTAATGGAGATAGCACATTCGTCACGCTGTAACGCACTGAAGAGCACGAGGCTGAAAAGCACGAATCGTCTCTCACCAAACTTTACTAACACGAGGATCAGCAAAAGCGTCCCAAAGGGTGGCGCCATTCGAATGGAACTTCCCCTTTATAGTGCCGTCGTACATTTCGTACGTCACCGCGCTTTGCTCTAGCATTTTTTTTCATGATCGTGTGTAGGCAAGGCAGACTTGAGAGGAAACAAGAAAAATCACGTCGAGAAAAACGTTGTTTTTTTCAATGACATTAAAAACGGGCGTGTGTACGCGGCATAAGGTATTTTACCTGTGGAGGGCTGGTTAGTGAATTTGGGATTTTGGAAGTTGAATGTATTGGGTGGAACAGTTATTGGCAAAATACTTTTACTTTACTTTACTTTTAGTTTACTATTCCCAATGTCTGCCAGGAGGTTCCCTTTCCACTATTGTTTGCAAAGTGGGAAGGTCAGTGACCATTTACCATTGTACACGTTAGAATGTTGTATTGTTTGATAGAGTTATTCTTTTTCAGATTCAATGAGTCTCTGAAAATGTATGTATATATAAAGCAGGTGTATGTAGATAGCTGCACACATGCATGAATACACACGCCTAAAAGAAGGTAAAGTATAATAGGCTGCTTCATTGGGGGTTTTTTACGCACCATTCTAAACCCTGCCTCTCATGTGGCGTACACACGATCGTTTTTCATGCCATTTTTTAAACCAACGTTTTTCTCGTCGTTTTTTTTCATGTTTCCTCTCAAGCCTGCCTTGCGTACACACGATCATTTTAAAAAACGTTCAAGCAAAGCGCAGTGGCATACAACACGTACGACAGCACTATAAAGGGGAAGTTACGTTCGGATGGCGCCACCCTTCATGTTAGTAAAGTTTGTTGAGCGACGATTCGCGCTTTTCAGCCTCGTGCTTTTCAGTCCGTTACAGCGTGACGAATGTGCTATCTCCATTACGAATGCTAGTTTTACCAGAACGTGCGCTCCCGTCTCATCACTTGATTCTGAGCATGTGCGTTTTTTTTCACCTCGTGAAAGCATACACACTATCGTTTTTGAAAAAGGGGGGGTGGTAGATGTGGCGCTGTCCAGATATGCAATGTAATAGACAAGGAAATTTTAGGTGATGGTATACCTATAACGGTATCCACTTTAGAGTATCATAAATACAAGAAAAATTAATATATAAATAAAAGAATAAATTAAAATAAAATTGAAATAAAATTGAAAAAATTTAATTGGCTCAGCCGGGTGTTTGTTAAAAAGAATTTTTTGTTAGATTGAAATATTTTGATTGGGTGTCTTTCCAGCAAGACGTGTCCCTCATGTGTGAAGCGAAAATTTTAGTTTGAAAAAGTGAATAAAATACTTTGTTAATGGAAAAGCATTAGTGAGACCGATGGTCGGCCGGGTGTTTGCTAAAACAAAAAATTGTCCAAAATGTGTTAAAGATGTGTTCATAAAGAGATGTATGATATTGGTAATAGTCTATGCTAGTAAAGGGGTAAATAAGCTGATATGGTCTCAGCCGGGTGTTTACTACTCCTAGTATGTTCAGAAAAAAGTGCTGCCTTATAGCATTCAAATTAAGCTTAAAACTATATAAAACATGCGATATACATAGTATAGTGATAACAGAAAAGTCCAATAATTAGGTGGCAGTGAAAAAATGTGACTTTTTCTTGGTATGCTTTATGTTCCTTCAGTTTTCTTATGAGTAAGACAATCCGTAAGAGTTTAAATATATGCACTCACCAGATCCTTCATACCCTCTAAGGGTATGCTGTAGCCACAGTATGTGCCACTGTGTAGCAATCAGGGGATGGTTCCAGGGGTTCCTTGCGGTTCTCCGGGGTGCAGATTCCGAGATGATGAAAAAGTTGTTATAGGAGGGAAGAAAGGATGTCCATAGCGTGAACCCGTTTTAAAATGTTTTAATTTTAAAATCAAAAGGGGGTACTTACAATACGACAAGTAAAATTGAGCGTTTTTGTATAAAATGGCGCTCAGCCAATACAAAGTGATTCCAAGTAGGAAGTGATGTGCCGACGTGTCTCCGCCCTACGCGTTTCGTCAGTCTGACGTCATCGGGAGCGTAACGTCGGTCTGCACTTCACTCTAGAATTTATAGCCCTTCTTGCGCATGTGTGATAAAACTTTTCAGCCACCATTTTGGATGAGATTTTGAGGACAGAAGTCCATGGCTGTATTTAATAGGTTTTTTTGCAAATCAGAACAGTTTCTTTCAGGTCTAACAGCAATCTCATTACTAAAAAGTGCTCTGAGGGGCTATAGCATTCTAATTTGCAGAAACATATATATATGTACACTTATACTTTAATATAGAATATTTGATACAAATTTCATTAAAATAAGAAAAAATTAAAATAAAAGTAAAAATGAACCATGTAATATTACGGGAACTTAGAAAAAATCAAGAAATGTTAAAATTATTCAATCTCAGTGTAGACAAGATTCGTAAGAAACACAGCGACCATCTTATGTTGGTGCTGTAGGTACCAAAATGCTTGTATTGAAGTACGATTAAAATACAATTAAAATAGGTGTAAATCCTACTGTGTGAGCAATATGTGTATTAAAGGAGGAAAAAATATAACTGATTAAATGGGAACTGGATATTTTGTACCTTTGAGGATAATTGGGGGATAATTGGTGGAAGAAGTATGGATTGTTAGGAATGTGGCTATTTTAAAGCAAAATTAAGTTAGAATTATATTAAAATTTCAGTTGAAAATTATTAAAAATTGGTGAGGAAGCAGTTAAGGTCGAGATCAATGTTCATTCCTGTTGGTTGGAGGGTCTCTAGCTGGTATATCCACTTAGTCTCGTTTTGTGATATTTTAATTTTCTTATTTTCCCCTCTCCAATGACCTTTTATTCTGTCTATGCCATAGAAGACCATACAGGAGGGGTCTTTTTTATGATAGTCCCTGAAATGTCTGGAGACGCTGTGTTTAGGGAACCCATTCTTAATGTTATTTATGTGTTCTCTGACTCTGACATGTAGCTCTCTGGTGGTTCTCCACACATACTGCTTGTGGCATGGGCATTCTAACACGTAAGTTACGTGTGTGCTGTGACATGTGATCAGTTCTCTGATATTGTATTCAGTTCCATTTGCAGTTGAGGTGAATTTTGATGTTTTCTTCTCAGTCTTCTTACTGGTTCTGCAGGGAAGGCAATGTCCGCATTTAAAGAATCCTTTAAGATTTTTGAAGATCTTGATCTGTTTTGGAGGATCCAGTACGTTATGAACTAATCTGTTTCTTAGGTTAGGGGCTTTTCTGTAGATGAAGGATGGTTTGGCTGGTAATATGCTGTTTAGTACTTTGTCGGATTTTAGGATTGGCCAGTGTTTCCTTATAATTTTCTCTACACTTTTGTGCTGTCTATTGAAACCTGTGAGGAAGGCCATATCTAGATTTTTCTTGTTCTTATTCTTTGTGGTATTTCCTGTTACCATGGTATTTCTATCCATTTTCTTGACCTGCTCTTTTAGATTGAGTAGGTCTTTTTCTTTGTAGCCCTTGGCTATGAATCTGTTAATGATGATGTTTGCTTGTTCTTCATATTCATTGAGGTTACTACAATTGCGGAAAATACGCATCAGTTGGCCCTTTGGTATATTCCCAATCCACTTTGGATGGTGGCAACTTTTTGTTGGAATGTACCCATTCCTATCTGTCTGTTTGAAAAAGGTCTTTGTATTCAGATGTCCATTATCTTTATATATTTGCAGATCCAGATAGTCTATGCTGTTATGGTTCCATATGCCGGTAAAAGTAATGCCATAAATGTTTTGGTTGATTTCATCAAAAAAATCTTGCAGTTGTTGTTCTGTGCCTCCCCATATAATGACGATATCGTCTATATACCGTCTGTATAGGATTAGGTGTTTTCTATGTACACTAAAAACCTGCTCTTCTTCCCATCGGTTTAAGAACAAATTGGCTACGCTTGGAGCGTACTTTGCTCCCATGGCTACCCCCTTGGTTTGGGTATAATACTCGCCTTTATACCAAAAATAATTATGGCTCATAGCCATTTCCAATCCTTCTAAAATAAATGTAATTTGCTGTTCCTTCATGTTTGTTTGTTTATACAGGGCCCATTCTACACTATTGATGCCATCTTTTTGTATGATGTTTGTATAAAGTGAGTTGACATCAATTGTCACTAGTATGTCGCTATCCCTGATGTTAAGATCTTTTATTTCTGCAATGAGTTGTCTACTATCTTTCAAGTATGACCTTCCCTCTGTTACTAGAGGTTGCAGATATCCATCTATATAAGAGCCTAGTCTTGAAAAAAGTGAGTCGATACCACTAATAATCGGTCTTCCTGGTGGTGATGTTTGATTTTTATGTATTTTGGGGACATAATATATTACTGGTGTCTTTGCTGTTTCTGGGGTCAGAAAAATGGCTTCTTTTTTGGTTAGGATCCCTTTGTCTTCACCTTTTTTGATCAGTGCTTTCAGTTTTTTATCATATTCCATTTTTGGATTCCCCCTTAGTTTCTTATATGTATCCTGGACGCTTAATAGGTTGTTCATTTCTATTTCATAGTCCTTTTTCTTGATAATGACCAGCCCCCCTCCTTTGTCTGCTGGTCTGATTATGATGTTTTTCTTATTTTCTATTTCTTTTATGGTCTTCCAGATTTTGTCGCTTTTGGTTTTGCTAGTTTTTAATTTCCTAATATCTTCTTCCACCATTTTTTTAAAAACCAAAATGTTTTCATTATGTTGCATCTTTGGGTTAAAAATCGAATTATTCTTTAGTTTGGAATGTTGGAAGTGGGTGTCTGCATGGTTTTCCTTGTTTCTAGGCTCCTTTTGAGCAAAGAATTTTTTGATGTTCATCTTCCTGGCAAATTTTTGTAGATCTATATATGCTTCAAATTTGTCCAGATTTTTGTCGGGTGCATATTTTAAGCCTAGGTCTAATATTTTAAGTTCTTCCTCATTAAAAGTAGTATCACTTAAATTAAAAAAACGACATGAAAAACGACGTGAAAAAATAAAGCATGTTCGAAATTTTTAATGGCCGTTTTTCACGTCGTTAAAAATGCTCTGGAGCATACACACGATCGGTTTTAATGCCCATTTTTAAAAATGGCATTTTTAACGGCATGAAAAACGATTGTGTGTATGGGGCATTAGTTTATAGACCTAGTACAACAACATGTTAGGGATCACCACGACTGTCTTTCTTGGATGGAAAGGGAGTCAACAACCATCAGTCCGGTGAAGGAGACTCCCATCCCAGGCGCTAAGAACCTTTTTGTTAATGGTTCCAGGTATTACACCCCAGATGGTTACTGGGTCGTTGTAAAGAAGCTTGAGGAACGGGTCAACTGGATCCACGCCAGCCATTGCCACCAAAGAATGAGGAGTATCTTTTTTCATTTATATTTTTAGCTTAGTGTATTTTAGCAAGGGTTACGATGAAAAGCATCCCAACTTATTGTTTAAAGTGCACCTCCAACTAGCAAAGAAAGCAAACAGGACCAATTGCTGGGTCTGCTTTAAATCTCCACCGAGCCTTAGTATCCCAGCGATGGCAGCGGTACATGCTATATATGATGTTTGTATTGGCACGAGGAAGACTCCAAACAGACACTTGTCAATAGAACTTAACGATACATTTTTAGAGGGTAAAATTAGTTACAGATTTAACAATAGCTCTGGTTCTTGCCCCTCCTTCACAAAACAAGTATGGGTATCGGGACAACTAGGTAGCCCACAAGTGTGCAACTTTAGTTTTGGTAAAGGGGATAATCTTGTGGGAAGGAAGGGTGTGACGGTCAGACGGAGGGAGAAATCCCCCAGTCTATTCTGTTACTTCTCAGAGCCCGTAACCGTCAGAGAAATTCCTCTTGTGTGGCTCTAACAGGCCCCTACTACTTCTTATGCGGATCTACAGCTTAAGTTAATTCACCCTAATGCAAGAGGTTCATGTGTCCTGGTGAAACTGGTCCCAGTATTTTATGTTGCGGCCAATTGTGAGGATCTGATGGCGCGAGAGAAGGTAAGAAACGCAGGAAGAGATAGAAGGGAATTGTTCACTAACTCCGACCAGGTCTGGGCATGGTTTCCTGCTTGGACAAGAGGGGGATTGAACTAATGAAACGATTGAACAATTTCTCATCCATTGTGGATGTTCAATGAAACCGTTGAAGCTGTAAGGGAGATCTCACAGGAACAACAACAGATCAAGACCCTTCCATTAAAAGATGGCCCTTGATTATCTATTAGCATCCAAGGGGGGTTTCTGTGAATTCATAGGAAAAGATTGTTGTACCTGGATCGAAAATATAGCTAGTGAAGGTTGGAATCCTTTTAAGGGTCTGGGAAACTTTGGGGATTTTTTCTTTTTCATCAAATCATGGTTGAAGGAAGTAGGGGTATATATGCTCATGTTGTTTTTGTTTCTATTCCTTCTATATGCTGTGATGAGGTGACACCCTGAAGCCAACCCACGGACGAGACGCAGAGGATCCCAGACCGGCCAACGATTACTACAGCTCACCACGTCATGTCCTCCCTTTAAAGCGGAGTTTCACCCAAAAATGGAACTTCCGCTTTTCGCAATCCTCCCCCCCTCCGGCGTCACATTTGGCACCTTTCAGGGGGAGGTCTAATCCAGGTATTTACTCCCACTTCCGGGCATAGATCGCCGCAGGCTCCGCTGTGATATACGCCATGTTCGGCCCCAACTCCGTCTCCCTCGCTGTCTTCTGGGAGACATACAGGTCCCAGAAGACAGCCAGGACCAGTGGGATCGCGCAGCGTGACTTGTGCACGCGCAGTTTGGAACCAGGCTGTGAAGCCGCAAGGCTTCACTTCCTGATTCCCTTACCGAAGATGGCGGCACCTCCACCCGAGAGCCGAGGGACAGATCGGCTTCGGGGGAGGACATTGCGGGTGCCCTGGACAGGTAAGTGTCCACATTTTAAAAGTCAGCAGCTGCAGAAAAAATTTGACAGAACTCCGCTTTAAGTCATCCCTCCTGAAGAACAGAATCTACAAGTCAAGCCGTGTTTTTCTTTTTATGGACTCATATGAACTGTTAAGACTGATTAATTTCCAGGTGTAAAAAGAAGATCAAGATTCATCGAGGGACACATGGGAGCATTTGACAAAAGAGGAGGCACTGTTGTAGAAATTTTAATAAGATGTATTCAATATGTATTCACAGTGTCTCCCTGCGGCACACTCATAAGAGTGAACCGGAGCGAACAGGCAAAGGTGAAGGAACATTGGTAGTGAAAAGCTTCCTGTGGATGTGGAAGAGGTGTCCGCTCCGCAAGAATATGTCCGCCTGCGAGGGCCCCTGCGTTATGCGCAGACTTGTCAGTTTGGAGGGGATATGTTCGCTCTACGAAGACATTATCGGTTTGATACCTATCTGCCTTTCGTAGGCATATACGATCGTGTCTTTGTATGTGCCTGATCACCATGTAGAGGGACCATGACATGTATCTGCAGATAGCCTCCCATCCATAGGAACGGTAGTATAATCCGGCTATGCATTTGTAGCAGGGGTTTCCTTTAAGGCCTCAGAGACTACTGTACCCATAACCCCACTGGCCACCCAGGGTGCATTGCCCCGCGCAAAGACTACTGGGTGGACTTTATAAGAAAAGGGCGGAGCCGGCTTCAGTCTCTTTGGACATCGCCCGCCCAGCAAGAGGAACTCCTTTCCGAGCCTGCGGTGCTACAAGGCCTGAAGCCTGGGCCTGTTTCCAAAGAGCCTTCCGCTCTCACCTAGGAACCTGAGGGACGTTTCTGCATCCCGTTGCCGCATCGCTCCCCGGAGGACCGAAGACCTGTGTACCAAGACACAGCAGCGGAAGATACGGACATGGACTGGTCCGGTGGGGTGAGAGAGCACCTGCTCAGAGAACTACATAGGATCTCTAGGCCCAATAACTGTTACCCAGAGCTTTCATTAGTGTTGTGCTGTGCCCCGGAGGGACAGTGCATCAGAGCAGCTTTAGAGATTTCCTTTATTCACCAAGTTATCAAAACCCCTTTTACCCTGTGGATTACAGTTGTTTCTTCAGCAAGTGCACCACTGTTTTGCTAGCGAAGAATTTCCCCTACAAACTCCTACATAGTACAGTCAGACCTGACTTAGCGTAGACATTTCTGGGCGCCATTTTTGCCACGAGGGAGAATAGCTGCAGCGGGGACTGTTAGATTTATGCATCATACTGTATATCTGTCTGTTTGCTGAGATACTCGTTTATTGCAGGGCTCTGCACATGATATGTAAACTGTTGATTATACTCTTACCCAACCATCTGAGTAAAAGTGCAAGGGTTAAGTACACTGGTGTTGTGTCACTTACTTTGCAGAGGAGACGGGTAAGGATAGTTAAACTATATTGCTGTGTGTGTTCTATTATAGGATTGTGTCTCTGTGAGTTGCAGGCTACACAATCCTACCATCCCCTACTAGCTGTGCCAGGGGAGGTTAGAGCCAACTGCCGGGGGTTGACAGGGTGCATTACAGGGGCCCAAAATAATTTTACCAGCAGCCCTCTTAACTGGGGGTATCGCTATACATTGTTCTCTGAACAATGCAGAATAAGGATTTACGCCAACGGTAGAAGCGGGAGTGTGTGCGCGAGCCTGGTCGGATCAGCGTTCACAATTTTTTAGGCGCCAATCTCACTACATGTGGGTTTCTTTGTTAAACTGTATAGCACAGTTTTCAGGTACAAAGGGCGAAAATTGTACACACTGGTCTGCACAGACATGCCCAGAAGGGGATGGGAGAGAGAAGGGGTCAGAAAGAGAGGGGGTGAGAGAGAGAGGGAGGGGAAAGAGGTGAGGGAGAGAGAGGGGGTGAGAAAGAGAAAGGAAGTGGGAGAGAGAGAGGGGTGAGAGAGAGGGGTCAGAAAGAGAGGGGGTGAGAGAGAGGGGTCAGAAAGAGAGGGGGTGAGAGAGAGGGAGGGGGAAAGAGGTGGGTGAGAGAGAGAGGGGGTAAGAGAAAGGGAGAAAAGGTGGGTAAGAGAAAGGGTGGAGAGAGAGGGGTTGTGAGAAAGAGGGGGGTGAGAGAGGGAGAGGGGGGAAAAGGTGGGGGGAGAGAGAGGGGGGTTTGAGGGAGGGGGAAAGAGGTGGTAGAAGAGAGGGGGAGGAGGGAGGGGTGAGAGAGAGAGGGGAGCTCCCCTATCCTCCCCCATACTACACAAGGAGGTTCTTCCGTCCCCCCAAAGAAAAAACGACACCAGACTCTCACCTTCCCACAGCCCACCGGCTCCTTTTTACCAGCTGTGTGTAGCGAGGCTGCCGACCTGCCCTGCCAAGTGAGTTAGTTCCGGGATCAGAGGCTGCAGCCACCACCACCTCCTGCTTCCGCTTTGCTCCCCTGTCACCGAACGGTCAGTCCGCACCCGCTCCTGGTGTCAACCCTCTGGCGGGAGTCACCCAGGTACAGTCCACACCCCCACAGCGAGGCCACTACTCATAGTATCCCTTCTGCCTGGGGGGTGCCGCCGCCCCCCTCAAATATGCCGCCCAAGGCAAACGCCTCGCAGTAGATATGTCCCTGACTGGGAGGGGGAGCTGTGCTGCTGAATCACTGCTGGGAGAGGTGAACAGAGGATGCTGAGTTGTGCGACGTTGTACCCAAACAAAATGTATGTCCTTTTTTCTCCACAAATAGAGCTTTCTTTTGGTGGTATTTGATCACCTCTGCGATTTAAATTTTTGGCGCTATAAACAAAAAAAGAGCGACAATTTTGAAAAAAACACAATATTTTGTACTTTGTGCTATAATAAATATCCCCCCCCCCAAAAAAAATCTTCATCAGTTTAGGCCGATATATATTCTTCTACATATTAACTGTAGGGGGGGTGGGACTGACTGGGGGAGGAGACCGGTCAGTGTTCCTATTTACTAGGAACACACGATCGGTCTCCTCTCCCCTGAGAGAACCAGGATTTGTGTGTTTACACACACACATCCCTGCTCTAGTCCCCGCTCTAGTTCTGTCACAAGCGAGGTTGGGCACGCGCATTAGCTTCGGGGACATGCGGCGGGCGCGTGCTCCTGCTTTGACGTCCTTAAGGAGTGACGTATAGCTACGGCGCTTTGCGTAACCGTGCCAAACTGCCGTGGTATAACTGCGGCGGCTGGTCGGCTAGCAGTTAAAGCGGAGTTCCGCCGGAAAAAATATATTAATAGTCAGCAGCTACAAATACTACAGCTGCTGACTTTTAATATATGGATACTTACCTGTCCTGGGCGCCCGCGATGTCGGGTCCCGAAGCCGATTTGTTCCTCGGCTCTCGGGTGCTGCCGCCGTCATCTTCGGTAAGGAAATCAGGAAGTGAAGCCTTGCGCGCATGTGCGAGTCGCGCTGCGCAATCCCACTGGTCCCTGCTGTCTTCTGGGACCTGTGTGTCTCCCAGAAGACAGCGGGGGGACGGAGTAGGCGTCGGACGTGGCGTAGGTCACCGCTGTGATCTATGCCCGGTAGTGGGAGCAAATACCTGTATTGAACAGGTATCTGCTCCCCCCTCCCCCCTGAAAGGTGCCAAATGTGACACCTGAGGAGGGGGGAGGATTCCAAAAAGCGGAAGTTCCATTTTTGGGTGGAACTTCGCTTTAAGGAGGAATTTCACCACAGTGCCTGCAGCTACAGAGCTCAGTGAGGGCTTGATCTAAAGATTATTTACTGCTTGTTTAGAGCATGCACTGCAGGGGTTCACTTTAAAGTGGTTGTAAATCCTGAAATTGTATTTATTTTTTAAAATGCACCTGCAAGACAAAGCCATAATGAGCTAGTATGACTAGCATACTAGCTCATTATGCATCACTTACCTTAGATCGGGGCCCCCGAAGCCGCCCTCGTCTCCCCCTGCAGCCGCAGCCATCGCTCCTCTGATACCCGGAAGGTTACTTCCGGGTGTCGCCGTTCCAGCCAATCACAGCGCCGCTCCGGCGCTGTGATTGGCCGGAGCGGCGAAAACGTCACTCCGCGCATGCGCGCGGGAGCCGGCAAATCCGGATTTGTGAATGGGATTAACCCTGTGAATGCACCGTTGTCTACGGCGCGCATGCGCCGTAGACATCAGTGCATGTCTTTTTTTGCAAATGCAGCGGGTATATACTTTTGAATTCTGATGAAAACACCAGTGATGTATAGTTCCCTGCGGCCCAGCAGGTGGCGCTGTCACTTTGGGCCGGGGTTGAACCATCGCTGCAGTGCCGTACCCTTTGTGGCCTCTCGCAGAGGTTGTACAGCGGGGCGGGGAACCCGCCGTGAATCCTGGGAGAGGGTATAAAGGGGCCGGACATCTTCGCCACGAGGTTCGAGTCCCAGGCACCTTCAGCCTGAGGGCTGCTGTTCGCGGTCGGGGTCCAGGCGGCCTAGGCCTGGACACCAGGAGTTCGTGTTCCATCCCAGACACCTTCAGTCTGGGGTGAGGTACTCATCCGGAGGCCTGGGGCCCAGTACCTTCCGCTGGGTCCCGCGAGGGAGGGATTGTCCTAGGGGGCCCCGGCAGTGGGGCACCCGAATCCAGTGGCGTAAGGGACCGGAGGAGGGACTCATCCGAAGACCTGGTGCAGCAGATTGCCAGTGCCGGATGAACACCTGGAGACCGCCCGGAGGGATATCTTCCCAAACAGGGGCCAAGTTCAGAGAGGAAGGTGGTTCATGTTCTATGACCGGTGGCAGCGGTCCAGCTATTCAACTCAGGTCAGTGGCAGAGACCTGCTATTAGGCCTGTGGCAGGGGCCTCAACGGTTCATCCGGTCGGTGGCAAAGACCAAAACTCACGGTCGGTGGCAGAGACCGTGCGCCCGGCCTATTCGCTAGCAAAGGAATAGGAGAGTTCAGTTGTGCCTGGGCCTACTCGTATCCACACCCCTGTTTGTTCATTACTGAAAGTTCAACTGATTGTGTTCACCCTGCAAGAAAAGGAATAAAGGAGTGTTGGACTTTTGATTGGTGTGGGGCTCTATGTTTTTGGCAGACACATCACCACAGAACAACTGAGGCTTCGTATGCAGTGAACAGACCCGGAGGTAATTCAAGTAACTCTGCTCAACCCTCTTATACACATACGAGGGGAGAGTTTGGTCGTAGTGTTCCTGCACTCTCCTCTCTCAGGTACCCCTAGACACAAGCCATTCACAATAGGCGAGAGGGGGAGTGAGGCTCCGCTACACAAATATCTCCTAAACCGTGTAGGTTTAGGAGATATTTCTTGCACCTACAGGTAAGCCTTAATCTAGGCTTACCTGTAGGTGCAAGTTGCACAAGTGGGTTTACAACCACTTTAAGTTGTTTGAAAGCTGCATATTGGATTCAGGCCGGGTTCACACTGGGGCGAGAAACGCTCCGACATTGGGAGCTCATGTCGCATGACGTGTGAAAATCAATGTTTCCCTATGGGAGCCGTCTTAACTGGTCCGACACATGTCGGTCCGACTTTGAAAATGCTCCCTGTACTACTTCGGTCCGACTTTGATCCGACTTCAGCCCATTGACTATCATTGAAGTCGGATCAAAGTCGGACCGCAGTCTTGCATGATCCGACTTTGGCATGCGACTTGTGCTGTGCTGCTCTTGAGGGGGAACTCCACGCCAAATTTTAAATAAAAACCCGGCATGGGTTCCCCCCTCAGGAGCATACCAGGCCCTTGGGTCTGGTCTGGATTTGAAGGGGAACCCCTACGCCGAAAAAACCGTCGCCGTCTTCTTCTCTCTTCTCCTCCTTGATGTTGACGCGTCGCTTCCTTCCGCTGTAATGCTGGCTGTTCGCTCCACTCCGAATTAATATAGGCTTCTCATGACATCACAGTCACATGCTCCCATGACGTCACAGTCACATGCTCCGGGGCCACCGGAGCATGTGACTGTGACGTCATGAGAAGCCTATATTAATTTGGAGCGGAGCGAACAGCCAGCATTACAGCGGAAGGAAGCGACGCGTCAACATCGAGGAGGAGAAGAGAGAAGAAGATGGCGACGGGAAGACCGGCCCCTCCACTAGCAAAAGAGCTGCAAGAAGATAGTGGAGGGGCCGGCAGAAGGACAACGGAGAGCCGGACGAGACGACGGGAAGACCGGGCCTCCGCTAGCAAAAGAGCTGGAAGAAGATAGCGGAGGCCCGGCGGAAGAAAGAACCGGAGGACGGGAGAAGAACCGGAGAGCGGAAGAAGAAGAAGGCGACGGAGAAGACCGGGCCCCGCTAGCAAAAGAGCTGGAAGAAGATAGCGGAGGCCCGGCAGAAGAAAGAACCGGAGAGCACGGAGACCCCCGAAGTCGGAAGAAGACCCCCGGAGCTGTGCAATAAACTAATTTAAAAAGCTGTGTTGTGTTTTTTCTTGACATTTTTTTTCCACCAGGTGAATGGGTAGGGGTACGATGTACCCCATACTCATTCACATAGGGTGGGGGGCCGGGATCTGGGGGCCCCCTTATCAGGGGGGGCTCCCGGATTCTGATAAGCCCCCCGCCCGCAGACCCCGACAACCAATGGCCAGGGATGTCGGGAAGAGGCCCTGTCCTCATCAACATGGGGACAGGGTGCTTTGGGGTGGGAGGGCCGCAGGTCGCCCCCCTGCCCCAGAGCACCAAACCCCCCATGTTGAGGGCATGCGGCCTGGTACGGTTCAGGAGGGAGGGGGGGTGCTCTCTCGTCCCCCCCTCTTCCCCTGTGGCCTGCCAGGTTGCGTGCTCGGATAAGGGTCTGGTTTGGATTTTGGGGGGGACCCCCACGCCGTTTTTTCAGCGTAGGGGTTCCCCTTCAAATCCAGACCAGACCCAAGGGCCTGGTATGCCCCTGGAGGGGGAACCCATGCCGTTTTTTTATTTAAAATTTGGCGTGGAGTTCCCCCTCAAGATTCATACCAAACAGGGTGCCTGCTATTGGCGGGGATCCAAGTCGGATCCCCGTTCATTGAAAGTCGGACATATGTCGGCTTCATGTCGCAGGGCAAAGTCGGATCCAAAGTAGGATGGCTGTCGTGTCGCACTAGTGTGAACCCAGCCTCAAACCTGTAGCATTCGAAAAACGTTGTAGCATAATATTCAGTCTTTATTTACCAAATATTAAATAATATTAACATTGGGGTTGATTTACTAAAACAGGAGAGTGGAAAATCTGGTGCAGCTTTGCATAGAAACCAATCAGCTTCCAGTTTTTTTTAGTCAAAGCTTAAGGCCTGGTTCACACTGGGGCGACAAACGCTCCGACATTGGGAGCTCATGTCGCATGACGTGTGAAAATCAATGTTTCCCTATGGGAGCCGTCCTAACTGGTCCGACACATGTCGGTCCGACTTTGAAAATGCTCCCTGTACTACTTTGGTCCGACTTTGATCCGACTTCAGCCCATTGACTATCATTGAAGTCGGATCAAAGTCGGACCGCAGTCTTGCATGGTCCGACTTTGGCATGCGACTTGTGCTCTGCTGCTCTTGAGGGGGAACTCCAGGCCAAATTTTAAATAAAAAACCGGCGCGGGTTCCCCTCCAGGGGCATACCAGGCCCTTGGGTCTGGTCTGGATTTGAACGGGCGCCCCTACGCTGAAAAAACGGCGTGGGGGTCCCCCCAAAATCCAAACCAGACCCTTATCCGAGCACACAACCTGGCAAGCCGCAGGGGAAGAGGGGGGGATGAGAGAGCGCCCCCCTCCCTCCTGAACCGTACCAGGCCGCATGCCCTCAACATGGGGGGTTTGGTGCTCTGGGGCAGGGGGGCGACCTGCGGCCCCCCCACCCCAGAGCACCCTGCCCCCATGTTGATGAGGACAGGGCCTCTTCCCGACAACCCTGGCCGTTGGTTGTCGGGGTCTGCGGGCGGGGGGCTTATCGGAATCCGGGAGCCCCCTTCAATAAGGGGGTCTCCGGATCCCGCCCCTCCACCCTATGTGAATGAGTATGGGGTACATCGTACCCCTACCCATTCACCTGGTGGACAAAAAATTGCAATAAAAAAACACTACACGGGTTTTCAAAGTAATTTATTACACAGCTCCGGGGGTCTTCTTCCGACTTCCGGGGGTCTTCTTCCGACTTCCGGGGGTCTTCTTCCGACTTCGAGGGTCTCCGGTGTCGTCTCCCGCTCTCCGGTTCTTTCTTCCGCCGGGCCTCCGCTAACTTCTTTTTAGCTCTCTTGCTAACAGAGGCCCGGTCTTCCCGTTGTCTCGTCCGGCTCTCCGTTCTCCTTCTGCCGGCCCCTCCACTAACTTCTTGGTAGCTCTTTCGCTAGTGGAGGGGCCGGGCTTCCCGTCGCCGCCGGCTTCTTCTTCCCTCTTCTCCTCCTCGATGTTGACGCGTCGCTTCCTCTCGCTGTAATACTGGCTCTCCGCTCCGCTCCGCATTAATATAGGCTTCTCATGACGTCACAGTCACATGTTCCCATGACGTCACAGTCACATGCTCTGGGGCCATGTGCCCTGGAACATGTGACTGTGACGTCATGAGAAGCCTATATTAATGCAGAGCGGAGCGGAGAGCCAGTATTACAGCGAGAGGAAGCGACGCGTCAACATCGAGGAGGAGAAGAGGGAAGAAGAAGCCGGCGGCGACGGGAAGCCCGGCCCCTCCACTAGCGAAAGAGCTATGAAGAAGTTAGTGGAGGGGCCGGCAGAAGGAGAACGGAGAGCCGGACGAGACAACGGGAAGACCGGGCCTCTGTTAGCAAGAGAGCTAAAAAGAAGTTAGCGGAGGCCCGGCGGAAGAAAGAACCGGAGAGCGGGAGACGACACCGGAGACCCTCGAAGTCGGAAGAAGACCCCCGGAAGTCGGAAGAAGACCCCCGGAAGTCGGAAGAAGACCCCCGGAGCTGTGTAATAAATTACTTTGAAAACCCGTGTAGTGTTTTTTTATTGCAATTTTTTGTCCACCAGGTGAATGGGTAGGGGTACGATGTACCCCATACTCATTCACATAGGGTGGGGGGGCGGGATCCGGGGACCCCCTTATTGAAGGGGGCTCCCGGATTCCGATAAGCCCCCCGCCCGCAGACCCCGACAACCAACGGCCAGGGTTGTCGGGAAGAGGCCCTGTCCTCATCAACATGGGGGCAGGGTGCTCTGGGGTGGGGGGGCCGCAGGTCGCCCCCTGCCCCAGAGCACCAAACCCCCCATGTTGAGGGCATGCGGCCTGGTACGGTTCAGGAGGGAGGGGGGGCGCTCTCTCGTCCCCCCCCTCTTCCCCTGCGGCCGGCCAGGTTGTGTGCTCGGATAAGGGTCTGGTTTGGATTTTGGGGGGGCCCCCACGCCGTTTTTTCGGTGTAGGGGCGCCTGTTCAAATCCAGACCAGACCCAAGGGCCTGGTATGCCTCTGGAGGGGAACCCACGCCGTTTTTTTATTTAAAATTTGGCCTGGAGTTCCCCTTCAAGATTCATACCAAACACAGTGCCTGATATTGGCGGGGATCCAAGTCAGATCCCCGTTCATTGAAAGTCGGACATATGTCGGCTTCATGTCGCAGGGCAAAGTCGGATCCAAAGTAGGACGGATGTCGTGTCGCACTAGTGTGAACCCGGCCTAATTGAACAAGCTGAAATTAGAAGCTGATTGGCTACCATTCACAGCTGCACCAGATTTTGTACTCTCTAGTTTTAGTTAATCAAGCTCATTGAATGTAAAAGTGACACCTTGCAGTGCGATGCAGTTCACCTTCCCCAGCTGTGCCTTGAATATAAAGCAGGAATGAAGTGTGCGGCGGGGTAGATGATGTGTCAATGACCCTTCCACCCTCCGGAGCTTGGCATGCCGGCGGTTTGTATGGAGGCCTCTGTGCTCTTTCCTTCCTGAATCTCCGAACTGCTGCAGGGAGAGGCAGCCAAAAATAAGCCGGACAAACAAACCTCTTCAAAGGCTCAGCTGAGCCGGTGTCTGGCTTTTGCTAAATAATTAAATAATGTTCATAATGACAGATCTCAGCGGAAAATTTATTTATCCCCTGGAGGTGAACCCCCCCCCCCCCGAAACACAGGGAGCCACTGTTCCAGCACATGGATGGTGTGAAGACGTCAAGGAAAGCTGTCATTGGAAAGAAGACAGCTCCCTCCTTCTGCTCATTCTGGATTTGTTGGACAAATATGTCAGTTTTCCATCACTACCCTTTAAAGTCAGCGTTGGACTCTTTTAATGTAGCATTTAAATATGGAGGCCATAGGAAAAAAAAATATTTGCTGAACTCCAGGCAGATAAAAAATACAACTCTTTATTCATTAATAAATCATTAAATATATTTAAAATGCAAGCCTGTAACTGAATTTGACTTGGTAACAGCCTTTTGCAATACACTGTACAGCAGAGCTCACACTGGGAGAAGCAGTACAAGGAGCCAGCTAGTCAGGCTGCACTGCAAGAGACATGCTGATAGGAGGGAGAGAGCAGAGTGATGAGCTTAGCATTCTCTTGCTTCTCCAGGTTGGCGGAGGGTCAAGATACGTAGGTGTTACTGAACTGCAGCAGAGAAAAATTAGGCCACCCTCTGTGCTGTGTGGCAGGGATGTATAAATCGTAGGACTGGATGGACAGAAATACAAACCTTTTTGCCGGTAAAAAAAAATCTTCCTTTTGTATTCCTGAAGTGCACAGAAAAATACAGTGCCTTGAAAAAGTATTCATACCCCTTGAAAAATTCCACATTTTGTCATGTTACAACCAAAAAAACGTAAATGTATTTTATTGGGATTTTATGTGATAGACCAACACAAAGTGGCACATAATTGTGAAGTGGAAGGAAAATGATAAATGGTTTTCAACATTTTTTACAAATAAATATGTGAAAAGTGTGGGGGGGGGGCATTTGTATTCACCCCCCCCCCCGAGTCAATACTTTGTAGAACCTCCTTTCTCTGCCATTACAGCTGCAAGTCTTTTTGGGGATGTCTCTACCAGCTTTGCACATCTAGAGAGGGACATTTTTACCCATTCTTCTTTGCAAAATAGCTACCGAAGATTGGCGCCATTCCATGAGTGTGCGCAATTTTAAAGCGTGACATGTTGGGTATCTATTTACTCAGCGTAACATCATCTTTCACATTATACAAAAAAATTGGGCTAACTTTACTGTATTGTTATTTTTAAATTCATAAAGCTGTTTTTTTACCCAAAAAAACGTGTTTGAAAAATTGTTGCGCAAATACTGTGCGAGATAAAAAGTTGCAATGACTGCCATTTTATTCTAGGGTGTCTGCTAAAAAAACAAATATAATGTTTGGGGGTTCTGAGTAATTTTCTAGTAAAAAAAAATATGATTTTTACATGTAGGAGGGGAGTGCCAGAATAGGCCCAGTATGGAAGTGGTTAAAGGGGTTGTAAAGGAAAAAGTTTTTTCACCTTAATGCATCCTATGCATTAAGGTAAAAAAACATCCGACAATACCGCCCCCCCCCCCGAGCCCCCGTTTTACTTACCTGAGCCCTCGAAAGTCCTGCGCTCGCCCCCGACATCCTGCTCTTTTTTTCTGCCTGCCCGTTGATTGGCTACACTGGATGGATTGAAAGCAGCGCAGCCTATGGCTCGCGCTGCTGTCAATCACATCCAATGACGCTGCACGCCGGGGATAGGGTGACCACATTTCCAAACTACCATTCAGGGACACCCCTCCCTTCCCAAAAATCAGCTTGTGCTGTAACGAATCACAGCACAGTGATTGGACACAAGAGGCGGGATTTATGATTTCTCCAATCACAAGCAGGGGGCGGGATTGTGCTCCACCAGGCATTCCCGGCCAGGACAAGTACTGTCAGTGAGTAAAGTGGTGATGTGGCGGCCTTTTTGGGGGCATCAGATTGGCCCGGGGGGTGGCTGTGTCAGTTTCATTCTGGGACACTGTATTGTCCTGGAATGAAGGTGCCCGGGACAGGCCTGCAAAATGCGTGACTGTCCCGGGCAATCCGGGACACGTGGTCACCCTAGCCGGGGGGCGGGGCCGAGTTATACAGTGAGCGGCAATAGCCGCTGGCTGCATCACGGGAGCGCGCCCGAAAGAACTCATCACCATGCGAGCTCGCATGAAGGTGGTGAGTGATTGCGGGGAGGAGCCGAGACAGCCGCCGAGGGACCCCAGAAGACGTCGTTCGGGGCCACTCTGTGCAAAACGAGCTGCACAGTGGAGGTAAGTATAACATGTTTGTTATTTAAAAAAAAAGAAAAAAAAAATCTTTACAACCCATTTAACCACTTAAGGACCAGCCACTGTATATATACGTCGGCAGAATGGCTCATACAGGCACAATCACGTACCTGTACGTCCCCTTTAACTGCCCGACGTCTGCCCCCCTGCCTTCCCCATGAGTCGGATCGCGGGTCCCGCGGACTCGATCGCCGCGGGAATCCCCGCGATCGTCACACGGAGGCATGGAGCGGGGAGATGTTAGTGTAAACACAACATCTCCCTGCTCCCCTACTGACAATGTCACGATCTCCGCTCTGTGTAATCAGAGCGTAGATCGGTCACGTGTCACTCGTATCCACGCCCCCACACAGTAGTAATCACTTCCCTAGGCACACTTAACCCCTTCAGCGCCCCTAGTGGTTAACCCCTTCACTGCCAGTGTCATTTTCACAGTAACCAGTGCATTTTTATTGCACTGATCGCTGTAAAAATGACAATGGTCCCAAAAATGTGTCATAGGTGTCTGATGTGTCCGCCATAATGTCGCAGTCACGAAAAAAATCGCTGATCGCCGCAATTACTAGTAAAAAAAAAAAAGAAATTATAAAAATGCCATAAAACTACCCCCTATTTTGTAAACGCTATAACTTTTGCGCAAACCAATCAATAAACGCCGATTGCGATTTTTTTTTACCAAAAATATGAAGAATACGTATCTTCCTAAACTGAGGAAAAACATTTTTTTTTATATATGTAGCGGCCTCCTCACTCCCCACTTTGCATCAGCTCGTCTCTCTTCTTGTCTAGGGATACCCCAGAGGGGAGAGAGCGGGGTCACCACGCCAAGCCTTCACCACAGATGTCTGTGCGGTGTAAGCAAAGTTCTTTCTCTACCTTCGGGTCAGTGTTGTGCACCTGGAGTTACCTTGAACAATGTCCACCAGAAAAGAGCCCCACACCATTAAAGTCCAACACTCCTTTATTCTTCTTGAGTGAACAGCACAATCAGTTAGACTCCCTTAAAGAACAGAACAAACAAGGAGGTGTGGATGTGAGTAGGCCCAGACACAATGAACTCTCCACTTTCCTCCCTGAAAGTGGGCTGAGGTCACCGAGCGGGGGGGGGGGGTTTCCTTCCAAAGGAGGTCTCCGATGGGAGGCTCACCTGTCACTGGCAATCTGCTGCACCCGGTCTTCAAGTGAGTATCTCCCCTCGGTCCATTACGCCTTCCGGATTCGGGTACCCAATCCCTGGGTTTCCTAGGACCTCCTTCCCTCGCGGAACTCAGTGGTGGGCACTGAGCTCCAGACCTCCATCCGAGTACCTCACCCCAGGCTAAAGGTGCCTGGGATGGAACATGACCTCCGGACGTCCTCTAGGCCTAGGCCGCCTAGAGGACCGACACGAACCACCGCCCTCAGGCTGAAGGTGCCTGGGACTCGACCCTGTGACAAAGATGGCTGGCCCCCTTTATACCCTCTCCCAGCAAGCACGGCGGGTTTCCTGCCCCACCATACCGCTGCCGAGGGAGGACAAAAAGGAGGCACGACACACAGCAATGGTTCAACCCCAGCCCAGGGTGACAGCGCCACCTGCTGGGCCGCAAGGAACTGCACACTGCTGGTGTCTCTGCCAGTTTTAAATAGAGAGAAAAGTGTATACCCGCTACACTCTCCCCCTGGTGGTTTGACACTGGTCCCCAGTGTCTGGAGCAAACTATGCCCTCAACGGCTGACATAGTCCAGTCCAGAAACCAACTATAAATTGCACAAAAATAAAACTTTTTGAAAAAACTTGATCAACTGGAGCAATTGTGTCTGAGCCCTATATAAAAGGGAAGGGAAACAACAACATTTAACCATAACTTTTTGAATCACATATTCACATTATACTTTTCCCACCCATCCTGACTAAGACCCACCCCATACTCAGTGGTCTTGATGGGATGCTCTCCTGCAGAGGGAAAAGAAAGAAAATTAACACACACAAACCCTGACACATGTATTCGTGTGAGAGAAAAGAAACTTCTCCGAGAAGAAATCCCTTTTCTCCAAAGAGTGAGTGTGTGAAAAGTGTTAACGGTGCGCAACACTGCCCCCTGGTGACAGCATCACGGTAACTGCACTCGTGGAACTCTTCTTCTCTTGAGCCCTATCTACCCCAGAGTCCATGATCTCTTGCTGGAAAGTGAAGAAAAACAGGAACAGTCCTCCATTCCTCTGGGTAACAAGGACAACGGCCCCAGAAAGTTCAGCAGCATACAACAAGAACAGAGTCTTTTCTCTCCTACAGGTAGAAGCGGGGATGTGGCAGAACAAGTGGCTTCAAGTGCTGGTCCAAAAGTGCAAATAGAAGCCCCCACGTGTAGTCCTTCACACGGCTGAGCTCCCCCCTTTCCTCTTCTGCGCGGGCCTTTCCCTTCATTGGGTCATGTCCACGACTTCGAGCAGGGATGCACTTCGGCCAATGAAGGCCTGCCTACTCGTAACTCCTCCGGGCAGACACGTTCAATTCCGTAGTAAACAAACACTATACCGGACGCGAGCCCCCACGTGTAGCGGCCTCCTCACTCCCCTCTCTGCATCAGCTCGTCTTTCTCTTGTCTAGGGGTACCTCAGAGGGGAGAGAGCGGGGTCACCACGCCAAGCCTTCACCACAGATGTCTGTGCGGTGTAAGCAAAGTTCTTTCTCTACCTTCGGGTCAGTGTTGTGCACCTGGAGTCACCTTGAACAATGTCCACCAGAAAAGAGCCCCACACCATTAAAGTCCATCACTCTTTTATTCTTCTCGAGTGAACAGCACAATCAGTTAGACTCCCTTAAAGAACAGAACAAACAAGGAGGTGTGGATGTGAGTAGGCCCAGACACAATGAATTCTCCACTTTCCTCCATGAAAGTGGGCTGAGGTCTCCGAGCGGGGGGGGGGGGGTTTCCTTCCAGGCGGTCTCCGATGGGAGGCTCACCTGTCACTGGCAATCTGCTGCACCAGGTCTTCAAGTGAGTATCTCCCCTCGGTCCATTACGCCTTCCGGATTCGGGTACCCAATCCCTGGGTTCCCTAGGACCTCCTTCCCTCGCGGCGGAACTCAGTGGTGGGCACTGAGCTCCAGACCTCCATCCGAGTACCTCACCCCAGGCTAAAGGTGCCTGGGATGGAACACGACCTCCGGACGTCCTCTAGGCCTAGGCTTACTAGAGAACCAACACGAACCACCGCCCTCAGGCTGAAGGTGCCTGGGACTCGACCCCGTGACAAAGATGGCCGGCCCCCTTTATACCCTCTCCCAGCAAGCACGGCGGGTTCCCCGCCTCACCATACCGCTGCCGAGGGAGGACAAAAAGGAGGCACGGCACACAGCAATGGTTCAACCCCAGCCCAGGGCGACAGCGCCACCTGCTGGGCTGCAAGGAACTGCACACTGCTGGTGTCTCTGCCAGTTTTAAATAGAGAGAAAAGTGTATACCCGCTACATATATTTTTTGGGGATATTTATTATAGCAAAAAGTAAAAAATATTGCATTTTTTTCCAAATTGTCGCCCTATTTTTGTTTATAGTGCAAAAAATAAAAACCGCAGAGGTGATCAAGTACCACCAAAAGAAAGCTCTGTTTGTGGGAAATAAAGGACGTCAATTTTGTTTGGGAGCCACGTCACACGACTGCGCAATTGTCAGTTAAAGCGATGCAGTGCCGAATCGCAAAAAGGGGCCTGGTCTTTATGCTGCATATTGGATATTGGTCCGGGGCTTAAGTTGTTAAGTGGTTAATAAGCTGGAACTTTGCCTATTGGAGAGTCCTAATGCTGACTCAGGTGGGGAGTGTCGGACGTCTGCAGAAAGACCGTTGCTTCCACACAGAGAACAAGAGTTCTACTTTGCGGCATGCTGGCAGTGGACGGTCCTTTCTACTCAGGCTGTGCCTGCTTTCTAAAGAAAGTAAACGCCAAGACTTTGCACATCTGTTGTTTTCATGTAACTGGAATGTATGTACTGATTTTAAGCTGAAAGTTCAGTTGGTATTTGGTCCTCTTGGGTCTTTGAGGGCATCGGAAGCTCAGCTGTCCCTGTCATTAGTATAATGGAAGTACTTATAGACTTTGGAATTATTGAAGTAAGACCAGAGTCACTATCGTGTTTAACAACTCGGCAGCACATAGGTCTATTTATAATTCTTGTATGAACTCTGTACTTTACACATGAACTCCGTCACCTCTGTACATAGCCTGCGGGGAAGAAAACCTTCCCTGTAAACATTCAGTGTAATGCTTTACAAAGTACTATTACTTTCACAGGTCGTACACATAGAGAGCCCAACTCTCCCTCATTCCGAACAGGACCCCTCTGTCACACATTTCCTGCTTAATTATACCTCTTTTTAGTTTGATGTATAGTCTGCTATAAAAAAATGCAATAAAAATATAAAAACTGTTATACAACATTAAACCCTTCATTTAACCTCTTAATACCTAAATTAGTGGCCTGCAAATAGTGGCCCATGGGCAAATTGTGGGCATTTGCTTGCATTTATGTGGCCCTTGGGGCACTAGCCCTCCCTCTAATACCGATGGGACACAATCTGTCCTACTACTAACATCAAAGATGGATACAATCACAATTCCTCCCACTGACACCAATGATGGGGCAAAATTCCTCCCTCTGACACAAACAATGGCACACTATGCTTCCCTCTAATACAAATAATAGGGTACCAATCCACCACCTGGCACCAATAATGGAGCACTATTCCTCCCACTGATACCAATGCTGGGGCATCATTTCTCCCACTGACACCAATGACGGGGCACTATTCCTCCCATTGATACCAATAATGGAGCACTATTGATCTTTTATTGAAAAGAATCAAGCAACCAATTTTATACAAAAGTAAAAAACAAAACCATAGTACAAAACTTCAACAGAAAACAAAGGAATACACATCCATGTTCAGAATATATACAATATATACATAATCCACTACCAAAACATTAGAAAACTATTTACATGAAGCAGCAGAGAGGGCCTAAGAGGCACAACCCATCACCTATGTACGCAGCCATTTATCAAAAATTAATCAAAAATAATAAGAATAATCTAGGGTGATAAGAGACAGACAGCCACACCCGGGAAAGAGACTCCTGGTAGTCAGGGAGGCCTGAAACCCCTCCACGCCTTCAACCAAGCCCCCTGACCCCGCTTGTCTCTCTCAAGCTCCCGAATCTTCCCCACCTCATGCAAAATGTCATACACCACCACCTCAACAGGAAGGATTTTTTGCTGAATGCTGACCTGACACCGTGCGTTCCAGGTGAAATAACGGACTACTAGGCTAACTAAAAAAAGTGTATCCAAACAAAAAACTCCACCAGTATTGAATGCTCCGTACACCCACTCAGCATAACCCAGCCTGGAGAGGAAAGGGACACCGAGGGCCCGCCCCACCTGTTTGTACACCTCTATGTTAAAAGGGCAACGAAGCAGAAAATGGTCCATAGTCTCCTCCTCATCTGCACACTCCTCCCGAGGACAGCTACGATCCATCCCACTGCGGAATTTCAAATTGCCCCGAACATAGAGCTTCCCATGGAAGCACAACCAGGCCAGATCCCTAAATTTAGGGGGTACTCTATCCAAATTAATCAGTCTTAACCCTGCCCTCAAAACTGGGCCCGGGCAATCCCTTAAGGCCAGTGGGTCATGAAAGACTTCGCTCAAGACTCGACTCATAAGGACTTTCCTTGGAACCGATCTGAGATCTTCAGCCGACAATCGCCTGTCAGGGTCACCTGTGGCCAGGTGACAGATGCACACCGTAGGGGGACAGGAGTGCACCGCGAGGTAGTGAACCCTATGTGCAGCGCTTTAAAAGTCCATATATCAAAGATAGAAAAACAGCACAGTAAATCAGTATATAATCCCCGTGATCTTCATAGATGACACATGGACTCTTGATTGCATGCAGGTGGTAACAGACACACACACAGTGAGAGACCTCCACCAACAGATAAATTGGCCGCTCACCTTCCAACATGGACCCTTTAATTATAGAGGGTCACTGAAAAACTTTCCCTTACTTTCCCTTACGGGTTAATCCGTACGGATGGGAAGTTCGTGACGTCACCCGCAGTTCATTCACAGTCTCACCAGACGCGCTGTTGTACCTCGGCACTGGTTTAGTGCCTTTTAAATGTAAGTGCACTTCTTTCGTTTTTCATTAAATTGTTTTCTATTACGGAGAAACACTATGGTCTGCTTCTATATTTTCCACATGTAAACACTGCCCTATGAACTTAATACCTGGAAGTTTTTGAATGATCCTGATGTTATATGGAATTGATGACCCTAATCCTTTTGGGGAAGTTTACATCTTCATCTGCTTTGGATTAACCCGTAAGGGAAAGTTTTTCAGTGACCCTCTATAATTAAAGGGTCCATGTTGGAAGGTGAGCGGCCAATTTATCTGTTGGTGGAGGTCTCTCACTGTGTGTGTGTCTGTTACCACCTGCATGCAATCAAGAGTCCATGTGTCATCTATGAAGATCACGGGGATTATATACTGATTTACTGTGCTGTTTTTCTATCTTTGATATATGGACTTTTAAAGCGCTGCACTATTTATTTTTATGTTATACTCAGGGATTTTGATTATTTGACCCTTAGTGTTCAGCTGCTTAGTAGTACATTATAGTTTATTGCGCGGATTTGTTTCTTTTTACATATAGTGAACCCTATGGCTGGCTTCTGCGGATAGGGAACTGGGTGGTTGTGGAAAGCGGGACCAGAGGAGCACAACCGGGATCCAAACGGAAGCTAGAGCCAAGATTCCCCAGGGCGCGGAGTCTAAGACCCAGCTGGTCTTCTCCAGGGCCTCTAGTGGTGAGGATGTTAGCTGCAGGCTGGGACCAGGTCGCGGCCCCTGGAGTTTCCTAGCTCACGCCCCGTAGGATAAGGGGAAAAGAGGGGAAGCAGCAGCACACGAAGAGAGAACCGAATAACAAGCTGAAGGTCAGGGGCCACAAGCAGACAAGGATAACGAAGAACGAGCCGAAGGTCAAGGGTCACGAGCAGACAGGGATAGTCGGGGACAAGCCAATAACGTAACAGAGAGACAGACGTAGCACACGGCAGGCAGGAACCCAAACACACAATGCCTAACAAACACGTTGATCAGCAAAGCAGGCTTGCAGTGCACAGGTTAATATAGTGTTCAGTGATAGGGCCTGGGGTGGAGTCAGGCTGGGAGGAGATTATAAAGGAAGCCAGGTGAAGGAGGTCTGGTCTCTAGATGAACACATGAGGAGGAAGGTAGGATGGCAGACAGACATTAATGCATATCCATGACAGTACCCTCCCTCTTACGAGGCCTCCCCCTTCCCCGCCTGGGCCCAGGTTTAGAGGGAAACTTCAGATGAAACTCCTTTAACAGACGAGGTGCAAAGACCTCAGATGCAGTGATCCAAGACCTCTCCTCAGGACCAAACCCTTTCCAATGAACAAGGTACTGAAGAACGCCTTTACAGAGTCGGGAGTCCAGAATTTGACTGATCTCGTACTCCTGATTATCCTCAGAGACAGGCGCCACGGTAGGGAGAGGACGAGAGAATTTATTGAGGACTAAAGGCTTTAGAAGTGCAACATGAAAGGAGTTAGTGATTTTAAGGCTCTTAGGAATCTGGAGTTTGAAACAAACCGGATTCAGTTTAGCAGTTACCGTGTATGGACCGATAAATCGTGGAGCAAACTTCAGAGAAGGAACTCGGAGCTTGATGTTCCTGGTAGAGAGCCAGACTTTGTCCCCTGGCTGAAGAGAAGGCGGTTTACGCCTGCGGCGGTCGGCAAAGCCTTTGAATTTTTCAGCAGCTGCCCGGAGGGAATCATGAACGTGGCCCCAAACGGAATTGAGAGACTCCTGAACCGAAGCCAAAGCTGGAATGTCTGGAGAACAGATCATGGGAAGAGGAAGTTGAGGGTGTTTTCCATAAACTGTGAAAAAGGGTGTCTTCTGCGAACTGGTATTCACATGATTGTTATGGGAGAATTCTGCCCACGGGAGTAGAGAGGACCAATCGTCATGGTGAGAAGACACAAAGGTGCGAAGAAAGACCTCTAACTCCTGATTAACCCTCTCAGTCTGTCCATTGGATTGGGGATGGTAAGAAGAAGAAAAATCCAAGACAATATTGAGGGATTTGCAAAAGGCTCTCCAAAAACGAGACGTGAATTGAACTCCCCTGTCGGAAACAATATGAGAAGGGACCCCATGTAGGCGGAGAATTTCCCGAATGAAAATGGGAACCAAGGCAGGGGCAGAAGGAAGACCAGGAAGAGGAACAAAATGAGCCATCTTGGAGAATCGATCGATTACCACCCAAATGACTGTATTATTCTCAGACAGTGGGAGATCGGTGATAAAATCCATGGCAATATGGGCCCAGGGTTCCTTAGGAATGGGCAAGGGCATGAGGAGACCAGCAGGAGCTTGTGTGGAGGATTTGGACTGAGCACAGACATGACAAGCTTTAACGTAGTCTTTGACGTCTGAGCGGAGAATAGGCCACCAGTAGGGATGAGCTTCGTGTTCGAGTCGAACATACGTTCGACTCGAACATCGGCTGTTCGATCGTTCGACGAAGATCGAACGATTTGGCCCGTTCGCGCCAAATTCGAGTGACGCGAACGGCCCACAATGCACTACGCCATCGCAGTGTCATCCAGGCGCTGTGATTGGCCAAGCATGCACTGTGACCCCGCATGCTTGGCCAATCACAGCGCCGGCAGCGAGGAGAGCAATGATTGGCCACAGGCAGGATGCCTGTGGCCAATTATTGCTGAGGGTGTTTAGTACACGCCCCACACTATAAAAGGCCGCCAGCACGGCGGCCTAGTGTAGTGTGTTCCGGAGCAGGGAAAGACAAGCATAGGCAGGGACAGTGACATTTATTTATTTCTTGCTTAACCTGGATTCCTTTAGTTTAGGGAAAGAGAAGGATAGGTAGGGAGAGTGTCAGTGTGTTTTACTGTGCGAGTCCTTGTTTCTAGGGACAAAGAAGGAAAGTGAGGGGAATTCTCCTTGTGCTATAGTGTGCTTTAAAAAAACATTTTTTCTAGGGACAGAAAACTCTAGGTAGGGAGAGTGTCAGTTTCTTTCACTGTGCGAGTCCTTGTTTCTAGGGACAAAGAAGGAAAGTGAGGGGAATTCTCCTTGTGCTATAGTGTGCTTTAAAAAAACATTTTTTCTAGGGACAGAAAACTCTAGGTAGGGAGAGTGTCAGTTTCTTTCACTGTGCGAGTCCTTGTTTCTAGGAAAAAAGAAGGAAAGTGAGGGGAATTCTCCTTGTGCTATAGTGTGCTTTAAAAAAAAAAAATTTCTAGGGACAGAAAACTCTAGGTAGGGAGAGTGTCAGTTTCTTTCACTGTGCGAGTCCTTGTTTCTAGGGACAAAGAAGGAAAGTGAGGGGAATTCTCCTTGTGCTATAGTGTGCTTTAAAAAAACATTTTTTCTAGGGACAGAAAACTCTAGGTAGGGAGAGTGTCAGTTTCTTTCACTGTGCGAGTCCTTGTTTCTAGGGACAAAGAAGGAAAGTGAGGGGAATTCTCCTTGTGCTATAGTGTGCTTTAAAAAAACATTTTTTCTAGGGACAGAAAACTCTAGGTAGGGAGAGTGTCAGTTTCTTTCACTGTGCGAGTCCTTGTTTCTAGGAAAAAAGAAGGAAAGTGAGGGGAATTCTCCTTGTGCTATAGTGTGCTTTAAAAAAAAAAAATTTCTAGGGACAGAAAACTCTAGGTAGGGAGAGTGTCAGTTTCTTTCACTGTGCGAGTCCTTGTTTCTAGGAAAAAAGAAGGAAAGTGAGGGGAATTCTCCTTGTGCTATAGTGTGCTTTAAAAAAAAAAAATTCTAGGGACAGAAAACTCTAGGTAGGGAGAGTGTCAGTTTCTTTCACTGTGCGAGTCCTTGTTTCTAGGAAAAAAGAAGGAAAGTGAGGGGAATTCTCCTTGTGCTATAGTGTGCTTTAAAAAAAAAAAATTTCTAGGGACAGAAAACTCTAGGTAGGGAGAGTGTCAGTTTCTTTCACTGTGCGAGTCCTTGTTTCTAGGAAAAAAGAAGGAAAGTGAGGGGAATTCTCCTTGTGCTATAGTGTGCTTTAAAAAAAAAAAATTTCTAGGGACAGAAAACTCTAGGTAGGGAGAGTGTCAGTTTCTTTCACTGTGCGAGTCCTTGTTTCTAGGGACAAAGAAGGAAAGTGAGGGGAATTCTCCTTGTGCTATAGTGTGCTTTAAAAAAACATTTTTTCTAGGGACAGAAAACTCTAGGTAGGGAGAGTGTCAGTTTCTTTCACTGTGCGAGTCCTTGTTTCTAGGGACAAAGAAGGAAAGTGAGGGGAATTCTCCTTGTGCTATAGTGTGCTAAAGCATTCCTCATCAACCATCTTTGAAATCCTTGTTTTTTGGACAGTCAGGGAAATTGTCGTTGTGCTATTCTGTGCAAAAGCAATCATCCTCAACCATATTTAGAAATCCTTAAGTAAAGGGACAGAGAAGGACACCTGAAGGTAGCCCTTATTGCTTTTTTCCCATCTCCCTGCAGGCCATCTATTAGAATGTCTGGAAGGCAAACAAGGAGAGGCAGACAGTCAGGAGGCAATAAAAGAGGGCAAGCAGGCTCTGTGTCTGGGGGCAACAGTGCTGGTCGTGGACGCGGTGCATTGTCATCAGCACATGGCCATGGGACACGCTTGTCCTTCTTTTCGGCAGCTGGACATGTTGAGCCACATCATGCCGAAGACTTGGTAGAGTGGATGACCAAGCCCTCCTCCTCCTCCTCATCCTCTCTCACCCAGGCTCAGGGTACTGGCAAAGCAGCTGCCAAAGCGTCCTCTTCCCTGGTATCAATGTCAGACTCATCATCAGTCACTCCTTCCCTAGACCCACCATGTCCTCCTCCTGAGGAGTCCCCCGAACTGTTTGAGCACAGTGTTGGGTACATGCTCCAGGAGGATGCCCAGCGTTTCGAAGGGTCTGATGATGAAACCCAGCTACAGGAAGGCAGTAGCGTGAGAGCAGACAGAGGGGATGCTCAAGAAGGACACCAATCTGGCAGTCATGTTCCAGCAGCTGCAGCATACTGCCAGATTGGCTCCAGTGATGAGGAGGGAGGGGATGATGAGGTCACTGACTCCACGTGGGTGCCTAATAGGAGAGAGGAGGAGGAGGAGGATGAGGAGGAGGCACATCTCCAACGAGGCAGGATGCCCTTTGGTGGCCAGCGTAAGGGCAGTACACTGACGGAATCACACCGCAGAGCTCCGCCTGTGCAGGGCGCTGCCTCTGCCCGTCATTCAAAAAGTTCCTTGGTGTGGGCCTTTTTTGAGGCTAGTGCATCAGATCGCACAGCTGCTGTTTGCAACATATGTCTCAAGCGTATATCGCGTGGCCAAAACATCAGCCGCTTGGGTACCACATGCCTGACCAGACATATGTTGACCTGCCATGCAGCTCGTTGGCAAGCCTACCTCAAAGACCCACACCAAAGAACAAAGCGGACCTCTCCTTGCACCGCATCAGCTGGGATCTCCAACCCCACTATAACTTCAGTCCTCTCTGAAACATGCACTGAGAGGAATGAAGGTGTAGAATTAGGTGTGTCACAGCCAAGTACTTGCGGCCACTCTGCTAGCAGTACACCGACGTCCGATTCTAGCAGGCAAATTTCCCTGCCCCAGCTGCTGGACCGTCGAAAGAAGTTCACTCCCAGCCATCCACATGCCCAGCGGTTGAATGCTAGCTTGGCTAAATTGCTAGCGCTTCAACTGCTGCCTTTTCAGTTGGTAGACTCGGCCCCCTTCCGTGAGTTTGTGCAATGTGCGGTTCCTCAGTGGCAGGTTCCCAAACGCCACTTTTTCTCACGGAAGGCTATTCCGGCTCTCTACCGGCATGTGGAAGGCAATGTCTTGGCCTCGCTGGACAGGGCGGTCAGCGGTAAGGTGCATATTACCGCTGACTCATGGTCCAGCAGGCATGGACAGGGACGTTATCTTTCTTTCACGGCCCATTGGGTCACTCTTTTGGCAGCTGGGAAGGATGCAGGACAAGGTGCAGTAGTGTTGGAGGTTGTTCCACCGCCACGCCTCCAAAATGCTACTACTGGTTGTGACACACCTCTCTCCTCCACCCCCTCCTCTTCTTCTTCCTCCATGGCCTCTTCCTGTGGTTTGTCCTATGAACCAGCGGTGCTCCGTAGCCGTTCACGGGGCTACGCAAGTACGCAGGCAAAAAGATGCCATGCCGTGCTTGCGCTGGTGTGTTTGGGGGACAGAAGCCACACTGGGGCAGAGGTCCTGTCTGCTCTGCAGGGCCAGGCCGAGAGGTGGTTGACGCCACGCCAGCTTAAGCCAGGAATGGTGGTTTGCGACAATGGCACCAACCTCCTCTCCGCCCTCCGACAGGGACAACTGACCCATGTGCCCTGTGTGGCTCACGTCCTTAACCTGGTGGTGCAGCGGTTCTTGGGCAGGTACCCGGGCTTACAGGATGTCCTGAGGCAGGCCAGGAAAGTCTGTGTGCATTTCCGCAGATCTTATAATGCCAGTGCTCGCCTGGCTGAGCTGCAAAAGGAGTTGAACCTGCCCAAGAACCGCCTTATATGTGACATGCCCACCAGGTGGAACTCAACGTTGGCCATGCTGCAGCGGCTGCACACGCAGCAGAGGGCCATCAATGAGTACCTGTGCGACTACGGCACCAGGACAGGGTCAGGGGAGCTTGGTTTTTTTTCTCCACGCCAGTGGGGCATGATCAGGGATGCATGCACTGTCCTGGCACCATTTGAGGAGGCCACGAGGATGGTGAGCAGTGACAGTGCATGCATCAGTGACACTGTACCTCTTGTCCACCTGTTGGAGCACACGCTGCGTGGAATAATGGACAGGGCACTTGAGGCAGAACAGAGGCAGGAAGAGGAGGACTTCCTTGCCTCTCAAGGCCCCCTTTACCCAGACAGTGTTCCTTCTGTCCCACCCATCGCACAGGAAGAGGAGGAGGAGGAGGAGGAGGAGGATTGTGTCAGCATGGAGGTGGAGGCTGGCACTCAGCATCATCAGCAGCAGTCTTTTAGGGATGATTTACAGTCCCAAGAAACCAGTGGACTTGTACGTGGCTGGGAGGAGGTGGCTGCGGATCATGTCGTCCTTAGTGACCCAGAGGACTCCGGAGCGAATGCCTCAGCAAACCTACGCTGCATGGCCTCCCTGATCCTGCAAAGTCTGCGGAAGGATCCTCGTATTCTTCGGATCAAGGAGAGGGACCATTACTGGCTGGCCACTCTCCTTGATCCACGGTACAAGGGTAAGGTTGCGGACCTTATGTTACCGTTGCAGAGGGAGCAGAGGATGAGACAACTCCGGGAGGCCTTGCAGAAAGGTCTGTGCAACGCGTTCCCAGAGACTGGGAGGTTACAAACTCCTGGTCCTGGACAACGAGTTGCTGAGGCTTCGGCCAGTCAAAGAAGGAGCGGTGGGGAAGGTGGCCGTCTGACCGATGCGTTCAGACAATTCTTTAGTCCGCAGCCCCAAAGTATGATCGGTTCCAGCAACCATCGCCAGCGTCTGATAAACATGGTGCAGGAATATCTAGGGGCAAGGTCAGACTTGGACACCTTCCCCACCGAAAATCCTCTGGCTTACTGGGTCTTGAGGATGGATCACTGGCCAGAGCTTGCACAGTATGCAATTGAGCTACTGGCCTGTCCTGCATCCAGCGTTCTTTCGGAACGCACATTCAGTGCTGCTGGAGGATTTGTCACGGATCACAGGGTGCGCCTGTCCACCGACTCGGTTGATCGACTGACTTTCATCAAGATGAACCAGTCTTGGATCACCACCAGCTACCACACACCTGATGCTGATATAACAGACTAATTGATTTTAACATGTCACATCCCTTCAAGACTGATGCTGATGCTGAGTGCCTGTGCTGTTATGTTGACTGGCTATCCTCCTCCTCCGAGTCCTCAATGATACGATTGATGATGATAGCTTGGAAGATCATTTTTGTTTATGGGTGCCGCCACCAGTGGCTAAGGCCCAATTTTTCAGCCCCTGTTTTACAGGGGCGTGTAATTACAATTTTTTTAGCAATAATTTGCCATAGGGCTCATTGCTGTGCTCCAAGTACAGTATCTGTGAGGGGTTGGAGTGTTGTGGCACCAGTGCCTAAGGCCCAATTTTTCAGCCCCTGTTTAAAAGGGGCGTGTCATTACAATTTTTGAAGCAATACTTTGCAACAGGGCTCATTGCTGTGCTCCAAGTACAGTATCTGTGAGGGGTTGTAGTGTTGTGCCACCAGTGCCTAAGGCCCAATTTTTCAGCCCCTGTTTAACAGGGGCGTGTCATTACAATTTTTGAAGCAATACTTTGCAACAGGGCTCATTGCTGTGCTCCAAGTACAGTATCTGTGAGGGGTTGTAGTGTTGTGCCACCAGTGCCTAAGGCCCAATTTTTCAGCCCCTGTTCAACAGGGGCATGCAATTACAATTCTTGATCTAATAATTCACAGCAGGGCCCATTGCTGCACCCACCAAGAGTAACTGTCAGGGCTTACAGTGTTGTGGCACCAGCACCACCATCAAAGGCCCAATTTTTACTACCACTGTTCAACAATTATATGTAATTAAAATTCCTGATATAATAGTTGACAGCAGGGCGTTCCAGCACCAACCAAGAGTAACTGTGAGTGCTTACAGTGTTGTGCCAACACCAACAACTAAGGGGCCTATTTCTGCAGAGTATATACGGCAGGTCCCTACTTTCAAACATCCAACTTACAAACGACTCCTACTTGCAAACGCAAGAAGACAACAGGAAGTGAGAGGAAATCTACCACTAGGAAGGAAAATTCTCTCCTGTAAGAATAAATATGGGAGAAAGGTGTCTCCTCTGTACTGATGCTTTATCAGCAATCCTTGTTTCAAGAAAAACACCACATTTCAAAAACAGTTGTCATTGGGACGGAAAGTGAGGTGAAATGTTCTGAACAGGGGCACAGACAGCAAAACAAATGTTACAGGGGTGATAACCCTTACCTATGTTTTCCAAAAAGTTTAAAAATAGATTTTTGGGCTGGAGCTACACTTCAACAATGTACCTGTTCAAAATTACAAACACATTCTACATAAGAACAAACCTACAGTCCCTGTCTTGTATGCACCGCCTGTATACGGCTGTTCAGAGTATATAGGGCCTTTTTTATTTTATGTGCGGGGTTCCCCTTAATATCCATACAAGACCCAAAGGGGCTGGTAATGGGCTGGGGTAGGGGGGGGGGGGGTCATGGGGTAGCTATGCCATTTTTCTTAAAGATTTTCATCCATATTACCGGGACCAGACATTACATTAAAGCCGCAAGCAGTTTTAAATGGCTTTTTTTTCCTTTAGAAGTGTCATTTTGTGCAGGGACAGTTCTAAACACGGGAAACACGTGGCACTTCACAGGCATACTTTAGACGCCCCCCAGGTACGATATTTAAAGGAATATTTGACTTTTTTTTTTTCACTTTATGCATCATTAAAATGACTGCTCCCGAAAAACGACCGTTTTTAAAACTTCTTTTTGCATTGATACATGTCCCCTGGTGCAGAACCCGGGTTCCCAAACCCTTTTTAGGACAATAACATGCATAATAGTTGTTATAATTAGCACTTTAGAATTCGAACGTTCGCATCCATTGTATTTAATAGGGTTCTAATGTTCGTACGAACTTTCGGTCCGTTCGCGGGTTCTGGTGCTAACCGAACCCGGGGGTGTTCGGCTCATCACTAGCCACCAGTAGTGACGACTGATGAGTAGGAAGGATCGGAGGAATCCAGAATGCCCTGCCACCTTGGAATCATGTCCCCAACGAAGGATCTTAGCTCTTAGCTCAGTGGGGACAAAGGTCTTACCAGGCGGAATTTTTGACTTCAGGGTGGTAGAGTGGGCAACAATGCATGAGGTGGGAATGATCGGCTCAGGTTCAGGGGCGGACTCCTCGTCCAAAGTGTCAAATGACCTAGAGAGCGCATCAGCCCGACCGTTGCAGGAACCAGGTTTGTAGGTAATCGTGAAATTAAAACGGGCAAAGAAGAGACTCCACCTGGCCTGTCTAGGATTCAGACGTTTAGCATTCTGTAGATACTGTAAATTCTTGTGATCGGTAAAGATCGTTATGGAGTGAGGGGAACCCTCCAAGAGATGACGCCACTCCTCTAACGCCAATTTAATTGCGAGAAGTTCCCGATCACCGATGGCATAATTCCTCTCTGCCTGAGAATTTTTTTTGGAGAAGAACGCACATGGTTGGCGTCTCTTCTCAAAGATTTGAAGAAGCACAGCTCCCACCCCCATTGAGGAAGCATCCACTTCAATAAAAAATGCATTCCCAGGATTTGGTCTCCTCAAGAGGGGGCCAGAAACAAAGGCCTGTTTCAGGTTGTGAAATGCAGAGACAGCTTCGGGAGGCCAGTCTCTGGCATTCACACCCTTCTTGGTCAAAGCGATAATAGGCGCGGCAATGGAAGAGTAATTCCTTATGAACTGCCTATAATAATTAGTGAAGCCAAGAAAGCGCTGTGTGGCCTTGAGGCTAGCAGGAAGAGGCCAGTTGGTGATAGCCAAGACCTTCCCAGGGTCCATACGAAGACCCGAACATGAGACGAAGCACCCCAAAAACAGGACCTCAGAACATTCAAAGGAACATTTCTCTAGCTTGGCATAGAGATTGTTCTCTCTAAGACGTTGAAGTACAGTGCGGACATGGTTTCTGTGGACGAGCAGATTTTCAGAAAAGATCAGAATGTCATCCAGATAGATGACAACAAACTGGTACAGCAGATCTCTGAAGATTTCATTGACAAAGTTTTGAAACACGGCTGGAGCATTACACAGACCAAAAGGCATCACCAGATATTCGTAATGCCCGTCTCTAGTGTTGAATGCAGTCTTCCATTCGTCACCCTCCCGTATTCGAATGAGATTGTACGCGCCTCTGAGATCCAACTTGGTGAAAATGGAGGCCCCCTTCAACCTATCGAATAGCTCAGATATTAAGGGTAAGGGGTATCGATTTTTAATAGTAACCGCATTTAAACCCCGATAATCGATGCAGGGTCTTAAGGTACCATCCTTTTTGGCAACAAAAAAGAACCCTGCCCCTGCAGGCGATGAGGATTTCCGGATGAAACCTCTCTCCAGATTCTCTGCGACATACTCCGACATGGCCTGGGTCTCTGGGATGGACAGAGGGTAGGTACGACCCCTGGGTAGAGTTGCTCCGGGGACAAGATCAATAGCACAGTCAAAAGACCTGTGGGGAGGAAGCACCTCAGCTGATTTCTTACAGAACACATCCCGGTAATCGCTGTATGCAGCAGGAAGATCAGAAGAAACAGAAGTGGCAGCAACCGGAAGACTCTCCTTGGGGGTCACCTTGAGAAGACACGACGAGAAACATGAGGAACCCCAGGCCAGGATCTGCCCAGAGACCCAGTCCACATGTGGAGAGTGGAGCTGTAGCCAAGGGAGGCCCAATACAACTGGGGTAGAGGCCTTGGGTAGAATAAGAAAGGATATCCACTCCTGGTGGAGAATCCCTACCGACATCCTAATGGGTAGCGTCTGGAAGCGAATAGGGCCCCCTGGGAGAACAGTGCCATCAATTGCCGAGACTACCAATGGGGTAGTGAGAGGTGAAAGGGTAAGCTTCATAGAAGAAGCAGTTCTCCAATCCATAAAATTGCCGGCAGCCCCGGAATCCAGGTATGCAAGGGTTGACTGAGGAGAAGTGCCTACATGAAGGAACACCAGCAAGAGCAGGCGAGAAGGTGATGTTTCTGGGTCCAATACTCCACCTTCCAAATGTATTAGACCCAAGCGTTTCCCGGACGAAGCGAGCAGGAGTCACGAAAATGACCCTTGCCCCCACAATAGAGGCACAAGCCCAGAGTTCTGCGCCTAGCACGTTCTTCGGGGGTTAGTCTGGTCCGGGCCAGCTGCATAGGTTCTTCAGCAGGTAGAGGATGCTCCACGGAATGAAGGGAGGGGAGCTCAGACTGGCTAGGACCCAGAGAGTGCTGGCGTTTTTTTTCTAAGGACCTCTCTTGAAAACGAATGTCGATCTGGTTGCATAATGAAATTACATCGTCCAGACCGACGGGAATGGCTCTTCCCGCTAATTCGTCTTTCACTCGGTCAGAGAGGCCATGTAAAAAGGTAGCGACCAGGGCCTCATTATTCCAGCTCAATTCAGCTGTGTGGATACGAAACTGAAGAGCATATTGCCCCACTGAACTAGATTCTTGGCGAAGACGTAAGACAGCACTAGCCGCTGAAGAAGCCCGAGCCGGCTCTTCGAAGATGTTACGAAAGAGCTTCAAGAAATCGGACAGACTGGAAACCACCGGATCGTTCCTCTCCCACAGGGGGGCAGCCCAGGCCAAAGCTTCACCGGAGAGGAGGGAAATGATATAGGCTACCTTAGCCCGGTCAGACAGGAAGCTTTGAGGCTGAAGCTCAAAATGAATTGTGCATTGGCTGAGAAACCCCCTGCAGGCCTTGGAGTCCCCAGAGAAACGGAACGGAGCTGGCAATCTTAGTGAGTGTGAGGCTGCGACTGGTGCGATAGGTACAGCCGCTGGTTGTACTTGGGGTTGCGGATTCGGGGTTCCCAAGGAGACCTGAAGCTGCTCGAATCGAGAAGCCAGATCCTGGAGGAATCGTATCACCTGAGTCTGATTTGATTCCTGGGTCTCAAGTCTGCGAACTATGCCCTGCAATGGATCATCCGCGGGAAGCGGGATGTCAGCCGGCTTCATGGCTGATCAAACTGTCAGGGTCACCTGTGGCCAGGTGACAGATGCACACCGTAGGGGGACAGGAGTGCACCGCGAGGTAGTGAACCCTATGGCTGGCTTCTGCGGATAGGGAACTGGGTGGTTGTGGAAAGCGGGACCAGAGGAGCACAACCGGGATCCAAACGGAAGCTAGAGCCAAGATTCCCCAGGGCGCGGAGTCTAAGACCCAGCTGGTCTTCTCCAGGGCCTCTAGTGGTGAGGATGTTAGCTGCAGGCTGGGACCAGGTCGCGGCCCCTGGAGTTTCCTAGCTCACGCCCCGTAGGATAAGGGGAAAAGAGGGGAAGCAGCAGCACACGAAGAGAGAACCGAATAACAAGCTGAAGGTCAGGGGCCACAAGCAGACAAGGATAACGAAGAACGAGCCGAAGGTCAAGGGTCACGAGCAGACAGGGATAGTCGGGGACAAGCCAATAACGTAACAGAGAGACAGACGTAGCACACGGCAGGCAGGAACCCAAACACACAATGCCTAACAAACACGTTGATCAGCAAAGCAGGCTTGCAGTGCACAGGTTAATATAGTGTTCAGTGATAGGGCCTGGGGTGGAGTCAGGCTGGGAGGAGATTATAAAGGAAGCCAGGTGAAGGAGGTCTGGTCTCTAGATGAACACATGAGGAGGAAGGTAAGATGGCAGACAGACATTAATGCATATCCATGACAGTACCCTCCCTCTTACGAGGCCTCCCCCTTCCCCGCCTGGGCCCAGGTTTAGAGGGAAACCTCAGATGAAACTCCTTTAACAGATGAGGTGCAAAGACCTCAGATGCAGTGATCCAAGACCTCTCCTCAGGACCAAACCCTTTCCAATGAACAAGGTACTGAAGAACGCCTTTACAGAGTCGGGAGTCCAGAATTTGACTGATCTCGTACTCCTGATTATCCTCAGAGACAGGCGCCACGGTAGGGAGAGGACGAGAGAATTTATTGAGGACTAAAGGCTTTAGAAGAGCAACATGAAAGGAGTTAGTGATTTTAAGGCTCTTAGGAATCTGGAGTTTGAAACAAACCGGATTCAGTTTAGCAGTTACCGTGTATGGACCGATGAATCGTGGAGCAAACTTCAGAGAAGGAACTCGGAGCTTGATGTTCCTGGTAGAGAGCCAGACTTTGTCCCCTGGCTGAAGAGAAGGCGGTTTACGCCTGCGGCGGTCGGCAAAGCCTTTGAATTTTTCAGCAGCTGCCCGGAGGGAATCATGAACGTGGCCCCAAACGGAATTGAGAGACTCCTGAACCGAAGCCAAAGCTGGAATGTCTGGAGAACAGATCATGGGAAGAGGAAGTTGAGGGTGTTTTCCATAAACTGTGAAAAAGGGTGTCTTCTGCGAACTGGTATTCACATGATTGTTATGGGAGAATTCTGCCCACGGGAGTAGAGAGGACCAATCGTCATGGTGAGAAGACACAAAGGTGCGAAGAAAGACCTCTAACTCCTGATTAACCCTCTCAGTCTGTCCATTGGATTGGGGATGGTAAGAAGAAGAAAAATCCAAGACAATATTGAGGGATTTGCAAAAGGCTCTCCAAAAACGAGACGTGAATTGAACTCCCCTGTCGGAAACAATATGAGAAGGGACCCCATGTAGGCGGAGAATTTCCCGAATGAAAATGGGAACCAAGGCAGGGGCAGAAGGAAGACCAGGAAGAGGAACAAAATGAGCCATCTTGGAGAATCGATCGATTACCACCCAAATGACTGTATTATTCTCAGACAGTGGGAGATCGGTGATAAAATCCATGGCAATATGGGCCCAGGGTTCCTTAGGAATGGGCAAGGGCATGAGGAGACCAGCAGGAGCTTGTGTGGAGGATTTGGACTGAGCACAGACATGACAAGCTTTAACGTAGTCTTTGACGTCTGAGCGGAGATTAGGCCACCAGTAGTGACGACTGATGAGTAGGAAGGATCGGAGGAATCCAGAATGCCCTGCCACCTTGGAATCATGTCCCCAACGAAGGATCTTAGCTCTTAGCTCAGTGGGGACAAAGGTCTTACCAGGTGGAATTTTTGACTTCAGGGTGGTAGAGTGGGCAACAATGCATGAGGTGGGAATGATCGGCTCAGGTTCAGGGGCGGACTCCTCGTCCAAAGTGTCAAATGACCTAGAGAGCGCATCAGCCCGACCGTTGCAGGAACCAGGTTTGTAGGTAATCGTGAAATTAAAACGGGCAAAGAAGAGACTCCACCTGGCCTGTCTAGGATTCAGACGTTTAGCATTCTGTAGATACTGTAAATTCTTGTGATCGGTAAAGATCGTTATGGAGTGAGGGGAACCCTCCAAGAGATGACGCCACTCCTCTAACGCCAATTTAATTGCAAGAAGTTCCCGATCACCGATGGCATAATTCCTCTCTGCCTGAGAATTTTTTTTGGAGAAGAACGCACATGGTTGGCGTCTCTTCTCAAAGATTTGAAGAAGCACAGCTCCCACCCCCATTGAGGAAGCGTCCACTTCAATAAAAAATGCATTCCCAGGATTTGGTCTCCTCAAGAGGGGGCCAGAAACAAAGGCCTGTTTCAGGTTGTGAAATGCAGAGACAGCTTCGGGAGGCCAGTCTCTGGCATTCACACCCTTCTTGGTCAAAGCGATAATAGGCGCGGCAATGGAAGAGTAATTCCTTATGAACTGCCTATAATAATTAGTGAAGCCAAGAAAGCGCTGTGTGGCCTTGAGGCTAGCAGGAAGAGGCCAGTTGGTGATAG
The DNA here is from genome assembly GCA_029206835.1 of Rana muscosa. Classification (NCBI taxonomy): domain Eukaryota; kingdom Metazoa; phylum Chordata; class Amphibia; order Anura; family Ranidae; genus Rana; species Rana muscosa. The sequence continues at coordinate 333,753,954 of CM055125.1, read as the reverse complement.
CCAAGACCTTCCCAGGGTCCATACGATGACCCGAACATGAGACGAAGCACCCCAAAAACAGGACCTCAGAACATTCAAAGGAACATTTCTCTAGCTTGGCATAGAGATTGTTCTCTCTAAGACGTTGAAGTACAGTGCGGACATGGTTTCTGTGGACGAGCAGATTTTCAGAAAAGATCAGAATGTCATCCAGATAGATGACAACAAACTGGTACAGCAGATCTCTGAAGATTTCATTGACAAAGTTTTGAAACACGGCTGGAGCATTACACAGACCAAAAGGCATCACCAGATATTCGTAATGCCCGTCTCTAGTGTTGAATGCAGTCTTCCATTCGTCACCCTCCCGTATTCGAATGAGATTGTACGCGCCTCTGAGATCCAACTTGGTGAAAATGGAGGCCCCCTTCAACCTATCGAATAGCTCAGATATTAAGGGTAAGGGGTATCGATTTTTAATAGTAACCGCATTTAAACCCCGATAATCGATGCAGGGTCTTAAGGTACCATCCTTTTTGGCAACAAAAAAGAACCCTGCCCCTGCAGGCGATGAGGATTTCCGAATGAAACCTCTCTCCAGATTCTCTGCGACATACTCCGACATGGCCTGGGTCTCTGGGATGGACAGAGGGTAGGTACGACCCCTGGGTAGAGTTGCTCCGGGGACAAGATCAATAGCACAGTCAAAAGACCTGTGGGGAGGAAGCACCTCAGCTGATTTCTTACAGAACACATCCCGGTAATCGCTGTATGCAGCAGGAAGATCAGAAGAAACAGAAGTGGCAGCAACCGGAAGACTCTCCTTGGGGGTCACCTTGAGAAGACACGACGAGAAACATGAGGAACCCCAGGCCAGGATCTGCCCAGAGACCCAGTCCACATGTGGAGAGTGGAGCTGTAGCCAAGGGAGGCCCAATACAACTGGGGTAGAGGCCTTGGGTAGAATAAGAAAGGATATCCACTCCTGGTGGAGAATCCCTACCGACATCCTAATGGGTAGCGTCTGGAAGCGAATAGGGCCCCCTGGGAGAACAGTGCCATCAATTGCCGAGACTACCAATGGGGTAGTGAGAGGTGAAAGGGTAAGCTTCATAGAAGAAGCAGTTCTCCAATCCATAAAATTGCCGGCAGCCCCGGAATCCAGGTATGCAAGGGTTGACTGAGGAGAAGTGCCTACATGAAGGAACACCGGCAAGAGCAGGCGAGAAGGTGATGTTTCTGGGTCCAATACTCCACCTTCCAAATGTATTAGACCCGAGCGTTTCCCGGACGAAGCGAGCAGGAGTCACGAAAATGACCCTTGCCCCCACAATAGAGGCACAAGCCCAGAGTTCTGCGCCTAGCACGTTCTTCGGGGGTTAGTCTGGTCCGGGCCAGCTGCATAGGTTCTTCAGCAGGTAGAGGATGCTCCACGGAATGAAGGGAGGGGATCTCAGACTGGCTAGGACCCAGAGAGTGCTGGCGTTTTTTTTCTAAGGACCTCTCTTGAAAACGAATGTCGATCTGGTTGCATAATGAAATTACATCGTCCAGACCGACGGGAATGGCTCTTCCCGCTAATTCGTCTTTCACTCGGTCAGAGAGGCCATGTAAAAAGGTAGCGACCAGGGCCTCATTATTCCAGCTCAATTCAGCTGTGTGGATACGAAACTGAAGAGCATATTGCCCCACTGAACTAGATTCTTGGCGAAGACGTAAGACAGCACTAGCTGCTGAAGAAGCCCGAGCCGGCTCTTCGAAGATGTTACGAAAGAGCTTCAAGAAATCGGACAGACTGGAAACCACCGGATCGTTCCTCTCCCACAGGGGGGCAGCCCAGGCCAAAGCTTCACCGGAGAGGAGGGAAATAATATAGGCTACCTTAGCCCGGTCAGACAGGAAGCTTTGAGGCTGAAGCTCAAAATGAATTGTGCATTGGCTGAGAAACCCCCTGCAGGCCTTGGAGTCCCCAGAGAAACGGAACGGAGCTGGCAATCTTAGTGAGTGTGAGGCTGCGACTGGTGCGATAGGTACAGCCGCTGGTTGTACTTGGGGTTGCGGATTCGGGGTTCCCAAGGAGACCTGAAGCTGCTCGAATCGAGAAGCCAGATCCTGGAGGAATCGCATCACCTGAGTCTGATTTGATTCCTGGGTCTCAAGTCTGCGAACTATGCCCTGCAATGGATCATCCGCGGGAAGCGGGATGTCAGCCGGGTTCATGGCTGATCAAACTGTCAGGGTCACCTGTGGCCAGGTGACAGATGCACACCGTAGGGGGACAGGAGTGCACCGCGAGGTAGTGAACCCTATGGCTGGCTTCTGCGGATAGGGAACTGGGTGGTTGTGGAAAGCGGGACCAGAGGAGCACAACCGGGATCCAAACGGAAGCTAGAGCCAAGATTCCCCAGGGCGCGGAGTCTAAGACCCAGCTGGTCTTCTCCAGGGCCTCTAGTGGTGAGGATGTTAGCTGCAGGCTGGGACCAGGTCGCGGCCCCTGGAGTTTCCTAGCTCACGCCCCGTAGGATAAGGGGAAAAGAGGGGAAGCAGCAGCACACGAAGAGAGAACCGAATAACAAGCTGAAGGTCAGGGGCCACAAGCAGACAAGGATAACGAAGAACGAGCCGAAGGTCAAGGGTCACGAGCAGACAGGGATAGTCGGGGACAAGCCAATAACATAACAGAGAGACAGACGTAGCACACGGCAGGCAGGAACCCAAACACACAATGCCTAACAAACACGTTGATCAGCAAAGCAGGCTTGCAGTGCACAGGTTAATTTAGTGTTCAGTGATAGGGCCTGGGGTGGAGTCAGGCTGGGAGGAGATTATAAAGGAAGCCAGGTGAAGGAGGTCTGGTCTCTAGATGAACACATGAGGAGGAAGGTAAGATGGCAGACAGACATTAATGCATATCCATGACAGTTTCACTTTGGAGATTGCCCCAGGATCTCCTCCTCTCGAGACAAGAATATCCAGCTTCCTCCGTAAACGTTGGTAGGTCATGTATTTATTAAACTGATTTCTATTGGCTAGGCCCCTGAAGAATCCAGCGATCCTCTTTTTGGTCAGCTCCCACCACTCAGCCTTGCTGCTACAAAAGTCCAGGATGGTCACCTGTGCCTGAAAGAATTCCTCAAAGGATTGTCTAACATGTTCTTCCTTGAGTAGAGTCGAATTTAATCTCCAGATGCCCTTGCCCCTCTGAGGGGCGTCTGAAGCATTCAGTACCACGGATAGCATACAGTGATCAGAGAACTCTACTGCCTGCACCACTGGGGGCGAGAAAGCAGAGGCCTCCTTCAAAAAAAAACCTATCTATCCTACTCTGACTATTACCACGATGAAAAGTGAACCCGGTGTCATCTGGGAGGTGCTTAATGTGCACATTCACAAGACCAGCATCCCTAACCATACTATTTTAAAAAACGCTATCATATCCCAGCCTGTCTTTGAAGTCCTTCCTGTCCTTGGGCCTAGTTACTGTATTAAAGTCACCTCCAAAGACCACTTGCCGGGATGTAAAAAGAAATGGCTTGATCCTTGTAAAAAGGCATTTCCTGTCCCACTTTGTGTGCGGCCCATAAACATTGATTAGGCGCAGGTCCTGCCCTCCCACAAGGACGTCTAAGACCATACATCTCCCAATCTCCACCTCAATAACCTGCCGGACAGTTACCATGCCGGTTTTAAACAACACCGCCACACCGCCGTAAGGCTCGACCGCAAGAGACCAGTAAGATGGACCATACCTCCACTCTCTCTTGGCCATATGAATATCTGCCAAGGAGGTGAGCCTAGTCTCTTGCAAAAATAAAATTTCAGCATCTAATTGGCTGAATAAAAAAAGGCCATAGAACGAGCTCTTACTGACTTAATGCTGGCGACATTAATTGTCACCACTTTTAACGGAGGTGGAACCGCCATTTGGGTTATTGGGTGGATTGCTTCTTAGCTCCCCTCTGCTGCTCATCACCAGAAGCCTCTCTCTTTCTAGAGGCCGCCTCAAAGTCCATTTCAGAATCGGAACTTCTCTCAGAAGAAGCTCCAGATGAAGAAATATCCCACTTGGAGGACCTATGACGGCTGGAGACAGGCACCGGAGCTTCCCGTCCCCGTTCCGTCCTCACTGCCTGCCTCTTCCGCCTCCCAACCTTCCTTCTCTCCTCCAGGTACCGCAGGTCAGCCTCAGAGATGCCCTCATCTCTTACTTTTTTCTTTAAAGTCTTTCCACAAAACTTCTTTACAGAGGAAGGGGCGCCCTTTTTAGTACACGCTGGTGGGGGGGTGATCCCTTTAAGTCAGACTCAGGAGGGGTAGACTCCTGGGGGGTAACAGACTCGGGGGGCACAGACTTGGAAGGTTCTGACACAAGAGGAGAGGGTACAGTAGGCTGGGGGGACACAGAGACAGAAACAGAAGGAGTACCTACAGACACAGGAGGGGTGGCCACAGGAACTGGAGAGGGATCCTGAGCAGGACCAGGGGAGGGGGTCACCGCAGAGGAGGATGGTACACCAGGGGTCTCACCCTCCATCCTGTCCAGCCTTGACATGTCCTCTACTACCTCCTTCTCCATATTGTGCCAGGCTTCAGGACATCTGCTGTAGGGGTGGCCAAGGCGCAGGCACAGGTTGCACCTGATCATCTTAGTGCAGTCCTTAGCCATATGACCCTGACCCCGACACACTGAACACATCAAGGCTGAACAGGAGGAGCTCAAGTGCCCCTTTTCTCCACAGCGGTGACACAGCTTCGGCTGACCAGGGTAGAAAACAGTCATCCTATCCCTCCCTATGAAAGCTGAGGAGGGCAGGTGACGGACAACATTCCCATCCCTGGCCAACCTGACTGTTACCGACCATCCCCCAGTCCAGATGTTACGCTCATCATGGATTTTATTAGGTTTGGTCAAAACCTCCCCATAGTTCCTTAACCAGACCTCTAGATCCCGAGCAGGAACACTCTCATTGGTCAGGATAATGGTTATTTTTTTTACTGTTGACCTCTGAGAAACCGCAACTGGGACCAGACCTTCCCATTCAGGTCTTGACCTGCACCGAGCCTTATATCGCTCCCAGAACAGGTCAAGACCCTCTGGCCTGGTGAAGCTAACCGTATAGTCCCTTGTCCCAGCTACATGTATAAAGGCATACAGGTCATTTGCATCAAAACCCATCTCCAATATCAAGTCCACCACTGCACGCCGTGCTGGAGGGATGGCACCACCTTCCCATTTCAGGATAACTACATTACGTCTTGGACCCCCAGCAGAAGCCAGAGACCCAAGACCAGATCTTGGGGTGCTCAAGGTGGCAGCTTGCAGTGGAAAACCCCGCTTGGGAGCGGGACTACCAGGAGCAGAGTGTGCCACCTGTGCAAAAGTAGGTTTATCAGGGCCAAGGGCCGACACTGAAGCCAAGTCACTCTGTATATTATTATTATTATCAACTGTATGAACTGAAATGGCAGGATCTGTAGCAGGACGATTGTTCATCACACTGGTACTGGGGTGATTGTTATCAGTCACAGAACTATTCAAATTCCCATCAGGAATAGTCACAGTTGCTGCAATACCAGCTGTCTCCTGATGCTGCACTGTAGAGTCCTCAGCAGCAGTGGGGCAAACAGCTTTGGACTCAGCCAAAGAAGGGTTAATGGGCTGTGCTGACACTTGCAGTCCATCCACAGAAATGACATTTTTTAAATGCAAGTCTTGCTGCATTGCAGCCTTAGCAGGCACAACATTGCTGCACACAGGACTAGCAGCCTGATTGTCATTAGGCACATTGTCAGTCACAGTGTTGAAAGGAACAAAAACAGTCTTATCCACAACATGGGACTTAGCAGGCTTTACTTTATCAGGCACATCATCAGAAATGTCTTCCTCATTAAACACCATCTGCTCCCCCCGCATAGGAGACTCCATTACCTGGATGGCCCTCAGCATGCCTCCAGATTCCTGGGAAGGCATGGGGCTGCTTACCTCTCCCTGGGGGGGGCAGGGGGTCAGAACTGGGGGTCTCCTCCTCCTCCACCTCCATCTTTGTCACCCTTCCAAACCTCCTGTCATTCCCAAACTTCTCCTTGAAGGGCCCATCTCTGCCTTCCATCATGGCCACGATGGTCTCCTGATGATCCACACAGGCCTTAGCCAGCTGGATTTCCGGATCCATGGATCCCCGTTTCTGGCTATGTAAGCCCTCACGTTGCCTTTGCAGGTGCTTCAGCTCCGCTCTCAACTTGTAGAGCTTGTCTCTCTCCCTGTTCAGGACCCTAATCCTGGCCACCACTCGCTCCCGAATGGCCTCCGAGCCTTCATCCTCACCAGGGGCAGAGAGATCAGCTTGTGCAGAGGCAGGCAGTTCACCTGATGGCCCAGGAGATGGCTGGGAGCTTCCAGCAGGAGAGGCCCTGCTGGCCTCCATGGCCTCCCCAGAAAGGGGGCCAGGGAGCTGGGAGAGATTTCACCACCACTCCCTTCTCACAGAGCAGCTTCAGAGGCACCTTCCTCCTGACACACCTGTGCTCCAATGATGGGCGGGGCACTATTCCTCCCACTGACACCAATGATGAGGCACTATTTCTCCCACTGACACCAATGATGGCGGCACTATTCCTCCCACTGATACCAATGATGGGGCACTATTCCTCCCACTGACACCAATGATGAGGCACTATTTCTCCCACTGACACCAATGATGGCGGCAGTGTTGCCAACCCCCTGAAGTGAAATTTACTGGCAAGGATGCCAAAATTTCTGTACGGCACCAATTTCTTACTGGCAAAAATAATGAAGATTACTGGCAGAGCCGCATTTTTTACTGACGCTGCAAAAAAGTACCTAAAATTACTGTTTTTAGTGCTAAACAGTGCAAATATCAATATTTCAACTATAAACACACAGCTAATGCTAATATCAATGTGTATCAATTCACATGAAGGTCAGGTTACTATAACCCAGCCAGCACAGAGTTCCCTCTTACATCAGAGTCTGCAGGATTCCCCCTTACAGTGCAAGGGAACTCTTATGTAAAGGGGAACTCTGCAGATCATGATGTAAGAAGGAACCCTGATGTGGAGGGGGGCTCTGGTGAATAGAGACCACCTTCCACAGAGTGAATACACTAAGGTAAGGGGGGGGTACTAATATAGTTCAGTATCCAAATAGCAATGCGATTTAAGGTAGATATTAAAAAGGTAAAAAAAAAACATATTTCTGTTATTTTCAATATAAAAATAGTCCATCAGTTTTTGTTCACCATCTGCCCCCCTCACCTCCTGCCACCACCATCACCTCCTGCCACCACCTGCTCCTCCTGCCACCACCAGCTCCTCCTGCCACCGTCACCTCCTGCTGCCACCGTCACCTCCTGCCGCCACCACCAGCTCCTCCTGCCACCACCAGCTCCTCCTGCCTACCACCAGCTCCTCCTGCCTACCACCAGCTCCTGCCGCCACCACCAGCTCCTTCTGCCACCACCAGCTCCCACCACCATCTCCTGCCACCACCAGCTCCTCCTGCCACCACCAGCTCCTGCCGCCACCACCAGCTCCTTCTGCCACCACCAGCTCCCACCACCACCATCTCCTGCCACCACCAGCTCCTCCTGCCACCACCAGCTCCTCCTGCCTACCACCAGCTCCTCCTGCCTACCACCAGCTCCTGCCGCCACCACCAGCTCCTGCCGCCACCACCAGCTCCCACCACCAGCTCCTCCTGCCACCACCAGCTCCTGCCGCCACCACCAGCTCCTTCTGCCACCACCAGCTCCCACCACCACCATCTCCTGCCACCACCATCTCCTGCCACCACCAGCTCCTCCTGCCACCACCAGCTCCTCCTGCCGCCACCAGCTTCTTCTGCCACCACCAGCTCCTTCTGCCATCATCACCTTCTTCTGCCACCACCTGCTCCTTCTGCCCCCACCTGCTCCTAGTGCCACCACCAGCTCCTTCTGCCTCTGTCACCTCCTGCCATCACCAGCTCCTGCCACCATCACCAGCTCCTGCCACCACCAGCTCCTTCTGCCACCATCACCAGCTCCTGCCTCCATCACCTCCTGCCACCAGTCTGCAACTTGCAGCCTCAACTACTAGTCTGCTGACTGACTCACCAAGTCCAATTTAAGAGACACACACTGGGCACAGCGACGGCGAGCAGCAGCAGCCAGCAGGCTCCACAGTCCACACACTCATCTGGGCAGGCAGGCAGGGGTCCGTCCGTTGCTCCGGTGGGGGGTATGTGTGCTGCTGTCACTGCTGTGGTCCGTACTCCGACCCCGTCACTCAGGCTCCTGAGTCCCGCCGCTCAGCTCTCTTAGTCTCCCGTTTTTAGACTGGCGGCGGTGTTGGCACGAAAATGCGCTGAGAGAGGTCATTGGCTGCGGCGCGGTGGGTGGGCTGGGCAGAGGCTGTGAAGGAGTCAGACTCGGCGGCTCAGATTCAGATTTTCTCTGCGATTTCCGGAATTGCGCATGCGCAGTTCGGACCCGATGCGATCGGCGCCATTTTTACTGGCACATTTCCCTTACTACGGACATTTACGAACAGGGGGAAAGTCCCTTTTATTTACGTATTGTCCGTAATTCTACGTACGGTTGGCAACACTGGATGGCGGCACTATTGATCTTTTATTGAAAAGAATCAAGCAACCAATTTTTATACAAAAGTAAAAAACAAAACCATAGTACAAAACTTCAACAGAAAACAAAGGAATACACATCCATGTTCAGAATATATACAATATATACATAATCCACTACCAAAACATCCCTAGAAAACTATCTACATAAAGCAGCAGAGAGGGCCTAAGAGGCACAACCCATCACCTATGTACGCAGCCATTTATCAAAAATTAATCAAAAATACTGATAATCTAGGGTGATAAGAGACAGACAGCCACACCCGGGAAAGAGACTCCTGGCAGTCAGGGAGGCTTGAAACCCCTCCACGCCTTCAACCAAGCCCCCTGCCCCCGCTTGTCTCTCTCAAGCTCCCGAATCTTCCCCACCTCATGCAAAATGTCACACACCACCACCTCAACAGGAAGGAGTTTTTGCCGAATGCTGACCTGACACCGTGCATTCCAGGTGAAATAACGGACTACTAGGCTAACTAAAAAAAGTGTATCCAAACAAAAAACTCCACCGGTATTGAATGCTCCATACACCCACTCAGCATAACCCAGCCTGGAGAGGAAAGGAACACCGAGGGCCCGCCCCACCTGTTTGTACACCTCTATGTTAAAAGGGCAATGAAGCAGAAAATGGTCCATAGTCTCCTCCTCATCTGCACACTCCTCCCGAGGACAGCTACGATCCATCCCACTGCGGAATTTCAAATTGCCCCGAACATAGAGCTTCCCATGGAAGCACAACCAGGCCAGATCCCTAAATTTAGGGGGTACTCTATCCAAATTAATCAGTCTTAACCCCGCCCTCAAAACTGGGCCCGGGCAATCCCTTAAGGCCAGTGGGTCATGAAAGACTTCGCTCAAGACTCGACTCATAAGGACTTTCCTTGGAACCGATCTGAGATCTTCAGCCGACAATCGCCACTGCCGCAGTAACTTCAGGCACGGAGCGACATAGGCTGGTAGCTGACCACGATGACCCCTGCGATTCTTCACTTGGCCACCTTCTTCCCAAAGTCGTAGAAAAGGCCTAAACCAAGATCTAAATATGCCTACCCATCCAGGAGGTTCCACTGCAAGCATATTACCAATGTTAAACTTTAGAAATAGCAGTGAAAAGAAAAGAACTGGGTTGACCATACCTAAGCCACCCTCCCTCCTGGATAGGTAGGTGACATTCCTCTTGATGGGGTTCAGTCTGTTCCCCCACAGCATCTGGAAGAACACACTACTGACCCTAGCATAGAGAGACACTGGCAAGATGCAGACAAAGCTGACATACAAGAAGATCGGAATCAGGTAAGTCTTAATCAGATCAACCCTTTCCCTCATAGATAACTTCCATCTCTTCCAGCTGACCACCTTAGTATTGGCAATTTCCAGTCTGCCTTCCCAGTTTTTGAGGCCATAATCGCCGGGTCCAAATTCAATGCCTAGTATCTTAATTATTTCCTGGGGCACTGGAAAGGTGTCCGGGAGATCAAAACCCTCACCATCCTTTCCCATCCAGAAAACTTCAGTCTTTTCCTGATTGATCTTGGAGCCTGATGCTTCAGAATACCGTGATGTCAGAGAGACCACCTCCTCCGCTTCATCTGTCCCAGTGACAATCACCGACACATCATCCGCATAGGCAACAACCCTCAATGGCGGCTCACCCGGGAGCCCCACTGGTACCCCACACAACATGCCGCTCTCTAGCCTCCTGATGAAGGGGTCGATTGCAAACACATAGAGCAGGGGACTCAGGGGACAACCCTGGCGCACCCCGGAGCCAACCCCAAAGGACTGTCCAACCCAACCATTAACAAGAGGGAAGCTTTCTGCCCCCTTATACAAGACTTTCAGCCAATCGACAAAACCACCCGGCAGACCGTACTTACTAAGGAGCAACCACAGGTACTCATGGTTAACACGATCAAAAGCCTTTGCCTGATCCAATGTCAGCAAATACTTTCCCCAGCCTGCAGCCCTGCACCGCTCCAAGGCCTCCCGGGCAGCTAAAACCGCTGAGAAGGTGCTCCTACCCTGGACCGAACAGTGCTGATGGCGAGAAAGCAAAGACTCTGCCACTGACGATAGGCGCCAGAAAAATATCTTTGCCAGTATCTTTCTATCGACATTAAGAAGGCTGATGGGGCGCCAATTCTCAATCATCGAAGGATCTTTACCCTTTGAAAGAAGAATCACAGCCGAGTGCCTCATGGAAGGGGAAAGCACCCCCTCAGCAAGGCAACTGTTAAAAACCTCTACCAAATGCGGGGCCAGAATAGACTTAAAGGCTTTGTAAAACTCAGCCGTCAAGCCATCCGGTCCAGGCGACTTTTTGATGGCAAGCTGTTCAATTGCCCTCATCACCTCTTCGACTGTGATCTCCTCTGTCAAATTCATCAATGGAACATCTCCACCATTTAGACCTGGAGTAGAGTCCAAAAAGCTTTCCATCTTGTCACGATCAAGCTCTTTCCTCCCAAGAAGGTCGGCATAAAAGGACCTCACGACCTCCAGAATCCCTGACCTGGACTTTGTCAAGGAACCTGTACTGTCCTTAAGGCCAACGACCGTTTTAACAGCTACACCTTGTTTGCAGTTCTGGTAAGGGTCAGGCGAGTGGTACTTCCCATAGTCCCTCTCCAGAACCAAAGAGGCATGCCGGTCATATTGACACTTCCTGAGAAGGAGTTTCACTTCGGAGATTGCCCCAGGATCTCCTCCTCTCGAAACAAGAATATCCAGCTTCCTCCGTAAACGTTGGTAGGTCATGTATTTATTAAACTGATTTCTATTGGCTAGGCCCCTGAAGAATCCAGCGATCCTCTTTTTGGTCAGCTCCCACCACTCAGCCTTGCTGCTACAAAAGTCCAGGATGGTCACCTGTGCCTGAAAGAATTCCTCAAAGGATTGTCTAACATGTTCTTCCTTGAGTAGTGTCGAATTTAATCTCCAGATGCCCTTGCCCCTCTGAGGGGCGTCTGAAGCATTCAGTACCACAGATAGCATACAGTGATCAGAGAACTCTACTGCCTGCACCACTGGGGGCGAGAAAGCAGAGGCCTCCTTCAAAAAAAACCTATCTATCCTACTCTGACTATTACCACGATGAAAAGTGAACCCGGTGTCATCTGGGAGGTGCTTAATGTGCACATCCACAAGACCAGCATCCCTAATCATACTATTTAAAAAAACGCTATCATATCCCAGCCTGTCCTTGAAGTCCTTCCTGTCCTTGGGCCTAGTTATTGTATTAAAGTCACCTCCAAAGACCACTTGCCGGGATGTAAAAAGAAATGGCTTGATCCTTGTAAAAAGGCATTTCCTGTCCCACTTTGTGTGCGGCCCATAAACATTGATTAGACGCAGGTCCTGCCCTCCCACAAGGACGTCTAAGACCATACATCTCCCAATCTCCACCTCAATAACCCGCCGGACAGTTACCATGCCAGTTTTAAACAACACCGCCACACCGCCGTAAGGCTCGGCCGCAAGAGACCAGTAAGATGGACCATACCTCCACTCTCTCTTGGCCATATGAATATCTGCCAAGGAGGTGAGCCTAGTCTCTTGCAAAAATAAAATTTCAGCATCTAATTGGCTGAACAAAAAGAAGGCCATAGAACGAGCTCTTACTGACTTAATGCTGGCGACATTAATTGTCACCACTTTTAATGGAGGGGGAACCGCCATTTGGGTTATTGGGTGGATTGCTTCTTAGCTCCCCTCTGCTGCTCATCACCAGAAGCCTCTCTCTTTCTAGAGGCCGCCTCAAAGTCCATTTCGGAATCCGAACTTCTCTCAGAAGAAGCTCCGGATGAAGAAATATCCCACTTGGAGGACCTATGACGGCTGGAGACAGGAACCGGAGCTTCCCGTCCCCGTTCCGTCCTCACCGCCTGCCTCTTCCGCCTCCCAACCTTCCTTCTCTCTTCCAGGTACTGCAGGTCAGCCTCAGAGATGCCCTCATCGCTTACTTTTTTCTTTAAAGTCTTTCTAGAAGACTTCTTTACAGAGGAAGAAGCAACCTTTTTAGTACACGCTGGTGGGGGGGTGATCCCTTTAAGTCAGACTCAGGAGGGGTAGACTCCTGGGGGGTAACTGACTCGGGGGGCACAGACTTGGAAGGTTCTGACACAAGAGGAGAGGGTACAGTAGGCTGGGGGGACACAGAGACAGAAACAGAAGGAGTACTTACAGACACAGGAGGGGTGGCCACAGGAACTGGAGAGGGATCCTGAGCAGGACCGGGGGAGGGGGTCACCGCAGAGGAGGATGGTACACCAGGGGTCTCACCCTCCATCCTGTCCAGCCTTGACATGTCATCTACTACCTCCTTCTCCATATTGTGCCAGGCTTCAGGACACCTGCTGTAGGGGTGGCCAAGGCGCAGGCACAGGTTGCACCTGATCTTCCTGGTACAGTCCTTAGCCATATGACCCTGCCCCCGACACACTGAACACATCAAGGCTGAACAGGAGGAGCTCAAGTGCCCCTTTTCTCCACAGCGGTGACACAGCTTCGGCTGACCAGGGTAGAAAACAGTCATCCTATCCCTCCCTATGAAAGCTGAGGAGGGCAGGTGACGGATAACATTCCCATCCCTGGCCAACCTGACTGTTACCGACCAACCCCCAGTCCAGATGTTACGCTCATCATGGATTTTATTAGGTTTGGTCAAAACTTCCCCATAGTTCCTTAACCAGACCTCTAGATCCCGAGCAGGAACACTCTCATTGGTCAGGATAATGGTAATTTTTTTTACTGTTGACCTCTGAGAAACCGCAACTGGGACCAGACCTTCCCATTCAGGTCTTGACCTGCACCGAGCCTCATATCGCTCCCAGAACAGGTCAAGACCCTCTGGCCTGGTGAAACTAACCGTATAGTCCCTTGTCCCAGCTACGTGTATAAAGGCATACAGGTCATTTGCACCAAAACCCATCTCCAATATCATATCTACCACTGCACGCCGTGCTGGAGGGATGGCACCACCTTCCCATTTCAGAATAACTACATTCCGTCTGGGACCCCCAGCAGAAACCAGAGACCCAAGACCAGATCCTGGGGCGCTCAAAGTGGCAGCTTGTAGGGGAAAACCCCGCTTGGGAGCGGGACTACCAGGAGCAGAGTGTGCCACCTCTGCAAATGTAGGTTTCTCAGGGCCAGGGGCCCACACTGAAGTCACATTAGTCTGCACATTATCTGCATGAACAGAGTTGGTAGGATTGTCCATCACACTTGTACTGGGACCATTGTTCATCACACTTGTACTGGGACCATTGTTCATCACACCTGAACTGGGAGGATTTTTTTCAGCCACACACACATTCCCATCAGCAATAGTCACAGTTGCTGCAATACCAGTTGTCTCCTGATGCTGCACTGTAGAGCCCTCAGCAGCAGTGGGGCAAACAGCTTTGGACTCAGCCAAAGAAGGGTTAATGGGCTCTTCTGACACTTGCAGTTCATTTGCAGAAATGACATTTTTTAAATGCAAACCTTGCTGCATTGCAGCCTCAGCAGGCACAACATTGTCATTAGGCACATTATCAGTCATGGTGCTAGATGGTACAAAAACAGTCTTATCCACAACATGGGACTTAGCAGGCTTTACTTTATCAGGTACATCATCAGTAATGTCTTCCTCATTAAATATCATCTGATTCCCCCGCATAGGAGACTCCATTACCTGGATGGCCCTTAGCATGCCTCCTGAGTCCTGGGAAGGCCTGGGGCTTCTTACCTCTCCCTGGGGGGGCAGGGGGTCAGAACTGGGGGTCTCCTCCTCCTCCACCTCCATCTTTGTCACCCTTCCAAACCTCTTGTCGTTGCAAAACTTCTCTTTAAAGGGCCCATCTCTGCCTTCCATCATGGCCACGATGGTCTCCTGATGATCCACACGGACCTTGGCCAGCTGGATTTCCGGATCCATGGATCCCCGTTTCTGGCTGTGTAAGCCCTCACGTTGCCTTCGCAGGCGCTTCAACTCCGCTCTCAGCTTGTACAGCTTGTCCCTCTCCCTATTCAGGACCTTAATCCCGGCCACCACTCGCTCCCGAATGGCCTCCGAGCCTTCATCCTCACCAGGGGTAGAGAGATCAGCTTGTGCAGAGGAAGGCAGTTCACCTGATGGCCCAGGAGATGGCTGGGAGCCTCCAGCAGGAGAAGCCCCGCTGCCCTCCATGGCCTCCCCAGAAAGGGGGCCAGGGAGCTGGGATAGATTTCACCACCACTCCCTTCTCACAGAGCAGCTTCAGAGGCACCTTCCTCCTGACACACCTGTGCTCCAATGATGGGCGGGGCACTATTCCTCCCACTGACACCAGTGATGGGGCATTACTCCTCCCACTGATACCAATGACGGGGCACTATTCCTCCCACTGACACCAATGATGAGGCACTATTTACCCCCCCCCATTGACATCAACAATGGGACACTATTCCCCCCACTGACACCAACATAAGGGCACTATCCCTCCCACTGACACCAACAATGGAACACTATTTCTTCCACTAACACCAATGATGGAGCATTATTACCCCCTCTTACACCAACAATTGGGCACTATTCCCCGCACTGATACCGACAAAAGAGCACTATTCCTTCCACTGACACCGATGGGACAGTTCACTGGCCAAAGGTGATAGGTAATTTTTTACTCCTCTTGACCACCATCTCTGGAGCATTTTATGACCCCACTGACCAGCATGCCTGGGAAATCGTTTACTCCCACTGATGCTGGGGCATTTTCTACTCCCACTGACCACAGTCTGCCCCCCTAAAGTCTAAATGTTTGCAATTGCTACTAGGAAACGTGCTAATAAGGAAGGATAAGTAGTGGTGGAAAAAAAAGCTTGTGGATTTTGTTTATCCAATTTAAAAAAAAATGTCTTCATATTCATTCTCCATGGGTTATGTAACTCAAGGTGTGGCAGGGGTGTGCTCTTCGCCTCAGAGGGCAGGTTCATGAAACCCTGCACTCATAGTATGTCCTCAGTCTTCCAGGTAGAGGTCCGGGATTACAACACCCCCACCCTTTTTGAAGCCACCTTTGTTTTGTTACTGTCATTCCCTCCATCCTCTATATGTGACCCAAGCCTGATGCCCTCCAGGAGGTGGGTCCATCATAGCCTTGGGAAGTCCTTCAGCATCATTTAACTCAGAAGAGGATTGATAGCATTGGATAGATCAGTGATTCTGCAGAGGGACAGCTCTGGAGACAAGGTGAGTATTGCAGTGAGACCTTCATATTTAATGTTTAAGCATCTTTTGGGCATCTGATTAAAGAAATAAAATCAAACGTGAGTTCTGCTTTAAATCTGCTTTGCGATAATGTCTAATTCTGGACATACGTTCCCAGTTTTTGCAATATCAAATCACGAGCAGAAGAAGTTCCTTTATTTTCGATTCCCCCGCACCCCACGCATGACTGCATGTTTGAAACGAACACAGGCTCACTTCCTCATCAATGATCCTAAACGCCAGGCAGATCTAAAGATCTGCAAGTTATATATAATAAATTATTTCATATTAGTTTTAAACGCAACTAATGTAAGTACCTGACTTGGTATCGACCACTTGCAATCCAGCTCAGTCTGGAAGAGGGATGGTCAGCACTAGGAGCCAGTCATACAAAATCTCCTGTCTGTTTCTGCTAGCTAGGTCATGTTTTATACAAGAAGAACCAAAGGGGAATATGCCCGTGGGACTTTTGTGAGTGGTGCTGGATAAAATGGCACAACAGAATATAAAAAATAAATAAAAAACTTTAAAATACATAAAAAACACATAAAATTTTGGTAGCATCTTCATTATCAACAAATCAAACATGCATATCCAAAGTACCGCTTATAGTTACTAGAACATGTGATTCCTTATTCATAAGGGCTGTGATCGCTACCCGTTTCGTTGGTGACAGCGCCCCCCCTTCTTCAGGAAACAGCCAAGATTGAATTTTGTATATATACAAATGTTGTAAAGATAAAGAGTAAAGATACACAAAAGTGATGCAAACACGCGGGACAGATTTATTAGCACCAGGATCTCAATACTGTGGAAAAGATACCACAGTAGAATTTTCCAACCGGGGAGCTGATGATGGTGGATAGACCCAGGGCCAGACACATCAGAGGGGTCAAAAAATGCAATACCCTGAGTGAAAAACACCTTAAGATCCCGGAGATTTTAAGGTGTTTTTCACTGAAGCAATCTTGGCTGCCTCCCGAAGAAAGGGGCGCTGTCCCCGCGAAACGCGTAAAGATCACAGCCCTTATGAACAAGAGATCACATTTTCTAGCAACTATATGTGGTACTTTGTATATACATGTTTGATCTGTTGATATTGAAGATGCTACCAAAATTGTATATACATGTTTGATCTGTTGATATTGAAGATGCTACCAAAATTGACTTAAGGTGGAGTTCCACCCTGAAAAAAAAAATGACACCAAAATGCTGCAAAAAAATTTTCAATTTTTTTTTTTAATCACCCGAAATAGCGGTTGCTATGCGGAAGTCCCTAATCTGCCTCTTCCTTATCCACGATGGGTCTCCTTCCGCATCCTCTTCTAGTGAATGGGGCGCGCTGCCTTCTGGGAACTGTGTGTAATCCCAGAGAGCAGCCGCCCATTCACAAATCTGCGCGATACTCGAGCATGCGCAGTAGGAAACGGGCAATGAAGCCGTAAGGCTTCACTGCCTGTTTCCCTAAGTGAGGATGGCGGCGCGGGACCTACAGTGATCGAGGGATCGGCATTGGGGGGCCATCATCGCGGGCGAGTAGGACAGGTAAGTGTCCTTATTAAAAGTCAGCAGCTACAGTGTTTGTAGCTGCTGACTTAAAAATAAAAATAAAATTGCGGGTGGAATCCTGCTTTAATCCCCATTGGTTGTCAGTCCTCACAGACCATGATTCCATAGCAAGACCTGGGAAACACTTTTTGATACATAAAAAGTGCATTTTTTATACATCTATATAGATCAGACCAAAATAAGGGACAAATGAGGAGGAATGAGGGACAGAGGGACTTTACTCCAAATCAGGGACAGTTGGAAGCTATTCTCTATAGCAGGGATATGCAATTAGCGGACCTCCAGCTGTTGCAGAACTACAAGTCCCATGAGGCATAGCAAGGCTCTGACAGCAACAAGCATGACACCCAGAGACAGAGGCATGATGGGACTTGTAGTTTTGCAACAGCTGGAGGTCCGCTAATTGCATATCCCTGCTCTATAGCGACCTCCTCCATGGGTATACTTCTCCCGGGACCCTCCAGGGTTATAGCATAACTCAGTGAACTTTGCCTGGCCTAAAAGGCTTTTTATAACCCACCCTAGCCCCCAGCTCCATATGGATCAGGAAATCTACAGACAGCTCTCCTGGGTGCAGGTCTACTCCTTCTTGGCCTCCAGCACTGTCCAGGGCCTCCATGTGCTGGTTACATCTGTGCTGGTGTGGGGTGTTTGGTAGGGTGACCAGACATCCCCGGTTTCCGGGGACAGTCCCTGGATTGAGGACACTGTCCCCGGGCCAAGTATGTCTCCGGTTTTGTCCCCGGATTGGATTTGAACAGGGGCTGGGGCAATTTCAAAGACAGTCAGTGCAGAATAAAAAAAAAAAAAATCTGAATTACACACCCCCACTCCGCCAGTCCTACTAGCTTAGGGGGGTGTATTTTTTTCCATTATCTGTGTCCCTTTCTGATGATCATATGCTGGTCGGGGTGGAGGGAATATTTCTTCAGTTTCGGGTGCATGCCCATTTAGCTCCGCTCGCATGTTCTTCTGCCTTGGCTCAAGTCCCGGGCAGCCGCCTGCCTGCTTATTTCCTTCCCTTCCCCGGTGGAGCGATCTTCCTCCGTTCCCCACCCAGTAGTAGCTGGGGCCCCGGAGAGGGAGACTTGAGAGGCTGTAAAGCGGGCGACGACGGGCAGAGAGTTGCTGATTGCCGCCATTACTAGTAAAAAAAAATATGTCCCGACTCCCGGATTTAATTTTACAAATCTGGTCACCTTAGTGTTTGGTTCACATGCCCCAAAAGACCTATGGCTGCTCCCAGCCTGGCTTATATATGGGTGCTGCCTCACGCATGACATCACTGCAGGAGGGCTCTGGCTAAAAGGGGCCTAGCACCTGATGACACAGTCTGCTATTACCAGGCACTATTCTGATGCAGAGCCACCTAGTGGCAAACTAGCTAACTGCACCTGCCTACATACTTACACAGGAACAGAATGTTTCATCTTATAACAGGAAGCACCTGAACAATGACCTTCATGGCAGGACCACCGAGGATTCTTTTAAATGAAAATGGCAGATGGAAATATATTGAAAATTACTTTAAAAGTAACATTAACATGGTAACATTCCAATGAGATTTTGGTGATTGGGTTTCATTAACTTGAACAGTCTCCATCATACACAACTATGGAGAAGTTTTACAAGCTCAGATTCTCATCCAGGGAAAATCAAATTCCTTTAAATTATGTAACTTATTATTTGACGTAGCTCAGTCTATAGTGGACACTTAAGAAGTTGAGTATCAGTCTGAGGACTACCAAAGTCTCTGTTGGTATTACATAAGTGATGATGTTTGCATAACTAGCTTGCCAAGAAAATGTAGAGAGCCTTGGTTGAGTTGAATACCAAGAGAACAAAACCTTCTGGGCCCTCCTGCTCAACCACATCTTAAGCCTTGTACACATGACCGGTTTTCTCGGCAAGAACCAGCAAGAAAATTGCTGGCAGAGCTTTCTTGCTGAGTAAACCGTGCGTGTGTACGAGGCTTTCAGGTTTCTCATCAAGAAAACTGCCCAGAATCTCGACGAGAAAAATAGAGAACCTGCTCTCTATTTTCTCGTCGGGATTCTCGTCGGCCTGTTTCCCGACAAGTGTGTATGCTTACCTGTTGCCGTGGAAACCCGTGCATGCTCGAAATTACTTTGACGCATGCACGGTAGCTTCCTAGGCATAGGTAGGGTGTAGCAAGATGGCGGCGGCGGCATCGAATGTGACGAGCGCGTGCTCGTCGTAGTCGATGGCGTCACTGCATTCTTTCCATTCAAAAGAACGGCGGTTCTTTTGAATCAAGCATGTGTACACTCGGCCGGGACAAGATTCTTGTCAAGAATCTCGTCAGGGAAAAACAACGGGTTTTTTCCTAACGAGATTCTCGGTCGTGTGTACGAGGCTTAAGAACTGGTAAACTGCAATATATAAAACTTTTGCTTTTAGGTCTAGATGTGTTTTAAGCGATATATTAAAAAAAAGGTGGCCTGGATAGTCATATAACAGTGGCGCAAATACAATTTGACACGTGACACAAATTACCAAGGTAACGCTATTCATTACTCATGGCCATCTGTGAAATAACCAATCTAGAAGACAATAGGCTGGTGTAAGGGAGCAACGCCCACCCATAAAGCAGTATAAAACTAATGTCAGATATGGCAGTTCCATAGAGAGAGAACAAGGTCAATTAGCACAGTATGAGTAACGGGCACTATAAAGTACAGGTGAATGGCAACATCTAGAATGCAAAAGACATCCCTAACCCTAGACCACGGGCATGTGGGGTATATAACTACAGTCCCACTGGTGTTAGGGTCTTTAACTCATGGTGAAGCTCTTACTTCCAAGTATGAATATTTGGAAAACCCAGAGTAAACACATGTTTCAGTTCCCTCTGGTAGAACTCCTCAGCAAACAGTACAAATAGCAACCACAGCCAAAATAACCCACCAAAGTACTCAACAGACCTCTCGGCACACCTATGATTAGATTAAGTGTATTGGGACAAGAACACAGCTCCTAAAGAAAGGTCTAGAATGCAAAAGACAACCCTAATGCCGCGTACACACGGTCGGAAATTCCGTTGGAAAAACCTTGGATGGTTTTTCCGACGGAATTCCGCTCAAGCTTGGCTTGCATACACACGGTCACACAAAAGTTCTCTGAACTTTCGACTGTCAAGAACGCGGTGACGTACAACACTATGATGAGCCAAGAAAATGAAGTTCAATGCTTCCGAGCATGTGTCGAATTGTTTCCGAACATGCGTGTTTTTTTGCGCGTCTGAAAAATCGAGAACCTGCTCTCAATCTTTTGTTGGCAGAAATTCCGACAGCAAAAGTCAGATGGAGCATACACAAGGACTGAATTTCCGACGAAAAGCTCACATCGAACTTTTCTTGTCGGAAATTCCGACTGTGTGTACGCGGCATAACTCTAAACCATTGGCCAGTGGGATACATGCAGCTTCAGTGTTAGGCCTTTAATTCATGGTGAAGCTCCTACTTCCAAGTGTGATTATTTGGAATCCCAGAGTAAACACATGTTTCAGTTCCCTATGGAAAACCTCCTAACAAAATAACCCACCATGGTAGTCAATAGGCCTCTCAGCACTCCTATGCTCAGGTGCAATGGATGGGAACTAGAACACAGCTCCTAAAGGGAGGTCTAGAATGCAAAAGACAACCCTAACCCTAAACCACTGGCCAGTGCGATACGTGCAGCTTCAGTTAGGCTGGTGTAGGGCCTTTAATTCATGGTGAAGCTCTTACTTCCAAGTGGGATTTTTTGGAATCCCAGAGCAAACACATGTTTCAGTTCCCTATGGAAAAACTCTTCAGCAAACAGCATAAATGGTAACCAGAGCCAAAATAACCCACTATGGTAGTCAATAGGCCTCTCAGCACTCCTATGCTCAAGTGAAATGGATTGTAACTATGACACAGCTCATCCAAATGGACCACGGGTCCTGGATGCTCTCTTACAAGGTAGTCAATAGGCCTCTTGGCATTCCTATGCTCAGATGCAATGGATTGGAACTAGGACACAGCTCCTAAAGGGAGGTCTAGAATGCAAAAGACAACCCTACCCAAACCTTAGACCACTGGCCAATGGGATATATACAGCTTCAGTCCTGCTGATGTTGGGGCCTTTAATTCATGGTGAAGCTCTTACTCCCTATTGTGACTGTAATCCCAAGGTTAACAAGCATTTTTGTTCCCTGGTAGAATTCCTAAGCAAACAACACAAATGGTAACCACAGCCAAAATAGCCCACCAAGGTAGTTAATAGGCCTTTTTACCACTCTGTTCAAGTGAAATTGATTGGAACTAGGACACAGTTTATACACACAGCCTCTGGGTCCTGGACACTCTCTTACTTACTGAAACTGAGTCCTAGTCCCAATCCATGTAAGGTTAAGGTTAGGGTTGTCTGTTGCATTCTTGATCCCCACTGTCTCTCTTCAGCCCTATCCCCAGGTTCTCTGCCTCTCTGTTTCAGCGGTGGTCCAGACAATAACCTCCTGGCCATGCAGCAGCCAAAGGTCTCCTTGCCCTTTGTTAGAGACGGGCATAGTCCAGGCTGCAGCAGCAGCCAGAAAATGGCCCCCTTTTTTCTATATTCCCCCGACTCTCTGTCTAAAGGCAGAAGAGGTATCAGTGAACTGCTGGAAGAAACATTCTGCTGGGCGGCTTAAAGGGGCTGCTTGGAAGCAGCCCTGATTCAAACCAGCAATGGTGTCCTACCGTCCTCTGGCAATAGGAATAGGACAGAGCACGCCCATACCTGTAACCAGGGTCTTTTTTCAGCTGGAACTTGGTGGAACTCAGTTCCACCACCTCCAGCTCAGGCCCTCTGCTCCCTGCTCACCACACACAGAAGCAGGAATTCTGTGTTTACAAGTAACAGTTTGACTCCCTTAGATCTTATTTCCTGAGTGGCTCCCACTGAGTGCAGGATGCGGAGAAGGGGGATGCCGGTGCCCGGAGTGTGTGCAGGGCATGGTTGAGTTCCTGCACCTATTCTCTGAGAAAAAAAGCCCTGCCTGTAACAAGGAGAAAATCTGCCCTTGTTGGTTACTCACATTCTCCAGGCCAGAGGCCCACCTCTGGAAATATTGATTTTACTGTAGTAGATGTATAATGCACAGTTCTTTACAACTTGGCTTTTATGCCCACTCCTCTAGACCCGACACATATAGTCCACACAGTGCGTATTCAACATCAATGCAGGATAACCGCCTAACTCTTCTATTGTGCTCATTGCAGGTCTCCCTATGTGATTCCCCAACCAGGGCCATCATGGGCCTACCCTGAAGGGTTCACTTTCTAAGGTTACAGGCTTCCATATCAGTATACCATATACCATCTTCCCATCACACTGTGGCCCAGGCCTTTCCAGTTCCAGAATATATAGGACTTACTAACCCCACCCACCATATCCACCCAGAGGATTGACCTTACTAACAGGTAGATTTAGTACTAACAGTTCATTTTCTTCGTTTTTTACTCCACTTTCCTGTTACAGCAGTTGTGTCTGATGTCTAAATATGACTCTGCAGTCTGAAGCTGGCCATACATGGATTGAAATCTGGCTGGTTCAGCAGGGGCCGGACAAATTTCATTCCATCTCTGGCTGTTCCCATTTAAGAGGAGTTGATTTAGTGATCAGCTCCTCCCAAACGGAACAGTCAAGTGGCTGATAATCCATCTATGATCAGCCTAACTCTCAGTAATGTAACAGTCCTGGTCAGACACTCTTTTCTTGTACAGGGGGGTGTGAGTGTTACTCAGCTCTGCCAGCACAGAGCTCTTAAGTGTAAAGACTGAAAGAAGCAGTTGCACTGAGAGAAATGGGTATTTTAAAGCATTTTCATGGAAAAAAACAGGTTCCAATCTTAACAAGCAGGGTATAGAACCATGAAGAGAGAAAAAAAGGTGCGAGACTTCAATAGCGCTTTAAAATATGTTGCTAAAAAGACGATTATTTGCCCTACAGTGTTCCAGACAAACAACAAAACCAAACGTCTAAAATTCCTAGACACACGAAGGTCATTCCATGACTTGCCAGACACTAAAACATTTCAGAACGGTCATTTGATCTTATTAAGAAATCTCTGTGATTTCTTGTCGCTCGTCTGAAGGTCGCTCTGTAAGGTCTTCCTTCGAAGGCCAGTTTTCACGCTATTGCTTTGCTGCTGGTAATTACAAAGGGAAATATTTTTGCACCATTAATACAAAGGTAGAGGAGTAGAGGTGAAATCACTGCGGGATGCTCAGGATTAATCCATCCACCACGTGGATCCAGTGTGTATACACAAAGCAAACAAGCCGGGACCCCGAACACGGCTCTCGGGGGCTAAATTGGTAGAGACACACAATCTGGATTTTACCGGTCTGATGTACCGCTGAGATCCTTTCATCTCAATATTTGAACCCAGAAGGTTATTATAAGGTGGAACTTTTTATAGGCAGGAGGTTGCACACTGGCTGCACACTTGTATTATTTTTCATTACATAATTAAAATCAATCTAAACCCAATAGCTGAAAAATCTAATTAGGTTAAACACATTAATGTAATTTAAAAAAATAAGTGAGTTAAAATAAAAAGTATAATAAAATAACACCTGCCATGAAGATCCTTATTCAGACACTTCCTGCTATAGGGTATAGGGACAGGCCGTTCTGCCTTTGTCACCCAACTATGCTCCTGCGTTGTCACCCTGTTACACAGGCGTCTGATGACTACAAGTGGCTGTTTCAGCACATACAGTGCCTTGAAAAAGTATTCATACCCCTTGAAATTTTCCACATTTACAACCAAAAACGTAAATGTATTTTATTGGGATTTTATGTGATAGACCAACATAAAGTGGCACATAATTTTGAAGTGGAAGGAAAATGATAAATGGTTTTCATTTTTTTTTTACAAAAACCGTATATACTCGAGTATAAGCCGACCCGAATATAAGCCGAGACATCTAATTTTACCACAAAAAGCTGGGAAAACTTATTCACTCGAGTATAAGCCTAGGGTGTCCATCTGCATGCCTCACTGTGCCTCACTTTGTCCATGTGCATGCCTCGCTGTGTCCATGCCTCACTGTGCCTTACTGTGCCCATGCCTCACTGTGTCCATGCCTCACTGTGCCCATGCCTCGCTGTGCCCATGCCTTACTGTCACTGTGCCCATGCCTCACTGTGCCCAATCTCCCTACCTGATCTTCGGCGCTGTGTGACTAGACTGACGTTTAACATGGGAGTCTATGGAAGGGGTGCCCGGCTTTGAAAAATCGGTGCTCCCCGGCCGTAGGTCCCCATGACAACAAATATTGCACACTTGTAGATGAACAGTGGGGCTACATGTGTGCCATGTTTGGGGTCCAGGGGACCTAGGGCCGGCCGGTACCAGGTCCCCAAAATCACCGGAGAAATTACCGTTTAACATGGGAGTCTATGGAAGTGGTTCCCGGCTTTGAAAAATCGGTGCTCCCCGGCCGTAGATCCCCCGGACAACAAACTTTGCACACTTGTAGAAGAAGAGTGGGGCTACATGTGTGCCAGGTTTGGGTTCCAGGCGCACAAAGATGAAGATGGAAACAGACTCGAGTATAAGCCAAGGGAGGCATTTTCAGCACAAAAAAATGTGCTGAAAAACTCGGCTTATACTCGAGTATATACAGTAAATATGTGAAAAGTGTGGAGGGGGGGGGCATTTGTATTCACCCCCCACTGAGTCAATACTTTGTAGAACCACCTTTTTCTGCAATTACAGCTGCAAGTCTTTTTGGGGATGTCTCTACCATCTTTGCACATCTAGAGAGTAACATTTTTGCCCATTCTTCTTTGCAAAATATCTCAAGCTCTGTCAGATTGGATGGAGAGCGTCTGTGAACAGCAATTTTCAAGTCTTGCCACAGATTCTGAACGTGATTTAGGTCTGGACTGTGACTGGGCCATTCTAACACATGAATATGCTTTAATCTAAACCATTCCATTGCAGCTCTGGCTGCATGTTTAGGGTCGTTGTCCTGCTGGAAGGTGAACCTCCGCCCCGGTCTCAAGTCTTTTGCAGACTCTAATGCCGCATACACCTGTCGGAAAATTGGAGAACCAGCTCTCAAATTTTTGTTGTCGGAAATTCCGACAGAAAAAGTCTGATAGAGCCCACATACGGTCGGAATTTCCGACCAAAAGCTCACATCGGAGATTTCTTGTCGGAAATTCCGACCGTGTGTACGCGGCATTACAGGTTTTCTTCTAAGATTGCCCTGTATTTGGCTCATCCATCTTCCGATCAACTCTGACCAGCTTCCCTGTCCCTGCTGAAGAAAAGCATCCCCACATCATGATGCTGTCATCACCATGTTTTACAGTGGGGATATTTTTTTTTATAACCTAACCCTGCTTTAAACTTCTCCACAACTTTATCCCTGACCTGTCTGGTGTGTTCCTTGGCCTTCATGATGCTGTTTGTTCACTGAGGTTCTCTAACAAACCTTCGAGGGCTTCACAGAACAGCAGTATTTATACTGAGATTAAATTACACACAGGTGGACTCTATTTGCTAATTAGGTGACTTCTAAAGGCAATTGGTTCCACTAGATTTTAGTTAGGGGTATTAGAGTAAAGGGGGCTGAACTACAAATGCACACCACACTTTTCACATATTTATTTGTTAAAAATTTTGAAAACCATTTATCATTTTCCTTCCACTTCACAATTATGTGCCACTTTGTGTTGGTCTATCACATAAAATCCCAATAAAACACATTTACGGTTTTGGTTGTAACATAACAAACTGTGGAAAATTTCAAGGGGTATGAATCCTTTTTCAAGGCACTGTATTGGAAAAGAATAGTCCATTGTTGTCACCTGGCCTCTGATGAAGACCAAAAGTGGCTGTTTCAGTGCATTTTAAGCAGGAATGGTTTACTGTTGTCACTTGCCTTCTGATGATGAAGACTGCAAGTGGCTGTTTCAGTGCATATACGACAGGAATAGTCCACTGTTGTCACCTGGCTTCTGATAAAGACCATGCGTGGCCGTTTCAGCACACATTAGGCAGGAACAGTCCACTGTTGTCATCTGGCCTTCGATGAAGACCACAAGTGGCTGTTTCAGCACATATTGAACAGAAATGGTCTACTGTTGTCACATGGCCTCTAATGAAGGCTACAGGTGGCTGTTTCAGTGCATATTAGACAGGAATTGTGCACTATTTCACCTGGCCTCTGATGAAGACTACAAGTGGCTGTTTCAGTGCATATTAAACAGGAGTGGTTCACTGTTGTCACTTGGATTCTGATGAAGACCACAAGTGGCTGTTTCAGCACATATTGAAAAGCAATGGTCTACTGTTGCTATCTGGCTTCTGATAAAGAGCGTTTCATCAGGCCTTATCGAGACTACATAAGGCCGGACTGACACATTTTGGCCAGGATTGGTCCTCTGTTGTCATTATTAGTAAGCCAGTGCTGAGCAGCCGATACTTGAGGGGAGCATGTAGACAGGAATTGCCTGAAAGAGGCTGCAGGTGATAAGCAGCACTGTCACGTACCTTCAGATAGAGCCTGACGAGCAGAGGAAGGCCTCTCGTACAGCTCCGGTTCAAGGACCACTGAGGTTGCAACAGTGGCCACGAGAGCACGGTAGGGTAGGAGTGCCTGCAGTGTTCTCTATTAGTAGGTAGATAGGAGAGGCAGGTAACAGCAGTAGCAGCAGATGCTGGTTGACTGTGGATGCATACATGTGGTGGTTGCAGGTGTATTGCGGAAGCAGAGATGATGCAGGTGCCAGATGCTGCGGATGCAGGTGTACTGCGGATGCAGGGACGAGGCAGGTGGCAGATGCTGCAGATGCAGGTGTACTGCAGATGCAGGGATGAGGCAGGTGCTGGATGCTGCGGATGCAGGTGCACTGCGGATGCAGGAATGATGCAGGCTAGTGGGGTTGAGAAGACTGGTGCAGAGTCAAACAAGCCGGGTCATACACGGGAAGGCAGATACAGCAAAGACATTAGGCAAAGAATGGTTAAAGTTCAGGCATAGGTTTGGCAGCAGGAGATTAAGCAGATGTAGCAGAATCAGAGTCAGGACAAGCCGGGTCAGGTTTGGAATAATCAGGATGGTCAGAAAAGCCGGGTCAGCAAGATCAAGGATAGGCACAGGATACAGGGGAAGACTGCAGATCAGACAGCAAAGTCCCTAGTGCAATTATCATCCTTGTATATGCCATTTGGCGCCAATGTTAAAGGGGCGCATGCACCCGCGCACGTGGGTGCGCACGTGCCAGCATTTCCCTGACAAGCACTAAGATGAATAAAGGATGACAAAATAAAAAATAAATAAATCTCACAGATATCACAAAAAATACATTAATCTGATTTTCTCTCCAGAAAGAAAGCACCATCCTTCTTCAGGCATTATTCAGGCCATCTACTCCCAGAAATGACAGGGGAGACCCAAAACTTGGTCTTCCACTCCTGATGCCTCCGTGGTATTACGACACACCTTTTTGATATGTACTCTCTTGACCAAGGAAATCCACCAAACAGAGAGGGCCTTGTGTAACTACAATGTGGAAGCCTTATAGACTTCAGGCGTCGCTCAAGAAATTACCCTATAATCCTGTGGTGACTCACACTGGTTGTAGGTGCTGGTGATGAGAATGCCTATCCCTGCTCCCAGCCTGATGCCCCCCAGGACAAGCCACTGATGTGTTTCTGCAAGCCCACAGGGCTTAGTTAAAGGGGTCATAGGACCCCCTTGTGTAACTAAAATGTGAAAGCATTTTATGAAAAGCTTTGCACAGGGGACATTAAATTCAGCTCCTGGGCTGAGCCGCTGAATGTGCTTTTTCAAGTACACTGCTTCTTTCAACGAAAGTGTAGTCTAAAGGACCGTACACATGGGCTGAATATCAGGCGGCATCGGCCCATGTGTACGGACAGGGCCGCTGATAAGCCAGTACAACTGGCCCTGTTGTACCGAGCTCCGTCACCAGGGGGGCCCGAGCAATTCTAAAAAATTGCAGAAGAAAAAAAAAAGTCTTTCTCCAACTTCCCCTCAACCGCTCCTCCCTCAGCAGCTGTTCAGACGCTCTCAATGAGAACTCACTCCAGGCTAAACATCTCAGAGGCAGAGAGGCGGAGCCTGACTGTGAAATCCTGTAGTTTGAGTGGGCAGGAGGGGGTGTGGCTGGCTTTGAGGATGATCGCTCCCAGGTTCTTCTGGTGTGTGTGCACACATGGTAGCAGTGAATCGGGATTCTCAGGAGAGTGCAGGCCAGTCACATTAACTGCAATGTAAAGTCTAATGTCTGCTTTTTCATGTAGCACAGCTGTCCTGTGAGAAATTGGGTTTTAAACTGCACTGCCCAATTTTTTACAGCAGTGCTACATGAAAAAGGAGATGCCATCAATGTCAGCAAACCCCACTTTTTATTACTTCTATTAAAATTTTTAGATCACTGGATCACACCATGCCTAGAGCTGAATCACACAGGAACACACTGTGCGTTCCTGTGCAATTCACATGTGGGTCTGTGCAGTGCAATTTCAAGCTCATTCATTTTGAATGGGCTAAAATTGCAATGCACCAAAGGAGTGTATGCACTATTTTTTAACATGCATTGCAACCAAATCTTACATGGTGATCCAGGGCTGGCAGGTGCAGGGCAAACACACTACGTTTGCGACCTGCGTTTGAGGTGTCATTAACTTTTTATTGACACCTGCTGCAGATCGCAAAAGCAGTGCATTTTGCATGCAGGTTGAATTGTACAAGAATCCACAGCACATTCCTTCACAATTCAGATGCAGGCATGGTGTGAACCGTCCCTTAGACATAATATTACTTCTCATTAAAAGTTTAGAAATGTTTTATTTCTTTTTTTAAAGTGGGATTAGCTGACATAAATAGCATCTCCTTTTTCATGTAGAACTGTTTGACTGTGAGAAATTGGACAGAGCAGTTTTGAACGCAGCACAGTATCATCTGCATCCTACACACAGTCATCTTAGACTCTAACCACTCCCCATTATGCCATGTCCAATAATTAAGCGTAATTTAAACCACGTCCTTTTTTCAGCTCCGTGTGGCGCATATTTTTAAATTGGCCATGCCCACAATTTAGCCTTTATGTATACCCTAGCCTCTTTGTATAGGGGCGGGGCCAGGGGTGGAGCTGAAGGAGGGACCAGGGGTCCCAGGGGCCCCCTGAAGGGGGCCCCGTCAAATAGGCTGTACGGGGCCCCATGATTTCTATCAGCGGCCCTGTGTACGGCAACCGGTCCAACAGAACCATTTGGCTTCTGTCAAAGGGGCATGACCAAAATGGCTGAGAGCGCTGACCGAAAGGTTCTAGAGTAGGGACAGTCCCCCTGTGAGAAGACAATAGCTCAGAAGGGGAGATTGCTGCACTAACATTGCATAGTTAGCACAGGATCTCCTTCCGAGTTTTTCAGTTTATTTTCGTTCAGCCCACTAGGATGAACGGAAAAAAAACGAATAGTGTGTACCAGGCTTTAACAGATTAAACAACAGTGTTACTGGTTAGGGGAGGGGCTTGGGTTTGGTCTGAACCTAGAAAGCTGGGCCAATGACCTGTGGGCAGGGAGTACTTTCTCCCGCCTCTTCAGCTACACAAAGGATTGGGGATGCTCACAACATCATTGACCTAACGCGGTCAAATGGCAGGCAATGTCCTAGCCATGGCTTATTGATCCAAGTATGACAGCTTACGTCTGGGTTCCCAAGTTTAGACCGAACCCAAGCTTGTCAAAATTACCGATATAGACATGTTCGCCCTATTGCTAAGTTTAAAATGAAATCATTTCTAGGTGATGATGTTTTTATATGAACGATTATGGCAGGTTCTAATACGGGGTGTGCTTTGGGGGGTAAAGAGCAAAGGGGGTAGAGGTGGTGAAATGGGTATGCTGGCCTCCTCCAGGGTAGGGTGACCAGACATCCCGGGTTTCCGGGGACAGTCCCCGGATTGAGGACACTGTCCCCGGACCTAGTCTGTCCCCAGTTTTGTCCCCGGATTGGATTTAAACAGGGGCTGGGGCAATTTCAAAGACAGTCAGTGCAGAATTGAAAAAAACAATTCTAAATTGCACACCCCCGCTCCGCCGCTCCTACTAGCTGATGGGGGTGTATTTTGTTCCATTATCTGACATATGTGCCCTTTTCTGATGATCATGCACTGGTTGGAGCTGAGGGAATATTTCTTCAGTTTCGGGTGCCCATTCAGCTCCGCTTGCATGTTCTTCTGCCTTGGCTCAAGTCCCGGCCAGCCGCCTGTCTGTTTATCTCTTTCCCTTCCCTGGCGGAGTGATCTTCCTCTGCTCCCCATCCAGTAGTAGCCGGGGCCCAGAGAGTAAGACTTGACAGGCTGTGAGGCAGGCGGCAGCGGCGGGCAGAGAGTCGCTGATTGCCGCCATTACTAGTTAAAAAAAAATATGTCCCCGGATTTCATTTAAAAAATCTGGTCACCTTACTCCAGGGGGGAGGTCATGCATGGTACAGGACTGTACTGCTCTCCAGGGGATCATTCCCCATGATGGACCATATTTCAAAAATGCCAAGCACTGCAAAAAGGACCCATACGTACCTTGGGTTCAAATAAGGGAATTGTATGTCAAAATTGGCCATATACTCGTATATGAGGATAGGGACCTTGGAGCAGCCTTTCAGAACATTTTCAACACAGAGGAACTCTTAAAATAACTTTTTGGTCTCAGGGAACCCCTGCTAAAAATGACTATATCTACAACTCATAATACATTAGTGTGATGGTCAGTGAGACGAATTCTCCTTACACTTGTGGTCATTGGGAAGAATTACCCCTTACAGATAGCTAAAAAGATCAAGGGTGTCAGTGGGAACTTATCTAAGAGGCAGAAATTGCTCAAGGAACTCCTAGCAACCTCTGGAGGAACCCTAGGGTTCCATTGAACCCTGATTGAGAAACCCTACCTTAAAGTGTAAGCTTCTTGAGGGCAGTGACTGATGTCATTGTCCAAAGTGTAAATTGTTGGCTATATTAATGCCTATAATAAATAAATAATAAGGTGGATTCTGTACTGACGCATTTTATCTACACATATTTGTTACAGTGCTTTCCAAAAAAGTTCAGATAAACATGTCAACCTTGATGCCGGAAAGTTTGCCAAAAAAGAGTTTAAACATTAGTCCTGACCTGGGCAAAGGATATTTATCCACCTCTATTCCTCACACTACCTAGGCCCCCCTCCCTGCAATCCACACTTATATAAACAGCCCCCAGCCTCAGTCTTTCCCAAGGTCATGGAAAGTGTCAACGGGGCCAAGTTAATGGTTGATACTTGCAGCATTCTTTCATTGGCAGCTAACTAAAGACAAACCAGGAGGGGAGACCTTTCCATGAAGACTACGTACAGTTTCATGATATGTATTGCTTAAATAAAGCATACGTAAATCCAGGCACCAAAATCTCATGCAAGCGTTAATATATTCATGTCATTTGTAATATTAGCAACTTTCATTAAAATAATCCCTGCCATAATCCTGCCATGAAGGTCCTTATTCAGGCACTTCCTGTTATAGGGTGACAAAGCTCTGCCTCTGTTTCCAGATTGTGCTGCAACACTCTCACCTGGCTTCGGTCACTGTCACTTGGAGACTACAAGTGACAGTTTCCACACACGTTACCCAGGGATTATCTACTGTTATCACAATCAGGAAACAATGCCCTAAGAAATTCCATGCCGCCTTAACTGAACAATATGAGGACACCTCAGTTTCTGGTTGAACTTCACAAACTAAATGTCCCACAGGATTCCTAATGCTGTTGGTTAATCAAGAGTCAAAAACTACACACAACCACTACCTTTCAGCATTGGGGTTCATCCACTCACTTAGCCACAGGATCACTGGTTGCCCCCTGTCGATATCCACTAGGCTCTTTCCAGCGAGGGAGATGTAGACTCACACCACCATTGGACTCTTTCCCTCCAACTTCCTCGTGGCTCTCTCCAGTGAGCTTCCTCCAGGCCCAACTTAATCCCTGGACACGGATCTGCAAATAAGTCCCTCAGCTAAGCCTAGCTAAGACCTTGTTGTCTTCCTCAAATCTCTCTCAAGAATCCTGCACCAAGGGGCAGAGCCCCTGCACAGGGGTCTCCTCCTGCAGGACTGGACCCTCAACTCTGCTGCCCAGGCCTCAGACTATTTATGGGTTCTCTTCCCACCTTCTGAGCACACACCCCCAGGGAATGGCTGGAGTTATATAATTATTCAGGCTGCCTGATCTGCTCTTATTCCCACTATACTTCTAGAAGCATCTAGAAGACAGGCATATGTAGCAGAACAGCAGCCTGTGAAACACTGAGCAGCCCTAAGCAATCATTTAATTTTTAACTGATTACAGAGGAGCTAAACAAAATTTACCTAGCAGCTTACTCTATACCAGTAGTGTGCAACATGCCTGTGGTGTAACTAGAGCCTTCAGGGCTCCAGTGCAAGAAACCATGAAGGCCCCCCCCCCTACCCCTGGCCGGGGTCCTTCCCTCCGAACCTTTGTGACCCTGGTAGTTTCGCCACTGGTGTCAATAGTTTGTTATTTTTCTTATTTTATTTTTCTTATTTTTTTACAATATTATTTTTTACAATTTTTTTTATATATTTTTTTTAGGAGCCCCATTGGGTGGCTTTGGTGAGATGTCAAGGGTCTAAACAGACCTCTAATCTTTCACCTTTGAGACAGAGAAAGAAGATTAAGAACACATCCCTCAAGCTCCATCTCTGCAGCCACAGCAGCACAGAATTAATGGCTCTGTACAGTGCTTCCCATTCATTCACAAACACAGTTTACTATGTTTCAGTTATGAATGAACAGAGTCAGTGATCGGTATGGATCACTAACTCTATTCATTAAGACAAGGAAGGGGCCGGTAAATTGCACATTTACCAACCCTTTCCCACTCTCCATCCTGACCGATCCTCCGCAGCATCCAGTGGGAGTGGGGAGGGGGAAAACTGGCAGAGCTGCGGGGGGGGGGGGGGGCAAGGGGGGGGGGCTAGGAGAGCGCACAGGGGGATGGAGAGAAGCTAAATAGGAGGAGCGGCAGGGGCTGCTGCATATAGAGGAACCGATCTCTTAATTTTCAGCTTCTGCAAGAAGCATTCAGCTTCTGCAGGAGGGAGAGGAGGAGAATCAGGCTCCTCCTATCCAGGCGTACAGGGGGGCGCATGAACCCCCTGCAGCATGGGGCCGGGTTGCAATTGCAACCCCTGAAACCCCTGTAGGTAGGCCCCTGCTACATACCTATTTTTAATCTGCTCTAGTCCAGTCATGTGATCCTGCAGCTCCCGTTCTCCTGTGTCAGAAAGCAGCTGCTGCAGGGGAGAGGAGGGATGGGCCATGGGAGCTTATGGGAGCCTATGGGTGACGTCACGGCTCACAAATTCCAAGCCACTGTCCAGCACGGTCCAGCAGTGACTGGGCTCAGAGCTCCCCCCATCTCCCAATTGTTCTCCTACATTGCTACTTAACTTCCAATGGTGACTACAAGTGGCCATTTTAACACACATTGCACAGACATAATGCAGTGTTGTCATCATCAGAAAACACACCTAGGGAAAAGCCATCGTAGGATAAGGTGACCAGATTTTTAAAATGAAATCCGGGGACATATTTATTTTTTTACTAGTAATGGCGGCAATCAGCGACTCTCTGCCCGTCGCCGCCCGCCTCACAGCCTGTCAAGTCTTAAGCCCCGTACACACGATCGGTTTGACTGATGAAAACCATCCGATGGATGGTTTTCATCAGACCAACCGATCGTGTATGGTACCCATCGGTCTTTTTTTCCATCGGGTTTAAAAAATAGAACTTGTTTTAAAATTTTCCGATGGATTAAAAACCGATCGAAAACTCCGATCGTCTATGGGCAAGTCCATCGGATAAAAAACCCACGCATGCTCAGAATCAAGTCGACGCATGCTCAGAAGCATTGAACTTCATTTTTCTCGGCTCATCGGAGTGTTTTACGTCACCACGTTTGGAACGGTCGGTTTTTTGACTGATGGTGTGTGGGCAAGACTGATGGAAAACAGTTTCATCGGATATCCGATGGACAAATCCATCGGATGAAAATCCATAGGTTAACCGATCGTGTGTACGGGGCTTAACTCTCCGGGCTACTACTGGGTGGGGAGTGGAGGAAGATCACTCCGCCAGGGAAGGTAAGGAGATAAGCAGGCAGGCGGCTGGCCGGGACTTGAGCCAAGGCAGAAGAACATGCGAGGCGAGCTGAATGGGTACCCGAAACTGAGGAAACATTCCCTCCGCTCCGACCAGCACATGATCATCAGAAAGGGGCACAGATAATGGAAAAAATACACCCCCCTAAGCTAGTAGGAGCGGTGGTGCAGGGGTGTGTAATTCAGAATTCTTTTTTTTTTTTATTATGCACTGACTGTCTTTGAAATTGCCCCAGTCCCTGTTCAAATCCAATCCGGGGACAAAAACAGGGGACAGATTTGGTCCGGGGACAGTGTCCTCAATCCGGGGACTGTCCCCTGAAACTGGGGATGTCTGGTCACCCTATCGTAGGAGTGCATGTAGACATGTAGTTGCTGCAAAGTACGTTAGGTAACTTAATGTCATTCAGGTTGGGTTTACGTCTACTTTAAGATAATCGCCTAAATGTTTGGCAACAATTCTAATTCCGGATAAAAAGGACACCAGTGTATTTGTACACCAGACCTTTGAATTCAGTGAAACAATACCCAGTCCAGTCTGCGCAGGTTGTTTGTGACGAATGGTTTGGGAACTGCTGATTCAAAACACTCTGTTGTACATAGGAGAGCTCTATTGATTTTTTTAGTTGTTGATTTATATTGCTCAAGCAGTAATTGTATGCTGCTGCAAAACAAACCACATTTTTTTTTGGGGGGGGGGGATATAGAAGGGAAATGTTGAAATCCTCCACCAAGTTTTTTCTCACAGTCTGTGTCCCTGCTGGGGAATATGGCCTTCACTATTTGTCCTGGTGATCACTGTCACCGGTGAGGGCAAATACCACATTTTACGATTATCACCAGAACAGAAAAAGGGAAATCTTCCAATTGAGTTCTGGTTTCAGTTCACTAAGGGGAATTCACCTCTCGTTGTGTATCTGTGACAAGAAGTAAAGGGAAATCTTGCCAATAAGAGCACACACAGTTTTGACAATTTCCTACTCAACCCAAAACTAAAAAAAAAAAATGTGGCTTTAGTGTTTAGATGGAGTGGTTACAGTTTGGGGAAGACCTTTTTCTATTCCAGCATGGCTGTGCCCCTGTGTACAAAGCCAGTTCCATAAAGACATGGTTTGACCAGTGTGGACCAGCTCCATAAAGACATGGGTTGACCAGTTTGGACCAGCTCCATAAAGACATGGTTTGACCAGTGTGGACCATCTCCATAAAGACATGGGTTGACCAGTTTGGACCAGCTCCATAAAGACATGGTTTGACCAGTGTGGACCAGCTCCATAAAAACATGGGTTGATCAGTTTAGACCAGCTCCATAAGGACATAGGTTGACCAGTTTGGACAAGCTCCATAAAGACATGGGTTGACCAGTTTGGACCAGCTCCATAAAGACATGGTTTGACCAGTGTGGACCATCTCCATAAAGACATGGGTTGACCAGTTTGGACCAGCTCCATAAAGACATGGTTTGACCAGTGTGGACCAGCTCCATAAAAACATGGGTTGATCAGTTTAGACCAGCTCCATAAGGACATAGGTTGACCAGTTTGGATAAGCTCCATAAAGACATGGTTTGACCAGTTCGAACCAGCTCCATAAAGGCATGGGTTGACCAGTTTTGTCAGCTCCATAAAGACATGGGTTGACCAGTTTGGACCAGCTCCATACAGACATGGGTTGACCAGTTTGAACCAGCTCCATAAAGACATGGGTTGACCAGTTCGAACCAGCTCCATAAAGGCATGGGTTGACCAGTTTTGTCAGCTCCATAAAGACATGGGTTGACCAGTTTGGACCAGCTCCATACAGACATGGGTTGACCAGTTTGAACCAGCTCCATAAAGACATGGGTTGACCAGTTTGAACCAGCTCCATAAAGACATGGGTTGACCAGTTTTGACCAGCTCCATAAAGACATGGGTTAACCATTTTGGACCAGCTCCATAAAGACATGGGTTGACCAGTTTGGACGAGCTCCATAAAGACATGGGTTGACCAGTTTGGACCAGCTCCATAAAGACATGGTTTGACCAGTTTGAACCAGCCCCATAAAGACATGGGTTAACCAGCTTGAACCAGGGCTATAAAGGCATGGGTTGACCAGTTTGGACCAGCTTCATAAAGACATAGGTTGACCAGTTTGGACCAGCTGCATAAAGACATGGGTTGACCAGTTTGAACAAGCTCCATAAAGACATGGGTTGACCAGTTTGGACCAGCTCCATTAAAACATTGGTGGACCAGTTTGAACCAGCTCCATAAAGACATGGGTTGACAAGTTTGGACCAGCTCCACGAAAGACATGGTTTGACCAGTTTGATGTGGGGGAACTCGAGTTTCCTGCACAGAGCCCTGACCTCAACCCTACTGAACACCTTGGAATGAATTAGAACATCAGTTTTGAGCCTCAGAGATCTGACCTCAATCCTAATGAACATCTTGGTTTGAGCTGGAACAATTATTGTGAGCCAGGTATTCTCATGCAACATCAGTTCCTGAACTCACAAATGTTCTTTTAAATCAGCACAATATCCCACTGAATGGCTCCAAAACCTTCCAGAAGATTGGGGCCTGTTATAGCCATCAAGGTGGGACAACTCCCATGGCTTTGGAATGGGATGTGCATGTATAGTGTGATGGTCATGTCCTCCCAAACTTCTGGCCATATAATGTATCATACATCTTTTTACAAGACTTTAAAACCTGTGGAAAGCCTTCCTAGAAGACCAGAGACTGTCCTAGCCAGCTCCATTTTAATATTTAGTGGTTTTGGAATGCAACATCCAACAAGCTAGCTCATATAGGTATGATGGTCAGGTGTCCACAAACCTTTGGTCATATAGTGTATAACAGCACTGCAAATACACTGAATTAGACTGATGCCTTGTACACACGATCGGATTTTCCGTCTGGATAAACTCCGACTAATTTTTCAGACGGAATTCCTTTCAAGCTGTCTTGCATACACACTGTCACACCAAATTCCGACGTAAAAGAACGCGGTGACGTACAGCACTACGTCAAGCCGAGAAAAATGAAGTTCAATGCATCCGAGCATGCGTCGACCTGATTCTGAGCATGCGTGGTTTTTTCTCCATCGGAGTTCCACACAGAAGAATGGAATTTCCGGTAACTGACCTCACAAATGTTCTTTTTGGCTGAATCAACACAATATTCCACAAACAAGTTCCAAGATCTTCTGAAAAGCCTTCCCAATTTAACCACTTAAGCCCCGGACCATTTGGCTGACCAGAGGACTTTTTGCGATTCGGCACTGCGTCGCTTTAACTGACAATTGCGCGGTCCTGCGACGTGGCTCCCAAACAAAATTGACGTTTCTTTTTTTCCCACGAATAGAGCTTTCTTTTGGTGGTATTTGATCACCTCTGCGGTTTTTATTTTTTGCCCTATAAACAAAAATAGAGCGACAATTTTGAAAAAAATGCTATAATAAATATCCCCAAAAAATATATAAAAATATATAAAAAAAAAAAAAAATTTCCAGTTTAGGCCGATACGTATTTTTCTACATATTTTTGGTAAAAATAAATCGCAATAAGCGTATATTGATTGGTTTGCGCAAAAGTTATAGCGTTTACAAAATAGGGGATAGTTTTATGGCATTTTTATTAATATTTTGTTTTTACTAGTAATGGCGTTGATCAGCGATTTTTATCGTGACTGCGACATTATGGTGGACATATCGGACACTTTTGACAGCATTTTGGGACCATTGTCATTTTTATAGCAATCAGTGCTATAAAAATGCACTGATTACTGTAAAATTTACACTGGCAGTGTTCGAAAGGGGTTAACCTGTAGGGGGTGCTGAAGGGGTTAAGTGTGTCATAGGGAGTGATTCTAACTGTTAGGGGGCGTGGCTACGAGTGACACATCACTGATCGCTGCTCCCGATGAAAGGGAGCAGACGATCAGTGACAGTGTCACTAGGCAGAACGGGGAGACGCTTGTTTACACTTGCCTCTCCCCATTCTGCAGCTCTGTGACCCGATCGCGGGACACCGGTGGACATCGAGTCCGCGGGTCCCGCGGGCACAGACATGGAGCTAGCGGCAGGCGCGCGCGTGCACACGGCGGGACTTTTAAAGTGACGTGTATATATAAGTTACTCTGCCCAGCCGTGCCATTCTGCCGACATATATGTACAGGAGCCGTGGTTTTTGAATGGGATGTCAATTTATGGTGTGATGGTCAGGTGTTCCAAAACCTCTGGTCATATAGTGTATTATAGTGTATTATACCAACTTTTACAAGACAGAGAATTAAATCTTGTTGAAGGCCACCAAAGGCTTCCCCAGCTACCTCCATATTAGTTGCCATTGTTTTGGAATGGGATGCCTTACAACCTCATATAGATGGTATGGTCAATTGTCCACAAACCTTTGGTCGTATAGTGTATAACAGTACAGTAAATATACTCAAAGTAATGACAGGCGAATTAGAAAAGAGTAGCTGCTTGTCTTTTCGCTTTGTTGTGAGACTGAACGACTGATGCCGCGTACACACGATCATTTTTCCCGTCGGGAAAAATTACATTTTTTTTTTTTGCCGAGAAAAACGATCGTCTGTGGGCTTTATGCCGTTTTTCTCGTTGAGAAAAACGGCAGGAAAAACGACGAGAAAAATTAGAACATGTTCTAAATTTTCTTATCGTTTTTTCCATCATTTTTTTCCGCGGCAGTTTTCCCATAGGGAGACACTGCCGCGGAGCCCACAGACGGTCGTTTTTCTCATCAAAGAAAAAAATGACGGGAAAAACGGTCGTGTGTGGGGGAACATGCCGTTCCCTCGTTTTTCATTTTTTTTCATGCCGTGATTCACGGTGGTGTTTTCACCGCCGTGAATCACGATCGTGTGTACGCGGCATGAGGATCTGGAATGTTTTTGACTTAAATCCAAGCTTGCACATTCACCCTGGGGTCCTCTAGGGCTCTGACCCACTTTCTCAGTTCCTGCCTGCTTGTCTTGTGACTACTTTGAAAGAATAACTAAGTTAGAGCAAAAAAAAAAAAAAAAAAAGATTCTGCTCTGCACATGTTGCATGCATCCAAGTTCCTGTATGGTGCTCAGACTTTGCTAAATGATTTACCGTAAGTTGAATTTTCTTGGAAAGAAAAAAATTAGCCGAGTGGCTGCGGGACTAATGTCACAGTGCTAGCATTATGTGTAATTATCTGGCACTCTCTATGCTTATCATGTGGGAAGCACTGGAAGTTATTATTTTGTATAAAGAGTTTGTGAATCTGGGTCAATCAGACATGCAGCTCCCTTTTCTGCACGTGCCTTTACAAGATATTCCAATCCACTTCGGGTAAAGTATGTGTAAACTCTGAGCGGATTACATTTAGTTTCACAAACAAATGCCATGTTTTTCTATTTTAGCAAATACTTGCAATAGAGATTGGAATTTGGCTGTCAAAATGACAGCCAAATCTGAGTAATTTAAAGGAATTCCATAGCTACAGTGAGGGCAGAGAGTAACAGGTGTGCCCAAGGTACTTCATTAAAGTTCTTAGAGCAAAACTGGCATACTCAGGGTCACGAACTAGCTAAATTTAAACAACCAATATAATGCTACTGTAGCGGGGTCCTAAATTTAGGGGAAGTGTTTGAGTGGTAGTTATGCTCAAACACCCCAATTGTCAGGATTCTATCAACCATTTTTGTCCGCAGGGAGAGTATCAGTGTACCGTTCCCTGTGGCCTGCAGGTGGCGCTGCCATGGTAGGTCGGGGTTGAACCGCTGATACAGTGCTGTGCCTTATGTGTCCCCTCTCAGCAGCCATACAGTGGGTGTGGTAGGCCTGCTGTGCATGCTGGGAGAGGATATAAAAGGGGCAGACGCTGCCTGTTCAGGGTTCTGTCGTGGTCGGGGGTCCTACCCCAGGGAGTGTGTTCCTGTCCGCCCTGGGCACCTTTGGCCCAGGGGCGGTGGTCAGTGAATCAGTCCCAGGCACCTTTAGACCTGGGGCTGCAGCAAAGGCCTTGGGCCCAGCACCTTCGGCTGGGGCCCATAAAGGATTGAGGAATCCCAGGGTGCCACCTTGCAAAGGGACCCGCATCTTAGACGAGGAGGCCGGGGGAGGAACCATTCCGAGGGACTGGTGAGAAGTCACGGTGAAGGAAGGGGCCCGGTAACTCTCTGGAGGGATGTCTTCTCCTTAACAGAGGTCAAGTTAGAGGAAGGAACCAAGTTCATCAGGTCTATGGCAGAGACCGAGTTTACCAAGTCTGTGGCAGAGACTGCGGTTGGGTTAGAGCACCATTCTGGCTGCTAGTCCCTATCTGGGGAGACTATCCAAATGGGCTGAGTCTGCTCGAGAATCTGAGCAGTGAAGTGTTTTACGTTTTTGCCTAGACCTCTGCCACACTTTATGCTGCCCTGTTCTTACTCCAACCTTTCCTATCAGAGACTGTGCTTTAGGAAGAAAAATAAACTCTACGTTGGAGTTACAGCTGGTGTCGACTTTGAAGTTATTGGGGAAATATAGAGACTTATCTTTATTAAATATAGAGGTGAGAATCATTCCCTGGAGGATTCTGTCTTTCTGGCTGTGGAGACCCACCAACAACACCGCTCAACCTCTTCACACAGGAGGGTACGGGCTTGTGGCGTGGTGTGCCCTCTCTTCCTGCGAGGAGCCAAAGGCAGGTGAAGGCGGGGTGAGTGCGCTAGACTACCCTTGTAGGAGCCGCTGAGTAGATGCCAGGATCCGTTTTCCCAGTAGTTTCCTTGCAGCAAAACACACAGTTCCAATCACTCTTCAGGCTAAGTACCCAGTCTGGGGGTCTGCTTTTTCTGATGCTTTGATAACTTTGATAGGTAGTGGGTAAAGGTAGGATGCTCCAGTGACCCTTAGTAATGTAGCGGGTATGTACTTTCCCGGGTGTAAATTTGAATTTGGAAGTGACACCAGTGATGTGTGATTCATCGCGGCCCATTGGGTGGCGCTGTCGCCCTGGGTTGGGATGGATTATCGCTGTGTGCCGTCCTCCTTTTTGTCCTTCCTTGGCAGCGGTATGGTGGGGCGGGGAACCCGCCGTGCTTGCTGGAAGAGGGTATAAAGGGGGCCGGCCATCTTGGTCACGGGGTCGAAGTCCCAGGCACCTTCAGCTTGCGGACGGTGGGTCGTGTCGCTCCTCAGAGGACAGCGGAGGTCGAGTTCCATCCCAGGCACCTTTAGCCTGGGGTGAGGTACTTAGATGGAGGTCCGGAGCTCAGTGCCCAACACTGGGTTCCGCGAGGGAAGGAGATCCTAGGGTGCCCAGGGATTGGGTACCCAAATCCGGAAGGCGCAATGGACCGGGGGGAGCTCCTCATTTGAAGACCCGGTGCAGCATATTGCCGGTGACAAGTGAGTCTCTCGTCGGAGACCGCCTGGAAGGAAATCTACCCTCGTGCGGAGACCAGGTCACACTTCTAGGAAGGGAAGTGGCAGCTTACATTGTGTCTGGGCCTGTTCGCATCCACACCTCCTTTTCTGTTCTGTTCTATCAAGGGAGTTCAACTGTTTGTGTTCAGACAAGGAGAATAAAGGAGTGTTGAACTTTAACCACCTCCCTACTGGGCACTAAAACCCCCTTCCTGCCCAAGCCCTTTTTCAGCTTTCAGCGCAGTCACATTTTGAATGACAATTGCGCGGTCGTGCGACGTTACTCCCAAACAAAATTTGCGTCCTTTTTTTCCCACAAATAGAGCTTTCTTTTGGTGGTATTTAATCACCTCTGCGGTTTTTATTTTTTGCGCTATAAACAAAAGAAGAGCGTCCAGTTTGGAAAAAAAACACAATATTTTTTACTTTTTGCTATAATAAATACCCATTTTTTTTTCAATTAAAATTTTCCTCAGTTTAGGCCGATACGTATTCTTCTACATATTTTTGGTATAAAAAAAATCGCAATAAGCGCGTATTGATTGGTTTGCGCAAAAGTTATAGCGTCTACAAAATAGGGGATAGTTTTATAGCATTTTTTATTTTTTTTTATTTTTTTATTAGTAATGGCGGCGATCTGCGATTTTTATTGTGACTGCGATATTGTGGCGGACACATCGGACACTTTTGACACATTTTTGGTACCATTTACATTTATACAGCGATCCCTGCTATAAAAATGCATTGATTACTGTATAAATGTGACTGGCAGGGAAGGGGTTAACCACTAGGGGGCGGGAAGGGGTTAAATATGTTCCCTCAATGTGTTCTAACTGTGGGGGGAGGGGACTGACTGGGGGAGGTGACCGATGGTTGTCCCTATGTACAAGGGACACACCATCAGCCTCCTCTCCCTCACAGGACGTGGATCTGTGTGTTTACACACACAGATCCACTTTCCTGCTTGGTTCCCGGACAATCGCGGGTGCCCGGCGGCAATCGCGGCCGCCGGGCACGCGCTCCGGGTCCTTGGTTACGCGGCGGGCGCGGGTGGGAAGTAGTTAATGGCCGGGTGGGAAGTAGTTAATGGTGTGGAGCTCATTTTCTAACGGACATGGTTCACGGTGACTCTTGGAGGGAGGATCCAGGTGCACAGCACTGACCCGAAGGTAATACAAAACTGTTGCTTATACCGCACTAACACCTGTGGTAGAAGCCAGGCGTGGTGTCCCCGCTCCCTCCCCTCTAAGGTACCCCTAGACAAGAGAAAGACGAGACGAGACAAAGAGGGGAGTGGAGGTGGCCGCTACACGTGGGGGCTCGGGTCCGGTATAGTGTTTGTGCACCACAGTATTGAACGTGTCTGTTGGAAGAGTTAAGCGAACAGGCGGGCCTTCATTGGCCGAAGTGCACCCCGGTGCTCAAAGTCGTGGACATGACCCATTGAAAGGAAAGGCCCGCGCAGAAGAGTGAGGAGAGGGGGAAACCCAGCCGTGTGAGGGACTACACGTGGGGGTTTCTAGCTGCACTGCGCCACCAGGCACACCCCCACCGCTTAGTTCGTGGGCGTGACTAAGAAAGAAAAGAAGAAAAGCCCGCGAACTGGAGCAAAGGGGAGGAGTCCGATACGTGTGAAGGACTACACGTGGGACGTTGGCGCAAAAAAACTTTGCAGTGTGCGATGGATCAGCAACAGGTCGCCATGTTTGGACACACCTCGTGGATTCCAGTTCACCCTTCCACCACGACATTGACTGCTGCTGCTCCAGTAACAGATACGGGGATCCGACTAAAGCCAAGGGGTCGATTCGCCCTGTACTCGTGCATGGACGTTGAGGCCCTGGGTGTGATTTGTCCCGGGTGTTCGGGACTGGTGTGCCAGTTGAAGCCGTTCGGACGCTGTGAGGCCTGTGGGGAGTTCCTGTTCGAAGTGGATCCGGCGGTGGAGAAGCCGAGAACCATATACCCTAGCCGGGCTTCAGGCAACACCACTCAAAGAGGAGGAATCACTGCTGTAAGAGTCACCCCTGCGCACACTGCAACGACCGCGGAGGAGGTCGTAAAATCTCAACGGGAGAAATCCGAGGATGCTGACTCAGTCACCACTGTCTCGCAGCGTCCACCACCGAAGAGGAAGACCGGCATGGTAGCCCCGACCAGCGGTTGTGGTGGACCGTCTCGCCCGCTTACACCCGGCCCGGATGAATCCGTCGACAAGAGTTCCGGACGTCCAGCTTCAAGAAAAGGCCAAGGTAAGCCAGGCGGGGAGACTTGGTGTGTGGGAGGAGGTGTCGGGAAGTCATGGCCTAGCGAATCCGCGGGAGGTGGTGGCTCCGTTTCTACAACCGGCTACATACCCGCGGAGGAGTGTGACACCTCTGACCTGGAGTCGCTTTCGGACATGGGAG
Organism: Rana muscosa; assembly: GCA_029206835.1. Taxonomy (NCBI): domain Eukaryota; kingdom Metazoa; phylum Chordata; class Amphibia; order Anura; family Ranidae; genus Rana; species Rana muscosa. The sequence continues at coordinate 333,709,514 of CM055125.1, read as the reverse complement.
ACGACGCTGCCATAGACGATTTGTTTGCCGGGAAGGGCTGGGACAAAATACCTCTCGCTTCATCTCGGAGGACCAGAGATCCACCCATGTCAACAGGGGAAAGTACACCCTGGGTGGAGGCACCAGCGCCTGAAGAGAGGTCCTGTCCCCAGCCTGCTTCTACATCCCCGGTGCCATTAGTACCGAAGGCCGGGGAAAAGAGACTGCTGCTGCGGGCACCTATGCCCAGATCGGATGTGATCAAGGTCCCTCGCCACCCGGACTCAATAGTTTTGCCTGGTGAAGGGGACAAAGCTACCATAGCTCCTTTGGCGAGATTGCAACAGCTGTTTGGTCAGAAGGTTGCTGCAGATTATGGATGGGAGTATCCATACTTATCGAAGGAGTTGCTGTATGAGGTGGAAGTGTGTCGGGAGCGCTGGTACAATGACTTTGTGTGGACCCACCTTCAGGTTCCCCACACCCGCAGGTACCTGGCATGCTCTCCAAAGGCCTCTTAATGTTTTAAAGACTGCAAGGCAGAGTGGATGTTGGGACGACACATCCATGCAGATAAAGTGTTGATTCGGCGCAAAGAAGGAGAAGATGTGGAGTATCATCTGGAGACCATGGATCAGCACTTGAAACCACTTTTACCTATAGGAGAGAGAAAGACTCCGTTTGTTCTTATCATGTTGCTGAACTTTCTGGGGCCCGTTGCTTTTGTACCCAGAGGAATGAAGAACTGTTCCTGTTTGCTCTTCACTTTCCAGCAAGAGATTATTGACTCTGGGGTAGATAGGGCTGAAGAGAAAGAGGAAAGCTCCACGAGTGCAGTTACCGCAGTGCTGTCACCAGGTGGCAGTGTTGCGCCACGTTTAAACACTTATCATACGCTTACACTGGAGAAAGGGGATTTCTTCTTGAAGAAGTTTCTTTCCTTCTACACGAATATATGTGTCAAAATAGTCGTTTCTTGTTTGTCTTATTTCCCTTTCTTCACAGGGCTCAGACACAATGTTTAGTAGGATAGTTTTCCAAAGTTTAAAAAAAAAAATTGTTAGTCGGTTTCTGGATTGGATTATGTCAGCCGTTGAGAGCATGATTTACTCCAGACACTGGGGACCAGTGTCAAAGGACCGAGGGGAGAGTGTAGCGGGTATGTACTTTCCCGGGTGTAAATTTGATTTTGGAAGTGACACCAGTGATGTGTGATTCACCGTGGCCCATTGGGTGGCGCTGTCGCCCTGGGTTGGGATGGATTATCGCTGTGTGCCGTCCTCCTTTTTGTCCTCCCTCGGCAGCGGTATGGTGGGGCAGGGAACCCGCCGTGCTTGCTGGGAGAGGGTATAAAGGGGACCGGCCATCTTGGTCACGTGGTCGAAGTCCCAGGCACCTTCAGCTTGCGGACGGTGGGTCGTGTCGCTCCTCTGGGTGGCCTAGGCCCAGAGGACAGCGGAGGTCGAGTTCCATCCCAGGTACCTTTAGCCTGGGGTGAGGTACTTAGATGGAGGTCCGGAGCTCAGTGCCCAACACTAGGTTCCGCGAGGGAAGGAGATCCTAGGGTGCCCAGGGATTGGGTACCCGAATCCGGAAGGCGCAATGGACCGGGGGGAGCTCCTCATTTGAAGACCCGGTGCAGCATATTGCCGGTGACAAGTGAGTCTCTCGTCGGAGACCGCCTGGAAGGAAATCTACCCTCGTGCGGAGACCAGGACACACTTCTAGGAAGGGAAGTGGCAGCTTACATTGTGTCTGGGCCTGTTTGCATCCACACCTCCTTTTCTGTTCTGTTCTATCAAGGGAGTTCAACTGTTTGTGTTCAGACAAGGAGAATAAAGGAGTGTTGAACTTTAATGGTGTGGAGCTCATTTTCTAACGGACATGGTTCACGGTGACTCTTGGAGGGAGGATCCAGGTGCACAGCACTGACCCGAAGGTAATACAAAACTGTTGCTCATACCGCACTAACACCTGTGGTAGAAGCCAGGCGTGGTGTCCCCGCTCCCTCCCCTCTAAGGTACCCCTAGACAAGAGAAAGACAAGACGAGACAAAGAGGGGAGTGGAGGTGGCCGCTACAGTAACATTTGACACAGTCCCCCACACTAGGGTTGCCACCTTTTCTTCAAGCCAAACCCGAACACTTTAGCGGCGCACGGCATAGCACTCCAACCGCGGCACGAAATCACGTAAACAGAATTGTGGGATGCCTGTCACCCAAAAGAAGTTACGCTTTGCGATTAGAGTGCCATTATCCCCATCCCCTTCTATTACAAATCTTCTTCCCCTACCAGCACAAATCCTCCTCCCTCCAATACCCCCATGGCAGCCGACAGGGGGTACCACGGGGCCCCATCACACAGGGGGGCCCGGACAGCAGGGGGATCGGAGCGCAGGCGTGGAGGGCAATTACAGAGGAGGGGGGCAATTACAGAGGAGGGGGGGCAATTACAGAGGAGGGGGACAAATACAGAGGAGTCAAAACATAAGAGAGAGAGGCGACCGGCAGCTGCTGGTGTGGAAGTTTTTAATAAAATAAATGTTTAAAAACAATCCACACTCACTCTCCATGTCAGACAGAGCTGTAGGCATGTCAGTCTGTGAAGTCGGCTGTCCCATTCTCCCCTCTGATCCACGCTGCTGTTTCACTGAATTGCTGAAGGAAATAGAGAGCCGCAGGAAACTTATGTGAACTGTCAACCTATGATGATAGAGGCTTGGTTAAGCCTCCGGAACGCTCTGATTGGTCACAGCGTCCCAGGCTGACAGCTCACTGCAGTTTCCCCGCGGCTCTGTATCCTTGGCTTCCTCCTGTGATTCAGTGAAACAGCAGCGTGGATCGGGAGAATGGGACAGCGGAGTTCACAGACTGACATATACAGCTCTGACATGGAGAGTGAGTGGATTGTTTTTAAACTTTTATTTTATTAAAAACGTCTGCACCAGCCTGCTACCTCTCTCTCTCCCTGTTTTGACTGCTCTGTAATTGCCCCCTCCTCCTCCCCCCCGCTCGTCGCTCCGATCGCCCTGGTGTCCGGGTTCCCCTGTGTGCTGGGGCCCCTAGAGAAGGCCCCATGGTACCCCTTGTCAGCGGCACTGGTGTCCGGGTGTCAGGAAGAGGGAAACCCGATCACAGCATGCTAAACCCGTACTGTCCGGGTCAAAACCAGACAGGTGGCAACCCTACCTTACACACGGCTCATGTGTAAGGTAAAGTCTACAGGCTTGAAAAGATCAATTTGTAAATGACTCGTACTCTGAATGGTCTAAGGTTATCAGTGGTGTACCCCAAGGTTCAGTGCTGGGACCCTTAATTTTTAATACCTTTATAAATTATATAGGGTCAGGGATTAAAAGTAACATCTCAACCAAGATGCTATTTGGGTTCCCCGGGGTGCCGTGAGCACAGGACCCAGTTGGCCCTGAATCAGGAGGGCCTCTGATGGGGGATATTGTGATTGAAGGATTCTGTCATGGGGGGACCATGTGATTAAGGGCCAGTTCACACCAGATGCAGTTCCGTGCAGTTCCGTTTTTTCGGCACCAATACCGTCAGTTCCGGTCAGTTTCCGGTCAGTTTCTGCACCGGAAACTGACCGGAACTGACTGCACTGGTGTGAACTAGAGCCATTGGAATACATGGAAAACACTGTGCATGCATTTTTAGTGCAGAAAAAAAGCACACGGAACTGAACAGAACTGCGCCTGGTGTAAACTACAACTAAAAGTTTCTGTCATGAAGTCACTGTGTGATTGAAGGGTACTGTCATGGGGGGGCCGTATGACTGAAGTGTTCTGTCATGGAGGGACCTTGTGCTTGAAGCGGTCTGTGATTGGGGGGGGGGGACTATATGATTGAAGAGTTCTGTCATGGGGGACTGTGTGATTTGAAGACTCCATGATGTAGCGGACAGTGTGACTGGGGGGCTCTGTTGCCGCTGAGGTTACATACAATTCATAGAGCGCTCTCTTAATGGTTTGTTTGTTTAGACCAGCTTGGTCCAAACAAACTATTTAGACTTCATTTAAAAACTGGAGATTAGCTTTAAAGGGGTCCATATCAAGTTTTTCACACAAGATTCTCACAGCTTCCGCCCAAGATTCACACTTTTTTAATTGAATCCTTTGTGAAAAGTGTATGAGCTGTCAGTTGAGTGAATCTTGGGTAAAAACTATTAAAAGAGAAGTATGGCGGGTTTTTTTGCCGAATTATACTTACCTAGGTAACACTGAGAACGGAGTGATCAAGCACTGCCGATCTCTTAGTTCTCAGGGCTCCATGAGAAATCCACCCCCATCGTATCAGCTCTGCCCATCATGATACAATACGACCTCTTCTGTAGGCGTCCGCCCCTTGCAGAGGTCAATCAATAATACACCCGCCCCTTGCAGATTTCAATCAACAATACACCCGCCCCTTGCAGAGTTGCATGAGCATCGGGAGCGTGTGCGAGCGTGTGGCAGAATGTCGTCTTCTTTGCACAGGCGCCGTGTACCGCTGTTCTTGTTCTGAGACTTTCGGCGGCTCCGTAGTGCTCCGTACTGCGCAAGCGATGCGCCTGTGCAGTACAGGGTGGGCATGATTAGACGGGGGTCATTTCTCGGCACAACACCGTCTCTGTGATGCCAGCCAACAGCGGCCTTCCACTGGCAATCTATGTTAAGATTTTGTTCATTCAGCCCAGTAAAATGAATGAGAGAGATCCATACATTTCCCCACTGGCAGCTATTGTTCTCTAACAGCCGACACCCGCGGCCGGCTATGTTATTCTGATAGGCGGCACCCACAACTGTCACAATACCCAAACAGTGACCGCAGTTGATTGGCTGTAGTCATTGGCTGTTGGCTTCAGCTGACTTTTTTCTGTCCATGTCCTTCAAATTTTCTAATCGAAGTTGGTTGGTTGAGCTGGGTGGTGCTGGCAAGGCCAACCAAGGCTCAAACTTAGTCTGATGCACAAAAATCAGCTGTGTATGGAAACTTTTACATAAGGAGTAGGGAGTTAAAAGGTTAATCTATACAATCCTATTTGTTTGCATCTGGTTTAATCTACAGTAGTATCTCAGCCCATAGTATCTCAGAAGAGGTTCAGGTTATATGGCTTTTAAAACCTTCAGTTTACCTTGTCTTTATCTTTTCTGCAATAATCCATGAACTTGCTAAACCCAAGTCGTTAAAGTACATTTGCTGCTCACTGTGTGTATACCTAATCAAAATCTCACTCAGTAGTCTTTTACTATACATGTGGTGACGAGTAAATATTTTGGTGCCCTTTGCACTCCATATGTTGCCATGTATGTGTAGTGGTACCCTTGTAGGGGTTGCTGAGTGTAGTAATCCGTCTGTCACCCTGCCCAGCCAGGCACATACTTTTCAAGCATCCAGAGACATGAAAGCAGTCCTTGCACTTGTATTTTTTTGTATTTTATTGAGGGGAATTTAACTTGGATAGGGATAGGAAACTTATGAGATGCCCATATAATGCCCATATAATTGACAATCAAACTTGGGACTAGGGATGAGCTTCGTGTTCGAGTCGAACATACGTTCGACTCGAACATCGGCTGTTCGATCGTTCGACGAAGATCGAACGATTTGGGCCGTTCGCGCCAAATTCGAGTGACGCGAACGGCCCACAATGCACTACGCCATCGCAGTGTCATCCAGGCGCTGTGATTGGCCAAGCATGCACTGTGACCCCGCATGCTTGGCCAATCACAGCGCCGGCAGCGAGGAGAGCAATGATTGGCCACAGGCAGGATGCCTGTGGCCAATTATTGCTGAGGGTGTTTAGTACACGCCCCACACTATAAAAGGCCGCCAGCACGGCGGCCTAGTGTAGTGTGTTCCGGAGCAGGGATAGAGCAGCATAGGCAGGGACAGTGACTGTTATTTCTTTCTTGCTTAACCTGGATTCCTTTAGTTTAGGGAAAGAGAAGGATAGGTAGGGAGAGTGTCAGTGTGTTTTGTGCTTGTGCTATAGTGTGCTTAAAAAAAACATTTATTCTAGGGACAGAAAACTGTAGGTAGGGACAGTGTCAGTTTCTTTCACTCTGCAAGTCCTTGTTTCCAGGGACCTGGAAGGACAGTGAGTGAATTGTCCTTGTGCTATATTGTGCTTAAAAAAACATTTATTCTAGGGACAGAAAACTGTAGGTAGGGAGAGTGTCAGTTTCTTTCACTCTGCAAGTCCTTGTTTCCAGGGACCTGGAAGGACAGTGAGTGAATTGTCCTTGTGCTATATTGTGATTAAAAAAAACATTTTTTCTAGGGACAGAAAACTGTAGGTAGGGAGAGTGTTTTTTTCCTTTCACTCTGCAAGTCCTTGTTTCCAGGGACCTGTAAGGACAGTGAGTGAATTTTTCTTGTGCTATATTGTGATTAAAAAAAACATTTTTTCTAGGGACAGAAAACTGTAGGTAGGGAGAGTGTTTTTTTCCTTTCACTCTGCAAGTCCTTGTTTCCAGGGACCTGTAAGGACAGTGAGTGAATTTTTCTTGTGCTATATTGTGATTAAAAAAAACATTTTTTCTAGGGACAGAAAACTGTAGGTAGGGAGAGTGTTTTTTTCCTTTCACTCTGCAAGTCCTTGTTTCCAGGGACCTGTAAGGACAGTGAGTGAATTTTTCTTGTGCTATATTGTGATTAAAAAAAACATTTTTTCTAGGGACAGAAAACTGTAGGTAGGGAGAGTGTTTTTTTCCTTTCACTCTGCAAGTCCTTGTTTCCAGGGACCTGTAAGGACAGTGAGTGAATTTTTCTTGTGCTATATTGTGATTAAAAAAAACATTTTTTCTAGGGACAGAAAACTGTAGGTAGGGAGAGTGTTTTTTTCCTTTCACTCTGCAAGTCCTTGTTTCCAGGGACCTGTAAGGACAGTGAGTGAATTTTTCTTGTGCTATATTGTGATTAAAAAAAACATTTTTTCTAGGGACAGAAAACTGTAGGTAGGGAGAGTGTTTTTTTTCTTTCACTCTGCAAGTCCTTGTTTCCAGGGACCTGTAAGGACAGTGAGTGAATTTTTCTTGTGCTATATTGTGATTAAAAAAAACATTTTTTCTAGGGACAGAAAACTGTAGGTAGGGAGAGTGTTTTTTTTCTTTCACTCTGCAAGTCCTTGTTTCCAGGGACCTGTAAGGACAGTGAGTGAATTGTTCTTGTGCTATATTGTGCTTAAAAAAACATTTATTCTAGGGACAGAAAACTGTAGGTAGGGAGAGTGTCAGTTTCTTTCACTCTGCAAGTCCTTGTTTCCAGGGACCTGGAAGGACAGTGAGTGAATTGTTCTTGTGCTATATTGTGCTTAAAAAAACATTTATTCTAGGGACAGAAAACTGTAGGTAGGGAGAGTGTCAGTTTCTTTCACTCTGCAAGTCCTTGTTTCCAGGGACCTGGAAGGACAGTGAGTGAATTGTCCTTGTGCTATATTGTGATTAAAAAAAACATTTTTTCTAGGGACAGAAAACTGTAGGTAGGGAGAGTGTTTTTTTCCTTTCACTCTGCAAGTCCTTGTTTCCAGGGACCTGTAAGGACAGTGAGTGAATTTTTCTTGTGCTATATTGTGATTAAAAAAAACATTTTTTCTAGGGACAGAAAACTGTAGGTAGGGAGAGTGTTTTTTTCCTTTCACTCTGCAAGTCCTTGTTTCCAGGGACCTGTAAGGACAGTGAGTGAATTTTTCTTGTGCTATATTGTGATTAAAAAAAACATTTTTTCTAGGGACAGAAAACTGTAGGTAGGGAGAGTGTTTTTTTCCTTTCACTCTGCAAGTCCTTGTTTCCAGGGACCTGTAAGGACAGTGAGTGAATTTTTCTTGTGCTATATTGTGATTAAAAAAAACATTTTTTCTAGGGACAGAAAACTGTAGGTAGGGAGAGTGTTTTTTTCCTTTCACTCTGCAAGTCCTTGTTTCCAGGGACCTGTAAGGACAGTGAGTGAATTTTTCTTGTGCTATATTGTGATTAAAAAAAACATTTTTTCTAGGGACAGAAAACTGTAGGTAGGGAGAGTGTTTTTTTCCTTTCACTCTGCAAGTCCTTGTTTCCAGGGACCTGTAAGGACAGTGAGTGAATTTTTCTTGTGCTATATTGTGATTAAAAAAAACATTTTTTCTAGGGACAGAAAACTGTAGGTAGGGAGAGTGTTTTTTTTCTTTCACTCTGCAAGTCCTTGTTTCCAGGGACCTGTAAGGACAGTGAGTGAATTGTTCTTGTGCTATATTGTGATTAAAAAAAACATTTTTTCTAGGGACAGAAAACTGTAGGTAGGGAGAGTGTTTTTTTTCTTTCACTCTGCAAGTCCTTGTTTCCAGGGACCTGTAAGGACAGTGAGTGAATTTTTCTTGTGCTATATTGTGATTAAAAAAAACATTTTTTCTAGGGACAGAAAACTGTAGGTAGGGAGAGTGTTTTTTTTCTTTCACTCTGCAAGTCCTTGTTTCCAGGGACCTGTAAGGACAGTGAGTGAATTTTTCTTGTGCTATATTGTGATTAAAAAAAACATTTTTTCTAGGGACAGAAAACTGTAGGTAGGGAGAGTGTTTTTTTTCTTTCACTCTGCAAGTCCTTGTTTCCAGGGACCTGTAAGGACAGTGAGTGAATTTTTCTTGTGCTATATTGTGATTAAAAAAAACATTTTTTCTAGGGACAGAAAACTGTAGGTAGGGAGAGTGTTTTTTTTCTTTCACTCTGCAAGTCCTTGTTTCCAGGGACCTGTAAGGACAGTGAGTGAATTGTTCTTGTGCTATATTGTGCTTAAAAAAACATTTATTCTAGGGACAGAAAACTGTAGGTAGGGAGAGTGTCAGTTTCTTTCACTCTGCAAGTCCTTGTTTCCAGGGACCTGGAAGGACAGTGAGTGAATTGTCCTTGTGCTATATTGTGATTAAAAAAATTTTTTTTCTAGGGACAGAAAACTGTAGGTAGGGAGAGTGTTTTTTTCCTTTCACTCTGCAAGTCCTTGTTTCCAGGGACCTGTAAGGACAGTGAGTGAATTTTTCTTGTGCTATATTGTGATTAAAAAAAACATTTTTTCTAGGGACAGAAAACTGTAGGTAGGGAGAGTGTTTTTTTCCTTTCACTCTGCAAGTCCTTGTTTCCAGGGACCTGTAAGGACAGTGAGTGAATTTTTCTTGTGCTATATTGTGATTAAAAAAAACATTTTTTCTAGGGACAGAAAACTGTAGGTAGGGAGAGTGTTTTTTTTCTTTCACTCTGCAAGTCCTTGTTTCCAGGGACCTGTAAGGACAGTGAGTGAATTTTTCTTGTGCTATATTGTGATTAAAAAAAACATTTTTTCTAGGGACAGAAAACTGTAGGTAGGGAGAGTGTTTTTTTTCTTTCACTCTGCAAGTCCTTGTTTCCAGGGACCTGTAAGGACAGTGAGTGAATTTTTCTTGTGCTATATTGTGATTAAAAAAAACATTTTTTCTAGGGACAGAAAACTGTAGGTAGGGAGAGTGTGTCAGTTTCTTTCACTGTGAAAGTCCTTGTTTCAAGGGACAGAGAAGGACACCTGAAGGTAGCCCTTATTGCTTTTTTCCCATCTCCGTGCAGGCCATCTATTAGAATGTCTGGAAGGCAAACAAGGAGAGGCAGACAGTCAGGAGGCAATAAAAGAGGGCAAGCAGGCTCTGTGTCTGGGGGCAACAGTGCTGGTCGTGGACGCGGTGCATTGTCATCAGCACATGGCCATGGGACACGCTTGTCCTTCTTTTCGGCAGCTGGACATGTTGAGCCACATCATGCCGAAGACTTGGTGGAGTGGATGACCAAGCCCTCCTCCTCCTCCTCATCCTCTCTCACCCAGGCTCAGGGTACTGGAAAAGCAGCTGCCAAAGCGTCGTCTTCCCTGGTATCAATGTCAGACAAATCATCAGTCACTCCTTCCCTAGACCCACCATGTCCTCCTCCTGAGGAGTCCCCCGAACTGTTTCAGCACAGTGTTGGGTACATGCTCCAGGAGGATGCCCAGCGTTTCGAAGGGTCTGATGATGAAACCCAGCTAGAGGAAGGCAGTAGCGTGAGAGCAGACAGAGGGGATGCTCAAGAAGGACACCAATCTGGCAGTCATGTTCCAGCAGCTGCAGCATACTGCCAGATTAGCTCCAGTGATGAGGAGGGAGGGGATGATGAGGTCACTGACTCCACGTGGGTGCCTAATAGGAAAGAGGAGGAGGAGGAGGATGAGGAGGAGGCACATCTCCAACGAGGCAGGATGCCCTTTGGTGGCCAGCGTAAGGGCAGTACACCGACGGAATCACACCGCAGAGCTCCGCCTGTGCAGGGCGCTGCCTCTGCCCGTCATTCAAAAAGTTCTTTGGTGTGGGCCTTTTTTGAGGCTAGTGCATCAGATCGCACAGCTGCTGTTTGCAACATATGTCTCAAGCGTATATCGCGTGGCCAAAACATCAGCCGCTTGGGTACCACATGCCTGACCAGACATATGTTGACCTGCCATGCAGCTCGTTGGCAAGCCTACCTCAAAGACCCACACCAAAGAACAAAGCGGACCTCTCCTTGCACCGCATCAGCTGGGATCTCCAACCCCACTATAACTTCAGTCCTCTCTGAAACATGCACTGAGAGGAATGAAGGTGTAGAATTAGGTGTGTCACAGCCAAGTACTTGCGCCCACTCTGCTAGCAGTACACCGACGTCCGATTCTAGCAGGCAAATTTCCCTGCCCCAGCTGCTGGACCGTCGAAAGAAGTTCACTCCCAGCCATCCACATGCCCAGCGGTTGAATGCTAGCTTGGCTAAATTGCTAGCGCTTCAACTGCTGCCTTTTCAGTTGGTAGACTCGGCCCCCTTCCGTGAGTTTGTGCAATGTGCGGTTCCTCAGTGGCAGGTTCCCAAACGCCACTTTTTCGCACGGAAGGCTATTCCGGCTCTCTACCGGCATGTGGAAGGCAATGTCTTGGCCTCGCTGGACAGGGCGGTCAGCGGTAAGGTGCATATTACCGCTGACTCATGGTCCAGCAGGCATGGACAGGGACGTTACCTTTCTTTCACGGCCCATTGGGTCACTCTTTTGGCAGCTGGGAAGGATTCAGGACAAGGTGCAGTAGTGTTGGAGGTTGTCCCACCGCCACGCCTCCAAAATGCTACTACTGGTTGTGACACACCTCTCTCCTCCACCCCCTCCTCTTCTTCTTCCTCCATGGCCTCTTCCTGTGGTTTGTCCTATGAACCAGCGGTGCTCCGTAGCCGTTCACGGGGCTACGCAAGTACGCAGGCAAAAAGATGCCATGCCGTGCTTGCGCTGGTGTGTTTGGGGGACAGAAGCCACACTGGGGCAGAGGTCCTGTCTGCTCTGCAGGGCCAGGCCGAGAGGTGGTTGACGCCACGCCAGCTTAAGCCAGGAATGGTGGTTTGCGACAATGGCACCAACCTCCTCTCCGCCCTCCGACAGGGACAACTGACCCATGTGCCCTGTGTGGCTCACGTCCTTAACCTGGTGGTGCAGCGCTTCTTGGGCAGGTACCCGGGCTTACAGGATGTCCTGAGGCAGGCCAGGAAAGTCTGTGTGCATTTCCGCAGATCTTATAATGCCAGTGCTCGCCTGGCTGAGCTGCAAAAGGAGTTGAACCTGCCCAAGAACCGCCTTATATGTGACATGCCCACCAGGTGGAACTCAACGTTGGCCATGCTGCAGCGGCTGCACACGCAGCAGAGGGCCATCAATGAGTACCTGTGCGACTACGGCACCAGGACAGGGTCAGGGGAGCTTGGTTTTTTTTCTCCACGCCAGTGGGGCATGATCAGGGATGCATGCACTGTCCTGGCACCATTTGAGGAGGCCACGAGGATGGTGAGCAGTGACAGTGCATGCATCAGTGACACTGTACCTCTTGTCCACCTGTTGGAGCACACGCTGCGTGGAATAATGGACAGGGCACTTGAGGCAGAACAGAGGCAGGAAGAGGAGGACTTCCTTGCCTCTCAAGGCCCCCTTTACCCAGACAGTGTTACTTCTGTCCCACCCATCGCACAGGAAGAGGAGGAGGAGGAGGAGGAGGAGGAGGAGGATTGTGTCAGCATGGAGGTGGAGGCTGGCACTCAGCATCATCAGCAGCAGTCTTTTAGGGATGATTTACAGTCCCAAGAAACCAGTGGACTTGTACGTGGCTGGGAGGAGGTGGCTGCGGATCATGTCGTCCTTAGTGACCCAGAGGACTCCGGAGCGAATGCCTCAGCAAACCTACGCTGCATGGCCTCCCTGATCCTGCAAAGTCTGCGGAAGGATCCTCGTATTCTTCGGATCAAGGAGAGGGACCATTACTGGCTGGCCACTCTCCTTGATCCACGGTACAAGGGTAAGGTTGCGGACCTTATGTTACCGTCGCAGAGGGAGCAGAGGATGAGACAACTCCGGGAGGCCTTGCAGAAAGGTCTGTGCAACGCGTTCCCAGAGACTGGGAGGTTGCAAACTCCTGGTCCTGGACAACGAGTTGCTGAGGCTTCGGCCAGTCAAAGAAGGAGCGGTGGGGAAGGTGGCCGTCTGACCGATGCGTTCAGACAATTCTTTAGTCCGCAGCCCCAAAGTATGATCGGTTCCAGCAACCATCGCCAGCGTCTGATAAACATGGTGCAGGAATATCTAGGGGCAAGGTCAGACTTGGACACCTTCCCCACCGAAAATCCTCTGGCTTACTGGGTCTTGAGGATGGATCACTGGCCAGAGCTTGCACAGTATGCAATTGAGCTACTGGCCTGTCCTGCATCCAGCGTTCTTTCGGAACGCACATTCAGTGCTGCTGGAGGATTTGTCACGGATCACAGGGTGCGCCTGTCCACCGACTCGGTTGATCGACTGACTTTCATCAAGATGAACCAGTCTTGGATCACCACCAGCTACCACACACCTGATGCTGATATAACAGACTAATTGATTTTAACATGTCACATCCCTTCAAGACTGATGCTGATGCTGAGTGCCTGTGCTGTTATGTTGACTGGCTATCCTCCTCCTCCGAGTCCTCAATGATACGATTGATGATGATAGCTTGGAAGATCATTTTTGTTTATGGGTGCCGCCACCAGTGCCTAACGCCCAATTTTTCAGCCCCTGTTTAACAGGGGCGTGTAATTACAATTTTTGAAGCAATACTTTGCAACAGGGCTCATTGCTGTACTCCAAGTACAGTATCTGTGAGGAGTTGCAGTGTTGTGCCACCAGTGCCTAAGGCCCAATTTTTCAGCCCCTGTTTAACAGGGGCGTGTCATTACAATTTTTGAAGCAATACTTTGCAACAGGGCTCATTGCTGTGCTCCAAGTACAGTATCTGTGAGGGGTTGCAGTGTTGTGCCACCAGTGCCTAAGGCCCAATTTTTCAGCCCCTGTTCAACAGGGGCATGTAATTACAATTCTTGATCTAATAATTCACAGCAGGGCCCATTGCTGCACCCACCAAGAGTAACTGTCAGGGCTTACAGTGTTGTGGCACCAGCACCACCATCAAAGGCCCAATTTTTACTACCACTGTTCAACAATTATATGTAATTAAAATTCCTGATATAATAGTTGACAGCAGGGCGTTCCAGCACCAACCAAGAGTAACTGTGAGTGCTTACAGTGTTGTGCCAACACCAACAACTAAGGGGCCTATTTCTGCAGAGTATATACGGCAGGTCCCTACTTTCAAACATCCAACTTACAAACGACTCCTACTTGCAAACGCAAGAAGACAACAGGAAGTGAGAGGAAATCTACCACTAGGAAGGAAAATTCTCTCCTGTAAGAATAAATATGGGAGAAAGGTGTCTCCTCTGTACTGATGCTTTATCAGCAATCCTTGTTTCAAGAAAAACACCACATTTCAAAAACAGTTGTCATTGGGACGGAAAGTGAGGTGAAATGTTCTGAACAGGGGCACAGACAGCAAAACAAATGTTACAGGGGTGATAACCCTTACCTATGTTTTCCAAAAAGTTTAAAAATAGATTTTTGGTCTGGAGCTACACTTCAACAATGTACCTGTTCAAAATTACAAACAGATTCTACATAAGAACAAACCTACAGTCCCTGTCTTGTATGCACCGCCTGTATAGGGCTGTTCAGAGTATATAGGGCCTTTTTTATTTTATGTGCGGGGTTCCCCTTAATATCCATACAAGACCCAAAGGGGCTGGTAATGGGCTGGGGTAGGGGGGGGGGTCATGGGGTAGCTATGCCATTTTTCTTAAAGAATTTCATCCATATTACCGGGACCAGACATTACATTAAAGCCGCAAGCAGTTTTAAATGGCTTTTTTTTCCTTTAGAAGTGTCATTTTGTGCAGGGACAGTTCTAAACACGGGAAACACGTGGCACTTCACAGGCATACTTTAGACACCCCCCAGGTACGATATTTAAAGGAATATTTGACTTTTTTTTTTCACTTTATGCATCATTAAAATGACTGCTCCCGAAAAACGACCGTTTTTAAAACTTCTTTTTGCATTGATACATGTCCCCTGGTGCAGAACCCGGGTTCCCAAACCCTTTTTAGGACAATAACATGCATAATAGTTGTTATAATTAGCACTTTAGAATTCGAACGTTCGCATCCATTCTATTTAATAGGGTTCTAATGTTCGTTCGAACTTTCGGTCCGTTCGCGGGTTCTGGTGCGAACCGAACAGGGGGGTGTTCGGCTCATCACTACTTGGGACCAATTATACAGGTCCTTCTCAAAAAATTAGCATATTGTGATAAAGTTCATTATTTTCTGTAATGTACTGATAAACATTAGACTTTCATATATTTTAGATTCATTACACACAACTGAAGTAGTTCAAGCCTTTTCTTGTTTTAATATTGATGATTTTGGCATACAGCTCATGAAAACCCAAAAATCCTATCTCAAAAAATTAGCATATTTCATCCGACCAATAAAAGAAAAGTGTTTTTAATACAAAAAAAGTCAACCTTCAAATAATTATGTTCAGTTATGCACTCAATACTTGGTCGGGAATCCTTTTGCAGAAATGACTGCTTCAATGCGGCGTGGCATGGAGGCAACCAGCCTGTGGCACTGCTGAGGTGTTATGGAGGCCCAGGATGCTTCGATAGCGGCCTTAAGCTCATCCAGAGTGTTGGGTCTTGCGTCTCTCAACTTTCTCTTCCCAATATCCCACAGATTCTCTATGGGGTTCAGGTCAGGAGAGTTGGCAGGCCAATTGAGCACAGTAATACCATGGTCAGTAAACCATTTACCAGTGGTTTTGGCACTGTGAGCAGGTGCCAGGTCGTGCTGAAAAATGAAATCTTCATCTCCATAAAGCTTTTCAGCAGATGGAAGCATGAAGTGCTCCAAAATCTCCTGATAGCTAGCTGCATTGACCCTGCCCTTGATAAAACACAGTGGACCAACACCAGCAGCTGACATGGCACCCCAGACCATCACTGACTGTGGGTACTTGACACTGGACTTCAGGCATTTTGGCATTTCCCTCTCCCCAGTCTTCCTCCAGACTCTGGCACCTTGATTTCCAAATGTACTTTGGACCACTGAGCAACAGTCCAGTGCTGCTTCTCTGTAGCCCAGGTCAGGCGCTTCTGCCGCTGTTTCTGGTTCAAAAGTGGCTTGACCTGGGGAATGCGGCACCTGTAGCCCATTTCCTGCACACGCCTGTTCACGGTGGCTCTGGATGTTTCTACTCCAGACTCAGTCCACTGCTTCCGCAGGTCCTCCAAGGTCTGGAATCGGTCCTTCTCCACAATCTTCTTCAGGGTCCGGTCACCTCTTCTCGTTGTGCAGCGTTTTCTGCCACACTTTTTTCTTCCCACAGACTTCCCACTGAGGTGCCTTGATACAGCACTCTGGGAACAGCCTATTCGTTCAGAAATTTCTTTCTGTGTCTTACCCTCTTGCTTGAGGGTGTCAATGATGGCCTTCTGGACAGCAGTCAGGTCGGCAGTCTTACCCATGATTGCGGTTTTGAGTAATGAACCAGGCTGGGAGTTTTTAAAAGCCTCAGGAATCTTTTGCAGGTATTTAGAGTTAATTAGTTGATTCAGATGATTAGGTTAATAGCTCGTTTAGAGAACCTTTTCATGATATGCTAATTTTTTGAGATAGGATTTTTGGGTTTTCATGAGCTGTATGCCAAAATCATCAATATTAAAACAAGAAAAGGCTTGAACTACTTCAGTTGTGTGTAATGAATCTAAAATATATGAAAGTCTAATGTTTATCAGTACATTACAGAAAATAATGAACTTTATCACAATATGCTAATTTTTTGAGAAGGACCTGTATACGTACACCACAGTATATAATGTACTATCTCCTGTTCTCCTCCTGGACTTCCTTGCTTGCTATCACTCCTCACTCCTCCAGCACATCGCTTGCTTGCTCTTTCCGGACCAACTAGCACTGTAGGCCTGACACTGGCTCAGCCAGGCTCAAAGCAGATGCCCTTTGCAGGCAAGGACCGTGGGCCCCTATGGTGTAGCAAAAAAATAGAACGTTCCAGTGCTAGCTGACCCTGTGGCTACTGTTCCCAGTACCACCTCTTCAGGCACTGCCAGCCCTCCTGGCTGCAGCTGCCCCTTTCTACTGCCTGTGACACCACAATCCTCCAGACTGACTCTGCACCAATCCCAGACTGCTGCATCTCAGTCCTCTAAGGCGTGCCTCCCAGTCCTCAGGACTGTGTAAACACTCACCAGCCCTCTTGGCTGCCTCTGCAGAACTCCTGGAGACTTTCCCGGCAGTGTTCTCCTGCTGTCTTCTCTTGATCCTCCTGTGCCTCCTGATCAGGACACCTCTGTGGGTTGTAAGAGGGTTCCATCTGCACTCGAGCCCAGGTCCAAGGTCACTCGCCCCCCCAGACTGGAGAGCTCCCTCAAAGGCCCCGACAGCCTAACACTCAATCTTAATCTTCCTCCTGATCAACTCCTCACCAGCTGGGCTGACTTTTTAAGGAGGCTTGCCCCCTGCCAATCAAGATTGGGGATTGGTCAGGGCTCCTCAATACACCACAGGCAGCTCCACCTCTCCTTTCCGACTCTCTTTCCAGAAAACACCAGAAGTGGGAGATCCTGGTGATGCTATCTGTGAGTGACCCAGCTCTACTCTGAACCACTCCCAGCCCAGATCAAAACACACCCAAGCTTGGCTACCAGCCAAGCCTGGAAATTTACCTACTCTCACAAACATGTACTATTCTTCTAGCACACTAGAGGGTGCTACATATGACAAATAGTCCCAGGATGGAACTCAGTATTTGGCAAGCAGTGACTGCTGGGAAACAATTGCATAACTCATCCCATAATAACAGAAGTCTCTCAGCCTTTTGGCAAAGATCAAGTGTAGTATCTGTTCTTATCACTTTTTGGGAACAGAATGCTGGTGTCCCTAGCCAAGGGTAATTCCTGATAATGAAGGTGATTAAAGTGATGAAGATGATAAAGTTGGGTACTGAGGGGGATGGATTCTTTCCTCCCGGGTTGAATCTGGCCTGGTGGTTCGATAGGCTTGTCCCCGGTGGTAGGCAGGCTCTCTAAGTGCTAATGCCTTGACAAGGGTAGCTAAGAACTAACCTTACATTCAAACTTTACCCATTACCTGCTATACCACTACCCCACCCTCCATTTCCCATTAATTAAGAGACCACAACTTTCTTTCTTGGGGTAAAATGGCCGAGCCCAGCCTTTTATTAACAAACACTTGTTGAAATAAAATTTAACCATCATAAACTTTTTTTAACCACTTGACCACTGGGCACTTAAACCCCCTTAATAACCAGACCAATTTTCAGCTTTCGGTGCTCTCACATTTTGAATGACAATTACTCAGTCATACAACACTGTACCCATATGAATTTTTTGTCCTTTTTTTCACACAAATAGAGCTTTCTTTTGGTGGTATTTAATCACTGTTGGGTTTTTTATTTTTTGCGCTATAAGAGAAAAAAGACTGAAAATTTTGTAAAAAAATGATTTTTTTTTCGTTTCTGTTATAAAATTTTGCAAATTACTATTTTTTCTTCATAAATTTTGGCCAAAATTTATACTGCTACATATCTTTGGTAAAAATAAGTACAAATTGGTGCATATTATTTGGTCTTTGTGAAAGTTATAGAGTCCACAAGCTATGGTGCCAATATCTGAAAATTGATCACACCTGAAGTACTGACGGCCTATCTCATTTCTTGAGACCCTAACATGCCAGAAAAGTACAAATACCCCCCAAATGACCCCTTTTTGGAAAGAAGACATTCCAAGGTATTCAGAAAGAGGCATTGTGAGTTATTTGAAGTTGTCATTTTTTCCCACAATTCTTTGCAAAATCAAGATTTTTTTTTTCTCTTTTTTTTTTTTCACAAAATTGTCATATTAGCAGGTTATTTCTCACACACAGCATATGCATTCCACAAATTACACCCCAAAACACATTCTGCTATTACTCCCGAGTATGGCGATACCACATGTGTGAGACTTTTACACAGCGTGGCCACATACAGAGGCCCAACATGCAGGGAGCACCTTCAGGCGTTCTGGAGCACCCAGGCCAATTCTGACATTTCTCTCCTACATGTAAAAATCATCATTTGTTTGCTAGAAAATTACATAGAACCCCAAAACATTATATATGTTTTTTTTAGCAAAGACCTTAGAGAATATAATGGTGGTTGTTGCAACTTTTTATCTCGCACGATATTTGCGCAGCAATTTTTTTAACGCGTTTTTTACGGAAAAAAAATGTTTTGTGCTTAAAAAAAAAAAAAAAAACAGTAAAGTTATTCCAATGTTTTTACATAATGTGAAAGATGAAGTTACGCCGAGTAAATAGATACCTAACATGTCACCCTTAAAAATTGCACACACTCGTGGAATGGCGCCAAACTTCGCTACTTAAAAAATCCCCATAGGCGACGCTTTAAATATTTTTACTGGTTACATGTTTTGAGTTACAGAGGAGCTCTAGGGCCAAAATGATTGCTCTCGCTCTAACGTTCGCAGAGATACCTCACATGTGTGGTTTGAAAACCGTTTTCATATGTGGGCGGGACTTACGTATGCGTTCGCTTCTGTATGCGAGCTCACGGGGACAGGGGCGCTTTAAAAAAATATATATATATTTATTCTTCATTTTACTTTATTTATTTTAGTTTGACATGTTTTTCCGCCCCAAACATTTTTTTGATCACTTTTATACCTATTACAAGGAACGAAAACATCCCTTGTAATAGGAATATGGCATGACAGGTCCTCTTTACAGTGAGATATGGGGGGGGGGGGTGTCAATAAGACCCCACATCTCACCTCTAGGCTGGGAAGCCTGAAAAAAATACAAAAAAAAACAACAATCCTGGCTTTGATCGTAGCGGTGAGTCGGTAGAAGCACCGGAGGGCGGCGGGGGGGGGGGACATCCCCTCTCGCCTCCCGTAAGAATGATCAAGCGGCGGAACAGCCGCTATGATTGTTCTTATGGTGTAGGGAATCGCCGGCTGAAAAAGCTAATATCTGAATGATGCCTGTAGCTGCTCCCATCATTCAGATATCCCCGCACAAAGTCAAGGATGTCATATGACGGCCGGAGGGCGGGAAGTGGTTATTGCAGAGTATTGCCGGGCATTGCGGAGTATTGCCGGGCATTGCGGAGTATTGCTGGGCATTGCGGAGTATTGCAGGGCATTGCGGAGTATTGCGGACTATGGCAGGGTATTGCGGTGTATGGCAGGGTTTTGCACGGGGTATTGCACAGGGTATTGTGGAGGGTATTGCACAGGGTATTGTGGAGGGTATTGCAGAGTATTGTGGAGGGTATTGCAGAGTATTGTGGAGGGTATTGCAGAGTATTGTGGAGGGTATTGCAGAGTATTGCGCAGGGTATTGCAGAGTATTGCGCAGGGTATTGCAGAGTATTGTGCAGGGTATTGCAGAGTATTGTGCAGGGTATTGCAGAGTATTTTGCAGAGTATTGCGCAGGGTATTGCAGAGTATTGCGCAGGGTATTGCAGAGTATTGCGCAGGGTATTGCAGAGTATTGCACCAGAGTATTGCAGAGTATTGCACCAGAGTATTGCAGAGTATTGCACCAGGGTATTGCAGAGTATTTTGCAGGGTATTGCGCAGGGTATTGCAGAGTATTTTGCAGGGTATTGCGCAGGGTATTGCAGAGTATTGCGCAGGGTATTGCAGAGTATTTTGCAGGGTATTGCAGAGTATTGCGCAGGGTATTGCAGAGTATTGCACCAGGGTATTGCAGAGTGTTGCACCAGGGTATTGCAGAGTGTTGCACCAGGGTATTGCAGAGTATTGCACCAGGGTATTGCAGAGTATTTTGCAGAGTATTGCGCAGGGTATTTTGCAGAGTATTGGCAGGGTGTATTGCAGAGTATTGGCAGGGTATTGCACCAGGGATGGCCTAGCAGGGATGGATGGATGGCTGGATCTGTGACTGCAATTGTCACAGATCCAGCCCACAGAGCTGCTGCTGCCATCCGCTCCCTCCCCCTCCCCTCTCACACTGTACCGATCGGTACAGAGAGGGGAGGGAGGAACCGGCGTCATCAAATGACGCCGGTCTGTTTACAAGTGATTGCTCCGTCATTTGACGGAGCGATCACGTGGTAAACGGCCGCTATCAGCGGCGATTTACCGCGATTCGTGATCCGCCGGGTCCAGAGGACCCGGAGTTTCCCATGTGCGCGCCCCAGGGGGCGCGCGGGAGCGCGATTCTGGGAGGATGTTATATAACGTCCTCCCAGAGTTAAGCAACCACCTTGTCGACGTTATTTGTCGGCAGGTGGTTGTTAAGTGGTTAAATGACCTAACAAGAAAAACAGACATCCTGATATTTGAGATCCTTGACGGTACCAAAATAACCCTCCCCTTTTATTTTGTGTCCGAGGCCCCACCTAGCTGGGTTGCCACCCCAGTCGCTACTCATAGACTCAGGGCCTAAACCCAGCTGACCTCAGCCACCCAGGGTCCTTACCCCTCTCCGTTCACTAGCCAGTGAATCGTTCCCACTCGAGGATACCATACCTGAGATGGTTCCCCACCGCTTACCCAAATGGACCTAATTCTCTATACCACCGCCAAGGACCCCAAAACATGCCAACCCAACATACCCTTGAAAAGAAACCTTATTAGGGCGGGAGGGAGGGAATTGCTGTCCTGGCTGCCCAGCTAACTGATGGGACTCCACCCCCTTCCCAGACCTAATATTGACCTGGCTACTCCCCCCACACACCCCCTGCTTGCCCAATGAAATTCCACTCCCTTCTCTGACCACTTTCTTAACTCCTTCACTCCAGGGTAACCTTATCACCCTGTCATGTACCCCCTCCGCTGATCCTGTTCCAGTTAGCTCCGGGGGTTTGCTTTCTGGTAGGGATGGAATTGCATTTGTCTGGTCAGGGACTGGGAGGTGCAAGGAGCTCCTGGTGATGTGCCTCCAGGAAAGTGGCGCTCCTGGGGTGCTAGAAAAACACCATGGGTTTGAGATCCCAATGAGTTTCACTGACAGTAGGTCATCACATCACCTTACTATACTTGCATACGCTTCTTGGATGGGCCTTCCAAATAGTTCAGAGCAAATTTTTATACTGGTCGTAAGGCCCACCTTGTGTACTGAACTTGGCACGTTTGTATCTATTTACATATGTGTTTATCACAAACACTTACACTGCACATGTTTTTTTTGTTTTTTTTATCCTCTATAGTAGGGGTCTCAAACTGGTGGCCCTCCAGCTGTTGCGAAACTACAAGTCCCATGAGGCATTGCAAGGCTGACAGTTACAAGCATGACTCCCACAGGCAGAAGCATGATGGGACTTGTAGTTTTGCAACAGCTGGAGGGCCACCAGTTTGAGACCCCTGCATAAAGTATTGGTCTCCAAACTGCAGCCATTTGCTTTACCTTTTTGCGTGCCCTTGGGGGACTATTCCACCCAATGATATAGAAAACGCTATTTCTCCCACTCACACCAACAATGGGGCAAAATTCCTTCCACCGACACCAACAATGGGGTATTATTCCTCCCACTGATAACAATGATGGGGCACTCTTCCTCCCACTGGCACCAACAATGGGGCATGATTCCTCCCACTGACACCAATGAAGGGGCACTATTCCTGGAAATCAAACAATGGGGCACTATTCCACCTACTGGCACCAACAATGGGGAACTATTCCTCTCAATGACACCGATGATGGGGCACTAGTCCTTCCACTAAAACCAACGATAGGACACTATTCTGTCCAATGACATCAGTGATGGGGCACTATTCCTCCCCTCAAAGCCAAAGATGAAGCAATGTTTACTTCTACTGACATTTTCTACTTCCAATGGCCACAGTCCAACCCCCCTAAAGTCTGAAAGACAGTAAACTGGCCCTTTGTTTAGAAAGTTTAGAGACCCCCTATCCACAGTGTTGGCGGTGGGCAATCCTCTGCTTTATAGGCTGGCACTCACACTGTAACGTGTTCCAACGTAAGTCCAAGCTGTGTAATGACACGCCCCCAGGGGGCGTGCTTTTGACAACCTGGGCTCACATGAAGTGGGTTGGATAATAACGGCCTTTAGAAGAGTTCTGAGAAGGCAACCCTGGAGCGTGGAGATGATGAATAATGATTCAGGACTTTTTTTTTCTTTGACGGGGAGGAAAGGAATTCTACAAATTTACACGGAGCTCAGTATATTATATATAACTGTCTTTATTATGTTTAAAAATGTCCCGGAAAAGCATTTTTCAAATATAGATTTTATCTTATCAGCACAGTTGTGTTTGAAAGGGACTATTCCTTTTTCTGCCCCTGTTGACACTCGGACAATGATATATGGAACCTCATCATAATAAAAAATCATCTTTATAGATAGTATCCCCAAAAAAAACTAACATTGCCCTGCTTTACAGCAGCCATAAATCAGGTGCATATAACCCTTCCAGCGTCATACTTGTTTGTGACTTACTATAAGCAGGTGATGATAATGAATTTATCATTCCCAAGAATGTGTTTTGATGAACTTTGAACCAAAGAATTAGCTTCCGATAAGCGACCGTTTATCATTCCAGGGTCACTTCTCTAGCCTGGGGCATCTCATTGCACTTCCTCCTGTGCAGGTAGCACGCTCCTAGTTACTGCTTTACTGCTTCATTTCAGCTCTTGTGTTACCACAACCTTTAACACAGAGAACAGCCACTAGCTCTCATTATGCCCTGTTATTTTAACCGAATAAAGTCTATTGCCTCATACACACGACCGGTTTTCCCGTCGGGAAAACTGCCATGACAGCTTTTGGCCGGGAAAACCGGCCATGTGTATGCTCCATCACAGTTTTCCCGACGAGAAAACCCCAGGAAATAAAAAGAGAACGTCGTGAAAACCGTTGTATGTATGCTTTCCCAAGGGGAAAAAAAAACGCGCATGCCCGTAAACAATTAGACGCATGCCGGAAGCATAGAACGTCATTTTGTCAGCTCGTCGTAGTCTTTCAGTCACTGCGTTCTTGGCAGTCAAAATTTCAGCGGTTTTTTGTGTGCCTGTGTGTATGCAAGGCAGGCTTAAGAGGAATCCCATCGATAAAAAGCATCAGTTTTTTTCCTGCCGGGAAAACAGGTCGTGTGTACGAGGCATACGTTTTAAGCCCCAGTCTGGAAAATGCTAACTTTCGTTAAACTTTCACTGGCTGGGAGCTTCGGTTGTGAAAAAGGGGGGCAAGTATATCCAATGTGAAAGTCCAGCAATTATGACAGTTTATTCCAGATGCATCAAAACAAAAAGGGTGCAAAGTCCTACAGTTAGTTTTCTTTAGAAAGTAGCCACAGCTTGAGTAGAAAATCCTGTCACCTTCCAGCCATGTTGGCACTCGTAGGTGCGAGCATGCACATGTTGGCACTCATAGGTGTGAGCGTGCACATGTTGGCACTCATAGTGTGAGCGTGCACATGTTGGCATTCAAAGCTGTAAGTGTGCACGTTGGCCCTCATAGTTGTGAGCGTGCACATGTTGGCATTTATAGGTGTGAGTGTGCACATGTTGACACTCATAGGTGTGCACATGTTGGCCCTCATAGGTGTGAGCGTGCACATGTTGGCCCTCATAGGTGTGAGCATGCACATATTGGCCCTCATAGGTGTGAGCGTGCACATGTTGGCCCTCATAGGTGTGAGCATGCACATGTTGGCACTCATAGGTGTGAGCGTGCACAGGTTGGCCCTCATAGTTGTGAGCATGCACATGTTGGCATTTATAGGAATGAGCATGCACATGTTGACACTCATAGGTGTGCACATGTTGGCCCTCATAGTTGTGAGCATGCACACGTTGGCATTTATAGGTGTGTGCGTGCACATGCTGGCCCTCATAATTATCAGCATTCACATATTGGCCCTCATAGTTGTGAGTGTGCACATGTTGGCACTCATAGGCATAAGCGTGCACATGTTGGCCCTCATTGTTGTCAGCATACACATGTTGGCCCTCATAGTTGTGATGAGCGTGCACATGTTGGCCCTCATAGGTGTGAGCGTGCACATGCTGGCACTCATAGGTGTAAGCGTGCACATGCTGGCACTCAAAGGTGTCAGCATGCACATGTTGACACTCATAGGTTTGAACTTGCAAATGTTGGCACTCATAGGTGTCAGCGTTCACATTTTGGCACTGATAGGTGTGAGCGTGCACAGGGTGGCCCTCATAGTTGGGAGCATGCACATGTTGGCAATTCATAGGTGTGCGCTTGCACATGTTGGCCTTCATAGTTGTGAGCGTGCACATGTTGGCCCCTTATAGTTGTGAGTGCGCACATGTTGGCCTTCATAGTTGTGAGCGTGCACATGTTGGCACTCATAGTTGTGAGCATGCACATGTTGAACCTCATAGTTGTGAGTGTGCACACGCTGACACCCATAGGTGTGAGCATACACATGTTAGCACTCTTAGGTGTGAGTGTGCACGTTGATGTGCGTACATTGGTGCACATACAATACATTAGCGTGTATTGGTGTGCGTTTCTATTGCGCACATAGGCCAAGGGGGGTATTTAAGCTCCTTTCCTTATGCTGGCCGGTGCTATGACTTCTTGCCAGCTTTCTTGTTAGATTTCTATTGTTATGCCTTGCTTGCTACTGACCCGGATTGCCTGACTCTGCTCATCTCTTCTGCCCCAGTTGCTGATTCTGCTCACTGGAGATCGACCAGTTGAGGCAGAGGTCGAGGCAGGCAGCAGGCAAGTAAGTAGTTGGTGTCCAGGTAGAGGTAGAGAAGGGTAGCATGCAAGAGAGCTTGCTACCCTTACCAACCTCTACCTGGACACCAACTACTTTTTTTGCTTGCTGCTTGCCTCGACCTCTACCTGAACTGGGCCATCACTCTATGCAGGGTGCTATGGTGAAGACCAAGGTGCTACTTAAGCTGGTCATACCCTGGTCAAATTTCGAAGGCTAATCGAAGGAGCTGAGTGAAAAGCCGAATAACGCCTATGTTCAATCAAATGCAGCCGCTGTTTGGGTATCCTGACAGCTTGTGGCACTAGTTGCCACAATACAAAAACCATAGCAGGAAGTTACCTCCAAGACTAAACTTTGTGGACGTGACTAAACGAGTCAGGCATGGCCTGGTCGGAGCTGAGCTGATCATCATATCTCTTTTTGTATTTGAGAGCATTCTGAGCCAGGACAGGCTCTTTCCATGCCGGCAGCCTTTCATTGTAAGTCCCCAGAGGCCATGAAATCGGAAACCTGGAGTGGCACACTAAGCTTTCTCGATTAAAGCCATAGCGGGAAATTTATCCATCCATGCTGTATAGTGTGATAGTGTGAATGGAGGAATCTGTTAGATCCCCTCCCCCCCCCCCCCCCTCCGCCTGCATGCTAAACAAGAAAAAAAAGAAAGAAAGAAAGTGTGCATGGCCAGCCTTAGACTCCACACTTGCGTCACTTGCCAGGGGTGTCAACCGGAACAGTAATCCGGTTAATGGACAATTAATTAATAGCAAACTCCTCTGCCAATCCCTTTTTTTTTTTTCTGCTGATCAGCAATAATGAGCCTGAATCCAGCTGGGGACGATAATACTTTATTTGGTTATGGCTTAACGGCTCTCCTATATGTAAAAAACCTGAATAATGAGAAATGTTCTCTCCGGGTTTATGGCACACGGAGAGGAAAATGTCCAAACTGAACAAGAATGGAGAAGATTTTATTATTTTATTCCTGCCAATAAGTTGCATAACCCAAACAGTCCGCTATGGGGCATGGAGTTATATAACAAGCTTGTATCTTATTTATAGGATTTCTGCTTCCATTTCAATTTCAAAGTCTCAAAATATGTTTCCTAAAAGACAAAATATCCAACTGTGAAATCATTATATTTTAAGTCTGATAAGGATTTAAGATAACAAAGCTGCCGAAGTGCAGTGCAGGCATCTAGTTGTGCACAGAACAGAAGCATCTGTTTTTGTTATTATTATTATTTTTTAATATGATTTGTATTAATTGTGAGGGGGTTAGCTCGGCAGCGGGTGTGTGTGACCCCCGAGATGGGCTCCCCACACAAAAACAGGCCCAGCAAACGGAGGTTGTGGTTTTCAAAATCAAAAAGGTGCGGTTTATTTTCTATTTACAGTGACAAAACACAGCAAAGCAAAAGAAACATAAACAAAATAAATCCTGGTCAACTTGACCTCTGACTAAACATACAGGTTTCCTAACTAACAACTGGGATCAGCCTAGTGCTGTCCTAGTCCCTAAGTCCCTGGTTTTAAATGTCCAAGCAAATAGCCACACAGGCTTTGTCTCACCGCACAGGGGTTCACTCTCCCTAGACAGTCCACACAGGTCTGGTTCCAGGCATGAGCAAACACCTAATGAAGCTGGGAGTTTTTATAGAGGCCTTAAACGAGCTGACAAGCTTCAGCTGGTTTCATCAACTCCCTGTCTGTACGACGCCCCACACTCTCCCTAGAGGTATGAGTCATCCATGAGCCCACTAGCCTTATACAACTCTCCACCTAGTTGTATAAGTCGGCGTAAAGCCTGAATCTGGGCGAAATATATCTACCCCCCTGGATGCAACCAGGTGACTTTACCTTCCTGCTGTCACATACCCCCCCCTCTTGTTTTAACCTCGGGGTTGGAACACCAGCAATCAGGCATTCATGTACTCGAGACAAAGCATCCACATTCCCCATTTGAACGCCAGGGCGATGCTTTACTGTGAAGTTGAATTCCTGGAGGGCCAGGAACCACCTATTCACTCTTCTATTTGTTTCCTTGTTTTGAGCCATCCACTTTAACGGAGCGTGATCCGTAACCATGTCAAAGTGCCTACCTAGCAGGTAGTACCGAAGGGAATCTAGAGCCCACTTCACCGCTAAACACTCCTTTTCAACGGTGGCGTAATTTACCTCATGGGACTTCAACTTCCTGCTGAGGTAAATGACTGGGTGCTCTTCCCCGTTCCAGACCTGGGACAATACTGCTCCTAACCCCACATCTGACGCATCACTTTGTACGACAAAGTCTTTAGAGAAGTCGGGTGAGTACAACACTGGCTGGCTACATAAGGCTTGTTTCAAGAATTGGAATGCTGCCTCAGCCTCGGGGGTCCATTTAATCATGACCGACCCTTTCCCCTTCGTCAGGTTGGTTAGGGGCACAGCCTTAGAAGCAAAGTGGGGAATGAATCGCCGATAATACCCAGCGATTCCCAGAAAGGCTCGTACCTGCTTCTTGCTGTTGGGACGTGGCCAACTCTGGATGGCCTTCGACTTTGTTGAGTTGGGGTTTTATTACTCCCCTCCCAATGGTGTACCCAAGATATTTGGCCTCCTCCTGCCCAATGGTACACTTCTTGGGGTTAGCCGTAAACCCCGCTTCCCGAACAGAGTCCAGGACTGCTTGCACTTTTGGCAGATGTGAGGCCCAATCTGTGCTATGGACAATTATGTCATCCAGGTAAGCCGCAGCATACTTCCGATGGGGCCTCAGCATCTGGTCCATTTTCCGCTGGAATGTGGCCGGCGCATTCTGTAACCCGAACGGCATTCTTTTATATTGGAACGCCCCGTCTGGGGTTACAAATGCGGTTTTCTCTTTGGCCGACTTGGCCAGGGGGATTTGCCAATACCCTTTTGTGAGGTCAAGAGTCGTCATGTATCGGGCTGTTCCCAGCCGGTCGATCAACTCATCTATACGTGGCATGGGGTAGGTGTCAAATTTTGTAACTTTGTTCAACTGTCGAAAATCGTTACAAAATCGCCAGCTCCCATCCGGTTTAGGCACCAACACAATGGGACTAGACCAATCACTTTGGGACTCCTCTATCACCCCTAAGTTCAGCATTTTCTGTACTTCCTCCCGTATTGCCTCCCGTCGGGCCTCTGGGATCCGATAGGGTTTTAACTTCACCCTTTCACCGGGCGGGGTAATGATGTCATGCTCTACCCCAGATGTTTGTCCCGGCAGCTCAGAGAATACCTCCTTGTTGCGAAGCACAAACTCCTTAACCTCCTGTTGTTGGGGTTGTGACAAGGTGGCTGCTATTCCAACCTCCGGAATCACGCAACCAGTTTGAGCTGGTGACCAAGTGTCTGCGACTAGGGACTCTCTATCCCTCCAGGCTTTCAACAGATTAACGTGATAGATCTGTTCGGGCTTTCGCCTTCCTGGTTGTCTGACCTTGTAATTCACTTCGCTCACTTTTTCCATTATCTCGTAGGGGCCTTGCCATTTGGCAAGGAATTTACTTTCAACCGTAGGGACAAGTACCAGTATCCTATCCCCCGGGGAAAAGGTACGGGTCTTGGCTGCACGGTTGTACACTCTCTGCTGTGCTAACTGCGCTTGGGCCAAATGTTCCTTCACGATGGGCATTACCTGTGCAATTCGGTCTTGCATCAGGGCGACATGCTCAATCACACTCCTGTGGGGAGAACTCTCACTTTCCCAAGTTTCCTTGGCAATATCCAACAGCCCTCTTGGGTGTCTCCCATACAGTAACTCAAAGGGGGAGAATCCCGTAGAGGATTGGGGCACCTCCCTAATAGCAAACATCAGATAAGGAAGTAGACAGTCCCAATCCTTTCCATCTCTATCCACCACTTTCTTCAACATTTGTTTTAGGGTTTTGTTGAACCTTTCAACCAGCCCATCGGTTTGGGGGTGATACACAGATGTACGTAATTGCGTCACTTTGAACAATTTACACAGCTCCTTCATAACCCGGGACATAAAGGGTGTACCTTGGTCCGTAAGCAGTTCTTTACAAATACCCACCCGGCTAAACACAAGAGATAGCTCTTTGGCTATGGTTTTGGCCGAGGTATTTCGGAGAGGGATCGCTTCTGGATAACGGGTGGCATAGTCCATTATAACTAATATGTACTGGTGCCCCCTAGCGGACTTGATTATAGGACCTACCAAATCCATGGCGATCCTCTCAAACGGGACCTCAATGATGGGTAGAGGGACCAGCGGGCTACGGAAATGTGGCATCGGGGCCGACCTCTGACACACAGGGCAGGAGGAACAATAATTTTCTATGTCCTTCATCACCCCCGGCCAATAGAATCTCTGTAATACCCTCTCTCGGGTTTTCTCTGTCCCCAGATGACCTCCAAGAATGTGCCCATGGGCCAACTCCAACACCAACTTCCTGTAAGGTTTGGGCACCACAAGCTGCTCAACGGTTTCTTCTGCCCTTTTTGCCACCCGATACAGTAGGTCCTTCTCTACGCTGAAGTATGGGTAAGTGCAGGTATTATCTGGGTTCACTAACTCGCCATCTATTTTCACTACGTTTTCCCGTGCCTTTATTAGGGCGGGGTCTTTCAACTGTTCTGTGGCAAAGTTTTCCCTGTGAACCTCAAGATCAGAAAACTCCACAGACGGTAGGTTTTCGTCTGAGGAGGTGGGCTCCTCTCCAGTTTCTTGAGTCTCCCCTGCCAATACTGATAAGGGAAATTCCGGAGAGTCCTCACCACTTTCAGGGGAGTTCTGGCTATCACATTCCTGGTACATAGGGGCACCAGTGGGGGGCTCAGGATCATCCCACAGTTCCCAGAACTTCGGAAAATCCCTTCCCACAATGGCGTCATGCGGTAACTGAGATACTAAGCCCACTGGATGAGAGAGGGTACCTTTGGGGGTCTCGAAACACACTGTAGTCACTGGATACTCTCGGGTGTCCCCATGCACACAAATAACAGCTACCTTGCTATTCCCAGAGACCTCTGTTTTAACTAACTCAGCCTTTATCAGGGTCACAAGGCTACCTGAATCCAGCAATACCACAACATTTCTACCATTAACACACATTTTGCATAAATGTTTCTCAGTTCCTCGAATGGCAGTGCATGCGACTGTCGCACACAGCGACTGACGTCTGCCCGTCAGAAAGTCACACTGCATGGGTTCCTCCACAACCGGGCAATTGGCTGCAATATGTCCCGCTTGCCGGCAGCGGTAGCAAACGATCCTTCTTGCGGCCTCTTGAGCCGCTGATTTCCCAGGCTGTTCTCGCCAAACTTGGGGTAGAGCTCCCACCCTCTCACTCTCTCCACCCTCACCCCTTGGAATCCTCTTATCTGCCCCTGGGGATGGTCTGGTCTTAGGGTGGAAAGTCCGAGTGTCTCTGGAAGAGGCCGTCAGGTTCTCTGTAGCCAAGTATTTCTCCACACGATCCACAAGACCATCGGCCGTCTCTGGGTCTCCATGGCTTACCCACTTTTGGATGGCAGTAGGAAGAGCTCTCAAAAACCGATCCATTACAACACGTTCCACAATCGTTGGTGCGGACAAAGTCTCTGGCTGTAGCCACTTTCTGCTCAGGTGAATGAGATCATACATTTGAGACCTGGGGGGTTTTCCAAGCTGGAAAGTCCAGTTATGCACACGCTGAGCCCGGACAGCCTGGGTGACACCCAGCCTTGCCAATATTTCAGCTTTTAGCATCGCATAGTCTTTTGCTTGGTTAGGCTCTAGGTCATAGTAAGCTTTCTGCGATTCACCAGTTAACAGAGGAGCCACCAGTCCAGCCCACTGCTCCTCAGGCCACTTTTCTCTTTCAGCGGTCCTTTCAAATGTGGTCAAAAATACCTCTGGATCATCCTCTCCAGTCATTTTTGTCAATAAACGACTCACCCCAAAGGACGCGGTATTAGTGGGACGGCTTTCCTCACTGGTCTGCGGACGTTGCTGCATTGCTGCTTCCATCTGTTGTTGTAGTCTCTGCTCTTGCTTCTGTAACAGGTCTATGAAGCGGGCCTCAGATTGCTGCTGGGCTTGTTGCTGAGCCTCCAGACTCTGTTGCAAAGTTGCGTTTGTCTGCTGCTGGGCTGCAAGGCTCTGTTGATGAGCTTGCTGCTGGGCTGCAAGGCTCTGTTGATGAGCTTGCTGCTGGGCTGCGAAGTTCTGTTGTTGAGCTGCAAGGCTCTTTTGCAAACCTGCATTTGTCTGCTGTTGATTGGCATTTGCTAGAGCCAGCTGCTTCAGTATCTCCTCCATGCTGGCTT
Source organism: Rana muscosa (assembly GCA_029206835.1). Lineage (NCBI taxonomy): Eukaryota > Metazoa > Chordata > Amphibia > Anura > Ranidae > Rana > Rana muscosa. The sequence goes on along the minus strand of CM055125.1, from coordinate 333,678,076 downwards.
AAAAAAAAACTGCCACTGGTTCTCCACCAACTGTGAGGGGGTTAGCTCGGCAGCGGGTGTGTGTGACCCCCGAGATGGGCTCCCCACACAAAAACAGGCCCAGCAAACGGAGGTTGTGGTTTTCAAAATCAAAAAGGTGCGGTTTATTTTCTATTTACAGTGACAAAACACAGCAAAGCAAAAGAAACATAAACAAAATAAATCCTGGTCAACTTGACCTCTGACTAAACATACAGGTTTCCTAACTAACAACTGGGATCAGCCTAGTGCTGTCCTAGTCCCTAAGTCCCTGGTTTTAAATGTCCAAGCAAATAGCCACACAGGCTTTGTCTCACCGCACAGGGGTTCACTCTCCCTAGACAGTCCACACAGGTCTGGTTCCAGGCATGAGCAAACACCTAATGAAGCTGGGAGTTTTTATAGAGGCCTTAAACGAGCTGACAAGCTTCAGCTGGTTTCATCAACTCCCTGTCTGTACGACGCCCCACACTCTCCCTAGAGGTATGAGTCATCTATGAGCCCACTAGCCTTATACAACTCTCCACCTAGTTGTATAAGTCGGCGTAAAGCCTGAATCTGGGCGAAATATATCTACCCCCCTGGATGCAACCAGGTGACTTTACCTTCCTGCTGTCACATAATATAGTTATGTAGCGGGGTCTCCTTTAAGACTCTATAGACTGCATTTCCCAGAACCCCGTTTGGCACCCAGGGTGCATTGTTGCCACCGCAGAGACTTGTGGGAGGGGGGATAAAAGGAGGAGGCGAGGCTAGGCTCGGCCTCTTTGGACACCGCGCGGCTATCAACTGGTCTTCCTGTGCGGATCTGCTGGAGTATCAGGCCTGAAGCCTGGGGCCTGGCAAGACTTCCAAAGAGCTTTCCACCCCACTGCGAGCCTGGGTGGCATCTGACTTTCTTTAAGTTGCCGACTTTAGTTGGATCGGAGACCCGATCGTTCAGACGCTGTGTGCGGAGACACAGTGGTGGAAGTCCTGGACTGGGATCGCGTCCGGAGTGGTGAGCGAGCACCTGTTCAATCCAATAGGCTGTACTGTTGTTAGGCCTAGAGACTGCCTTGGCCCACCGGCCTTTATTTGCTATTCTACTGGAAACTAGTAGCGGAACTGAGTTGAGTGGTCTCCAGTGAACTGTTTTTTTTTTGATTGCCTACTCTGTGGATTACAAGTGTTGTTTCCTGTATGTGCACCACCGTTCAAGTTGCATGCGAAGAAAGTGTTATTCTAAGGACTAAGTTAAATCTGTGTCAGGCCTGACCGGGGGTAGAATATTGTTTGGTGCGCCACAGGGCGCATAGATAATAATAGCTGCACGTGGTGTATGACCGAGCTGCGCTATTAGAGTATACTATATCTATTGCTGCAGGGCTCTGTAAGCAAGTTATGTGTTATGTTCCAACCTGTGCCTTTTAACCAAGAGTAAAACAGTTATACTTTACCACTTGCTATCAGTGTGTTATCATTGCACATAGTGCTTACCATCCAATACATTCGGAGTTTGTGTACTATCAGGTATAGATTGTGATAGGTAACACCCCTCCCCCCCCCCCTAGACTAACTGTGCCATCAGTGGGTTGAGTAGATTGCCGGGGGTTGGCGGAGCTGTACACAGGGCCCGAAAAATCAAACCAGCGACTCTCTTAGCTGGGGGTAGCGCTACAGTTACTATTATATTTAATATTGTTATAATAATTTAAGATTTAAATAGCGCCCACATTTTGAACAGCGCATATTCCAGTTATCGCCAATAATAATTATTGTTATTATTATTAATATTATATATTAATATTATATTAATATAATTGTTATTATAATTATTCTTAGTATTATTGTTCAGGATTTAAATAGCAGTTTGCACAACACAAATTCCATTTATCACCAATATTAATTATTGTTACTATTATTTGTTATTATTATTAATATTGTATATTATTATTAAATTAATATTATTTTTATTAATTTAATTGTTAGTATTATTATTCAGGATTTAAATAGTGCCAACAGTTTGTACAACACATATTCCATTTATCACCAATATTAATTATTGTTACTATTATTTGTTATTATTATTAATACTGTATAATATTATTATTATTATAATGTTATTGTTATTATTTTTATTGTTAGTATTATTATTCAGGATTTAAATAGAGCCAACAGTTTGCACAACACATATTCCATTTATCACCAATAATGGATGGCTGCTTCCTATAACAGAGGTCATTCTAATTCTGTGCGTGTTTCAGAATTCGGCACATTTTAAGGCCGGGTTTGACCAGCTGGGTCAGAAGCTGAGCTGCGTCCGTCATTAGAATAATGGAAAGAGGCCAGGCAGGCCTTTCCAACAACCGAGCTTCCTGTTTTGTTTTAGGCAAAGAACAGTTTGTTCTACTCTCTGGCCGCGCGGCGCTGCCAATTGTCACGCTGAGTTTCCGAATGAAAATCTGTCAGAAATTAGCATGGACATAATATATCCAGTAGGTCTTTCTCCTTCTCTTACCACTCTCAGATATATTCTGATCCACTGAAATGTGGATATTATATAACTATTGCAGATTAGGCTTGGAAAATGACGAAGGCTTCGGTTTTTTGCAGGTTCCTGGCTAGAAATGTCTTGAGGTGCGCGTAGCGTGTCCTCCAGGATCTGTGCTTGCAGCAGGAAATCGACTCGGTCATTAGGGGACTCGTATATTTTATAGCTGATAGAACGGCTTTGAAGTCGTTTTATAGGTCGTGGGAACCAAAAGAAGACAATTGTATTGCTCTGTTAATCAGAGGAAGTCAGGGGATGGCAGTCTAGGTCTAGGAAATCGACTGCTACTAACAAATCCTACGCAATAGCACTAATGCCCCATTCACACTATCGGTTGGGGGGTGGGAGAGCCCTATGTTTGGTTTAAACCCTAACCGATATCCCCTTTAGCTGCAGAGGCAGCATCCAGGGGTGCAGTGTTTTGCTGCATGAAGTATACCCGCTGTTGCTTTTGGCAAGTGTAGCGCCCACTGAACTTGACCTATTCAAGTAAATGTGATTGCTCTGCAAGCGCCACACAACTATGTGCAATGTAAGCTTCAAGAGGTTAAAGCAGGCAGTGAGGAGGCAACACAAAGCCGCCTCAGTGCCTGTCAAAATGACCATCACCCTACCTATATGGCCAAAAGTTTCTGGATGCTTGCCCACCACCCTACCTATATGGCCAAAAGTTTCTGGATGCTTTCCCACCCCCCTACCTATATGGCCAAAAGTTTCTGGATGCTTGCCCACCACCCTACCTATATGGCCAAAAGTTTCTGGACGCTTGCCCACCACGCATACCTATATGGCCAAAAGTTTCTTGACACTTGACCACCATAACTACTTATATGGCCAAAAGTTTGTTGACACTTGACCACCACAACTACTTATATGGCCAAAAGTTTGTGGACACTTGACCACCACAACTACTTATATGGCCAAAAGTTTCTGGACACTTGACAACCACAACTACTTATATGGCCAAACGTTTGTGGACACTTGACCACCACAACTACTTATATGGCCAAAAGTTTGTGGACACTTGACCACCACAACTACTTATATGGCCAAAAGTTTCTGGACACTTGACAACCACAACTACTTATATGGCCAAACGTTTGTGGACACTTGACCACCACAACTACTTATATGGCCAAAAGTTTCTGGAGGCTTGCCCACCACATCTACCTATATGGCCAAAAGTTTTTTGACACTTGACCACCACAACTACCTATATGGCCAAAAGTTTGTGGACACTTGACCACCACAACTACCTATATGGCCAAAATGTTGTGGACACTTGACCACTAAAACTACCCATATGGCCAAAGGTTTGTGGACACTTGACCACTACACCTGCTACCTATATGGCCAAAAGTTTGTTGACAGTAGACCACCACCCCTACCTTAATGGCCAAAAGTTTTTTGACACATGACCACCACACCTACATACCTCTCAGCAAAAGTATGCAGGCATAGGGCACACCCCCTGCCACGCCCCCCGTTAAAAGAGAATTGTACAAAAAAAAGATTTGTAAAAACCCACAAGTGCTTTTTTTTTTACCACCACTATTCCTTTATATCGGCTTTTGGAATTTACAAATGCAGCCATTTAGAAATCAGATGAAAGGTTTAGCACTGGGAAACACTTTTCGATAAAAAAAATTGTGCATTTTATATACAACTATATAGGTCAGACCAAAATGAGGGACAAATGAGGAGGAAATAGGCACATAGGGACTTTGTTCCAAATCAGGGACAGTCCCTCGAAATCAGGGACAGTTGGGAGCTATGCACCTACCTATATGGCCAAAGGTTTGTTGACACTTGACCACCACTCCTGCGTATACTGCCAAAAGTTTGTTGACCATCTCACCTACTACATGGTCAAAAGTCTTGTTGACACTTGATCACCTCCCCTAACGCCATGGCTAATAGTCTGTTGACACCTGACCATCACGCCTACCTATATGGCCAAAAGTTTATTGACACTTGACCACCACACCTACCTATATGGCCAAAGGTTTTGTTGACACTTGACCACCACCCTTACCTACATGGCCAGAAGTTTGTTGACACTTTACCACCTCACCTACCTATATGGCCAAAGGTTTGTTGACACTTGACCACCAGACCTACCCATATGGCTATAATTTTGTTGACAATTGACCACCATACCTTGCTATTTGGCTCAATGTGTGGTGACACTTGACGGTCACACTTACTATATGATAAAAACTACGTAGGTCTCTTCCAAATGTTTGAGTTCAGGTGTTTCCAGTGAAGAGGACTGTTAATGCTACACCATTCAAATACATTTTTTAAACAATTATGCCCACCCAACCTTGTAGGAACATTTTGGGGAAGGTTCTTTCCTGTTCCAGCCTGACTGTGCCCGCGTGCACAAAGCCAGCTCCATAAAGACATGGTTTGACCAGTTTGGGGTGGAGGAACTTGAGATCAGTTTAGTCATCTGGGGTTTTAGAGAACGGTTGGGCTGGGTTTGTTGAAGGATCCATGTGTTTGTTTTCCTTGCTGTCCACAGTATTCTGAGACTTCTTTGCCAATACAAGTTCACAGAGTGTAAAGGGATCAGTACTTTTCCTATCTTACATCTTTCTTGTCCAGCTTCCACATCCAGATCCATAGAGTGACAGAAAATATCATAGTAGGAAAAATGTTGTATGCATACAGACTAGATGGCTTCCAGGTAAGATTCTGCTTTTATGGCTTTTAAGATAGAAATTCATTTTTTTTTATCAGCCGAAATGATTATCTATAGAAGGTCGTAGAGTAGATAATATGTACACATATCTAGAAGGAGGTTATATGCTGATGTGGCTACATTTGTTTACGACTCTAGGTGAACTTTACCTGGAAGGTACATCAGATAGACAACTGAAAGTTTCATACCGTCTCAAACTTACACTTAAATATTAATATTTAATAACCCCTCCATTTTAATCCTTTTAATACCACTAGATCAGGGGTGTCAAACTAAATGTAATCAAGGGCTGCATTAGCAATATGGTTGCCCTCAAGAGGCCGGTTGTATCTGTAGGACTAGATTTCCCTACCTTACATCAGATGTCAAGAGACTCCCCACCATCAGAAGTCAAGAGGGTCCTCCACCCCCCCCCCTCTTACATCACAGTGCACACCCCTTACCTTGTGCTGCCAGCGAGATGAAGGTGGGGGCAAATCTGGGAAGCAGGAATTGCAGGGCCTGGAGGAGGGCTGGAGTCAGCTACCAGAGTCTGATGAATGCTGAGATCAGTGGAGGTAGAGAGGAGGGGGGGCGTCGGCTGTACAGAGAGGCACAGGATCTGTAGGAGGAGTTCTGTTCTCCTCTCTGCTCCTGACTGCTGAGAAGGGAAGCGGTCAATACGAGCACCTCCGCGGCTGCAGGGAGAAGCGCAGGATCTGTAGGAGGAGTTCTGTTCTCCTCTCTGCTCCTGACTGCTGAGAAGGGGAGGGGGCCAATACGAGCCTCTCCGTGGCTGCAGGGAGAAGCCCAGGATCTGGAATAGGAGTTCTGTCCTCCTCTCTGCTGCTGACAAGGAGAGGGGGCCAATACAACCCACTCTGCGGCTGCAGGTAGAAGCCCAGGATCTGGAATAGGAGTTCTGTTCTCCTCTCTACTGCCGACTGCTGAGACAATGTTGGGGTGGACACAAAAGGGGGTGCCCCAGCTGCAGGAGAGTTGCAAGGGCCACATGAAATGGCCTGGAGGGCCTAAGCTGATTTACTAAAACTGGAGAGTGCAACATCTTGTGTAGCTCTGCATAGAAACCAATCAGCTTCCAGGTTTTATTGTCAAAGCTTTATTAAACAAACTAAAGTTAGAAGCTGTTTGGCTAACATGCACAGCTGCACCAGATTCTGAGTGCTCCAGTTTTAGTAAATTTCCCCTATATTTCATTCAGTAAGGGTATATATTAACTTTAAAAGCCAAACAGAACACTACTGTAAAGCACTGTGACTAAATTCCAGCCTATTAGAAAAGCCTCTAGATATTGTGCTGTGGAGAGCCCTCTGCTATGTATGGGGAACCCGTGGCCCTTCTGCAGCAGTCTGACACGCTCCCTGTGTGTCAGGGGAGCATGTCGGGCTACTACAGTAAGGCCACTGCTTCTGCTCAGGGTGGGATGATGCCATCTCTGGAATATTTTCAGCCAGGCTTCGTGAGGTACATAAATGGCCTACACCTATAGCAAGGGCATTATCCTACTCTAGTCAAAGCTGCAGTTCATTTTTATCTTTTTTTTTTTTTAATTCTTTTTATTGGTTTTGAATACAATGCAGTACAATACAGTACAATACAACAACACCCAAAGACACACATCTTACATAGAAAAATATCTGGGTAGGCAACGTGCCCACCCGGCATTTGCCATGCTTGGCTTTACTTACGCAGACTAACATAGTCTTCCTAATCTTCTTAAATCTATATCTATACCCCCCCCCCCACCCCCCTCCCATCCTTTTTTTTTTTTTTTTGTTCGTTTTTATCTTTAGAAGCCCCATATCTGAATAGGCATTTTTTTTGATAAAGGTGAACTAACCCTTTAACCCCTTCACACATATATGCTGCCCCACTGGACTGTCCTTTTTTATCGTGGGGCCGCAAATACAGTGCCTTGAAAAAGTATTCATACCCCTTGTCACGTTACAACCAAAGATGGGTTCTGGGTCATCTGATTGCTGTGATAGCCTCTGATCAATTTTTGCTCAGTTGGGCCCCAGGATCCTTTAAGTGGGGTACACACTATAAGAAAATCGGGCAAATGTTCATCTGATTTTTCTCAATGTTTCACAGCAAATCGGAACCGATGAATTAAAATTCGTACGGAAATTCTCGCACGACAAAGGCTTTTTTTTTTGGTTGATTATTGTTTTTGATCATGCGCAGTCTTTCTTTACTGATTTTTCCTGTGCGAAAATCGTACAAAAACGGTACACATTAAACGAAAGTCGTTTGTTCTGCTCCTGTACGAGAAAAACTTTGGAGTTTGTCCTTCCGGGAATTTTCATATGAAAATTCTGAATCGGCTGTCAAAAGTTGTGTACACACTATAAAAAAATCGTACGAGATTTCTTTGGACGAAAATGTTCGCCCAATTTTCTTATAGCGTGTACGAGCCTTTAAGTCGCAATGTGCTAGTATGCACATGATTTCCTGTCTAGCGATCTCCTCCAGTGTTGCGCCGTCAGCGCTACTTTGCAGGGACAAAAGGACACCGCACACCGCCAGCGCATAGATGAAGAGAGATGTAAATGGCGCTAGCCTGTAACTCCTCCTAAGCCATATCACTGACGCATTTCGCCCCTCCGGGGCTTAGTCATTGGGTTGCAGGCATCTTCTCCTGCTCTTTCCTCCGGGTTCCAACTCTTTGGCCTTTTGGTTGGCTTTGCCGTGATGACGTCACTCCCACATCATTACGGCACAGAGCGGTGCCATAAACATATGCTAAGCTGAGCTGTGCATGTGCGTCCCAGTTTCCACAAACACTGATAGGTAGGGGGAAATGTTTATGACAGAACAGACCAATAGGGTCTCCTCTGCCATAAAAATCTTACTTTTTTTTTTTTTTTAGGTTTAATTCCACTTTCATGTTTTATAGGGTGGCTGTGGGGGTGTAGCCCCCTTGCAGGTCCATAGCAGATCCCTTACTTTAGTTGTATGTTAGTTGCTATTATCAGCTAGCGACAGACCACTACTGCAGGGACTTGCTGCTTCAGGGGGATGCAGAGCAGAAGCGAGATAGCTGCCGGGTCTCGGCAGGATATCCTGATGCTGTCAGTGGGAGATCTTTAGAATTTTCCATTTAAGCACGATGCAAAATAACACTGAGCACTCAGTAGCATGTAGAATGAACAATCCAGACAGCTGCACTCCAAGAATCTTCATCTTTACTGAATATCATAAAAATGCAACTTCCAACAGCTACACAGACACATCGTGGGGCTGAAAATGGGTTGACGCGTTTCACAAGAGTCATGATTAAGCGCTGAGATAGCACAAAACACGTAGACCCCTTCTCAGCGTCCCTGTAGCTGTTGGAAGTTGCTTTTATACTATATTCAGGGGGGATTTGTGCTAGAAGGTGATTGTGGGTGTAGGATTTGTGCTGGGAGGGGGTAGCTGGGGGGGGGGGGGGAACCACAGAGATTTGCTGCAATGGGAAGAAGATTTGGGGGTAAGGTAAGGCACAGATTCTCCTACGATCTCCACAAGTTATTGAGCACAATCCGTTTGCAGCCTCTCGCAGTCCCTGTACAGCAGAGCTCAGACTGGGTAGAGGGAGAAGCAGCAAAAGCAGCATGCTCACAGGTGTAGAGAGCAGAGTGACAGGTGGGCTCATCTGTCTGCTTCTTTTACTGTAGAGTGTTACTGAACTGCACCTTCTTATCTACAGTATGGTATGGTGATTGCACTTTGTTACCTTAGATCAGGAAGTGGCACAGCTCCAGGCAACCTCAAGATAGCAACAAACTGCGGGTGCTCCGCCTTTTGGGATCCGCCTCCTTCCCACAGAAGATGAAAAGTTTAGGCCACTGGCCCACACAAGTTCAGGTGACCTTGCTTGCACACCTGATGTCAAAGGCCTTCTGGGACCTTCCTCCTTCCCACAGAAGATGAAAAGTTTAGGCCACACACCACTATGCTTTTTTATTTTTTACACTGCAAGCAAGGCCACTCAGCCAAACCTATTACTGCTGACGCATTTCAACCAACAATATACGATTGGATGAAACGCTTCCTTCCCACGGACGATGTGAAGTTCAGACCATACACACTTATGTTTTTTTTTTTACAAAACAAGCAAGGCCTCTCAGACATATGCTTTGGCAGAGAATACCAACCAGCCGTTTGGCTAATAGAAATGTGCATGCAGGAAGACGTTTGACGTTTGGCGCATGAATCTTCGCAGGATGCTTCTGCCTGTGCTCTAATGCTAACTGGTCTTCAGCTGTTTCCTGTGTCATGTGTAACTCAAGTGTGTTCTCTTATTTGCTGACCCGTCTTACTCTTGACCTGATCTCGGATCCTGCTTCTGTCTTGTCGCTAGTTCCTGACCTGGCTCGTTCCTGACTTTGAATCGTTCCTGACTGACTCGTTCCTGACCTGGCTCGTTCCTGACTTTGGCTCATTCCTGACTTTGGCTCGTTCCTGACCTGGCTCGTTCCTGACTTTGGCTCGTTCCTGACCTGGCTCGTTCCTGACCTGGCTCATTCCTGACTTTGGCTCATTCCTGACCTGGCTCGTTCCTGACTTTGGCTCGTTCCTGACCTGGCTCGTTCCTGACCTGGCTCGTTCCTGACTTTGGCTCATTCCTGACCTGGCTCTTTCCTGACTTTGACTCGTTCCTGACTTTGACTCGTTCCTGACTTTGACTCGTTCCTGACTTTGGCTCATTCCTGACCTGGCTCGTTCCTGTATTTGGCTCATTCATGACCTGGCTCGTTCCTGACTTTGGCTCGTTCCTGACTTTGACTCGTTCCTGACTTTGACTCGTTCCTGACTTTGGCTCATTCCTGACCTGGCTCGTTCCTGTATTTGGCTCATTCATGACCTGGCTCGTTCCTGACTTTGGCTCGTTCCTGACTTTGGCTCGTTCCTGACTTTGGCTCGTTCCTGACTTTGACTCATTCCTGACTCGTTCCTGACTTTGACTCGTTCCTTACTTTGGCTCATTCCTGACCTGGCTCGTTCCTGACTTTGGCTCATTCCTGACCTGGCTCGTTCCTGACTTTGGCTCATTCATGACCTGGCTCATTCCTGACTTTGGCTCGTTCCTGACTTTGGCTCGTTCCTGACTTTGGCTCGTTCCTGACTTTGGCTCGTTCCTGACTTTGGCTCATTCCTGACCCGGCTCGTTCCTGACTTTGGCTCATTCCTTAGGGTCTCCTCTGCCATAAAAATCTTACTTTTTTTTTTTTTTTAGGTTTAATTCCACTTTCATGTTTTATAGGGTGGCTGTGGGGGTGTAGCCCCCTTGCAGGTCCATAGCAGATCCCTTACTTTAGTTGTATGTTAGTTGCTATTATCAGCTAGCGACAGACCACTACTGCAGGGACTTGCTGCTTCAGGGGGATGCAGAGCAGAAGCGAGATAGCTGCCGGGTCTCGGCAGGATATCCTGATGCTGTCAGTGGGAGATCTTTAGAATTTTCCATTTAAGCACGATGCAAAATAACACTGAGCACTCAGTAGCATGTAGAATGAACAATCCAGACAGCTGCACTCCAAGAATCTTCATCTTTACTGAATATCATAAAAATGCAACTTCCAACAGCTACACAGACACATCGTGGGGCTGAAAATGGGTTGACGCGTTTCACAAGAGTCATGATTAAGCGCTGAGATAGCACAAAACACGTAGACCCCTTCTCAGCGTCCCTGTAGCTGTTGGAAGTTGCTTTTATACTATATTCAGGGGGGATTTGTGCTAGAAGGTGATTGTGGGTGTAGGATTTGTGCTGGGAGGGGGTAGCTGGGGGGGGGGGGGGAACCACAGAGATTTGCTGCAATGGGAAGAAGATTTGGGGGTAAGGTAAGGCACAGATTCTCCTACGATCTCCACAAGTTATTGAGCACAATCCGTTTGCAGCCTCTCGCAGTCCCTGTACAGCAGAGCTCAGACTGGGTAGAGGGAGAAGCAGCAAAAGCAGCATGCTCACAGGTGTAGAGAGCAGAGTGACAGGTGGGCTCATCTGTCTGCTTCTTTTACTGTAGAGTGTTACTGAACTGCACCTTCTTATCTACAGTATGGTATGGTGATTGCACTTTGTTACCTTAGATCAGGAAGTGGCACAGCTCCAGGCAACCTCAAGATAGCAACAAACTGCGGGTGCTCCGCCTTTTGGGATCCGCCTCCTTCCCACAGAAGATGAAAAGTTTAGGCCACTGGCCCACACAAGTTCAGGTGACCTTGCTTGCACACCTGATGTCAAAGGCCTTCTGGGACCTTCCTCCTTCCCACAGAAGATGAAAAGTTTAGGCCACACACCACTATGCTTTTTTATTTTTTACACTGCAAGCAAGGCCACTCAGCCAAACCTATTACTGCTGACGCATTTCAACCAACAATATACGATTGGATGAAACGCTTCCTTCCCACGGACGATGTGAAGTTCAGACCATACACACTTATGTTTTTTTTTTTACAAAACAAGCAAGGCCTCTCAGACATATGCTTTGGCAGAGAATACCAACCAGCCGTTTGGCTAATAGAAATGTGCATGCAGGAAGACGTTTGACGTTTGGCGCATGAATCTTCGCAGGATGCTTCTGCCTGTGCTCTAATGCTAACTGGTCTTCAGCTGTTTCCTGTGTCATGTGTAACTCAAGTGTGTTCTCTTATTTGCTGACCCGTCTTACTCTTGACCTGATCTCGGATCCTGCTTCTGTCTTGTCGCTAGTTCCTGACCTGGCTCGTTCCTGACTTTGAATCGTTCCTGACTGACTCGTTCCTGACCTGGCTCGTTCCTGACTTTGGCTCATTCCTGACTTTGGCTCGTTCCTGACCTGGCTCGTTCCTGACTTTGGCTCGTTCCTGACCTGGCTCGTTCCTGACCTGGCTCATTCCTGACTTTGGCTCATTCCTGACCTGGCTCGTTCCTGACTTTGGCTCGTTCCTGACCTGGCTCGTTCCTGACCCGGCTCGTTCCTGACTTTGGCTCATTCCTGACCTGGCTCTTTCCTGACTTTGACTCGTTCCTGACTTTGACTCGTTCCTGACTTTGACTCGTTCCTGACTTTGGCTCATTCCTGACCTGGCTCGTTCCTGTATTTGGCTCATTCATGACCTGGCTCGTTCCTGACTTTGGCTCGTTCCTGACTTTGACTCGTTCCTGACTTTGACTCGTTCCTGACTTTGGCTCATTCCTGACCTGGCTCGTTCCTGTATTTGGCTCATTCATGACCTGGCTCGTTCCTGACTTTGGCTCGTTCCTGACTTTGGCTCGTTCCTGACTTTGGCTCGTTCCTGACTTTGACTCATTCCTGACTCGTTCCTGACTTTGACTCGTTCCTTACTTTGGCTCATTCCTGACCTGGCTCGTTCCTGACTTTGGCTCATTCCTGACCTGGCTCGTTCCTGACTTTGGCTCATTCATGACCTGGCTCATTCCTGACTTTGGCTCGTTCCTGACTTTGGCTCGTTCCTGACTTTGGCTCGTTCCTGACTTTGGCTCATTCCTGACCCGGCTCGTTCCTGACTTTGGCTCATTCATGACCTGGCTCGTTCCTGACTTTGACTCGTTCCTGACTTTGGCTCATTCCTGATCCGGCTCGTTCCTGACTTTGGCTCATTCATGACCTGGCTCGTTCCTGACTTTGACTCGTTCCTGACTTTGACTCGTTCCTGACTTTGGCTCGTTCCTGACTTTGGCTCGTTCCTGACTTTGGCTCATTCCTGACCTGGCTCGTTCCTGACCTGGCTCGTTCCTGACTTTGACTCGTTCCTGACTTTGGCTCGTTCCTGACTTTGGCTCATTCATGACCTGGCTCATTCCTGACTTTGGCTCTCCTCCTGATTTGGTACCTCGTTGCCCACCTGTTGATGACCCTATGACCATGCTTCTGTCTCTGATCCTGGTTTACCCTCTCTTTTTGAGTGTCTGCCCAGCTGTCTGCTGCTGCAGTCCTGCACCCCACTGAATGTTCCTGCTGCAAGTCTGCTGAGAGCTCTGACCAGCGACACGTCCTGGCCCCGCAGCACAAGCGAAGTGCTTTCTTAACCTCAGCTGAATTACCGTGCAAGGCTACTGTTCCTGATTAGATGGTTCTCCTGCTGCCTTGGAACCGCATCTCCTGCAAGTTCCTCAATCTACATCTGCAGGCACTCCTGTTCCTCCTGTCCTTCTGTGCCCTCTGTTCCACTCCCAGTGGGGCCTGGGGCTGAAGATACAAGAGAGGCCGACCTCGTAATTTCAGTCTCCTCTCAAGTACGTGATGTCCTTCCTCGCCAGGCCTATCTCTGCTGCTGACCCATTTCAACCAACAATACACGCTTGAATGAAACGAGTCGAAGCGGAGTCACCCTCTGGCAGAGAGGGATATGTCTGAGTGACCTTGCTTGCACACCTGATGTCAAAAAATCTTTAGGTGTGTTACTGGCAGGATCACCAAACACAAGTGATAGAGCTACAGGGAACCTGGAGATAGCAACCAACTGTGGGTGCTCGGCCTTCTGGGATCTTCCTCCTTCCCACAATAGATGTAAAGTTCAGGCCATACACTGCTATGCTTTTTTTTTTGGCACCACTCAGACATATCCTTCCTCGCCAGACCTATCTCTGCTTCTGACGCATTTCAACCAACAATACAGGCTTGGACGAAACGCGTTGAAGTGTCGTCTCCTCTGGCAAGGAAGGGATAGGTCTGAGTGACCTTGCTTGCTTGTTTGAACACCTGATAGTGTACACGAAAAAAAAAGAAAGAAGAAAAGTGGCCTTAAAGGATCGCCAGGAAATAAAATAATAATAATAAAAAAAAAACAAGGAATGCAGTCCCCATATCTAAGGACTGGTGATCTCCGGTGTGTTGTGTTTACTTTTCTCGGGTTTGAGATACACTTTGACAAAAAATATCTAGAACATTCTTCAAACATGCCATGGAAGAATACAATGGGTCAGGTATGTCACACCAATGCTGCAGGTTACATAATTTTCTATTGATTTAAATGTTCTGTACAGATACCTGAAGGTCACAGCATGGCTGACATTCCACAGACGACACTTCTCCAATATCCACTCCGGACAAAAGCTCATCGGGTTCATTTTCAGGCAGCTTTGTTTATGTAAAGCTTTTTAACCGCCGGGGGGGGGGGGGGGGGGGGCGTAGGGATGGGGTGGTTGGTGTTGCACAATTTACGAGGCAAATAGAAAATGTTGGCTAAACAAACAATTGAAATACATATAAAGGAGCGGGTGAACAGGACTTTTCTGTGCTGCGGTTCAGTAACACCTGCAAGTCTTTGCTGCTTCTACCTCTCCCAGTCTAAGCTCTGCTGTACAGGGACTGCAAGAGGCTGCAAGCAGATTGAATTCTCTTACATTGCTTGCATTTAAAAAAAAAAAAACCTCAGCATATCCCCTGTTAGCACTGCAGCCAGTGGCGTGGCATTGGGTTGACAGTACCCAGGGCAAGGCTCTTCCCCCTTCCAGCACAAATCTCTGCATCTCCCCTTCCCCTCTCTCGACGCAAATCCTCTCTTCTAGTGCAAATCCCCCCTCTCAGCACAAATCCTCTCCCCCCTCCTAGCACAAATCCTTCACTCCAACATAAATCCTACCTCCAAATCCTCCCTTTTAGTGCAAATCCCCCCTTCCCAACATTACCCCCCAAATCCCCCCCCCCCTTCTAGTGCAAATCCCCCCTCAGCACAAATCCTCTCCCCTCCTAGCACAAACCCCCCCTCCCAACATAAACCCCCCCAAATCCCCCTTCTAGTGCAAATCCCCCTCTCAGCACAAATCCTCTCCCCCTCCTAGCACAAATCCTTCATTCCAACATAAATCCTACCTCCAAATCCTCCCTTTTAGTGCAAATCCCCCCTTCCCAACATAACCCCCCCAAATCCTCCCCTTCTAGTGCAAATCCGCCCCTCAGCACAAATCCCCTCCCCCTCCTAGCACAAACCCCCCCTCCCAACATAAACCCCCCTAAATCCCCCTTCTAGTGCAAATCCCCCTCTCAGCACAAATCCTCTCCCCCTCCTAGCACAAATCCTTCATTCCAACATAAATCCTACCTCCAAATCCTCCCTTTTAGTGCAAATCCCCCCTTCCCAACATAACCCCCCCAAATCCTCCCCTTCTAGTGCAAATCCGCCCCTCAGCACAAATCCTCTCCCCCTCCTAGCACAAACCCCCCCACCCAACATAAACCCCCCAAATCCCCCTTCTAGTGCAAATCCCCCCTCTCAGCACAAATCCTCTCCCCCTCCTAGCACAAATTCCCCCTCCCAAAATAAATCCCCCCCCCAAATCTTTCCTTCTAAAGCAAATTCCCCCTCCCAGCACAAAATCCTCCCCCCGAATCTTCCCTTCTAGCACAAATCCCCCATCCCAACATAAATCCAACCTCTAAATCCTTCTTACTAGTGCAAATCCCCTCCAACACAAATCCTCCCCCCAAATCTTACCTTCCAACACAAATCCTCCCACAAATCCTCTATCTCAACATAAATCCTCCCTCCAACCCCCCCCCCCCCCTTCTAACACACTTCCCGCCAACTCAACATAAATCCTCCCTCCAAACCCCCCCTTCTAGCACAATTCCCGCCATCTCAACATAAATCCTCCCCCCAAGTCCCCCTTACTAGTCAACCCCAGCCCCCCCCAGCACAAATCCTCTCTCCCCTCCCAAAATGAATCCTCCTTCCAAATCCCCCCTACCAGCACAAATCATCCCCCACATTTTCCCCGCTAGTGCTAAACCCCCATCCCAACATAAATCCTCCCTACCAGCACAAATCCCCCCTTCCCCAAAATCTTCCCTTCTAATGCAAATTTCCCCTTTCAACACAAATCCTCGATCCAAATCCTTCCTACTAGTGCAAATCCTCCCTCCCAGTACAAATCCTCTCCCCCTCTTAGCACAAATCCCCCCTCCCGACATATATTCTCCCCCCAAATCCCTGTTACTAGTGCACCCCCTCCCCCAGCACAAATCCTCTCTTCCCTCCTAACATGAATCCTCCTTCCAAATCCTCCCTTCAAGTGCAAATCCCCCCTATCAGCACAAATCCTCTCCCTCACCTAGCACAAGTCCGCCCTCCCAACATATATATTTTCCCCAAATGCCCCTTACTAGTGCACCCCCTCCCTCAGCACAAATCCTCTCTCCCCTCCCAACATGAATCCTCCTTCCAAATCCTCCCTTCCAGTGCAAATCCCCCCTACCAGCACAAATCCTCCCCCAAATCTTCCCTTCTAGTGCAAATCACCCCTACCAGCACAAATCCTCCTTCAAACCCCCTCCCCCAATCTTCCCTTCTAATGTAAATTCCCCCTTCCAACACAAATCCTCCCCCCAAATCCCCCATCCCAACATAAATCCTCCCAAATCCCCCTTACTAGTGCAAATCCCCCCATGCAGCACAAATCCCTCCAGCAGGCTCCGGGACTCTGCTTGGATCTGTTGGACAGAGGGATTCTGTTGAAAGCATGGGAAATTCCCACAATATCCGGGACGGTTGCGAGGTATGATTTTCCTAAGAACTGCGCACCCATGGCAACCACCCCTGTAACCCTACCCACGCTATGTCACCGACTGCAGCTCAACTTATTGGCTCCCTGTGTTGCTTCAACCTTCCCTATCCTCAGTTCAGTGGTGTATTTAGGTTTTGTGCTGCCCTAGGCCTGACTAAACTCGTGCACCCCCTGATTTAAATATGACCCACCCCTTCCTGCCAAGGCCACACCCTTTCTGTTTAAGACCCTCCCTGAAAATTTCAAGTGGGGACACTAGTTTTGAGAGCCTGGGAGGGCAATGGATTCCCCTAATTTGCATAGATTTCCTCTCACTTCCTGTTTGGCTATGGGGCAGGAGTTGAAGGGAAATCTCTGCAATTGGGAAGATATGAGTAAGCATCACACGATGTGAAACATGTCAGCTATTTTTTTCCTGTTGTTCACTTTATTTTGACTGTATTGTTTTGGTTGTTTTTGGATTTTACCTACCCAATAAAGATGTCGTTTTATGGAGTGCGGCAGTCCAGGATTTTCTTCTATCCCATGGGACAGGGATGGTAAGAAATAAACTGACCGGGGCTATAACCTTCCCTTACTCTATCCAAAATGGAAAAAAAAAGTGTTGCCTATAGTTCTACTTTAAGCACAAATTTCTGATCATTTTATGGAGAGGACTAAGAAGATATAACCATGCCAATGGTGCAGCCGAAAACATATATCACAGTGAGGAAGGTTTGTGGTCCAGGATGATAAGACAAAATTAGAAGCAGCACCCCCCCCCCCCCACCCACAGTTGGTCAATGCCGGCTGTCCGCATACCAGAAGCAGTGCGGCGGCTTTATGGGGGCGCTAAACAAATTTGCCTCTCAGCCCAGTCCGCCCTATAAGACTGGTGCTACACTAACAGTGTAGCGCAAGCCTACAGGACTCTTTCCGTGCTGCCCTAGGCCTGGGCCTTGTTGGCCTAGGCCAGGATACAGCATTGCCTCAGTTATTCTGTACATGGACTGCATTTTATCTCAGCTTTAAAGCAACTCTTTCTTGGGTTTAAAATAAAAGAAAATCACTCAGCAAAATAATAGAATAGAATACAATATTGCAGTGGTGGCCAGTGTTTTTTTTTGGGGGGGTGAAGGGCGGCAAACAGTAGGCACCCCCAACCCCCCCGCACTTACCCCATCTATGGTGGGCAGCACTTCTCCGGGGCTTAACCAGTGGCTTCCCCCTGCTCGGCGGTGGTGGCTTCCCCTTCCCCTGCTCTCCACGGGCATCGTGGTGGCTTTCATTTCCATATCCAAGGCGGCCAATTGGGGCTCCTCTATTTTCGGACAATCGTAAAACGGGTCCCAGACCCGCTTCTGATAGGCCGGATTGAGGATGAGTATTTCAATAGCGAATATTCATTCGCTGTTGTAACACCTGGGTGGGCTCTGAGTGCAATGCTCTGCGCCATGAGCCCACCCTATTTTGAAGCCTATTATGCTGCGTACACACGGCCAGACTTTGCATCGGGAAAAACTCCGTCAGAATTTCTGAACCTGCTCTCTATCTAAGTCCGTCGGAAATTCCGACAGAAAAAGTCAGATGGGGCATACACACGGTCGGAATATCCAATCGGAAATTCCGACCATGTGTACGCGGCAGTAGATTCTCTGGCTCTAATTAGGTGCTTCAAAAAAACACCCGCTGTAATTCATGCGCCACGCGTCCTGAAAGGCGCCGGGCCCATGTATAGGGGGTGACGGCCGTGGATAGAGCATGAATAGGTGGCCGTGGATGGGCCGCCACTGCTGTATTGGCCGAATGAGGAGGAATTCCCACAGACACACTCCATAATATTGTGGAAAACCTTCCCAGAAGGGTGGAGATTGGTATAGACACAGAGTGGGGGTTGACGTACCAAGGTCTGGAATGGGATCAGAACTGGATCATCTACAATCCAACCCAGGCCAGGTGGCCCAGCTAAAACCTTATGTTCCTGCAATAAGCCGGAGGGGGGGGCGCAGTTGGTCAGCTTTTCACTTCACAAGGGAAGAAGTTTTTGTAGGCAGTTGGCGTCAAACAATATAAATAGGGGAACTTCTCTGAGTCTATTGAATTCCTGATCACGGTCAATCAAAGGAATGGGGAACCAAAACTGTTGCCTTGACTGCAGCCACTTTCAGTTTAAATTCACCAAATACATTCTAGGTGCATTAAAACAAAAAGTCTACAAAGTCTTATCTATTTGTTTTCTTTCAAAAGCAGAAATAGCATGAGCAGAAAAGCCACGTTCCTCTCTGTGGAAACAGCAGTCTCTCTGCAGAGGTCTCCACAACCCCTGCTGATTCAGAGGCAGAGCTTTACAAAGCAACAAGGGCAGGCCTTGTCTTTTTTTTTACTTTTTTTTTTTTTTAGAGAGCAGCTACAGCCTGGGCAGAAAAGGCTGTCTCCTGCCAGCAAGCTGCAGAGAAGGACCCCTGTTCTCTGTGGAAGCAGTGATTTCTCTGCAGAGATCCAACCAGGGGTGGCCCGTTCATTAAGGGCACATGGGCGTTGCCTCCCCTATCCATCGCTGCCACCCCTCATATCCATGCGTCCAGCCCCTTTCAGGACGCCGGGCGCATGAATTCCAATACGGGGGGTGGGTGGTATTTTAAAGCACCCATTAGAGCCAGAGGCTCTAATAGGCTTCAAAATAGGGTGGGCTTGGGGCGCTGAGAATGCGCTCGAAACCAACCCAGGTGTGTGAGAATAGGGAATAAATATTCCCTATACTCACACTGAGTCGCCTCTCCGCCCATCAGGAAGCCCGTTTCACGATTCACCGAAAAGAGTAGTGTTCTGATTGGCCACCGAGGAGGAGGGAGGAGACGAAAGCCGCTGAGCAGGTGAAGGAGAAGCTGCTCGTGATGCCCGCAGAGGAGAGCCGGGGAAGCCGCCCTTGATTTCCCGCCATGGATGGTGTGAGTGCACTGACCAACCAACCCGACCTGACCTGGGGTGGTGGTCGTGGGGTTGGTGGGTTCACTGTTTGCCGCCCCCCCCCCCCAAAAAATTACCACCAGCTGCCACTGGATCCAACACACCCCCTGTTGTGTCAGAGCCAGAGTCTGACTGCAGACATGGATCTGGAGTCAACTGAGCTCTGGAATGAGAGAGAGCTCAGGTGACTCCAGATCCATGGCAGGACAGAATCCACCGCCTGCCCAGAAAAGCCTTGTCCCCTGCCAGCATGCTGCAAAAGAAGGACCCTTGCTTTCTGTGTAAAAGCAGTAATCTCTCTGTAGAGGTCCAACGCATCCCCTGCTGAGTCAGAGCCAGAGCTTTCCAATGCAACAGAGGTGTGCAGCGTCTTACTGTTCATTTTCTTTAGAAAGCAGCTTCAGCCAGGACAGAAAAGTCTGTCTCCTGCCAGCATGCTGCAGAGAAGGATCCCTGCTCTCTGTGGAAGCAGTGGTTTCTCTGCAGGAACAGAAATCCAACCCCCCCCCCCCCCCCTGCTGTGTCAGATCCAGAGTCAGAATTTGACTTCAGACATGGACCTGGAGTCACCTAAGCTCTCTCTCTCTCTCTGTGGCAGAAGAGCAGTGGTGGCCACTCCATAAGGGACGCAGGGGCACCACTCCCCCCCCATCCATGCGTCTGGCCCCCTGATCTACATGCAGGGACGCCGGACTATGGATTCTAATGATGGGGGTGTATTTTTTTGAATCACGTGATTAGAGCCAGAGGTAGGTGGGGGGTGATCGCCGCCGCCCATGTCTCTCAGGGGGGGTGATCGCCACCGCCTGTGTCTCCCAGGGGGGGATCACACCCACCTGTGTCTCCTGTGGGGGGAGGGGGAAGATTGCCGCCGCCTGTGTCTCCCGTGGGGGGTGGGGGTAGCGTTGGTTGTGCCGCCCCCCCAAAAAAATAATGAGCACCAGCCACCATCGCAGAAAAGCCTGTCCCCTGCCAGAACGCTGCAAAAGATGGACCCTTACTCTCTGTGTGGAAGAAAAGAAGTAGTCTCTCTGCAGAGGTCCAAAACACCCACTGTTGAATCAAAGCCAGAGCTGTCCAATCAGCATGAACTTTGCTGATTGGACAGATCTCTGACTCAGAAGAGGAGGTGGGTCAGCCCTGTTCAGAGAGAAACCTACTGCCCTACAAGCGTCCTTCTCTGCAGCATGCTGGCAGGGGACAGGCTTTACTAATCAGGCTGTGGCAGATTGCGAAATAAAATAAGCCGTAAGCTTTGCATAACTTTTGTTTTGAACTTATTTAGCTGATTTAAACTGAAAGTTTAATTGGGATTTAATCCTTCTCTGAATAGGATGTCCAATATGGCCATAAAGGAGTGATAGTCAGGTGATCACAAGCTTTTGGACCTAAAGTGTAGGTTGGAAAATGTACAATATATTTTTTTATTTAGTGTGTTGTATCATTAATTATTATTATTATTTTTTTTTTGCTAGATCTCTTCATTTGTCATTTCTGGTCACCTCAAAAAATCAGTTGAATGGCTAACCAACTGGAATTTCAACATTTCAACAGCATTCAATAAATTTATTTAGCTTTTTTTGGACTAAAAAAGTAATTAAAACACAAAAACAAATAAATCCAGACATGTGAGTTACAAAAAGTGTATGTTGCTAGCATTAGTCCCAAACACTACTATGGCAACTCGAGCAAAACAAAACACGAGATCTAAATCGTGGCAATCAGGGGCCATGCAAAACAAGTACAGTACTAACCTTTTCGTCATTACATTATTTCCTGTAAAATTAAAGGAATTTAAGATGTAACCACAAACCACTTCATTGATGGGGACAGTTCGTTCCGGAAGGCGGTCAACACGTGATGCATCTGAAGACAGTCTTGCCAGCTCATAGCAAAACTTCAACTCACAGTTTTTGAGTATAATGGAAGCCCCTTCGTGTTTAGTGGTTTATAGAGGGTAATAGGAATTTTCAATGTAAGCTACATTACTACTGTAGTAATAGGATGTAAAGGTTCCTCCTTAGGTTCAAACATGACAACAGATGTGAAGAAGAAAGGTTCCCGTTTAGCCTTAGGAGAAACTCTCTTTTGTTTTATAGGGCGACATCACTTGGTGGGTGTAGAACAATGGTGACCTAAAATCAGCAGCATACTGGGCCTGGTGGCAGGGGGGCAATTACTGGTCGGCCGGGGAACATCTCGAATGTTTGTGCCGGGAGCTGAGGTGGTAAAGGCCCACATGACGGAGCAAGCCCACAAGTCCCCACTGGGACAGGAAGTCCACGCTGTCGTGACAGGTAGTGTCTAGTGATAACTCCAAGGTGATTGTGAAAGATGTGTAGCTAAAGTAAAATAAATGGTGAATAAACCATATTGGGATAATCCATAGTGAAGTGACAACCTATTGGGAGCTAAAGTGATAAAAGGAGCGTGGGTGTGGGAAAGCCAAAGGGTGAGCAGTACAGCTAAGTGCACCGTGATGGTGAAGGTAAAGAACAGATGTGCATATAACTACCCAGAAAAACAAGACTGGGAAAGAAGTCGTGAAATTAAACAAAAGAAACAAGGAAGTGCCTGCCAACACCACTGAATGCGAAACAAGTACCTGATGTGATTCCAATTAAAAAGGAATAGAGATCTGACGCGACCCATAAACCACAACAAGCAGACAGCTGAACCAACTGATCCAAGCAGGGGTATTTGTAGGTAATAAATGAATTAATAAATGAATTGATTAAATAGAAGTTTATTTGGTTATGGCCCGTACACACGCAAAAATTATCGAATCATTAGTATAGTGCTTTTGACAGCCGATTCCGACTTTCTGGATGACAAAAACCGAGGGTGAAAGCTAGAAACTTTTTTATCGTACATGAACACAATCCCAGATTTTCAATTAATATGTACAGTAATAGTACAGAAATAATCAAATAGAAAAAAATGTGCATGATCAGAAGCAAAGAACGACCCAACACTCCCCCTTCTACTATGCTAGTACATAGATACGTTTGCCTTTACTAGTCGAGAAATTTTGTACAAGTTTATGCTATTGTCGGTTATATTATGATACGCACCTTCGTGGAAAATCGGATGATTGTTCATCTTTTTTTCTCATAGTGTGTACTGGGCTTTAGGTTTGTTGGTTGATTAGAAGTTTGTTTGGTTAGGTTTGTTGGTTGATTAGAAGTTTGTTTGGTTAGGTTTGTTGGTAATTGGCTGGTTGAATAGAAGTTTGTTTGGCTAGATATGTTGGTTGGTTGGTTGATTAGAAGTTTGTTTGGTTAGGTTTGTTGGTAATTGGCTGGTTGAATAGATGTTTGTTTGGCTAGATATGTTGATTGGTTGGTTGGTTGGTTGGTTGATTAGAAGTTTGTTTGGTTAGGTTTGTTGGTTGGTTGGTTGATTAGAAGTTTGTTTGGTTAGGTTTGTTGGTTGGTTGAAAAGAGGTTTGTTTGGTTAGGTTTGTTGGTTGGTTGGTTGAATAGAAGTTTGTTTGGAAAAGCCTCGTACACACGGTCGGACTTCCATCTGATTTTTCCGTGGATTTTTGTCTGAACGGAGTTGGCCGGGCACACCCATAGCATACACACCACAGGACTTTTCTGCAAACTTTCCCAAAACTTTTTGCAACATCACATGGTTTTTCTGCTCTTTACCGCCACCCTTTGGTCAACTTCTGCTAATGTTGGTTGATTTTAACATTAGTTGTTTTGTCCATCGGACAAAAGTCCTATGGTTTTCTGTACACACGGTAGGACTTTGCTCCATCGGACTTTTGTTGGGCAAAAGTTTGTCCGTTTGCAGACCCAACTTTTGTCCGATGAAAACAAAACCAAACGAAAAAAAGTTTGTCCGATGGAGCGTACCCACGGTCGGATTGTTGGTCCAACTTGCTTAAAACGAAGTTTGTTGGGCAAAAGTCCGACCGTGTGTACGGGGCTTTAGATTTGTTGGTAATTGGCTGGTTGAATAGAAGTTTGTTTGGCTAGATATGTTGGTTGGTTGGTTGGTTGATTAGAAGTTTGTTTGGTTAGGTTTGTTGGTAATTGGCTGATTGAATAGAAGTTTGTTTGGCTAGATATGTTGATTGGTTGGTTGGTTGATTAGAAGTTTGTTTGGTTAGGTTTGTTGGTTGGTTGAAAAGAGGTTTGTTTGGTTAGGTTTGTTGGTTGGTTGAATAGAAGTTTGTTTGGTTAGGTTTGTTGGTTGGTTGGTTGGTTGAATAGAAGTTTGTTTGGTTAGGTTTGTTGGTTGGTTGGTTGGTTGAATAGAAGTTTGTTTGGTTTGGTTTTTTGGTTGATTAAAGCCTCGTGTACACACGGTCGGACTTCAAACAACCTTTTCCGTGGATTTTTGTCCGAAGGGAGTTGGCTGGGCACACCCATAGCATACACACGGCAGGACTTTTCTGCAAACTTTCCCAACATCACGTGGTTTTTCTTCTCTTTTCTGCTCTTTACCGCTACCCTGTGGTCGACTTCTGCTATTGTTGGTTGATTTTAACATTGGTTCTGGGCATGCGTATTTGTACTTCGGACAAAAGTCTGATGGATTTCTGTACACACGGTGGGACTTTGCACCATCTGACTTTTGTTGCCGAAAAGTTTGCAGAGCGAACTTTTGTCCGATGAAAACCGAAAAAGTTTGTCCGATGGAGCGTACACACGGTCTGATTTTTTTGAAAACTTGCTCATTTTGAAGATTGTTGGCAAAAAGTCAGACCGTGTGTACGGGGCTTAAGTTTGTTTGGAATCAGATGTCGTCTGTCTCCCGACACGTTTCAAAGTAAACAACTTTTTCTTCAGGGGTGTGTTTTAGAAGACAGATGTATATCTACAACATTACACAAAATTTATATTATAATAGATGTTCTACAAATATTCAAGACAGTGTATGTAACAATTAATTTAAATGTTGTTGTAGACACTTACATGCTTTGTTTGATGCTAACAGACAATAATTCCAAGTATCATCTTTATAGTTAAAACCAATGTGGAAAGGAGAGTGCCTCAATGTAGATGGTGGAAGAAGGTTTTTTCCGTTGAAGAATAGCTTAATAGGCCTATATAAGCGGTATTGCCTAGCATGCCAGGAGGGTAGGTGCAAAGACACTGGGGCCGACAGGAGGGCAGAATAGCCTACAAGTCAAAAGATATTTGTATAATGGCATGTATAGTTTGTATCATAGAGTAGTTAAATATTGTAAAGATGATAGTCTATCACTTTATTGACATTTAAATTATATTTTGTTTTTTAATTATTTATATAGAGTCTAAAATTTAAATTCATTGTTGTACTACACTACATATAATCAATACCAAAAGGGTTTATCCATATATCATTTTAGTTATGAAATATTTATATTGTTACAATCAATAGTAGTATAGTAACAACAAACAATAATAATGAATTACAGTATCTACACATAAATAAACAAGGGTAATGTTGCAGTGTGACCTGCAGGTTACAGCGTAACTAGGGGTCTATGATAGTATATAATTGCTATGGAGCAAGGTAAGTATATAAACATGAGGATAAAATCAAAAATCAAAAAATGTAGTGAAAGCATACCTTAAGTTTTGGTTTTTGCAGAGCGCACAGTCCTGACATCCAGCCTGATGGTATGGATGCCAAGACTGCGCTCATTTGTGCTATTTGTACACCCTGTTTGAAAGCAACACGGCTGACAATAGTCAGCCGTGTTGATTGCTTTTGCAGAGGCCGTGTTGTCCTCCAATGCAAACCCCCTGAGCCGCGCGCGCATCCACCCACTCCGACCGCGCATGCATGTGACGTCAGCACGGCAACCAGGAGACAGAGTGCTGTTGCGGAATCTTGGTGTTCCAGGGAAGCATAAGCTTGCTGACAGATGGAAATCACAGCCGTATATAATCTGTAAAAAATTGCCAGGCTTGCCAGTGTACCAGCTGAAACCTGAAGGAAAAGTGGGACCTCAGCTCCCAGGGAACAAAGAGTGAAAAAAGAGCTATTCGCCCTCCCTGAAAACTAACTTACACTCAGATGGGAGAATGCTCTGAAGATACTGTTGTGACTGCGAGAAGAACAATAGAGAAACCTGGCCCCTCCACTGTGCATTTGGTGGAGGGCAACCCCAGCTCACTCTCTGGCACAGTTAGGCAGGTCACTTCCACCAATATGACCTGTAGACAAGACAATCTCTCTCACCAAGTTTGGTGGGAGGTTCCCTTGCCCAGCTCTTTTGCAGCCATAAACTTTATTGTCTGTAAATAATGCAAATTTTATCTTTGGGGACCAAAGATTTGAAGTGGGGGGAGTGTGTAGTGGGGTGTTGCTTGACGAACCCAGAGACTACCATACCCAGGATGCATTTCCCCGCGCAAGGACTGCTGGGGTGGGGTATTTAAGTGATGGGCGGACTGTAGTAAGGTCTCTTTGGACATCGCCCACCCAGCAAGTGGAACTCTGTGCCGAGTCTGTTGTTCCGGATAGGGCCTGAAGCCTAGGCCCTGTGTTTCCAAAGAGCCTTTTCGTTTTCCAGCAAAGAGGGCGAGGGACGTTGCATCCTGCTATTCGTCTGCTGCTTCCAGGAGGACCGAAGACCCGGGTGTCGTGGAATCTGTGTACCGAGACACAGCAACGGAAGATACGGATGTGGACTGGTCCGGTTGGGTGAGAGAGCACCTGCTCAGAGATTAGTACAGGATCTCTAGGCCCAGTGATTGTTGTTCGGGACTCACCCGTTAGAGTTTGCATACGCACACCGGAGGGACAGTGCATTGAGTAGCATTAGTGACTTTATCCTTGTTCATCAAGTTTGTCAACCTTTATTCCTGTGGATTACAATTTTGTTTTCAAAAGTGCACCACCATTTGCTAGCGAAGATTCTTCTCTCCGGAACTTACACATAGTTACAGTCAGGCCTGACTTATCAGTGTAGACATTGCTGGGTGCCATCTTGCCCACGAGGGAGACTACACATGCTCAGAAAAGAAAGAATACATACAAAACTATTCAACACGTTACGTCACTTCTGACGTTGGATTTTGTCAAACGAAAATTTTCATATTGTTAGTAATCTCTTCACTTTCGACATGAGACTAGCATGCGACAAAAATCAGAACGTCCGAAAATCAAAGCGTCTGTACGAGGCCTTAAAGCCTCGTACACACGATCCGATTGTTGGCAGGGGATTGTCTGCAGACTGTTGTCCTAAAATCTTACCGTTAGTACGCTCCTTTTGACAATTGTTGTCCAACTTTCGAACATGTTTGTTGGCCAACAAACATGAACGTAGTGACGTACTACGAATAATTTCAGCTCTTGAGTGCCACCCTTTGGGCCCCTTCTGCTAATTTCGTGTTTGGTAAGCATTGATTCCCGAGCATGCGTGTTTGTACTTTCAACTTTTGTGTGACGGATTTGTGTACTGACCATCAGAAAATCTGACAACTTACCGTTGTCCGACGAAAATTTACTAGCCTGTCATCCAACATTTGTTGGCCGAAAATTGGACAATTGTCAAAAGGAGCGTACTAATGGTCAGATTTTAGGACAACAGTCTGTCAACAGACAATCCCCTGCCAACAATCGAACCGTGTGTATAAGGCTTTAGAAGTTTGTTTGGTTAGGTTTGTTGGTTGGTTGGTGGATCAGAAGTTTGTTTGGTTAGATTTGTTGGTTGGTGGATTAGAAGTTTGTTTGGTTAGGTTTGTTGGTTGGTTGGCGAATTGGAAGTTTGTTTGGTTAGGTTTGGTGGTTGGTTGGTGGATCAGAAGTTTGTTTGGTTAGATTTGTTGGTTGGTGGATTAGAAGTTTGTTTGGTTAGGTTTGTTGGTTGGTTGGCGAATTGGAAGTTTGTTTGGTTAGGTTTGGTGGTTGGTTGGCGAATTGGAAGTTTGTTTGGTTAGGTTTGGTGGTTGGTTGGTGGATCAGAAGTTTGTTTGGTTAGATTTGTTGGTTGGTGGATTAGAAGTTTGTTTGGTTAGGTTTGTTGGTTGGTTGGCGAATTGGAAGTTTGTTTGGTTAGGTTTGGTGGTTGGTTGGCGAATTGGAAGTTTGTTTGGTTAGGTTTGTTGGTTGGTTGGCGAATTGGAAGTTTGTTTGGTTAGGTGTGGTGGTTGGTTGGTTAATTAGAAGTTTGTTTGGTTAGGTTTTCTGGTTGGTCAGTTAGGAGTTTTTTGTAGTTAGAAGTTGGTTCATTGGTTTGTTGGTTAGGAGTTTGGCAGCAGTACACAAGGCTGGTCTTGTACTCTGTATATTCTGTGCAGTGATCTGGTTAGAAGAGTTGTGGGTATCCACATTCCTCTGGTGCATGCGCCATTTTTGGCAGTGCGCCACAATGCAAGCAACACATGTCCACTGGCAAGGTGCGATGGGCTGCCATGTGCCCATATTAGGTCAACGATGTCACGAGCAACCCTGCCACTTTGTGTACATCAGCCACAGGTTGGGAAAGTGCCTGTCGTGTTCACACCGAACCCAAATCCTGTTCTCAAGGAAGAATAAATTTAGTTCACTTAACCTTCACATAGCTGGGCTTCTTCATGCCTTTCAATAATTTAGAATCTTTTAGGAACTGTAATGGTTACCAGGGAGCAGTTGTCCACATACCTTCCTACACAACCCACCACTTCCATAGACTGTGCTAATTAAACACTGACTAGGCAGGTGGCAGGCATCTGATGTATAGTTGGAAACACAAACAAATCCGTTGTCTATACACTGTATACAGCAATGTTACTGCTTATAGTACAATAGATGATGAAACGATTAGTGGGAAGTATTGCATCCTGTAACCATGGATACAAAAAGCCAACAAAGCAGAAAACATCTCGATCTTGATCTCTAGACATGGAAAAAAAGAAAAAGCAAGGTGCTGATTCACCGTCTACTTCCCACGGCTTTCATAGGAAATGCCAGTGATAGACTATAAAATCCATATATTCCACCCACAACACAACATAACATTGTGTCCTATGACACAAAGTATCCCAAAAACGAATTTACAGTGTCAAATTCTGATCCTTATTAAAAGAAAAATATTAGATTTTTTTTCAGAAAAAAATACATTCTATATATAATATACGTGCCAGAGAAGTTTTTGCATTATTTTCACACATTTAAAAAATCATTTTAGGCCTGAGGATTACATAAAAAAAAAAAAAAAAATGACAAATTTTCTGAAAGCAGACACCCTAGAGCAGGGGCGTCAAACTCAATTTCATTGGGGGGCCGCATCAGCATTATGGTTGCCCTCAAAGGGCTGGTTAGATCTGTAAGACTATATGTTCAGAGCACCCCCCCTCTACATCAGAGGTCAAGAGCCCCCCACCATCAGAAGTCAAGAGCCCCCCACCATCAGAAGTCAAGAGCCCCCCATCATCAAAAGTCAAGAACCCCCACCATCAAAAGTCAAGAGCCCCCCACTATCAAAAGTCAAGAGCCCCCCACCATCAAAAGTCAAGAGCCCCCCACCACCAAAAGTCAAGAGCCCCTCACCATCAAAAGTCAAGAGCCCCTCACCATCAAAAGTCAAGAGCCCCTCACCATCAAAAGTCAAGAGCCCCCCACCATCAAAAGTCAAGAGCCCCCCACCACCAAAAGTCAAGAGCCCCTCACCATCAAAAGTCAAGAGCCCCCCACCATCAAAAGTCAAGAGCCCCCCACCATCAAAAGTCAAGAGCCCCCCACCATCAAAAGTCAAGAGCCCCCCACCATCAGAAGTCAAGAGCCCACCACCATCAAAAGTCAAGAGCCCCCCACCATCAGAAGTCAAGAGCCCACCACTCTCCCTTACATCATGTTTTATAGCAGAAAGTAAAAAATGTTTTTGTTTTTTGTTTTTTTAAATTGTCGCTCATTTTTTGTTTATAGCGCAAAAAATAAAAACCACAGAGGTGATCAAATACCACCAAAAGAAAGCTCTATTTGTGGGGAAAAAAAAGGATATTAATTTTGTTTGGGTACAGCGTCGCACGACCGCGCAATTGTCAGTTAAAGCGACACAGTGCCGAATCACAAAAAATTGCCTGGTCAAGAAGGGGGTAAATCCTTCCGGGGCTGAAGTGGTTAATATCACTTGTGACAGCAGGAAGGTAAAGTCACCTGGTTGCATCCAGGGGGGTAGATATATTTCGCCCAGATTCAGGCTTTACGCCGACTTATACAACTAGGTGGAGAGTTGTATAAGGCTAGTGGGCTCATGGATGACTCATACCTCTAGGGAAAGTGTGGGGCGTCGTACAGACAGGGAGTTGATGAGGCCAGCTGAAGCTTGTCAGCTCATTTAGGCCTCTATAAGAACTCCCAGATTTATTAGGTGTTAGCTCATGCCTGGAACCAGACCTGTGTGGACTGTCTAGGGAGAGTGAACCCCTGTGCGGTGAGGCAAAGCCTGTGTGGCTATTTGCTTGGACATTTAAAACCAGGGACTTAGGGACTAGGACAGCACCAGGCTGATCCCAGTTGTTAGTTAGGAAACCTGTATGTTTAGTCAGAGGTCAACTTGACCAGGATTTATTTTGGTTATGTTTCTTTTGCTTTGCTGTGTTTTGTCACTGTAAATAGAAAATAAACCGCACCTTTTTTGATTTTGAAAACCACAACCTCCGTTTGCTGGGCCTGTTTTGTGTGGGGAGCCCATCCCGGGGGTCACACACACCCGCTGCCGAGCTAACCCCCTCACAGTTGGTGGAGAACCAGTGGCAGTTTTTTTTAAGCCAGCATGGAGGAGATACTGAAGCAGCTGGCTCTAGCAAATGCCAATCAACAGCAGACAAATGCAGGTTTGCAAAGGAGCCTTGCAGCCCAGCAGCAGACAAACGCAACTTTGCAACAGAGTCTGGAGGCTCAGCAACGAGCCCAGCAGCAATCTGAGGCCCGCTTCATAGACCTGTTGCAGAAGCAAGAGCAGAGACTACAACAACAGATGGAAGCAGTAAGGCAGCAACGTCCGCAGACCAGTGAGGAAATCCGTCCCACTAATACCGCGTCCTTTGGGGTGAGTCGTTTATTGACAAAAATGACTGGAGAGGATGATCCAGAGGTATTTTTGACCACATTTGAAAGGACCGCTGAAAGAGAAAAGTGGCCTGAGGAGCAGTGGGCTGGACTGGTGGCTCCTCTGTTAACTGGTGAATCGCAGAAAGCTTACTATGACCTAGAGCCTAACCAAGCAAAAGACTATGTGATGCTAAAAGCTGAAATATTGGCAAGGCTGGGTGTCACCCAGGCTGTCCGGGCTCAGCGTGTGCATAACTGGACTTTCCAGCTTGGAAAACCCCCCAGGTCTCAAATGTATGATCTCATTCACCTGAGCAGAAAGTGGCTACAGCCAGAGACTTTGTCCGCACCAGAGATTGTGGAACGTGTTGTAATGGATCGGTTTTTGAGAGCTCTTCCTACTGCCATCCAAAAGTGGGTAAGCCATGGAGACCCAGAGACGGCCGATGGTCTTGTGGATCGTGTGGAGAAATACTTGGCTACAGAGAACCTGACGGCCTCTTCCAGAGACACTCAGACTTTCCACCCTAAGACCAGACCATCCCCAGGGGCGGATAAGAGGATTCCAAGGGGTGAGGGTGGAGAGAGTGAGAGGGTGGGAGCTCTACCCCAAGTTTGGCGAGAACAGCCTGGGAAATCAGCGGCTCAAGAGGCGGCAAGAAGGATCGTTTGCTACCGCTGCCGGCAAGCGGGACATATTGCAGCCAATTGCCCGGTTGTGGAGGAACCCATGCAGTGTGACTTTCTGACGGGCAGACGTCAGTCGCTGTGTGCAACAGTCGCATGCACTGCCATTCGAGGAACTGAGAAACATTTATGCAAAATGTGTGTTAATGGTAGAAATGTTGTGGTATTGCTGGATTCAGGTAGCCTTGTGACCCTGATAAAGGCTGAGTTAGTTAAAACAGAGGTCTCTGGGAATAGCAAGGTAGCTGTTATTTGTGTGCATGGGGACACCCGAGAGTATCCAGTGACTACAGTGTGTTTCGAGACCCCCAAAGGTACCCTCTCTCATCCAGTGGGCTTAGTATCTCAGTTACCGCATGACGCCATTGTGGGAAGGGATTTTCCGAAGTTCTGGGAACTGTGGGATGATCCTGAGCCCCTCACTGGTGCCCCTATGTACCAGGAATGTGATAGCCAGAACTCCCCTGAGAGTGGTGAGGACTCTCCGGAATTTCCCTTATCAGTATTGGCAGGGGAGACTCAAGAAACTGGAGAGGAGCCCACCTCCTCAGACGAAAACCTACCGTCTGTGGAGTTTTCTGATCTTGAGGTTCACAGGGAAAACTTTGCCACAGAACAGTTGAAAGACCCCGCCCTAATAAAGGCACGGGAAAACGTAGTGAAAATAGATGGCGAGTTAGTGAACCCAGATAATACCTGCACTTACCCATACTTCAGCGTAGAGAAGGACCTACTGTATCGGGTGGCAAAAAGGGCAGAAGAAACCGTTGAGCAGCTTGTGGTGCCCAAACCTTACAGGAAGTTGGTGTTGGAGTTGGCCCATGGGCACATTCTTGGAGGTCATCTGGGGACAGAGAAAACCCGAGAGAGGGTATTACAGAGATTCTATTGGCCGGGGGTGATGAAGGACGTAGAAAATTATTGTTCCTCCTGCCCTGTGTGTCAGAGGTTGGCCCCGATGCCACATTTCCGTAGCCCGCTGGTCCCTCTACCCATCATTGAGGTCCCGTTTGAGAGGATCGCCATGGATTTGGTAGGTCCTATAATCAAGTCCGCTAGGGGGCACCAGTACATATTAGTTATAATGGACTATGCCACCCGTTATCCAGAAGCGATCCCTCTCCGAAATACCTCGGCCAAAACCATAGCCAAAGAGCTATCTCTTGTTTTTAGCCGGGTGGGTATTTGTAAAGAACTGCTTACGGACCAAGGTACACCCTTTATGTCCCGGGTTATGAAAGAGCTGTGTAAATTGTTCAAAGTGACGCAATTGCGTACGTCTGTGTATCACCCCCAAACCGATGGGCTGGTTGAAAGATTCAACAAAACCCTAAAACAAATAGAAGAGTGAATAGGTGGTTCCTGGCCCTCCAGGAATTCAACTTCACAGTAAAGCATCGCCCTGGCGTTCAAATGGGGAATGTGGATGCTTTGTCTCGAGTACATGAATGCCTGATTGCTGGTGTTCCAACCCCGAGGTTAAAACAAGAGGGGGGGGTATGTGACAGCAGGAAGGTAAAGTCACCTGGTTGCATCCAGGGGGGTAGATATATTTCGCCCAGATTCAGGCTTTACGCCGACTTATACAACTAGGTGGAGAGTTGTATAAGGCTAGTGGGCTCATGGATGACTCATACCTCTAGGGAGAGTGTGGGGCGTCGTACAGACAGGGAGTTGATGAGGCCAGCTGAAGCTTGTCAGCTCATTTAGGCCTCTATAAGAACTCCCAGCTTCATTAGATGTTAGCTCATGCCTGGAACCAGACCTGTGTGGACTGTCTAGGGAGAGTGAACCCCTGTGCGGTGAGACAAAGCCTGTGTGGCTATTTGCTTGGACATTTAAAACCAGGGACTTAGGGACTAGGACAGCACTAGGCTGATCCCAGTTGTTAGTTAGGAAACCTGTATGTTTAGTCAGAGGTCAACTTGACCAGGATTTATTTTGGTTATGTTTCTTTTGCTTTGCTGTGTTTTGTCACTGTAAATAGAAAATAAACCGCACCTTTTTTGATTTTGAAAACCACAACCTCCGTTTGCTGGGCCTGTTTTGTGTGGGGAGCCCATCCCGGGGGTCACACACACCCGCTGCCGAGCTAACCCCCTCACACACTTTAATGAAACATCAGGGGTCTAAAGGATCTGGAGGTAAAAAAAACACAGATCACATTCCATTAGTTTATTCCTGACCATACTGGTTGGGAAAATTGAAACTGGGATCCGGAAGCGATGTCTTAAGCCTGGTACACGCGATCAGATTTTCTGCGGACAAAGCGTAGGACTTTTGTCTGAAGGGCGTTGGCCATGAACTTGTCTTGCATACGAACGGCAAAGAATTGTCGGTCAACAAACACGCCACCCTTTGAGCAACTTCTGCTAATGTTGTCTTATGGTTAGCATTGGTTCGGAGCATGCGTGTTTGTACTTTGGATTTTTTTCCGAAGAATTTCTGTACACACGATCGGAAAATTTTAAAAGCATACTATCCCACATTTGTTGTTGGAAAATGCGACAACAATTGTCCGATGGAGCGTACAAACGGTCAGATTTTCCGACAAAAGCTTGCCATCACACAATTCCCATCGGAAAATCTGATTCTGTGTATGAGGCTTTACATGTCACGTCCGGGTCATTAGCATGAAGGGGAGATCAGCGAAGGGATGTTCACTGATCTTTCTCCCCTTCACTTTGCCATGCAGGTCCTGGGTCAGTCGATGGGCACACGGAGCCCAGGAAACATGGCGAAGGGCTTGTGCGCGGACGGGGGGGGGGGGGTGGGACTGGCAGTAACGGGGGGGGCAGGGTGGAAGTGATCTGGCAGCCTGTGTGATGTAAACCCCCCCCCCCCCTGCTGCCACTGACGTATGACAGTCAAAGGGTTAGGACTAGGGATGAGCCGAACACCCCCCTGTTCGGTTCGCACCAGAACCTGCGAACAGACAGAATGTTCGCGCAAACTTTAGAACCCTATTAAATACAATGGACTCGAACGTTCGAAATCTAAAGTGTTAATTATAAAGGCTAATATGCAAGTTATTTTTTTATTTTTAATAAAGGACTTTTCCAAGGTGTCTGTGTGTTTTTTTACATTTTTTTTACACTTTCTTCGTGAAATGGTAGGGGTACAATGTACCCCATTACCAATTCACATGGGGGGGGCGGGATCTGGGGGTCCCCTTTGTTAAAGGGGTCTTCCAGATTCCGATAAGCCCCCCGCCCGCAGACCCCCACAACCACCGGGCAAGGGTTGTGGGGATGAGGCCCTTGTCCCCATCAACATGGGGACATCCTCCCCATGTTGAGGGCATGTGGCCTGGTACGGTTCAGGAGGGGGGAGGGCGCTCTCTCGCCCCCCCTCTTTTCCTGTGGCCTGCCAGGTTGCGTGCTCGGATAAAGGGTCTGGTATGGATTTTTGGGGGAACTCCACGCCATTTTTTTTTACATTTGGGGTGGACTTCCCCTTAAAATCCATACCAGACCTGAAGGGCCTGGTATGGATATTTGGGGGAACCCCACGCATTTTTTTTTTTTAATTTCGGCGGGGTTCCCCTTAATATCCATTCCAGACCTGAAGGGCCTGGTAATTGAATTTGGGGGGACCCCCACGCATTTTTTTTTTTATCAATGACTTTTCTATGTATTGCCGGGAGCCGACAATTCATTAATAGCCGTGAGTGAGTTTTAAATGACTTTTTTTCCTTCAAAAATGACACTTTGTGCAGGGACAGTTCTAAGCACGGGAAACATGCGCCACTTTACATGCATATCATACACACCCCCCAGGTACGAAATTTAAAGGAATATTTCACTTTTATTGTTTCACTTTAAGCATTATTAAAATCACTGCTCCCGAAAAAACAACAGTTTTTAAAACTTTTTTTTGCATTGATACATGTCCCCTGGGGCAGGACCCGGGTCCCCAAACACTTTTTAGGACAATAACTTGCATATAAGCCTTTATAATTAGCACTTTAGATTTCTCCCATAGACTTTTCGAATTTGCCGCGAGCACACCAAATTGTTCGCTGTTCGGCGAACGGGCGAACAGGCAATGTTCGAGTCGAACTCGAAGCTCATCCCTAGTTAGGACTAATATGGTCAAAGCACACACTTTCCGTTTACAACATCAGCATTGTAATAACAATACAAAACAATATTTTTATTTGACAATCCAATATAAGATTACTTGAAAATTCTCCTTTCATGTTGTGAGGGCTGCCTGTCTGCTGTCCATCTCATTCCACAACTTCCTGGATTCCCTGTACGCTTCCCAGCTTCTCCTTTTCTAAGGACTACATATCCGGGGTACCTTGCTTCCCGCAAGCAGTGATTCCTACACTGACTCCGCCTCCTCTCAGCACCTCTGTAGGTCAGAAGGCAGGGATCTGTGAAATGTGTACACAGCAGTGCCTACTTACAGGCCATAGTGTCTCCCCTCCAGGATTCCAGGAAGTAGAAGTGTTGGGATCTTCACAAAGTCAGTTTACAAAATTTTAGATGCTTCAGAGTAATAGTAGTAGACGAAAACTAAATGAAATACAATGTGGAGATGAAGATTTTACATTTAGACGTTGTAAAGGCACATGTTTTTTCACCTTAATGCAATCTATGGATTAAGGTGAAAAAACATCCGAGCATTAGCACCCCCCCCCCCCCGAGCCCCCGTTTACTTACCTGACCCCTCGAAAGTCCCGCGCCGTGAACGCGCAGGCTTCTCGGCTCATTCATTGGTTGATTGAAAGCAGCGCAGCCATTGGCTCGCGCTGCTGTCAATCATATTCAATGACGCCGCGCGCCGGGGGGCGGTGCCGAGTGATACAGTGAGCGGCTATGGCCGCCGGCTGTAGTACAGGAATGCGCCCGCAAGAACTCACCACTATGCGAGCTAGCTTGAAGGTGGAAAGTTCTTGTGGGGAGGAGCCGAGACAGCCGCCGAGGGACCCCAGATGACCAGGTTCGGGGCCACTCTGTGCAAAACGAGCTGCACAGTGGAGGTAAGTATAACATGTTTGTTATTTAAAAAAAAAAAAAAAAAGAAATGAATTCTTTTTAGTGTTCCTTTAAATAGCATGTTGGAAATCTGTTGGACTATTTATGGCGGTGGTTAGTCAGACCTCATTTTGGGCACTGACTTCTATAACATTGCTTAATAGTAAGTTCTTGTTCACACCACCACGTGTTATAACAAATTTAATAACGGGTTATATATTTGTGCGGTACGACACATCGACAGCACACCACAACTCACACGCGTTATTTGTTATTTGCTTGTGGTGCGCCGCGTTTCACCGCTTTACCGTCGGCCAACACATATGTGCGACGGCAAAAGGGGTGGGGTTTTAAACGTTCACATGTCGCACATGTGGGCAGACGATGTTTATGTGCTGAGATCGCGCTCCCTGCGCAAAGACTGAGCCATCAAAGACAGCTCTCATGCCGCGTACACACGATCATTATTCACGGCGGTTAAAAAAACGCCGTGAATAATTTCATTTAAAACGGGGGAACAGCTTGTTCCCCACACACGGTCGTTTTTCACGTCATTTTTTCTCTTGATGAGAAAAACGACCGTCTGTGGGCTCCGCGGCAGTGTTTCCCTATGGGAAACACTGCCGCGGAAAACATGTTGAAAAAAACGACGAGAAAAATTAGAACATGTTCTCGTCGTTTTTAATGCCGTTTTTCTCGTCGAAAAAAATGACAGAAAGCCCACAGACTATCGTTTTTCTCGTCGAATGGGAAAAATGTCGTTTTTTTCGGCGAGAAAAACGACCATGTGTACGCGGCATCAGTCTGGACTAAAGTTCGGTAGCCGTCGGGACTGGCTTCTGATCATTTGATCATTGTGACAGTGGTCACCTGATCGCCGATCCTTACATTATTTTACTGATAACATTTTTCTACAAGGCCCAACACTGATCCATCCTTTCCTTGTGCTACAGGTAAGTCCCTTTATATCGTAGAGTTGATATACACTCACCGGCCACTTTATTAGGTACACCTTGCTAGTCCCGGGTTGGACCCCCTTTTGCCTTCATTCTTGGTGGAATAGATACAACAAGGTGTTGGAAACGTTCCTCAGAGATTTTGCTCCATAGTGACATGATAACATCACACAGTTGCTGCAGATTTGTTGGCTGCACATGCATGATGCCAATCTCCGGTTTCACCACATCCAAAAGGTGCTCTATTGGATGAGATGTGGTAACCATAGAGGCCATTGGAGTCCAGTGACCTCATTGTCCAGTGGTGAGATGATTGAAGCTTTGTGACATGGTGTATTAAAGGGATGGACATGGTCAGCAACAATACTCAGGTAGGCCGTGGGGTTTAACC
The DNA here is from genome assembly GCA_029206835.1 of Rana muscosa. Taxonomy (NCBI): domain Eukaryota; kingdom Metazoa; phylum Chordata; class Amphibia; order Anura; family Ranidae; genus Rana; species Rana muscosa. Next base: position 333,640,373 of record CM055125.1, on the reverse strand, counting down.
ACTTGCCGACCGCCGTACGCCGATGTACGTCGGCAGAATGGCACGGGCAGGCAGATGGGCTTACAGGTACGTCCCTTTACGTGCCTCGCGAGTGCGGCCGCAGGTCACGGGAACTCGATGTTCCCGGGAGTCCCGCGATTGCGGTCGGCAAGAGCAGAACAGGGGAATGCCTTTGTAAACAAGGCATTCCCCTATTCTGCCTAGTGACAGTCACTGATGACCGTTCCCTGTGATCGGGAACGGTCATCAGTGACGTGTCACGTGTAGCCACGCCCCCTAACAGTAAGAATCACTCCCTAGGAAACACTTAACCCCTGCAGCGCCACCTAGTGGTTAACCCCTTCACTGCCAGTGCCATTTTTACAGTAATCAGTGCATTTTTATAGCACTGATCGCTGTAAAAATGACAATGGTTCCAAAATAGTGTCAAAAGTGTCCGATGTGTCCGCCATAATATCGCAGTCATGATAAAAATCGCTGATCAACGCCTTAACTAGTAAAAAAAAAAAAAAATATTAATAAAAATGCCATAAAACAGTCCCCTATTTTGTAGAAGCTATAACTTTTGCACAAACCAATCAATAAACGCTTTTTTGCGATTTATTTTTATCAAAAATATATAGAATATGTATCGGACTAAACTGGGAAAAAAAATGTTTTATATATTTTTGGGGATATTTATTATGGCAAAAAGTAAAAAATATTGAATTTTTTTCAAAATTGTCGCTCTATTTTTGTTTATAGCGCAAAAAAAAAAAAAACGCAGAGGTGATCAAATACCACCAAAAGAAAGCTCTATTTGTGGGGAAAAAAGGACGTCAATTTTGTTTGGGAGCCGCATCACACAACCGCGCAATTGTCAGTTAAAGCGACGCAGTGCCGAATCGCAAAAAGGGGCCTGGTCTTTGGCCAGCAAAATGGTCCAGGGCTGAAGCGGTTAAACGATGCTCAATTGGTACGAAGAAGCCCAAAGTGTGCCAATAAAATACCCCCCCCCTCCACCATTACACCACCACCACCAGCCTGAACCGGTGATACAAGGCAGGATGGATCCATGAGCCAAATTCTGACCCGACCATCTGAATGTCGCAGCTGAAATCCAGACTCATCAGACCCGGCAACGTTTTTCCGATCTTCTATTGTCCATATTTGGTGATCTGTGCGAATTGTAGCCTCAGTTTCCTGTTCTTAGAAAGTGATACCCGATGTGGTCTTCTGCTGCTGTAGCCCATCTTCTTCTAAGTTGGATGTGTTGTGCATTCAGAGATGGTATTCTGCATACCTTGGATGTAACGAGTGGTTATTTGAGTTACTGTTGTCTTTCTTCCATCTGGAACAAGTCTGCCCATTCTCCTCTGACCTCTGACATCAATAAGGCATTTTCCTCCACACAACTGCCGCCCACTGGATATTTTCTCTTTTCCCCACCATTCTCTGGAAACCCGAGAGATGGTTGTGTGTGAAAATCCCAGAAATACTCAGACCAGCCCGTCTGCCACCAACAACCAATCCACGTTCAAAGTCACTCAAATCCCCTTTCTTCCCCATTCTGATGCTCGGTTTGAACTTCAGTAAGTCATCTTCACCACGTCTAGATGTCTAAATGCAATGAGTTGCTGCCATGTGATTGGCTTATTTTTCAATTTGTGTTACCAAGCAATTGAACAGGTGTACCCAATAAAGTGGCCGGAGAGTGTATGTGGCCACAATTAAAGACTTACCACAGGCGACCTATTCAGTTTGACAAAGAGCTATGACCTGACCCAGCTTCTTCCTGCATAGTTGCCAAGTGTTCCGATTTTACAAGACAGCCTTGATATTCCTATTCTGTATACTTTTCCATTTCCAGTAGATATCTTATTTTAGACCCAGTGACATCATCACTGGGTCTCCACGGTTCTCTATGCAATGCGGACAGATCATGGCTGGTGGGAAGTGCTAGCAGGGTTTCCTGGAAACATCACAGCATCCTGCCTCAGTATTCCTTTCAAGAGATCTTAGTCCTAGTGCAAGCAGCGGTCTGGATCTTGATTATGCAAATATCAGTCTAGAGTAGTTGGTGTTCCTAGGCAGGCTACATTTGCATAGGTAATGCGTCAGTGAAAAAACTGAAATCAATTTTTTTCTTTCAAGCCCTGCGGTGCAGTGAGCACACTCAAAACTAAACACCAGGTGCATAAAAAAGTGAAACCACAAAAGAGAGCACCGGGTGCACACATGGTCCTCCTCCGAAAAGAAAGGACCCTGGCCCTGATCCCCCGGGGGTGGAAAGCTCCTGATCAGGGACTGAGGTACTAGTGGTACACCCAGCCCAAACTGGGTAGACCTCTTTCTTCAGGAGGCCTGCTGAAGCAAAGGCCTACCCAAGTACTAGGTGGGGCTCCATCCCAAAAGAGAGACCCTGACCAAAAGGCCACGAGCCCCCCCCCCCCCAAGACTTTCATAGCAAGCCTGAGGACCTACACCCTACTAGTCAGGGGTGAGTAAGTACCAAACTGTGCAAGTGCAAAAAAAAAGACAAACATAAAAGGGAAAAGGAAGGTGGACAAAGCGCTGCTTGTGCCACTTGGCGGGTCCTTCAGCCAGGATAATAATTCCTCCAGTCCCAGCCAAAAGGTCCAGCCCAGGAGGCGGGTATGAAATAAGCATGCACTGGGTGTAGTGACCTTGGTGCCAAATAAACTCATAGTGAGCTCCTCCACTGTGAGACTTTGCAGCCCTCTTGGAGTGCCACTCCGGGGGCATTTACATCGTGAGCTTCTCTCAGCCCAGCCCCTGGCCAGACCAGAGGAGCACCATTCCTACCAGAAAGGCATTAGAACTTCAACCGAGGACAAGCCTGGTGCACCTCCTTACATCGGGGAAATACTAGAAAGCGACCCCCCTTGCTATATAGGGCACTCCGTTCTCTCTCCCGAAAACCGACAAGAACAGATACTACACTTGATCTTAGCCAAAAGGCCAACCAGATCAGCACCGTCCCTACCAGGAAGGCATTAGAGCTTTGGGAGAGCCTCACCTTCAACTGGGGAAAAGTCTGGTGCACCAGGCCAGAAAGGCCAGAATCAACCTGGGAGGAAAAAAGCCCTCCCACCGCCCCCACCTTTCTACATCAGGCCGGATACCAGACAGCGCCCCCCTTGCTATATAGGGCACTCCGTTCTCTCTCCCGAAAACCGACAAGAACAGATACTACACTTGATCTTAGCCAAAAGGCCAACCAGATCAGCACCGTCCCTACCAGGAAGGCATTAGAGCTTTGGGAGAGCCTCACCTTCAACTGGGGAAAAGTCTGGTGCACCAGGCCAGAAAGGCCAGAATCAACCTGGGAGGAAAAAAGCCCTCCCACCGCCCCCACCTTTCTACATCAGGCCGGATACCAGACAGCGCCCCCCTTGCTATATAGGGCACTCCGTTCTCTCTCCCGAAAACCGACAAGAACAGATACTACACTTGATCTTAGCCAAAAGGCCAACCAGATCAGCACCGTCCCTACCAGGAAGGCATTAGAGCTTTGGGAGAGCCTCGCCTTCAACTGGGGAAAAGTCTGGTGCACCAGGCCAGAAAGGCCAGAATCAACCTGGGAGGAAAAAAGCCCTCCCACCGCCCCCACCTTTCTACATCAGGCCGGATACCAGACAGCGCCCCCCTTGCTATATAGGGCACTCCGTTCTCTCTCCCGAAAACCGACAAGAACAGATACTACACTTGATCTTAGCCAAAAGGCCAACCAGATCAGCACCGTCCCTACCAGGAAGGCATTAGAGCTTTGGGAGAGCCTCGCCTTCAACTGGGGAAAAGTCTGGTGCACCAGGCCAGAAAGGCCAGAATCAACCTGGGAGGAAAAAAGCCCTCCCACCGCCCCCACCTTTCTACATCAGGCCGGATACCAGACAGCGCCCCCCTTGCTATATAGGGCACTCCGTTCTCTCTCCCGAAAACCGACAAGAACAGATACTACACTTGATCTTAGCCAAAAGGCCAACCAGATCAGCACCGTCCCTACCAGGAAGGCATTAGAGCTTTGGGAGAGCCTCGCCTTCAACTGGGGAAAAGTCTGGTGCACCAGGCCAGAAAGGCCAGAATCAACCTGGGAGGAAAAAAGCCCTCCCACCGCCCCCACCTTTCTACATCAGGCCGGATACCAGACAGCGCCCCCCTTGCCATATAGGGTACTCCGTTCTCTCTCCCAAAAACCGACAAGAACAGATACTACACTTGATCTTAGCCAAAAGGCCAACCAGATCAGCACCGTCCCTACCAGGAAGGCATTAGAGCTTTGGGAGAGCCTCACCTTCAACTGGGGAAAAGTCTGGTGCACCAGGCCAGAAAGGCCAGAATCAACCTGGGAGGAAAAAAGCCCTCCCACCGCCCCCACCTTTCTACATCAGGCCGGATACCAGACAGCGCCCCCCTTGCCATATAGGGTACTCCGTTCTCTCTCCCGAAAACCGACAAGAACAGATACTACACTTGATCTTAGCCAAAAGGCCAACCAGATCAGCACCGTCCCTACCAGGAAGGCATTAGAGCTTTGGGAGAGCCTCACCTTCAACTGGGGAAAAGTCTGGTGCACCAGGCCAGAAAGGCCAGAATCAACCTGGGAGGAAAAAAGCCCTCCCACCGCCCCCACCTTTCTACATCAGGCCGGATACCAGACAGCGCCCCCCTTGCCATATAGGGTACTCCGTTCTCTCTCCCGAAAACCGACAAGAACAGATACTACACTTGATCTTAGCCAAAAGGCCAACCAGATCAGCACCGTCCCTACCAGGAAGGCATTAGAGCTTTGGGAGAGCCTCGCCTTCAATTGGGGAAAAGTCTGGTGCACCAGGCCAGAAAGGCCAGAATCAACCTGGGAGGAAAAAAGCCCTCCCACCGCCCCCACCTTTCTACATCAGGCCGGATACCAGACAGCGCCCCCCTTGCCATATAGGGTACTCCGTTCTCTCTCCCGAAAACCGACAAGAACAGATACTACACTTGATCTTAGCCAAAAGGCCAACCAGATCAGCACCGTCCCTACCAGGAAGGCATTAGAGCTTTGGGAGAGCCTCACCTTCAACTGGGGAAAAGTCTGGTGCACCAGGCCAGAAAGGCCAGAATCAACCTGGGAGGAAAAAAGCCCTCCCACCGCCCCCACCTTTCTACATCAGGCCGGATACCAGACAGCGCCCCCCTTGCCATATAGGGTACTCCGTTCTCTCTCCTGAAAACCGACAAGAACAGATACTACACTTGATCTTAGCCAAAAGGCCAACCAGATCAGCACCGTCCCTACCAGGAAGGCATTAGAGCTTTGGGAGAGCCTCGCCTTCAACTGGGGAAAAGTCTGGTGCACCAGGCCAGAAAGGCCAGAATCAACCTGGGAGGAAAAAAGCCCTCCCACCGCCCCCACCTTTCTACATCAGGCCGGATACCAGACAGCGCCCCCCTTGCCATATAGGGTACTCCGTTCTCTCTCCCGAAAACCGACAAGAACAGATACTACACTTGATCTTAGCCAAAAGGCCAACCAGATCAGCACCGTCCCTACCAGGAAGGCATTAGAGCTTTGGGAGAGCCTCACCTTCAACTGGGGAAAAGTCTGGTGCACCAGGCCAGAAAGGCCAGAATCAACCTGGGAGGAAAAAAGCCCTCCCACTGCCCCCACCTTTCTACATCAGGCCGGATACCAGACAGTGCCCCCCTTGCCATATAGGGTACTCCGTTCTCTCTCCCGAAAACCGACAAGAACAGATACTACACTTGATCTTAGCCAGAAGGCCAACCAGATCAGCACCGTCCCTACCAGGAAGGCATTAGAGCTTTGGGAGAGCCTCGCCTTCAACTGGGGAAAAGTCTGGTGCACCAGGCCAGAAAGGCCAGAATCAACCTGGGAGGAAAAAAGCCCTCCCACCGCCCCCACCTTTCTACATCAGGCCGGATACCAGACAGCGCCCCCCTTGCCATATAGGGTACTCCGTTCTCTCTCCCGAAAACCGACAAGAACAGATACTACACTTGATCTTAGCCAAAAGGCCAACCAGATCAGCACCGTCCCTACCAGGAAGGCATTAGAGCTTTGGGAGAGCCTCACCTTCAACTGGGGAAAAGTCTGGTGCACCAGGCCAGAAAGGCCAGAATCAACCTGGGAGGAAAAAAGCCCTCCCACCGCCCCCACCTTTCTACATCAGGCCGGATACCAGACAGCGCCCCCCTTGCCATATAGGGTACTCCGTTCTCTCTCCCGAAAACCGACAAGAACAGATACTACACTTGATCTTAGCCAAAAGGCCAACCAGATCAGCACCGTCCCTACCAGGAAGGCATTAGAGCTTTGGGAGAGCCTCGCCTTCAACTGGGGAAAAGTCTGGTGCACCAGGCCAGAAAGGCCAGAATCAACCTGGGAGGAAAAAAGCCCTCCCACCGCCCCCACCTTTCTACATCAGGCCGGATACCAGACAGCGCCCCCCTTGCCATATAGGGTACTCCGTTCTCTCTCCCGAAAACCGACAAGAACAGATACTACACTTGATCTTAGCCAAAAGGCCAACCAGATCAGCACCGTCCCTACCAGGAAGGCATTAGAGCTTTGGGAGAGCCTCACCTTCAACTGGGGAAAAGTCTGGTGCACCAGGCCAGAAAGGCCAGAATCAACCTGGGAGGAAAAAAGCCCTCCCACCGCCCCCACCTTTCTACATCAGGCCGGATACCAGACAGCGCCCCCCTTGCCATATAGGGTACTCCGTTCTCTCTCCTGAAAACCGACAAGAACAGATACTACACTTGATCTTAGCCAAAAGGCCAACCAGATCAGCACCGTCCCTACCAGGAAGGCATTAGAGCTTTGGGAGAGCCTCGCCTTCAACTGGGGAAAAGTCTGGTGCACCAGGCCAGAAAGGCCAGAATCAACCTGGGAGGAAAAAAGCCCTCCCACCGCCCCCACCTTTTTACATCAGGCCGGATACCAGACAGCGCCCCCCTTGCCATATAGGGTACTCCATTCTCTCTCCCGAAAACCGACAAGAACAGATACTACAATTGATCTTAGCCAAAAGGCCAACCAGATCAGCACCGTCCCTACCAGGAAGGCATTAGAGCTTTGGGAGAGCCTCACCTTCAACTGGGGAAAAGTCTGGTGCACCAGGCCAGAAAGGCCAGAATCAACCTGGGAGGAAAAAAGCCCTCCCACCGCCCCCACCTTTCTACATCAGGCCGGATACCAGACAGCGCCCCCCTTGCCATATAGGGTACTCCGTTCTCTCTCCCGAAAACCGACAAGAACAGATACTACACTTGATCTTAGCCAGAAGGCCAACCAGATCAGCACCGTCCCTACCAGGAAGGCATTAGAGCTTTGGGAGAGCCTCGCCTTCAACTGGGGAAAAGTCTGGTGCACCAGGCCAGAAAGGCCAGAATCAACCTGGGAGGAAAAAAGCCCTCCCACCGCCCCCACCTTTCTACATCAGGCCGGATACCAGACAGCGCCCCCCTTGCCATATAGGGTACTCCGTTCTCTCTCCCGAAAACCGACAAGAACAGATACTACACTTGATCTTAGCCAAAAGGCCAACCAGATCAGCACCGTCCCTACCAGGAAGGCATTAGAGCTTTGGGAGAGCCTCACCTTCAACTGGGGAAAAGTCTGGTTGGTGCACCAGGCCAGAATAGCCAGAATCAACCTGGGAGGAAAAAAGCCCTCCCACCGCCCCCACCTTTCTACATCAGGCCGGATACCAGACAGCGCCCCCCTTGCCATATAGGGTACTCCATTCTCTCTCCTGAAAACCGACAAGAACAGATACTACACTTGATCTTAGCCAGAAGGCCAACCAGATCAGCATCGTCCCTACCAGGAAGGCATTAGAGCTTTGGGAGAGCCTCGCCTTCAACTGGGGAAAAGTCTGGTGCACAAGGCCAGAATCAACCTGGGAGGAAAAAAGCCCTCCCACCGCCCCCACCTTTCTACATCAGGCCGGATACCAGACAGCGCCCCCCTTGCCATATAGGGTACTCCGTTCTCTCTCCCGAAAACCGACAAGAACAGATACTACACTTGATCTTAGCCAAAAGGCCAACCAGATCAGCATCGTCCCTACCAGGAAGGCATTAGAGCTTTGGGGGAGCCTCGCCTTCACACCTCAAGCCTTGCGCTCCAGGCCAGAATCAATCCGGGAGGAAAAAGGGCCCTCCCACTGTCCTCCCCCCCCTCCCCTTATTAAATCGGGTAAATACTACACAGCACCTCCCCTGGCCAAAGGAGGTACTCTATTCTCCCTCCCGAAAAAAATGCTAAAAACAGATACTACACCTAACCTTATCCAAAAGGCCGAGAAGCAAAATCAAATGAACGGGCACGCTAGTAATAGTCAGCCAAGAAATGCGGCGGGCTTTACCGGACTTGCTGCAGTTTCTGATGCACAAAGTGAGAAGCCCACAGTGTGCAGTAAAGTCAGAGTAAGCAATTTGAGTCCAGGAGAGGAACCTGTACAACTGTGCAAGACCGATGGGGAAGTTCAGATTAAAGTGACTTTTTTTTTTTTTTTTATCACGGGAAATTAATGTCGGCTTGTAATTTCTTGTGCCTCTGTACAGCAGAAAGGTCGCAGCCCAGAGCATCGCATTCATTCCTTTTTTGTGCTTTCTTTCTGTCTCGATGTGGGTGTCACCTCCTGCTACCAGGGCAACGGGAACAACAAACAGACGATAGGACACAATCTTTCTATTGCCCGGGTGGAGTCACTGATCTGAGTTTCACTATTTTCCTCCTCGCTCACCGCCCATGTTCATCTGCTGACGCTCTTGTGGTCAACTTCTTTTTTTTTTATTATACCGCTTGTTGAAAAGTACAAGTCTGAAAACCAAACCGTTAGGTGAATGAGGCAATGATGTCACTTCACTTGTTCAAAGCACAGCAAAATGTGCGCGCCCGATTACTCCGACTGCGAGAGGACCTAAAAAAAAAAGATTGAGGGCCCATTCACACCGGTTTCAATGGGATGCATTTTTGACTGCACTCCAACTGCATAGGGAGTCCAAAATCCAGGTTATCCAATGGGCATAGTTCACGCTGTTGCGGTACAGTTTAATAAAAAAAAAGTACAACATGCTGCAATTTTTTGGAAATGCGCACAAATGCATACAAATTCACGAAAATGCGTCACAACGCAGTTGTGTTGCGAATCTCCAAATCTCGAAATTTCAGAATTACAATAGTAACGAATTTAAACTAATCCAAAATAACGAAACTAAATTTTGGATGAAATTCAAATAGTTTTCGAATTGGAATGGTTTTTGAATCAAATTCGAATTTCCAAAGAGAAAAAGATAGAATAGAAAATAAAGGAATTGAATAGAAAAGAATAGAATAGATTCTAGAAGATAAAAGGATAGAATGTAATAGAGTAAAAAAAAAAAGAAAAGAATAGAAAATTAAATAATAGAAAATAAAGGGATAGAATAGAAAAGAAAATAATAGAATATAATAGAGTAAAAAAGAAAAGAATAGAAAATTAAATAGAAAATAAAGGGAAAGAATAGAAAAGAAAAGAATAGAACATTTTATAATAGAAAATAAAGGGATAGAATAGAAAATAAAATAGAATATAATAGAGTAAAAAATAATAGAAAATTAAATAGAAAAGGGATCGAATAGAAAAGAAAAGAATAGAATATAATAGAGTAAAAAAGAAAAGAATTGAAAATGTAATAATATAAAAAAAGGGATAGAATAGAAAATAAAAGAATAGAATAGAAGATAAAATAATAGAATATAATAGAGTAAAAAAAAAACTGAATAGAAAAGAAAAATAGAGTAAAATAGAACAGCAAATAAAAGAAAACATAAAATAGAATAGAAAAAAAAGGAATAAAATAGAATAGAAAATATTATAAAGTAAAATAGAATATAAAGAATATAATCATCTTCTGAAAACTCGAATTTCAAACAGAATAAATTTGAATACAATAGAAAAGAATAGAATAGAAAAATCTAATAATAAAATAGAAAATAGAAATAGAAATAGAAAAGAATAGAATAAACAATAGAAAATTATATACCGTATATACTCGAGTATAAGCCAAGTTTTTCAGCACATTTTTTTGTGCTGAAAATGCCTCCCATGGCTTATACTCGAGTCACCTTTTTGCGCCTGATCTCCCGGAATTTGGGGACCCGGTACCGGCCAGCCGTAGGTCCCCTGGACCCCAATCTTGGCACACGTGTAGCCTCATTTCTCCTCTACAAGTGTGCAAAGTTTGTTGTCCGTGGGATCTACGGTCGGGGAGCACCGATTTTTCAAAGCTGGGTACCCCTTCCATAGACTCCCATGTTAAACGGTAATTTCTCCGGTGAATTTGGGGACCCGGTACCGGCCGGTCGTAGGTCCCCTGGACCCGAAACTTGGTACACATGTAGCCCCATTTCTCCTCTACAAGTGTGCAAAGTTTGTTGTCCGGGGAGCACAGATTTTTCAAAGCCAGGCACCCTTTCCATAGACTCCCATGTTAAACGTCAGTCTAGTCATGGGCACAGTGAGGCATGGGCACAGTGGGGCATGGACACAGTGAGGCATGGGCACAGTGAGGCATGCACATGGACACAGTGAGGCAAAGTGAGGCACCATGAGGCATGCAGATGGACACCCTAGGCTTATACACGAGTCAATTGCGAATAGAATAAATTTTAATTGAATAGAAAAGAATACAGTAGAATATATTAGAAAAGAAAAGAATAGAACAGAAAGTAAAACAATAGAATAGAAAAGAATGGAGTAAAATAGAACAAAATAGAACAGAAAAAAAAAGGAATAAAATAGAAGAAAAACATTTTATAGAATAAAATAGAATATATCCATCTTCTGAAACTCGAACTTCAAATAGAATAATTTTGAATACAACAGAAAAGTATAGAATAAAAAATCTTATAATAAAATAGAAAAAAAATAGAACAATAGAAAAGAATATAACAATATAACTGTTTTCTGAAACTCGAATTGCGAATAGAATAAATTCTAATTGAATAGAAAAGAATAGAACAGAAAATAAAAGAATAGAATAGGAAAAAAACTAAAGAATAGAATGGAACAAAAAAGTACAGCATGCTACAATCTTTTGGCACTGCAAATGCACATAAACGCACGCAAATGTATATAAATTCACGAAAACGCACCGCAACACAGTGCACATAAAAGCCCAAAGTGGAGTGAGGTACACTCCATAATAGAGCAGGTCACCACTTTTACCTTAGACTTTGGACCAGCGCAATTTCTCCTACACCACTCTACCTTATCGAAACGCACCTACCATATGGTCAATGCAGCCAGACTCTGCATTCCCACTCACTGGCGTTCTACGAATACCCCCTCCATTAGGGAATGGCTGTACAGAATAACCAGAATAGAGGAAATGGAGGAATTAATCCATGTCTCCCAAGATCGCATTCAAAATTTCACACTAACCTGGGCATGCTGGTTACATTTTAAAACCACTGACCAGTTTAAATCCCACTTTCCATCACAACATTGAGATGCCAAACCACCCCAATACATGATCCCTGGGACCCAGACGGGAACCGGGGGTATTGAGACATGGAGTGGCCCCCTCCCCCTCCCTCCCTGATTCCCCGACCCTCTGCCCTCCCCCCCTCCTCTTTCTGCCTTGACTATTTATCCCTCCCTTCTTCCCTTTACCTCTTGCCCTCTATTCTTGACTCCCCGATATCACCACACTGACGCAGCTGACCTAACATCAGCTGGGGGCCCTGATGGGGCTCCCTGCAACAAATCTACCCTCAGCAATATCAGGTATATGACAATTTTATTGGCCGCGACTAGACCGGTTGATAGGGGTCTACGGGGCCTATGCTGTAATTAACAGGGGGCTTTACTGTCACCCAGATACCTGACCCTGCTAGAAGTTGGTGCGGGTCGATCTTTTGTAATACATTGGCCTTGTCCTGTATCAACATGTACAAACCCCTGATGTCTTACTTTTACAATATATATCGGTGTCAATACATAAGAATGTCCTTTGCATGTTATTTCACTATGGTTCCATTTGCAGATGGATTATTTAATTTCCTATACTGTATGTACAACCATATTCTTTTCTCTAATAAAAAATTTTTGTGGAAAAAAAAAAAAAAGCCCAAAGAAGAAAGAAGCGACCTCAAAAGGAAAGGCAAGACAATATACAATGCAAATGCATTTAGAAATGCTTGTCAATGGCACGTCATTGCGCATGTGCCAGCAAAAGGGTGGGCTTGAACTTCCACGTGTTGCACATGAGTCACTGGGCAGCCAATAGTAATGTGCAGAGATTGTGCTCACTGAGTGCTCCCAGCACATAGACCGAGCTGTCAAGGACAGCTCTTGGCTCCTACTAACTACCGGTAGCCTGTAGGACCGGATCCCCATCATGTGACTACCAATCAGCCAATTACAGTGGTCACATGATCGCCACTCCTTCCCACCCTTTTGGGCCTAGGGAACCTACTAAAAGGGCCTAAATGGACTATTTACTGAACCATTAGTTGCGCTTACTGGGAGCGCTGTGTGAACTCTATGTAGTCTCATCTACACAAAATATACAGCTCTGTGTTTCGGCAGTGGGACGGAAACATCCCATTTAACTCCCAGAACACAACGCCGCTCAGCCATTAACAGGAAGCTTTGCATTCTATGAAATGAATACAAAGCTTCCTATGATTGGCTGAGGCGGAGATCATGTCAACTTCCGCCTGCCTCCCCACCCTAGCAAATCAGAGGAAGCTTTGTATTCATTTCATAAAATGCAAAGCTTCCTGTGAATTGCTGAGCGACGTTCAGCCCGACTCAGTTTTGTTCCAGGAGTAAAAACAGGAAGTTTCTGTCCCACTGCCGAAACCCAGCGCTGTATACTGTATGTAGTTGAGTTAATACATCGTCCCCGGCAAGACGCCTGCCTTTACACGCACATGAACTTTAATGGCATCCCAGTCTTAGTCCGTAGGGTTCAATATTGAGTTGGCCCACCCTTTGCAGCTATAACAGCTTCAACTCTTCTGGGAAGGCTGTCCACAAGGTTTAGGAGGGTGTCTATGGGAATGTTTCACCATTCTTCCAGAAGAGCATTTGTGAGGTCAGGCACTGATGTTGGACAAGAAGGTCTGGCTCGCAGTCTCCAATCTAATTCATCCCAAAGGTGTTCTATTGGGTTGAGGTCGGGACTCTGTGCAGACCAGTCAAGTTCCTCCACCCCAAACTCGCTCATCCACACTATATTGCCAAAAGTATTGGGCCACCTCTCCAAATCATTTGGTGGAGGGGGGATTATGGTGTGGGGTTGTTTTTTAGGGGTTGCGATTGGCCCCTTAGTTACAGTGAGGGGAACGCTTATGGCATCAGCATACCAAGACATTTTGGACAATTTCATACTCCCAATTTTGTGGGAACAGTTTGGGGATGGCTTCTTTCTGTTCCAACCTGACTGCGCACCAGTGCACAAAGCAAGGTCCATAAAGACACGGATGAGCGAGTTTGGGGTGGAGGAACTTGACTGGCCTGCACCAAGACTTGACCTCAACCCCATAGAAAACCTTTGGGATGAATTAGAGTGGAGGCTGCGAGAGCCAGGCCTTCTCGTCCAACATCAGTGCCTGACCTCAAAAATGCGCTTTTGGACACACTCCTAAACCTTGTGGACAGCCTTCCCGAAAGAGTTGAAGCTGGTATAGCTGCAAAGGGTGGGCCAACTCAATATTTAACCCTACGGACTAAGACTGGGATGCCATTAACGTTTATGTGCGTGTAAAGGCAGGTGTCCCAATACTTTTGACAAAATAGTGTAATTTGTTTGGGCCAGCTTGGCCCATACAAACTATTTAAAGGGACATTAAAAACGTGGAGTTAGGCTTTATTCCAATCACTGTACAGGCGGACCCCGGGTTACAAACAAGATCGCGTCGGTAGGTTTGTACTTAAGTTGAATCTGTTTGTAAGTCGGAACAGGTAAATGTTTTAAGTGTAGCTCCAGCCCAAAAAATCATTTTAAAATGTTTTTTGGATAGCATAGGGAAGGGTTATCACCCCTGTATCATTTGTTTTGCTGTCTGTGCCCCTGTTCAGAAGATTTCATCTCACTTTCTGTCCCTGTGACAATTCGATTTTGAAAATTTTGAGTTGTTGTGGAAACAAGGATTGGTGATAAAGCTTCAGTGGAGACACCTTTTTCCATAACAATTCCAGGAGTCGATTTCCCTTCCTAGGGGTAGATCTCTCACTTCCTGTTGTCTCGCTCTCCGTTTGTAAGTAGGAGTCGTTTGTAAGTCGGATGTTTGTAGCCTGGGGACCGCCTGTACATTGTTTCCGATTCCTGAACCCTGATGAAGGGGTGCGTTGTGGCCCTCGAAACGCAATGGTAATATTCCACGCAGTTTTCCATTAGAATACATTTCTTTCTGGCCTAATAATTTGTGGCATGGCACTTCAGTCTCAGGTTCTTGTTGCCGTCTTTTGTCCCTGCTGGGTACATTTACCCTCTCTATTTGTCTTGACCGTTGTCAGGAAAAAAACCGATGGGAATCTCTGAAAATTTGGAGGGGATTTTGCTTACTTTAGATGAGTGGTTATCAACCTATGAGCTCTAGGGGGACTCAAATGTGGCCCCTGACATCACCAAAGGGCCGCACTGTGGCACATAATTGTTCAATATATGTAATGCTTTAAAGGACTGTCAGAAACAGAAGAACAAATTGAAGAAATGAGAGTCAGACAGTGAGGACAGGATACATTGTTGGTTGGGGAGATGCTGCAAAAGACAATACGAAACTGGGAACATGTTACATGAGGCTGGTACAGATCAATGCTATTACCAGTGGCGTTGGGAGGGGGGGGCTGACGGGGGCTGGAGCCCAGAGCGTGCCCCCAAAAAGCCCCGGGTCTCAAAATCCCCTAAATGCATTATTAGCCCCGAGCGGCAACAGGGAAGGATCTCCCGCCAGCGCGGCCGAGTGACGTACAAAAGTCCCGCCTCCGGGACCCGGCTCCTATGACGGACGTCACACTTGTACAATTTTTTTGTGCAAAAGTTATAGCGTCTAAAAACTCTGGGATATTTAAAAATGTTTTTACTAGTAATGGTGGCGATCAGTGTTTTTTTAGCAGTACCGCGATATTGCGGCGGACAAATCGAACACTAACTGACCCTTTTTGGGAAACAGTGACACAGATATAGGGATCAGTGCTAAAAAAAAATACACTGTCACTGTACTGAAGACACTGGCTGGGAAAGGGTTAACATCAGGGGAGATCAAAGGGTGGAACGTGTTCCTAGCCAGGGTTTGTGTACTGTGGGGGAGGTGCTTTTACTATAGGAAGGTACAGTATAGAGCAGGAACACAAGGTCAATGCCTTCCCCTACTGACCAAACGACGACCTGTCTGTGTACTGAACAATCGGTGGGTGCCGGCGGACATGGAGTCCTCGGTACCCCGCCGATGGACTGTGTTGTGTGTGATCACAGCGGGAGATAGCTGCTGGTGGTACGCAGCCGTGCCACTTGGCCGCCTTATATCTAAGTTATACGGTCGGCAAGTGGTTAAAATCCCTTTTTGCCATTATCTTTTCAATTCATGATTTTCTGGTGGGATGTGGTGCCCTTGATCCCCCGACACCTGGTGCAGCTGTGCATGGTAGCTGATCAACTTCTAACTTCACTTAAAAATTGTCAATAAGACCTAGAAGCTGATTTTTTTGCTGCCCGAGTTGGGCTTTTTAAAACTTACTGTTTTATTGCACCCCAACTTTATTTTTTATTTTTTAAACTAGATTTGTTCTCTAACAGTGTGTATAATGAGCCTGTTCAGCAGAGTTGGTCTATCTCACAGTTTTCCAAGCTATAATTCCCCCACAGCCAGGTGTTGTCACGTCCATAAATATTAGGCAATCATTGCTATCATGCCATTCTCAACCAGAGTTTTGTGGAACCCCTTGGGTTCCTCCAGAGGTTGATGGGGGTTCCTTGAACCTGTGGCTGACTGACATCCCATTTCATGGGGCTTCCATAGTTCCAGGGCCAACGTCACTTCACAGAGCCAGCAGCATGACACCAATGATCCTGTCTAGAAGGGGGATATTCTGACCACCAATGTAAGGAGCATTCTTCCCACTGATCACCAATGTAAGGAACATTCTTCCCACTGATCACCAATGTAAGGAGCATTCTTCCCACTGATCACCAATGTAAGGAACATTCTTCCCACTGATCACCAATGTAAGGAGCATTCTTCCCACTGATCACCAATGTAAGGAACATTCTTCTCACTGATCACCAATGTAAGGAATATTCTTCCCACTGATCACCAATGTAAGGAACATTCTTCCCACTGATCACCAATGTAAGGAACATTCTTCTCACTGATCACCAATGTAAGGAGCATTCTTCCCACTGATCACCAATGTAAGGATCATTTTTCTCACTGACCACCAATGTAAGGGACATTCTTCCCACTGATCACCAATGTAAGGAGCATTCTTCCCACTGATCACCAATGTAAGGAACATTCTTCCCACTGATCACCAATGTAAGGAACATTCTTCTCACTGATCACCAATGTAAGGAACATTCTTCTCACTGATCACCAATGTAAGGAGCATTCTTCCCACTGATCACCAATGTAAGGGACATTCTTCTCACTGATCACCAATGTAAGGAACATTCTTCTCACTGATCACCAATGTAAGGAACATTCTTCCCACTGACCACCAATGTAAGGAACATTCTTCCCACTGACCACCAATGTAAGGGACATTCTTCCCACTGATCACCAATGTAAGGAGCATTCTTCCCACTGATCACCAATGTAAGGAACATTCTTCCCACTGATCACCAATGTAAGGATCATTCTTCCCACTGATCACCAATGTAAGGAGCATTCTTCCCACTGATCACCAATGTAAGGAGCATTCTTCTCACTGATCACCAATGTAAGGAGCATTCTTCCCACTGACCACCAATGTAAGGAACATTCTCCCCACTGATCACCAACGTAAGGAGCATTCTTCCCACTGATCACCAATGTAAGGGACATTCTTCCCACTGATCACCAATGTAAGGAGCATTCTTCCCACTGATCATCAATGTAAGGAGCATTCTTCCCACTGATCACCAATGTAAGGAACATTCTTCTCACTGATCACCAATGTAAGGAGCATTCTTCCCACTGATCACCAATGTAAGGAGCATTCTTCCCACTGACCACCAATGTAAGGGGCATTCTTCCCACTGATCACCAATGTAAGGAGCATTCTTCCCACTGATCACCAATGTAAGGAGCATTCTTCCCACTGATCACCAATGTAAGGAGCATTCTTCCCACTGACCACCAATGTAAGGGGCATTCTTCCCACTGATCACCAATGTAAGGAATATTCTTCTCACTGATCACCAATGTAAGGAACATTCTTCCCACTGATCACCAATGTAAGGAACATTCTTCTCACTGATCACCAATGTAAGGAACATTCTCCCCACTGATCACCAATGTAAGGAGCATTCTTCCCACTGATCACCAATGTAAGGAACATTCTCCCCACTGATCACCAATGTAAGGAGCATTCTTCCCACTGATCACCAATGTAAGGAACATTCTCCCCACTGATCACCAATGTAAGGAGCATTCTTCCCACTGATCACCAATGTAAGGAACATTCTTCCCACTGACCACCAATGTAAGGGACATTCTTCCCACTGATCACCAATGTAAGGAGCATTCTTCCCACTGATCACCAATGTAAGGAACATTCTTCCCACTGACCACCAATGTAAGGAGCATTCTTCCCACTGACCACCAATGTAAGGGACATTCTTCTCACTGATCACCAATGTAAGGAGCATTCTTCCCACTGATCACCAATGTAAGGAACATTCTTCCCACTGACCACCAATATAAAGGAACATTCTTCCTACTAACCACCAATGTAAGGATCATTCTTCCCACTGACCATCAATGTAAGGGGCATTCTTCCCACTGATCACCAATGTAAGGAACATTCTTCCCACTGATCACCAATGTAAGGAACATTCTTCTCACTGATCACCAATGTAAGGAGCATTCTTCCCACTGATCACCAATGTAAGGATCATTTTTCTCACTGACCACCAATGTAAGGGACATTCTTCCCACTGATCACCAATGTAAGGAGCATTCTTCCCACTGATCACCAATGTAAGGAACATTCTTCCCACTGATCACCAATGTAAGGAACATTCTTCTCACTGATCACCAATGTAAGGAACATTCTTCTCACTGATCACCAATGTAAGGAGCATTCTTCCCACTGATCACCAATGTAAGGGACATTCTTCTCACTGATCACCAATGTAAGGAACATTCTTCTCACTGATCACCAATGTAAGGAACATTCTTCCCACTGACCACCAATGTAAGGAACATTCTTCCCACTGACCACCAATGTAAGGGACATTCTTCCCACTGATCACCAATGTAAGGAGCATTCTTCCCACTGATCACCAATGTAAGGAACATTCTTCCCACTGATCACCAATGTAAGGATCATTCTTCCCACTGATCACCAATGTAAGGAGCATTCTTCTCACTGATCACCAATGTAAGGAGCATTCTTCCCACTGACCACCAATGTAAGGAACATTCTCCCCACTGATCACCAACGTAAGGAGCATTCTTCCCACTGATCACCAATGTAAGGGACATTCTTCCCACTGATCACCAATGTAAGGAGCATTCTTCCCACTGATCATCAATGTAAGGAGCATTCTTCCCACTGATCACCAATGTAAGGAACATTCTTCTCACTGATCACCAATGTAAGGAGCATTCTTCCCACTGATCACCAATGTAAGGAGCATTCTTCCCACTGACCACCAATGTAAGGGGCATTCTTCCCACTGATCACCAATGTAAGGAGCATTCTTCCCACTGATCACCAATGTAAGGAGCATTCTTCCCACTGATCACCAATGTAAGGAGCATTCTTCCCACTGACCACCAATGTAAGGGGCATTCTTCCCACTGATCACCAATGTAAGGAATATTCTTCTCACTGATCACCAATGTAAGGAGCATTCTTCCCACTGATCACCAATGTAAGGAGCATTCTTCCCACTGATCACCAATGTAAGGAACATTCTCCCCACTGATCACCAATGTAAGGAGCATTCTTCCCACTGATCACCAATGTAAGGAACATTCTTCCCACTGACCACCAATGTAAGGGACATTCTTCCCACTGATCACCAATGTAAGGAGCATTCTTCCCACTGATCACCAATGTAAGGAACATTCTTCCCACTGACCACCAATGTAAGGAGCATTCTTCCCACTGACCACCAATGTAAGGGACATTCTTCTCACTGATCACCAATGTAAGGAGCATTCTTCCCACTGATCACCAATGTAAGGAACATTCTTCCCACTGACCACCAATATAAAGGAACATTCTTCCTACTAACCACCAATGTAAGGATCATTCTTCCCACTGACCATCAATGTAAGGGGCATTCTTCCCACTGATCACCAATGTAAGGAACATTCTTCCCACTGATCACCAATGTAAGGGACATTCTTCCCACTGATCACCAATGTAAGGAACATTCTTCCCACTGATCACCAATGTAAGGAACATTCTTCCCACTGACCACCAATGTAAGGGGCATTCTTCCCACTGATCACCAATGTAAGGAACATTCTTCCCACTGATCACCAATGTAAGGAGCATTCTTCCCACTGATCACCAATGTAAGGAGCATTCTTCTCACTGATCACCAATGTAAGGAGCATTCTTCCCACTGACCACCAATGTAAGGGACATTCTTCTCACTGATCACCAATGTAAGGACCATTCTTCCCACTGATCACCAATGTAAGGAACATTCTTCCCACTGATCACCAATGTAAGGATCATTCTTCCCACTGATCACCAATGTAAGGAGCATTCTTCTCACTGATCACCAATGTAAGGAGCATTCTTCTCACTGATCACCAATGTAAGGAACATTCTTCCCACTGATCACCAATGTAAGGAATATTCTTCTCACTGATCACCAATGTAAGGAACATTCTTCCCACTGACCACCAATGTAAGGAACATTCTTCCCACTGATCACCAATGTAAGGAACATTCTTCCCACTGACCACCAATGTAAGGAACATTCTTCCCACTGATCACCAATGTAAGGAACATTCTTCTCACTGATCACCAATGTAAGGAGCATTCTTCCCACTGATCACCAATGTAAGGAGCATTCTTCCCACTGATCACCAATGTAAGGAACATTCTCCCCACTGATCACCAACGTAAGGAGCATTCTTCCCACTGATCACCAATGTAAGGAGCATTCTTCCCACTGATCACCAATGTAAGGAACATTCTCCCCACTGATCACCAATGTAAGGAGCATTCTTCCCACTGATCACCAATGTAAGGAACATTCTTCCCACTGACCACCAATGTAAGGGACATTCTTCCCACTGATCACCAATGTAAGGGGCATTCTTCCCACTGATCACCAATGTAAGGAGCATTCTTCCCACTGATCACCAATGTAAGGAGCATTCTTCCCACTGATCACCAATGTAAGGAGCATTCTTCCCACTGATCACCAATGTAAGGAGCATTCTTCCCACTGATCACCAATGTAAGGAGCATTCTTCCCACTGATCACCAATGTAAGGAGTATTCTTCCCACTGATCACCAATGTAAGGGACATTCTTCTCACTGATCACCAATGTAAGGGACATTCTTCCCACTGATCACCAATGTAAGGGACATTCTTCCCACTGATCACCAATGTAAGGGGCATTCTTCCCACTGATCACCAATGTAAGGAGCATTCTTCCCACTGATCACCAATGTAAGGAGCATTCTTCCCACTGATCACCAATGTAAGGAGCATTCTTCCCACTGATCACCAATGTAAGGAGCATTCTTCCCACTGATCACCAATGTAAGGAACATTCTTCTCACTGATCACCAATGTAAGGAGCATTCTTCCCACTGATCACCAATGTAAGGGACATTCTTCTCACTGATCACCAATGTAAGGAGCATTCTTCTCACTGATCACCAATGTAAGGAACATTCTTCCCACTGATCACCAATGTAAGGAACATTCTTCCCACTGATCACCAATGTAAGGAACATTCTTCCCACTGACCACCAATATAAAGGAACATTCTTCCTACTAACCACCAATGTAAGGATCATTCTTCCCACTGACCATCAATGTAAGGGGCATTCTTCCCACTGATCACCAATGTAAGGAACATTCTTCTCACTGATCACCAATGTAAGGGACATTCTTCCCACTGATCACCAATGTAAGGAACATTCTTCCCACTGATCACCAATGTAAGGAACATTCTTCCCACTGACCACCAATGTAAGGGGCATTCTTCCCACTGATCACCAATGTAAGGAACATTCTTCCCACTGATCACCAATGTAAGGAGCATTCTTCCCACTGATCACCAATGTAAGGAGCATTCTTCTCACTGATCACCAATGTAAGGAGCATTCTTCCCACTGACCACCAATGTAAGGAACATTCTTCTCACTGATCACCAATGTAAGGAACATTCTTCCCACTGACCACCAATGTAAGGGACATTCTTCTCACTGATCACCAATGTAAGGGACATTCTTCCCAC
Organism: Rana muscosa; assembly: GCA_029206835.1. NCBI lineage: Eukaryota > Metazoa > Chordata > Amphibia > Anura > Ranidae > Rana > Rana muscosa. Next base: position 333,618,723 of record CM055125.1, on the reverse strand, counting down.
TGATCACCAATGTAAGGAGCATTCTTCCCACTGATCACCAATGTAAGGAGCATTCTTCCCACTGACCACCAATGTAAGGAACATTCTTCTCACTGATCACCAATGTAAGGAACATTCTTCCCACTGACCACCAATGTAAGGGACATTCTTCTCACTGATCACCAATGTAAGGACCATTCTTCCCACTGATCACCAATGTAAGGAACATTCTTCCCACTGATCACCAATGTAAGGAGCATTCTCATCACCAACCTCAATGTAAGGGACATTCTTCCCACTGATCACCAATGTAAGGGACATTCTTCCCACTGATCACCAATGTAAGGAACATTCTTCCCACTGATCACCAATGTAAGGAGCATTCTTCCCACTGATCACCAATGTAAGGAGCATTCTCATCACCAACCTCAATGTAAGGGACATTCTTCCCACTGATCACCAATGTAAGGAACATTCTTCCCACTGACCACCAATGTAAGGGGCATTCTTCCCACTGATCACCAATGTAAGGAACATTCTTCCCACTGATCACCAATGTAAGGAGCATTCTTCTCACTGATCACCAATGTAAGGAGCATTCTTCCCACTGACCACCAATGTAAGGAACATTCTTCTCACTGATCACCAATGTAAGGAACATTCTTCCCACTGACCACCAATGTAAGGGACATTCTTCTCACTGATCACCAATGTAAGGACCATTCTTCCCACTGATCACCAATGTAAGGAACATTCTTCCCACTGATCACCAATGTAAGGAGCATTCTCATCACCAACCTCAATGTAAGGGACATTCTTCCCACTGATCACCAATGTAAGGGACATTCTTCCCACTGATCACCAATGTAAGGAACATTCTTCCCACTGATCACCAATGTAAGGAACATTCTTCCCACTGACCACCAATATAAAGGAACATTCTTCCTACTAACCACCAATGTAAGGAGCATTCTTCCCACTGACCACCAATGTAAGGGGCATTCTTCCCACTGACCACCAATGTAAGGAGCATTCTTCCTACTGACCTCCAATGTAAGGATCATTCTTCCCACTGATCACCAATGTAAGGAACATTCTTCCCACTGATCACCAATGTAAGGGACATTCTTCCCACTGATCACCAATGTAAGGAACATTCTTCCCACTGATCACCAATGTAAGGAACATTCTTCCCACTGATCACCAATGTAAGGAGCATTCTTCCCACTGACCACCAATGTAAGGAGCATTCTTCCCACTGATCACCAATGTAAGGAGCATTCTTCCCACTGATCACCAATGTAAGGAACATTCTCATCACCAACCTCAATGTAAGGGACATTCTTCCCACTGATCACCAATGTAAGGAGCATTCTTCCCACTGATCACCAATGTAAGGGGCATTCTTCCCACTGATCACCAATGTAAGGGACATTCTTCCCACTGATCACCAATGTAAGGGACATTCTTCCCACTGATCACCAATGTAAGGGGCATTCTTCCCACTGATCACCAATGTAAGGAGCATTCTTCCCACTGATCACCAATGTAAGGAGCATTCTTCCCACTGATCACCAATGTAAGGGACATTCTTCCCACTGATCACCAATGTAAGGGGCATTCTTCCCACTGATCACCAATGTAAGGAACATTCTTCCCACTGATCACCAATGTAAGGGACATTCTTCCCACTGATCACCAATGTAAGGAACATTCTTCCCACTGATCACCAATGTAAGGAACATTCTTCCCACTGATCACCAATGTAAGGAACATTCTTCCCACTGATCACCAATGTAAGGAACATTCTTCCCACTGACCACCAATGTAAGGGGCATTCTTCCCACTGATCACCAATGTAAGGAACATTCTTCCCACTGATCACCAATGTAAGGAGCATTCTTCCCACTGATCACCAATGTAAGGAGCATTCTTCTCACTGATCACCAATGTAAGGAGCATTCTTCCCACTGATCACCAATGTAAGGAACATTCTTCCCACTGATCACCAATGTAAGGAGCATTCTCATCACCAACCTCAATGTAAGGGACATTCTTCCCACTGATCACCAATGTAAGGAACATTCTTCCCACTGACCACCAATGTAAGGGGCATTCTTCCCACTGATCACCAATGTAAGGAACATTCTTCCCACTGATCACCAATGTAAGGAGCATTCTTCCCACTGATCACCAATGTAAGGAGCATTCTTCTCACTGATCACCAATGTAAGGAGCATTCTTCCCACTGACCACCAATGTAAGGAACATTCTTCTCACTGATCACCAATGTAAGGAACATTCTTCCCACTGACCACCAATGTAAGGGACATTCTTCTCACTGATCACCAATGTAAGGACCATTCTTCCCACTGATCACCAATGTAAGGAACATTCTTCCCACTGATCACCAATGTAAGGAGCATTCTCATCACCAACCTCAATGTAAGGGACATTCTTCCCACTGATCACCAATGTAAGGGACATTCTTCCCACTGATCACCAATGTAAGGAACATTCTTCCCACTGATCACCAATGTAAGGAACATTCTTCCCACTGACCACCAATATAAAGGAACATTCTTCCTACTAACCACCAATGTAAGGAGCATTCTTCCCACTGACCACCAATGTAAGGGGCATTCTTCCCACTGACCACCAATGTAAGGAGCATTCTTCCTACTGACCTCCAATGTAAGGATCATTCTTCCCACTGATCACCAATGTAAGGAACATTCTTCCCACTGATCACCAATGTAAGGGACATTCTTCCCACTGATCACCAATGTAAGGAACATTCTTCCCACTGATCACCAATGTAAGGAACATTCTTCCCACTGATCACCAATGTAAGGAGCATTCTTCCCACTGATCACCAATGTAAGGAACATTCTCATCACCAACCTCAATGTAAGGGACATTCTTCCCACTGATCACCAATGTAAGGAGCATTCTTCCCACTGATCACCAATGTAAGGGACATTCTTCTCACTGATCACCAATGTAAGGAGCATTCTTCCCACTGATCACCAATGTAAGGAACATTCTTCCCACTGACCACCAATATAAAAGAACATTCTTCCTACTAACCACCAATGTAAGGAGCATTCTTCCCACTGACCACCAATGTAATGGGCATTCTTCCCACTGACCACCAATGTAAGGAGCATTCTTCCTACTGACCTCCAATGTAAGGATCATTCTTCCCACTGATCACCAATGTAAGGAACATTCTTCTCACTGATCACCAATGTAAGGAGCATTCTTCCCACTGATCACCAATGTAAGGAACATTCTTCCCACTGATCACCAATGTAAGGAGCATTCTTCCCACTGACCACCAATGTAAGGAGCATTCTTCCCACTGATCACCAATGTAAGGAGCATTCTTCCCACTGATCACCAATGTAAGGAACATTCTTCTCACTGATCACCAATGTAAGGACCATTCTTCCCACTGATCACCAATGTAAGGAGCATTCTTCCCACTGATCACCAATGTAAGGAACATTCTTCCCACTGATCACCAATGTAAGGAACATTCTTCCCACTGATCACCAATGTAAGGAGCATTCTTCCCACTGACCACCAATGTAAGGAACATTCTTCCCACTGATCACCAATGTAAGGAGCATTCTTCTCACTGATCACCAATGTAAGGAGCATTCTTCCCACTGATCACCAATGTAAGGAATATTCTTCCCACTGATCACCAATGTAAGGAACATTCTTCCCACTGATCACCAATGTAAGGAGCATTCTTCCCACTGATCACCAATGTAGGGAGCATTCTTCCCACTGATCACCAATGTAAGGAATATTCTTCCCACTGATCACCAATGTAAGGAACATTCTTCCCACTGATCACCAATGTAAGGAGCATTCTTCCCACTGACCACCAATGTAAGGAACATTCTTCCCACTGACCACCAATGTAAGGAACATTCTTCCCACTGATCACCAATGTAAGGAACATTCTTCCCACTGATCACCAATGTAAGGAGCATTCTTCCCACTGATCACCAATGTAAGGAACATTCTTCCCACTGATCACCAATGTAAGGAGAATTCTTCCCACTGATCACCAATGTAAGGAATATTCTTCCCACTGATCACCAATGTAAGGGACATTCTTCCCACTGATCACCAATGTAAGGAACATTCTTCCCACTGATCACCAATCTAAGGAACATTCTTCCCACTGATCACCAATGTAAGGAACATTCTTCCCACTGATCACCAATGTAAGGAGCATTCTTCTCACTGACCACCAATGTAAGGAGCATTCTTCTCACTGATCACCAATGTAAGGGACATTCTTCCCACTGATCACCAATGTAAGGAACATTCTTCCCACTGATCACCAATGTAAGGAGAATTCTTCCCACTGATCACCAATGTAAGGAATATTCTTCCCACTGATCACCAATGTAAGGGACATTCTTCCCACTGATCACCAATGTAAGGAGCATTCTTCCCACTGATCACCAATGTAAGGAGCATTCTTCCCACTGATCACCAATGTAAGGAGAATTCTTCCCACTGATCACCAATGTAAGGAATATTCTTCCCACTGATCACCAATGTAAGGAGAATTCTTCCCACTGATCACCAATGTAAGGAATATTCTTCCCACTGATCACCAATGTAAGGGACATTCTTCCCACTGATCACCAATGTAAGGAGCATTCTTCCCACTGATCACCAATGTAAGGAGAATTCTTCCCACTGATCACCAATGTAAGGAACATTCTTCTCACTGATCACCAATGTAAGGGACATTCTTCCCACTGATCACCAATGTAAGGGACATTCTTCCCACTGATCACCAATGTAAGGAGCATTCTTCCCACTGATCACCAATGTAAGGAACATTCTTCCCACTGATCACCAATGTAAGGGACATTCTTCCCACTGATCACCAATGTAAGGGACATTCTTCCCACTGATCACCAATGTAAGGAACATTCTTCTCACTGATCACCAATGTAAGGAGAATTCTTCCCACTGATCACCAATGTAAGGAGCATTCTTCCCACTGATCACCAATGTAAGGAACATTCTTCTCACTGATCACCAATGTAAGGAGCATTCTTCCCACTGATCACCAATGTAAGGAACATTCTTCCCACTGATCACCAATGTAAGGAACATTCTTCTCACTGATCACCAATGTAAGGAGCATTCTTCTCACTGATCACCAATGTAAGGGACATTCTTCCCACTGATCACCAATGTAAGGAGAATTCTTCCCACTGATCACCAATGTAAGGAATATTCTTCCCACTGATCACCAATGTAAGGGACATTCTTCCCACTGATCACCAATGTAAGGAGCATTCTTCTCACTGATCACCAATGTAAGGAGCATTCTTCCCACTGATCACCAATGTAAGGAGAATTCTTCCCACTGATCACCAATGTAAGGGACATTCTTCCCACTGATCACCAATGGAAGGAATATTCTTCTCACTGATCACCAATGTAAGGAACATTCTTCCCACTGATCACCAATGTAAGGAACATTCTTCTCACTGATCACCAATGTAAGGAGCATTCTTCTCACTGATCACCAATGTAAGGGACATTCTTCCCACTGATCACCAATGGAAGGAATATTCTTCTCACTGATCACCAATGTAAGGAACATTCTTCCCACTGATCACCAATGTAAGGAACATTCTTCTCACTGATCACCAATGTAAGGAGCATTCTTCTCACTGATCACCAATGTAAGGGACATTCTTCCCACTGATCACCAATGTAAGGGACATTCTTCCCACTGATCACCAATGTAAGGAGAATTCTTCCCACTGATCACCAATGTAAGGAATATTCTTCCCACTGATCACCAATGTAAGGGACATTCTTCCCACTGATCACCAATGTAAGGGACATTCTTCCCACTGATCACCAATGTAAGGAGAATTCTTCCCACTGATCACCAATGTAAGGAATATTCTTCCCACTGATCACCAATGTAAGGGACATTCTTCCCACTGATCACCAATGTAAGGAACATTCTTCTCACTGATCACCAATGTAAGGAGCATTCTTCCCACTGATCACCAATGTAAGGAATATTCTTCCCACTGATCACCAATGTAAGGAGCATTCTTCCCACTGATCACCAATGTAAGGAGAATTCTTCCCACTTTTCACCAATGTAAGGAATATTCTTCCCACTGATCACCAATGTAAGGGACATTCTTCCCACTGATCACCAATGTAAGGGACATTCTTCCCACTGATCACCAATGTAAGGAACATTCTTCCCACTGATCACCAATGTAAGGGACATTCTTCCCACTGATCACCAATGTAAGGGACATTCTTCCCACTGATCACCAATGTAAGGGACATTCTTCCCACTGATCACCAATGTAAGGAGAATTCTTCCCACTGATCACCAATGTAAGGGACATTCTTCCCACTGATCACCAATGTAAGGAACATTCTTCCCACTGATCACCAATGTAAGGAACATTCTTCCCACTGGCCACCAATGTAAGGGACATTCTTCCCACTGATCACCAATGTAAGGGACATTCTTCCCACTGATCACCAATGTAAGGGGCATTCTTCCCACTGATCACCAATGTAAGGGACATTCTTCCCACTGATCACCAATGTAAGGGGCATTCTTCCCACTGATCACCAATGTAAGGAACATTCTTCCCACTGACCACCAATATAAAGGAACATTCTTCCTACTAACCACCAATGTAAGGAGCATTCTTCCCACTGACCACCAATGTAAGGGGCATTCTTCCCACTGACCACCAATGTAAGGGGCATTCTTCCCACTGATCACCAATGTAAGGAACATTCTTCTCACTGATCACCAATGTAAGGAGCATTCTTCCCACTGATCACCAATGTAAGGAACATTCTTCCCACTGATCACCAATGTAAGGAACATTCTTCTCACTGATCACCAATGTAAGGAGCATTCTTCTCACTGATCACCAATGTAAGGGACATTCTTCCCACTGATCACCAATGTAAGGAGAATTCTTCCCACTGATCACCAATGTAAGGAATATTCTTCCCACTGATCACCAATGTAAGGGACATTCTTCCCACTGATCACCAATGTAAGGAACATTCTTCTCACTGATCACCAATGTAAGGAGCATTCTTCCCACTGATCACCAATGTAAGGAATATTCTTCCCACTGATCACCAATGTAAGGGACATTCTTCCCACTGATCACCAATGTAAGGAACATTCTTCTCACTGATCACCAATGTAAGGAGCATTCTTCCCACTGATCACCAATGTAAGGAATATTCTTCCCACTGATCACCAATGTAAGGGACATTCTTCCCACTGATCACCAATGTAAGGGACATTCTTCCCACTGATCACCAATGTAAGGAGAATTCTTCCCACTGATCACCAATGTAAGGAATATTCTTCCCACTGATCACCAATGTAAGGGACATTCTTCCCACTGATCACCAATGTAAGGAACATTCTTCTCACTGATCACCAATGTAAGGAGCATTCTTCTCACTGATCACCAATGTAAGGGACATTCTTCCCACTGATCACCAATGTAAGGGACATTCTTCCCACTGATCACCAATGTAAGGAGAATTCTTCCCACTGATCACCAATGTAAGGAGCATTCTTCCCACTGATCACCAATGTAAGGAACATTCTTCCCACTGATCACCAATGTAAGGAACATTCTTCCCACTGATCACCAATGTAAGGATCATTCTTCCCACTGATCACCAATGTAAGGAACATTCTTCCCACTGATCACCAATGTAAGGGACATTCTTCCCACTGATCACCAATGTAAGGAACATTCTTCCCACTGATCACCAATGTAAGGAACATTCTTCCCACTGGCCACCAATGTAAGGGACATTCTTCCCACTGATCACCAATGTAAGGGACATTCTTCCCACTGATCACCAATGTAAGGGGCATTCTTCCCACTGATCACCAATGTAAGGGACATTCTTCCCACTGATCACCAATGTAAGGGGCATTCTTCCCACTGATCACCAATGTAAGGAACATTCTTCCCACTGACCACCAATATAAAGGAACATTCTTCCTACTAACCACCAATGTAAGGAGCATTCTTCCCACTGACCACCAATGTAAGGGGCATTCTTCCCACTGACCACCAATGTAAGGGGCATTCTTCCCACTGATCACCAATGTAAGGAACATTCTTCTCACTGATCACCAATGTAAGGAGCATTCTTCCCACTGATCACCAATGTAAGGAACATTCTTCCCACTGATCACCAATGTAAGGAACATTCTTCTCACTGATCACCAATGTAAGGAGCATTCTTCTCACTGATCACCAATGTAAGGGACATTCTTCCCACTGATCACCAATGTAAGGAGAATTCTTCCCACTGATCACCAATGTAAGGAATATTCTTCCCACTGATCACCAATGTAAGGGACATTCTTCCCACTGATCACCAATGTAAGGAACATTCTTCTCACTGATCACCAATGTAAGGAGCATTCTTCCCACTGATCACCAATGTAAGGAATATTCTTCCCACTGATCACCAATGTAAGGGACATTCTTCCCACTGATCACCAATGTAAGGAACATTCTTCTCACTGATCACCAATGTAAGGAGCATTCTTCTCACTGATCACCAATGTAAGGGACATTCTTCCCACTGATCACCAATGTAAGGGACATTCTTCCCACTGATCACCAATGTAAGGAGAATTCTTCCCACTGATCACCAATGTAAGGAATATTCTTCCCACTGATCACCAATGTAAGGGACATTCTTCCCACTGATCACCAATGTAAGGGACATTCTTCCCACTGATCACCAATGTAAGGAGAATTCTTCCCACTGATCACCAATGTAAGGAATATTCTTCCCACTGATCACCAATGTAAGGGACATTCTTCCCACTGATCACCAATGTAAGGAACATTCTTCTCACTGATCACCAATGTAAGGAGCATTCTTCCCACTGATCACCAATGTAAGGAATATTCTTCCCACTGATCACCAATGTAAGGAGCATTCTTCCCACTGATCACCAATGTAAGGAGAATTCTTCCCACTTTTCACCAATGTAAGGAATATTCTTCCCACTGATCACCAATGTAAGGGACATTCTTCCCACTGATCACCAATGTAAGGGACATTCTTCCCACTGATCACCAATGTAAGGAACATTCTTCCCACTGATCACCAATGTAAGGGACATTCTTCCCACTGATCACCAATGTAAGGGGCATTCTTCCCACTGATCACCAATGTAAGGGACATTCTTCCCACTGATCACCAATGTAAGGGGCATTCTTCCCACTGATCACCAATGTAAGGAACATTCTTCCCACTGACCACCAATATAAAGGAACATTCTTCCTACTAACCACCAATGTAAGGAGCATTCTTCCCACTGACCACCAATGTAAGGGGCATTCTTCCCACTGACCACCAATGTAAGGAGCATTCTTCCTACTGACCTCCAATGTAAGGATCATTCTTCCCACTGACCACCAATGTAAGGGGCATTCTTCCCACTGATCACCAATGTAAGGAGCATTCTTCCCACTGACCACCAATGTAAGGGGCATTCTTCCCACTGATCACCAATGTAAGGAGCATTCTTCCCACTGATCACCAATGTAAGGAACATTCTTCCCACTGATCACCAATGTAAGGAGCATTCTTCTCACTGATCACCAATGTAAGGAACATTCTTCCCACTGATCACCGATGTAAGGAGAGTTCTTCCCACTGACCACCAATGTAAGGGGCATTCTTTCCACTGACCACCAATGTAAGGAGCATTCTTCCTACTGACCTCCAATGTAAGGATCATTCTTCCCACTGACCACCAATGTAAGGGGCATTCTTCCCACTGATCACCAATGTAAGGAGCATTCTTCCCACTGACCACCAATGTAAGGGACATTCTTCCCACTGATCACCAATGTAAGGAGCATTCTTCCCACTGATCACCAATGTAAGGGACATTCTTCCCACTGACCACCAATGTAAGGGACATTCTTCTCACTGATCACCAATGTAAGGAACATTCTTCTCACTGATCACCAATGTAAGGAACATTCTTCTCACTGATCACCAATGTAAGGGACATTCTTCCCACTGATCACCAATGTAAGGAGCATTCTTCCCACTGATCACCAATGTAAGGAGCATTCTTCTCACTGACCACCAATGTAAGGAACATTCTTCCCACTGATCACCGATGTAAGGAGAGTTCTTCCCACTGACCACCAATGTAAGGAGCATTCTTCCCACTGACCACCAATGTAAGGAGCATTCTTCCCACTGACCACCAATGTAAGGAGCATTCTTCCCACTGATCACCAATGTAAGGAGCATTCTTCCCACTGATCACCAATGTAAGGAGCATTCTTCTCACTGACCACCAATGTAAGGAACATTCTTCCCACTGATCACCGATGTAAGGAGAGTTCTTCCCACTGACCACCAATGTAAGGAGCATTCTTCCCACTGACCACCAATGTAAGGAGCATTCTTCCCACTGACCACCAATGTAAGGAGCATTCTTCCCACTGACCACCAATGTAAGGAGCATTCTTCCCACTGACCACCAATGTAAAGAGAATTCTTCCCACTGACCACCAATGTAAGGGGCATTTTTCCAATTTAATTTAAAACCAATTCAAGGGTTCCCCAAGGAAATTGTTTCAACGGTTCATCTGGGACAAAAAGGGCGATAATGGCTGATCCATAACATGTACACCGACTCTAATTGAATGTTATTGTGGGTAGGTTGAGCCTGCAAGAAAGAAGAATGCTTGTATCTAAATATAAAAACATGTTTTATTGCATAATCCATCAATCTATGTACAATGTAGATATCTGTGACGGTAACAGTAGAAGATACTGATTCCATTGAGCCACGTCAGGTTATTATTGTAAAATGTTAAGTCCTGAAAGTCTTTAGTATTGCAGTGGAAAGTCCACAGTCCTTAGTCCTTTTCCCAGATTTTAAAGTGTCATGCGTGAACATTTTTTTTTTTTTTTCGGGAGGCTCTTTGTCAGCCCATGTCTGGCATGGAGACACACGATAGCAGAGAAAATTCAAGAAACAGAATCTACTCTAGACATTAAAAAAAAAAGAAGAGACACATAGATGAACATTGTCCATGATACATGTAGCATATTTCAAGCCCTCAGTGAGACTTATGGCAACCGCTAAACCAGCGCTGAACACTAACGGTGTAGACCTACACATCCTTGCCCATTAAATTTGTGGAGGGCGCCAGCAAACCCACCACTAGCACTTAACAGGACAAATACTCAACCCAACCGAACGACAGGTTCCCATTGCAAAAGTGATGAGGTGCATAATCAAGCTCTTCCGTGTTTGTGAAACTCAATGAAGCAACGTCTCTTCACCAGTATCTTGTTCCCCCAAAGGTTACCCATTCTCTGTTTTTCAAACATGGTTCATGGTGTAGCAAATCAAAAAACAGAGACGTTACCTCTGGCCCGGCTTTGTACTCCATTGGTTAGCCTACCCTGTCTTAAAGCGGTCCATGGTCTTTCTTCAGCAACTGCTCTTGGCTCTTTTGCGTTAAAAAAAAAAAGAAGACGAAAAAAGCCCGACGTCAAGAAAGGCAGCTTCCATAGCGGAGGAGCACGCTCTTGATTGGCACTCTTTTCTCGGGAAGCGTCCATGAGGTTTGGCTTCGCTCACCGATGAAGAAAAGGCTTTTGCGAGGAAGCCTTTGCTCTAGCCCTGGTACCGACTCAAGGATGCCAGATTTTTTTTAGGCTAGTCAACGACCCTCCAAGGCCAAGGTGACACTTTAAAGAGGGAGGAGGAAAAAAAATTAAATTTTTTTTTCTCGCTTTATCGTAGAAGACAATTAGGAAAAAGTTCAGTGGCTCTGCCCACTCCACAGACAGAGCCACTTAAACTGCAGATCCTGCTGAGCGTGGTTGGGATGGATGCAGGTACTCTAGGTTTGACACTCCCGTCATTTCGTCAGAAGGTAGCCGAGACTGGAACCTCTTCATTTGTTCTGGACTGGCCAGGTTCTTTAGCAGGCAGTTCTCTCTTTCCAGCTGAGAGTTTTTCTCCACTAGTTCTTTGATCTGCTCCTTTAGAACCTCTACCTCTTCTCGCACTGCGTACATTAGATGGTTCTTGACCAAGTCCTAGGAGAACGAATTAAAGAAGACATTAGTGAACAATGCAATTGTCAAATTTGTACACTAATATGGCCAACTCCAGTGATTCACATAACAGAGATCAGTAACCTTTTAAAAGTCCTACATAGACTAAAACATCCAAAAACTACATTAACATCCTACCAACAAGTGCTACATTGGAGTTACACAACCTAAAGTAAACCTTGCAGTCTGCTACAACTAAGCCCTAAATCATGGGTGCTCAACCTGTGGCCCTCCAGCCTTAGAGGAACTAGAAGTCCCATGAGGCATTGCAAGCCGCTGAAAGTTACATGCATGACTCCCATAGGCAGAGACATGATGGGAGTTGTAGTTCTGCAACAGCTGGAGAGCTTCAGGTTGAGCACCCATGCATGGAAGCCCCCAGCCCTGCATCCTACATTGCAAGGCCTAAACATAAAACTAAAATGATCTGTTCAACTAGGCCAGACATTCTCAACCTTTTCAACATCAAGGAGCCCTTGAAATACCCTTCTGGTCTTAGGGAACCCCTGCTAGAACTGACTATATCTACAAGTCATGATAAATAACTGTGATGGTCAGTGGGAAGAATGCTCCTAACACTTGCAGTCATTGGGAAGAATTCCCCCCTTACAGATAGCTAAAAAGATAAATGGTGTCAATGGGAACTTATCTGAGGGGCTCAGGGTTTTTCAACTAGGGTTCCTCCAGAGGTTGCTAGGGGTTCCTTGAGCAATGATCAACCTCTGGAGGAACCCTAGGGTTTCATGGAAGCTTGGTTTAGAAACTCTGATCTAGGTGAGGGAAAAGAAACCCTTAGCAACCTCTGGAGGGACCGTAGGATGCCATGGAAGCTTGGTTTAGAAACCCTGATCTAGGCGAAAGTAACGCAACCCCTAGCAACCTCTGGAGGAACCCTAGGGTTCCATGGAAGCTTGGTTTAGAAACCCTGATCTAAGCGAAGGTAAATCAACCCCTAGCAACCTCTGGAGGAACCCTAGGGTTCCATGGAAGCTTGGTTTAGAAACCCTGATCTAGCCGAAAGGTAAAGGAACCTCTATCAACCTCTGGAGGAACATTAGGGTTCCCTGGAACCTTGGTTGAGAAACGCTGATCTAGGCAAAGGTAAAGGAACCCCTATCAACCTCTGGAAGAACCCTGATCTATGTGAAGGTGCTCTCATGGGTTCCTGAGAAAGCTGAGGATGCCATTATTTCAGAAGCATTTGTTCCTGCACGGGTGCTGGTTGCTGGGGATTAAATTATGTATCTTTGTTTTCTTAGGACTTGACATTTAGGATCAGGGGGTGGAGGGCTAATATACAGTGCTTAGTTGCTGCAAAGTGCCAAAAATAACCTCCCACCTAGGCAAAGGTGAAGTCACTCAGGGCTCTCATGGGTTCCTGAAAAAGATGAGGATGCCAAATCGCATGAGAGTCTGTTCCTGCGCTGACACTGGGGACCAAGGTATGTTTTTTCTTTTGTTCTAAGGTCTTGAGATTTAAGATCAGATGGTGTAGGGCTTATAGGCTTAGTTGCTGCAAAATGCCCAAAAAAAACCCACCTAGGCAAAGGTGTAGTCACTAAGGGCTCTCATGGGTTCCTGAGAAAGATGAGGAAACCAAATCTCAAGAGAGTTTGCTCCTGCATCGAGACTAGGGACCAAGGTATGTATTTTTGAGATTTAATATCAGGTGGTGGAGGGCTAATATAAGTGGGCTTAGTTGCTGCAAAATGCCAAAATAAAACCCACCTAGGCAAAGGTGGAGTCACTCAGCGCTCTTATGGGCTACTCAAAGCTGAAGATGACAAAACTGATCAAGGTACCAATAGCCACCTCTGAAGGATCCCTAGTTGAGAAACCCTGATTTAGGCAAAGGTGAAGTCACTTAGTGCTTTCATGGGTTCATGAAAAAGCTGAGGATACCAAAACTCGTAAGGAACCCCTAGCAGACCTCTGAAGGATCCCTAGTTGAGAAACCCTGATTTAGGCAAAGATGAAGTCACTTAGTACTTTTATGGGTTCCTGAGAAAGCTGAGGATACCAAAACTCGTAAGGGACTCGTAGCAACCTCTGGAGGAACCCTGGTTAAGAAACCCTAATCTAGGCGAAGGTGAACTCAGTGCTTTCATGGGTTTCTGAGAAAGCTGAGGATACCAAAACTCGTAAGTAACTCCTAGCAACCTCTGGAGGAACCCTGGTTGAGAAACCCTGATCTAGGCGAAGGTGAACTCCGTGCTTTCATGGGTTCATGAGAAAGCTGAGGATGCCAAATCTCAGGAAAGTTTGCTCCTGCACAGATGCGGAGACAAAATTATGTACTTTTGTTTTCTCCGAATTTGAGATTTAGGATCAGGGGGTGGAGGGCTAATATATAGGGCTTAGTTGCTGGAGAATGCAAGGTCTGTTGCAATAGAACACCAATTATAAAATAGATGAATATTACAATAATCAGCTTTAATCATATATTAAAACATCTATAAATTAAACCAATAATCTGATGTCCAGACTGGGGATAAAACTAATAGTTGATATTTAAAAGACTAAATATTCCTAAAGGACCTTTAATATTCTAAGGCTGGAGCATATAAATGTTAAGGGTTGTGTCTCTCTCTTATATGACACTCAACCTGTAATGAGACGTTGCTATTTTCTCATGTACTGCTTTGTTGGATACTAATTTGTATAAATAAAGAATTTGAAAAAAAAAAAAAAAATGTTAAAGGGTTTAAAAAAAAATTGAAAAAAAAAAAGGAACTTTTTAACATAAAAAAAGGACTTATTGTTCAAGGTATAAATAAGTCTGCTCAGTTTCCCTCCCAAGGAATGGGATTTCCCATAGGCCTTCGACCGACGGCCCGCAGTTCACACTGCAGTCGCGTGCTGTCCAATGAGATTTCAGGACCTGGGTGGTAAAAAAACAATCTGCTCAGCAACAAGCTTTGCCACAGGATGCAGCCTTTTGAGAAAAACAAGGAGACCTTTACTGGAAATGTTCCTTAGCTTGCCAGCTTTGCATCTGATATTTGCTTGTGTGCAGATTCTGCACCGATTACAGTACAGTAAATACACGCTGCCTCTGGGTTCAAAACATCATGGGACTTCTCTATAATAAAAAATAAAAAAAAGACACATTTCTGCAATCTGGACACTTGCAGTGCAGGAATACAGTGCAAAATATCATCTTCATGGGAGCCTTATTTAGCAAAAGGTACTTTATTTTTTTTTTAACGTGTCCTCCAAGTGGGCTTTACTGTAATTTAAAAAAAAATATGGTTTGCACTTTGCATATTATTTATTTGCAAACCATAAGGCTTGTCCCTGGCAAATAAAAAATAAGGCAGACGCAGACATATTTAAAAACAGTTGATGCATTGGGCATAAATACTGAGATAATACTCACCATGGCTTGCTCGATTTTGTTATCAATCGCCACCACGCTTGCTCCAGAAGCACTGTAAACATGGAAAAAAAAAAAAAAAGATTATTTTACTAATGCAATTTTAATTTTCAAACATCATAGACATGCAAAAAAAAAAATATATTGACTATCTCACTACTTATATAACAGGATGACTATAGCATTCTTCTGGCAAGAGAATGCAGTGCATATCCCCTGAGGGGGTTTTGAACCTGACAGCACAGACAAAGCAGCAGCCGTCTCGTGCAAACCTCCAAAAAGGAGGAGGAAGCGTCTAGCTGTTCCAGTCCAAACCAGGAAAATCCTGATCTAACCGACCAGCCGTGGGTTTTTTTTTTTTCTTTTTCTTATTTTTTTTTTTTTTTTTTTAGGCATTGTAACGAAGCTTGGGCATATCGGCGTTATCAGTAAACAGGTTACTTGTGATGTATGTAGTAACCTTGCGACGCCGAAAAAAATAAATACTGCGATTTATGCTGCTAATTTTAATGGTGATAACGCAACAATTAAATATTCTAACATCAATACATATAGATCCTCCATATTAATAATAATAAAATAATAATAATGGTAATAATAATATTTAAAAAAAATATATATATATATTAATACATAAAAAAAAAATAATAATAATAATAATATTATTCACTGCATAATTTGTAAAAATTAGTTACATTTTTTTGCAGCGTTTGTTAAATGATTTCGGATTATTGCGAACCACAAGACATACTTGATAAAAAATTAGAAAAAAAATTGACGGCTATATATAAAAATATTACAAAAGGCGACTTTTTTTGTTCCCTGTCCGCAGACAGGTGCCCTATTTCTTGCAGCGACTCTATAAAAGGTAATGATCAGACGCTCAGCCCAATGTACATAAAAAAATAAAAAAAAAGGTATAAAAAATATTTACCTGTTATCCAGTTTAACAGAGACGGTGTCGGCCCCCAGAAGGGAGGAAAAGAACGAGATGGAAAAATTGTGCAGTTCGTAGACTGCCACCTCCATGGGGTATTTACACATTCCTGTACTCATCTTTGCAGGGGGAAAAAAAAAAATATCTCGGCTTCCACAAGCTACAAATGTAATCTCCAGCAGCTGGGGTGTATCTAACTGTACGGTTAGGTAGCGGGTGTTTGAATGAACTACGTTAAGACTTTTCTTTGACTTCTTTTGCTGATGCAACCAAGGCACAGACTGACTGCTATTTCAGAGCTGCCGGTCCTTATATAGCTGTGGTTGGTGACATCATATGGTGTCATCCTCCCATGCAAATAAGCTGCTGTCGTAACTCACCCCCCCCCCCCACCCCCTTTTTTCTTCACTCCAAACCTGAGAGCCAATAAACAACCTCGGTTCACTGCAGCACACTGACATATATTTGCAAAATAAGCCAAGCCGTCTGCGCAGACATTGATTGTTCTATTCTGAACCTGGAACTAAATAAAAAACAGACCTGAACCCACATGTGATGAAGGATGTTGTTTTATGGCAATTATGTAACTTCCACTGATATTCCAAATGCATTTTTTTGCAAGTTTGTACTGAAATAAATCATGCATCGCCCCTAGGCTGGGTTCACACTATACGACACGACTTCCTACTTTGCTCTGCGACATCTGTCCTACATTGGTCCGACATTGGTCCGACATCCATCCGACATTCATGAACAGGATACTACTTTGATCCGACATTGTGCTAGTCTGACTTGTCCTTTGACCAATCAAAACAATCCCAGGGTGAGATAAATTCCTTTTACTGCTGCTGTAATCACATGTCGGATGCCAAAGTCGTATGGTTAGGACAAGGATCCGACTTTGATCCGACTTCAATGATAGTCAATGGGCTGAAGTCGGATCAAAGTCGGACAGAAGTAGTACAGGGAGAATTTTTAATGTCGGACCGACATGTGTCGGACCAGTTAAGACGGCTAATAGGGAAACATTGATTTTCACACGTCATGCGACATGAGCTCCTAATGTCGGAGCGTTTGTCGCCCCAGTGTGAACCAGCACTAAACCAAAAGGAATATATCTCTTGTATTTCACTCCCAAAATTTGCATCCATGTAAAAATTGTTTTAAAACATCCGATAAAAATAGAACTGAAAAAATAATCACATTAGCGTGAAAATGTCAAATGTTTATGTACAGTATGTATATTTGTACTTCATGTGTATGTATGAATGTATATATATATATATATATATATATATATATATATATATATATACACACACAGTATGTATGTATCTCTCTCTCTCTCATATATATATATATATTCTATATATATATATATCTATATAATCTATATATACACACACACACACACACACACACATAGATTTTATATCTATATATAAATCTATATAATCTATATATACACACACATACACACACACATAGATTTTATATCTATATATAAATCTATATAATCTATATATACACACACATACACACACACACATAGATTTTATATCTATATATAAATCTATATAATCTATATATAAATCTATATAATCTATATATACACACACACACACATTATATATACACATTATATATATATATATATATATATATATAATCTATCTATATCTATATATGTGTGTGTGTATGTGGGTGTTTATGCAGGTATGAATGTATACACAGTACATCCGGAAAGTATTCACAGCGCTTCACTTTTTCCACATTTTCTTATGTTACAGCCTTATTCCAGAATGGAATTACCGTATATACTCGAGTATAATGCCGCGTACACACGGCCGTTTTTCTCGTCGAGAAATACGAAATTTTTCCCATTCGACGAGAAAAACGATAGTCTGTGGGCTTTCTGTCGTTTTTTTCGACATGCTTTCCGCGGCAGTGTTTCCCACACAGTCGTTTTTTTCGACCAAAAAAAAAAAAATGACATTTAAAAAACGGCCGTGTGTGGGGGGAACAAGCTGTTCCTCGTTTTTAACGTCGATTTTCTCGACGGTGTTTTCACCGTCGAAAAAAATCGTTCGTTTGTACGCGGCATAAGCCGAGTTTTTCAGCACATTTTTTTGTGCTGAAAATTCCCCTCTCAAGTCTCGTACACACGGCCGAGAATCTCGTTGCAAAAAAAAAAAAAAACGTTGTTTCTTGTCAAGCTTTCCTTGCATACACACGGTCAATCCAAAATCTCGTCTGTCTAAAGCGCGCACTATAAAGGGGAAGTTCTATTCTCAAGGCGCCACCCCCTTGGGCTGCTTTTGCTGATCTCGTGTTACCGCGTGTTAGTAAAAGTTTAGTATGACGATTCGCGATTTTCAGTCTTCGTGCTTTTCAGGTTCGTTACAGCGTGACGAATGTGCCATCTCCATTACGAACGCTAGTTTTACAAGAAGGTGCGCACCCCGTCTCATACTTGATTCTGACCATGCGCAGGTTTTTGAAGACTCGGAAAAGCATACACACGAACGGTTTTCTCGTCCAAATACAGTCTGACGAGAATCACGACGAGAAAACTGAGACTCCCGACGAGAAAAAAGAAAAAGCAGGTCTTCTTTTTTTCTGGTCGAGATTCTGGGCAGTTTTCTGGATGAGAAACCTGAAAGCCTCGTACACACGCGTGGTTTTCTCAGCAAGAAAGCTCTCCCGGCAGAGAAAACCCGTCGTGTGTACAAGGCTTCAGCTTATACTTAAAGCGGAGCTCCGCCGGAAAAAAAAATATTAAAAGCCAGCAGCTACAGCTACAGCAGCTGCTGGCTTTTAATATTTGGACACTTACCTGTCCTGGAGTCCAGCGACGTCCGCAGCAGAGGACGAGCGACCCGCTCGTCGCTCTGCTGCTCCCTCCGCCATCCTCGCTGAGGGAACCAGGAAGTGAAGCCCTGCGGCTTCATGCCCGGTTCCCTACGGCGCATGCGCGAGTCGCGCTGCACCGTTCTGATTGGTGCTCCTGTGTTCTGGGAGCCGAGTGTCTCCCAGAACACCAAGGGAAGTCTGCGGGAAGTGACGTCACTCCCGCAGATTCCCGGAGACAGGACTCCCGGATGTGGGTGAAAATACCTGTCTTAGACAGGTATCTTCACCCCCCTCCCCCCTGAAAGGTGTCAGTTGTGACACCGGAGGGGGGGAGGAATCCGAATAGCAAAAGTTGCTATTTAGGGTGGAGCTCCACTTTAAGTCACCTTTTTGCGCCTGATCTCCCTGAATTTGGTGACCCAGTACCGGCCGGCCAAAGGTCCTCTGTACCCCAATCTTGGCACACATGTATCCCCACTCTTTCTCTACAAGTGTGCAAAGTTTGTTGTCCGGGGGACCTACAGCCGGGGAGCACCGATTTTTCAAATCCGGGCACCCCTTCCATAGACTCCCATGTTAAATGGTCATTTCTCCGGTGATATTGGGGACCCGGTACCAGCCGGTCGTAAGTCCCCTGGACCTGAATCTTGGTACACATGTAGTCCCATTTCTCCTCTACAAGTGTACAAAATTTGTTGTCTAGGGGACCTACAGCCGGGGAGCACTGATTTTTCAAATTCGGGCACCCCTTTCATAGACTCCCATGTTAAACGTCAGTCTAGTAGTGGGCAAAGTGAGGCATGGGCACAGTGAGGCATGCAGATGGGCACCCTAGGCTTATACTCGAGTCAATAAGTTTTCCCAGTTTTTTGTGGTAAAATTAGGTGCCTCGGCTTATATTCAGGTCGGCTTATACTCGAGTATATACAGGTATATTCATTATTTTCCTCAAAATGCTACAAACAATCCCCCATAATGACAACCTGAAGGAAGTTTGTTTAAAATCTTTGCAAATTGATTAAAAATAGAAAACAAATAAAAATTCCATGTACACAAGTATTTACAGCCTTTGCCACGTCAAAATTTAGCTCATGTGCATCCTGTTTCCACGGCTCATCCTTGAGATGTTTCTACAACTTGATTGGAGTCCACCTGTGGTAAATTCAGTTGATTGGACATGATTTGGAGAGGCACACACCTGTCTATAGAAGGTCCCCACAGTTATCAGTGCATGTCAGAGCACAAACCAAGCCATGAATCCAAGGAATTGTCTGCAGACCTCCAAAACCGGATTGTATGGAGGCAGAGATCTGGGGAAGGGCACAGAAACATTTCTGCAGCATTGAAGGTCCCAATGAGCACAGTGGCCTCCATCATCCGTAAATGGAAGAAGTTTGGAACCACCAGGACTCTTCCTAGAGCGGGCCGCCTGGCCAAACTGAGCGATCGGGGGAGAAGGGCCTTAGTCAGGGAGGTGACCAAGAACCCAATGGTGACTCTGACAGAGCCCCAGTGTTTCTCTGTGGAGAGGGGGGAACATTCCAGAAGAACATTCATCTCTGCAGCACTCCACCAATCAGGCCTGTATGGGGGAGTGGCCAGACTGAAGCCACTCCTCAGTAAAAAGGCATATGACAGCCCGCCTGGAGTTTACCAAAAGGCACCCGAAGGACTCTCAGACCATGAGAAATAAATTTTTCTGGTCTGATGAAACAAAGATTGAACTCTTCGGCCTGAATGGCAAGCGTCATGTCTGGAGGAAACCGGGCACCGCTCATCACCTGGCCAATACCATCCCTACTGTGAAGCATGGTGTTGGCAGCATCATGCTGCAGGGATATTTTTCAGAGGCAGGAACTGGGAGACTAGTCAGGATTGAGGGAAAGATGAATGCAGCAATGTACAGAGACATCCATGATAAAAACCTTCTCCAGAGCGTTCTGGACCTCAGACTGGGGCAAAAATTCAACTTCCAACAGGACAACGACCCTAAGCACACAGCCAAGATAACAAAGGAGTGGCTACGGGACAACTCTGAATGTCCTTGAGAGGCCCAGTCAGAGCCCAGACTTGAACCCGATTGAACATCTCTGGGGAGATCTGAAAATGTCTGTGCACCGACGCTCCCCATCCAACCTGATGGAACTTGAGAGGTCCTGCAAAGAAGAATGGGAGAAACTGCCCAAAAATAGGTGTGCTGAGCTTGTAGCATCATACTCACAAAGACTGGATGCTGTAATTGGTGCCAAAGGTGCTTCACCAAAGTATTGAGCAAAGGCTTACTTATGTACATGAGAATTTTATTCGTTTTTTGATTTTTATTACATTTTCAAAGATCTCAAACAAATTTTTCACGTTGTCATTATGGGGAATTGTTTGTAGAATTTTAAAGGAAAATAATGAATTTAACCCATTTTAATCCAGGCTGTAACATAACAAAATGTGGAAAAGGTTGAAGCCCTGTTAAATATTTTCCTTATGCACTGTATATGTATAATATATATATATATATATATATATATATATATATATACACACACACACACATATACACACACATACACACACACACACACACATTCATACCCATACATACATATATGCATACATACATTCATATACACACATACAGTTAAACATTCATATCTACATACATACACACCAATACATATAACTGTATGTTTGTGTATGTATGTATGTATGTTCGTATTTAAGTATGAGTGTGTATGTATGAATATATGTATGTATAGTAGAAGAGGAGATGGGCTGGATGTTTTTGCATAGGCTGTGTGACGCTGGATTGGGGAAGAAGGTAAGTGTACAGAACGCAGTGGTGACTTAGGCTGGCCATAGATGGTTAAAATGCCTCCTTCCATCCACACAAGCGAGGTGGGTAGAGGAATCCACCCTGCTGGGATACTGTATTCTGAAAAGGAGAAACGAATTTTCCAACAAGCCTGCTGCTGTCCTTCCTCTCCCGGCCATGTAACCTGCCACATAAACAGTGTGAAGAGGAAGGGGGAGGTTTCAGTTTTACTTCCCATGGGGCACGTGACAGCAGCTCTGAGCAGTAGGGTAGGGGTGGAATGGGGGGAAGCACCCCCTGTTCACATACTGTACCCTGCAAATGCCCCCCACAGCCCCTTGCAAAGCAGTGCTCCTCTACTTCTTTTACAATGTAGTGCTCCTTACAGTACTACAAGAGCAGTAGCTCCAGAGCTTAGTAAATGAGCAGAAGCTCTGCTGACATCATCCAATCATATGCAAGCAAAGATTTTTTTTATTTTCTTTGCATGTGATTGGGCAGTCTTTGCAAAGTGAAGCTTTACCTCATTTACTAAGCTCTGGAGCAAAGTGCACAATATATTTGCACTTAGTAAATCAACCCCATAGATCACAGCTTGACCCCATGCTCCACTCCTTCCTCACTGGCTCCTATTCTGGGGTCCCCTGATGGCGCTTCCACCCCCACCGAGTGCCCACCATAGCAAGATGCTTGCTATGGTGGACCCTCAAGCAGGCACCTTTGTGTGTGGACAGAACCAGCTCGGGAGCGAGCCCACACCAGCACCCCACAGCTTGCTATGGTGGACCCTCAAGCGGGCACCTTTGTGTGTGGACAGAACCAGCTCGGGAACGAGCCCACACCAGCACCCCACAGCTTGCTATGGTGGACCCTCAAGCGGGCACCTTTGTGTGTGGACAGAACCAGCTCGGGAACGAGCCCACACCAGCACCCCACAGCTTGCTATGGTGGACCCTCAAGCGGACACCTTTGTGTGTGGACAGAACCAGCTCGGGAGCGAGCCCACACCAGCACCCCACAGCTTGCTATGGTGGACCCTCAAGCGGGCACCTTTGTGTGTGGACAGAACCAGCTCGGGAACAAGCCCACACCAGCACCCCACAGCTTGCTATGGTGGACCCTCAAGCGGGCACCTTTGTGTGTGGACAGAACCAGCTTGGGAGCGAGCCCACACCAGCACCCCACAGCTTGCTATGGTGGACCCTCAAGCGGGCACCTTTGTGTGTGGACAGAACCAGCTCGGGAGCGAGCCCACACCAGCACCCCACAGCTTGCTATGGTGGACCCTCAAGCGGGCACCTTTGTGTGTGGACAGAACCAGCTCGGGAGCGAGCCCACACCAGCGCCCCACAGCTTGCTATGGTGGACCCTCAAGCGGGCACCTTTGTGTGTGGACAGAACCAGCTCGGGAGCGAGCCCACACCAGCGCCCCACAGCTTGCTATGGTGGACCCTCAAGCGGGCACCTTTGTGTGTGGACAGAACCAGCTCGGGAACGAGCCCGCACCAGCGCCCCGCAGCTTGCTATGGTGGGCACTCAAGCGGGCACCTTTGTGTGTGGACAGAACCAGCTTGGGAGCGAGCCTGCACCAGCGCCCCGCAGCTTGCTATGGTGGGCACTCAAGCGGGCACCTTTGTGTGTGGACAGAACCAGCTTGGGAGCGAGCCTGCACCAGCGCCCCGCAGCTTGTTATGGTGGGCACTCAAGCGGGCACCTTTGTGTGTGGACAGAACCAGCTTGGGAGCGAGCCTGCACCAGCGCCCCGCAGCTTGCTATGGTGGGCACTCAAGCGGGCACCTTTGTGTGTGGACAGAACCGGCTGGGGAGCGAGCTTGCACCAGCGCCCCGCAGCTTGCTATGGTGGGCACTCAAGCGGGCACCTTTGTGTGTGGACAGAACCGGCTGGGGAGCGAGCCTGCACCAGCGCCCCACAGCTTGCTATGGTGGGCACTCAGGGTAGAAGGGGGGGCAGGAGCACCAGCTGTGGACCCCAGAAGAGGAGGGGCGGTGGGCTGTTCTGTGCAAAACCAGTACACAGAGCAGGTAAGTATAACATGTTTG
Organism: Rana muscosa; assembly: GCA_029206835.1. Lineage (NCBI taxonomy): Eukaryota > Metazoa > Chordata > Amphibia > Anura > Ranidae > Rana > Rana muscosa. The sequence continues at coordinate 333,594,519 of CM055125.1, read as the reverse complement.
TTGTTAAAAAAAAAAAATGAAGGGTTTACAGTCACTGAACTATGACCGCTGGGGTCTGCTTCATGAATACATGTTGCTGGGGGGGGGGGGGGGGCATTACAAATGGGGGCACTGTGATTGCTACTTAGGCCCCTAGTAGCAGGGAAATAAAAAGCTTTTAGCACGTCTGTGCAACAAACACATTACGACCTTATCGAACTGATATGAATAGGTTTACATACTGCAGGAACATTATGCAAATCTATTTTTAGAATGATGTAAGCATTGATGATATATATATATATATATATATGATGATGTCGCAAATATTTTAGTAACGGCGTCCACACATGAGCTCCCTGAGTGACATATGGCTCTTGTAGAAATGCTGATCCTGCATTACACCCAGACTGTATACACACATTGTGAGAGGGAAGTCCTTCTCAGCCGCTTCAGCATTCCTAGATGTCCATCTACACCTCTGAATCCCTGGCTCCCCCTGCTGGTCTCTCCGCTCCTCTACAAAAAAAACAAAAACACCAAAGTCGTGTTTACACTCGTTCAGAAGACAGGACACTGTGTTCTCCTTTGATAGGATATAGCGAAAACAATACCGAAGGCAAAGTGTTTTGTGGCTTCTTAGGCAAACCAGTTTACATTGTGTTTGTGCGCCAGAGCTGTTTGCAAGGTGCGGTTTTCCCTAATGTGACCTCATTTCGGAGAATGACTCAATATTATCCAAGGATTAGGTAAACTTTGTGATGGCAAGCACTTTCTCATTTATTATTAACTGCGAGTGAAAAAAAAATTTCCATAGAGATATTTGGGCTGCACAGCAGCAGGTGCAGAGAGGAATAGAGGGAACAGCACGTCCTCTTCTCCTCTACAAGGTCTTCTGCTCCTGGGGCTGAGAAGTGCAAATATGGGTTATATATACAGACTTACTACGTGACAATAGGAAGTTCCCCAACTTCTGAGGATTATCTGAACCTTCTCAGACCTTTAAATTGTTTTTCTGATGCTCTGGATTTTTTTTATTAACAAGTTCCTCAAAACACAGGACGTTGCCGGTTGGGTCACTATTCAGGGCCTGTAACTGCAGATATCCTGCCCCGACCCCCCCCCCCCCCCCATTGCAACATTTTGATGGAGCTCCCCTGGCGACCTCCCTACTGCCATTGGTGGCGATTTACTAAAACTGGAGAGTGCAAAATGTGGTGCAGCTCTGCTTGGTAGCCAATCAGCTTATAACTTCAGCTTGTTCAATTAAAAGGGGCAGCAAACCCTTGTTTTTTTTTATTATATAAAAATAACAAACATGTTATACTTTGTGGAGCCGTGGGAATTTTTTTTTTTGGGGGGGGGGGGGGGCAGCAAACAGTATGCCACCGACACTCCCTCGGTCGGTAGCACTTACCTCATCGATTTCACCGGCGGCTACCCCTGCTCAGCGGCGGTGTCCCGTTCTCCTGCCCTCCACAGGTCATCAGGGTGGCGGCGGTTTCCGTTTCCTCCCTCCTCCTCGGTAACCTAACGGGAGTTTTCTCTTTTCGGCCAATCGGAAAACGGGTCTCTGATTGGTCGAATGGAGGATCAGCGTTTCAACAGCGAATATTGATTTGCTGTTGTAACACCTGGGTGGGCTCTGGGCGCATTGCTCTGCGCCTCGAGCCCAGCCCATTTTGAAGCCTATTAGAGCCTATGGCTCTAATCAGGTGCTTAAAAAAAAACACCCCCGCCGCTGTAATTCAGGCGCCCGGCAACCTGAAAGGGGCCGGACGCATAAATAGGGGGTAGCCACGGCGGCCGTGGATAGATTATACATATAGGGGGTGGCATGGATAGAAGGGGCGGTGCCCGGGCGCCCCTAATGAATGGGCCGCCACTGGTTATACTTATATGCTCTGTGCAATAGTTTTTGCACAGAGCAGCTCCGATCCTCTTCTTCTGGAGGTGCACCGCTGGCGCTTCAGGCCCCTCCTCCTCTTCATTGGGTGCCCCTATGGAAAGCCACTTTTCCCTGGGTGCACCTGTGCGGGCTCGCTCCTGAGTCCTGCTGCCGCGTCCATTGACACCGACAACGGGACTGGTCCCCATCCCCGTGTTACTGGTTTTGATTGACAGCAGCAGGAGCCAATGGCGGCCGCTCCATTAGGGGCCCAGGGGCGCCACCCCCCTAATCCATGCACCCGGCCTCTAATCTACAAAATCTGGATAGACCCTCTACACACTGCCATACACCCTTCCCAGCAAACTATGCAATGATCTAGACGCAGTGCAGCCGGACGCATGGAGCCCGAGGCGCCAAACGGCTTCCAAAAGGGTGGGCTCGGGGCGCAGAGCACTGTGCCCTGAGCCCACCCAGTTGTGTGACAATAGCAAATTAATATTTGTTTGCCGCCCTCCCCCAAAAAGAAAAATGGAGCACCAGCCGCCACTGGTCTAGGGGGAGCTGCAGCACAGAAGGTTTTACACCTTAATGCATATAATGCAAACCTTGAGGCTTTACAAACACTGACAGCTTTGACCAAAAGAAAAAATGGAAGCTGCTTTCTATGCAGATTTTGCACTCTCCAGTTTTAGTAAATCAACCCCATATTATCTAAGGGTGCATTCACACCTGCGAATGCAACCGCATTACATGCAAGAATTACATTCCCAGTGATTAGCTGCTAGAGGAAGCCCTATTGAAAGAGGCTCCCGGCTCCCACAGCTATTCCTGGCCATCCGCATTTATTAGCTCATGCAACCCCGCTGGGGTTCTTGCAATTAATCGGGCATTCACTGGAGTTGTATAGAAAGGGCACCGGCCTGGTGCATTAACTTTATACACCTTTTATTAAAAGGAAAATAGGTGATAATACTCAGTAACCCAGTGGTCATCAACCCTGTCCTTAGGGCCCACTAAAAGACCAAGTTTTATGTATTACCTTGGGGAGATGCAGACTAGAATACTGCAATCACTGAGCAGAAAATTATATCACCTGTGATGTATTTAAGTTATCTTGCAAACCTGGCCTGTTAGTGGGCCCTGAGGACAGGGTTGATGACCACTGCAGTAACCAATAATAAAAGGACATGTACATCACAAGTATCCACATGGAGAAATGCTATACATGCTTCTTGTATGCTAGGAAGATGCCACACAGGTCTGCAAATGCTGACGCGCTTCGAGGGGGGTCCGCTCTTCATCAAGAGGTGCTGCATACTGCATGGCTTTACATATCTGCTCACTGGTTTCAACTATTACCCCCACCCTACCTAAACAGGTAGGTGTGAATGCAGGTGAAACAAAGAGAAGTGGCGGCACATCCGGAAGTAAAATCAAAGAAATGTATTGGATACCCATAAAATCAAAGGAACATGACATACATGAGATCCAAAGGTGCTCAGTAGACGCGTTTCACATGAATGTGCTTACTTCAAGGGTGTGAATGCACCCTAAATCAAGAACAGGTGACAGGAGAGCAGTCGGTAAAGTCAGTACATTACTGACTATGAGCAGGTGCACAACGTCTGCGTTCGGGGCCATGTATCGGCACACCTGTGTAAAAAAGGCCTTACAAAATGTTTTAGTTTTTAGTAATTCTGGGAATTAATTGTACAGCCTGAGGAGGACTGCATTTGGAATACAGGGTTCATTTCAGTGCTGGCTGGGATAACCAGAAGCTCAGAGGACAAAGGAAGATAAACAAATTCTTCATTCTGCAAAGGGGATCTGTGACTGGTGACAACGGTTCTGAAATCTCCTCTACATCTGAAGTCAGTTCTTCTTGATTGGAAGTGTCAGAGGTCATACAGGGTCAGTACCAACAGCAATCACACAGTACTGGGCATGTGTTGTTATCAGCACAAGCACACAGATTTTTGTTGTTTAAATGACCTCATCTGCCCCCACCCCCCCCCCCATGGGGGCCCCCTTCCACCTTCAGACCCAACAGCAGCCATGTTGCACATCCTCTTATCTTTGTATGTACTTTCTGTGGACATTTGCTTGATATAACAGCAGCTGAACATTTCACTGTGGTCTCTAAAGCGAAGTAGGTCAGAAGTTGGTTTGTTGTGTGTTGGGTTGGCTTGCTTGCAGTCCATCTCAGGAGCATACAGGAAAGGGTGACAACGCTGCAGCTGGATACATTAAGCGTTGTCATCCTAGAATAAAGGATATGCCTGTGGATGTGCCTTACCGGTGGGATAAATAGGTATAGTTTAAAGTGTATGTTAAACTTTAGGGCCAGTTCACACCACATGCAGTCCAGTGCGTTTTTTTTTCTGCATCAAAAACGCATGGAAAGTAGGTTATATGGTTTTCAATGGCATAATTCACAACAGTGCTTGCAGTTCCAATGGGTTCCAGTTCTAGAAAAAAAAAAAGTAGAACAAGCTGCATTTACAGAAAAAAACACACGGGAACGCACAGGAATGCACCTAAACGCACTGGAACACACATGTCCTTATTTAAGGTTAAGAAAAAAAGAGGGGGGAAAATGCACTGGACTGCAAGAAAAAACACCAAAAATGCACTGGAACGCGTCAAAAATGTGCATGCAAAAAAGCACCTGGAACGCATCCGGACTGCATTTCTATGGTGTGAACTGGCCCTAAAATTGATCTTGACCACTTCAGGACCGCCGCACGACTATATACGTCAGCACTTTGAAGAGGGATACCTCTGTTATGGGAGGAGCTAGCTGCCATAACCCAGATATCCTCGTCTTCAGGCGGCGGTCCAGTTTACGATAAATGTGGTCTCTCTGCGGCGGATTCACCACGAGATCACCGTTATCGGCGGCGGAAGAGGGGCCCCCCCTCCCGTCGCTCTCCTGCGCCGCTTACCGGAGCCATCGGTAGCAGCGGAGGCGATCGGGTCTGTTCCCTTGCTGGGTATGGAGATATGAGTGAGGGGAAGATGGCCCACCACCCGTCTCCATATCATAGCAGAGCGGAAGCGAGGTCAAAACGTCACTTCCGCCCATAGCTCTTAAAGGGGCCATTTTTTTTTCTTCATTTTTTCAAATGACAACATTTTATTTCTTTTTTATTGCATTTTAGTGTAAATGTGAGGTCTTTTTGACCCCAGATCTCATATATAAGAGGACCTGTCATGCTTTTTTCTATTACAAGGGGTGTTTACATTACAACAGCTGGAGGGCTGTAGTTTGAAGGGCCGTAGTTTGGAGATCCCTGCCCCTAGACTAATATCACTAGTGGTATTAGCAGGTTTGGTCTGCGGGATGTGGTTTGTAAATACTGGAACTATTAGACCCCTTTCACACTGGGGCGGGCAGGAGCAGTGGCGGTATAGCAGCTCGATTTTCAGCGCTGCTACACTGTCGTTCTTACCGCGGTATGCGGTTGCTAGGGGGGTTAATTTAACCCCCGCTAGTGGCCGAAAAAGGGTTAATACCGCCCGCAAACCGCGGCTATTGCCGCGGTTTGCGGGCGGTATTACCGCGCTGTCCCATTGATTTCAATGGGAGACCGCGGTAAAGGAGCGGTGAACACACCGCTCCTTTACCGCTGTAAAGAAGCGGCTAGCAGGACTTTTGGAGCGGTCCTGCTAGCGCACCGCTTCAGTGTGAAAGCCTTCGGGCTTTCACATTGAAGACACAGGGCAGGATTTTTTCATGCGGTATAACAGCACTATTATTAGCGCTAAACCGCATGAAAAACGCACCAGTGTGAAAGGGGCCTTAGGGACTCTGTTATTGATAAATAAAGTGAATCTTGGCGATCAAAAGCTCTGATGCTACAAAACACATTGAGGGGTCCATTTCTTGTTTTTGCCAAATATTTTGCTGATAAATCCTAATGTTGATGATGTAAATATAAACAGGAAACTGAGCTCCACAATGAAAATCATGAAAATCTGCGTTGTCTTCATCTGCCCTCTGCTGGCAGAAACTGGAAAAATATTTGCAATTGCTTAGAAGGGTCAAAGGGTATAACAAAGAATTAAATGTACCGGTAAATTGCTTTTAGTATTTCAAATCAGGTCTTGACAAATTTACTTAGAATCTAGGAGCCAGCTAAAAAAAGTTAGGAGCCATTTTTTTTAAATTAGCTGCCCAGCGCCCAGAACTGCATGTCCGGGGCATCGGGCAATAAGAATTGCTCACGCCTGGTGCCAAGCAAAATAAGACCAAAAACAAAATTGTTATAAGATTTTGCAAATAAGTAATTTTTCTCCTTTATTGAGGGGTACTGATAGGCTGCATTAATGTGCACTGATGAGGCGGCAGCGATGGGCATTGATGAGGTGGTACTAATAGTGATGGGCACTGATGAGGAGGCAGGAGACAGACTACCCTTTTGTTCCTCCCTAATCTCTGGACAGGCGACCCCCTGCAGGCCTAAAGCTGTGTAAGGGGCCCTAAAATTTCTGATGGCTGCCCTGCCCACCCTACTGATCTTTGAATATGTTCTCCCGTCCTCTGCTCACCGCCCAGTCTATGATATGAGAATGTGTCTGGGCCGAGGTGTTGACAATACAGGTGAACACTCTGGATATGATATGTGCACGCCGTACTCTGACACTCTGGATCTGCTTGCGGTGAAATGTGTGCCAAACAATTAATCACGGAGTGTTTTAGAAAAAAGATCACACAATAACATGCAATTAAAGCCGCTTCTGACTCAAGTCAATGGAATGTTAATCTCACCAGGCTAAAGAAGATGTGAAATGATCCAATTTTGCGGAGTTGTTTGATTACATGACCAAATACAGCGTCTGTGACAGCACACTTCTTTTTTATTTTTTTAAGCATGTGCTCCATGTACAGCAACATATTAAAACCAACTGGAATCGGCAAAACCAAAGTGCCGACGTTGAGGGGACGGGTCTGCAAAACTATTTTGCTCTGAAGCAAGTGGCAAGACTTTACCATCATATTGTCCATCAGCGTGGCCCAGTTATGGACGAGATGTGAAAGGAAGGCCACAAGTTGTTTTTTTAAGTATAATTGTTCTTCAAAACCCCATTCAAACTTTCAGTTCAGCTAAATGCATTGCAGGCCCATCAAGACAAGGGTGTGCAAAGTCTGAAGCCCTGTACACACGCTCGGTTTTCACGGCTTGTAAAAAGTCCGCCGTGAAAACCTAGGGGAAAGCCGAGAACCCGGCAGGAAAACTGCCATGGAGCTTTGGCCTGGGAATCCCGGCCGTGTAGTATGCTCCATGGGCACTGCCTCACATTGTTTCCCATAGAGTATTAGTAAATCCGGCGGAAAAAAAAAACGCGGGGAATCCCGACGGTAAAATAGAGAGCAGATTCTCTATTTTCCCCGCTGAGATTCCCAGCAGTTTTCCCGGCGAGGGAGCATACACACGGCCGGTTTTCACGCCAAAAAGCTCTCCCAGCTGTTTTCTTGCCGGGATAAACCGGCCGTGTGTACAGGGCTTTACTGTTCATTTTCTTTAGAAAGCAGCCACAGCCTGAGTGGAAAAGCCTGTCCATGCTGCAGAGAAGATATAAATAGGAGAACTTGTCCATTGCATTCCTTATCACTGTCAATCAAAGGAATGGGGGAACCAAAACTGTTGCCTTTGCCGGGGCCACTTTCAGTTGAACCCCTTTACCGCACACACATATGCGGCCGCTCGGCGGGTGGGCCCTAATGCTGCATATATGTGGCCCCTGTAAAACTACTTACCATGTGCGGTGGCCAGCGCGTACCAGAAAGCTCCCGATGCATACTAGCGGGGTGCGACCCCCCGAAACACTTCTGCTTGCCAACGCATTGGTGCATCAATAAATTATCCCCATAATTATCCTTTCCCAATGATACAAGATAGCTGCAAAAAAGGTTTCAGGGGATGCGCCACCTTCTTCAGAGGAAGGGGGTGAGACCTCTAAAACACTTCTGCTTGCCAACGCATTGGTGCATCAAAAAATTATCCCAGAAATTTGGAAGAGAAGAAATTATCCCCCAAAAAAAGATCCTTTACGATTGATACAAGGTATCTGCAGAAAAGGTTTCAGGGGATGCGCCCCCTTCTTCAGAGAAAGGGGGTGCAACCCAAAAAATACTTCAGCTTGCCAACGCATTGGCGCATCAATAAATTATCCCAAAAATTGGGAAGAGAAAAAATTATCCCAAAAAAGATACCTACAAGGTATCTGCAGAAAAGGTATCAGATGGCTCTTCTCTGCCAGTGATCCTCCTTTATATGAGGACTTTAGTCTTCTACATTGATAACAGCATATCGGGAACAGGCAGAACTTGCACTTTAAGAAGTTCATTGTCAGCAGTAAACAATTAGAGGTCAACGCAGTGCGAGGAGAAAACATCTCATCTGTCAGCGAGTGTTCCCAGTCTGTAAAAACGTATAAATAGAGAGCCGGTCGCAAATAGAAGCAGCAGGATAGTCGTCTTGGCTTTTTGTACAAGTTCAGTATACTAGAGATGAAAACATCGCACAATATACTGTACACAGAGGAGGATCCCTTCATTTTATTATATTATATAACACTGGATGTTTGCCAGGGACTCCCACCGCCTTTCACTAGGACTAAAAAACCACCATAAAAAAAAAAAACCGACACCTTTGTAGCCAGCACACACTTTATATACATATTATTTCTAGAAGACTTTTTATATTTTAATTCATAATTTATACTAATTGTACCGTATTTGCCGGCGTATAAGACGACCCCCTAATTTTCCAGCTAAAATTTTGGTTTTGGGATATACTCGCCGTATAAGATGACCTCGACTAGCCATGCCTCACCTCACCGTGCCATTGCATGCCTCACTGTACTGTGCCATTGCATACCTCACTGTACTGTGCCATTGCATACCTCACTGTACTGTGCCATTGCATACCTCACTGTACTGTGCCATTGCATACCTCACTGTGCCATTGCATGCCTCACTGTACTGTGCCATTGCATGCCTCACTGTACTGTGCCATTGCATGCCTCACTGTACTGTGCCATTGCATACCTCACTGTGCCATTGCATGCCTCACTGTACTGTGCCATTGCATGCCTCACTGTACTGTGCCATTGCATACCTCACTGTACTGTGCCATTGCATACCTCACTGTGCCATTGCATGCCTCACTGTACTGTGCCATTGCATGCCTCACTGTACTGTGCCATTGCATGCCTCACTGTACTGTGCCATTGCATACCTCACTGTACTGTGCCATTGCATACCTCACTGTACTGTGCCATTGCATACCTCACTGTACTGTGCCATTGCATACCTCACTGTACTGTGCCATTGCATACCTCACTGTACTGTGCCATTGCATGCCTCACTGTACTGTGCCATTGCATGCCTCACTGTACTGTGCCATTGCATGCCTCACTGTACTGTGCCATTGCATACCTCACTGTACTGTGCCATTGCATACCTCACTGTGCCATTGCATGCCTCACTGTACTGTGCCATTGCATGCCTCACTGTACTGTGCCATTGCATGCCTCACTGTACTGTGCCATTGCATACCTCACTGTACTGTGCCATTGCATACCTCACTGTACTGTGCCATTGCATGCCTCACTGTGCCATTGCATACCTCACTGTACTGTGCCATTGCATACCTCACTGTACTGTGCCATTGCATACCTCACTGTGCCATTGCATGCCTCACTGTGCCATTGCATGCCTCACTGTGCCATTGCATGCCTCACTGTACTGTGCCATTGCATGCCTCACTGTGCCATTGCATGCCTCACTGTGCCATTGCATGCCTCACTGTACTGTGCCATTGCATACCTCACTGTACTGTGCCATTGCATACCTCACTGTGCCATTGCATGCCTCACTGTACTGTGCCATTGCATACCTCACTGTGCCATTGCATGCCTCACTGTACTGTGCCATTGCATGCCTCACTGTACTGTGCCATTGCATGCCTCACTGTACTGTGCCATTGCATGCCTCACTGTACTGTGCCATTGCATACCTCACTGTACTGTGCCATTACATACCTCACTGTACTGTGCCATTGCATGCCTCACTGTGCCATTGCATACCTCACTGTACTGTGCCATTGCATACCTCACTGTACTGTGCCATTGCATACCTCACTGTACTGTGCCATTGCATACCTCACTGTACTGTGCCATTGCATACCTCACTGTGCCATTGCATGCCTCACTGTGCCATTGCATGCCTCACTGTACTGTGCCATTGCATACCTCACTGTACTGTGCCATTGCATACCTCACTGTACTGTGCCATTGCATACCTCACTGTACTGTGCCATTGCATGCCTCACTGTGCCATTGCATGCCTCACTGTGCCATTGCATGCCTCACTGTACTGTGCCATTGCATGCCTCACTGTGCCATTGCATGCCTCACTGTGCCATTGCATGCCTCACTGTGCCATTGCATACCTCACTGCACCATTGCATACCTCACTGTACTGTGCCATTGCATACCTCACTGTACTGTGCCATTGCATACCTCACTGTACTGTGCCATTGCATACCTCACTGTACTGTGCCATTGCATGCCTCACTGTGCCATTGCATGCCTCACTGTACTGTGCCATTGCATGCCTCACTGTGCCATTGCATGCCTCACTGTGCCATTGCATACCTCACTGCACCATTGCATACCTCACTGTACTGTGCCATTGCATGCCTCACTGTACTGTGCCATTGCATGCCTCACTGTACTGTGCCATTGCATGCCTCACTGTACTGTGCCATTGCATGCCTCACTGTGCCATTGCATACCTCACTGTGCCATTGCATACCTCACTGTACTGTGCCATTGCATACCTCACTGTACTGTGCCATTGCATACCTCACTGTGCCATTGCATGCCTCACTGTACTGTGCCATTGCATGCCTCACTGTGCCATTGCATACCTCACTGTGCCATTGCATACCTCACTGTGCCATTGCATACCTCGACGATCACATACCTTATTCCTGACATGTGGAATCTCAGTCAGACCGCGGCCATCCATTTTTCAAAAGCTGCGCCTCCTCCTCGTGCTGTTCTGTGATAGGCGGAACACTCAGCTTCCCAGCAGACTCTGTGTTCAGTGTTCCGCCTATCACAGATGCCCTCTCATCTGAGGCCGAGGACGAGAGGGCATCCGTGATAGGCGGAACACTGAACAGAGGCGAGGAGGAGGCGCGGCTTTTGAAAAATGGACGGCCGCGGTCTGACTGAGATTCTACATGTCAGGTACCGGAGTATAAGACGACCATTGACTTCAATGCAAAACCACGTCCCATTGACTTCAATGCAAAACCACGTCCCATTGATTCTATGAGCTGCAGCACATTGCACTGAGCTGCAATAAAATAATGCATGCACCCTTTTATTGCAACACAAACCGAGGCTGCATGGTGGTGCAGAAAGGACCCCATACTCAGCAATTTTTTTTATTTTTTTGCCTTGTCTTTGCAATGCACAGCACAGCCTGGTGTGATCCGGTGCTAATTTTACTGACTGTGAACCTTTTAAGCACACCGTGAGTCAGCTCTACCACACTTAACACATGACAAGACGGGGACAAAGAAGGAACTGAAAAATAAAATTATAGCCAATATGAAGAGTTTTTATAGCAGGATAAAAAAAATAAAAACAGAGGTCTGTTATAGCATTTCACGAGAAAAATAAAATAAGAGATAAAGAAATGAGAAAGAGACGGACAGCTTGGCACGCTCCCATCTCCAGCTGCCAGCTGATCTGCTTCCTTTGATAAAACCCCTGGCAGTACTCCCAGTTCTTAAAGTCTGGCATCCCAGCTACGCCCCAGACAAGAACAACCCTTGTCCAAGGCCCCCCCCCCCCCCCTCTCTCCACAGGCCTACATACAGTAAGAAGACAACACAAAACAAGAAGAAAGCAAAAAAACAACTAAAGCCGACAGCGGCCATCTAAGAAAAAATAAATAAAAAATAAGCAGAGAAGCATGTTTGTTTAGCAGATCATGTGCGGCGTCTGCAAGGAATTTATGTGGATATGAAACCTGAACTCAATGCCATTTAGTTTGCCTAAGCACTGTGTATCATAAACTATTACCTTTTTTTTGTTATAAAATAAAAAATTTACCTTTTTACCATTCTTTGTTGCATCTCAGGCTGCACCCTCACCTGAACGTTGCGTTTTTGAACGTTTTTTTGAAGGGGTCATTTGTTTGCACGTTTTTAAGCTTTGGCATTTTTTTTTATTACCCAATCATCTGTTTTATTATTTGATGCTATGTTTTTGAGCATTTAAATTTGCTTTATTTATTTATTAGCTTTTTAAAAAAACAAATATAGGGTTAAAGGTTATGGGTAAATGTATTTATTCCTTTTATTTATTTACTATCTTTCATTTTTTTTGTTAGATTAGGACTTAATATTAGGGGCCAATATTGGGGTAAGGGTTATTTTTTATTATTATTTATGATTATTTATGTATTGTAATTATTATTAATTAATTAATTATTATTTATTTTTATTTAACTATTGCATTTTATTTATTTATTTTTCTCGTTGTTCTGAAGGAGCAGTATGTTTGTCTCGGTGATCTATGTACATTGCAGGGATTGCATTTATTATTTATTTATTAATTATTTATATATAATTATTGAATTTTTTTATTTTATTTCGTTGCTCTGAAGAAGCAGCTGTGTGTTTGTCTGGGTGATCTCTGTGCATTACAGGGATTGTATTATTCATTATTTATTAATTATTATTATTTTTATATAATTATTGCATTTTTTTATTTATTTAGTTGTTCTGAAGAAGCAGCTGTATGTTTGTCTGGGTGATCTCTGTGCATTGCAGGGATTGCATTTATTACTGTATTTATTGGATAAATACGGTATTTATTTATTAAATTATTATTTATTTGTATATAATTATTGAATTTTTTATTTATTTTGTTGCTCTGAAGAAGCAGCTGTATGTTTGTCTGGGTGATCTATGTGCATTGCAGGGATTGTATTATTCATTATTTATTAATTATTAATTTGTTTTTATGTAATTATTGATTTTTTTCATTTATTTAGTTGTTCTGAAGAAGCAGCTGTATGTTTGTCTTGGTGATCTCTGTGCATTGCAGGGATTGTATTATTTATTAATTATTTAATTTTTTTATTTAATTATTGCATTATTTTTTTTTTTTTCGTTGTTCTGAAGAAGCAGCTGTATGTTTGTCTGGGTGATCTATGTGCATTGCAGGGATTGTATTATTCATTATTTATTAATTATTAATTTGTTTTTATGTAATTATTGATTTTTTTCATTTATTTAGTTGTTCTGAAGAAGCAGCTGTATGTTTGTCTTGGTGATCTCTGTGCATTGCAGGGATTGTATTATTTATTAATTATTTTTTTTTTATTATTTAATTATTGCATTATTATTTTTTTTTTCGTTGTTCTGAAGAAGCAGCTGTATGTTTGTCTGGGTGATCTATGTACATTGCAGGGATTGTATTATTCATTATTTATTAATTTGTTTTTATGTAATTGATTTTTTTATTTATTTAGTTGTTCTGAAGAAGCAGCTGTATGTTTGTCTTGGTGATCTCTGTGCATTGCAGGGATTGTATTATTTATTAATTATAATTTTTTTTAAATTTAATTATATATTTTTTTATTTGTTTTCGTTGTTCTGAAGAAGCAGCTGTATGTTTGTCTGGGTGATCTATGTACATTGCAGGGATTGTATTATTTATTAAGTATTAATTTATTTAATTTAATTATTGCATTTTTTTATTTTATTTAAGTTGTTCTGAAGAAGCAGCTGCATGTTTGTCTGGGTGATCTATGTACATTGCAGGATTGTATTATTTATTAATTATTTTTTTTTTTTTTATATTATAACACGCACAGGCGTATAACACGCACCCTAACTTTAAGTGGGAAGTTTCAGGAAAAAAAACTTTCCACAGCCCCCTGCGTATAACACGCAGGCACAGTTTACCCTCTATTTTCAGGGTAAAAAAGTGAGTGTTATACGCCAATAAATACAGTAATTATTGCATTTTTTTTTTTATTTAGTTGTTCTGAAGAAGCAGCTTCTCAGTGATCTCTGTGCATTGCAGGGATTGCATTTATTACTGTATTTATTGGATAAATACGGTATTTATTTATTAAATTATTATTTATTTGTATATAATTATTGAATTTTTTATTTATTTCGTTGCTCTGAAGAAGCAGCTGTATGTTTGTCTGGGTGATCTCTGTGCATTGCAGGGATTGTATTATTTATAATTTTTTTTTATTTTTTATTTAATTATTGCATTTTTTTATTTTATTTTTTTATTTTGTTGTTCTGAAGAAGCAGCTTTATGTTTGGCTGAGTGATCTCTGTACATTGCAGGGATTGTATTATTTATAATTTTTTTTAATTTAATTATTTTATTTTTTTATTTTATTTTTTTATTTAGTTGTTCTGAAGAAGCAGCTGTATGTTTGTCTGAGTGATCTCTGTACATTGCAGAGATTTTAACAAACTTTGCTGCAGATTCCTACCTTTTTTTTTTTTTTTTTTCTGAAGGAATAGCCGTTTGTTTCTCTGTGTCCATGTGTGAATCTGTATGGGGGTGTCTTTATACTTATCAGTCTCAGCTGCTGCACCTGCAGGGCTCTGAGCAAAGTGTCAGCGTCTGCATTCCTTTAGGACTTGATTTCCCTTTGGGAGTATCTCACCAAAAGAAAAAACAAATTAAAAACGCCAAACACCTGACAATGTATCTTAGTGCAGACTTCTGGGAAAAATCAGTGAGCCAATCACACAAGCGGGAAATTACATTTGTAGGGGGCGCTCTGTGTACGGAACGCCTCCAGGCGGCCATATTGCATTTTACAGAAAATTACAGCGGCTGCAGATTGGAAAGGAAAAGGAATTTTTAACAACATTCAATTACAATAGGACTTGTGTAGTAATTGTATATGCTAGATTATTTTTTATTTGGCATTTTTTTCCCATGAAAGTGGAGTTGCCCTTTAAGTATGATAAGTGTGGCCTGCCGCATATACTCCCCATTACAACGTGGCACATATATACGCCGTGTACTGCATCAGCTTTGCCTGTATTGTTCTATCTATTGACAATAATTGTTGTATCATTTTTCATCAATATCGTGTAAATAGTTTCTCTTCTTTATTTCTTTGTAGGCAAAATTGTTTAAATGATATAAAACAAATGGATACGATCGGAGGTAAATTCCGAAGGCTTCCAGGCTGTGCTTTATGTGTTCATCATTTATTTACAACACTTTACGCAATGTATTGCCTCCTTAAGCGTGAAGAAGCCGGGCAGAACAACATGTGAAGAGGCGGATAAAGGCTGAAATATGAGTCTGGCAACAACAAGCTGAACAACAACAACAAGGATTAGTTAGGCTGGTTCCTTTCTTGGCTGAATACTTATTTTTATAGTATGTCATTTATACCTTTTACAGGTATTGTTTTGCTTCTTTTTTTGCCATGATATGGTGTTCACTTAGCAAACTTCCACCCAAAACCGCAAGCTTTGACAGAGCATTTGCAGAGCTTTCAACAATTATTATATTATTATTATTATTATACAGGATTTATAAAGCACCAACAGATTGCGCAGCGCTTTATAACACGAAGGCAGACAGTAGAGTTACAATACAATTCAATACAGGAGGGATCAGAGGGAACAATTTTGTTGAAGCTTTAGGACTTCAAGATGTGGCACTGGACACGCTTTTTTTAAAGCACTCTGAATGCCGATCAAAGCTTCAAAAATGACCCACCCCCCCATGTCGCTTTGTTGGTGCTTCATTGCATCTCCAAAGCCTCCATAGAAGTCCATGACAACGCTCGCTAGCAGCACCTGAAGCTTTTGAGGGGCTTTAATTCAGAGTTCGCTTCACTTTGTTTTGGAGGTATTGCTGGTATGAGATATCCCAGGATGCATGGGGAAACCAACAAGCGAACCAGAAAGACGTCATCAGCAGTCACTTCCGGGTTCATGTGTATATTATTCTGGGAGGGTCTGGTGCAGACGTCACATCTGGTCTGCAGCGTCGAGCAACAGGAAGGTGAGCGGGGTCTGGACTGGAGCAACTAGCAGATGGCACACATGGTGTGCAACATGGGAGCGAAATAGCGGAAGATGAGCGGGGACTGGAGAGAGAGGACTGAGCGGCAGAGGATCAGCAGAGCTGGGGGACCAGAGCAGGATAAACTAGCATATGTCACACGTGGTGAGCTGCGTGGGAGCAAAATGGCGGAAGGTGAGCGGGTACTGGAGAGAGAGGAGGATCAGCAAACCAGAGGATCAGCAGAGCTGGGGGTTACTACTGAGCGGGGATCAGCAGAGCTGAAGGTTACTTCTGAGCGGAGGATCAGCAAAGCTGGGGGTTACTACTGCGCAGGGGATCAGCAGAGCTGGGGGATACTAGTGAGCAGGGGATCAGAAAAGCTGGGGGTTCTTAATGAGAGGGGCATCTCAGAGTTGGGGGTTACTACTGAGCAGGGGGGGGATCAGCAAAGCTGGGGGTACTACTGAGTGCGGTATTAGTAGAGCTGGGGTTACTACTAGGGATGCACCGAAATTTCGGCCGAAAGAGAAATCACAGCGATAATGGCACCAAAAATGGGGCGGGGCTTGGGTGGGGCCACACATTATGGGGGTGTCATCAGGGCCGATCCTAGGCGGGTGCAGTTCACCCAGGTGCCACAGAGGTGGGGCGCTAAAGCGCCAGAGTGCTCCCTTCCATTCTCCTCTCCTTGTCAATGTCGAGAGGCAGCTCTCCCCACCGGTCGCCGCCGCTGCTGTGTTTCCCAAGCCCGTCCCCCCTCCCTCCTCCTGTCAGAGGAGGAGAGCGAAGCAGCCAGAGATCAGAGCGGCTGTCTGTGTGGAGAGAGACTAGCCGCGCAGTGAAGTCGCTGAGGGGGAGATCCGTGCCTGCAGTGACATGTGTTCTCCTCCTCCTCCTCCTCTGTCTTAACTCCTGCCTGCTGAGATCTGTTCTCCACCTGTTCTCCCATCTGTTTTTATGTACCGTAATGGAGGAGGGGGTTTTGTACTAATGGAGGGGGGTCTGTACTAATGGAGGGGGGGTTTGTCCTGGGGGGGGGTCTGTACTAATGGAAGGGGGCCGGGGGGGTTTGTCCTGGGGGGGTCTGTACTAATGGTCTCTGACCATCTCCTGTACCATGTCTGCAGACTCTGACCATCTCCTGTACCATGTCTGCAGACTCTGACCATCTCCTGTACCATGTCTGCAGTCTCTGACCATCTCCGCAGTCTCTGACCATCTCCTGTACCATCTCCGCAGTCTCTGACCATCTCCGGTACCATGTCCCCAGTCTCTGACCATCTCCGGTACCATGTCCCCAGTCTCTGACCATCTCCGGTACAATGTCCCCAGTCTCTGACCATCTCCGGTACAATGTCCCCAGTCTCTGACCATCTCCGGTACAATGTCCCCAGTCTCTGACCATCTCCTGTACCATGTCCCCAGTCTCTGACCATCTCCGGTACAATGTCCCCAGTCTCTGACCATCTCCGGTACAATGTCCCCAGTCTCTGACCATCTCCTGTACCATGTCCCCAGTCTCTGACCATCTCCTGTATAAAAATATTTTTTAAAAACAGTCATTTTTGGTATCGGTCAGTTTCGGTATCGGTTTCGGTTTTCGGCCTAGTGAATTTTCATTTTCGGTATCGGCACCAAAAAACCCATTCGGTGCACCCCTAGTAGTAACTAGGGGTGCACCGAATGTTTTTTTTGGTGCAGGGAATCTGCTGAACGAGGGTGCCAATAAAGCTGCTGATCTGTTGAACGAGGGTACCAAAGAGAGGAAGATCAGCAAACCAGAGAATCAGCAGAGCTGGGGGTTACTACTGAGCGGAGGATAAGCAAAGCTGGGGGTACTACTGAGCAGGGGATCTGCTGAACAGAGGTACTAATGAGCTGGGGATCTGCAGAATGGGGGTACTACTGAGTTGGGGTTCTACTGGACCCCTTTAAAACAAATAGAAAATCAACACACACACACACACACAGGGCAATTGCGAAGTTTAATTTAAATGCGATGCACGGGATTGCTGCCCAGTAGTGTAGCATTTACAGGGTAAATAATGCGGTGGGGAGGCAATATAATGCTTCCTCTCAGCCTGCAGCTTGCCCTTCTGAGGGCACCCCATATGTGAACGTGCTCTAAGCATCATTATCCTGGCTGTGCTGTGTGAAGGGGCTGTGTAAATGACAGGACAGGATGGACATTAATACAAGCTGTTTTCCAGGAATTCATCTAAGGACTTTTCCTGCATTGTTACGACTTTAGCAAAGGGAATTTTTATTAATTCTGTACCCAAGAAGCAAAAAAAAAAAAAAAAACAACAGCAAAAAGAGCAATAATATGAAAAAGACAAAAGAAAAATACCCAGAACTGCCAAACAGGTTTCGGGGTTCTTTACCCAGATCTGTGACAGATGATCTGATTGGTTGCTGCAATCTAAACATCTTTGATCTGCACTACATACAGTAACTGTATTATTGTATGATATAACTGCTGGAAGTTTTCATTTTTGTTTTTTTAAAGGACTTATATAACTTCTCATGCAAAGTCTGACTTTCTGCCAAGTCTGTCTAAGAGAAGAACGATCTCAGCATTCGTGTCAGACTTCGCAGAGGGAGAGGTTTCCGTGTGATAACTTTCTGATGAAGACCGATTCAGCAAAAGGAAATGTCTGTAGTCATGAATGATGTCCACTGTCATACCCAAGGAAAACTGGATTCTGTTTTTTTTTTTAAGGACTCAATCAAACATAACGTGCTGACCCTGCATTTTTCTGCACTGGATCGACGCTGGTCACCTCTAGGGGAACACTGCCAGGCAGCTAGGAGGGGCGGTAAAATGCAGGCATGAAGCTCTTTATCGCAATAAACTCAAAGGCACTGCATGCCCCCCCCCCCGCACTACTGTGTGGAGACATGCATGAAGTGTCACTTTGCGCACTTCAAATAAAGTTAATAAAAAAAAGTAAGCAGCATGAGGTCCTAAAACATGCATTGCAATGCTTCCCCATCCCAGGTCACTGCATGCAAAAACTGACAGTTGCCTGCATGATAAAACAGTGTGTTCAGCATGCAGACAATGCAAAGAGCCTTTCAAATTATTTATATAAAGTGCATCTTTAGGCTTCATTTACATCTGTGCGTTTCCAGAACGATGAAAATACATCAACTAATATGCAGGAGTTTGTTGGCAGCAAAATCCTGCTGCTTACCGCCCTTCTCTTGCTAGGATGCAGGCGGCTTCTGTCACCTAGTGTCCTTCTCTTGCTAGGATGCAGGTGTCTTTTGTCTCCAAGGGTCCTATTGTTTCTAGGATGCAGATGGCTTCTGTCGCCTAATGTCCTTTTGTTGTTAGGATGCAGGCAGCTTTTGTCCCCTAGTGTCCTATTGTTGCTAGGATGCAGGTGGCTTTTCTCAACTAGTGTCCTCATGTTGCTAGGATGCAAGCAGCTTCTGATGCCCAATGTCCTTCTGTTGCTAGGATGCAGGCGGCTGCTGTCAGCTAGTGACCTTCTGCTGTTAGGATGCAGGCAACTTCTACTGCCAAGTATCCTTCTGTTGCTAGGATGCAGGCATCTTTTGTTTTCTAGTGTCCTATTGTTTCTAGGATGCAGGCGGCTTTTGTCTCCTAATGTTCTATTGTTTCTAGGATTCAGGCGGCTTCTGTCTCCTAATGTCCTATTATTGCTAGGATGCAGGCGGCTTCTGTCTCCCAATGTCCTATTGTTTCTAGGATGCAGGCAGCTTCTGTTTCCTAATGCCATTCTGTTGTTAGGATGCAGGCAGCTTTTGTACCCTAGTGTGCTATTGTTGCAAGAATGCCGGTGGCTTTTGTCACCTACTGTCCTATTGTTTCTAGGATGCAGACAGCTTCTGTCGCCTAGTGTCCTTCTGTTGCTAGGATGCAAGCAGCTTCTGTCGCCCAATGTCCTTCTTTTGCTAATTTGCAAATGGCTTTTGTCAACTAGTGTCCTTCTGTTGCTAGGATGCAGATGGCTGCTGTCGCCTAATGTCCTTCTGTTAGGATGCAGGCGACTTTTGTCGCCTAGTATCCTATTGTTCCTAGGATGCAGGCGGCTTTTTGCACTTTGTGTTCTATTGTTGCTAGGATGCAGGCAGCTTCTGACGCCTAGTGTCATTCTGTTGCAAGGCTGCACTTGCATTGCCATAAATTGGAACCCTTACACAGAAAGCATTAAAACCCATGCAAACGGGAACACAGCAAAAAGCTCCATGGGCTGCTTTGCTGTATTTGTCGCATGTAGGGCAGCCAATTTAAATCAATGCATGACACACTTTGCCCAATGCGTGGCGCACAAAAAACACGCAAAAAAATAAAAATCAAACTAGATGTAAATGGGGCCTTGTCCGAAGATCCCCTCAACATGAAAACTGTGGAAGCCCGGGTTCATGCACAGTACGCTTTAAAGGTTAACTCTCCCCTCGAGGTTCATACCTGAGCCCAGAATGTATAAGCACACAATCTATTTTAACGTTTAATTTTTTTTTCCTTCACCTGCTGACTCCATACATGCAGGTGTACTAAAATATCTGTATTTTAACCACTTGAGCCTCCAGGCCTTTTCTCCCTTAATACCTCTGAGTCCCAGAGCGTTCTCTTTTTTATTTCTCTTTTGGCAGATGTTGTGGTTCCACGCATTATGCATTTAGCATTTGTAGTCTACCCCAACGTAAGATCATTTTGCTTGGAAAAGATACAGCTTCAATTTGGTAGCAGATTTGTATAAATATATTTTTATTTCTCAGAGCTTTTTGGAGAAAACAATTGCGAAAAAATTTGAATTTATTTTTTGTATTTTTTACCCCCAAAAAAAGAATCGTAGGGTTTGCGATTGCTTAAAATTAAAACGGCGTATTAATTTTTGTGTATATTTGATGTTTGCGCAGTAAATGAAAATGTCCTATAGATCAATCAACTTCATTGTTGGGACCTGGACATTATTCTGGCACGCACACAGCCATATGAAAATACAGCAACTAATATGCAAGATTTTGCTGGCAGTGAGATCCTGCAGACAAAGTGCTTCTGCTGCTTAGCGTCCTTCTGTTGCTAGGATGCAGGCGGCTTCCTGTTGCCTAGTGTCCTGTTGCTAGGATGCAGGCAACTTCTGTCGCCTAGTGTCCTTCGATTGCTAGGCTGCAGGTGTCTTTTGTCACCTAGTGTCCTATTGTTGCTAGGATGCAGGCATCTTTTGTCGCCTTGTGTCCTATTGTTGCTAGGATATGGGCAACTTCTGTGACCTAGTGTCCTTCTGTTGCTAGGCTGCAGAAGTCTTTTGTCGCCTAGTGTCCGATTGTTGCTAGGATGCTGCCATCTTTTGTCACTTAGTGTCCTATTGTTGCTAGCATGCAGGAATCTTTTGTCGCTTAGTGAAATATTGTTGCTAGAATGCAGGCAACTTCTGTCACCTAGTGTCCTTCTGTTGCTAGGCTGCAGGTGGCTTCTGTCGCCTAGTGTCCTTTTGCTAGGATGCAGGTGGCTTCTGTCGCCTAGTGTCCTTCTGTTGCTAGGATTCAGGCAGCTTCTGTCGCCTAGTGTCCTTCTGTTGCTAGGCTGCAAGTGGATTCTGTCGCCTAATATGTCCTTTTGTTGCTAGGCTGCAGGTGGCTTCTGTCGCCTAGTGCCCTTCTCTAGCTAGGCTGCAGACAGCTTCTGTCACCTAGTGTCCTTTTGTTGCTATGCTGCAAGCAGCTTTTGTTTCCTAGCGTCCTTGCTAGGATGCAGGCGGTTTCTGCAGCCTTGTGTGCCTCTGTTGCTAGGATTCAGGTGGCTCCAATAGAGTGCATTTGCGCTGTACGTACGTAAAGTTTATTACAAACATGCATGCAGCATAAAATACTGTATTTTACCTCAAATGCAAACAGTCTTTTCCCTTTTTTTGATGGACCTGAGCGCAGCTGTGTGCATGGGCCCATAGAAAACTTTACCATAAAATATGCAGAATAAAACGCAGAAAAAAATGCAGATAAAAACGCTGCATTTTTCAAGCCGATGTGCATGAGCCCATGGGATTTACATCTAGTTGAAAATAATCACGCGTTGCTTCAGAAATCTATTCTGTACTCTGCATTTGTATTTATTTTTGGTTTTAACTAAGGGTAAAAAATAGTCTGGGTTATGGGATGCACGTACTAAACATGTTTGCACTGCTGCCTGCAGTTGTTTTATGTTGTTATTCTTTATCTTTGTTTCGCTATTGTTTGTGTCCTGCTGCGGTATCCATTTCCCGCTGCGGTACCATTTACCTGTCCTGCTGTGCCCAGCCCATATCCTGTCCTTGTCCCCCATCTACATCTGAACCGCTGTTCTGGTTTTATGTGCCGCGGATCTGTCATCGCCGCCCCCCCCCCCCCCCCCGTGCCGCACTACGCTTGTGTCCTGCTGCACTCTCTCAGAAAAGTCAACTAAGGATCCCTTCTAAGTACTGGCGGAGCTCCTGTAACTTTCTAGAATAACATATTAACCTTTGAAAGGCAGCAGGAGGCACCGAACGAGCAAATGGAATCTATTTATAAGCAGCAGTGGCATTTAGAAACCTGCTGCGGTGTATTTAATGGCATATAGGCATATATACGGTACTTTCGAAAACTTATTTCATCTTTTTTCGCAGACTCTCAGAAACAATGTGCTGGAGTCTGGGGTGACTTTAGTAAATATGAAAATATCCTCATGCCAAATTATCCACTCATTTCTCCTCCTACGAGTGTAGTTTTTGTACACTTACGTAGTTAATAAAGATTTAGATGTTCCTTTTTACATACATTGTTTCTAATACAATTTACTAGTCCGATCCAGCTTTTGAGGTCAAATATTTACCCATATAATTAATCTTCAAGAAAATGGCAGATGGACTGTTCTATGCACTACAATTAAATGGCTACAGTGATCTCTCTCATGGCCCTCTATTGTTTTTAAATCAGCTAGTGTATCATCTAGAAAATGGCCGCTTTGCAGACATCAACTTCAACAAAATGGCCGCCGATTGACTTTCTATCCCCACCAGATGAATACAATCACTAGACATTCAATCTGTTTGCCCTGATGAAGTCACGGGACGTGACGTAATGCGTAGGGCGTGGCCGGAGTGAATAGCGGACCGGAAGTGACGCGAGAGGCGATCTTACGCCAATGTTTTTACATTCATGCGCTTTTAAACTTACATTGCTGTAAGCACCCATTTGTCTTTTAATAAATTGCACATTCTTAAATGGTTTAAGGGCTCAATTACACTTGCTTCGGCTTCAACACACATGAACGGCTAGTTTACACTTGCTTCAAAACACGGCTTTGTTAAAGCTCTCTGAACGCCAGTCAAAGCTCCTGTCACTAAATAAAATGGTTAGCTTACAGTCCTGTTTACACCTTGCTTTTGCTTTCCTTTTGGCTTCACTTCAAAAATTATACCCCATGTCGCTTTAGTTATGCTTCAAAGCGTCTTCAAAGCCTCCATAGAAGTCTACGGCAAAGCTCGCTAAGCCTCCTCGAAGCCCCACCAAAGCCCCATTGAAGCCCCACCAAAGCCTCCTCGAAGCCCCACCAAAGCCTCCTCGAAGCCCCACCAAAGCTCCACCAAAGCCCCACCAAAGCTCCACCAAAGCCTCCTCGAAGCCCCACCGAAGCCCCATCAAAGCTCCACCAAAGTCTCATCAAAGTACCAAGCAAAAGCAAGGTGTAAACAGGACTGTAAGCTGACCATTTTATTTAGTGACAGGGGCTTTGACTGGCGTTCAGAGAGCTTAAACAAAGCCTGTCCAAAGCCTTGTTTTGAAGCAAGTGTAAGATGGCCCTTACACTATGGGAGGCATGCTATCTATTTAATTCCCGCATGTGGTTTGGAATTACTAGCGATACTTCAAGAGTCTGGATTCCATATAGATGAGATAAGGGAGGAAATTTACCAGGGAAGGACCATCAGCCCATATACATAGCTCTCAACTGTCTCTGATTTCGAGGGACTGTCCCTGATTTGTCCCTCTGTCCTCCTCATTTGTCCCTCATTTTGGTCTGATCTATATAGATGTATATAAAATGAACTTTTTAATCTATCAAAAAGTGTTTCCCAGCGCTAAACCTTTCATCTGATTTCTAAATTGCTGCATTTGTAAATTCCAAAAGCCAATATAAAGGAATAATAGTGGTAAAAAAAAAAAGCAATCTTGTTTTTTTGTACAATACTCATTTAAGGGGGCGTGGCAAGGGGTGTGTCCTATGCCTGCATACTTTTGCTGGTAGGTGTCCCTCATTCACATCTCTGAAAGTTGGGAGGTATACATATATTTGGCCATAAGGCTTTCTATTCACATGATTGAGGTGAGAGTTCTGAGCCGTTTGGGTGAAAGCACTGTTATTGGTGGAAGTACAAGTACCCGCAATATTTTTTTTCTAAAGTCAGCAGCTACAAACACTGTAGCTGCTGACTTTTAATAAGGACGCTTACCTATCCTAGTCGCCCACGATGTCAGCCCCTGCCGAGGCCGATCCCTCAATCCTGGCAGCTCCTGGCGCCGCCATCCTCAGTAAGGGAAACAGGCAGTGAAGCCGTGCGGCCTCACTGTCTGTTTCCTACTGCGCATGCACGAGCAGCGCGGCGCTTTGTGAACGGGCCGGCTGCTCTCTGGGATACACACAGTTCCCAGAAGGCAGCGCGCCCTATTCACAAGAAGACACCGAGTATAGGACGAGGAAGAAGATCCACCGCGGAGGATGAAGAGGCAGATAAGGGACTTCCGCATAGCAACCGCCATTTCTGGTAAGTAAATTTTTTTTTTCTTTTTTTCATTTTTCTTTTTTTAAATTATTTGTAGATTTTTGGTGATTTTTTTTTTTTTTTCAAGGTGGAACTCCACTTTAAGAAGGACTTTATTCAGTTTATTTGTTTACCGATACTTGGACATTCCTGTTTCAATATTTTATTTCGTCCACCGATGATTCATGATATTGATTGATTTTGGCTTCTTGTTTTGGATTATGATGTTATTATACAGAGTGACACTAGAAGGAACTGCGCAAGATCACTTTTATTCATTTATTACTTTAGTAAATGACCTTCCTATTCAGACTAACTGCTATGAGTCTTGCACTGCAGAGGTCATGGACAGGTACTATCAAATGCCATATCAGTAAATATATATCGGGATCCGGAGAACACGGCGCATACCGTACAAATCTGCAAACATTCATAAACTTGGCACGACCGGTCTACCTCGTACTTATGCCAAGTCATGCATCCATTTCATGTATTTGCACCTGTCGGTGTCAGCAGGTGGAGATGGTATGGAAGGGTTTGTTATACTCTGCAAATACCATCAACAAGACATCTCATTAAACATATGCTTTTATTTTCACATCATAAAAAAAAAGGTTTAATGACTTAACCACCTGCCGACCGCTCACAGTAAATATACTGCGAGTGAGCGGCAGGTACAAGCAGAGTCGGGGCCGCTGATAAGGCAGTACAGCCAGCCCTCCTGTACCGGGGCCCGTGTCTGATCAGTTCAAAAGGGGGGCCCGGGCACCTGCTGAGCAGGAGGGTCTGATTGCAGAAAACGATCCTCTTCTATCTCCCACTGCAGCTTCTCCTCCTCTCTCTACCTCAGGCCACACTGCAAGGAGATTGGTTCTAGCACATGCACTCCCTTCCATCCACCTCTGTGTGCCCCTTTGCCCTGCAGGTCTGTCGCTTCCCTCCTCGCCCCCGCTAACAGCTGCGAAGGGCACACTGGGGGATGTCATTTACCGACCCCTTCCTTTCCTGAATGAGCACAGTGAGCGATTGGTACCAATCACTCATGTGTCCATTTATCACTGAAGTATAGTAAACTGTTTACTGTGCTTCAGCTTGTGAATGAGCAGGAAGCCTCAGAGCGCTTCCTATTCATTCATTCTGTGCAGCTGAGGCAGTAGAGAAAGGGACTGATAAATCTATGTCCTCAGACACTTTCGGCCAGGGGGAGGGGGCCTGTTAGGTAGGCTGTATGGGCCCCGTGATTTTTAACAGCAGCCCTGGGGCACATTCACGTACAATCGTACATGTACTTGACCAGCCTTCTGCCGGGTCTGCGGTGCGCATGTCCCCTGCTGACCCGTGCTCTGTCCAATCGGGGACATGCGCACCCCAAACCAGGAAGAAGGCCGGAGTTTGGCAGCAGATTTCAGCCAATGATTTTGGCTGAAACCTGCTGATCAGCTGTGTCCAATCAAACACAGAAGAAAAGTGATCTGGCCGTATCTTCTCCCTGAAAAGCAGGAAGAAAAAACTGCCAGATCAGAAAACAAAAGCAGCACACATTACATATTGTTAGGCACACAGTTAACCCCTTGATTGCCCCTAAATGTTAACCCCTTCCCAGCCAGTGTCTTTAGCACAGTGTCAGTGTACAGTATTATCACTGATCACTAAGTGTCAATAGTGACTTCAGTGTCAGTTAGTGACCCTCCAAGCCAGTGTCTGTTAGCACCAGATTTCCCGCCACCCTATCACAGTCACACTAGAAGTCTTTGATCACCGCAAAAATATTTTAGATGGAGAGCTGCTAGCCCAATTTTGATGTATCTTAAAATTCTGGTAATATTAGAAAATTACAGCGCTAACCCTCATACAACTCTAACCAGTGGACTCACAACCCCTCTAAAATATCAAAACATCCCATATATCTCATGTACAATAAATTCCAAAATACATTTCAAATTATATGAATTGTAATATGGATTGCATTTATTGTAAATTTTTTTGGACACCTGTCACTTTTACGCATTATGATATATGAGATTTTTTGATAATTTAAAGGGGTTGAGAGTACACTATTAGGCTGCTTTTACACTGAAAGGCACTGCTGTTAGCGCTAAAGTGCTGCTCATTTTAGCGGCGCTTTTGCGCCACTTTTCGGTCGTTGGCGGGGTGCTTTTAAGCCAAAAAAGGGTTAAAAACTCCCATTTTGCGGCTCTTTCAAATTGCTTTGAAGGCGATTTGAACGCGCTGCCCATTCATTCCTATGGACACAGCGTTTTGGGAGCACTCCCAACCCGCCCCAAAAGATGCTGCTTGCAAAACTTTTCAGAAGGGTCCCGCAAGCGCACCGCCCCCCGTGTGAAAAGACACACTGCAATGAATGGGAGGCGGTTTTCAGGCCATTTCTACACTGGCCGCCTCAGTGTGAAAGGGGTGTTAGGCTGGGTTCACACTGGTGTGCTGTGCGAGATCGCATGCGATTCGAACTGCACTGCAGTTGAAATCACATGCGATGTCCGTGCAATGCGATTTTAGTATGGCTGATATCGCACCGCATTCGGACCAAACACGCACAGGACCCTTTTTTTGGTCCGCACCAGAATCGGATCACATGGGTGTTCACACCTATGCGATCCAATTCATGTCCAAACTGTCATTTCGCAGTGCGATATGCGAGCTGAAATGGGGGTGTCGTTAATGTTGTATGACTCTCCCCAGCAGTTCGCATATGGCAGTGTGAACTGCCATGCGAGTCAGGCGCGATGCGGGAACCCGCAGTGGATTCACAGGGTTCCCGCACCGCACAAGTGTGAACCGGGCCTTATGCCGCGTACACATGACCGTTTTTCCTGTCATGCAAAAAACCGACGTTTTTCTCAACGTGATTCGTCGGGATTCCTCTCAAGCCTGCCTTGCATACACACGTTCAGGAAAAAAAAAACACTTGAGGAAAGTGCGGTGACGTACAACACATACGACGGCACTATAAAGGGGAAGTTCCATTCGGATGGCGCCACCCTTTGGGCTGCTTTTGCTGATCCTCGTGTTCGTAAAAGTTTGGTGAGAGACGATTCGCGCTTTTCAGCCTTGTGCTTTTCAGTCCGTTACAGCGTGACGAATGTGCTATCTCCATTACAAACGCTAGTTTTACCAGAACGAGCGCTCCCGTCTCATACTTGATTCTGAGCATGCCCGTTTTTTTCCCCCCTCGCAAAAGCATACACACGAGCGGTTTTCGCGACAAGAAAAAGGACGGGAAAAAACGACGAGAAAAAATAGAGAAGGTTCTAATTTTTTTGAGTCGAGAAAACTGCTATGGAGCATACACGCGACAGGTTTTCCCGACCAATCTAAAAAATGGCAGTTTTCTCGTTATAAAAAACGGTTGTGTGTACGCGGCATTAGAGTTGTATGATGGGTAGCGTTGTCTATTTTCTAATATATACCCCATAGTTTGTAGAAGCTATAACTTTCACACAAACCAATCTACACTTATTAGGATTTTTTTTACCAGAGACATGTAGCAGAATACATTTTGGCCAAAATTTATGAAGAAAATAGGATTTTTGTACTCACCGTAAAATCCGTTTCTCTGGCATCCATGGACTGACACAGCGTGTCTTATACACCTTTACACGTGGGTTATGTCCCTGCTTGCAGGAGAAGACCTAGGCAGAATGTGAGATGTTATACATACATTCTAAACAGCCAGAGCTGAACAGCCCCGCCCAGGGGGGCGGTCCCTCCGGACATAACCCTCCCACTGCAGTTAGCAGACCTCAGTTCGTAACAAAGCAGTACAAACTTAAAAAGAAGGGTGGGTGCTGTGTCAGTCCATGGATGCCAGAGAAACGGATTTTACGGTGAGTACAAAAATCCTATTTTCTCTTGTCATCCATGGACTGACACAGCGTGTCTTATACACCTTTACACGTGGGATGTCCCAAAGCAGTGTCAAGAGGGATGGGAGCAGTATAAATGGAAAACCAAAAACTTCACTCCAAACAAGGCAGAGCTCCTCAACGGAGGAGTTGCAACATCAAACAGCGGCCTGCAACACCTTGCGGCCGAAGGAAGCATCCGAAGATGCAGCCACATCAACCTTATAAAACTTAGAAAAGGTATGAACAGACGACCAGGTCGCCGCCTTGCACACTTGTGCAACCGACGCTTGATGTCGGAAAGCCCAGGAAGCACCAATTGCCCTGGTGGAATGTGCCGTAACCGGAAAGGGAGGCGCCCGCCCCTTGAGAGCATAAGCTTGAATGACGGTTTGTCTGATCCACCTAGAAATGGTGGCAGACGAAACCGCTTGGCCCTGTTTTGGACCAGAGACAGCCACAAATAGTGAGTCAGACTTCCGAATAGAAGCAGTAGCAGACAGGTACACCCGCAAGGCTCGTACCACATCCAAAGTGTGTAGCGCAAACTCTCTGGGATGCGATGGGTGAGGACACAAGGACGGGAGGACAATGTCCTCGTTTAAGTGGAAGGCCGAGACCACCTTTGGCAGAAAGGAAGGTCGCGGACGTAACACCGCCCTATCCTTATGGATGATCAAAAAGGGCGACTTGCAGGACAAGGCCGCCAATTCAGACACTCGTCTAATGGAAGTAATGGCCACCAAGAAGGCCACCTTCTGAGACAAAGTCAAGAGGGGAATATCTCTAATATTCTCAAAGGGAGGTTCCTGGAGAACCGAGAGCACCAAATTCAGATCCCACGGGGGGAGAGGAGGCTTGACAGGGGGGAGCACATGGCGAACTCCCTGCACAAAGGTGCTAACCAAGGGATGACCCGCCAGCGGTCGCTGAAAGAAGATGGCCAAGGCCGAAATCTGACCCTTAATGGTACTCAAAGCGAGCTTTTGGGTCACGCCACGCTGCAGAAAATGCAGGATTCTGGGAACGGAATACGTTCGTGGGCGCCAGTCCAGCTCTTCGCACATGGCGATGTAAGCTCTCCAAGTACGGTGATAGATCCTTCTGGAGGAAGACTTCCGTGCCCTTAACATGGTCGAAATGACCGAATCCGAGAGACCTCGGTCTCTCAACATCTGGCTTTCAATAACCATGCCGTTAAAACCAGAGACTGTAAAGCAGGATGAAATATAGGACCTTGAGACAGAAGGTCCCCCCGTATCGGTAACCGCCAGGGAACGTCTGCGACGAGACGTACCAGATCGGCGTACCAGTGACGCCGAGGCCAATCCGGAGCAATGAGGATCACCGGAATTCCCTCGGTCGCTACCCTGCGGAGCAGGCGAGGGAGCAACTGCAGCGGAGGATAAACGTATATCAGGCGATACTGACCCCATGGGGCCACCAACGCATCCGAGGCATCCGCCCAGGGATCCCTGGATCTGGCCACAAACCTCGACACCTTGCGATTGAGTCGAGAAGCCATCAGGTCCACATCCGGCGTGCCCCACCGTCTGCAAAGGAGTTGAAAGACCTCCGGGTGCAAGGACCACTCCCCCTGGTCCAGCGTCTGGCGACTTAGATAGTCCGCCTGCCAATTGTCTACGCCCGGAATGTAGACGGCCGACAGAGCCGGCACGCTTCTTTTGGCCCACCTCAGGATGCGGGCCCTGTAGTTTCTCCGACCATGAGGAGAGGCACAGTCTGATTGCCCGTATCTCCAGCACATTGATCGGTAAGAGGGCTTCGTCCGGAGTCCAAAGCCCTTGGGCCGACAGGACTCCCCAGACTCCCCCCCAGCCCGTCAGGCTGGCGTCCGTCGTGATCACCGTCCATTGGATGGGGAGGAACGACTTCCCGGACCGAAGAGCCGGGGACCTCAACCACCACGTCAGGGACGCCCTGACCAGGTGACTCACCTGGATCTGAAGATCCAAGGACAACTGGGATTTGTCCCAAGTGGACAAGATCTCTTTCTGTAAAGCCCTGGTGTGCGCTTGGGCATAAGGAACGGCCTCGAAGGAGGCCACCATGAGTCCCAGGACTTCTCATGCAAAAGCGGATTGACGACCATTTTCGGGACGTCAGCACCCGTACTGCAGACTGAAGTGTCAGTAGTTTGTCTGGAGGTAGGAAGACTCTTGCTTCCAAGGAGTCCAGAATCAGACCTAGATACTCCAGACGCTGAGTCGGGACTAGAACCGACTTCTGAACGTTCAGGAGCCACCCAAACTCCCTGAGGGTCTGACTGACGATAGTCACACCTTCTTCCAATTCTGAGCTACTGTCTGCTCTTAGAAGGAAATCGTCCAGATAGCCCACGATAGCAATGCCTCGCTGTCTCAGCAAAGCTAGGACCGGAGCAAGCACCTTGGTGAACACCCTCGGTGCCGAGGCCAGGCCGAAGGGAAGAGCCACAAATTGATAGTGGACTTCGCCGACCGCAAAGCGCAGAAACTTCTGGTGGCTTGCGCAGATCGGAACATGCAAGTAGGCGTCCTTGATGTCCAAGGATGCCAGAAAATCCCATTGACGGAGTGTAGCGACCACCGTGCGAATGGATTCCATGCGGAACTTTTGCACCTTCACGAAGGCATTCAGGGCCTTGAGGTCCAGGATCGGCCGAACCCCGTCCTTTTTTGGAACAACAAACAGATTCGAGTAGAACCCCTGAAACCTCTCCTGGGACGGAACCGGCACAATTACTCCGGACCCGATCAAATCCTGTACAGCCCCCAAGAGGGCTGCCCGACGGGCAGGAAGGAGAGGGAGATTTGAGGGAAAGAATCTGTCTGGGGGCCAGGAGCGGAACTCTATTCTGTATCCTGAGGTGACCACTTCGCACACCCACCGGTCGGAGATCCGGGAGGTCCACCGATCCGTGAACCTGCGAAGTCGTCCCCCCACCCCAGAGACGGGCGGGGGCAAGACTTCACGCGGAGGCGGGCTTGGGAGCCGGCTTGTTCGGCTTACGCACCCAGGGGCGCTTGTGCCCGCCAGCCGCACTGTTGTCAGTCTGGGATGGCTTACCCGTGGACTCTGACGGACGAAAAAAAACCTTTTTTGCTGGAAAGGAAGGACCCGGTTTACGTCGGGCCTCCTTACCCTTGATAGTTTGAGGAAGGAGAGTGCTTTTACCTCCTGTGACATCCTTGATGATGTCATCCAGAGCAGCACCAAAAGGTCTACCACCCTTAAAAGGTAGATCCGTCAGGAGCTTCTTAGAGGCTAGGTCAGCAGACCAGCATTTCAACCAGATGAGACGACGCAATACCACCGCCGAGACAGAGGCCCTGGATATTAAAGGGGCCGCGTCCAACGTGGCGTCGCACACATATATCAGACCCTGCACCATCTGGTGGGCCAGAGCAATAGTGTCTGGAGGAAGGTTATACTCCTGCACAGTTTGGTGCAAAATTTTTGCCCATTCCGTGAGTGTCTGAGACACAAGGGTCGCCGCTACTACGGGCCGTAGGGCGGATCCCAACAAGGCGAACATGGCTCTACTCACCACTTCTGACCTCCTGTCAGTGGGGTCCTGAAACGCAGGAGTCCCCTCCATCGGGAGAGTGGTGGCCTTGTTTAAACGGGCGACTGGAGGGTCGACCACCGGGGGAGAAGCCCACTTTTTAAGCAGGGCGTCTTCAAAGGGGTATCTAATAGACAAAACGCCGCGGGACCATAAAAGTCTTCTGCGGCTTTTCCCAGACCTGGTCAATGAGCTGGTCAAAGAAAGGTACATAAGGAAAAACCTTTTTAGAAGGCTTGGTCTTAAAAGAACCAAAAGGAGACTGTATCCGCCTGAGGTTCTGCGGTCGCAGCATCTAGCTTGAGAGTGTCCCTCACAGCATCAATGAGTTCACTAACAAGCGCCCTGTCATTTACAGACTCAGAACTGGAGTCTTCCTCACAAGGAATGTCCTGTTCAAAACCATCCAAATATTCAGAGCTAGGGTCCTGAGCAGCAATAACTAGGCCCATATCTGAAGCAGAGCACTCCCCTTGTGGAGATAAAGTGGGGAGAGGGCGCTTTTTTGCTCCCTTGTGCTCACACACAGCTTCCATCCTGGTCAGAAATGATTCCAGGACTGCCGACAACTGGTCCATAGGGACCGCAGGTGCTGGAGCACTGGCTGCTGCCTCTGGCATGTTAGGGGAAGCTGGTGACTCTGACTCCATAATGTCCCTCTCAGACCACCCACAGGCCGTGCTGACTGAAGTAGGGGAATGCCCAGGGAACCCACCAACCTGACCAGGACCGCTCGGTTCCGCCGCTCTGTCTCACTGCGCCGCGCTGCTCAGCGTGAGTGAGCTGAGAGGAGAGTGTGAGGAGATTCGCGCCGTTCCCAGCGGCGCTAGAGGCCAAACTAGTGTCAGAAAAGACGTGCGGCTACAAGAAAATGGCCGCCGCAATGTGCTCCGGCGGGCCCCGCAAGATGGCCGCCAATGTAAAAATCAGCACACACACAAAACATGGCGCCGAGCAGAGCAGCATGAGCCCCCCCCCCCAGGACAGTATGGCCCCCAGGCACCCCCCATAGTACAGTGCCAGCACTAGTGAACAGAGAGTGACATTAAAAACACAGGGGGAGACAGGGAAATCCCCCCACACAAGAAACACACAGCATGTACTCACCTGCAGCCAGGAGAGACTACTTACCCGTCCCCTGAGGGACCCGCTGGTGTGTTTCTGACAGAACTATCACAGTGCGGTACTGAGTAGATGTCGGCCCGGTCCACCACGAAAGATACAGCCGGACTGTTCTATCTTGAGAGGACCGCGGAGCTGGAAGCCCACCGGCCACCCCTGGAGTCGTGGGGCATGTCGTGAACTGAGTCTCACGCACACAAGGCGAGGATCAGCACGCTCGATGGTCGGACAGGGAAGACTACGAGGATATCTTGTACCCAACCTGTTGCCCAGCCGACAGTTGATAGAAGATCTCCAAAAAAAAAAAAAAATAGGAAAAAAATTCCCAAAAGAATAAAAATAGGTCAGGAGACTGGCTCCTGAAAGAGCCACGTCTTCTCCTTCTGCTAGGCAGAAAAAAACTGAGGTCTGCTGACTGCAGTGGGAGGGTTATGTCCGGAGGGACCGCCCCCCTGGGCGGGGCTGTTCAGCTCTGGCTGTTTAGAATGTATGTATAACATCTCACATTCTGCCTAGGTCTTCTCCTGCAAGCAGGGACATAACCCACGTGTAAAGGTGTATAAGACACGCTGTGTCAGTCCATGGATGACAAGAGAAATTAGATTTTTTTTATTGGATATGTTTTATAACAGAAAGTAGAAAATATATTTTTACTAATTTTCAGCCTTTTTTTGTCTTTATATAATAAAAAATTAAAATCCCAGTGGTGTTTAAATACCATCAACAGAAAGCTCCATTTGTGTGAAAAAATTATCTAAATTTAATTTAGGACCCTTTCAAACTTGTGTGACCTGAAAGTCGATTTTACTGCAATTTTTTGCCACGATTTTGATGCGACTTTAAGCAATTCCTGTGTAATTTTGCGGTCTATGGGCCTCAAATCCTATCAAAGTCGGACCAAAGTAGTGCAGGGACTACTTTGAAGTTGCTGGGACTTTAAGTCGCACAGATATAAATGGTACTCATTGGAAAACATGGGGAACGACTTGTCATGCCACTTCCGAGTCCCAAGTTGCAGGACAAGTTGCACAAGTGTGAAAGAGGCCTTAGGTACAGCGTTGCATGACCGGGCAATTGCCAGTTAAAGTAGCGCAGTGCTTATTAGAAAAAATGGCCTGGTCATAAAGGGAGGGTAAAACATTTGGGAGTTCAAGTGGTTAAAGTGGTTGTAAACCCACTTTTTCAACTTGCACCTACAGGTAAGCCTAGATTAAGGCTTACCTGTAGGTGCAAGAAATATCTCCTAAACCTACACAGTTTAGGAGATATTTACTAAAAATGACAGGCGCCGCTGTCTACGGCGCATGCGCGCCGAAGACAACGGCGCATTCATGGGGTTAATCCCATTCACAAAATCGGCTACTTCCCAGCAATAGCTGGGCGTAGCCGATTGTGACGGCTCTCGCGCGCATGCGCAGAGTGACGTCTCCACCGCTCCGGCCAATCACAGCGCCGGAGCGGCGCTGTGATTGGCTGGTGCGGCGATACCCGTAAGTAACCTTCCGGCTATCACCGCAGCAATGGATGCAGCTGAAGAGGGAGACGAGGACGGCTTCGGGGGCCCCGACCTAAGGTAAGTGATGCATAATGAGCTATTATGCTAGTCATATTAGCTCATTATGCCTTTCTCTTCCAGGTTGTTATAAAAAAAATAATAATAATAATTTTACCGGGTTTACAACCACTTTAAAAGAAACCACAAAACGGTTAACATTAGTACATCAAGACAACTTTCATTTTTGTACATCATAGAGTATACCCAAGTTGTTCTATGAGGGATCATCTACAACAGGGGTAGGTAACCTGTTGTAGATGATTCCTCATGGAACAACTTGGGTGTTGCTGTTGAGGAACTACATTTCCCATGAGGCATTGCAAGGCTGGCAGTTACAATTACTCCCAGAGGCATGATGGGACTTGTAGTTCTGCAACAGCTGGAGGCCCCCAGGTTGTCTACCCCTGATCTACAAGATACATTACACTTGGTGTTCCTTTACATATTCCACAGCTGGGACCAACTCAATGCGTTTCGAGCCATGTCTATATTGGGTTTCTGCGATGTACAATACAGTTATACGTATCAGTCAATTCTAAAAACAAAGATCTCCCTTTCTCCAAGAGGGGTCAGGATGGCCAGCCAGAACCAAACCAGCTACACACACACACAGAGATCACATGGACACCACTATTGTGGATTTCCATGTGTATGGCCTCCAACCGCCTCCAGAAAGCAACCAAATGCTCACCTCTAATGCGGCGTACACACAATCGTTTTTCATGCCATTTTTTAAACCGACGTTTTTCTCGTAGTTTTTTTTTCATGTTTCCTCTTAAGCCTGTCTTGCGTACACACGATCATTAAAAAAAACGTTCAAGCAAAGCGCAGTGACGTACAACAGCACTATAAAGGGGAAGTTCCGTTCGGATGGCGCCACCCTTCATGTTAGTAAAGTTTGTTGAGCGGCGATTCGCGATTTTCAGCCTTGTGCATTTCAGTCCGTTACAGCGTGACGAATGTGCTATCACCATTACAAACGCTAGTTTTACCAGAACGAGCGCTCCCGTCTCATACTTGATTCTGAGCATGCGCGTTTTTTTTCACCTCGTAAAAGCATACCCACTATCGTTTTTCACGTCATTAAAAAAAAACGACGTGAAAAAATAGAGCATGTTCGAAATTTTTAATGGCCGTTTTTCACGCCGTTAAAAATGCTCTGGAGCCCACACACGATCGGTTTTAATGCCCATTTTTAAAAATGTCATTTTTAACGGCATGAAAAACGATCGTGTGTATGGGGCATAACTCTAAAAAAACAACTCTAAAATGTTGTCTTTCCTTTCATTTTCTGTCTCAGAGGTCCCCAGGACACATAAAGAGGTTCAATCTCCCCAATGAGGACGAAGGCAGTGTTGATAAAAACTTGATAGAGTATTTAGCCCTTCCACATATAAAAAAATACAAGTTTTACCTTCACATACACTTAATCCAATGTAAACTGACACTGCTAAATGTTATCTAAGCATTTAGGCTTCAGGCTAAGATCACACCTTGTGTGCGCCGAGAACGTGGGTAAAATCACACACTTTACCGACACGTACACAAACTCGCTGCCCTATAGTAGATGTGTGTAGTAAATCTTGTGGTTTTCCCGCACTACATTCTAGTGTGAACCTGGGCTAAAGGCGGGATTCTTCCAGAGCCTGGACCGGCTCTGTGACATCAGTTGACAGCGGCCTTTAGCCCACTGTCGGCTGAATCTGTGTCACATGATTGCAGAAATAAGTGAACTCCTGTGACCCAGAAGATAAGTATGGCAAAAAAAGCTAGCAAATAAAAATCTTGAACTACTTTTGAACGACAATTGAACTTTTGTAAAAAATTTCCTTAGAATTTTTCAAACAAATTTTTATTCGATATTCTAAATGCGTATTTCCAGCTTAACTCACTCACTAAAACCACAATCAATCTCACTAAGCGATGAGATAGACCTCTCCTATTATTCAATAAAAGCTTTAAAAATACTCTACAAATCCTCTGTGTAGACCAGGGCTTCTCCACCAGGGTTTCATGGAATCCTATGGCTCTTCCAGAGGTGGTTAGGGGTTCCTCCAAAAGTTTGTATGGGTTCCATGAAACTCTAGGGTTCCTCAAGAGGTTGCTATGGGTTCCACGGAACCCTGGGGTTTCTCCAGAGGTTGTTATGGGTCATAGAAACCTAGGGTTCCTCCTGAGGTTGCTATGGGTTCCATGGAATCCTAGGGTTCCTCCTGAGGTTGCTATGGGTTCCATGGAATCCTAGGGTTCCTCCTGAGGTTGCTATGGGTTCCATGGAATCCTAGGGTTCCTCCTGAGGTTGCTATGGGTTCCATGGAATCCTAGGGTTCCTCCTGAGGTTGCTATGGGTTCCATGGAATCCTAGGGTTCCTCCTGAGGTTGCTATGGGTTCCATGGAACTCTAGGGTTCCTTAAGAGGTTTCTATGGGTTCCATGGAACACTATGGTTACTCCAGAGGTTTCTATGGGTTTTATGGAACCCTAGGGTTCCTCCAGAGGTTGCTATGGGTTTCATGGAACCCTAGGGTTTCTCCAGAGGTTGCTATGGGTTCTATGGAACCCTAGGATTCCTTCAGAGGTTGCTAGGGGTTCCTTGAGCAATGAGCAATTTCTACCTCTAAGATACACTATTGATCTTTTTAGCCATCTGTAAGGGGGTAATTCTTCCCATTGACCACAAGTGTAAGGAGCATCCCTCCCACTTACGATCACACTAATGTATCATGAGTTGTAAATATAGTAATTAAAAGTTATTTCAAGGGTTCCTCTGTGTTGAAAAGGTTGAGAAAGGCTGGTGTAGACAAACATCAAAAATTGAGATGTAGGCAGAGAATGTATCGTATACAAGGAAAAGCTATGAGCCGAAAAACAAAACAGACCACACATAGTGAAGGCATTCTCTAATATCCCCCACAGTCTACGTCCAGTGAAAAGCTCTAAACAATAAAATCAGGCCGTTACATAATGATCTGTTTTGTTTTTATGTAGTGAGCTTGTGCTCAATAATCTCAAGTATATTCCGTGTCATGTGGGTGTAGGAATCCCATGCGACGTGCTGCTCCCTACACGCCACTACACATACATGCTTCAGGAATTTCTGTGGCTTCTGTAGGGTTCACAATGAGTTAAATTTCACATTTTCGAAGCACAGCTGCCTTTCTTTCCCCTAAGCGGTGGGATGATGGCAGATTTGCTGTTGGATAGGACAAAACATCTGATGCTCTGTTTTCCAAACAACTGGGTTTCATTTTTCCAGTGTGTAAAGTTCAGAAAGTAAATAAGACTTTTTTTTTATTGGGTTTTCAGTCCATTTATGTGCAGGCCGGTTGTACAGAAGTCGACCTATCGATTGACCTCAGTGCAACCAGCCTGTTTATTTTTTCCTACAATCATTGCTGCTGGCTATAGCCGGCAGCATTGATCATTGTATTCTGATGGCTCCCTCTGCCAGAATACAATAGCACTGCGGGAGGGATTCCTCCATCAACACTGACTGTGGGGAGGAATCATTTGAATTTATTTTCTTCAACCTGTGGTTGAAGAATAGAAAATGGCATAATATATGGCCAGCCGTCCCCTAAAGCCGTGGTCACATGACGCTGTAGTCCCCAGTCTCCTCCTCTACTCTTCTGTTTACTTTGGGTGTGGTCCTTCTTCAGGTGTACACTTCACTGCTAGATCTGGCGCTATCTCTTTCCATAGTGTTCTGTAAATGGAATTTTCACATTGCATATCCCAGGAGGCATTAGTATAAAGCCTCGTACACACGACTGAGTTTCTCGTCCAAAACCGACAAGAAAAGTGCCGAGAAAGCTTTATTGTCGAGAAAACCGTTCGTGTGTATGGTTTTACGACGAGAAAACTGCCGTGAATCTCGACGAGAAAAATAGAGAACCTGCTCTCTATTTTCTCGTCCGGATTCTAGATTTTCTCGTCGTGTTGCTCGTCGGCCTGTTTTGCGACGAGAAAATGGTTTGTGTGTATGCTTTTATGACTCTTCAAAAAGCGCGCATGCTCAGAATCAAGTATGAGACGGGAGCGCAGCTTCTGGTAAAACAAGCCTTCGTAGTGGAGATATCACATTCGTCACGCTAAAACTAACAAAGCACGAAGACTGAAAAGCGTGAATCGTCTCTTCCCAAACTTTTACTTCACACGCGGTAACACGAGATCAGCAAAAGCAGCCCAAGGGGTGGCGCCAGGGAAATCGATCTTCCCCTTTATACTGCCGTCGTACGTGCTGGACGTGACCGCGCAGAACAATGACGAGATTTGGAATTGTCAGTGTGTACGCATGGAAAGCTTGACGAGAAACTCGTCAAGGTTAACAAGAATCTCATCGAGAAAAACGACGTGTTTTTAACGACGAGAAACTCGGCCGTGTGTACGAGGTTTCCGAGATAAGAACTTAGGTTTGGATTGAACCTGGAAGCAAGCTGTCACTCCAGCCAAATCAGTGCCCAATATGCTGCAACCATGGTAATCCCTGCAGCCACACAAAGGGGTGGGGATGCTCATGACATCAATGACCTCATATGGTCACATGGCCAAATTTGGTCAATGACGTTGTGGGGACAGTGCTGGGAATGCCCTGGCCGCAGCTGATTGGTTTCTGATTTGGTGGCAGTGACATAACAAAGGGGAGGGGATGCTCATGACACCATTGACCTAACATGGCCATATCGGGTCAATGACGTTGTGGGGATAGTGGTGGGAATGCCCTGATTGGGTACCGATTTGGTGGGAGTGACATAAAAAAGGAGCGGGGAATGCTTATGACATCATTGACCTCCTATGGTCACATGGCTATATATTTAGCCAATGATGTTGTGGTGATAGTGCTGGGAATGCCCTGGCCTCAGCTGATCGGGTACCGATTTGGTGGCATAACAAAGGGGCGGGGATGCCCATGATATCATTGATCTCATATGGCCACAAAATTTTTGGTCTTTTTCCTTTATAGCGCAAAAAAAATAAAAAATGCAGAGGTCATCAAATACCACCAAAAGAAAGTTCTATTTGTGGGGGAAAAAAAATTATATAAATTTTGTGTGTGTACAGTGTTGCATGACCGCACAATTGTCAGTTAATATAGCACAGTGGTACAGTATATACCAAAAAATAGCCTGGTCATGAATGGGGTAAATCTTTCGGGGGTGAAGGCGTAAATCTCTCAATTTTGTTTGCATGCTAATGGTGGATCCTCTATATAAAAAATAAATAAAAATACAGACGGACGGGTGGAGATGGTTTTTAAAAACAGATCTGCATGTGTACATTAGCCCATAATACTCCTTCCTGCTAAAAAAAATTATCATGACAAAACCGTGAAGTATTCGGCACGCAACTACAATGCATGTTGTTTTTAAGACGTTCGTGGAAACTTAGAATAACAGACGATAAACACAATCGATCTTATCTCCCATTCTGTTTAGTAAAAGGATTTTTTTTTCACACGACACATAAGCTCCCCTGCGCATCTTATATGCTGAACTTTTCAAGTGTGAAAATCACGTCTCAAGTTGCTTGAAAAAGGCAGACACACCTGTTTACTGACACCAGAGTTTGTGACGGTTCATCGCACTCTCGAGACACTGAAGATCACGTTATTTTTGAACAACAATGTCAGATACAAAGCTGCTGTTGCAAAACATAATTCTTTAGTGATAAAAAAAAACAAAAAAAAAAAAACAAAGCCTTCCCGGTGGTAGCAAGTCTGTGCAGAAAGGGGATAGTTGTATCAGAAGCTGGATGGTAACTACAAGCTCTTTTCAATATGAAAGATAATCTGAAGCTGGCTATAGATGGACTTTTTTTTTTTTTGATCAGCCAACACAAAGAGAAACGCATTGCACTTGAGAAAACATACATGGGGTGCCATTAATTGTTAATATCTTTAAAAGCACACATGTTCGTGTGCACTGTTTTGGCGCGACGCGTTTTTGGAAAACAGCCAGGGATTTATTTTCCACGAGATAAGACTATGCATGCAGTAGTGTGGACCAAGCCTTACGGGATATTTTATGCACTTCAGTAATACTACATTTTAAGATTCCCCTTAAACCTCAATGCTGCCCTAAAGAGCCGAATGTCTAGCAACCAGCCATAGCTCTATGACTAAGCCCCAGTGGTTGGGGCGAAATGCGTCAGTGATGCCTCAGAGTAGGGGCCGAGGCTGCTTCTCGAATTATGTACACTTGGATCTGTTGGTGTGCAGCTTTTCGCCATCTTTAACCAGCCATTTTTAGTACCCTTTTATTTTGGCTCTCCGGGGACTCTCTCCTCATTGGCGGAGACAGCAGCGGGAACCATTGGCTGTCAATCACAGCCAGTAAGCCAGAGAGGAGAGAGAGAGAGAGAGAGAGAGAGAGAGAGAGGCGGGGGCTGAGCCACGGCTGTGTGTGTAAATGGACATGCAGAGCAGCAGCTGGGGTGCGAGCCGACTTGGGTACCCTTGCTCTGGGGGTACTCAGCAGGTACTGCTTGCTCTGGGGGTACTCAGAAGGGAGGGGCCAGAAGCTCCGTTGGGGGACCCCAGAATAGGCTTACCTGGGCTTCTTAACCTTTTTCGGGCTCATTCCTACTAGAGTTTGTGGGATGGTAAAGCCACGCTTTTACTGCCTGCCCCCCAACTGCTACCCCTTTAGATGCAGAGGCAGCAACCGGGGGCAGGAGTTATACCCCCTAGCCCCTGTGCATTTTGGTATGCGTAGAAGGCACAGTCCAGCTCTGAGCACATACGTTAGCACCACTCGGAGTACCGTCCAGCTGCAGCAGCTTCAACCTCCCATAGACTTTTGCAAGCTGCCGGCTGCGGGGCTGGACGGTGCACCTGTGCCTTCTGCCTCCTGCAAAAACTCTGGAATCTCATGCACAGGTGCTAAACACCCAGTGTGCATGAGGCCCAAAAACAAGCACATGCAGCTCAGTGCACAGTCGCAGCACCAATCTGTGCCGTTACAACGTTACCCTACATGAGCATGCACAAGAGCTACAGCATTCGGTGCTTGCAGAGAACTTCAGAGAAATGAATGACATAACTGTGTCTATGGTGGAATCCAGCACATGCCTCTTTGGTAGCGGCGTTCCACAACCATGACATGTACAGGAGGTGCAGCGCTGTCTGCAAAACAAGATTTATGAGGTGCTGAAAGCTAATATGCAGTATGCAGCGTGGTTGTAATATGAGGCGGAGCTCAGACACAATAACACAACACAGACCGATCCTGTCCTAACAGATCCTCTCCCCCTCTCTGTGTTGTATGTCAGGCATAAGAATGATGACTTCTCGGTGTACATGTGAACATTCATCCACGCTGCTTCACAAAGACACCTTACCTGAGTTTTCTTAAATGTCTTGTGTAGGAAGCATTTGTATCATTGTGCCTTACAGCACAAAAGGATTATGTAGAGCGCCGGCTGTCACCTCCCGTCGCTCAAACTGATCTCTGCAACCTAATTATGTAATTAGTATGTCTGTGTATGTCTGCATGTATGGATCAGGTTTCTGTATCTGTTCCATATTGACCTCTGGATAAAAGGTGGCTACAATTCTGCCTTGTGGCACTGGGTTCTCAGGTGACATGCTGGTAGGTACAGTATATTCAGGGCCTCTGGTAAGGCAGTACAGCCCTATTGTACAGGGCCTGCTGGGCCCCAATTGTAACGGGCCTGCTGGGCCCCAATTGTAACGGGCCTGCTGGGCCCCAATTGTAACGCGCCTGCTGGGCCCCAATTGAAACGCGCCTGCTGGGCCCCAATTGAAACGCGCCTGCTGGGCCCCAATTGAAACGCGCCTGCTGGGCCCCAATTGAAACGCGCCTGCTGGGCCCCAATTGAAACGCGCCTGCTGGGCCCCAATTGAAACGCGCCTGCTGGGCCCCAATTGAAACGCGCCTGCTGGGCCCCAATTGTACGGCGCCTGCTGGGCCCCAATTGTACGGCGCCTGCTGGGCCCCATTGTGGGTCCCATTGTACGGCGCCTGCTGGGTCCCATTGTACGGCGCCTGCTGGGTCCCATTGTACGGCGCCTGCTGGGTCCATCAGTTCAAAAGGGGGGCCTGGGCATCTCCAGAGCAGTAGGGACAGTTGTACTGCTTTATTGCCGACTCTTGTGGATCCCCCTGCAGCGCTGCCGGCTTCTACTCTTTCTCCCTCCAGCTGCCCTGCAAGGCAACCGGTTTTTGTATTTATGCCCCCAGTCACCTGCTTTCCGGTCACCCCTGTTTTCCCCTTTCCCCCACAGTGCTGCTGGCTTCTCTCCCCTCCTCTTCTGCCAGAAGCTGGGATTGTTTCAGGATGGAGAGCACGGGGGAGATGTAAATATGTCATATTTATCGACCCCTTCCTTTCCTGAATGAACACAGTGACTGATCGGTAGGTCTGTGTATGGATCAGGTTTCTGTATCTGTTCCATATTGACCTCTGGATAAAAAAGGGATACAATTCTGCCATGCAGCACCGAAGCCCCCCAGTTGACATGCTGGTAGGTACAGTATATTCAAGGCCACTGGTAAGGCAGTACAGCTGGCTCTACTGTACCAGGCCTAGGCCCCATCAGTTCAAAAGGGGGGCCTGGGCGCCTGCAGAACAGGAGGGACAGTTGTACTGACTTGTCACTGACACTTGTGGATCCCTCTGCAGCGCTTCCGGCTTCTACTCCTCTTTCTCCCTCCAGCTGCCCTGTAGGGA
This sequence comes from Rana muscosa, assembly GCA_029206835.1. Classification (NCBI taxonomy): domain Eukaryota; kingdom Metazoa; phylum Chordata; class Amphibia; order Anura; family Ranidae; genus Rana; species Rana muscosa. The sequence continues at coordinate 333,551,003 of CM055125.1, read as the reverse complement.
GATTGGTTCTTGGATTTGTGCCCCTATGCACCTGCTTTCCGGTCACCCCTGTTAGACCCTTTCCCCCGCAGCACTGCAGGCACATGGAGGGGGGGGGGGTCAGTAATATGTCATTTTTACCGACCCCTTCATTTCCTGAATGAACACAGTGAGCAATTGGTACCGATCATGACTGTGTCCATTCATAAGTGAATCATAGTAAACTGAGTTTACTATGCTTCAGTTTGTGAATGAACAGGAAGCCTCAGGGCACTTCCTAGTCATTCACTGTCCAGTGCAGCTGAGGCTGCAGAGAAAGATACATTCTCTGTCTTAAATGGGACACACCAGGGGCCTGCAGATCGCACTGCACTTGCGATCTGCAGCGGTTGCCAATGCCGACACCCCAAACGCAGGTCGCAAACACAGTGCGTCTGCATGCACCGGATCGCATGGAACGGTCTGCATTCTTTAAAAGTGCGCATGCACTACTTTTGCTGCGGTCCAGCCTGATTTCAACTCATTCAAATGAATGGTCAGAAATGGCACTGCACCCAGATCGCATGTGAATCATGGTGTGAACCGACCCTGAGGGCAGGGACTGACGGGAACGCATAGTATAAAAAGCACTGCATAAATTATTGGCAATGTAATGTAAATGTAAAATACTTAAATACCAGTTGTGCCAAAAGGATATACAAAGTAGTTTCTAGTACAAAGAACACATTAGTAGCACAGTCAAATTATAGCATGACTAAGGCCCGTGGGCGGGGCGAAACACATCGGTGGCACGCACGTCCTGGATGGAGCTGGGTTGAGGCTGCTTTTATTCTATGACTGTTGAGTCTAGCTGATGTACGGCGTTCAGGGGGTTCCTCTCCTTCCTATACAGTCAAATAATAGTTGGAAAGGATCTTGGTTGACTTTCTTTTTTAAATATCAAACATGTTATACTTGCCTGCTCTGTGTAATGGTTTCGCACAGAGCAGCCCCGATCCTCCTCTTCTCGGGTCCCCCGCCGGCACTCCTGGTTTCTCCCCCTTGACCAGTGCCCCCCAATAGCAAGCCGCTTGCTATGGGAGCACTGGTGGGTGGTCGCTCCATAAGACACATAGAGCTGTGGCTTGGCCCCGCCCCGGCTCTCTCCTTATTGGCTCACTGGCTGTGATTGACAGCAGCCAACTGACACACCGCATTACCGATCACTGTGCTGCGTGCCCCCACTGGCGCGCGCCGGCTCGTTATCCTGAAAGACGTCATATGACGTCCAGTCAGGATGATGGAACCACCGCCCGGCCGTCATTTTGCTATTGGCCTGGGTGGAGAGTGGTTAAAGAAGCTGCTCTTACACCAAAAAAAAAAAAACAAAACAAAAAAAAAAACATGCAGTTCTTTCATTTTAAGAAATAATGATACGGGAAAATATGCAACCACTTAAAGCGGAGTTCCACCCAAATTTGGAACTTCCGCTTTATCCACTCCTCACCCCCTTACATGCCACATTTGGCATGTAATTTTTTTGTGGGGGGAGTGGGGGCTTCAGTAGGAGTGGGACTTCCTGTCCCACTTCCTCCTTCCGCCCTGGGGTCGCCTAGGCGATACGTCATATCGCCTTGTGGCGGCCCCTCCCTGTAGGCGATCACCCGGGACGTGACAGGTCCCAGGCGATCGCCTGTCCACTCAGAGAGCGCTGTGCCATTCGCGCGTGCGCAGTGAGTGCCCGGCCGTGAAGCCGAAAGCTGTCACGGCCGGGTGCCCACACAATGAATGGAGGCGCCGGCAGAGAAGGGGGGGAGAGGAGCGAAGCTCCAGGCGTCGCGACGCTGGACAGTGGAACAGGTAAGTGTATGTTTATTAACCTCCCTAGCGGTAATCCCGAGCGTGACTCGGGGTTGTTTTTTTATGCTAGGATCGGTAACCCCGAGTCACGCTCGGGGTAGACATTGCAGAGCTCGCAGCGGAGTTTCCCTACCTTCTCCTGGCGATCCAGCGATGATGTCCTCTGCTGTGATCGCCAGCGAGATCTCCGGCGAGTGTCGGCACTTTCGTCCCCATCTGACTTCCTAGTTCCGTTCCCTGCGAGCCGCAGCGTCGCAAGGGAGCGGAACTGGGCGCCAAATTCAAAAAGTGAAACACATAGTATACATACAGTATACTGTAATCTTACAGATTACAGTACTGTATGTAATAATTACACACCCCCTTGGTCCCTAGTGGTCTGTCCAGTGTCCTGCATGCACTTTTATATAATAAAAATCGTTCTTTCTGCCTGGAAAATGGAGATTGTCCATAGCAACCAAAAAGTGTCCCTTTATGTCAAAAGTGGTTTTAGACCAACTAGAAAGCAGCGATAATAAATTAGAATCACTCGCAGAATTGAGCGATAGCGATTTGTGGGGAAATTCGTCATCAAACACTAAATCTAATGACAGCGACAATTCTGCAACTGAGCAAATTTCAGTGTTTTTGATTTGATTACATTATTGAATAATTTTTATTATAATTAGATTACTATTTTTTATAATTATTTATAGTTATTTATTATATTATAATTTATAATTTTGTGTTTCATATTTATCATACCCGGGATGTCTACTAGACTCTGGTTTGCTTAGGTTTAAGTAAGTAATTACTAAGAATCGCAGGCCTATAATACATAACACCAAATTTTCATGCAAAATAATTGTACCGCTTTTGGTACATAATTCCAGAAAGAATCATACCGCCAGGGAGGTTAAAAGCCAGAAGATACACTTTTTGTAGCTGCTGACATTTAATAAACATAAAAAAAGGCTGGAACTCCCCTTTAATAAAATGGAAGCCCAGAACGATCTTCATTTACCGCCATCTCCGCATCCAGCAGATTTCCATTACTTTGTCCAAAGAGCTTCGAGGAAGACTAGAAGACTAGTCCTATTGTTATACTCACCAAATGCCCCCCCACCCAGCAAACACAACACTCAATTTTCAATCCTTATCATTTATATAATAGTAATAATCATTTCTAAACTGGCAACTTTTCAGTTCCTAAACACATCGTTTTTGTGCCGATAAACCATTTATATAAAAAAAAAGCAAAATAACTCAACTTTGTTTCTCGTTAAATCCATGTCATATTAGTTAAAGCTGGACTCCAGGCAGACGTAAAAGACGCAGATTGATGTAGCTCTGTAATCATTAAAGTGGTTGTAAACCTCAGACATGAAATATGAACAAATCATATCCCTCTAATAGTGTGTACTTGTCTCAGTCCAGAGCACTGAGTGTCATTTCTGTCTTCTGCCTCCTTCCTCTGCTATCTGCATGAGTCACTCCTGACAAGTTTTCCTGACACCAAGAGAAAAAAGGTGACGGGGGAGGGACCTCCAGCTGATTGACAGCCTTGGCTCTGTTCCTGTGGGAAGGGTGGCGTGTCATATCCCTCCAATCAGCTCTTACTGAGCTCTGCAGAGTGTAATTTCAGCTCTCCACCCCCTGTTTTCTGGCAGCTCAGACAAGCTTTATAAATTCCGGAGTTTGAATGGATGTAGAGAAGAAAAGACTGCAGGTAAACAGGTGCAACTTATGTAGTAGGATTTGTTTCATCTCTGTGTATCCTCCTTCACTGGGTATATGGAAGGGTTTACATCCACATGCAGTGGATATCAAATAGAGAAAATGGGATGCGGGTCATGGGGGGGAGGGGGTGTACCTGGCACCTTTCCCTACCAGAGATAAGTGAATGGTGGGTGTTCCAGTCTGTCTCACATCTATTTACATCTGAAATGTCAAGCAGACAGGCTGGTCGACAAACAGCATTATGCTTGCCGAACAACATATTCTGAATAACGTTCTGCACATTCCAAGACAACATGTTTTTGCTGCAGGCAAATGCACCCCTTTCATTCCGTGTGTCTAGGCATGCATTATATATACATTTCAGTGGGCTATAGATGTGTTTGCTACTGCGTTTTTTATATTTTGAAGGTTTTAATATCCAATTATTATTATTATAGACCCGACTCATCATTGCTTCTCTTAATATTTACTCAAAGTGCCCCATTACACCAGTGGATGTGCATTAAACTCTGTATAATCACTTGACGACTCTGCTTTTTCGGGGGGGGGGGGGCTACGGCCGTTTAAATGGATGAGCCGCGATGATGTCATGTGTGCAGGAGTCACGGCCATGGCACGGCTCTCTTAACGGACGGCACGCCGTCCATTGAGAACGCAGTGCGCATGTGCTGGTGACATCACCGGTGCTGCTAAAGTAAATATCTCCTAAACGGCGCACGTTTAGGAGATATTTACTGTACCTACAGGTAAGCTTTATTATAGGCTTACCTGTAGGTATAAATCAAGGAAAAGGGACTTAACTACCACTTTAAAAGGACAAGTATAGGTTTAAGAAAAAAAATAGCAAAGACGTTATTTATGACGAAACGCGTGACGTCATTGCACACTTGGAGTTCCGTATGCAGCAGCTGTCCTACGTTGGCTCCAAGACAGAGAATTGAGCGGTCACGTGGCGTGACCGCTGATGGCTCCTTTCTTGGCCTGCTTGGAATGGAGAGCAGCGACTGTCAGTCACTCTGTACCTAGCGCACACCCGAACCCTGCACTCTGTACGTAGCGCACACCCGAACCCTGCACTCTGTACGTAGCGCACACCCGAACCCTGCACTCTGTACGTAGCGCACACCCGAACCCTGCACTCTGTACGTAGCGCACACCTGAACCCTGCACACTGTACATAGCACACCCCTGAACCCTGCACTCATTATGTAGCGTACCCCTGAACTCTGCGCATAACTCACCCCTGAATCCTTCATCCTGTACATAGCGCACCTCTGAACTCTGCACTCTGTACGTAGCACACCACTGAAACTGCACACTTTACATAGTGTAACCCTGAAACTGCACACTGTACATAGCTCACCCCTGAATTTTGCATTCAGTACATAGCTCATCCCTGAACCCTGCACTCTGTAAATAGCGCACCCCTGAAACTGCACACTGTACATAGCGTACCCCTGAACTCTGCAGATAATGCATTCCTGATATTTATTGCCCCTTTAAGATCCTCCCACTGCAATTTGGCCACACCCACTGTTCGATGCAGTTCGGGGGGTGGGGGTGGGCGGGGGGTTGTGGTTGAGTTCCTGCACCTATTCTGTGAGAAAAAAATTCCTGGATAAATGTACAGTATACAGATACAACTGGCCCTTTAAAGGCAACCATAATGCTGATGCGGCCCGTGATGAAAACGAGTGTGACACCCCTGGTGCAGACATTTACTCGAAAGTAATTCTTAGTGTGACTTTTACAGTTTACATGCTTGCTTCACAATTTTATGATTTTGTTTCCTATACAGATTTGTAGATCAGCTCCCTGGTACCTGTCTATATGAAGGATTGTGATGCGTGACCCTACAAAACAAGATTGACCATCTACAGTCATATTTAATACAATCTCAGAAAATAAAGTCAAAAACAGTATAGGATTCACGAATGGTTTTGTGGTCATTACTATACCCGGAGTTCACTCATTGAGCATATCCTCCTGTGAGGTGTTGAGCGCACGAAGTCCTGACAGCATAAGCTGTTAAAATGTGCCGCCCCTAGCCTGCCACCCCACTGTGCGGCAAAGCCAAGTGAATCATAACAGGCGCACGCAGCAGGAAAATCTGCCATGCTTCTGTATACTGGCACACGCACACACTACTGAAAGTCTGTTAAGATTGCTTTTAACATTTTCTGTTTATTTTGGGGTTTTTTTTTTATGGAATTTTGGCAGATAGAGTCTGTTTCCAAGCAGGCTGGAAGATTTGCATTTAGAGAGAGGAACAGCATAGCATGGTCGCACTGAAGCACTACTACACAGTATGCACACATTGATAAGAACTTTTACATAAAGTGTGCAAATGTGTATGTGTGTAACTTGGACCATGGATGTCCTTCAAAAAACAGTTATCAACACATTTTTCTACATGTTCTACCCTTTTAAAAAAAGGACCATGTGGCAAGAATGTACTTTCCCTTTAGGCATCCAAGGTTTGCATAGACAACCAATGTAGTAAATCTGTGTGACATGTAAACAGGTGCTAGTGATGACCCTTGGCTTGTAAGGGCGCACTCACACTAGGCAATCCGTACCGTGCCCGAGTATGTTTGAACCCCAAAGTCAAGTTCATTTGACTAGTCACATTGCTCCAAACCGTGTTCAGGAATCGTTCAACATACCAAGAAGCTCTGGCCCACTTGAAGAGGTGGGTTCGGACATGGTCAAGTTGGACATGGCGATGATGTAAGCACAGGACAGCGGGGAAGTGGGGAGGAGGGACTATCATGCTCAAACATGGTACAAGGCAACTGTGCCTAGTAGGAGTACACACACCCTCATTGGTTAGAGCAGTTACCTCTCTCAAATCCAGCCATTCTCAACCAGGCTTCTGTGGAACTCTAGGGAGGTTGTTACGGACTCATTGATCTCCCATTTGATGGTGCCTGCATAGTACCACGGCCAATGGCAGAGATAGCGTCATGATAGCAAGGGTGGCGTTCTGACAACTTCTGCAAAAGGGGCATTCTTCTTTTTTGGCCCCCAATGTAAGGGGCATTCTTTCTTTTGGCCCCCAATGTGAGGGGCATGCTTTCTTTTGGCCCCCAATGTGAGGGGCATGCTTTCTTTTGGCCCCCAATGTGAGGGGCATGCTTTCTTTTGGCCCCCCAATGTGAGGGGCATTCTTTCTTTTGGCCCCCAATGTGAGGGTCATTCTTTCTTTTGGCCCCCAATGTGAGGGGCATGCTTTCTTTTGGCCCCCCAATGTGAGGGGCATTCTTTCTTTTGACCACCAATGTAAGGGGCATTTTTCCTTCTGGCCATCAAGGTAAGGAGCATTCTTCATTCTGGCTACCAATGATAGGAGCATTCTTCCTTCTGGCCACCAATGTAAGGAGCATTTTCTCACCGACCCCAATGAATTGGTTTAGGCAGGGGTTCCTCTAGATCTAAACATGATTTCAAGGATTCCTCAGGGGTAAAAAGGGTTGACAACGGTGTCTCTAGCCTGTTTATCAGCTCTCTACTGCTTATTTATAAAAGTTTTTTGTGTAGTTACTAAATACTGTATATTTGTAGCACCCTTAGTACAGGTTGATAGGTACATTTAGTTTAGCTCCTCTGTAATCAGTGGAGCAGGTGTTGATTGTTCTGGCAGCAGCTCACCGGCTGCTGCTTTGATTACTTTCCCCTGTATTCTAAAAGGATTCTAGAATTATAGTGGGGGAAGCCTGGGAGAAGCAGTCTGAATATTTATGGCGATCCAGCCAATCCCTGGGGAGATGTACCCAATATTTGGCTGTAGAGCCCATCAATAGTCTGAGGTTTGAGGCAGGGGTCAGAAGTTCCTGGGTCCAGACCTTGGTGGTTGTGAACAAGGCCCACATTGCTATAAAGCATTAACAACTGTCTGGATATTGTGTCTTTTATGGAGAATCAATACATTTTGAAGATTTTTAAGAGCAAAGCAAGGAGTTGTGGATTATATAATTTCGTGACTGTAATTGCTGCTGTGCAACTGCCTTTCTGAACCCATCAGCTCTAGAAGATCTCCTTATTCCGTTGGGTTGTAGCACCTTATTTTCAGATCCAATAAATAGTCTGAGGCTTGAGGCAGGGGTGAGGAGTTCCTGGGTCCAGTTCTTCGGGAAGGGACCCCTGCGCAGGATTGCTGGAGGTGCCATTCTGAAGACATTGAGGTCCCAGCTGGTGCTTAAGCTGGGGGTCTATTTGCTAAATCTGGTCCTGGATTCAGTTTGGGTCTGGAGAAGCTTACTTCAAAGTACCAGGAGGAAGTTGGTGGGAAAAGTGTCCAGCTGTACTGTGGTGGTGCGAGTCTGAGTCTCCATCCCCGAAGAGTGGCCGGTGGATATCGGAAGGAGGCAAAAAATTAACCTGTGGCATCCTCAGTGAATGACCTGTGTGCGGGGCCATAGTGACTATATGTAGCTCTTAGTTTCTTGAAGAAAGACATAGTCACCTGTTGGCAGCAGAGAGTCGTGTGGGACTTTTGATTTGCAGCTTCGAGACAGAGAACAGTCCTCAAAGAGTTTAGTGACGCAATTTGGCGTATCCCATGCCTTCTCTAGCCCATCCAAGTTCCCCTTTTCAATAAATTATCAAAAAGACACACTTATACTGTTCTATTTGAGCCAGAGACAGTGGAGAAAAATCAGTGTGCCTGGCTATGTGGGCTTTTACTGGGGAAAAGGAAGAACGTTCACCAGCGGCTCCTTAGGGGGTGCATTACATATTATGTACACATAACTACGCATTTAAATAAAACACGGGAGTAATACAAATATATTAGAAAGAGACAAGCCTGATAATCAACAACATATTACTGCCAACGTCAAGGACAAATGATCTTGATAATAAAGCTTGTTCAGGTCAAAGTGTAAAAAAATGTGCAGTAATAAACTACAGATTATCTGGGTGCCTAATAACAACAAAAAACAAGATCTTCTGCATAGCAACCCCAACTCTAAAAATACAAACTCTGTATCCTTTTTATGGCTTGTCCGCGTTGCAGTTCTGCATGGGGTGTTTTCATGGACTATGCAGGTGCTTTTGCCCCTGATAAGCGCTAAAAGGTACTGTATGAATGGAGCTGAATTGGCTTGGTCCACACTTTGCAGCTTATGAGCAAACTCGTGGTCTAAAGCAGTGGTCCCCAACCTCCCGGCACCAGGGACCGCGGAAGACACTCCCCTCCACAGACTGGGGGTGGGGGGAAGGTAAGCGGGTGTTTGGTCAGGGCAGCCTGTCACCTGGAGGGGAGGTTGTATGTTGGTCGGTGCAGCCTGTCACCTCGGCAGGGTTGGTTTGGGGTGCAACCTGTCACCTCAGGGTAGAAGAGGGTGCAGCCAATCTCACCAGTTCTCCGAGATCCTTCTGGGATTCTTCTCCTTCCCCTTCGTGACCACAGAGAGGGAAGGGAGTAGTGGTGCTAGAAGGAGAGTGGGCGCCCACTGGTGGTTGGAGGGTGGCAGCGCATGTTGTGCTGGCTCGCTCTGCCTGCCGCTGACCCCTCGTTGCGCGGCCCGGTTCCCAGCAGGCCACAGACCAGCACTGGTCTGCAGCCCAGGGGTTGGGGACCCCTGGACTAAAGACTATCTGTAGTGTTCCAAACATGGCTACCAATTGCTCTTTATAGAGTAGCTTCTGCCAAAGGATGCTACAACACATTCTACTTCTCTTACTCAAAGAGCACAGCACATCTCCCTTAGCCGTGTTGTATCAGTTCTACATAGAAAATAACGGGATTTGCTCTTTTGCCATCACACAAAAGTGTCAGGAAATCTGATCGACTTCCAAAAACAATACATGTAGTGTAGTTATATGATGTTCACTTCAATAAAAGTGACTTTGTCATCATCCCAAACATGTGGCCAAAGCAAAAAAAAAAAAGACATAATATATTTACCTCTCAGGAGGTCCATGTCTTCTATTAGGGCTTGTTTCCTCGTGCAGCCAACTTAGCCATCCCAGGGTGTATCACTTTTCAGAGGGAATTGAACAGGCATTGAGGAGGCAATGTTTTAACCTCCAAAATGCTGACCCACCACATCGCAGGGTAGTTGTGGCGCAGCTTATTTACATGAACGGGTCACGTTCGGCTGGGATACTGATGGCCAAAAAGCGTCAATCCATTTAATTTTTGTTATGGCGGCAGCAAAGCAAGGCATCATGGTCATGGCATGTGTACAGCCCTGCACGGCTGCATGCCCTTGTTTAGGCAGGCGGTTTAGAAAAACTGGGTTATGCCACGCATGTGCCGCTTATGTGAACAAGCCCTTACGCAAGCCATAGATTAACCCCTTTAGCACCGGCCGCACGGAAATATATAGCCTCTCGGCAGGTGGGGCCTTGTCGCCGAGCAGCCACATATTTGCGTGCATTAGTGTAAATACAGCTGTGCCAAGAGCGTGCGCCCAGCACCTTCCCAGCACAGTTACTGCCAGCAAGTAGCAAATCGGGAGCTTTTCGTTAGCCACTGGTAACTGTGCCGGGACCGCCCAATCACTGCAGTCACGTGATCAGAAACCCCGTCTACCAGCATCCTAAACCCCTTAAAGGGCTGGGAGGTGCTGATTTCAATGGATCAATCGTTTTTCTTTCCTTCCACCATGGATGGAAGGAAAAAAAAATTGCTCTATTCCCCCATCACCATCAACACAGTTAGTGTTGATGGGAGGATGCCTACCATAGTGCTATTTTATTTTCCCGGCAGAGGGGCAGCCTTCCTGGCTGGCAGAATACAATGATTACTGCTAGCCATCCGTAGCCGCCGGCAGTAATCGCATGCTAAAACTCCAACAGGCTGGTTGTACCCAAGTCCACCGATGGATCAACTTGGGTACAATCAGCCTGCCCATAGATGGATTAAATCGCAGCCAGTCCCTCCTGAAATTGCCAAGTCCATCTATGGACTTTGCTTCAGTGCTGCAACCCACATAGAATCTTTAGCATTTGACACTTCTGGGAGTGTCAGATGCTGGTGTCCCCAGCCATGCACCATGGTTTCATCCTCCAACCCCATCATCACTTCTGGACACAGGGTGGGAGGATGGAACCACAGCCTGTGAAAGAGGACTCGATAATTCCAAAAGAGTCTAATGCTAAAGATTCTGACAGAAACCATATCACTTGAACAAAGTAAAGAAGTGACATGAGTATGCCTGTGTCTTCTTTTGTAGGGGCAAATGTTTTGGGCAACAGAGTCACTTTAAGGCCTCATGCCCACGGACGTTTTTACAGCCACGTTTTTTGCAGCTTAAAAACGCCTGTCCATGTTATTGTTTCCTTTTTTTCGAAAAAAAAAAACAAAAAACGTCGGAGCTCAAAAACGCAATCGCAGCGTTTTTTTTTATGCCTAACGCCGACGCCAAAGAACGCACTGGTCCTGGGTTTTTTTTTACAGCTTAAAAACGCCTATACTATTTGCAGCTCAAAAACGTCTAGGTGGGCATGAAGCCATAGACTAACATGGACAGGCGTTTTTAAGCTGTAAAAAACGCTCAAAAACGCGGCTGTAAAAACGTCCGTGGGCATGAGGCCTAAGGCTTCAGATACAAACATACCAGGCAAAACAGTGTCTTAAAAAAGGTTCTTGTTATGAGCAAAAAATAAGAGAGTTCATGAATCCCATGAAGTGTAATGTGACCTGTCATGTCACGGGTCACTTTACACGACGTCTTGATCTGTATGAACTTGTCTTTACAAGTTCACAGACACCTGCTGTTTGTTTGGACACGAAAATGTAACCGTCTCCATCCATTCCAATACCATCAGTCATTAAACAATGGCGTGGGTTAAAGGGGATGTCCAGGATTTTCAATTGTTTTAAGGGAAACAAAATGAAAAATAAAAGATACAGTGCCAATACTTGAAAAAGTATTCATACCCCGTGAAATTCTCCACATTTTGTCATGTTATAACCAAAAACGTAAATTAATTTTATTGGGATTTTATGTGATAGACCAACACAAAAGTGGCACATAATTGTGAAGTGGAAGGAAAATGATAAATAGTTTTCCAATTTTTTTTACAAATAAAACTGTGAAAAGTGTGGGGGGGGGGGTCCCCTGAGTCAATACTTTGTAGAACCCCCTTTCTCTGCAATAACAGCTGCAAGTCTTTTTGGGAATGTCCCTACCAGCTTTTCACACCTAGAAAGGGACATTTTTGCCCATTCTAATTTGCAAAATATCTCAAGCTCTGTCAGATTGGATGGAGAGCGTCTGTGAACAGCAATTTGCAAGTCTTGCCACAGATTCTCAATTGCATTTAGGTCTGGACTGTGACTGGGCCATTCTAACACATGAATATGCTTTGATCTAAACCATTCCATTGTAGCTCTGGCTGTATGTTTCGTGTCGTTGTACTGCTGACAGGTGAACCTCTGCCCCAGTCACAAGTCTTTTGCAGACTTTAACAGGTTTTCTTCTAAGATTGCCCTTTATTTGTCTCCATCCATCTTCCCATCAACTCTGACCAGCTTCCCTGTCCCTGCTGAAGAAAAGCATCCCCACAACATGATCCTGCCACCGCCATGTTTCACGGTGGGGATGGTGTGTTCAGGGCGATGTGCAGTGTTAGCCTGTAAAAATATTAGGGTACTGAAATTTGTCGCCATTTCACACCATTTTAACCCCTTGGAGTTGGCTGCCGCCGGCCCTTTAAGGGGTTTGCTATGCCGGAGGCGGGGCGGGTCTTATAGCCACTTGAGCGCCGTGATTGGCTAACGCGGTGGTCACATGATCGGAAAAATCCGCAGGGCGCGCTCTCGGCACAGCACTGTTGATGCTAATGCACGCAAATATGCGGCCACTCTGCACAAAGGCCTGGACAATGAGAGACCGCCTATTTGTGTGCACTTGGTGCCAAGAGGTTAAGGTTTGACATGCTGGGTATCTAGTCGGTGCAACCTCATCTTTTAGGGTACTTTCACACTGGGGTGGTGCCAGCGTTAGCGGTAAAGCTCTGCTTTACCGCTGTTATAGCGCCGCTTTTAGGGAGATAGAGGTAGGGTAACCCCCAAGAAGGGGTTAAAACCACCCGTAATGCGGCGCTTCAGAAGCGGTGCCTATTCATTCCAATGGGCAGGGGTGGTGTGGGAGCAGTGTATACACCGCTCCCACACCGCGCAAAAAATGCTGCTTGCAGGACTTTTTTTCCCCATCCTGCAAGCGCACCGCCCCAGTGTGAAAGCACTCGGACTTTCACACTGGAGTAGCTTGAGAGTCAGTTTTCAGGCGCTTTAGAGGCACTATTTTTAGTGCTAAAAAGCCTGTGAAAAAGTGTGAAAAGGGGTCTCATATTTTACCCAACAAATTGGGTAATTTATTGCGTTTGTTTGCCCTAAGATTCACTTCAGTGTGTCTTTTTACTGAAATTTTGTGTTTCCTAGACCTTTTTGCGGTAATATCAAGTGACAATTTTTTTTTTAACTACCACTATTTTACTTTTTTTTTTTAAACGTGTGCAAAAAACAGCTCTGGTAGCAAAAACGGGGGGGGGGGGGGGGGGGGTATAACTCTGAAGATCAAGCGACAGCTTTTCTCACAGTAGTCATAAAAGAATGCTTTTATGATATCGGTATGATTGAATGACTGAGGATAATGCCATTTATGACAGTTACTGGGAAACTGAATAATCCACAAGATGTTCCCAAGAAAGTGAAGATGGCAAACAGACAACTCTTTTAAATGTGGGTTTTCAAAAAAAAAAAAAACTTCAAAGACCTAACTGTAGCTTTAAGCCTGCAGAGTCCAGCATGCCGGGCCAGAATATGCACAATGGTTTCCATTGATGATGGAGAAGAAGATCCGTCCGTAGACTGAAACCTGTGAATTTGGGAACTTGTCTATTGGAAACACTGATAAGCATCAATGATCTCTCAAAGAGCAAGTATTGTTGATAAGGAGGTGAACACATCCCACAGTCTATTCAGCTAAGGCTCCATGTACACGGAACGCTGAGGCGAAGTCCTCTTAACGTTTTTTTCGAAAGCTTGAAACCGGCGTTTAGAAACTCCCGTTTGCATGCCGCGTTTGCGTCTAGAAGCATTTGAAAAAACAAACATTTTTTTTTATTTATTTATTTTCAAATGACCAAAAACGAAAAACGCCTATAAATGAAACGCGGCTAAACGCGGGTTACCGCCTTTGGCACCTGAAATGTCGGAAACTTTGGCGTCTGAACTAATTTTTTTGCCTTCAAAGAAAGGCCTATAAACGCAACTGCCTAAAAACGACTGTAAACGAGACTGTGTACATGTACACATAAGATAACATTGAATGCAGTTGAAAAAAAGTGTCCAACTGCCTCTGAACGTCCGTTTAGCAGCAGCACTGTACATGGGGCCTTAATGCTTCTGTTGTCCTTTGCTGGATCAAGAGAATTCAAGCATTTATGTTTCAATTTGTTATTTTTTTTTCCATATTAATGTAGCGAGGGGTGCATTTATTTCTGCACCCCTGTGACCCAGAACCAGCTGACAGCTAGCTAAAGTCTACTGTCAGCTGACGTCATAGACCTGCTCCAGCTTCTGAGAACATCCCGACAATCATGTCAGGATACGCCCTGCTTCCTGATCAGCAGCTGGCTGAGAGCCTAAGCCAACCGCTCCCGCCGCTACTCCTGCCCAGCGCTCCATTGACCGATTGAAGGGCAGAGAAGAGAGCGATGACTGACAGTCACCGCTCTCTCTACTCAGAGCGGACCCGAGAACTGAGCAATCAGCGGTCATGTGATCGCTCAGTTCTCTGGTTTATTGGTGGCGGGGGAATAGCTGCAGCGTCGGACCAATGCTGCCTCAAGTAGATAAGTACAATCCCGCACTTCTCTTTTGATAAATGTAATTACCAGATGTATAGGTATCCTAGAATCTTAGTTGTTGGATCTACTTTTATAAACCGGGGGCTCCAAACTTTCTAAATAAAAAAGGTACAGTTTACTGTTCTTTAGGCCTTGGGGTGCCAGACTGTGGATACAGGGAATGCAGAAAATGTCCCAGCATCACTGGGGGTAAGCAATGCCCCATCATTGATATCAGTGGGAGGAATAATGTCATATCATTGGTATTAGGGGTGGAGACAAGGGACAGTGCTCAGGAGGTAGATTAGGGGTGGAGACAAGGGACAGTGCTCAGAGGTAGATCTGGGTACAGACAAGGGGCAGTGTTCAGAGATAGGTCAGGGGTGGAGACAAGGGGGCAGGCATGTACTGGCCATCGGGACTATCAGGTGTTTCCTGGTGGGCCGATGGCTCAGTGGGCCGGTCTCACTGACAGCATGTCAAAGTAATAGCTGTGCGGCTCGCGCAGTCATTAATTTGAGCACCGCCAGGGATCGGCATGGTGTCCGTGAGCAGTGTTCGCAGCCTATCCAAGTGCAGACTGCAGAGGCCTCCCTGAGTCCCCTCCCTCCTCCTCATGTGTATGACACAGACATGTCACGGAGCTTGCGTTTGAATTCTATACCGGCGCTGTAAGAGTCCCGACTCCTACACCGGCTCCTCCTGCGATAAACTTAGGACAGACAGAGTCTGCATTTGATGGGCACAGTGAGGCTGCATTTGATGGGCACCGTGAGGCTGCATTTGATAAGGCACCGTGAGGCTGCATTTGATGAGGCACCGTGAGGCTACATTTGATGAGGCACCGTGAGGCTGCATTTGATGAGGCACCGTGAGGCTGCATTTGATGAGGCACCGTGAGGCTGCATTTTGTGGGTCTGTCATCTGCACTGCCCATCACCTCACTTTATAGTGTGCAAAACCCAGCTCAGCCTTAGCGCCGCTGCGTTGCTGAAAGGTAGCCAATGGCTGTGCGGCAATGCCGGTTTCTGAAATTCCAGCCAATGAGGCTGTAGCACTGTTCCTGCGTGATGTTAGCCCTCCCACTTTACGCAGTGATGTGATAAGGAAGGAGGAGAAAAATACAGAGGAGTATAAGTGAAATAATAAAAGAGGTGAGTGAGATGACGGAGTTGGAGTATATTTTCAGTTAACACATTTTCATACAGAAAAAATTAATGTTGTAAAACTTGGAGGAGATATATGTTCTGTCCTTTGCCCAACACCTTTTCTACAACTTACACATGTGATTCTAAAGACGTCTATAATGTTGGAATGCATCTTTTAAACAAAAAAAAACGTTTATACTTAAAAGTGGAATGTTTTTACTTATGTTTTCTTTTTTGCGCAATTGCGTATAGTTCATATACTGTTTTTTGTGCATGTTTGCAAAATTAAAGTGGGCCAGTCTGGATGAAGTCCAGGGCCAAATCTTTTGTCCCAGTCCAGCCCTGCAAGGGGGTGACTCGGGGGAGAGGGGAGTACCTGCACCTATCCTGAGAAAAAAAGCCCTGTGCAGAACTATAAATTTACTTACTTAAATGAAATGTATCATTAACATGCATGTATTTGGTATTAGTAAATGCAGGCCATACATCATCCGCAATAAAATAAATAAAACTTCTAACCGAAAGGACAGTGGCGATGTACTGACTGCTTTTCAGACACCGCAGTGACACCCAAAACAAGGAGTCGCACAGTTATTGTCTCTCAGTCCAGTATTACTATTGTGCCGAGGTTTAAGAGGCTGGAACACGCCGTGTGCATTTCAAGCCTATCAGTGATGGCGTGTTTTCTCAAACCCACAGATTAGCGCAGGGGCGGCCGAGCCAAGGTAGGTCACAATGCAGCCGTGTATAGAAAAAGTATTTACACATCGGGCTATTAAGCGACTTGATTAGGCAGGTCCCTCCCTGCGTGAACTAATAAACACGGCGATAACAGCAACTCCAAACTAAACGCTGAGTTTATTTTTAACAGCAAGAAATTGTTATATAAACAGTTATCTAGGAGGGTTAAACAACTGCTCAGTATTATAAATACACCAAATACACAAATACAATACTACATTATTACAGGACAAATAAACCTAATCACTGTTATTAAAGAGTAACTCCACTTATTTTTCTTTTAGCCTGAGGTCAGTTAAAAAAAAATACATACATATATATATATATACACACACACACACACACACAGATCTATCTATCTATCTATCTATATATATATTATACACATATACATATCTATCTATCTATATATAGAGATATATATAAAAAGATAGAGATATATATCTATCTATATATAGATTAGATATATATATAAGAAAAATAATAATAATAAAAATAATAATGTCAGCAGCCAATAAGAAAAAAAATTGATAAATAAAAAAGATAAAGGGGATTTTTACACAGTTTTCACAGCTGCTATCTAAGAATTGCTAGAGTTCTATAACGTAAGAAAGGGAACAATAAAGAGCTTGCAGCAAGGCTCGACAAACCCCAGGTGTCAAGAAATTTCATCCTGGCGGCTGGGCTGTCGCCCCAAATACCTAGTGCGCACCCCCTTTTCTCTCTCACTATGTATCCCAGGCTCCGTTTGCCCACAGCAGGTGCCGGCGGGTAGAGGGGAGGGCAGACACACGTCCGCTCTCCTCCCCGTCTTGTTGTTGACTCACTTCCGGGTCCCCGTTGACAGTTTTTCTGGTGTTTTATCAGATTTGGCGACCCGTCAGAATTTGTAACGGAAGTTACGTTCTTGTCACCGCCATCTTGCTACACCCCGCACTCCTCCACAGTAAGGATACACAGAGGAGGGGGCAAGCAGACATCTTGTTACACCAACCGGAGTTGTGCATTTCACAGTTATTTTTACCAGTAAACGGAGCGTGGTGAAATACAGTATTTAGAAATCCATCAGACTGTTTACATGTTGAATTATAAAAGCAGCGGTGTTCTGTCAGATTAGCAAACCTGTAAGATCAGCAGGTTTGCCACTGCTTTTAAAATTCAACATCTAAACAGTCCGTCGGATTTCTAAATCCTGAATTTCACCATATAAGCTCCATTTACCGTTAAAAATAAGTGTGAAATGCAAAACTCTGGTGGGTGTAACAAGATGTCTGCTTGCCCCCTTCATAGTGTATCCTTACTGTGGACGAGTGGGGTGTAGCAAGATGACGGGTTGCCTAATCTGACAAAACACCGGCCCTCAAGGTCAGGAAAGAATGTACCGGTAATTCAGTGTGATGTGCATTGCATTACATTCAGTGGATCACATGGGAGACATCCAGGGTCTTTAAGACCCTGGATGCCTCATTAAAGAGAACCTGTCACCAAAAAATCATCACATAGGTAACGGGAAAAAAAGTTAAAAGAGAAGTATGGTGCGCATGCGCGGGGACTCAGGGACGGACGTGTGCTGACCGGGCTCCCGACACCCCGACCCACCGGAGCGAATAGCAGTGCAGGCAGCGAGGTCAGAGAGCCAGGACCAGATCCACAGGAGACCCGGGGAGGTGATGACTCGGAGGGCGCAGAGCCAGCCACGAAAGGGACAGTTTAAGCAGCCTACAGCCCAGAGGAGAGCGGGGCCTTCCCCCACAGCACAGCCGCAATCCAAGATGGCGCCCGGCAAGCCAGACACACGAGGCAGCACAGCAGCTAAGTCGGATGGTACATCACAGAGAGGGGGCAATCAACTCAATCCGGAGCCACCCAAAGACCCTTTTTCATCTCAATCCTCAGGAGAGGGGGAGGCTATCCAGCTGGGTGAGTCACCTTTGCATTCTTTATCCCCTGCTATGTGTTCTGACGGCCAGGAATCAGTTAACTCCCCTGCTTCCTCTATAGATAGAAACATGGCAGATCTTACTGAGGCCCTTTTTAGCCAGTCTGGCCAGGACTTACCACCTCCCCAGCTGACACATTACTCCCCAGATGCTATACTGCTGGGTCGGTTCTCCACCATGCTGCAGCAGGAACTTTCTAAGGCCTGCACGCTGATTACCACAGACCTCAAAAAGGATATCCACAGCCTAGGCGTACGTTTTGAGCATATTGAAACCAAAGTAGATAATACTATTAAAAAAGTCAATCAGAACTCGGCCATGGTCACTGACCTTCAAGACAGATTGGAGGAAGCGTTCACGAAAATCGAAGATTTGGAGAATCGCTCACGTAGATACAATTACGCATCCGTGGACTCCCTGAAACTCACACAGATTTGGAGGGGGCTATAAAAGACCTAATGAAAACCCTCATTCCCGACATTACAGCTCCCCAAATGGAAGTGGATCGCATTCACCGAGCACTAACAGCCCCAAGATCTGACGGATTGCCACGCGACATTATTGTCAAGCCGCATTACTATCGCGTCAAAGAAAAGATGATGTTTGCAGCCCGTAATAGACCAGACTTGTCGCTGTTTGGAGCTCCAATACAGCTCTTCACCGACCTGGCCCCGTCAACAGTCCAAAAACGCAGAACCCTGCGACCACTACTACAGCAACTTATGGATAAGCAGATCAAATATAGATGGGCGTTCCCATTTAAGCTGTCCTTCACATATAAGGGAAAGTCCCACTCATTTTCCACGTTCCAGGCAGGGGAGGCCCTACTGCTCGAGCTTGGTATCGTCACTCAGGACTCTCCGACTTCGTCTCCCCCACGCCGGGATAACCGTCCACTTTTGCCAATGTGGCAAGAACGCACGCGCTCTCAGGCCAGAAATACTCGTCGGAACACTTGAGACTTGTTGCCATTTTTCTGCCCTTTCCTGGGACCTGCTGGTTTTTGGTCGCATAGGTCTGGCCCGGGCTCATGATGGACTATGAGCTGGATGGGGCCATCATACCTGTGCTCTGTTCACTGAAGTTACCTGGTTTCCTGGCCTTTATAATGACTGTCAGAAGGTTAATCTTTTGCCTCATAGAACCCCACCTTGTTTGCCAGAACCACAGTATTCTTGAGACTGGGGTTTTTACCTGGCACAGTGTGTAGATGCCATGTTGGGTTGTGGCTTGGGGGCAGGAACGACCGATGGGGACCCTTCCTGCCCTTCAGACGTCGCCCTGGGGAACATGTCTTACTACAGTTAACCTATTATGCCATGCTGTGTCGACTGGTTTATGTTATTTTTGATTGACCTCGCATGACCTGTTTAATTAACGCTTGTTCGAGTTGGGTCGGGGTGGCTACACATGCCACCCAATTGCGAGACTACCTATTCTCTGACGAGGATGGTACCCTTGCACCTAATGTGCCGGATTTTGTCTCCGGCGGGGGTTGTTCCCCATGCTTTCATATATCAGTTAAAAATGTTTTATTCTTGTTTTCTGGGCCTAAGGCCCACGAGTGTTTTTCTTTGTCTTGCTGTATTTCTAACACCTTTTCTTTTCCTCTTTTCCCCCTCTCTCTTGCGAGCCTCGGTTTGGCACCCTCCCCCCGTATCAAGGTCCGAAGGGTCGGGGAGGCTGATAGACTTTGCTCCAGTGGCACCGACCACCCCATTGACAACGCAAGGTAAGAGTGCTCTGCCCTGCCACGATGGCCACGACATACAACACTGACTACTCCATAGTTAGCCACAATGTACATGGTTTTAATTCCCCTGCCAAGAGGACTAAAGCATTTCAGTTCTATCACAAGCAGAGGGCTGATGTCCTTCTCTTACAAGAGACTCATTTTTCACACACCTCAACTCCTCGTTACCTCAGTGCGAAGTATCCGCAGTTTTATCTCGCAGGGGGATGGGAGAAAAAGGGGGGGTAGCTATCTGTTTTTCGAAACGGACCCCCTTCGTCCCTGTTACTGTTGTTAAAGATAAGGGGGGTAGGTATATTATGGCAGTGGGGCGGCTCCACGACAGAGAGGTTTCCTTTATATCATATTATGCCCCAAACACTGGACAGCCGGAATTCTTTAGCAAAATGCTTCGAATTCTGATGCCCAAGGTCCAGGGTCAGGTGGTAATGGGGGGTGATATCCATAATTCTATCCAAGGGAATATTGCTAAGTCTGACTCCTCTAAACCAATTTTGAAACGCCCACCGAATGGGAGCAGCAAAGTGGCGCGCTTATTTCACTTCCACGATCTTATTGATAGCTGGCGTGAAAATAACCCCACGGTCAGAGACTTCACGTACTTTTCGCAGGTACATCATACTTATTCTAGGATAGATCATCTTTTAGTACGTACGCCTTTACTCCCATTTATTAAGACAGTCAAAATTCTGTCTACCCCTTGGTCGGACCATTCCCCGATCAAACTCTCTATCACAGGACTGTGGACCAAGTCAAAACCCTCCCCGTGGAGACTCAATGTGAGTCTGCTGAATGACCCTATAATCTTTGTGGAAATACAAAAGGAAATACGAGAATACTTTAGACTTAATAAGGCTGCAGACACGTCCCCCGCAATAAACTGGGTGGCTCACAAAGCTGCGATTCGGGGCATTCTATTACAAGTGGCAACTAGAGTGAAACGGGACAGGGAACAGACGATTAAGAAACTGGAGATTAAACTAGAGGACTTAATGAACGAACAACATGGGAATCCCCAGATAGATATAAGGCACAAAATCGATGAAGCCAGACTAGCTCTTAATATTAGTCTGACTACGCAAGCGGAGAAACATATCAGTTGGTCCAAACATAGGTTCTACACTATGGGGGACAAACCGACCACAATGCTAGCTAGAAAACTGGTCCCTCGACCATATACGCCGACTTTACCCAAATTGAGATTATCCACGGGCCTTACCACCCAAAACCCTGAAAAGATTATAGGGGAATTTCATAAGTTCTACGCTAAGCTGTATGGGGCGCAAAATACGTTTGATCCATCTGGAGCAGACGCGTTCTTCCACAACTTACAGCTGCCCACACTGACACAGGCCCACGCGGAGCTGATGGACAGAGCTTTCACGGAACTTGAAGTCACGGCCGCAATCAAAACACTGCATCCTACTAAAGCTCCGGGGCCTGACGGCTTTCCAGGCCACTATTATAGAAAGTATCAGGATCTCCTCACCCCTCACTTATGCTCCTACTTTAACGACCTGTGGAGAGGTGGTAGGCTTCCCTGCCATGAAAATATGACGTATATAAGCGTCATTCCGAAACCGGGTAAGGATCACGGGGATTGCATCAATTACTGCCCGATTTCTTTAATCAATACGGATCTGAAAATCCTAACTAAAATATTGGCCCACAGACTCAATACCTTTCTTGAGTGCTATATTCACCCTGATCAGGCTGGTTTTGTCCCGAATAGACAGGCATCAGATCAAACACGTTGGTTAATTAATCTCGTTTCGGCAGTTCAGTCTGATTGGGACGGCATAGGACCCAGGAGGGGAATGTTGCTTTCATTGGACGTCCAGAAGGCGTTTGATTCCATTTCCTGGGAATATCTATTTGACGTCCTTACCCGCTATGGATTTGGGTGGCGCTTTCTGGATCTCCTCCACATATTATATGATTCCCCGAGCGCTTCACTAATGCTCAGGGGATATACTTCTCAAACATTTCCAATCTGCAGAGGAACTAGACAGGGATGCCCATTGTCACCGCTATTATTCGCACTGGCGATAGAACCACTTGCGATCAAAATTCGTTCAAGCAGGGATGTTCAGGGAATTTATTGCGGGGACTATGAACACAAATGCCTACTCTTTGCTGACGACCTATTGCTGACCTTGACTTCGCCAATTACATCCCTACCCAACTTATATGCAATCTTGCAACCATTTTCTGTCTTATCGGGGTTGACAATTAACCATAGTAAATCAAGGGCGCTGAATTTGTCATTGCTGAGCTCCACCCAGACGACACTTGAGCAAACATTTCCATTTCAATGGGAATCAGATGCTCTTCCTTACTTAGGTATACATTTGACCTCATCTGTTGGCACGTTGTACAAAAGGAACTATCCTGCCCTTTTTAAGCGACTGACAGATGATTTGTTTAAGTGGCAGGTTCATCCACCGTCGTGGTTCGGCAGACTACACTCAATAAAAATGAATGTTCTACCCCGATTGTTATATTTTTTCCGTACCTTGCCGGTTTCCTTGACCCGTAACGACCTTCAACAATTTCAGAATAAGGTACTGCAATTTATTTGGGGAGACAAGAGACCTAGGGTGAATAGGAGTACCCTATATGCGTTAAAACAGAAGGGAGGCCTAGGCTTGCCTGATTTCTTGAAATATTTTTATGCTGCCCAGGTGGCACAACTCACTAGGTTCCATTCCCAACGGGCACCGGCCATATGGATGGCCATGGAATCCCACTCTTGCCTTCCCACTCCAATTTCTCACATTTCGTGGCTCTCTATTAAAGAGCGACCTGCTATATTATGCCCTACTTTATCAATGTCTTTGGAAATATGGGACAGACTATCCAGATCTCACAAATTTAAATCTCCTCATTCTCCACTGGCACCTCTACTACGCAATAGAGCTTTCACCCCGGGTCTCACCCCCCTGACATTTGAGTGGTGGACCAATAAAGGTCTCCTACGCATAGCTGACTTATGTGATCGCAGGGGTATGCTACCTGAGAAGGTATTGACTGATAAGTATCTTATGCCTCCAGCAGAGAGTTTTAGATATGCTCAGGTTTCACATTATATGCAAACCCTTGCTAGAAAGAGTGACCTCGCAGTTCTTACTCCAATGGAGTATATGTGCCGTAACTATGACAAAATCAAGGGTCATCTGTCCGCTGTCTATTCGATGTTGTTGAGCACATCGACAAAGCTGAACTATATGGTCCACTGGGAGACCGATCTGAAGGAAACCCTGGAATTGGACGACTGGCATAGGATAGCAGAGACAGCCTGTCGGTCGCTCATCAATACATCCATAATAGAGGCGAACTACAAGGTTCTGCTAAGGTGGTATATGGTGCCGGCCAGGCTGGCGACTTTTATATCGGGGGCAACCCCGTTTTGCTTTAGAGGTTGTGGCCAGGTCGGTACCACCTTTCATATATGGTGGACATGCCCCAAGGTTCGGAGGTTTTGGATCCGGGTATATAATTTCATTTACTCCCTCACTCAGGTTAACCTGATTAAGTCAGCTAAACAAGCATTATTAGGGAGTGGAATAGCAGAGGCCTCCAAGAATTGCAGACGACTCTTGATATTTATATTCATTTCAGCAAGGATAACCATCGCTAGGAACTGGAAATCGGCGGCTCTGCCATTTGATCAGTTTAAAGGTAAATTGTCTTGGTTGATGCTGAACGAACGGTTGGCGGCATTGGCTCAGGACAAAATGAAGCTCTTTCATAAGGTGTGGGACCCTTGGCTTCATTACCTCACTAGTGACCCCGGAGGACCTCCAGCTTAACATTGTTTGTTTTTTTTTCTTTAGGGGCGTCGGGGTGCTTGATCGAGGCTCCTTCCCTCCCTCCCTCTTTTTCCCTCTTCTCAACTATTCTTTTTCTTGCTTTGTTTCCTTCCCCCCTATTTCCTTGCTTCTAATTTCTTAATGAATGTTAGTTTTGGAGTCAGCCCCAGGCCTTAGAGGTCTGCACGACTCCCTGCTTTCACCGGTTTATAAGTAATTAATAGGACCATTGTCGGTCTGAACTGCACTTAGGGTTGCCCGCACAGGCTGGGGAGTCGAACCCCCCCGACAAGCAGATGGGGGGACGGCTCCTCTGGGCGGGAGGTTCACCAGTTGAAACCCGAGATGTCGGGGGGAGTTGGTGGTTCAGGGGTGCAGTAGTTTTCTGTAAGATATCCAAAAGTGCCATTACGCTCCAGCCCATGTTAGAGATTCTTCAGCAGATTTGTTTTTTTTTTTTTTTTTTGGGTACTATAACGTGGGCCCCTGGGCGTTATGATTCTAATGAATGGAATCCCAGAAGCGGTAATATGACTGTACAGTGTCTTGATGTATATTTTTTATACTTTTGTATGACGAAACTTTAATAAAAAGATTGAAACAAAAAAAAAGAGAAGTATGAGTTTTTTTTTTGTTTTGTTTTTATTCATACTTACCTACCTAGGTGGATGTAGCATCGGTCCGATGCTGCATCTGTCCCCCCGGCACCTGTAACACTGAGAACCGATCAAACACCACCGATTGCTCGGTTCTGGCCAACTGTCAGTCACCGGCTCTCTGCTCTGCCCCTTCCTTGCTCACTGGAGCGATGGGCTGTGGAGGGGGCAGAAGCAGCCAGGTCAGCCTCTCAGCAGCTCACTGAGAGGCTGAGCCAGTGGCCGTTCCAGGGATCTGGGAGGATCCCGACTCTATGGTCGGGATGACGCAGAGCCTGGAATGACTCTGTTACCAGTGGTGGCTCAAAAGTTTTGAAAAAAAAACATCAATTGCAGCCACTGTGCCCATCAAACGCAGCCACTGTGCCCCCCCATGAAATGCCGCCAGTTTGCCCATCAAATGCAGCCAGTTTCCCCCCCCCCCCCCCGCCACTTACCTTTCTCGGGTCAGCGCCGTCCTCCTCACTATGGACGCACCGCCACTGTCTGTGACATCAGCAGAGAGCGGAATTCAGACCGCTCTCTGCTGAAAACGGGTCACAGGAGTGCAGAACGAACTGCACTCCTGTGATCCATAGGAAATGTACAGCCAAACAAGCTTTCCCTGTACTTCTCCTTTAAGTAAAAAAAAAACAATTTTTAATTCCGAAAAATTAAAGTTACACCCAAGCACATACAATCCCCCCCCCCCTCCCAAAAATTGAGGCCCCCCCGACTACCACATATATGCACGAACAAACGTAAAGGCACGCGGCGGGTGCCCACGCCTGAAAACGTTGATACACATTACGTATCGAAGCGCACGCCGGAGTGAGAGCAATCATTCTGGCACCAGACCTTTAACGCATCGCCTATAGAAAAAGGTACTGAAGTTTGTCGCCATTTCACGGGCGCACGCAAATTTAAGGTTTGCCATGTTTGGTATCTATGCAATGTGCTGGGTGTTTAGTGTGTTCCTGCTCCTTTAAGGAGGGTTGGGCTCCCTCCAGTCATCTGCCCTTCATCTATCCATCAGCATACATGTGCTTCTACTGAGGAGACTTTAAATTTTAGAGTTAGGGTCTGCAGTACACAGGGAGACTTGACGGGGCCTGCAGCTTACGCATGTATTTGCAAATGCGTTAAAAACCCCTTTTAATGTGTTTTTACCTTTGCGCTAATATTGTGAGACATAAAAAATTGGAACTACCGCTATTTTATTGTCTGGGGTGCCAGCTTTCAGAAAATATATCGTGTTTGGGAGTTTTATGAAATCTTCAGGCCTAAAATATTTTTTTTTAAACGTGTGTAAAAACCGCAAAAACGCATCTGGCTGTGAAAAGGATAAGTTCACCTTCGGGAACATGTTACATGTTCCACCCGTAAGATTTGTGAGTTTAAAAAAAAAGGGCTCCTAACTTTTTTAGCTGGCTACTAGATTCAAGGAAAATTTCTCAAGCCCTGCCTTAAAGGAGAAGTACAGCCAAAGTTTGTTTGGCTATACTTCTCCTATGGATCAGAGAAGTGCAGTTCAATCTGCACTCCTGTGACCTGTGTTCAGCAGAGAGTGAGCTGAAGTCCGCTCTCTGCTGACGTCACAGAAATCATCATGACCATGGAGTTGGCATCCTCCCAAATCCATGGACCGACACCTGGCTCAGTCTCTCAGCGAGCCGCTGAGAGCCTGAGCCGGCCGCTCCCACCCTCTCCACAGCTCATCGCTCCAGTGAGTCGCCTGCTCCCTGCTCGTCACCAGCTCCCAGCTCGTCACCAGCTCCCTGCTTGTCACCAGTTTGTCACCAGCTCCCTGCTCGGTTCTCAGTGTAGAAGCGCTGGGGGACAGATGCAGCATCCAGCTAGGTAAGTATGAAGGAAAAAAAAAAAAAAACATACCGTACTTCCCTTTTAAAGAGTAACTCATTTTTGTTCAGAACAAAAAACAAAAACATTCCCCTCTGGGTGATGCACATTGCAGGGATTGTAACAATCTTTGTTGCAGATTCCTACCTTTTGTTGTTCTGAAGAAATAGCTGTTCGTTTGTCTGTGTCCATGTACAGAGTGAATGTGAATGGTTGTGATCTGATCATTATCAATCAGCTGCTGCACTTGCATGGTTCTAATGAGGAAAGTGGCAGGGTCTGCATCCATTTACATGTATAACACTCACTTTTTTACCCTGAAAATAGAGTTTAAACTGTGCCTGCGTGTTATAGGCAGGGGGCTGTGGATTTTTTTTTTCCTGAAACTTCCCTCTTAAAGTTAGGGTGCGTGTTATACGCCTGTGCGTGTTATACGCCGATAAATACGGTTATTTGTTTGTTGCAGGGGATGCCCAAAGACTGACTTGTATTTTGTGATTCCCAGTGCATAATTCTGGGAAAATCAGTGGGCCAATTACACAAGCAGGACATGACATTTCTGGGGGGGGGGGGTGTTCACAAAAACAGCTTTTTTTTCAGAATAACAAAAGGTCAAAATCTGCAACAAAGTTTGTTAAAATCCTTGCAATGTACAAAGATCACCCAGAGGGGAGTTCCTCTTTAAATTAATATATTCAATTCCTCAACAAGCGAACCCCTCGTAAAATAAATAAATAAAATTGTGTTCATTTAGTGCCGGTTCACACTTGTGCGAGTTGATAACGAATGGGATGCGTTAAACAAAAACGATATTCGCATGTCATCCAAAAAGTAATTGTTTTCGACGATGGTCGTTCACATCCATGTGTTGCGATTCCTCTCCGAATGCGATGCGATTAAAAAAAAGAGTCTTGTGCGAGTTTACAGCGTTGCGAATTTAGTCTCCATAGACCAGGGATATGCAATTACCGGACCTCCAGCTGTTGCAAAACTGCAAGTCCCATCATGCCTCTGCCTTTGGGTGTCATGCTTGTGAATGTCAGAGTCTTGCTATGCCTCATGGGACTTGTAGTTCTGCAACAGCTGGAGGTCCGCTAATTGCATATCCCTGCCATAGACCATCAATGTAAATCGTTCTGGAAGCGCATTGTTTGGTTCAGATATGTGCAAATTCTTCACCTCCAGATCCTCCTTCCAGTTCTTGACAATACTCTCCCCATAAAAGAAAACAGGGAAGAAAGAGCACAGGAAGTTCACACCCATTTTTTTCTTGCCTTTGCGATTGGCCTGCGCACAAATCGCATCTGTGCCTAATTTACATCCTAAGCGCATTAAATTCTCATTGAATTCGCATTACAATCGCGCTGGTAATAACCAAACGAGCAATGAAAAAATTTGCATCACAATTGCATCGCACAAGTGTGAACACGATTTGTTCAGGGTGCACTCACAATTTTTTTTTTCTGATCACATATTTCAATTAATACAGCATTTGAAGTAATTTTACTAGTTTGCTAGTTACATACAAGTGTCAGTAATTATTATCCTGTAAGGAATTGGTAACAGCATGTTATCAGCGGTAACAATGGTTATTATGTCCAGTGACTACGTCATGTAGAGTTCATGCTCAGGAAGGGTGGATGTCATTATATTCATTAAAGTACTCCGGAGAGAAGGTTTATTAAAAGCTCTGATCCAATGTTCCAAACCCGCCTTTATCAACCAGGGCTCCTTGAATGGTAAGGGGCATTCTTCCCACTGATCACTAATGTAAAGAACATTCTTCCCACTGATCACCAATGTAAGGGACATTCTTCCCACTGATCACCAATGTAAGGAACATTCTTCTCACTGACCACCAATGTAAGGAACATTCTTCCCACTGATCACCAATGTAAGGAACATTCTTCCCACTGATCACCAATGTAAGGAGCATTCTTCCCACTGATCACCAATGTAAGGAACATCCTCCCCACTGATCACCAATGTAAGGAACATTCTTCCCACTGATCACCAATGTAAGGAACATTCTTCCCACTGATCACCAATGTAAGGAGCATTCTTCCCACTGATCACCAATGTAAGGAACATTCTTCTCACTGATCACCAATGTAAGGAGCATTCTTCTCACTGATCACCAATGTAAGGGACATTCTTCCCACTGATCACCAATGTAAGGAACATTCTTCCCACTGATCACCAATGTAAGGAACATTCTTCCCACTGATCACCAATGTAAGGGACATTCTTCCCACTGATCACCAATGTAAGGAACATTCTTCTCACTGATCACCAATGTAAGGAACATTCTTCCCACTGATCACCAATGTAAGGAGCATTCTTCCCACTGATCACCAATGTAAGGAACATTCTTCCCACTGATCACCAATGTAAGGAACATTCTTCTCACTGATCACCAATGTAAGGAGCATTCTTCTCACTGATCACCAATGTAAGGAGCATTCTTCTCACTGATCACCAATGTAAGGGACATTCTTCCCACTGATCACCAATGTAAGGGACATTCTTCCCACTGATCACCAATGTAAGGGACATTCTTCCCACTGATCACCAATGTAAGGAACATTCTTCTCACTGATCACCAATGTAAGGAACATTCTTCTCACTGATCACCAATGTAAGGGACATTCTTCCCACTGATCACCAATGTAAGGAACATTCTTCTCACTGATCACCAATGTAAGGAACATTCTTCCCACTGATCACCAATGTAAGGAACATTCTTCCCACTGATCACCAATGTAAGGGACATTCTTCCCACTGATCACCAATGTAAGGAACATTCTTCTCACTGATCACCAATGTAAGGAACATTCTTCCCACTGATCACCAATGTAAGGAACATTCTTCCCACTGATCACCAATGTAAGGGACATTCTTCCCACTGATCACCAATGTAAGGAACATTCTTCTCACTGATCACCAATGTAAGGAACATTCTTCCCACTGATCACCAATGTAAGGAACATTCTTCCCACTGATCACCAATGTAAGGAACATTCTTCCCACTGATCACCAATGTAAGGGACATTCTTCTCACTGATCACCAATGTAAGGAACATTCTTCTCACTGATCACCAATGTAAGGAACATTCTTCCCACTGATCACCAATGTAAGGAACATTCTTCCCACTGATCACCAATGTAAGGGACATTCTTCCCACTGATCACCAATGTAAGGAACATTCTTCTCACTGATCACCAATGTAAGGAACATTCTTCCCACTGATCACCAATGTAAGGAGCATTCTTCTCACTGATCACCAATGTAAGGAACATTCTTCCCACTGATCACCAATGTAAGGAACATTCTTCCCACTGATCACCAATGTAAGGAACATTCTTCCCACTGATCACCAATGTAAGGAACATTCTTCCCACTGATCACCAATGTAAGGGACATTCTTCCCACTGATCACCAATGTAAGGGACATTCTTCCCACTGATCACCAATGTAAGGGACATTCTTCCCACTGATCACCAATGTAAGGAACATTCTTCCCACTGATCACCAATGTAAGGAGCATTCTTCTCACTGATCACCAATGTAAGGAACATTCTTCCCACTGATCACCAATGTAAGGAACATTCTTCCCACTGATCACCAATGTAAGGAACATTCTTCCCACTTGTGAGGGGGTTAACTCGGTAGCGGGTGTGTGTGACCCCCTGGTTGGGCTCCCCACACAAAAACAGGGCCAGCAGACGGAGGTTGTGGTTTTCAAAATCAAAAGGTGCGGTTTATTTCTCTATGTACAGTGACAAAAACACAGCAAAGCCAAAAAGAAACATAAACAAAATAAATCCTGGTCAGTTTGACCTCTGACTAAACATGCAGGTTTCCTAAACTAACAACTGGGATCAGCCTGGTGCTGTCCTAGTCCCTAAGTCCCTGGTTTAGTAAAAGTCCAAACAAATAGCCACACAGGCTTTGCCTCACCGCACAGGGGTTCACTCTCCCTAGACAGTCCACACAGGTCTGGTTCCAGGCATGAGCTAACATCTAATGAAGCTGGGAGTTCTTATAGAGGCCTAAATGAGCTGACAAGCTTCAGCTGGTCTCATCAACTCCCTGCCTGCACGACGCCCAGCCCTCTCCCTAGAGGTATGAGTCATCCATGAGCCCACTAGCCTCAGCTGGGCTTCATCAACTCCCTAGTTGTATAAGTCGGCATAAAGCCTGAATCTGGGAGAAATATATCTACCCCCCTGGATGCAACCAGGTGACTTTACCTTCCTGCTGTCACACACTGATCACCAATGTAAGGAACATTCTTCCCACTGATCACCAATGTAAGGAACATTCTTCCCACTGATCACCAATGTAAGGAACATTCTTCCCACTGATCACCAATGTAAGGAACTTTCTTCCCACTGATCACCAATGTAAGGAGCATTCTTCCCACTGATCACCAATGTAAGGAACATTCTTCCCACTGATCACCAATGTAAGGAACATTCTTCTCACTGATCACCAATGTAAGGAGCATTCTTCCCACTGACCAGTAATGTAAGATCTTGCAACACGCTTGCTTCCTATACGAAGAATGCCTCCTGAGACATACGATATGCATTTCCCAGGAGGCAGCAGCGGTGCCAATCTCTACCACGCTCTCCTAAGAGGGCCCCACAACAAAACTTTCCCTAGAATGTTCCAACTCTGCTAGGCGGATGGAGCAGATGAGATAGACTTCTGTGTAAAAGTTCCACTTCATGGCTTCTTTCCTAAAAAGTTCAGACTGGAGCTGCAAGGTTGACAAACACCCAACATTTCCCAGTGGCTGGGAACAAAGCCAGGAATTTCAACAGGGCCGGCTCATTGCCACAAATCCCTCCCTCTCCCGGGAGATGTTAGAAACCAGAGGGTGACTCCACCTACCAAACTCCGCCTATGACGAAATATCGTTTTTGGGTGGCCTTCACAACCCTTAGCACAGTGGTCCTTCACCTTTTTGAGTCATAGACCCCCTCTGATGAAATTTCTGGACCCCCTCCCCAGAGAGGGGGCTGTATAATGAATGTAATTTTTATTTTATTTTTTATCTAACCCTCACGGACCCCCCTCCCCCCCCGAAACCCTTCCATGGACCCCAGGCTAAGGACCCCTCAGCAGTTGCACTTTAGCTGGATGTTCTGGCTCCTGCATAGTGAACCTGCAATAGGAAGGATCGGTACAACCTGACAAAGTCCCCGTCATCTGTTAATCCCGCTTTGATCTCATGATTCCTTATTACACATGGAGGATTACCTCCTCTACACAGCACGTACGGAGAGCGTGGCCTCTTCACAACATAGTTTACTTTTTTTTTTTGATCGATCGCATAAGATAAACGCCGTCTTATCCTCTATCACGCTGTCATTCTGTTTCATAACATGTCCTGAAGACACCGTTCTTATCTGAACAGCCGATCGCAGGCACGGGGGCCTGACAGCTGTAAACGTTTTCTTCTTCGAAGGTCAGAACGGGCAGACATCAGTTGTCACAATCGTTTATCATATTTACTAACATATAAAGCTGCCCAGCTGCTGATATATAAAGCAAGATTCTGTGATATTAGTGCTCTGTATGTAATGTTTGTGTGCGTTTACATGAGGGTACAGTGTGCATGGAACCCTATTATTATTTTTTTTGTAATTCCTTTATTTAAATAGAAAGTGTGTTCAACAATTAGCACATATAGCGGAGATACATAATAAAAATCAGACAGTAAGATCAATCGTGGTCAGGAAATGAGGTAAATATATCAGACTTTACACGGTAAGTAAAGCACATGAAGAAAGTACGGTAAAAAGGGATAAAGTTGGTGTGCGAAGCCGGGGAGGCAATCTATCAAATACTTGTGCGTCCTGGAGCCGATAACATATGCAAAGCTATATAATACATAATACAGTACATTTTTTAAAGTTTTAACAGTTGTTTGGGATGCGAAACAACCCAATGGCCAGATGGGCCCAAGCACGGGACACATGAAATAGGTAATGCACCTCAGGATATTCACAGTATCTGATCACAACAGCCCGTGATTGGGTAAGAGTTAAGGGGAGAAGGTGTGTACCAAAAGGGGAAAAGGGAGAGGAGAAATGGAGGCTTAGAAGAATATAAGAGCAGAAAGTAGAAGAGTAGAGTAAAGAGGGGTAGCGCCCCCCGACTGGGAAGCGGGACAAGCCCAATGGGTTAGTCAGACTGCGCAACCTCACGGAGATAAGCGTCTGTGTATATAAAGTGTTGCCAAGGTCTCCAGGTCTCCCGGAAGGTCTCCTCCCTGTTGTGCAAGGTAGCGGTAAGATCCTCCATGTCTCTTAGTTCGTTCACTTTAGAAAACCATAGGGACTTCGCCGGCGGGTTCCCAGACCTCCAACAGAGGGGGATGCAAGCCTTGGCAGCATTCAGTAGCTGAATGGTAAGAGAGGCCTTGTATTTCTTGATAGGTCATTCTGTAAGGTGGAGCAGGCAGGCCGCGGGGTTCCCCTCTAGAGAGACACCAGTCAGGTGGTTGATCGTGCGAGCCACCTCGAGCCAAAAAGGAGAGAGTATGGGACAGGCCCAAAAAACATGCAGCATCGTTCCCTCTGCAGTGCCACAACGCCAACAAAGGTTGGAGACCTGCGGAAAGAAGTGGTGCAGAGTGGTGGGTACCCTATACCATCGGGTCATAATTTTGTAGCAAGTCTCTTGGACTCTGGTGGCTATCGAGGATTTCTGAGCAAAGTAGAGAATCTTCTCTCTCTGGGGGTCAGTGAATTGAATGCCGAGTTCCGCTTCCCACTTAGAGAGGAACGGGGGAACGAACCCTTCCGCTGGTCGAATCAAGGAGGAGTAGATAAGCGAGAGACTGTGCCGCACTGGCTCCCCGCGATGGCAGATGTTTTCAAATTCAGTAAGTTGACGGGAGATGCCCGGCATCCGCAGGCATCTGCGCAAAAAATTGCGCAGCTGTAGACAGCTCCAGAAGTCCAAAGGGGGATCTGTAGCAGACACCCCAGCTTCAGGGGAGAGTTGGTCGCTAGGCCCCAAAAAGTCACACAAACGGAGCCGTCCACCTGCTGCCAATCGCTTGAAATGAGGACTCTGAAAGCCAGGTGTAAATTCTGGATTACCCAAAACCGGCACCATAGGGGAGGGTAGTGGGGACACCGAGGAGTGCCGAAAGGCATCTCTGGCCACTGACAGTGTGCTGCCCAAATTAGGATGATCAGCGAGGTCCCTCGGCAGAGGTGTGGTGATCCAAGGCCAGCTCTTGGCCGTGTCTCTGGAATCCTCCATTTCCATGGTCACCCAGTGCTTTGCCTCTGCGTGGCAATGCCAGTCCACCAACCTGGTGAGGTGAGCCGCCCTGTAATAGGCTTTCATGTCCGGAAGGCCAACCCCGCCCCTACTTTTCGGAAGGTGGAGGAGTCGAAGTCTTATGCGTCGGTTGCGATGGGACCACACGAAGTCGCGGAACATCGAGTCGATACGCTTGAAAAATACTGAGGGTAGGCGGATCGGAAGCGCTTGCAGCAGGTACAACACCCTTGGCAACATAGTCATCTTGAGGGCACTGCAACGGCCAAACTACGTCAGCGTGAGTGAGTGCCAGTGGAGAAGATCCGCCTTCAAGCGAGGAAGTAGCGGGGCGAAATTCGCTGAGTACAAGGCTGCGAGGTCAGAGGTGATGTCGACTCCCAGGGGTAACGGATAAGGTTAGTCGCCCATCTCAGAGAAAAGGCCGATCGCAGACGCTGAACAATGTCCCTACCCACCGTTATGTTAAGAATGGAAGATTTGGACAGATTGGATTTGAAAGAGGGAGAGAGCACCATATTCCTGAAAAGATTGGAGCAGATTGGGGAGGGAAGTAAGCGGTTCTGTTAGGAAGAAGATTAGGTCGTCCGCAAATGCGGCCACCTTGTGGGACCCTGAGGCTTTCTGGTAACCAATGATGCCTGCGTTCCCCCCTATTCTGCACAGAAGAGGCTCCAAGGAAAGTATGAAAATCAGAGGAGAGAGGGGGCAGCCCTGCCGTGTGCCATTGCTGATGTTGAAGAAGTCCGACCTAGTCTCATTCACCTTGACTGCTGCGGTGGGGTGAGAGTAGAGAGATAAAACCCATCCCAGCATAGATGACCGGAGGCCAATGTGCTCTAAAGTGGCCCGTATAAAGGCCCAATCCACGCGGTCAAAGGCCTTCTCCGCGTCAGTGGACAGCAGGAGAAGGGCCCGTTTGGATGTCCTGGCCGCGTGGATCAAGTTCACCACTCGGATGGTGTTGTCCCGTGGCTCCCGTAACGGTACAAAGCCTGCCTGATCTCTATGGACGAGACTCGGTATATGGGACAGCAATCTGTTGGCCAGAATTTTGGCAAACAGTTTCAAGTCTGTATTTAAAAGTGCTATTGGGCGATAATTCCCACACCGTAGCAGGTCTTTCCCTTCCTTAGGGATAAGGGAAATATAGGCTCTCAGAGTGTCCACCGGGAAAAAATTACCCTCTGTAATAGAGTTGAGGGCAGCGACTAGAGGCCGCGATAGCGTATCAAAAAAGGTCTTGTAATATGTCGGTGTCAGGCCATCGGGGCCGGGAGCCTTCCTCGGCTTTGATTTAGCCAGAGCAACACCCAGCTCCGCCGCCGTGATGGGCTCCTCCAGCTCCTCCTGAACCTTCATAGGTTGGCATGCCAGATGCGGCCACATACGACAGGGGGGTAGAGTTATCCGCAGCTGGGAGGTTAGCAGGGGAGGGCTTGTCGAGATTATAGAGACCTTGATAGAAGGAACAAAACTCCGTCGCCATGTCTGACGACGTATTCAGCTTTTGTCCAGAGGAGGCCAGAATATGAGAGATGTACGTTTTTGTGCGCGGGCCACGCAGAGCCCTAGCCAGTAGCGACCCTGGTTTATTAGAGAATTCGTACAGGTTGCGGTGCGCCCAAGCCAATCTTTGCTTTGTTTTGTGGAATAAAAGCGAACAGAGTTCCTCACGGGCCTTGAGGAGATCCTGAAAGGTTGCACGTGCAAGACTCGCCTTATGCGAACACTCAAGGCTACGTATCAGGGCGAGGAGTTCTTCCGCGCGCTGGGTTCTCTCCCGTTTAAGATGAGCCCCTGTTCTGATCAGTGTCTATTATCAAACACCTACAGGTAAGCCTAGATTAAGGCTTACCTGTAGGTGCATGAAATATCTCCTTAACCTACACGGTTAAGGAGATATTTGCATTTAAAAGCGGCGACGCTGACGTCACGCGCATGCGCATGGGGTTAACCCCATTCACAAATTCGGCTAGGTCGCAGCATTCGACGACGTAGCCGAATTCGACGGCTCACGCACGCATGCGTGGAGTCACGTCTTCGCCGCTCCGGCCAATCACAGCGCCGGAGCGGCGCTGTGATTGGCTGGTGCGGCGATACCCAGAAGTAACAATCCGGCTATAGCTGCAGTGATGGATGCGGCTGAAGTGGGAGACGAGGACGGCTTTGGGGGCCCCGATCTAAGGTAAGTGATGCATAATGAGCTATTATGCTAGTCATATTAGCTCATTATGCCTTTCTCTTACAGGTCATTGGGGGAAAAAAAAAAAATAGTGGGTTTACAACCACTTTAAAGCTACTTATATAGCACCGTCAATTTACGCAGCGCTTTACATATACAATGTACATTCACATTGGTCCCTACCCTCGAGGAGCTTACAATCTAAGGTCCCTAACTCACATTCATATACTAGGGCCAATTTGGACAGGAGCCAATTAACCTATCAGCATGTCTTTGGAGTGTGGGAGGAAACCGGAGTACCCGGAGGAAACTCCCACAGGGAGAACACGCAAACTCCAGGCAGGTAGTGTCGTGGTTGGGATTCGAACCAGCGACCCTTTTTACTGCTAGGTGAGAGTGCTACCCACTACATCACTGTGGCTCCCATGTAAAGCTGCGTTCAGACGGAGCGCTGACACCCATCCTGTGTGCGGACTTTCTTTGTTATTGAGTCTGCCCCAGCAAGTGGGAGCCAATGATCAAACAAAAAAAAAACGATTAATAAAGCTAAAAAAATAAGAAAAATTGTCAGAAAAGAGGTGGTATGGAAAGCGCTATCGACCGATCATTTCTATTTTTCTAAGCTTCTGTGGCCGGTTGAAATCTTGCAAGTAATTTCGAAACAACATTCGACTATTCTGAAAAAAATGTCCTAAAGAACGTTCATACGGATGTTGGTTCAACATTCTCTTAGCGTATCCCCAGCCGTACATCAAAAACACAACATTTTAGAAAATTTCCACCGAACCCCCCCAACATTCCTCCAATCATCTTCACCATCAAACGACGTCTTTTTTCAGATCGATTTCACTTCGATTTTACTTTGTTTTTTAAACGACCCACCAAACGATTAGAAAAATCGTTTGAATAAAACAAACTTTCCAACTCGAAAACCGACCGTACTGTAAAAAAAAAAAAACTTGCCCCCGATAGTTTTCAACATCAAACGTCGTCTTTTTCCCAATCGATTCCACTTAAAATATAAAAAAAAATCCCGATCGACCCACAAACGATAAGAAAATTGTTCAATTGACACAAATATTCATGTTTCAACCTTAAAAACAGTCCAGTTGGAAAATCTTATTCGACTGAACAATTTTCTAGGCATGAGTAGTGTCAGTTGAAAAAAAATGAATACAAAAAAACGTTAAAAGCATACAATAATGTGCATAAAGTTTTACCCGGATCAAAAAAAAAAAAAATAAGTTTAAAGCAGGGGTCTCCAAACTTTATAAACAAAGAGCCAGTTTACTGTCCTTCTAACTTTAGGGGGGCCGGAGTGTGACCAGTGGGGGGGAAGAAAATGTCCTGGTGTCAGTGGAAGTGATCAAATCATTGGTATCAGTGGGAGATATATTGCCCACCGGTGTCAGTGGGAGGAATAGTGTCCCATCGATGGTGTCAGTGGGAGGAATAGTGTCCCATTGATGGTGTCAGTGGGAGGAATAGTGTCCCATCGATGGTGTCAGTGGGAGGAATAGTGTCCCATCGATGGTGTCAGTGGGAGGAATAGTGTCCCATCAATGGTGTCAGTGGGAGGAATAGTGTCCCATCAATGGTGGCAGTGGGAGGAATAGTGTCCCATCAATGGTGTCAGTGGGAGGAATAGTGTCCCATCAATGGTGTCAGTGGGAGGAATAGTGTCCCATCAATGGTGTCACTGGGAGGAATAGTGTCCCATCATTGGTGTCACTGGGAGGAATAGTATCCCATCAATGGTGTCACTAGGAGGAATAGTGTCCCATCAATGGTGTCACTGGGAGGAACAGTGTCCCATCAATGGTATCAGTGGAAGGAATAGTGCCCCATCATTGGTATCAGTGGGAGGAATAGTGTCCCATCAATGGTGTCAGTGGGAGGAATAGTGCCCCATCAATGGTGTCAGTGGGAGGAATAGTGCCCCATCAATGGTGTCAGTGGGAGGAATAGTGCCCCATCAATGGTGTCAGTGGGAGGAATAGTGCCCCATCAATGGTATCAGTGGAAGGAATAGTGCCCCATCAATGGTATCAGTGGAAGGAATAGTGCCCCATCAATGGTATCAGTGGAAGGAATAGTGTCCCATCATTGGTGTCAGTGGGAGGAATAGTGTCCCATCAATGGTGTCAGTGGGAGGAATAGTGTCCCATCGATGGTGTCAGTGGGAGGAATAGTGTCCCATCGATGGTGTCAGTGGGAGGAATAGTGTCCCATCGATGGTGTCAGTGGGAGGAATAGTGTCCCATCGATGGTGTCAGTGGGAGGAATAGTGTCCCATCGATGGTGTCAGTGGGAGGAATAGTGTCCCATCGATGGTGTCAGTGGGAGGAATAGTGTCCCATCGATGGTGTCAGTGGGAGGAATAGTGTCCCATCGATGGTGTCAGTGGGAGGAATAGTGTCCCATCGATGGTGTCAGTGGGAGGAATAGTGTCCCATCGATGGTGTCAGTGGGAGGAATAGTGTCCCATCGATGGTGTCAGTGGGAGGAATAGTGTCCCATCTATGGTGTCAGTGGGAGGAATAGTGTCCCATCAATGGTGTCAGTGGGAGGAATAGTGTCCCATCAATGGTGTCAGTGGGAGGAATAGTGTCCCATCAATGGTGTCAGTGGGAGGAATAGTGTCCCATCAATGGTGTCAGTGGGAGGAATAGTGTCCCATCAATGGTGTCAGTGGGAGGAATAGTGTCCCACCAATGGTGTCAGTGGGAGGAATAGTGTCCCATCAATGGTGTCAGTGGGAGGAATAGTGTCCCATCGATGGTGTCAGTGGGAGGAATAGTGTCCCATCGATGGTGTCAGTGGGAGGAATAGTGTCCCATCGATGGTGTCAGTGGGAGGAATAGTGTCCCATCGATGGTGTCCGTGGGAGAATGGTGTCAAAAAAAAAGAGAAGGAAAATCAGTAGATAGGTGAAAATATTCTGATACGGTGACCGGCGTATGGAACGCGCTATCGACCGATCGTTTCTATTTTTCTAAGCGTCTGTGGCTGGCAGAAATCTTGAAATACTTTTGAAACAACATTTGACTGTTCTGAGAATTGTCCTAAAGAAAGTTCTCTTAGCGTATCCCCAGCCCGGACTTTCCAACGTGTTCATTTTTCAAACGTCAAAAAACGGAAACCGACCGTACTATTAAACAAATAAAAAAAAAAAAAACCGAACTCTATTTTTTTTGTTCAGTTTCAACTTTCCTCCGATAGTCTTCAACATCAAACGTAGTCTTTTTTCCAATGGATTTCACGTAAAATATATATATATTTTTTTTTTTCCCGAAAGGCTGACCCACAAACGTTTAGAAAAATCGTATTGACGCAAATGTTTTTTTTTTTTTCCGATCTCTAAAACAGAAACCGACCGTAGTATATATATAAAAAAAAAAATCTAAGCAGTTTGTTTACTGACTCGATTTTTTTGTTCGATTTTCTAGACTGTGGGGGGCTAGAAAAGGGCCCCAAGTGGCCCTGGGGCCACAGATTTGTTGGAAACACATTGGAAACTTTGTTTCATTCAAACGACTTTATCCACTTGTCCCCCGCCCACTGTCAATAGACGGCGGGCGGAGGATACTCTCGTTCTGGGAGGACGTCATATGACGTCCTCCCTTTAAAACGAGCTAGGAGGCAGGCGCGCGCGCGCCCGCCGCGTTCACAAGGCCCCGGTGC
Source organism: Rana muscosa (assembly GCA_029206835.1). Lineage (NCBI taxonomy): Eukaryota > Metazoa > Chordata > Amphibia > Anura > Ranidae > Rana > Rana muscosa. The sequence goes on along the minus strand of CM055125.1, from coordinate 333,511,596 downwards.
GCGTGCCCGGCGGCTGCGATTGCCGCCGGGCACCCGCGATTGCCCGGGAAACGAGCAGGAAAGTGGATCTCTGTGTGTAAACACAGAGATCCACGTCCTGTGAGGGAGAGGGGACCGATGGTGTGTCCCTTGTACATTAGGGACACAGATCGGTCACCTCCCCCAGTCAGTCCCCTCCCCCCACAGTAAGAACACTTTGAGGGAACATATTTAACCCCTTCCCGCCCCCTAGTGGTTAACCCCTTCCCTGCCAATCACATTTATACAGTAATCAGTGCATTTTTATAGCAGGGATCGCTGTATAAATGTGAATGGTCCCAAAAATGTGTCAAAAGTGTCCGATGTGTCCGCCGCAATATCGCAGTCACAATAAAAAAAATCGCAGATCGCCGCCATTACTAAAAAAAAAAAAAAATGCTATAAAATCTATCCCCTATTTTGTAGAGGCTATAACTTTTGCGCAAACCAATCAATACGCGCTTATTGCGATTTTTTTTTTTTTTTTACCAAAAATATGTAGAAGAATACGTATCGGCCTAAACTGAGGAAAATTTTATTAAAAAAAAAAAAAATGGGTATTTATTATAGCAAAAAGTAAAAAATAGTGTTTTTTTTCCAAACTGGACGCTCTTCTTTTGTTTATAGCGCAAAAAATAAAAACCGCAGAGGTGATCAAATACCACCAAAAGAAAGCTCTATTTGTGGGAAAAAAAGGACACAAATTTCGTTTGGGAGCCACGTCGCACGACCGCGCAATTGTCATTCAAAGTGTGACAGCGCTGAAAGCTGAAAAATGGCTTGGGCAGGAAGGGGGTTTTCGTGCACAGTAGAGAAGTGGTTATAATCATTTGTGGGTCAGTCGTTCAAAAAAACAAAAACAAAGAAAATCGAACTGAAATCGATACCAGGCCTTTCAGCCATTGCTATGTGAGTAAAGAGGACCTGTCTACACTCAGAAAATATGGCAGAAAAAGTTTGAGTTCATGAAGAAGGAGAAGAAGGGGGACCCACCTGTGGAAGAAGAGGAGGATGGACAGCATGGTGTGGTCGATGGTCCCGTCGCACAGTCCCTGGTCCAGCAGGTAGTTGGGGTCCCGGAGGACCGGCTCCAGGGAGTCCTGCCTCATCATTCGGTTCAGCCGGTCCGGGTCCTCCAGCACCTCCAGCCGCTCCCTCAGGGCTCGCAAATGGCCGGCGGGGGAGGTCGGGCTGGTCGGGTTGTTGTTGTCCTCCGGCTCTGCCCGGTTGGCGAGGTCCAGGCAGCAGCTGCAGCAGTCCAGGCCGATGGGAGAGCGGAGAGCCGCCTCAGACATGGTGGGAGAAAAGTTCTGTCCGGCTGAGTGTGAGGCGTGAGAGGCTCCCTCTGAGGTGATATGAGGGAAGGACGATGTGCCTGAGGTGACTGAGGCCGGGGCTGTGAGGTTAAATGAGGGACACAGACTGTCGTGTGTGTGAGGAGATGACAGAACAGCGGCTACTCTGAGGAGATATGAGGGATGGAGTCTCCCTCTGAGGTGACAGAGCTTATATAGGGCGGAGTGTCCTCCTCAAAATGTCCTCCCCCTCTGTGAGGTGTGTGTGTCCTCCACTGACAGCAACATTCTCTGAGGTGACTTTATATAACAACACAGGAACTCCTGCTATGTCATTACCACATACACAGCCTCCAAAATGTCCTGTCACCACCGAATGTTTCTACATTCACAGCCTCCAAAATGTCCTGTCACCACCTAATGTTTCTACATTCACAGCCTCCAAAATGTCCTATCACTAAAAATTCATACATACACAGCCCCCAAAATATCCTCTCGCTGACTGTTTCTACACACACAGCCTCCAAAATGTCCTCTCACTGAATGTTTCTACATACACAGCCCCCAAAATTTCCTCTCACTGGCTGTTTCTACACACACAGCCTCCAAAATGTCCTATCAACAAATGTTTCTACATACACAGCCTCCAAAATGTCCTCTTACTGAATGTTTCTACATACACAGCCTCCAAAATGTCCTCTCACTGAATATTCATACACACACAGCCTCTAGAATGTCCTCTTACCGAATATTCCTATATACAAAGCCTCCAAAATGTCCTCTCACTTAATATAATATATACACAGCCTCCAAAATGTCCTCTCACCAAATATTTCTAATTACAGAGCCTCTAAAAGGTCCTCTCACCGAATATTTCTACATGCAAAGCCTCCAAAATGTCCTCTCACCAAATATTAATACATACACAGCCTCCAAAATGTCCTCTCACAGAATATTTCTACATACAGAGCCTCCAAACTGTTCTCTCACTGAATATTTTTATATACAGATATTTTTATATACAGAGCCTCCAAAATGTCCTCTCACCGAATATTTCTACATACACAGCCTCCAAAATGTCCTATCAATGAATGTTTCTGCATACAGAGCCTCCAAAATGTCCTGTCACTGAATATAATATATACACAGCCTCTAAAATGTCCTCCCACCGAACATTAATACATACACATCCTCCAAAACGTCCTCTCACCGAATGATTATACATACAGAGCCTCCAAAATGCCCTCTCACAGAATGTTTCTACATACACAGCCTCCAAAATGTCCTATCACTGAATAATTCTACATACAGAGCCTCCAAAATGTCTTCTCACCGAATATTAATACATACACAGCCTCCAAAATATCCTCTCACTGAATATAATACTGTACATACAGAGCCTCCAAAATGCCCTCTCACAGAATGTTTCTACATACACAGCCTCCAAAATGTCCTATCACTGAATAATTCTACATACAGAGCCTCCAAATTGTCTTCTCACCGAATATTAATACATACACAGCCTCCAAAATATCCTCTCACTGAATATAATACTGTACATACACAGTCTCTAAAATGTCCGCTCACTGAACATTAATACATACGCAGCCTCCAAAATGTCCTCTCACTGAATATTTCTATATACAAAGCCTCCAAAATGTCCTCTCACTGAATATAATATATGCACAGCCTCCAAAATATCCTCTCACCAAATATTAATACATACACAGCCTCCAAAATGTCCTATCACCGAATATTTCTATATACACAGCCTCTAAAATGTTCTCTCACCGAATCTTTCTACATACACAGCCTCCAAAATGTCCTCTCACTGAATATTTTTATATACAGAGCCTCCAAAATGTCCTCTCACCGACTGGATCTACATACATAGCCTCCAAAATGTCCCCTTACCAAATATATCTATATACAGAGCCTTTAAAATGACCTCTCTCCAACTATTTCTACATGCAAAGCCTCAAAAATGTCCTCTCTGATCATCTCTTGTATCATGTCCACAGTCTCTGACTATCTCTTGTATCATGTCCGCAGTCTCTGACCATCTCCCGTATCATGTCTGCAGTCTCTGACCATCTCCTGTATCATGCCCGCAGTCTCTGACCATCTTTTGTATCATCCACAGTCTCTGACCATCTCTTGTATCATGTATGCAGTCTCTGACCATCTCCTGTATCATGTCCACAGTCTCACCATCTCGTGTATCATGTCTGCAGTCTCTGACCATCTCCTGTATCATGTCTGCAGTCTCTGACTATCTCTTGTATCATGTCCGCAGTCTCTGGCCATCTCTTGTATTATGTCTGCAGTCTCTGACCATCTTTTGTATCTTGTCCACAGTCTCTGACCATCTCTTGTATCATGTCTGCAGTCTCTGACCTTCTCTTGTATCATGTCTGCAGTCTCTGACCATCTTTTGTATCATGTCCATAGTCTCTGGCGATTTCTTGTATCATGTCTGCAGTCTCTGACCATCTCTTGTATCATGTGCACAGTCTCTGACCATCTCTGGTATCATGTATGCAGTCTCTGACCATCTTTTGTATCATGTCCACAGTCTCTGACCATCTCCTGCATCATGTCTGCAGTCTCCAACCATCTCTTGTATCATGTCCACAGTCTCTAACCATCTCCTGTATCATGTCTGCAGTCTCTGACTATCTCTTGTATCATGTCCACAGTCTCTGACCATCTCCTGTATCATGTCTGCAGTCTCTGACCATCTCTTGTATCATGTCCGCAGTCTCTGACCATCTCTTGTATCATGTCCACAGTCTCTGACCATCTCTTGTATCATGTGCACAGTCTCTGACCATCTCTTGTATCATGTGCACAGTCTCTAACCATCACCTATATCATGTCTGCAGTCTCTGACCATCTCTTGTATCATGTCTGCAGTCTCTAACCATCTCTTGTATCATGTCTGCAGTCTCTGACCATCTCTTGTATCATGTCTGCAGTCTCTAACCATCGCTTGTATCATGTCTGCAGTCTCTAACCATCTCTTGTATCATGTCTGCAGTCTCTGAACATCTCTAGTATCATGTCTGCAGTCTCTGACCATCTCTAGTATCATGTCTGCAGTCTCTAACCATCTCTTGTATCATGTACGCAGTCTCTGACCATCTTTTGTATCATCACCACAGTCTCTGACCATCTCTTGTATCATGTGCACAGTCTCTAACCATCACCTATATCATGTCTGCAGTCTCTGACCATCTCTTGTATCATGTCTGCAGTCTCTAACCATCTCTTGTATCATGTCTGCAGTCTCTGACCATCTCTTGTATCATGTCTGCAGTCTCTAACCATCGCTTGTATCATGTCTGCAGTCTCTAACCATCTCTTGTATCATGTCTGCAGTCTCTAACCATCTCTTGTATCATGTACGCAGTCTCTGACCATCTTTTGTATCATCACCACAGTCTCTGACCATCTCTTGTATCATGTGCACAGTCTCTGACCATCTCCTGTATCATGTCTGCAGTCTCTGACCATCTCTTCTATCATGTCTGCAGTCTCTGACCATCTCTTCTATCATGTCTGCAGTCTGTGACCATCTCTTGTATCATGTACGCAGTCTCTGACCATCTTTTGTATCATGTCTGCAGTCTCTGACCATCTCTTGTATCACGTGCACAGTCTCTGACCATCTCTAGTATCATGTCTGCAGTCTCTGACCATCTCTTGTATCATGTCTGCAGTCTCTGAGCGGGATCCTGGAGAGAAGTCAAGAGCAGGAGCGCCACCAGGACGGGGGTCAGAGGAGGAAGACGTGTGTGGACGATACCAGAGTCACTGAGCTGGAGCCCGGAGAGGCCCGTCTGACTGAGCCCTGCACAGTGCACCTGAGAGGAGGTCAGTGACGGTACCACCAGGCCAGTCTGAGAGGGGGGTTGTCACTGATGCATGGGGGGAATGAATACAGTAAGGTAAGGTGAAATATAAATAGTATAATGATGCGCTAAAGCACCAACCTTCTGTGTTCCACAGTGATCTTACACCTCAAACAATAAATAAAATAATAAACAATGCCAAAATTGCTGCGTGACAATGAAAAAAAGCGCTGAGTGCTAAATTCACAGTGTTCATAAATAAGGTACTATGTGCTTAATCAGATGAACAGCATAGAATATAATGCAATGGGCAAGTCACGTGTCGGTGACGCAACGCGTAGGGGGAGGAGCTTAGTGACGCTTCCAGCAGCCGAATGAGGATATTGTTCCAACTGAGCTGATTAAAGCGCTGTCTGTATCCAGGATATGTGAGTGCAACCACACACACAGCTGAGTAGGAGACTGTGGTGTGGCGTTACTGCGCAATGATCTGTTTTCTTTGCATTTCTCTTCACTTGTCCACATAATACTTATGGATCCCGGGGGCAACTGAGGAGTTTTTTGAGCGATTTCACCGCCAGCAGTTAAGTAGATCCGTGGAGCGATCTTGGCAGGGGGATCATGTGGAACACAGAAGGTTGGTGCTTTAGCGCATCATTATACTATTTATATTTCACATTGGAGAGCACAGAATTCTCTTGAATGATTGCAGCTGTCACCATTTATTTATCTTTTGTTTGTTGAATCCACTTTTACCACATATTAGTGCTTTTAGTATTTTACTTCACAGTAAGGTAAGGTGGGCACTGATATAAGGCTGGTTTCACACTGGGGCGGTGGGTGCTGTGGCGGTATAGCGCCGCTATTTTTAGCGGCGCTATACCGTCAGAATTGCGGAGGTATTCGGCCGCTAGCAGTGCGGTTCTAACCCCCGCTAGTGGCCGAAAAAGGGTTAATACCGCCCGCAAACCGAGGCTACAGCCGCAGTTTGCGGGCGGTATTACCGCGGTGTCCCATTCATTTCAATGGGAAGGAGCGGTAAGGGAGCGGTATACACACCGCTCTTTCACCGCTCCAAAGATGTGGCTTGCAGGAGATTTTTTCTCCTCCCGCCAGCACATCGCCTCAGTGTGAAAGCCCTCAGGCTTTCACATTGAGCATACTGGGGCAGGAGTTTTTCAGGCGTTATTTATGCGCTATTTTTTGTGCAAAACGCCTGAAAAACTCCTCAGTGTGAAAGGGGCCTAAAGGTTCCCCGTTACTTCAGTAACCCCCCCACCTTAGTGTATTCACATCAGAGTTCCCATTGACACCAAAGTCTGCAGCATTCCCCCTTATATCATGATCCGCAGCGTTCCCCTTTAAATCAGAGTTCCCCTGGCACTTTAACCAGTTCCCGCCTGCACTATAGCCGAAAGACAGCTACAGAGCGGGCTTACATTGCCGGGAGGGCGTTTTTTGGACACAGCTGATCACAGATCAGGGTAAAGGGCCAATCACAGCAGCCCTTTACCATGTGATCAGCTGTGTCCAATGACAGCTGATCACGATGTAAACACAAACGGGTTATCGGCGTTCCTTTCCTCACGCTGACAGCATGAGGAGAGCAGATAACCGGGTTGTGTGAAAGAAACATCTACACTGATAATCAGGACACTAATTATCAGTGCAGACCCAACAGTGCCCACCAGTGTTGCCAATCAGTGCCCATGAGTGCCTCCTCATCAATGTCACCTATCAGTGCCTATCAGTGCCACCCACCAGTGCCTATCAGTGCCACCTATCAGTGCCCTTCAGTGCCACCTATCATTGCCCATTAGTGCCGCCTATCAGTACAGCCTCATCAGTGCTTACCAGTGCTGCCAATCAGTGCCCATCAGTGCCTCCTCATCAGTGTCACCTATCAGTGCCACCCACCAGTGCCTATCAGTTCCCATCAGTGACGTCTATCAGTGCCACCTATCATTGCCCATCAGTGCTGCCTATCAGTGCAGCCTCATCAGTGCCAACCAGTATTGCCTCATCAGTGTCCATCAGTGCCACCTCATCAGTGCCCATCAGTGCATCCTATCAGTGCTGCTTCATCAGTGAAGCCTATCAGTGCAGCCTATCAGTGCCCATCAGTGCAGCCTCATCAGCGCACATAAGTGGAGGAGAAAAATTACCTGATTAACAAACTATGAACATTTTTTGTTCTTGAACTGGGCAGGAAGGGGGTAGAAGTGCCCAGTGGGTAAGGGGGAATACTGCAGACTCTATTGTAAGGGGGAACTCTGTGTTGGGTTATATTAACCTGACCTTCATGTAAATGGAGAAAGAAATGTTTTTTTTTTTTTTTGCCTTTTGTTAGACCTAAATATTGTTTCTTGCACTGAAAACGGTCAATTTATGTACATTTTTGAGGTGTCAGTAAAAAATTTGCCTGTGTGCAGTGCAGTGTTAGTTTTCTGCCACACATAGCGTTTTGCTTTTAGACCAAAAAGTTACATTTTGGTCTCATCTGACCAGAGCCCCTTCTTCCACATGTTTGCTGTGTCCCCCACATGGCTTCTCACAAACTGCAAACTGGACTTTTTATGGCTTCTCTTTCACCAATGTCTTTCTTCTTGCCACTCTTCCATAAAGGGCAGATTTGTGGAGAAGCACGACTAATAGTTGTCCTGTGGACAGATTCTCCCACCTGAGCTGTGGATCTCTGCAGCTCCTCCAGAGTTACCATGGACCTCTTGGCTGCTTCTATGATAAATTCTCTCCTTGCCCGGCCTGTCAGTTTAGGTGGACGGCCATGTCTTGGTAGGTTTGCAGTTGCGCCATACACTTTCCATTTCCCGATGATGGATTGAACAGAGCTCCGTGAGATGTTCAAAGATTGGGATATTTTTTTATAACCTAACCCTGCTTTATACTTCTCCACAACTTTATCCCTGACCTGTCTGGTGTGTTCCTTGGCCTTCATGATGCTGTTTGTTCACTAAGGTTCTCTAACAAACCTCTGAGGGCTTCACGGAACATCTGTATTTATACTGAGATTAAATTACACACGGATGGACTCTATTTACTAAGTAGGGGACTTCTGAAGGCAGTTGGTTCCACTAGATTTTAGTTATGAGGTATCAGAGTAAAGGGGGCTGAATACAAATGTACGCCGCACTTTTCACATATTTATTTGTAAAAACATTTGAAAACCATTTATCATTTTCCTTCCACTTCACAATTATGTGCCACTTTGTGTTGGTCTATCACATAAAATCCCAATAAAATACATTACGTTTTTGGTTGTAGCATGACAAAATGTGGAACATGTCAAGGGGTATGAATACTTTTTCAATGCACCGTATAGGGACTGCTATGTGTCCTGTCACTGCACAGTATCACATACAGATTTCTGGGTCACGTATACTTCTCAGGGGCCCCTCCCAGGGAGGTGAATCTGATTCTTCCTCTTGTATTCTGCTGATTAAGCAGCATTTTTGTCCAAATGGAAAGCCTGCCAGAGGTGTGCTCCAGGTTCATCTATTCGAAACTTAAGACGATCACATTGTCTGCTGTTACTGCGATCCTATACCCTGCAGCCTTCTGTGTGGAGAGAAGGTGAACGCCTTTAAGTAATGTAACTGTAGAAGCACTTTAGTCTCGTTCACACCGGGGTCCTTCCCGTCAGGCTTGAGGTGCTTTGTAGAGCCACATATGACAGAAAGATCACTCACTCCAGGGTCCAAAAAATGTAATACATAAGATATTAATGTGCTGAGTTTATAAGATTAGTGTCTTGTGGCTTTGCCTTTTGAGTTCATGTGGGTTGTTGCAAAAACGTCAAGCCTTTTATTGGTGGGCAGTGGAGAAGGGTTCCCTTATATTGGAGGTCACTGGAGAAGGCCCCCCTTATATTGGTGACCAGCGGAGAAGTGTCCCCTTATATTGGTGGCCAGTGGGGAATTGCCCCGTTATATAGGTGGTCAGCGGAGAAGGGCCCCCTTATATTAGCGGTCAGTGGAGACGTGTTCCCTTATATTGATGGCCAGTGGAGAAGGGCCCCCTTATACTGGTGGTCAGAGAAGAAGGGCCCGCTTATATTGGTGGTCAGTGGAGAAGTGTCCCCTTTTTAATGGTGGCCAGTGGAGAAGTGCCCCCTTATATTTGTGGTCAGTGGAGAGGGGCCCTCTTATATTGGTGGCCAGTGGAGAAGTGCCCCCTTATATTTGTGGTCAGTGGAGAGGGGCCCTCCTATATTGGTGGCCAGTGGAGAAGTGCCCCCTTATATTTGTGGTCAGTGGAGAGGGGCCCTCTTATATTGGTGGCCAGTGGAGAAGTGCCCCCTTATATTTGTGGTCAGTGGAGAAGGGCCACCTTAAATTGGTGGTCAGTGAAGAAGGGCCCCCTTATATTGGTGGTCAGTGGAGAAGGGCCCCCTTATATTGGTGGCCAGCAGAGAAGTGCCTCCCTCTATTGGTGGCCAGTGAAGAAGTGCCCCCTTATATTGGTGGTCAGTGGAGGAGTGTCCCCTTATACTGGTGGCCAGTGGAGAAGGGCCCCCTTATATTGGTGGCCAGTGGGGAAGTGCCCCCTTATATTGGTGGCCAGCAGAGAATTGCCCCCTTATATAGGTGGTCAGCGGAGAAGGGCTCCCTTATATTAGTGGTCAGTGGAGAAGTGTCCCCTTATATTGGTGGCCAGTGGAAAAGAGCCCCCTTATACTGGTGGTCAGAGAAGAAGGGCCCCCTTATATTGGTGGTCAGTGGAGAAGTGTCCCATTTTATTGGTGGCCAGTGGAGAAGTGCCCCCTTATATTTGTGGTCAGTGGAGAAGGGCCCCCTAAATTGGTTGTCAGTGAAGAAGGGCTCCCTTACAGTATATTGGTGGCCAGCAGAGAAGTGCCTCCTTATTTTGGTGGCCAGTGAAGAAGTGCCCCCTTATATTGGTGGTCAGTGGAGGAGTGTCCCCTTATACTGGTGGCCAGTGGAGAAGGGCCCCCTTAGATTGGTGGCCAGTGGAGAAGTGCTCCCTTATATTGCTGGCCAGTGGAGAAGTGCCCCTTATATTGGTGGTCAATAAAGGAGGGTCCCTTATATTGGTGGTCAGTGGAGAAGTGTCCCCTTATATTGGTGGTCAGTGGAGAAGGAAGCCCCTTTATATTGGCCAGTGGAGAAGTGAACCTCCTTTACTGGTGGTCAGTAAAGACGTGCCTGCTCACATAGGTGGTCACTTGGAAAGTAACCTTAGATTGTTAGTTAGTGGAGAAGGCCCTCCTCCCCTTACATACGCAGTCAGTGGAGAAGGGCTCCCTTACTTTGGTGGTCAGTGTAATTGCCCTTATATTGGGGTTTTTGAAGAGGTGCCCCCTTACATTGGTACATAGAGGCAGCAGAACCACTACAACAATTTTTAAAGTAGAACTAAAGGCACATTTTTTCAAAATATTGGATTGATTAGAGAGGGATTAGAACCCCTGTCAGGTTTTAATTGCTGTCTGTACCCCTGTTAAGGAGATTCCCCCTCTCTATTTGTTCTGTTTACCGTTTTCATTGAAAATGAAAGTAAATCAAAATCCTCAATTTTGGGTTGTCCCCAAAAAAGTAATAAAGGGGAAATCTTCCAATGGGGCCACTAGCTCAGGTGACCTAAGGGTCCCCAAGGAATCCTCTTAATTAGCGGGGATTTCCTTTCACTTCCTGTTTGGCTATGGGACAGAAAGTGAAGGAAAATCTCCCTAAAGCCTCGAACACACGACCGGTTTTCCCGGCAGGAAAACTGCCAGGAGAGCTTTTGGCCAGGAATCCTGGCCGTGTGTATGCTCCTTAGCAGTTTTCCCGACAGGAAAACTGCTCGGGAAAAATAGAGAACCTGCTCTCTATTTTCCCGTCGGGATTCCCGGTTAGTGTTTCCTGCCGAGAAAACCGGTCGTCTGTATGCTTACCTGCAGGGGAAAGAAACCTTGCATGCTTGATAACACTTTGACGCATGCGCGGTAGCATACAACTTAATTTAGCCGGCTCGTCGTAGTCTTTGACGTCACCGCGTTCTTGCCATTCAAAAGAACGGCAAGCTAGCCAGGAATCCCGTCAGGAAAACCGACGGTTTTCAAATAGACGGGATTCCCGGCCGTGTGTACAGGGCTTAATGGGACAAAGATGGCAAAAAAAATTGACAGGGGTTATAACCCTCCCTTGCACTGTCCAAAATAAAAAAAATAAAAACATTTTGCCTGTAGTTAATGCTCTAGTGACCCTTTACTTTTCACTATATTGGTGGTCACTGGTCAGTGAAGAAATACCCCTTATATTAGTGGTAAGTGGATATATCTTCACTTACGTTGGTGGTCATTGAAGTGCTTCCTTGGATTGTTGGTCAGTGGCGAAAGACCTCTTACATTGGTGACCCCTTACATAAGTGGTCAGCGGAGAAGGGTCCCCTTAGATTGGTGGTCAGTGGAGAAGGCCCCACTTGTTTTTATGGTCGGTGTAGTGCCCCTTATATTGGTGGCTTTTAATACATGTCTCCTTACATTGATACATAAGTACCTTTGGGGGATGGCAGAATCACTACAACAAAGTCTTAGTGCTGTGGTGAGTGTCAATGACTTCTGGGGATGATAGAAAAATAACATTTTGTCTCTCGACTACGCTTTTGCTTGATTCCAACCTGCAACCACTTGTTACTGACCTTTGGCTTGTTTACTGAATATGCTGCTGCTTGATTCCTACCTGCTATATCTGCTGCTGCATTCGGGCTTGCTCACATCCTAGTGGAGCGATTCTAAAGACAGTGACCTGGTGCTTGCACTCAGCAAAACCCATCCCCACCATTAGAAGCTCTGGTGAACACTGGTCAGTGCTTAGACTTTGCACCTCAGGTGAGCCTGCGTCATCGGACAAGGTGACCTGCTTGTATACCTATCCTGCTAGTTGGTGGGAGCCTCTCTACTGCTATAGCTATTGCACTCGGAGCCTAAACCCAGACTGTGACACTGTGGCCCAAAGTATGTGGACACCCCTCCAAATGATTGTGTTCAGGCATTTCCAGTGAAGGGTACAGGTAATACTACACCATAGAGGGACATTTTGCACAACTATGCTCTGCCAAACTTGTGGTAACAGTTTGAGAAGGCCCTTTCCCGTTTTAACGTGCCTGTGTCCCTGTGTACAAAGCCAGCTCCATAAAGACATGGTTTGGTGGGTGTTAAGCAACCTGCAAAATATTAACAAAAAAGAGGACGCGCTGGTCTAGTGCATTATGCAACATAGATTCATTGAATAAAAAACAGAAACGTACACTATCTACTCACAAACAGAGATGTAAATCATTCGTTAAGCCACACTCGTGGCTGAAGTGTCCAGGGCCGCCTGAATCCTTGAGCAAAGGGGAGGGAAACAGGCCCAGGTCCCGGCTGGTTGACGCGTTTCGAAGGACAATCCTTTTTCTTGCAAAACCCCACCCCCTACCTCAACCCTACTGAACACTTTTGGGATAAGTTGGAAACCTTTAGTTTAGCCAGTTTGATGTTGAGTGGTCAGCATAAAACCCTGACCTCAACCCTTCTGAACAGCTTTTGGATGAATTGGAGCCAGGTCTTCTCATCCAACATTCGTACCTGACCTTACAAATCCTTTTGGCTAAACGGGCGCAAACTCCCACAGACACACTCCAAACCTTGTGAAAAGCCTTACCAGAAGAGTACTGTTTTCAAACTGAACACCAATTATAAGCCAGGTCTTTCACATCCAACATCAAAACCTGACCTCAACCCTACTGAACACCTTTGGGATCAGGTCTTCTCATCCAACATCAGGACCTGACCTTAACCCTACTGAACACCTTTGGATCAAGTCTTTTCATTTAACATCAGTACCTGACTTCAACCCTACTAAACACCTTTGAGATCATGTCTTCTCATCCAACATCAGTACCTAACTTCACAAATGCTTTTTTTGGCTGAATGGGCACAAATTCCCACAGGCACACCAAAATCTTGTGGAAAGCTGCAAAAATGGGTTAAAAATGGCCAAGGTTTTGACATGGAAAGTCTGACAAGCTCATATCGATATGATGGTCAGATGTCCATAAACCCATACAGGGTAACTTGCATTTAGTAGGTGAAGGAGCACTCTGGTATGTGAAATGTTAATGGCTGGACAAAGTTGTCAATTAAAATAATGTATTATTGGTTCTGAAGTAAACACTTAATACTTGTCAGCTATAAAAAGATCCAGACATGGTCAAAGACACCAAAAAAAAACTTCTGTGCTGAGGATATTTGAAAGTTCCTTAAACCTTCTTTCGAGAACAGAATGTCTCCAGACAGATTTGCAATGTCCTATGTCTAAAGAAGAATCAAAACACCATTTAGATTGTGTAACATTTTTGCACGCTTACTTTGCAACCCTAAGCAACTTTATAATTATCTGATGTGCCAGCTCACACTTTATTTATGTAAGGATGCTCATTGTGAGCACAGAGAATGTAATGTATCCACACTTCACTACTGAATGTAATGTATCCACACTGTGCTACTGATATCATAAGTGAGCACTGCAAACCCTATGTACTATGTATAAAGAATAGATAGTAACTGCTGCTGTACATGTAAGGCTCTACTACTGACATCATAAATAAGCACTGCAAACTCCATGTACTGTGTATGTATGGACATGTAAGGCTACATGCACATGGATGTCCAAGAGCAACTGCTGATGGGAATCAGTGGATGCTGCATGCGCACAGTGTGTGCAAACAGCAGCAGCTGTCAGGTTCTACTCTGTACAAATGAATGGCTGGTGCCACAGCTGTTCACATGTAACTGCTCATCTGAGTGGTTACACATGCACATAGAGACTCCAACCGACTCTGGATACAGACAGTGTGCGTTCATGGACGGCCTTTCTGCTGAGTTTTTGGACACTCACAAACTGGTTGCAACTAACCGGCCAGTTTGCATTTGGCCATAGCTCAGAGTGCAGCGTCCAAATCAAACTCTGAATGCAGAAAACTATCTACCCATGTGTATGAAGCCAAACTTGGGAGACTGAGCAGCTTGGGTCATGGGGTAGATGAGCCCTCTAACCACGTCTACTGAGAGTTTACCTCTAGACCCAGGTATACTTACAAAATACAGTGCTTTCCTGTCATTGTAGCCTAACTGGGTGGGGGTGGGAGGGCTAAGCAGCATAGGCCGTGGGGTAGATGACCCCTCCAAGTAAGTCTTCTATAAGTTTACTTCTAGTTTTACTTACCGTCACAGTGCTATACTTACCTTTACAGTGCTTCCCCATCAATTCTTCCTTTGTTGCAGCTGCCACAGAATACCCAGTGCTGGCTAATGTCCCTGCTTTCAAGGAGTAATGACGTCACCACCTGTCAGGACCCAGGTCTGAATCTGAAAACTTTGCTGTATCTGGCAATGTCTCTTCTTGCTGAGCCAGCTGGGAAGCTAGACAACTCCCTGAACAAATCCTTGAACAATCTTGCCTTGGACCCTTTGCTACTCCCCTGAACTCTGAATGCAACAAACTATCTGCCCATGTGATTGAAGCCTAACTTGGGAGACTGAGCAGCATGGGTTATGGGGTGGATGAGCCCTCTAACCAAGTCTTCTGAAAGCTTACCACTAGACCCAGTTATACTTACATATACAGTGCTTCCCCGTCTATTCTTCCTCTGTTGTGGCTGCCACCAAATACCCAGTGCTGCTAATGTCCCTGCTTTCAAGGAGTAATGATGTCACTATCTGTCAGGACCCGAGCTTGAACTTGCGACCTCTGCTGTGTCTGACGATGTCTCTTCTTGCTAAGTCAGCTGGGATTGACTGTACCTGGTTGGTCCATTTACATAACTGTCTAATTATTTTTAGTGATCTTTTAATGTCATATTTTGTAAATCAATAAATTTGTTATATTTTTTCACAAAATGTATCTTGTTAATTTGTGCCTAAAAAGTCCAAAGTCCCCCATATTTTCCTCTTTCAATACTCTATAGGACACGGCACCTTATGTATCCACAGTACCACTATGTGTGACAATACATTTAAATTCTCTTTCAAAAGTCAGCTGGGATGCTAGACAGCCGCCTGGACAATTCCTTGAACAATCTTGCCTTGAACCTTGTTTCTTATGGACCTTGAACCCTTTTCTCCTCCCATGAACTTCCTATTTTAGCCATGCCTCTGCACTTCCCTTTTGCTAAATTATTGTGCTCTCTCCAGCCAATATCTCGCTCTTGTCACTCCTGCTGCCATCTGTATCTCCACTACTACTCGTTATCGACCTTTGGCTTTATTCTTCGACTACACTTCTGCTTAATCCCATCCTGCAACCACTTGTTAACCAACCTTGGCTTGTCTACTGACTACACTTCTGCTTGATCCCTACCTGCTATATCTGCTACTGGACCCCGACTTGCTCACCTCTTGGTGGGGTGATACTGAGGATAACAAGCAGCAAAACCCCATCTCCAACGTCAGGAGCTGTGATAAACACTGGTTAGTGCTTAGACTCTGCGCCTCGGGTGAGCCTGTGTCTTCTGCCAGAGTGACCTGCTGCTGTACTTATCCAGCTGGTCAGTAGGAGCCTCTCTACTGCCATAGCTACTGGTCTCTGAGCCTGGCCCCTGAACGTGACATGTGACAGTATTCAGACCTAGCAAATGGCTGCCAATCCAAAGCACTGCATACTACCCGGAAGTGCTGGGTATTTTGTGGCCTGGGACAAAAATGGGGGGGAAGCCAGGAGGGGCAGCTGTAGCATCTTCATGCAAGAGGGAGAGACACCACGTTGCATGCATGTTTCAGATCATGCATGCATGATCTAAAAGCCTCTGCCACTAATTTCAGGGGAAAAAAACACCTGACGCCCTTAGAAGCAGCTGCAAAAGTGTCCAGTCTGCATGAGGCCTTAGTTGTAAAATCATTTATTAGTCAATTAATGTGACCCTTGGGCTTGATAAACAGATGCAAGTTTTTTATGTCAGTTGTATTGTAGTAAATGAAAAGGCAGGCAGTTTTACATGTAGCGCCCTGGGGTTTAGGCAGGGAGCTTCTCACCAAATTCCTTGTCAAGAGTAGCTATTGTAGTTAATTACTAGGGATCCATTGACTTCTCCCTAAGTTTGGCCTGGTTGTACTTTCCTCTTCTACCACCAGGGGGCCAGGCACTTGGAGGTATTAGATTGAGAAGGACAACTCAAGGTCAGGTTATGGGTATATGAGGTATCTCAGCCAATGGGCAGGGATTTTGTTGAATCCCTTGGCCTGCTGGGAGAGTCTATATATTCGGGTGAGGTCAGGTGATCCAGGTTCAAGTGTGTGCCACCCAGACCGCCATCTGGGTGGACGTGTGTCGTCTGCCCTGGGCTGCTAGACCGGAGATTGGTCCTATCCCGTTGGCATCAGGCTGCAGGCTGTGTGAGGGCCTATCCAGAAGTAAGAGGGCAGCGCAGGGTTGGGACTGCGGCTTGCAGTCCAACCAAAAGTGACAGTTCTGCCTGCCGGAGAATCTGTCAGTGGTCGGAGATAGAAGGGAAGCTGTCCCCACGAAGGGACCAACGGCTCTTACCAGGGACCACAGTGAGTAACTGAAGCAAGACCGGAGCAGTATTCTAACCGAATAAGCACGGTGAAGAATCGGGAAACTTCAGGCGGTGATCAAGTCAGGGACCCAACCAGCGGAGGTGATGCTTGCAGAGCAGCCTTGTGTGTCAAGCTAGGGACTGAGCTGGTCAGCCGGGGGGGGAAGCTTGAAAGGTATCCGGAGTGCCAAGCTAGGGACCCAGCAGGGAAGCGTGGGTGGCACTTGAGGGAGATACCACCGCAAAAGCCTCGAGGAGCTCACGGGATTCAGAGTTAGTGAATCAGAGGGTCCAGTGAGAGACCAAGAACCCAAGGGGCTGAAGAACTACAGGAGAAGTTGTAGCACAGCTGAGAGAACTGTTACTTTGAGTTAGGAACTGTTTAAGTATTGTTGCCATAGGAGACAGCAATCCTGCACGTGCAGAAGTGGCACCTTGCTGGGCCTTTCCCTGTACGGCTGTCCTCCTATTAAAGTCTCGGAGTCTGCCATTTGAAATTGGAGCTACTTAAAGTGGAGTTCCAGCCAAAAATGGAACTTCCACTTTAAAGAAAGGTGACCCCCTGACATGCCACATTTGGCATGTAATTTTTTTGGGGGGGGAGCGCAAACCCTCTTTTTAGAGGGTTCCATCTCCTACTTCCTCCCTAGGTCGCCTCGGCGACCGGAAGTAAGTCACCGCTCCCCCTCCCTCTCCGCAATCATCTGGGACACGTCCCAGGTGATTGCTCCGCCAATCAGGGTGCGCAGCGCGGCTCGCGCATGCGCAGTGCGTGCTCGGCTGTGAAGCCACAGCCGGGCACCCACAGTGTCAATGCCGGCGCCGCGGAGAGGAGGGGGAGACGAGTGGGGCTTTGTTCCCCCGCATCGCTGGACCCTGGGACAGGTAAGTGTCCGATTATTAAAAGTCAGCAGCTGCAGTATTTGTAGCTGCTGACTTTTAATATTTTTTTTTTTTAGGCAGACCTCCGCTTTAAGGGTGTCCTGGCCCTAACCCTATTTCCCCCTACAAAATATAAAAAGGACTGTCAAAGAAATAAAACCTCTTTTACATCCAAGAAGTGTCTGGGGCCCAATGATTTTTACCACCTTTGCACCCACTATGTCTTACAACCCACTATTGATTGAAGGATGTCAGCTATCTTTGGCCTTGAAGGTTCCCATTAGACTGGAAGAGGTCAGAGATTCTGCTACATACATTTGCATGAACATATTCCAATGAAAAATCGTTTTCCCTTCTTCCAAAGGTTTGAA
This sequence comes from Rana muscosa, assembly GCA_029206835.1. Taxonomy (NCBI): domain Eukaryota; kingdom Metazoa; phylum Chordata; class Amphibia; order Anura; family Ranidae; genus Rana; species Rana muscosa. The sequence goes on along the minus strand of CM055125.1, from coordinate 333,493,620 downwards.
TTTTTTTGGAAATTGCCCAGTTTACCCATAAGTAATGTTTGTTTCATTTAAAACATGCTTGGGCTTCTATAGAGCTATATTTCAATGAGTGGACCCTCAATGTAACGTGATATTGTGGGAATATCACTCTAGTGTAGTGGCTTCCATGAAGTTCAGACCAGCCAGGGAAGTAAATTTTCAGGGCTTTTGACCCACTTGTATTTGAATTAAAAGTTCAAAATAGCTCACGAGCTTACCCTTGCAGGGGTTTTCAGCATCAGAACATACAATTTACAGCCTCCTGGCTATTAGGACTTTGTAGTCCCTGAGACTGTCTCCACACAGATTAGCCACTTCGTCGTCCAGTCCGCTTTTCCCAACTAGGCTGCACAAGCTCCTGCCTAAAGACATATCGTCTTTTGAATACCTCTCAGGCGACAGCCTGGTCAGATGTGGCCACCTCTCCTTAAGGCCAGGGTAGATGCTCTCCTAGAGTCCTTCATACACACACACTGGTCATGTAGTTCCTTGTTTCCAGGAGAAAGGAGCCCTGAATCACAATCAGCACCTTGATTAGGAAGACTGAGCACACCTGCACCATCAGTCTTTCAGTCTCCAGTAAGACTTTGACACAGGGTTAGAGGCTTCATTCTTCTCAAAACTCTTTGAAGACTCCAGAACCCAATCCAGGAGTTACCAGTCCCGGAGAAAACTGCAAAACCATTTTTCTCCACTTAGAATAGACATTTTGGAGTCCCTCAGCCTGCATCAATGAGCACCCTCTATGGCAGTGATGGCGAACCATGGCACCCCTGATGTTTTGAGACTACATTTCCATAATGCTCATGCACTCTGTAGTGTAGTTGAGTATCATGGAAAATGTAGTTCTAAAACATCTGGGGTGCCAAGGTTCGCCATCACTGCTCTATGGCATACAAGACCTGTCCAAAAAGTATCCAGCCATGTAATATGAAAAATAGAGACATTTATTGAACACGATATAAGAAACATAGTGTCAGGGAAACTCCCCACCTAGTGTCACTAAACTGCGCCCAGCGCGCGTGCGCGGTGGAACGTCGCTCCGGCGTTCACGGGTGCACGCAATGGCGCAACAGCGCATGCGCGTGCGCAATGGCGCAATGCGCGTGCGCAATGGCGCGCCAATAGGATGACAGGCGGGCCTATTTAAACAAACTCAGTGACACAGTCTGGTTGCTGGTTTGTCAGCGTTCCTGTGTTCCTAGTACCTGAAAAGTATACGTTTGATCTCCTGCTGTGACCCGGACCGGATTGACTACTCTACTACCTCTCCTGCACCTGACCCCCTGGCTTGCTCTACGGACTTCTACCTCTCTCCCAGTGTTTGACCCTCGGCCTGTGACTCGGATCTGCTGTTGTCTCCAGCCCTTGACCCCCTGCCTGTACCTGGAACTTCTTTGCTCAGCCTGCTTCTAGTCTCTGCCTGGACTTGTTTACCCGCTGCTAGTTCTTGCCTGGACTTTGTTCACTTGCTGCTGGTTCCTGCCTGAACTTGTCTACTCCTGGTGTTTGACCCTCGGCCTGCTCTCAGTCTACCCATCACCACTAGACCTTCCAGCAAGACACCTCTACCTGCTGGTAGCCAGTGCTCCCTTGTGCCGTCCTCTCCCTGTCTCACCTCCAGGGGGCGGAGTACGCTTGGGTGCAAGGGTGAACCACTCTCGGCATCTCGGCCTCGGTGAGTACTCGCCTGATACATTGTATATTGGACAATGATACATCCGTCCCCTTCAAAGTAGGCACCTTGGGACCTCACCCAGTTCTTCCATTGGGATGACTATGCCTTTGCCGATCTCTGTTGATTGCAGCCTGTGCACGTTCAACATTTTCAGGTGTTCTGCCTTTTGCAGGCCTTCCAGAACATGGATCATTTTTTAACAGATTCTCAACCATCTTTGAAGCGTTTGTGTCACACTTTTCTTTACGCCGCTGCATCGTTCCCGGAAGCCTTCTGAATCATCTGAATAGTTTCTGCGGAGGAATGTTTAAGCTTAACGCAAAGTTTGATGCAGAGTCATTGCTCTATTCGCTCTGTCATTTTGAATGCGACAGTCACACAATACACATGCTCATTCAACGTGGTCTAGCGCCCTCACTGACTAGTACAGCAAAGTCGTCATTCTTCACGCATGCTCATTCAGGTCCTCTCTCCTTGCCTGCCAGGTTACATCGATGTCACACAAGCCGTTTCTGTTCACAATGGCTGGCCTTTTCCGGACAGACCTCATGTACTTATTTTTTTGCCATTGGCAGAGCGCAGCTCTGTCACAAACATCATTGACAGTATTCACTGCAAATTAATAAAGAAGACATTATTTGCAGTATAATCAACTCTGATTTTCTGTGGCCCCCTTAAAATATGTTAGAGCCCATGGTGTAGGGGTCTTTGGTTGAACTTTATATATTTTTTAAAAACCTAACAGTGAAATTATGTAACTCGTCCAAAAGATGACAGCACTGAAGAGCAGAATTCGTACAGCAGTGATTACATCATTCTTATCCCTTAATGCACTACAAAGTGAGTCACCGAACAAGCATTTGCATATCTAAACAAGTCAGTACTAATAGATCCTTAATTTATCATTTCTATCCTGACAGCTTCTGTTTGTTAAAGCCCAACTCCAGGCTGAAAGAAATGTTTTGTAAGTTCTATGGGAGGTGAGAAGGCTGCATTGTTTACCTAATACCTGCTCTGAAAAGATTGCTTAAATATTCATCCTCACAGGGTGACACTGTGGATGCACTGGTACAAATGTGCCAATGTCCCGATATAATAGGAGAGATACTAATTAGACTAAAGCCTTGTACACACGACCGAGTTTCTCGTCGAAAAACGGCAAGAAACTTGCTGGCAGAGCTTTCTTGCCGAGTAAATCGGTTGTGTGTACGCGGCTATCAGGTTTCTCGTCAAGAAAACCGACAAGAATCTCGACGAGAAAAATAGAGAACCTGCTCTCTATTTTCTCGTTGAGATTCTTGTCAGCATGTTTCTCGACGAGAAAAGTGTGTGTGTGTACACTTACCTGTCCTCCGGGAAGCCCGCGCATGCTCGAAATGACTTTGACGCATATGCGGGGTTGCTTCCTATGCATAGGTAGGGTGTAGCAAGATGGCGGTGACGGCATCAAATGTGACGAGCGCACGCTCGTCGTAGTCGATTACGCCACCACGTTTGCTCCATTCAAAGAACCGCGGGTTCTTTGAAAGGAGCATGTGTACACTCGGCTGGGACAAGTTTCTTGTCCAAGAATCTCGTCAAGAAAAACGACGAGTTTTTTCTTGACGAGATTCTCGGCCGTGTGTACGAGGCTTAAGAGATGGACTTTAGACGGCACATGGGTAAATCGTGTAAAAAACTAGGGGGTTTTATTGTAGAAAAGTAATAAAAGTACATAGATACATTCAGAATTATCAAGATAGTAATTATAAATACATGACCCGGGGTAATGCTCTAATGTCGCTTCAGAAAACTACGGTACCATAGATAAACTCAATTTAAAAGAGATACATATCCAACAAAAAATGGTTGAACAGTGTACATATGAAGCGAGTAGCGTTAACCGTGGGTCCAGTATATAGAAACGTTGTCTTGCTTTGCTGAACAAAGCAAGATTACGTTTCTATATACTGGACCCACGGTTAACGCCAGTGGCGGCTGGTGCTCAAAATTTTTGGGGGGACGCAAACAAACTGAAAAAAAAAAAATCAATTGCCGCCACTGTGCCCATTAAACGCAGCCACTGTGCCCAAACGCCACCAGTTTGCCCCCTCAAATACAGCCAGTTTGTTTCCATATACAGCCAGTGTGCCCCCATATACAGCCAGTTTGTCCCCATATATAGCCAGTGTGCCCCCCATATACAGCCAGTGTGCTCCCATATACAGCCAGTTTGTCCCCATATATAGCCAGTGTGCCCCCATATATATAGCCAGTGTGCCCCCATATATATAGCCAGTGTGCCCCCATATACAGCCAGTGTGCCCCCCATATACAGCCAGTGTGCCCCCATATACAGCCAGTTTGTCCCCATATATAGCCAGTGTGCCCCCATATATATAGCCAGTTTGTCCCCCATATACAGCCAGTATGCCCCCATATACAGCCAGTGTGCCCCCATATACAGCCAGTGTGCACCCATATATATAGCCAGTGTGCCCCCATATACAGCCAGTTTGTCCCCATATATATATAACCAGTGTGCCCCCATATATACAGCCAGTGTGCCCCCCATATACAGCCAGTGTGCCCCCATATACAGCCAGTTTGTCCCCATATATATATAACCAGTGTGCCCCCATATATACAGCCAGTGTGCCCCCCATATACAGCCAGTGTGCCCCCATATACAGCCAGTGTGCTCCCATATACAGCCAGTTTGTCCCCATATATAGCCAGCGTGCCCCCATATATACAGCCAGTGTGCCCCCATATACAGCCAGTTTGTCCCCATATATAGCCAGTGTGCCCCCCATATACAGCCAGTGTGCCCCCATATTCAGCTAGTTTGTCCCCCATATACAGCCAGTGTGTCCCCCATATACAGCCAGTTTGTCCCCATATATAGCCAGTGTGCCCCCCATATATACAGCCAGTGTGCCCCCATATACAGCCAGTTTGTCCCCATATATAGCCAGTGTGCCCCCCATATACAGCCAAATTTTTGGGGGGACGCAAACAAACTGAAAAAAAAAATCAATTGCCGCCACTGTGCCCATTAAACGCAGCCACTGTGCCCAAACGCCACCAGTTTGCCCCCTCAAATACAGCCAGTTTGTTTCCATATACAGCCAGTTTGTTTCCATATACAGCCAGTTTGTCCCCATATACAGCCAGTGTGCCCCCATATATATATAACCAGTGTGCCCCCCATATACAGCCAGTGTGCTCCCATATACAGCCAGTTTGTCCCCATATATAGCCAGTGTGCCCCCATATATTTAGCCAGTGTGCCCCCATATATATAGCCAGTGTGCCCCCATATACAGCCAGTGTGCCCCCCATATACAGCCAGTGTGCCCCCATATACAGCCAGTTTGTCCCCATATATAGCCAGTGTGCCCCCATATATATAGCCAGTTTGTCCCCCATATACAGCCAGTATGCCCCCATATACAGCCAGTGTGCCCCCATATACAGCCAGTGTGCACCCATATATATAGCCAGTGTGCCCCCATATACAGCCAGTTTGTCCCCATATATATATAACCAGTGTGCCCCCATATATACAGCCAGTGTGCCCCCCATATACAGCCAGTGCGCCCCCATATACAGCCAGTGTGCCCCCATATACAGCCAGTTTGTCCCCATATATATATAACCAGTGTGCCCCCATATATACAGCCAGTGTGCCCCCCATATACAGCCAGTGTGCCCCCATATACAGCCAGTGTGCTCCCATATACAGCCAGTTTGTCCCCATATATAGCCAGCGTGCCCCCATATATACAGCCAGTGTGCCCCCATATACAGCCAGTTTGTCCCCATATATAGCCAGTGTGCCCCCCATATACAGCCAGTGTGCCCCCATATTTAGCCAGTTTGTCCCCCATATACAGCCAGTGTGTCCCCCATATACAGCCAGTTTGTCCCCATATATAGCCAGTGTGCCCCCCATATACAGCCAGTTTGTCCCCATATATAGCCAGTGTGTCCCCCATATACAGCCAGTTTGTCCCCATATATAGCCAGTGTGCCCCCCATATACAGCCAGTGTGCCCCCATATTCAGCCAGTTTGTCCCCCATATACAGCCAGTGTGCTCCCATATACAGCCAGTTTGTCCCCATATATAGCCAGTGTTCCCCCATATATACAGCCAGTGTGCCCCCATATACAGCCAGTTTGTCCCCATATATAGCCAGTGTGCCCCCCATATACAGCCAGTGTGCCCCCATATTCAGTCAGTTTGTCCCCCATATACAGCCAGTTCCCCCCAAATGCAGCCAGTTTGTCCCCCATATACAGCCAGTTCCCCCCAAATGCAGCCAGCGTGTCCCCCATATACAACCAGTTCCCCCCATATTCAGCCAGTTTGTCCCTCATATATAGCCAGTTCCCCCCATATTCAGCCAGCGTGTCCCCCATATACAGCCAGTTCCCCCCAAATGCAGCCAGTTTGTCCCCCAAATGCAGCCTGTTCCCCCCCCCCAGCCCTGCACTTACCTTCCTCGGTCCGCGCCGTCCTCGATGTGTTCTCCTGCCCTCGATGTCGCTTCAGCCAATCAGGTTACCGGTAACCAGATCCGGTGAACCTGATTGGCTGAAACCTCCACACAGTCTTCTCCAAGGAACGCACCCCCGTGCGTACCTGGGAGGAGTTTTTGGAAGCCGAATACAGCGTGAGAGCTGTATTCGGAAAGCCTATCAGAGCCGCTGGCTCTGATAGACACTTCCAAGTCACACCCACCGCCGGCCGCCGCTCTAATTCATATGGCCGGCGCTCACCAGGAGGCCGGCCATATGAATAGTGGGCAGCGCGGCAGCGGTGACAATACACAGATTCATGCAATGCATAAATCTGTGTATTGTCTTTCAGTGGCGGTGCGGGAGCGAGAGGGGGCGGCGCTCCGGCGCCCTCTATGGACGCACTGCCACTGGTTAACGCTACTCGCTTCATATGTGCACTGTTCAACCATTTTTTGTTGGATATGTATCTCTTTTAAATTGAGTTTATCTATGGTACCATAGTTTTCTGAAGCGACATTAGAGCATTACCCTGGGTCATGTATTAATAATTACTATCTTGATAATTCTGAATGTATCTATGTACTTTTATTACTTTTTTACAATAAAAACCCCTAGTTTTTTACACGATTTACCCATGTGCCGTCCAAAGTCCATCTCTTAGTCTAATTAGTAATACCTGCTCTGGCCAGCTCTGGTTCTGCTTTGGCTTCTCCTTCTTGTGCTTCAGGTTATGGACAGTCCTTCAGCCTCATCTTGTACAATGCAGGGCTAATAATCCTGCATTGTATGTGGAGGCAGGAGTGCAACAATGGTCAAGAGTGTGTAGGTAGGTGCAGGTAGATACTTTTCCACTAGGTGGTTTTGTACCAGAATAGGTTCTGGTTACAGTAAGCAAGGTTGTAGGTCATCAGGTTCTAGGCCCCTTTTAGGTAGAATCCTCCGGCAGTGATTTCATGGGTGAGACAGTGCCAGGTTGGGATGACCCTGTTCAGTACTTGGGGCATGGGAGCTCAACACCCCACACCTATGTGGATGTAACCAGCACATGTAGGCCCTGTACAGGGAAGGAAGCTGGGAAGAGTGGACCTGTACTCAGGATGAACCAGCTGTAGTATTTCTGTCCATTGTGGAGGTGAGGGCTACTAATTAGGGTGGATTGCTAAAGGTCTTTTAGGCCAGGTCCTGAGATCCCTGTGTGAGACTACTTCTCTGTAGTGATGAGCCGAACACCCCCGGGTTCGGTTCGCACCAGAACCCGCGAACGGACCGAAAGTTCGAACGAACATTAGAACCCTATTAAATACAATGGATGCGAACGTTCGAATTCTAAAGTGCTAATTATAACAACTATTATGCATGTTATTGTCATAAATAGGGTTTGGGAACCCGGGTTGTGCACCAGGGGACATGTATCAATGCAAAAAGAAGTTTTAAAAACGGTCGTTTTTCGGGAGCAGTCATTTTAATGATGCATAAAGTGAAAAAAAAAAAGTCAAATATTCCTTTAAATATCGTACCTGGGGGGTGTCTAAAGTATGCCTGTGAAGTGCCACGTGTTTCCCGTGTTTAGAACTGTCCCTGCACAAAATGACACTTCTAAAGGAAAAAAAAGCCATTTAAAACTGCTTGCGGCTTTAATGTAATGTCTGGTCCCGGTAATATGGATGAAATTCTTTAAGAAAAATGGCATAGCTACCCCATGACCCCCCCCCCTACCCCAGCCCATTACCAGCCCCTTTGGGTCTTGTATGGATATTAAGGGGAACCCCGCACATAAAATAAAAAAGGCCCTATATACTCTGAACAGCCGTATACAGGCGGTGCATACAAGACAGGGACTGTAGGTTTGTTCTTATGTAGAATCTGTTTGTAATTTTGAACAGGTACATTGTTGAAGTGTAGCTCCAGCCCAAAAATCTATTTTTAAACTTTTTGGGAAACATAGGTAAGGGTTATCACCCCTGTAACATTTGTTTTGCTGTCTGTGCCCCTGTTCAGAACATTTCACCTCACTTTCCGTCCCAATGACAACTGTTTTTGAAATGTGGTGTTTTTCTTGAAACAAGGATTGCTGATAAAGCATCAGTACAGATGAGACCCCTTTCTCCCATATTTATTCTTACAGGAGAGAATTTTCCTTTCTAGGGGTAGATTTCCTCTCACTTCCTGTTGTCTTCTTTCGTTTGCAAGTAGGAGTCGTTTGTAAGTTGGATGTTTGAAAGTAGGGACCTGCCGTATATACTCTGCAGAAATAGGCCCCTTAGTTGTTGGTGTTGGCACAACACTGTAAGCACTCAGTTACTCTTGGTTGGTGCTGGAACGCCCTGCTGTCAACTATTATATCAGGAATTTTAATTACATATAATTGTTGAACAGTGGTAGTAAAAATTGGGGCTTTGATGGTGGTGCTGGTGCCACAACACTGTAAGCCCTGACAGTTACTCTTGGTGGGTGCAGCAATGGGCCCTGCTGTGAATTATTAGATCAAGAATTGTAATTACATGCCCCTTTTGAACAGGGGCTGAAAAATTGGGCCTTTCGTGGTGGTGGTGGTGGTGGCGTTGCCACAAGACTGTAAGCCCTCAGAGTTACTCTTGGTGGGTGCAGCAATGGACCCTGCTGTGAATTATTAGATCAAGAATTGTAATTGCATGCCCCTGTTGAACAGGGGCTGAAAAATTGGGCCTTAGGCACTGGTGGCACAACACTACAACTCCTCACAGATACTGTACTTGGAGCACAGCAATGAGCCCTGTTGCAAAGTATTGCTTCAAAAATTGTAATGACACGCCCCTGTTAAACAGGGGCTGAAAAATTGGGCCTTAGGCACTGGTGCCACAACACTCCAACCCCTCACAGATACTGTACTTGGAGCACAGCAATGAGCCCTATGGCAAATTATTGCTAAAAAAATTGTAATTACACGCCCCTGTAAAACAGGGGCTGAAAAATTGGGCCTTAGCCACTGGTGGCGGCACCCATAAACAAAAATGATCTTCCAAGCTATCATCATCAATCGTATCATTGAGGACTCGGAGGAGGAGGATAGCCAGTCAACATAACAGCACAGGCACTCAGCATCAGCATCAGTCTTGAAGGGATGTGACATGTTAAAATCAATTAGTCTGTTATATCAGCATCAGGTGTGTGGTAGCTGGTGGTGATCCAAGACTGGTTCATCTTGATGAAAGTCAGTCGATCAACCGAGTCGGTGGACAGGCGCACCCTGTGATCCGTGACAAATCCTCCAGCAGCACTGAATGTGCGTTCCGAAAGAACGCTGGATGCAGGACAGGCCAGTAGCTCAATTGCATACTGTGCAAGCTCTGGCCAGTGATCCATCCTCAAGACCCAGTAAGCCAGAGGATTTTCGGTGGGGAAGGTGTCCAAGTCTGACCTTGCCCCTAGATATTCCTGCACCATGTTTATCAGACGCTGGCGATGGTTGCTGGAACCGATCATACTTTGGGGCTGCGGACTAAAGAATTGTCTGAACGCATCGGTCAGACGGCCACCTTCCCCACCGCTCCTTCTTTGACTGGCCGAAGCCTCAGCAACTCGTTGTCCAGGACCAGGAGTTTGTAACCTCCCAGTCTCTGGGAACGCGTTGCACAGACCTTTCTGCAAGGCCTCCCGGAGTTGTCTCATCCTCTGCTCCCTCTGCGACGGTAACATAAGGTCCGCAACCTTACCCTTGTACCGTGGATCAAGGAGAGTGGCCAGCCAGTAATGGTCCCTCTCCTTGATCCGAAGAATACGAGGATCCTTCCGCAGACTTTGCAGGATCAGGGAGGCCATGCAGCGTAGGTTTGCTGAGGCATTCGCTCCGGAGTCCTCTGGGTCACTAAGGACGACATGATCCGCAGCCACCTCCTCCCAGCCACGTACAAGTCCACTGGTTTCTTGGGACTGTAAATCATCCCTAAAAGACTGCTGCTGATGATGCTGAGTGCCAGCCTCCACCTCCATGCTGACACAATCCTCCTCCTCCTCCTCCTCCTCCTCCTCCTCCTCTTCCTGTGCGATGGGTGGGACAGAAGGAACACTGTCTGGGTAAAGGGGGCCTTGAGAGGCAAGGAAGTCCTCCTCTTCCTGCCTCTGTTCTGCCTCAAGTGCCCTGTCCATTATTCCACGCAGCGTGTGCTCCAACAGGTGGACAAGAGGTACAGTGTCACTGATGCATGCACTGTCACTGCTCACCATCCTCGTGGCCTCCTCAAATGGTGCCAGGACAGTGCATGCATCCCTGATCATGCCCCACTGGCGTGGAGAAAAAAAACCAAGCTCCCCTGACCCTGTCCTGGTGCCGTAGTCGCACAGGTACTCATTGATGGCCCTCTGCTGCGTGTGCAGCCGCTGCAGCATGGCCAACGTTGAGTTCCACCTGGTGGGCATGTCACATATAAGGCGGTTCTTGGGCAGGTTCAACTCCTTTTGCAGCTCAGCCAGGCGAGCACTGGCATTATAAGATCTGCGGAAATGCACACAGACTTTCCTGGCCTGCCTCAGGACATCCTGTAAGCCCGGGTACCTGCCCAAGAACCGCTGCACCACCAGGTTAAGGACGTGAGCCACACAGGGCACATGGGTCAGTTGTCCCTGTCGGAGGGCGGAGAGGAGGTTGGTGCCATTGTCGCAAACCACCATTCCTGGCTTAAGCTGGCGTGGCGTCAACCACCTCTCGGCCTGGCCCTGCAGAGCAGACAGGACCTCTGCCCCAGTGTGGCTTCTGTCCCCCAAACACACCAGCGCAAGCACGGCATGGCATCTTTTTGCCTGCGTACTTGCGTAGCCCCGTGAACGGCTACGGAGCACCGCTGGTTCATAGGACAAACCACAGGAAGAGGCCATGGAGGAAGAAGAAGAGGAGGGGGTGGAGGAGAGAGGTGTGTCACAACCAGTAGTAGCATTTTGGAGGCGTGGCGGTGGGACAACCTCCAACACTACTGCACCTTGTCCTGCATCCTTCCCAGCTGCCAAAAGAGTGACCCAATGGGCCGTGAAAGAAAGGTAACGTCCCTGTCCATGCCTGCTGGACCATGAGTCAGCGGTAATATGCACCTTACCGCTGACCGCCCTGTCCAGCGAGGCCAAGACATTGCCTTCCACATGCCGGTAGAGAGCCGGAATAGCCTTCCGTGAGAAAAAGTGGCGTTTGGGAACCTGCCACTGAGGAACCGCACATTGCACAAACTCACGGAAGGGGGCCGAGTCTACCAACTGAAAAGGCAGCAGTTGAAGCGCTAGCAATTTAGCCAAGCTAGCATTCAACCGCTGGGCATGTGGATGGCTGGGAGTGAACTTCTTTCGACGGTCCAGCAGCTGGGGCAGGGAAATTTGCCTGCTAGAATCGGACGTCGGTGTACTGCTAGCAGAGTGGCCGCAAGTACTTGGCTGTGACACACCTAATTCTACACCTTCATTCCTCTCAGTGCATGTTTCAGAGAGGACTGAAGTTATAGTGGGGTTGGAGATCCCAGCTGATGCGGTGCAAGGAGAGGTCCGCTTTGTTCTTTGGTGTGGGTCTTTGAGGTAGGCTTGCCAACGAGCTGCATGGCAGGTCAACATATGTCTGGTCAGGCATGTGGTACCCAAGCGGCTGATGTTTTGGCCACGCGATATACGCTTGAGACATATGTTGCAAACAGCAGCTGTGCGATCTGATGCACTAGCCTCAAAAAAGGCCCACACCAAAGAACTTTTTGAATGACGGGCAGAGGCAGCGCCCTGCACAGGCGGAGCTCTGCGGTGTGATTCCGTCGGTGTACTGCCCTTACGCTGGCCACCAAAGGGCATCCTGCCTCGTTGGAGATGTGCCTCCTCCTCATCCTCCTCCTCCTCCTGTCTCCTATTAGGCACCCACGTGGAGTCAGTGACCTCATCATCACCTCCCTCCTCATCACTGGAGCCAATCTGGCAGTATGCTGCAGCTGCTGGAACATGACTGCCAGATTGGTGTCCTTCTTGAGCATCCCCTCTGTCTGCTCTCACGCTACTGCCTTCCTCTAGCTGGGTTTCATCATCAGACCCTTCGAAACGCTGGGCATCCTCCTGGAGCATGTACCCAACACTGTGCTGAAACAGTTCGGGGGACTCCTCAGGAGGAGGACATGGTGGGTCTAGGGAAGGAGTGACTGATGATGAGTCTGACATTGATACCAGGGAAGAGGACGCTTTGGCAGCTGCTTTTCCAGTACCCTGAGTCTGGGTGAGAGAGGATGAGGAGGAGGAGGAGGGCTTGGTCATCCACTCTACCAAGTCTTCGGCATGATGTGGCTCAACATGTCCAGCTGCCGAAAAGAAGGACAAGCGTGTCCCATGGCCATGTGCTGATGACAATGCACCGCGTCCACGACCAGCACTGTTGCCCCCAGACACAGAGCCTGCTTGCCCTCTTTTATTGCCTCCTGACTGTCTGCCTCTCCTTGTTTGCCTTCCAGACATTCTAATAGATGGCCTGCAGGGAGATGGGAAAAAAGCAATAAGGGCTACCTTCAGGTGTCCTTCTCTGTCCCTTGAAACAAGGACTTTGACAGTGAAAGAAACTGACACACTCTCCCTACCTACAGTTTTCTGTCCCTAGAAAAATTTTTTTTTTTAAGCACAATTTAGCACAAGGAGAATTCACTCACTGTCCTTCCAGGTCCCTGGAAACAAGGACTTTGACAGTGAAAGAAACTGACACACTCTCCCTACCTACAGTTTTCTGTCCCTAGAAAAAATGTTTTTTTTAAGCACAATTTAGCACAAGGAGAATTCACTCACTGTCCTTCCAGGTCCCTGGAAACAAGGACTTTGACAGTGAAAGAAACTGACACACTCTCCCTACCTACAGTTTTCTGTCCCTAGAAAAAATGTTTTTTTTAAGCACAATTTAGCACAAGGAGAATTACCTCACTGTCCTTCCAGGTCCCTGGAAACAAGGACTTTGACAGTGAAAGAAACTGACACACTCTCCCTACCTACAGTTTTCTGTCCCTAGAAAAAATGTTTTTTTTAAGCACAATTTAGCACAAGGAGAATTACCTCACTGTCCTTCCAGGTCCCTGGAAACAAGGACTTTGACAGTGAAAGAAACTGACACACTCTCCCTACCTACAGTTTTCTGTCCCTAGAAAAAATGTTTTTTTTAAGCACAATTTAGCACAAGGAGAATTACCTCACTGTCCTTCCAGGTCCCTGGAAACAAGGACTTTGACAGTGAAAGAAACTGACACACTCTCCCTACCTACAGTTTTCTGTCCCTAGAAAAAATGTTTTTTTTAAGCACAATTTAGCACAAGGAGAATTCACTCACTGTCCTTCCAGGTCCCTGGAAACAAGGACTTTGACAGTGAAAGAAACTGACACACTCTCCCTACCTACAGTTTTCTGTCCCTAGAAAAAAAATTTTTTTTAAGCACAATTTAGCACAAGGAGAATTCACTCACTGTCCTTCCAGGTCCCTGGAAACAAGGACTTTGACAGTGAAAGAAACTGACACACTCTCCCTACCTACAGTTTTCTGTCCCTAGAAAAAATGTTTTTTTTAAGCACAATTTAGCACAAGGAGAATTACCTCACTGTCCTTCCAGGTCCCTGGAAACAAGGACTTTGACAGTGAAAGAAACTGACACACTCTCCCTACCTACAGTTTTCTGTCCCTAGAAAAAATGTTTTTTTTAAGCACAATTTAGCACAAGGAGAATTCACTCACTGTCCTTCCAGGTCCCTGGAAACAAGGACTTTGACAGTGAAAGAAACTGACACACTCTCCCTACCTACAGTTTTCTGTCCCTAGAAAAAATGTTTTTTTTAAGCACAATTTAGCACAAGTAGAATTCACTCACTGTCCTTCCAGGTCCCTGGAAACAAGGACTTTGACAGTGAAAGAAACTGACACACTCTCCCTACCTACAGTTTTCTGTCCCTAGAAAAAATGTTTTTTTTAAGCACAATTTAGCACAAGGAGAATTCACTCACTGTCCTTCCAGGTCCCTGGAAACAAGGACTTTGACAGTGAAAGAAACTGACACACTCTCCCTACCTACAGTTTTCTGTCCCTAGAAAAAATGTTTTTTTTAAGCACAATTTAGCACAAGGAGAATTCACTCACTGTCCTTCCAGGTCCCTGGAAACAAGGACTTTGACAGTGAAAGAAACTGACACACTCTCCCTACCTACAGTTTTCTGTCCCTAGAAAAAATGTTTTTTTTAAGCACAATTTAGCACAAGTAGAATTCACTCACTGTCCTTCCAGGTCCCTGGAAACAAGGACTTTGACAGTGAAAGAAACTGACACACTCTCCCTACCTACAGTTTTCTGTCCCTAGAAAAAATGTTTTTTTTAAGCACAATTTAGCACAAGGAGAATTCACTCACTGTCCTTCCAGGTCCCTGGAAACAAGGACTTTGACAGTGAAAGAAACTGACACACTCTCCCTACCTACAGTTTTCTGTCCCTAGAAAAAATGTTTTTTTTAAGCACAATTTAGCACAAGGAGAATTCACTCACTGTCCTTCCAGGTCCCTGGAAACAAGGACTTTGACAGTGAAAGAAACTGACACACTCTCCCTACCTACAGTTTTCTGTCCCTAGAAAAAATGTTTTTTTTAAGCACAATTTAGCACAAGTAGAATTCACTCACTGTCCTTCCAGGTCCCTGGAAACAAGGACTTTGACAGTGAAAGAAACTGACACACTCTCCCTACCTACAGTTTTCTGTCCCTAGAAAAAATGTTTTTTTTAAGCACAATTTAGCACAAGGAGAATTCACTCACTGTCCTTCCAGGCCCCTGGAAACAAGGACTTTGACAGTGAAAGAAACTGACACACTCTCCCTACCTACAGTTTTCTGTCCCTAGAAAAAATGTTTTTTTTAAGCACAATTTAGCACAAGGAGAATTCACTCACTGTCCTTCCAGGTCCCTGGAAACAAGGACTTTGACAGTGAAAGAAACTGACACACTCTCCCTACCTACAGTTTTCTGTCCCTAGAAAAAATGTTTTTTTTAAGCACAATTTAGCACAAGTAGAATTCACTCACTGTCCTTCCAGGTCCCTGGAAACAAGGACTTTGACAGTGAAAGAAACTGACACACTCTCCCTACCTACAGTTTTCTGTCCCTAGAAAAAATGTTTTTTTTAAGCACAATTTAGCACAAGGAGAATTCACTCACTGTCCTTCCAGGTCCCTGGAAACAAGGACTTTGACAGTGAAAGAAACTGACACACTCTCCCTACCTACAGTTTTCTGTCCCTAGAAAAAATGTTTTTTTTAAGCACAATTTAGCACAAGGAGAATTCACTCACTGTCCTTCCAGGTCCCTGGAAACAAGGACTTTGACAGTGAAAGAAACTGACACACTCTCCCTACCTACAGTTTTCTGTCCCTAGAAAAAATGTTTTTTTTAAGCACAATTTAGCACAAGGAGAATTCACTCACTGTCCTTCCAGGTCCCTGGAAACAAGGACTTTGACAGTGAAAGAAACTGACACACTCTCCCTACCTACAGTTTTCTGTCCCTATACACAATATAGCACAAGCACAAAACACACTGACACTCTCCCTACCTATCCTTCTCTTTCCCTAAACTAAAGGAATCCAGGTTAAGCAAGAAAGAAATAAAAGTCACTGTCCCTGCCTATGCTGCTCTATCCCTGCTCCGGAACACACTACACTAGGCCGCCGTGCTGGCGGCCTTTTATAGTGTGGGGCGTGTACTAAACACCCTCAGCAATAATTGGCCACAGGCATCCTGCCTGTGGCCAATCATTGCTCTCCTCGCTGCCGGCGCTGTGATTGGCCAAGCATGCGGGGTCACAGTGCATGCTTGGCCAATCACAGCGCCTGGATGACACTGTGATGGCGTAGTGCATTGTGGGCCGTTCGCGTCACTCGAATTTGGCGCGAACGGCCCAAATCGTTCGATCTTCGTCGAACGATCGAACAGCCGATGTTCGAGTCGAACGTATGTTCGACTCGAACACGAAGCTCATCCCTACTTCTCTGGAAGGACCCAGGAGAGGTGTACCTAGTGAAGAGGTGACTACAGAGAGCACAGTCCTCTGAGTACTACTGACCTCGGGTAGAGGAGAGACTAAGGGAGATGGTTGTTGAGATGCTGTATATGCTTTAACTTGTGACTACTGCGGACCGTCCACTAAATGTTGATTGACTTAAATGTCAGGTGACTCCAGCATATATGTTGAAATGATGTGACTGTAATTCCATTTCCTGAATTCCACCAGTAAAGTGCAACAAAACTACTTTTACATGTGGACATTCCTACCCTGGGGATATAAAGGCCAACAATGTGTGGAGGCCTCTGGCATGAAGTGGGGAACAAGATGGGGGAGAGTTCGGCCTTAGCAGGAAGGATAGTGTTCTAGCAGGACAGGAGCGGGAGTGGGGACTTGTGCTCTTGGCACCCAATACAGCCAGCCATGAAGGCCCTCTTACAAGTACCTTAGAGAAGAGGCTGTGCGGTACCAGTTGCACCACTACCCTTTTCACCCCAGGTTTCATTAAAAAGAGAAAAAAAAGAGTCCAGTTTACTTAACTAAAATTGTGGTTATGACAAGCTGGCACCTAGGTCTTCTTTTATCTTCTCTGTAGTGTGGGAGGTTTCTTCTAGCAGTGGCCACAAAACTACATTGGCCGCCAAGAATGTCTATCACAGGGTTCTCATGAGGTCCAGAAGTCTTTCAGGGACGATGCTTAAAAGTGTGGCAGCAAGATCTGATGGGTGGTCCAGTCAGCATCTTCTGATCATTGGTCTTCACTCCTAGAAGAGACGCTATGGAGGGTCACGTGACAGTGGCTTCAGGTACATTTTTGTGGATGTTTGAAGCATTAAAAGATAAAAAAAATTAAACAGATTTTGCTAGGTGCAAAGCTAAACTTCAACTTTAAAAGGAAAAAAGGGCTCTGTTATAAAATATATAAACTGTTTTGGGAACTCAGGGAACCAAATTACCAACCAAATGGGAATCTTCTTTTGAGATGGTACTTAGTACCAGCAAGAGTGGCACACTTTCCTCTGGAGTATTGCTTTGAGGCTTCAGAGGATGCCTTTTGGGTGGGACATTCAAACACATATTCTACAACTGCTCAAACATGAAAAAAATGCTGAACCAGAGCATACAAATGGCACAGTATTGGGTACCACCCCCCTTTCGAACCTCTATTAAATTGGACAATAAATCATACGTTTAAAGATCATCTCCTGGCAAACTTGCTGTAAATCCCATCTCTTCCATGCATTCTTTATTTCCTTTTTTGAAAATTATTTTTACTCACCTAAGGCAATCCGCACGTGACTTTCCGTGGAGCTTCTTCCAGTCACGTATGCTATAACTGACAGCTGCAGTCCAGGCCCCTCTGATGACTGGCCTTGTTGTCTCTTGCTATGACATCATGAGGGTCTTAAGAACCTTGTAAAGCCTCATCCAATGAACCTAATAAGACAGCAATGCAAGCACCTAAAGAAGGACCATTTCACTCCGCAGTCCCACTCTGTGCATCACATGACCATGGATTCAGGTGAATATTTGAGCTATTTATTTTATTAGAGGGGTGGTTAGTTGGAGAGGGCGGTGGATAGGTTTGGTTTAGTAAAAGGGAGTCTCTCTTTGGACCTAAACTTCAGGCTTATGTTGTACTGTATATACTCACAGCAGTGTAACAAACAATCACAAAAGCACATAAATCCCACACACTTAGCTTTCCAAACTTTAAAAAACCTTCTCATAGGGGTAATGGTCAATGAGAAATTATCAGAAATCCTCTCCGATACAGTACCCAGATTATCAATATCTGTAAACTATTGATAAACAATTGTCTCCTGGTGGACTTGCAACAGAGCTAAATCACTCTATAACCATCTACGAAAAAAATTATTTGATTCTTAAGCCCGGTACACATGATCGGTTTTACCGATGAAAACAGTCCGATGGACTTTTTTCATCAGACAAACCGATCGTGTATGGGCCCCATCGTTTTTTTTTCCATTGGTGATTAAAAATAGAACATGTTTTAAATTTATCCGATGGAAAAAAAAACTATAGCAAATTCCGATCTTCTGTGTGGAACTCCATCGGAGAAAAAAAACACGCATGCTCAGAATCAAGTCGACGCATGCTCAGAAGCATTGAACTTAATTTTTCTCGGCTTGTCGGAGTGTTTTACGTCACGGCGTTTGGGACAGTCGGATTTTTGACTGATGGTGTGTAGGCAAGACTGATGGAAGTCAGCTTCATCGGAATTCCGATGGAAAAATCCATCGGATTTGAATCCAAAGGAAATCCGATTGTGTGTACAGGGCTTTAGTCAGGGATCTAATCTTCTAACCCCCCCAGTCAGCTTTTATACCAGGGTATCTCAACCAGGGTTCCATGGAACCCCAAGGTTCCTCCAGAGGTTGTGAGGGGTTCCTTGAGCAATGAGCAATTTCTGCCTCTCAGATAAGTTCCCACTGACACCATTGATCTTTTTAGCCATCTGTAAAGGGGTAATTCTTCCCAATGACCACAAGTGTAAGGAGCATTCTTCCCACTGACCATCACTCCATTGTATTATGAGTACTTTTTCGCAGGGGTTCCCTGAGACCGGTAAATTATTCCAAGGATTCCTCTGTGATGAACAGGTTGAGAAAGGCTAATCTATACCATCCACTCCTCACCCATCTCAACCTTTCCATTCCCCTTTATATCTCCAGACTAGTGATGAGCCGAACACCCCCGGGTTCGGTTCGCACCAGAACCCGCGAACGGACCGAAAGTTCGAACGAACATTAGAACCCTATTAAATACAATGGATGCGAACGTTCGAATTCTAAAGTGCTAATTATAACAACTATTATGCATGTTATTGTCATAAATAGGGTTTGGGAACCCGGGTTGTGCACCAGGGGACATGTATCAATGCAAAAAGAAGTTTTAAAAACGGTCGTTTTTCGGGAGCAGTCATTTTAATGATGCATAAAGTGAAAAAAAAAAAGTCAAATATTCCTTTAAATATCGTACCTGGGGGGTGTCTAAAGTATGCCTGTGAAGTGCCACGTGTTTCCCGTGTTTAGAACTGTCCCTGCACAAAATGACACTTCTAAAGGAAAAAAAAGCCATTTAAAACTGCTTGCGGCTTTAATGTAATGTCTGGTCCCGGTAATATGGATGAAATTCTTTAAGAAAAATGGCATAGCTACCCCATGACCCCCCCCCCCTACCCCAGCCCATTACCAGCCCTTTTGGGTCTTGTATGGATATTAAGGGGAACCCCGCACATAAAATAAAAAAGGCCCTATATACTCTGGACAGCCGTATACAGGCGGTGCATACAAGACAGGGACTGTAGGTTTGTTCTTATGTAGAATCTGTTTGTAATTTTGAACAGGTACATTGTTGAAGTGTAGCTCCAGCCCAAAAATCTATTTTTAAACTTTTTGGGAAACATAGGTAAGGGTTATCACCCCTGTAACATTTGTTTTGCTGTCTGTGCCCCTGTTCAGAACATTTCACCTCACTTTCCGTTCCAATGACAACTGTTTTTGAAATGTGGTGTTTTTCTTGAAACAAGGATTGCTGATAAAGCATCAGTACAGATGAGACCCCTTTCTCCCATATTTATTCTTACAGGAGAGAATTTTCCTTTCTAGGGGTAGATTTCCTCTCACTTCCTGTTGTCTTCTTTCGTTTGCAAGTAGGAGTCGTTTGTAAGTTGGATGTTTGAAAGTAGGGACCTGCCGTATATACTCTGCAGAAATAGGCCCCTTAGTTGTTGGTGTTGGCACAACACTGTAAGCACTCAGTTACTCTTGGTTGGTGCTGGAACGCCCTGCTGTCAACTATTATATCAGGAATTTTAATTACATATAATTGTTGAACAGTGGTAGTAAAAATTGGGGCTTTGATGGTGGTGCTGGTGCCACAACACTGTAAGCCCTGACAGTTACTCTTGGTGGGTGCAGCAATGGGCCCTGCTGTGAATTATTAGATCAAGAATTGTAATTACATGCCCCTTTTGAACAGGGGCTGAAAAATTGGGCCTTTCGTGGTGGTGGTGGTGGTGGCGTTGCCACAAGACTGTAAGCCCTCAGAGTTACTCTTGGTGGGTGCAGCAATGGACCCTGCTGTGAATTATTAGATCAAGAATTGTAATTGCATGCCCCTGTTGAACAGGGGCTGAAAAATTGGGCCTTAGGCACTGGTGGCACAACACTACAACCCCTCACAGATACTGTACTTGGAGCACAGCAATGAGCCCTGTTGCAAAGTATTGCTTCAAAAATTGTAATGACACGCCCCTGTTAAACAGGGGCTGAAAAATTGGGCCTTAGGCACTGGTGCCACAACACTCCAACCCCTCACAGATACTGTACTTGGAGCACAGCAATGAGCCCTATGGCAAATTATTGCTAAAAAAATTGTAATTACACGCCCCTGTAAAACAGGGGCTGAAAAATTGGGCCTTAGCCACTGGTGGCGGCACCCATAAACAAAAATGATCTTCCAAGCTATCATCATCAATCGTATCATTGAGGACTCGGAGGAGGAGGATAGCCAGTCAACATAACAGCACAGGCACTCAGCATCAGCATCAGTCTTGAAGGGATGTGACATGTTAAAATCAATTAGTCTGTTATATCAGCATCAGGTGTGTGGTAGCTGGTGGTGATCCAAGACTGGTTCATCTTGATGAAAGTCAGTCGATCAACCGAGTCGGTGGACAGGCGCACCCTGTGATCCGTGACAAATCCTCCAGCAGCACTGAATGTGCGTTCCGAAAGAACGCTGGATGCAGGACAGGCCAGTAGCTCAATTGCATACTGTGCAAGCTCTGGCCAGTGATCCATCCTCAAGACCCAGTAAGCCAGAGGATTTTCGGTGGGGAAGGTGTCCAAGTCTGACCTTGCCCCTAGATATTCCTGCACCATGTTTATCAGACGCTGGCGATGGTTGCTGGAACCGATCATACTTTGGGGCTGCGGACTAAAGAATTGTCTGAACGCATCGGTCAGACGGCCACCTTCCCCACCGCTCCTTCTTTGACTGGCCGAAGCCTCAGCAACTCGTTGTCCAGGACCAGGAGTTTGTAACCTCCCAGTCTCTGGGAACGCGTTGCACAGACCTTTCTGCAAGGCCTCCCGGAGTTGTCTCATCCTCTGCTCCCTCTGCGACGGTAACATAAGGTCCGCAACCTTACCCTTGTACCGTGGATCAAGGAGAGTGGCCAGCCAGTAATGGTCCCTCTCCTTGATCCGAAGAATACGAGGATCCTTCCGCAGACTTTGCAGGATCAGGGAGGCCATGCAGCGTAGGTTTGCTGAGGCATTCGCTCCGGAGTCCTCTGGGTCACTAAGGACGACATGATCCGCAGCCACCTCCTCCCAGCCACGTACAAGTCCACTGGTTTCTTGGGACTGTAAATCATCCCTAAAAGACTGCTGCTGATGATGCTGAGTGCCAGCCTCCACCTCCATGCTGACACAATCCTCCTCCTCCTCCTCCTCCTCCTCCTCCTCTTCCTGTGCGATGGGTGGGACAGAAGGAACACTGTCTGGGTAAAGGGGGCCTTGAGAGGCAAGGAAGTCCTCCTCTTCCTGCCTCTGTTCTGCCTCAAGTGCCCTGTCCATTATTCCACGCAGCGTGTGCTCCAACAGGTGGACAAGAGGTACAGTGTCACTGATGCATGCACTGTCACTGCTCACCATCCTCGTGGCCTCCTCAAATGGTGCCAGGACAGTGCATGCATCCCTGATCATGCCCCACTGGCGTGGAGAAAAAAAACCAAGCTCCCCTGACCCTGTCCTGGTGCCGTAGTCGCACAGGTACTCATTGATGGCCCTCTGCTGCGTGTGCAGCCGCTGCAGCATGGCCAACGTTGAGTTCCACCTGGTGGGCATGTCACATATAAGGCGGTTCTTGGGCAGGTTCAACTCCTTTTGCAGCTCAGCCAGGCGAGCACTGGCATTATAAGATCTGCGGAAATGCACACAGACTTTCCTGGCCTGCCTCAGGACATCCTGTAAGCCCGGGTACCTGCCCAAGAACCGCTGCACCACCAGGTTAAGGACGTGAGCCACACAGGGCACATGGGTCAGTTGTCCCTGTCGGAGGGCGGAGAGGAGGTTGGTGCCATTGTCGCAAACCACCATTCCTGGCTTAAGCTGGCGTGGCGTCAACCACCTCTCGGCCTGGCCCTGCAGAGCAGACAGGACCTCTGCCCCAGTGTGGCTTCTGTCCCCCAAACACACCAGCGCAAGCACGGCATGGCATCTTTTTGCCTGCGTACTTGCGTAGCCCCGTGAACGGCTACGGAGCACCGCTGGTTCATAGGACAAACCACAGGAAGAGGCCATGGAGGAAGAAGAAGAGGAGGGGGTGGAGGAGAGAGGTGTGTCACAACCAGTAGTAGCATTTTGGAGGCGTGGCGGTGGGACAACCTCCAACACTACTGCACCTTGTCCTGCATCCTTCCCAGCTGCCAAAAGAGTGACCCAATGGGCCGTGAAAGAAAGGTAACGTCCCTGTCCATGCCTGCTGGACCATGAGTCAGCGGTAATATGCACCTTACCGCTGACCGCCCTGTCCAGCGAGGCCAAGACATTGCCTTCCACATGCCGGTAGAGAGCCGGAATAGCCTTCCGTGAGAAAAAGTGGCGTTTGGGAACCTGCCACTGAGGAACCGCACATTGCACAAACTCACGGAAGGGGGCCGAGTCTACCAACTGAAAAGGCAGCAGTTGAAGCGCTAGCAATTTAGCCAAGCTAGCATTCAACCGCTGGGCATGTGGATGGCTGGGAGTGAACTTCTTTCGACGGTCCAGCAGCTGGGGCAGGGAAATTTGCCTGCTAGAATCGGACGTCGGTGTACTGCTAGCAGAGTGGCCGCAAGTACTTGGCTGTGACACACCTAATTCTACACCTTCATTCCTCTCAGTGCATGTTTCAGAGAGGACTGAAGTTATAGTGGGGTTGGAGATCCCAGCTGATGCGGTGCAAGGAGAGGTCCGCTTTGTTCTTTGGTGTGGGTCTTTGAGGTAGGCTTGCCAACGAGCTGCATGGCAGGTCAACATATGTCTGGTCAGGCATGTGGTACCCAAGCGGCTGATGTTTTGGCCACGCGATATACGCTTGAGACATATGTTGCAAACAGCAGCTGTGCGATCTGATGCACTAGCCTCAAAAAAGGCCCACACCAAAGAACTTTTTGAATGACGGGCAGAGGCAGCGCCCTGCACAGGCGGAGCTCTGCGGTGTGATTCCGTCGGTGTACTGCCCTTACGCTGGCCACCAAAGGGCATCCTGCCTCGTTGGAGATGTGCCTCCTCCTCATCCTCCTCCTCCTCCTCTCTCCTATTAGGCACCCACGTGGAGTCAGTGACCTCATCATCACCTCCCTCCTCATCACTGGAGGCAATCTGGCAGTATGCTGCAGCTGCTGGAACATGACTGCCAGATTGGTGTCCTTCTTGAGCATCCCCTCTGTCTGCTCTCACGCTACTGCCTTCCTCTAGCTGGGTTTCATCATCAGACCCTTCGAAACGCTGGGCATCCTCCTGGAGCATGTACCCAACACTGTGCTGAAACAGTTCGGGGGACTCCTCAGGAGGAGGACATGGTGGGTCTAGGGAAGGAGTGACTGATGATGAGTCTGACATTGATACCAGGGAAGAGGACGCTTTGGCAGCTGCTTTTCCAGTACCCTGAGCCTGGGTGAGAGAGGATGAGGAGGAGGAGGAGGGCTTGGTCATCCACTCTACCAAGTCTTCGGCATGATGTGGCTCAACATGTCCAGCTGCCGAAAAGAAGGACAAGCGTGTCCCATGGCCATGTGCTGATGACAATGCACCGCGTCCACGACCAGCACTGTTGCCCCCAGACACAGAGCCTGCTTGCCCTCTTTTATTGCCTCCTGACTGTCTGCCTCTCCTTGTTTGCCTTCCAGACATTCTAATAGATGGCCTGCAGGGAGATGGGAAAAAAGCAATAAGGGCTACCTTCAGGTGTCCTTCTCTGTCCCTTGAAACAAGGACTTTGACAGTGAAAGAAACTGACACACTCTCCCTACCTACAGTTTTCTGTCCCTAGAAAAAAAAATTTTTTAAAGCACAATTTAGCACAAGGAGAATTCACTCACTGTCCTTCCAGGTCCCTGGAAACAAGGACTTTGACAGTGAAAGAAACTGACACACTCTCCCTACCTACAGTTTTCTGTCCCTAGAAAAAATGTTTTTTTTAAGCACAATTTAGCACAAGGAGAATTACCTCACTGTCCTTCCAGGTCCCTGGAAACAAGGACTTTGACAGTGAAAGAAACTGACACACTCTCCCTACCTACAGTTTTCTGTCCCTACAAAAAATGTTTTTTTTAAGCACAATATAGCACAAGGAGAATTCACTCACTGTCCTTCCAGGTCCCTGGAAACAAGGACTTTGACAGTGAAAGAAACTGACACACTCTCCCTACCTACAGTTTTCTGTCCCTAGAAAAAATGTTTTTTTTAAGCACAATTTAGCACAAGGAGAATTACCTCACTGTCCTTCCAGGTCCCTGGAAACAAGGACTTTGACAGTGAAAGAAACTGACACACTCTCCCTACCTACAGTTTTCTGTCCCTAGAAAAAATGTTTTTTTTAAGCACAATTTAGCACAAGGAGAATTACCTCACTGTCCTTCCAGGTCCCTGGAAACAAGGACTTTGGCAGTGAAAGAAACTGACACACTCTCCCTACCTACAGTTTTCTGTCCCTAGAAAAAATGTTTTTTTTAAGCACAATTTAGCACAAGGAGAATTACCTCACTGTCCTTCCAGGTCCCTGGAAACAAGGACTTTGACAGTGAAAGAAACTGACACACTCTCCCTACCTACAGTTTTCTGTCCCTAGAAAAAATGTTTTTTTTAAGCACAATTTAGCACAAGGAGAATTACCTCACTGTCCTTCCAGGTCCCTGGAAACAAGGACTTTGACAGTGAAAGAAACTGACACACTCTCCCTACCTA
Source organism: Rana muscosa (assembly GCA_029206835.1). Lineage (NCBI taxonomy): Eukaryota > Metazoa > Chordata > Amphibia > Anura > Ranidae > Rana > Rana muscosa. The sequence goes on along the minus strand of CM055125.1, from coordinate 333,468,432 downwards.
CAGTTTTCTGTCCCTAGAAAAAATGTTTTTTTTAAGCACAATTTAGCACAAGGAGAATTACCTCACTGTCCTTCCAGGTCCCTGGAAACAAGGACTTTGACAGTGAAAGAAACTGACACACTCTCCCTACCTACAGTTTTCTGTCCCTAGAAAAAATGTTTTTTTTAAGCACAATTTAGCACAAGGAGAATTACCTCACTGTCCTTCCAGGTCCCTGGAAACAAGGACTTTGACAGTGAAAGAAACTGACACACTCTCCCTACCTACAGTTTTCTGTCCCTAGAAAAAATGTTTTTTTTAAGCACAATTTAGCACAAGGAGAATTACCTCACTGTCCTTCCAGGTCCCTGGAAACAAGGACTTTGACAGTGAAAGAAACTGACACACTCTCCCTACCTACAGTTTTCTGTCCCTAGAAAAAATGTTTTTTTTAAGCACAATATAGCACAAGGAGAATTCACTCACTGTCCTTCCAGGTCCCTGGAAACAAGGACTTTGACAGTGAAAGAAACTGACACACTCTCCCTACCTACAGTTTTCTGTCCCTAGAAAAAATGTTTTTTTTAAGCACAATTTAGCACAAGGAGAATTACCTCACTGTCCTTCCAGGTCCCTGGAAACAAGGACTTTGACAGTGAAAGAAACTGACACACTCTCCCTACCTACAGTTTTCTGTCCCTAGAAAAAATGTTTTTTTTAAGCACAATTTAGCACAAGGAGAATTACCTCACTGTCCTTCCAGGTCCCTGGAAACAAGGACTTTGACAGTGAAAGAAACTGACACACTCTCCCTACCTACAGTTTTCTGTCCCTAGAAAAAATGTTTTTTTTAAGCACAATATAGCACAAGGAGAATTACCTCACTGTCCTTCCAGGTCCCTGGAAACAAGGACTTTGACAGTGAAAGAAACTGACACACTCTCCCTACCTACAGTTTTCTGTCCCTAGAAAAAATGTTTTTTTTAAGCACAATTTAGCACAAGGAGAATTACCTCACTGTCCTTCCAGGTCCCTGGAAACAAGGACTTTGACAGTGAAAGAAACTGACACACTCTCCCTACCTACAGTTTTCTGTCCCTAGAAAAAATGTTTTTTTTAAGCACAATTTAGCACAAGGAGAATTACCTCACTGTCCTTCCAGGTCCCTGGAAACAAGGACTTTGACAGTGAAAGAAACTGACACACTCTCCCTACCTACAGTTTTCTGTCCCTAGAAAAAATGTTTTTTTTAAGCACAATATAGCACAAGGAGAATTCACTCACTGTCCTTCCAGGTCCCTGGAAACAAGGACTTTGACAGTGAAAGAAACTGACACACTCTCCCTACCTACAGTTTTCTGTCCCTAGAAAAAATGTTTTTTTTAAGCACAATTTAGCACAAGGAGAATTACCTCACTGTCCTTCCAGGTCCCTGGAAACAAGGACTTTGACAGTGAAAGAAACTGACACACTCTCCCTACCTACAGTTTTCTGTCCCTAGAAAAAATGTTTTTTTTAAGCACAATATAGCACAAGGAGAATTACCTCACTGTCCTTCCAGGTCCCTGGAAACAAGGACTTTGACAGTGAAAGAAACTGACACACTCTCCCTACCTACAGTTTTCTGTCCCTAGAAAAAATGTTTTTTTTAAGCACAATTTAGCACAAGGAGAATTACCTCACTGTCCTTCCAGGTCCCTGGAAACAAGGACTTTGACAGTGAAAGAAACTGACACACTCTCCCTACCTACAGTTTTCTGTCCCTAGAAAAAATGTTTTTTTTAAGCACAATTTAGCACAAGGAGAATTACCTCACTGTCCTTCCAGGTCCCTGGAAACAAGGACTTTGACAGTGAAAGAAACTGACACACTCTCCCTACCTACAGTTTTCTGTCCCTAGAAAAAATGTTTTTTTTAAGCACAATTTAGCACAAGGAGAATTACCTCACTGTCCTTCCAGGTCCCTGGAAACAAGGACTTTGACAGTGAAAGAAACTGACACACTCTCCCTACCTACAGTTTTCTGTCCCTAGAAAAAATGTTTTTTTTAAGCACAATTTAGCACAAGGAGAATTACCTCACTGTCCTTCCAGGTCCCTGGAAACTAGGACTTTGACAGTGAAAGAAACTGACACACTCTCCCTACCTACAGTTTTCTGTCCCTAGAAAAAATGTTTTTTTTTAAGCACAATTTAGCACAAGGAGAATTACCTCACTGTTCTTCCAGGTCCCTGGAAACAAGGACTTTGACAGTGAAAGAAACTGACACACTCTCCCTACCTACAGTTTTCTGTCCCTAGAAAAAATGTTTTTTTTAAGCACAATTTAGCACAAGGAGAATTCACTCACTGTCCTTCCAGGTCCCTGGAAACAAGGACTTTGACAGTGAAAGAAACTGACACACTCTCCCTACCTACAGTTTTCTGTCCCTAGAAAAAATGTTTTTTTTAAGCACAATTTAGCACAAGGAGAATTACCTCACTGTCCTTCCAGGTCCCTGGAAACAAGGACTTTGACAGTGAAAGAAACTGACACACTCTCCCTACCTACAGTTTTCTGTCCCTAGAAAAAATGTTTTTTTTAAGCACAATTTAGGACAAGGATAATTACCTCACTGTCCTTCCAGGTCCCTGGAAACAAGGACTTTGACAGTGAAAGAAACTGACACACTCTCCCTACCTACAGTTTTCTGTCCCTAGAAAAAATGTTTTTTTTAAGCACAATATAGCACAAGGAGAATTACCTCACTGTCCTTCCAGGTCCCTGGAAACAAGGACTTTGACAGTGAAAGAAACTGACACACTCTCCCTACCTACAGTTTTCTGTCCCTAGAAAAAATGTTTTTTTTAAGCACAATTTAGCACAAGGAGAATTACCTCACTGTCCTTCCAGGTCCCTGGAAACAAGGACTTTGGCAGTGAAAGAAACTGACACACTCTCCCTACCTACAGTTTTCTGTCCCTAGAAAAAAATGTTTTTTTTAAGCACAATTTAGCACAAGGAGAATTACCTCACTGTCCTTCCAGGTCCCTGGAAACAAGGACTTTGACAGTGAAAGAAACTGACACACTCTCCCTACCTACAGTTTTCTGTCCCTAGAAAAAATGTTTTTTTTAAGCACAATTTAGCACAAGGAGAATTACCTCACTGTCCTTCCAGGTCCCTGGAAACAAGGACTTTGACAGTGAAAGAAACTGACACACTCTCCCTACCTACAGTTTTCTGTCCCTAGAAAAAATGTTTTTTTTAAGCACAATTTAGCACAAGGAGAATTACCTCACTGTCCTTCCAGGTCCCTGGAAACAAGGACTTTGACAGTGAAAGAAACTGACACACTCTCCCTACCTACAGTTTTCTGTCCCTAGAAAAAATGTTTTTTTTAAGCACAATTTAGCACAAGGAGAATTACCTCACTGTCCTTCCAGGTCCCTGGAAACAAGGACTTTGACAGTGAAAGAAACTGACACACTCTCCCTACCTACAGTTTTCTGTCCCTAGAAAAAATGTTTTTTTTAAGCACAATTTAGCACAAGGAGAATTACCTCACTGTCCTTCCAGGTCCCTGGAAACAAGGACTTTGACAGTGAAAGAAACTGACACACTCTCCCTACCTACAGTTTTCTGTCCCTAGAAAAAATGTTTTTTTTAAGCACAATTTAGCACAAGGAGAATTACCTCACTGTCCTTCCAGGTCCCTGGAAACTAGGACTTTGACAGTGAAAGAAACTGACACACTCTCCCTACCTACAGTTTTCTGTCCCTAGAAAAAATGTTTTTTTTTAAGCACAATTTAGCACAAGGAGAATTACCTCACTGTCCTTCCAGGTCCCTGGAAACAAGGACTTTGACAGTGAAAGAAACTGACACACTCTCCCTACCTACAGTTTTCTGTCCCTAGAAAAAATGTTTTTTTTAAGCACAATTTAGCACAAGGAGAATTCACTCACTGTCCTTCCAGGTCCCTGGAAACAAGGACTTTGACAGTGAAAGAAACTGACACACTCTCCCTACCTACAGTTTTCTGTCCCTAGAAAAAATGTTTTTTTTAAGCACAATTTAGCACAAGGAGAATTACCTCACTGTCCTTCCAGGTCCCTGGAAACAAGGACTTTGACAGTGAAAGAAACTGACACACTCTCCCTACCTACAGTTTTCTGTCCCTAGAAAAAATGTTTTTTTTAAGCACAATATAGCACAAGGAGAATTCACTCACTGTCCTTCCAGGTCCCTGGAAACAAGGACTTTGACAGTGAAAGAAACTGACACACTCTCCCTACCTACAGTTTTCTGTCCCTAGAAAAAATGTTTTTTTTAAGCACAATTTAGCACAAGGAGAATTACCTCACTGTCCTTCCAGGTCCCTGGAAACAAGGACTTTGACAGTGAAAGAAACTGACACACTCTCCCTACCTACAGTTTTCTGTCCCTAGAAAAAATGTTTTTTTTAAGCACAATTTAGCACAAGGAGAATTACCTCACTGTCCTTCCAGGTCCCTGGAAACAAGGACTTTGGCAGTGAAAGAAACTGACACACTCTCCCTACCTACAGTTTTCTGTCCCTAGAAAAAATGTTTTTTTTAAGCACAATTTAGCACAAGGAGAATTACCTCACTGTCCTTCCAGGTCCCTGGAAACAAGGACTTTGACAGTGAAAGAAACTGACACACTCTCCCTACCTACAGTTTTCTGTCCCTAGAAAAAATGTTTTTTTTAAGCACAATTTAGCACAAGGAGAATTACCTCACTGTCCTTCCAGGTCCCTGGAAACAAGGACTTTGACAGTGAAAGAAACTGACACACTCTCCCTACCTACAGTTTTCTGTCCCTAGAAAAAATGTTTTTTTTAAGCACAATTTAGCACAAGGAGAATTACCTCACTGTCCTTCCAGGTCCCTGGAAACAAGGACTTTGACAGTGAAAGAAACTGACACACTCTCCCTACCTACAGTTTTCTGTCCCTAGAAAAAATGTTTTTTTTAAGCACAATTTAGCACAAGGAGAATTACCTCACTGTCCTTCCAGGTCCCTGGAAACAAGGACTTTGACAGTGAAAGAAACTGACACACTCTCCCTACCTACAGTTTTCTGTCCCTAGAAAAAATGTTTTTTTTAAGCACAATTTAGCACAAGGAGAATTACCTCACTGTCCTTCCAGGTCCCTGGAAACAAGGACTTTGACAGTGAAAGAAACTGACACACTCTCCCTACCTACAGTTTTCTGTCCCTAGAAAAAATGTTTTTTTTAAGCACAATATAGCACAAGGAGAATTCACTCACTGTCCTTCCAGGTCCCTGGAAACAAGGACTTTGACAGTGAAAGAAACTGACACACTCTCCCTACCTACAGTTTTCTGTCCCTAGAAAAAATGTTTTTTTTAAGCACAATTTAGCACAAGGAGAATTACCTCACTGTCCTTCCAGGTCCCTGGAAACAAGGACTTTGACAGTGAAAGAAACTGACACACTCTCCCTACCTACAGTTTTCTGTCCCTAGAAAAAATGTTTTTTTTAAGCACAATTTAGCACAAGGAGAATTACCTCACTGTCCTTCCAGGTCCCTGGAAACAAGGACTTTGACAGTGAAAGAAACTGACACACTCTCCCTACCTACAGTTTTCTGTCCCTAGAAAAAATGTTTTTTTTAAGCACAATATAGCACAAGGAGAATTACCTCACTGTCCTTCCAGGTCCCTGGAGACAAGGACTTTGACAGTGAAAGAAACTGACACACTCTCCCTACCTACAGTTTTCTGTCCCTAGAAAAAATGTTTTTTTTAAGCACAATTTAGCACAAGGAGAATTACCTCACTGTCCTTCCAGGTCCCTGGAAACAAGGACTTTGGCAGTGAAAGAAACTGACACACTCTCCCTACCTACAGTTTTCTGTCCCTAGAAAAAATGTTTTTTTTTAAGCACAATTTAGCACAAGGAGAATTACCTCACTGTCCTTCCAGGTCCCTGGAAACAAGGACTTTGACAGTGAAAGAAACTGACACACTCTCCCTACCTACAGTTTTCTGTCCCTAGAAAAAATGTTTTTTTTAAGCACAATTTAGCACAAGGAGAATTACCTCACTGTCCTTCCAGGTCCCTGGAAACAAGGACTTTGACAGTGAAAGAAACTGACACACTCTCCCTACCTACAGTTTTCTGTCCCTAGAAAAAATGTTTTTTTTAAGCACAATTTAGCACAAGGAGAATTACCTCACTGTCCTTCCAGGTCCCTGGAAACAAGGACTTTGACAGTGAAAGAAACTGACACACTCTCCCTACCTACAGTTTTCTGTCCCTAGAAAAAATGTTTTTTTTAAGCACAATTTAGCACAAGGAGAATTACCTCACTGTCCTTCCAGGTCCCTGGAAACAAGGACTTTGACAGTGAAAGAAACTGACACACTCTCCCTACCTACAGTTTTCTGTCCCTAGAAAAAATGTTTTTTTTAAGCACAATTTAGCACAAGGAGAATTACCTCACTGTCCTTCCAGGTCCCTGGAAACAAGGACTTTGACAGTGAAAGAAACTGACACACTCTCCCTACCTACAGTTTTCTGTCCCTAGAAAAAATGTTTTTTTTAAGCACAATTTAGCACAAGGAGAATTACCTCACTGTCCTTCCAGGTCCCTGGAAACTAGGACTTTGACAGTGAAAGAAACTGACACACTCTCCCTACCTACAGTTTTCTGTCCCTAGAAAAAATGTTTTTTTTTAAGCACAATTTAGCACAAGGAGAATTACCTCACTGTCCTTCCAGGTCCCTGGAAACAAGGACTTTGACAGTGAAAGAAACTGACACACTCTCCCTACCTACAGTTTTCTGTCCCTAGAAAAAATGTTTTTTTTAAGCACAATTTAGCACAAGGAGAATTCACTCACTGTCCTTCCAGGTCCCTGGAAACAAGGACTTTGACAGTGAAAGAAACTGACACACTCTCCCTACCTACAGTTTTCTGTCCCTAGAAAAAATGTTTTTTTTAAGCACAATTTAGCACAAGGAGAATTACCTCACTGTCCTTCCAGGTCCCTGGAAACAAGGACTTTGACAGTGAAAGAAACTGACACACTCTCCCTACCTACAGTTTTCTGTCCCTAGAAAAAATGTTTTTTTTAAGCACAATATAGCACAAGGAGAATTCACTCACTGTCCTTCCAGGTCCCTGGAAACAAGGACTTTGACAGTGAAAGAAACTGACACACTCTCCCTACCTACAGTTTTCTGTCCCTAGAAAAAATGTTTTTTTTAAGCACAATTTAGCACAAGGAGAATTACCTCACTGTCCTTCCAGGTCCCTGGAAACAAGGACTTTGACAGTGAAAGAAACTGACACACTCTCCCTACCTACAGTTTTCTGTCCCTAGAAAAAATGTTTTTTTTTAAGCACAATATAGCACAAGGAGAATTCACTCACTGTCCTTCCAGGTCCCTGGAAACAAGGACTTTGACAGTGAAAGAAACTGACACACTCTCCCTACCTACAGTTTTCTGTCCCTAGAAAAAATGTTTTTTTTAAGCACAATTTAGCACAAGGAGAATTACCTCACTGTCCTTCCAGGTCCCTGGAAACAAGGACTTTGACAGTGAAAGAAACTGACACACTCTCCCTACCTACAGTTTTCTGTCCCTAGAAAAAATGTTTTTTTTAAGCACAATTTAGCACAAGGAGAATTACCTCACTGTCCTTCCAGGTCCCTGGAAACAAGGACTTTGACAGTGAAAGAAACTGACACACTCTCCCTACCTACAGTTTTCTGTCCCTAGAAAAAATGTTTTTTTTAAGCACAATTTAGCACAAGGAGAATTACCTCACTGTCCTTCCAGGTCCCTGGAAACAAGGACTTTGACAGTGAAAGAAACTGACACACTCTCCCTACCTACAGTTTTCTGTCCCTAGAAAAAATGTTTTTTTTAAGCACAATATAGCACAAGGAGAATTACCTCACTGTCCTTCCAGGTCCCTGGAAACAAGGACTTTGACAGTGAAAGAAACTGACACACTCTCCCTACCTACAGTTTTCTGTCCCTAGAAAAAATGTTTTTTTTAAGCACAATATAGCACAAGGAGAATTCACTCACTGTCCTTCCAGGTCCCTGGAAACAAGGACTTTGACAGTGAAAGAAACTGACACACTCTCCCTACCTACAGTTTTCTGTCCCTAGAAAAAATGTTTTTTTTAAGCACAATTTAGCACAAGGAGAATTACCTCACTGTCCTTCCAGGTCCCTGGAAACAAGGACTTTGACAGTGAAAGAAACTGACACACTCTCCCTACCTACAGTTTTCTGTCCCTAGAAAAAATGTTTTTTTTAAGCACAATTTAGCACAAGGAGAATTACCTCACTGTCCTTCCAGGTCCCTGGAAACAAGGACTTTGACAGTGAAAGAAACTGACACACTCTCCCTACCTACAGTTTTCTGTCCCTAGAAAAAAAGTTTTTTTTAAGCACAATTTAGCACAAGGAGAATTACCTCACTGTCCTTCCAGGTCCCTGGAAACAAGGACTTTGGCAGTGAAAGAAACTGACACACTCTCCCTACCTACAGTTTTCTGTCCCTAGAAAAAATGTTTTTTTTAAGCACAATTTAGCACAAGGAGAATTACCTCACTGTCCTTCCAGGTCCCTGGAAACAAGGACTTTGACAGTGAAAGAAACTGACACACTCTCCCTACCTACAGTTTTCTGTCCCTAGAAAAAATGTTTTTTTTAAGCACAATTTAGCACAAGGAGAATTACCTCACTGTCCTTCCAGGTCCCTGGAAACAAGGACTTTGACAGTGAAAGAAACTGACACACTCTCCCTACCTACAGTTTTCTGTCCCTAGAAAAAATGTTTTTTTTAAGCACAATTTAGCACAAGGAGAATTACCTCACTGTCCTTCCAGGTCCCTGGAAACAAGGACTTTGACAGTGAAAGAAACTGACACACTCTCCCTACCTACAGTTTTCTGTCCCTAGAAAAAATGTTTTTTTTAAGCACAATTTAGCACAAGGAGAATTACCTCACTGTCCTTCCAGGTCCCTGGAAACAAGGACTTTGACAGTGAAAGAAACTGACACACTCTCCCTACCTACAGTTTTCTGTCCCTAGAAAAAATGTTTTTTTTAAGCACAATTTAGCACAAGGAGAATTACCTCACTGTCCTTCCAGGTCCCTGGAAACAAGGACTTTGACAGTGAAAGAAACTGACACACTCTCCCTACCTACAGTTTTCTGTCCCTAGAAAAAATGTTTTTTTTAAGCACAATTTAGCACAAGGAGAATTACCTCACTGTCCTTCCAGGTCCCTGGAAACAAGGACTTTGACAGTGAAAGAAACTGACACACTCTCCCTACCTACAGTTTTCTGTCCCTAGAAAAAATGTTTTTTTTTTAAGCACAATTTAGCACAAGGAGAATTACCTCACTGTCCTTCCAGGTCCCTGGAAACAAGGACTTTGACAGTGAAAGAAACTGACACACTCTCCCTACCTACAGTTTTCTGTCCCTAGAAAAAATGATTTTTTTAAGCACAATTTAGCACAAGGAGAATTCACTCACTGTTCTTCCAGGTCCCTGGAAACAAGGACTTTGACAGTGAAAGAAACTGACACACTCTCCCTACCTACAGTTTTCTGTCCCTAGAAAAAATGTTTTTTTTAAGCACAATATAGCACAAGGAGAATTCACTCACTGTCCTTCCAGGTCCCTGGAAACAAGGACTTTGACAGTGAAAGAAACTGACACACTCTCCCTACCTACAGTTTTCTGTCCCTAGAAAAAATGTTTTTTTTAAGCACAATTTAGCACAAGGAGAATTACCTCACTGTCCTTCCAGGTCCCTGGAAACAAGGACTTTGACAGTGAAAGAAACTGACACACTCTCCCTACCTACAGTTTTCTGTCCCTAGAAAAAATGTTTTTTTTAAGCACAATTTAGCACAAGGAGAATTACCTCACTGTCCTTCCAGGTCCCTGGAAACAAGGACTTTGACAGTGAAAGAAACTGACACACTCTCCCTACCTACAGTTTTCTGTCCCTAGAAAAAATGTTTTTTTTAAGCACAATTTAGCACAAGGAGAATTACCTCACTGTCCTTCCAGGTCCCTGGAAACAAGGACTTTGACAGTGAAAGAAACTGACACACTCTCCCTACCTACAGTTTTCTGTCCCTAGAAAAAATGTTTTTTTTAAGCACAATATAGCACAAGCACAAAACACACTGACACTCTCCCTACCTATCCTTCTCTTTCCCTAAACTAAAGGAATCCAGGTTAAGCAAGAAAGAAATAAAAGTCACTGTCCCTGCCTATGCTGCTCTATCCCTGCTCCGGAACACACTACACTAGGCCGCCGTGCTGGCGGCCTTTTATAGTGTGGGGCGTGTACTAAACCCCCTCAGCAATAATTGGCCACAGGCATCCTGCCTGTGGCCAATCATTGCTCTCCTCGCTGCCGGCGCTGTGATTGGCCAAGCATGCGGGGTCACAGTGCATGCTTGGCCAATCACAGCGCCTGGATGACACTGCGATGGCGTAGTGCATTGTGGGCCGTTCGCGTCACTCGAATTTGGCGCGAACGGCCCAAATCGTTCGATCTTCGTCGAACGATCGAACAGCCGATGTTCGAGTCGAACGTATGTTCGACTCGAACACGAAGCTCATCCCTACTCCAGACTTCTTTGTCACCCGAAAGTCCTCACACTTTGCTCAAACACAAATTAATTACTATGTATAAATCAAAAGGATTGTCCTACTAGCAATGTATCTAGACCTGCCCTATACCATTAGGTTGTTAAACAATAACAATAATATACATGACTCAGCAGACTTGTGGACAGGTTTCCACCAGAGGCATAGAATTCTGGATTGCTTAATCTGTAAAGTACATTGTTTTGTTTTGTTGTACAAATTCCATTCCATATCCTTAGTTACGCAGCACTGTACATTCACACCAGTCCCTGCTCTCAAGGAGCTTACAATCGAAGGCAAATATCTCACACACATACTAGGGCCACTTTAACTAGTTGCTGCCCGCCCAGAACGGCCCCTTTAGTGCGCCCGCGGGGGCGCCCAGCACGGCGATCGTGGCCGCGCTGTGTTGCTAGGACACGGCGCGACCCTGATCTCTGTAAAGAGCCGTGTCTGCGGCTCATTAACAATATGATCGGCTGTGTCCAATCACAGCCGGTCACATGTAAACATGGAAATGCCAGTAATCGGCTCTCCTCGCCTCACACTGACAGAGTGTGTGGCGAGGAGAGCCAATCAGCGGCATCTCCTCACAGGGGGACATCTAGGAATGTAATCAGGGCACTGATCATCAGTGCCCTGATTACTGTATTACAATTTAGTGTGACCAATCAGTGCCCACTATTGCCCACCAGTGGCAGCAATCAGTGCCCACCACTGGCCACCAGTCAGTGCCCATTAGCGATGCCAGTCAGTGCTGGCTGTCAGTGCTGCCTATCAGTGCTGTCCATCAATGCCCATTCACTGTTGTCAATCAATGCCCATCAGTGTCGCCCATCAGTGCCCATCAGTACCGCCTATTCATGCCGCCTATCAGTGCCCACCAGTGCCGCCTATCAGTGCTCATCAGTGCTGCCTATTGGTGCCCATCAGTGCCACCTAACAGTGCCCATCAGTGCCGCCTCATCAATGCCCACCAGTTCAGCCTATCAGTGTCGCCTTATCAGCGCACATCAGTGAAGGCGAAAAATTACTTAGTTACAAAATTTACTGACAGAAACTAAGTAAAAAAACTTATTTTTTTCCCAAAATTTTTGGTCTTTTTTTGTAAAAAACAAAAAACCCAGCAGTGATTAAATACCACCAAAAGAAAGCTCTATTTGTGTGAAGAAAAGTATAAAAAAAATTGTTTGGGTACAGTGTTGCATGACCGCGCAATTTTCATTCAAATTACGACAGCGCTGAAAGCTGAAAATGGCTTGGGCAGGAAGAAGGTGTAAGTGCCCTGTAGGCAAGTGGTTAAACAGGAGCCAGTTAACCTACCAACATTACTTTGAAGTGTTGGATGAAACCCACACAAGTACTATGAAAGCAAGCAAACTCCATGCAGATAGTGCCCTGATCAGGATTTGTACTAGGGACTACCACAGGGCTGTAAGGTAGATGTGATAACCACTAAGCCATTGGATATACCAGTTTCATAGAACCCTATGGTTCCTCCAGTTTTTGCTAGGGGTTCTGTAAGGGGGCAATTCTTCCTAATGACCACAGCTATAAGGATCATTATTCCCGCTGACCATCAAACTAATGTATCAGTTCTAGATATAGTAGATTTTAACAGCTGTTCCCTGAGGAAACTTATTTTAAGGGTTTTTCTATGTTGAAAAGGTTGAGAAAGGCTGGTATATACTATGTGGCTGAATTTTGTAAAAACCTGACCATCACACTTATATAAACTTGTTGGACTTCTCATTTCAAAGTTAAATGATGGAGTTCTTGTTTTTCCAGGGAAGAGTATTGTTACAACATACAAAGACATGAACTGTAGACAATTGTGCTCTTCCAACCTTGTGGTAACAGTTTGGTGAAGGTCTTTTCCTGTTCTACTATAACTGTGTTCGCGTGCACAAAGCCAGCTCCATAAAGACATGGTTTTGACCAGTTTGGTGTGGAGGAACGTAAGTGGCCTACACAGAGCCCGGACCTCAACCCTACTGAAGAACCTAAGGGATCAGGTCTTCACATCCCAACCTCAGTACCTGAACTCAACTTTCCCGGACACCTTTGGGGTGAATTTGAACACCAATTGTAAGCCAAGCCTTCACATCCAACATCAGTACCTGACCTCACAAATTGTCACAAGAGGACAGGCCAGCCCTGCAGTGAAGTTCAGCAGCAGGATGTGGACAAGGCAGCCCTGCTGTCACATACCTGGTAGGAGTCTGAAATGACGAGGTCGGCCTTTCTTGTATCTCCAGCCCAAGCCCCACAGGAGGTGGAACAGATGGTGGCTAGGGTCAGGAGGAAAACACGTGCCTGTAAGTGTTGCGTGCAGAACTTGTAAGTGGAGTTGCAGGCTTGGAGGTTCAGGCAGAGCATCCGGTAAGGAGCTGGACCCAGGGAAGCTGAGATGATAGACAGCCAGCACAGGCACTCGGAGACAGCGTCGAGCCAAGCAGGAGACAGGAGCAAGGTCACAAGGATAGCCAGGTTCAGTAGCAGGCGGGCAGCAAGGTAACAAGACATAAAGCAGAAGCAAGGTCAGATGGGAAGCCAGGATCAGGAACCAGTAATCGGGAGTAATCAGAGTCCAAAGGCAGGGTCGAGGAAAGCCAAGTTCAGCAACAGGTATCAAGCAAGGTATAACAGGATTCAGGATATCAGGACACAGCTGAAGACCAGTCAGCACTGTTCAGGAGTCAGGGCACCCTTTAAATAGGCCGTCTGCCGCCAATTGTGGGTAGGGGCACGCCTCTGCACGTGCACGCAGTGCGGCGTGCACACGCATTGGTGCATGTGGGAATCTGAGTGAGAGTGCGCATGCATGTGTGTGCGCCGAGCGCATTCTAACAGTCCTCTTACACCTGCATTGAAAATTTCTACAGAATCTAACAGCCTGCCCATCGTAGGTCATCCTTCATTACAGGTAAGAAATGTAACTAAAGCGGTAGAGAATTTAAATTTCCGCTTTATTTTATTTTTTTATCTATGCAATAGTTTTGAACTTGATAGCAATACATCATGCACAGCTTCTATCATATGTATGGAAGCAGAAGGATCTGTATGGGGTTGTTCCCAGTTTTGTTTGAAGATTCCCAACCTTGTGTGTGATTCCCCTGACCCCGAGTTCTAGATTCTGCAGATCATTGTTGTGCAGCGGTTGGGGCGTGGAGTTTTCAGCACATATTTTCGGCATAGTGAATGGCTGTTATCACATTATTATCAGCGTGTTCCTTTGTTTTGTGATAGGTTTCTTTTCATTGTGATAATATTCTTTCCTTGTTATTATGACATTGGGGTTTACATTTCCCAAACCCGGAGCTTTGGACTTAACCATTTCAATACCGGGCACTTTCACCCCCCTTCCTGCCCAGGACAATTTTCAGCTTTCAGCGCTGTCACACTTTGAATGACAATTGCGCGGTCATGCAACGCTGTACCCATATGACATTTTTATCATTTTGTTCACACAAATAGAGCTTTCTTTTGGTGGTATTTAATCACCACTGGGTTTTTTTATTTTTTGCTAAATAAATGAAAAATATAGAAAACTTTGAAAAAAAAACGTGTTTCTGTTATAAAATTTTGCAAATAATCTTTCTTCATAAATTTAGGTCAAAATATATTCTTCTACATTTCTTTGGTATAAATAACCCAATCAGTGTATATTATTTAGTCTGTAGAAAAGTTATTGAGTCCACAAACTATGGGATATATATCTGAAAATCGATCAATCCTGATGTACTGACGGCCAATCTCATTTCTTGAGGCCCTTAAAACGCCAGGACAGTACAAATATCCCCCCCCCCAAATGGCCCCTTTTTGGAAAGTAGACAGTCCGAGGTATTTAGTAAGAGGCATAGCGAGTTTTTTGAAGTTGTAATTTTTGTTCCCCCAAATTGCGCTTTCTTTTGGCGTGTTTTTTTTTGCGCTATAAACAAAAAAAGGCCGACAATTTTGAAAAAAAACACAAATATTTTTTACTTTCTGCTATGTTTTATAGCAGAAAGTAAAAAATATTTGTGTTTTTTTTAATAAAATTAAAAAAAAATCGAATTTCTTCATCAGTTTAGGCCAATATTGAGTCTGCTAAATATTTTTGGTAAAAAAATCCCAATAAGCGTATATTGATTGGTTTATACGAACGTTCTAGCGTCTGCAAACTATGGGATATACAGTAGACTTTTTATTTATTTATTATTTTATACTAGTAATAGTGCCAATCAGCGACTTATAGCGGGACTGCGATTTTCCGGCGGACAATAGGACACTTTGTGGGAACCAGTGACACTAATACAGTGATCAGTGCTAAAAATATGCACTGTCACTGTACTAATGACACTGGCTGGGAAGGGGTTAACATCAGGGGCGATCAAAGGGTTAACTGTGTGCCTAACCTGTGTTTATGTGTACTTTGTGTGAGGTGCTTTCACTAAGGGATGTGATGGATTCTAGTCGCTGCTTTGCAGGAACACAGAATCCATCCCTTCCCCCCCTGTCAGAACTGAGGTCTGCCTCGATTACATAGCCAGATCCCCGTTCTGTGTAGTTTACCGACGATCAGCGGGCGCTGGGCACTGGATGTCCTCTGGCACCCGCCGATTGACACAGCAGAAGCGGCGCCCACTCGCGCCCTGCAGGTGGAAGTGCAGAATCACGTATATATATGTGTGATTCTGCACAGGAGAGCCGCCTTGTAGCAGTAAAACGACGGCTAGTGGCTAACTGAATGTTATGTTTGGATTTGTCCTCATATTACATAGTTATGGAAAATGTAAAGCTCCGGGATAATCCAGTATATTCTAATTCCATTCATTATGTGTCTTCTTCTTCTTGAATCTCGGTGTACTTTGTGTATCTCTTCCAGATCTGTGCAGTAATCCAGTGTGAGACTTTTCCTTCCTGTAATAAAGACTGATCACTGCTCTGTTCTCTCTCCTTGTGCAGGGGGACTGGTCTTGTCTCCGCCTCCTCCTGTAGTTTCCTGTGGAGGGTGGGGCCTGTTAGGTCCATCCCACAGCTCTGCACTCTTACCTTGTGCAGGGGGACTGGTCTTGTCTCCGTCTCCTCCTGTAGTTTCTTGTGGAGGGTGCGGCCTGTTAGGCCCCTCCCACAGCTCTGCTCTCTCTCCTTGTGCAGGGGAACTGGTCTTGTCTCCGCCTCCTCCTGTCGTTTCCTGTGGAGCCCGTTAGGCCCCTCCCACAGCACTGCTCTCTTACCTTGTGCAGGGGGACTGGTCTTGTCTCCGCCTCCTCCTGTAGTTTCTTGTGGAGGGTGCGGCCTGTTAGGCCCCTCCCACAGCTCTGCTCTCTCTCTCTCCTTGTGCAGGGGAACTGGTCTTGTCTCCGCCTCCTCCTGTCGTTTCCTGTGGAGCCTGTTAGGCCCCTCCCACAGCACTGCTCTCCTACCTTGTGCAGGGGGACTGGTCTTGTCTCTGCCTCCTCCTGTAGTTCCCTGTGGAGGGTGAGGCATGTTAGGCCCCACCCAAAGCTCTGCTCAGGCTATGTACAGTACAGTGATGGTGTCACTGCTACTTTTACAAGCTAATATCTGGGTGTGCAAAGGGATTTGATGCAGTAAAAGTGGATTAAACCCGTTGTGGCTATTGAAGAATACTGTATATTTAAAGGAATATTTTTGTGTTTAGAGTTCAGCTCTAAAGGAGATTGTACAATCAGATTGTAAAGTGTATGATCAGGCTTACAGCTGCCATTCTGTGTTGGTTTTATTTGTATCTGGTGTGACAGCAGGAAGATAAAGTCACCTGGTTGCATCCAGGGGGGTAGGTATATTTCTCCCAGATTCAGGCTTTATGCCGACTTATACAACTAGGGAGAGAGTTGATGAAGCCCAGCTGAGGCTAGTGGGCTCATGGATGATTCATACCTCTAGGGAGAGTGCTGGGCGTCGTGCAGGCAGGGAGTTGATGAGACCAGCTGAAGCTTGTCAGCTCGTTTAAGGCCTCTATAAAAACTCCCAGCTTCATTAGGTGTTTGCTCATGCCTGGACCCAGACCTGTGTGGACTGTCTAGGGAGAGTGAACCCCTGTGCGGTGAGACAAAGCCTGTGTGGCTATTTGTTTGGACATTTACTAAACCAGGGACTTAGGGACTAGGACAGCACCAGGCTGATCCCAGTTGTTAGTTAGGGAAACCTGCATGTTTAGTCAGAGGTCAAGCTGACCAGGATTTATTTTGTTTATGTTTCTTTTTGCTTTGCTGTGTTTTTGTCACTGTAAATAGAGAAATAAACCGCACCTTTTGATCTTGAAAACCACAACCTCCGTCTGCTGGGCCTGTTTTTGTGTGGGGAGCCCATCCAGGGGGTCACACACACCCGCTACCGAGTTAACCCCCTCACAGTTGGTGGAGAACCAGTGGCAGTTTTTTTTTAAGCCAGCATGGAGGAGATACTGAAACAGCTGGCTCTAGCAAATGCCAATCAACAGCAGACAAATGCAGGTTTGCAAAAGAGCTTCGCAGCCCAGCAACAAGCCCAGCAGCAATCTGAGGCCCGCTTCATAGACCTGTTGCAGAAGCAAGAGCAGAGACTACAACAACAGATGGAAGCAGTAATGCAGCAACGTCCGCAGACCAGTGAGGAAAGCCGTCCCACTAATACCGCGTCCTTTGGGGTGAGTCGTTTATTGACAAAAATGACTGGAGAGGATGATCCAGAGGTATTTTTGACCACATTTGAAAGGACTGCTGAAAGAGAAAAGTGGCCTGAGGAGCAGTGGGCTGGACTGGTGGCTCCTCTGTTAACTGGTGAATCGCAGAAAGCTTACTATGACCTAGAGCCTGACCAAGCAAAAGACTATGGGATGCTAAAAGCTGAAATATTGGCAAGGCTGGGTGTCACCCTGGCTGTCCGGGCTCAGCGTGTGCATAACTGGACTTTCCAGCTTGGAAAACCCCCCAGGTCTCAAATGTATGATCTCATTCACCTGAGCAGGAAGTGGCTACAGCCAGAGACTTTGTCCGCACCGGAGATTGTGGAACGTGTTGTGATGGATCGTTTCTTGAGAGCTCTTCCTACCGCCATTCAAAAGTGGGTAAGCCATGGAGACCCAGAAACGGCCGGTAAACTTGTGGATCGTGTAGAGAGATACTTGGCTGCAGAGAACCTGACGGCCTCTTCCAGAGACTCTCGGACTTTCCACCCTAAGACCAGACCATCCCCAGGGGCGGATAAGATGATTCCAAGGGGTGAGGGTGGAGAGAGTGAGAGGGTGGGAGCTCTGCCCAGGGTTTGGCGAGAACAGCCTGGGAAGTCGGGGGCTCAAGAGGCAGCCAAAAGGATTGTTTGCTACCGCTGCCGGCAAACGGGACATATTGCAGCAAATTGCCCGGTTGTGGAGGAACCCATGCAATGTGACTTTCTGACGGACAGACGTCAGTCGCTGTGTGCGACAGTCGCATGCACTGCCATTCGGGGAACTGAGAAACATTTATGCAAAATGTGTATTAATGGTAGAAATGTTGTGGTATTACTGGATTCAGGTAGCCTTGTGACCCTGATAAAGGCTGAATTAGTTAAAACAGAGGTCTCTGGGAATAGCAAGGTAGCTGTTATTTGTGTGCATGGGGACACCCGAGAGTATCCAGTGACTACAGTGTGTTTCAAGACCCCCAAAGGTACCCTCTCTCATCCAGTGGGGTTAGTATCTCAATTACCGCATGATGCCATTGTGGGAAGGGATTTTCCGAAGTTCTGGGAACTGTGGGATGATCCTGAGCCCCCCACTGGTGCCCCTATGTACCAGGAAGGTGATAGCCAGAATTCCTCTGAGAGTGGTGAGGACTCTCCAGAATTTCCCTTGTCAGTATTGGCAGGCGAGACTCAAGAAACTGGAGAGGAGCCCACCTCCTCAGACGAAAACCTACCGTCTGTGGAGTTTTCTGATCTTGAGGTTCACAGGGAAAATTTTGCCACAGAACAGTTAAAAGACCCCGCCCTAATAAAGGCACGGGAAAACGTAGTGGAAATAGATGGCGAGTTAGTGAACCCAGATAATACCTGCACTTACCCATACTTCAGCGTAGAGAAGGACCTACTGTATCGGGTGGCAAAAAGGGCAGAAGAAACCGTTGAGCAGCTTGTGGTGCCCAAACCTTACAGGAAGTTGGTGTTGGAGTTGGCCCATGGGCACATTCTTGGAGGTCATCTGGGGACAGAGAAAACCCGAGAGAGGGTATTACAGAGATTCTATTGGCCTGGGGTGATGAAGGACATAGAAAATTATTGTTCCTCCTGCCCTGTGTGTCAGAGGTCGGCCCCGATGCCACATTTCCGTAGCCCGCTGGTCCCTCTACCCATCATTGAGGTCCCGTTTGAGAGGATCGCAATGGATTTGGTAGGTCCTATAATCAAGTCCGCTAGGGGGCACCAGTACATATTAGTTATAATGGACTATGCCACCCGTTATCCAGAAGCGATCCCTCTCCGAAATACCTCGGCCAAAACCATAGCCAAAGAGCTATCTCTTGTTTTTAGCCGGGTGGGTATTTGTAAAGAACTGCTTACGGACCAAGGTACACCCTTTATGTCCCGGGTTATGAAAGAGCTGTGTAAATTGTTCAAAGTGACGCAATTGCGTACGTCTGTGTATCACCCCCAAACCGATGGGCTGGTTGAAAGATTCAACAAAACCCTAAAACAAATGTTGAAGAAAGTGGTGGATAGAGATGGAAAGGATTGGGACTGTCTACTTCCTTATTTGATGTTTGCTATTAGGGAGGTGCCCCAATCCTCTACGGGATTCTCCCCCTTTGAGTTACTGTATGGGAGACACCCAAGAGGGCTGTTGGATATTGCCAAGGAAACTTGGGAAAGTGAGAGTTCTCCCCACAGGAGTGTGATTGAGCATGTCGCCCTGATGCAAGATCGAATTGCACAGGTAATGCCCATCGTGAAGGAACATTTGGCCCAAGCGCAGTTGGCACAGCAGAGAGTGTACAACCGTGGAGCCAAGACCCGTACCTTTTCCCCGGGGGATAGGATATTGGTACTTGTCCCTACGGTTGAAAGTAAATTCCTTGCCAAATGGCAAGGCCCCTACGAGATAATGGAAAAAGTGAGCGAAGTGAATTACAAGGTCAGACAACCAGGAAGGCGAAAGCCCGAACAGATCTATCACGTTAATCTGTTGAAAGCCTGGAGGGATAGAGAGTCCCTAGTCGCAGAAACTTGGTCACCAGCTCAAACTGGTTGCGTGATTCCGGAGGTTGGAATAGCAGCCACCTTGTCACAACCCCAACAACAGGAGGTTAAGGAGTTTGTGCTTCGCAACAAGGAGGTGTTCTCTGAGCTGCCGGGACAAACATCTGGGGTAGAGCATGATATTATTACCCCGCCCGGTGAAAGGGTGAAGTTAAAACCCTATCGGATCCCAGAGGCCCGACGGGAGGCAATACGGGAGGAAGTACAGAAAATGCTGAACTTAGGGGTGATAGAGGAGTCCCAAAGTGATTGGTCTAGTCCCATTGTGTTGGTGCCTAAACCGGATGGGAGCTGGCGATTTTGTAACGATTTTCGTCAGTTGAACAAAGTTACAAAATTTGACACCTACCCCATGCCACGTATAGATGAGTTGATCGACCGGCTGGGAACAGCCCGATACATGACGACTCTTGACCTCACAAAAGGGTATTGGCAAATTCCCCTGGCCAAGTCGGCCAAAGAGAAAACCGCATTTGTAACCCCAGACGGGGCGTTCCAATATAAGAGAATGCCGTTCGGGTTACAGAATGCGCCGGCCACATTCCAGCGGAAAATGGACCAGATACTGAGGCCCCATCGGAAGTATGCTGCGGCTTACCTGGATGACGTAATTGTCCATAGCACAGATTGGGCCTCACATCTGCCAAAAGTGCAAGCAGTCCTAGACTCTATCCGGGAAGCGGGGTTTACGGCTAACCCCAAGAAGTGTACCATTGGGCAGGAGGAGGCCAAATATCTTGGGTACACCATTGGCAGGGGAGTAATAAAACCCCAACTCAACAAAGTCGAGGCCATCCAGAGTTGGCCACGTCCCAACAGCAAGAAGCAGGTACGAGCCTTTCTGGGAATCGCGGGTTATTATCGGCGCTTCATTCCCCACTTTGCTTCTAAGGCTGTGCCCCTAACCAACCTGACGAAAGGGAAAGGGTCGGTCATGATTAAATGGACCCCCGAGGCTGAGGCAGCGTTCCAATTCTTGAAACAAGCCTTATGTAGCCAGCCAGTGTTGTACTCACCCGACTTCTCTAAAGACTTTGTCGTACAAAGTGATGCGTCAGATGTGGGGTTAGGAGCAGTATTGTCCCAGGTCTGGAACGGGGAAGAGCACCCAGTCATTTACCTCAGCAGGAAGTTGAAGTCCCATGAGGTAAATTACGCCACGGTTGAAAAGGAGTGTTTAGCGGTGAAGTGGGCTCTAGATTCCCTTTGGTACTATCTGCTAGGTAGGCACTTTGACATGGTTACGGATCACGCTCCGTTAAAGTGGATGGCTCAAAACAAGGAGACAAATAGAAGAGTAAATAGGTGGTTCCTGGCCCTACAGGAATTCAACTTCACAGTAAAGCATCGCCCTGGCGTTCAAATGGGGAATGTGGATGCTTTGTCTCGAGTACATGAATGCCTGATTGCTGGTGTTCCAACCCCAAGGTTAAAACAAGAGGGGGGGGTATGTGACAGCAGGAAGGTAAAGTCACCTGGTTGCATCCAGGGGGGTAGGTATATTTCTCCCAGATTCAGGCTTTATGCCGACTTATACAACTAGGGAGAGAGTTGATGAAGCCCAGCTGAGGCTAGTGGGCTCATGGATGATTCATACCTCTAGGGAGAGTGCTGGGCGTCGTGCAGGCAGGGAGTTGATGAGACCAGCTGAAGCTTGTCAGCTCGTTTAAGGCCTCTATAAAAACTCCCAGCTTCATTAGGTGTTTGCTCATGCCTGGAACCAGACCTGTGTGGACTGTCTAGGGAGAGTGAACCCCTGTGCGGTGAGACAAAGCCTGTGTGGCTATTTGTTTGGACATTTACTAAACCAGGGACTTAGGGACTAGGACAGCACCAGGCTGATCCCAGTTGTTAGTTAGGGAAACCTGCATGTTTAGTCAGAGGTCAAGCTGACCAGGATTTATTTTGTTTATGTTTCTTTTTGCTTTGCTGTGTTTTTGTCACTGTAAATAGAGAAATAAACCGCACCTTTTGATCTTGAAAACCACAACCTCCGTCTGCTGGGCCTGTTTTTGTGTGGGGAGCCCATCCAGGGGGTCACACACACCCGCTACCGAGTTAACCCCCTCACACTGGTAATATCTGTTGAGTTGTCATTTCCTCTCTGTACTTCTCATTTTTTCTGTCTTGCACACAATGTGTTTCCACCTTTTCCTTAGCAACACATTTGTTTGAAATCTAAGTGGTGGCGTTCTCTCGCACGGCAATTTGCTAAGCTGACGGCCATAGAAAAATAAAACCAAAATCTGACAGATTTTATGCCCATCAAGACTATTTGATATTTGCATAACTCCTTCAAGGAGCCTGCCCACTTTTTGCATCAGGGCTGAGGGCTCTTGAGAGGAGTACTGGGGCAGGGAGCTGTGATGTTTTCAGGAAGCTATGTCTGTACCCAAGTTGAAGTCCCCCCCCCACCAATATAATTAAAAGCACTGGAAGCCGATGGGAGGAGAGAGGGGAATAAGAGGGCTGGTGCTGCAGGGCTGCCGCTGATGTGTCCGGGTTTCAGGTGGACTGAAACCCAGACACAGGATCTAAAACCCGGACTGTCCAGGTGAATCCCGGACAGGTGGCAACCTTAGCTCAACGTCACATGTGGTTGTTACCTTGATGCAAATTAAGCCTGCCTAGAAACGC
Source organism: Rana muscosa (assembly GCA_029206835.1). NCBI lineage: Eukaryota > Metazoa > Chordata > Amphibia > Anura > Ranidae > Rana > Rana muscosa. The sequence continues at coordinate 333,445,925 of CM055125.1, read as the reverse complement.
CCGATCCTCCAGCTGACGTCGACCCATCAAGACATTATGATATTTTCATAACTCCTCCCACACCTGAGGGCTCTTGAGGGGAGTACTGGGGCAGGGGGCTGTGATGTTTTTAGGCAGCTTTGTACAGCACCCTGCTAACCCCTCCCACCAGCCACAATCTACCTGTATTGCATAGGGAAGCACAGACACCCAGTGATGACAATCACTGTGTATAAAATAAGGTGTGTAGTAACATGTTGTGGGGGGGTTTCCAGTGTGACATGGATCTTCAGTAAATTGTGATTAGTGCCACCCATTTTCCATAAACCTGCCCGCTCGCCAAAAAAAAAGAAAGAAAGAAAAGATAAATAAAGGAAAAAGTTAGAAAAAGGAAAAGAAAGAAAGAAAGAAAAGGAAAAAAATTTAAAGAAAAAAGAAAGAAAAGCTAAAAAGTTAGAAAAGAAAGAAGGAAAAGAAACAAAAAAGAAAAAAAGGAAAAAAGTTATAAATAAATAAATAAATAAATAAATAAAAGAAATAAAAAAAGAAAAAAGAAAGAAATAAAAGGAAAAAAAAATAATAAAAGAAGAAAAAAGTTAGAAAAAATAAAGAAAGAAAAGGAAAAAAGTTAGAAAAAAAAGAAAAGTAATAAAAGGGGAAAAAAAGAAACAAAAGTAAGTAAAAAAGGAAAAAAAGTTAGAAAGAAAAGAAAAGAAATAAAAGGGGAAAAAAAAGAAGAAAAAAAAGAAAGAAAAACGTTAGAAATAAAAAGAAAGAAAGAAAAACAAAAGAAATAAAAGAAAAAAAAATTGAAAAAAAAATTAGAAAAAAGAAAGAAAGAAAAAAAAAAGTTAGAAGGAAAAGAAAAGAAAAAAAAAAAGTTTCAGCTTTGCATACACTTTGAGCAGCACATTACTGTATATATTGATTGGGGGGAGATGAAGCCATTAGCCAGCAGATACAGGGCAAGTTACCATTTTTACCAATCACATCCCGGTAATTTTGAAAAAAATTGGAAAAGGGGTGCCCCTGGGATTGTGTGGATTGGAATAAATTATGGATTGCCACCAAGTATATATAGAAAAATATAAAGAATTTATTTTACATAATACACATATATATCAAATTGGTTTAAAATCAAAGAAAGGAACAGACATATGCAGTCATTAAAGAACAATTGCATGAGGACACCTTACTACTTGAGACATATAAGTCATATAGCTAGTGGTGACACAACCGACATGTTTCGGATACTCGAGCTATATCTGTGATAGCCTCCATTATTTCCTTCTTCAAGGTTCATGCAATAGTTTGAAGACAATTTAGTCTCTATATAAGAGAAAAAACACAACATAGTATGTGATAGCTGTATAATACACAACAGTGTACTGGCATGATTACATTATTTTGAATTTCTCCCATATGTGGGCAGCTAGAAGATAGACATTGTTGCAAAGAGAAAATAAAAAGAAAATAAAAAATAAAATAACAATGAGAGAGGAAAAGAAGAAAGGGGGAGGGGAGAGAGACGAAGGGAAAAGGAAGAATAAATATACATGAAAGTTCATTTAAGAATACATGGATGTATATAAACATCGTATAATTGTATGTCTATACGATACAGTACATCTATATCAAATAGTGTTGCATACATACATTTCCAATGGTAATATAAACATCAGCCGTTTGGAGGAATTGTCCCGGTGATATAGAGCCCAAACGGATATGGTGCGGGTTTAATGGTCGCATAAAGACAATGCAGCGGCCAAAAAGACACTGCAGACAAGATGACAGAGCCACGGGGAAATGTATAAGAGGACCAACACCAAAAACGCCCCTCAAAGCTCACAGGGAAGCCTCAAATTGCAGCGGACAGACTGCCACGGCCTCTCTGTAAAAACATACATACATGGATTATAGTTTCTAGATCGCAGACCAGCCCTGTAACCAGGCATCCCATAACTCTGATGAAGTGTTTAAAAAGAAGCTTAATACCTGTCAATGTGGCGCAAGAACATCCACACTCTGGCTGTGCGGCAATTGGCCAAGTCAGGTGGGACTTTTTATAGAGCTGTCGCTGATGTTGCAGCCAATCAGCTCAAATGGCGCCAAAGGTAAAGCTGCAAAAGGGAGGAATTCAAAGTTAGAAAAAGGAAAAGAAAGAAAGAAAGAAAAGGAAAAAAATTTAAAGAAAAAAGAAAGAAAAGCTAAAAAGTTAGAAAAGAAAGAAGGAAAAGAAACAAAAAAGAAAAAAAGGAAAAAAGTTAGAAATAAATAAATAAATAAATAAAATAAATAAAAAAAGAAAAAAGAAAGAAATAAAAGGAAAAAAAAATAATAAAAGAAGAAAAAAGTTAGAAAAAATAAAGAAAGAAAAGGAAAAAAGTTAGAAAAAAAAGAAAAGTAATAAAAGGGGAAAAAAAGAAACAAAAGTAAGTAAAAAAGGAAAAAAAGTTAGAAAGAAAAGAAAAGAAATAAAAGGGGAAAAAAAAGAAGAAAAAAAAGAAAGAAAAACATTAGAAATAAAAAGAAAGAAAGAAAAACAAAAGAAATAAAAGAAAAAAAAATTGAAAAAAAAATTAGAAAAAAGAAAGAAAGAAAAAAAAAAGTTAGAAGGAAAAGAAAAGAAAAAAAAAAAGTTTCAGCTTTGCATACACTTTGAGCAGCACATTACTGCAACTTCAGGTACATGTGATGATAAAACCAATAAAATCAGACATGCAGCCTAAACAATTAAGAGATTTCACGGGCACACGAGTCCTGGTGCCGGCTGGGTGTGTGGATTTCGCTTCATTTAATTCTGTGGTTGATAATAAATTCTCCTCTCGATGCGTTTCTACCTCTAATCAGGACGGGGTGTGCGAGAAACATGCAATCATCCCAATTTTGTGTCAGCCTCGGCCAATGTGCTCCTTCATTATAGGATTATCTTCCTCCCATTCTTCTCTATATTAAAAGGATAATTTATGCAGCAAATCAACTTTTCCGAAAGCAGCGGCTGGATTCCTATGTATCTAATGTTGGATTTTAGGAGAACCGACAAAGAAGCAATCAGTGACACCTCGCACACCCAGTCTAAGGCTGACTCCATAAGATCCAAATCTTCTTCACGTTTCTACATGCTTGCTGTTCCATATTTTGATGATGGACAAGTAAGATTTGGGGGAGGGGGGGGGTGGAGCTGGATCCCTAAGTTTCTCCTAGAATGCTGGCGCCCTCTACCCACTGGAGTGGACCTTGTGTATAAAAGATGGTGTAAAAAAAGATGAAGCTGTAAGGCTAGGTTTAGAGGTGCCCAGGGGGTCTCAAACTGGCGGCCCTCCAGCTGTTGCGAAACTACAAGTCCCGTGAGGCATTGCAAGGCTGACAGTTACAAGCATGAAAAAGAAAGAAAACAGGAGGGCGCACCGACCTAGTGTATTACCACGGACCATTTAGGCTCTGATGAAAGGGGTGCGCCCCTGAAACGTAAGCCATCTGGATGTTTTTGGGGTATCGTCCGACCCTCCCTGTTGTCAAGTCCTGTCGGTGAATGCCAAGATTTCCAGCCATCTTGTCCGATAAGCTTGTATTTAAGCTTTGTCTGTGAGTAGGACTGTTGCTTTTTATTTACATTTTAATAAACCTGTAAGTGGTAATACACTAGGTCGGTGCGCCCTCCTGTTTTCTTTCTTTTTCTAGCCATATGAACACCCATTGTTCTGAGGAGGGCTGCAAGACTTTAGACTTTGCCTCTAGACAGAACCACGCCACCTATGTTTTGAGGATACACCGAGAGCGCAGGAGATTTTTGTTTAGTTACAAGCATGAGGCATGATGGGACTTGTAGTTTTGCAACAGCTGGAGGAGGGCCGTCAGTTTGAGACCCCTGTGAAGTTTAAACCCACGGCTCCTCTGAAAAGCAATCTGCAATCTGCTTTTCCGAGGCCATTGTCACTCCGCCTGTTTTAACCCCAAACACAATTTTTTTAAAAAAAATGACCAGATCCCCCCCATCCACACACTAGATATGAATGGGGGAATCCTCCCTGCTGTGTCTTTGTATTCTGACAGCGGGGAGACCCCCCCACCATCAGAATACATTGATCAGTGCTGCCGGCTATAACCTGCGGCGCTGATCGAGTGGGGAAAATGCGACTGGCTGGTTGTGCGAAGTCCATTAGTAAATTACTACAATATTGATACAATAAAAATATATTAACCACTTGCCGACCGCAATACGTATATGGACGTTGCGGTCTGCACGTGGTTTACCGGGATTATGGCTGAAGATATCACCAATAACCCCAGTACTGTTTTTTTAGCCGGCGGCTGGTTTTCTCATTATAGCGCTCTGATCGACTCGCCGGTGTTTCTAGGTCTTACCGTTGCTGCCAGCTCGCCTGAGAAATGATCCGCCGGTGCCGCCGGCTGCTCCTATAGGGGATCATAGAGTAGATACTCTTTAAGCAACTCTATGGCCTTGGAGGACCGGAGTGACGTCATGACCTCACTTCCGGTCCAGGCTGAAAGTAAATCTTTTTTTTTTTTTTTAAAGCAAAAGGATCAACATTTTTTTTTTTTTTATCTTTTGCTTTTAAAGGAAAAGAAGAGATTTGGGGTCTTTTTGACCCCAGATCTTTCCATAAAGGAGGTCCTGTCATCCTTATTTCTATTACAAGGGATGTTTACATTTCTTGTAATAGGAATAAAAGTGAAAAAAATTAAAGGGACAGTGTAAAAATAAAAAGTAAAATAAATACTTTTTTTTTTTTAAAGCGCCCCCATCCCTCCGTGCTTGCGCGCAGAAGCGGATGCATACGTAAGCATATGTAAACGGTATTCGCAACACACATGTGTAATTCTAGACCTCCTCTGTAACTCTAAAATGTTTAAAGCGTCGCCTAAGGAGATTTTTAAGTACCGTAGTTTGTCGCCATTTCACGAGCGTGTGCAATTTTAAAGCATCACATGTTTGGTATCTCAGCATAACATCATCTTTCATATTTTACAAAAAAAAAAATGGGGTAAATAAATATTATATTTTGTTTTTTAATTCATTAAAGTGTAATTTTGCGTTTGCAAAATTGCTGCGCAAATATTGTGTGACATAAAAAATCCCAACGATCGCCATTTTATTCCCTAGGGTCTCTGTTAAAAAAAAAAAGCGGAGGTGCAGCCAGTTTTTTTTTTTTAAGTCAGCAGCTACTAACAGTGTAGCGGCTGACTTTTAATAAGGACACTTACCTGTCCTACTCACCCGCGATGTCGGTCCCGCCACGGCGATCGATCGCTGCTGGCAGGTAACGGCTCCTCCATCCTGACTAAGGGAAACAGGCCTTACGGCTTCACTGCCCGTTTCCTACTGCGCATGCGCCACTCGCACGGCGCTTTGTGAATGGGGGGACTTGCCTTCTGGGATACACACAGTTCCCAGAAGGCAGCGCGCGCCCCATTCACAAGAAGAGAAAGCGTAAGGAGACCCACCGCGGATGAGAAGAGGGACATTAGAGGCAGATTAGGGGACTTCCGCATAGCAACAGGCATTTCGGGTGAGTATAATTTTTTTTTTTTTTTTCTATTAATTTTTTTCTTTTTCTTTTTTGGATTTTAAATGTAAAAAAAAAAATCTGGGTGGACCTCCACTTTAAGCGCCAGAAAAAGCCTGGTCTTCAAGTGATATATAAATAGGAAATTTCTCAATACTTTGTCTCATGGTTTCTGGCTCCCTCCGCTGGTTGTTCCCATGAATTACAGTAACATTACAACCTGCACTAATACCAATGTCATGGTCAATCTATAAAATAGAAGCCTGTTCTCCTTTTATATGTTATATCCAAAATTATATTTAAGACTAAGGTCACAAAACAAGATTAATAATTTTCCTGAAATGTAGGGGTAAATCTTGAAATTTATGGAAAATTTTGCCATATTGGCAAAATGTATTGGAGTCAATGGGGGAAGCTAAACTCAAGTTGTTTTTTAAGGGTGCAATGCACTTTATATGGCTCCTAAGGGTTAAGAAAACCTTGAGGGTTACTCTCCTGGACCTGTTCTTGTGCCCATCATTAACCACTTCAGCTCCGGAAAGGATTTACCCCCTTCCTGACCAGGCCATTTTTTGCGATACGGCACTGCTTCGCTTTAACTGACAATTGCGCGGTCATGCGATGCTGTACCCAAACAAAATTGACGTCCTATTTTTCCCACAAATAGAGCTTTCTTTTGGTGGTATTTGATCACCTCTGCGGGTTTTACTTTTTGCGCTATAAACAAAAGAAGAGAGACAATTTTGAAAAAAAACACATTTTTTTTTACTTTTTGCTATAATAAATATCCCAAATTTAAAAAAAAAAAAAAAAAATTCCTCAGTTTGGGCCGATATGTATTCTTCTTCTACATATTTTTGGTTAAAAAAAATATCGCAATAAGCGTATATTGATTGGTTTGCGCAAAAGTTATAGCGTCTACAAAATAGGGGGTAGTTTTATGGCATTTTTATTATTATTATTTTAACTAGTTATGACGGTGATCTGCGATTTTTATCATGACTGCGACATTATGGAGGACACATCGGAGACTTTTGGCGCTATTTTGGGTCCATTCATATTTAAACAGCGATCAGTGCTATAAAAATGCACTGATTACTGTATAAATGTGACTGGCAGGGAAGGTGTTAACCAGTAGGGGGCGCTGAAGGGGTAAGTGTGTCCTAGGGAGTGATTCTAACTGTCTGGGGGATGAGCTAGCAGTGACACAACACTGTTTGCTGCTCCCGATGAAAGGGAGCAGACGATCAGTGTCCTGTCACTATGCAGAACAGGGAGAGGCTGTGTTTACACTTACCTCTCCCCGTTCTTCAGCTCCGTGACACGATCACGGGGACACTGGCGGACATTGAGTCTGCGGGTCCCGCGGGCACGGTCACGGAGCTCGCGGCAGGGGCGCGCACGGCGCGAAATTCAAAGTAACGTACAGGTACGTTACTTTGCGCAGCCCGTGCCATTCTGCCACCCCCCAGGTCCCGCGTCATTGGATTAGATTGATAGCAGTGGGAGCCAATGGCTGCGCTGCTTCCAATCTATTCAATCAAGAGCCAAGACACCGGCTGGAGCTGCTGGGCTCGTCCCCGTCGCTGGAAAGGCCCGGGTTCAGAGAAGTAAAAGGGGGGCTCTGGGGGGCAGCTGCATCACAGGTTTTTCACCTTAATGCAGTGTTTCTTAACTCCAGTCCTCAAGGCGCCCCAACAGGTCATGTTTTCAGGCTTTTTATTATTTTGCACAGGTGATTTGATCAGTTTCACTGCCTTAGTAATTACCAGAGCCATTTAATCTGAGGGTAATTCTGAAAGCATGACCTGTTGGGGCACCTTGAGGACTGGAGTTGAAAAACACTGCCTTAATGCATAGAATGCATTAAGGTGAACAACCCTGAGGGTTTACAACCCCTTTAAGGTCATGACCTGCCATGGTACAGTTAGGCCAGCTGCCAGCACCATAACAACCAATGCCTCTCTAGGGCAAGATGCATGGCTGTGGTGTTGGCAGCTAGCCCACCTGCACCATTGCAACTGTTCCAGGGCAGGCAGCATGCAGGCCCCTGTGATGAGGGGAATGTGGGATGGGGGGCTCTGATGTGATGGGAGGACCTCTGATGTGATGGGGGCCTCTGATACAGTGCCTTGAAAAAGTATTCATACCCCTTGAAATTTTCCACATGTCATGTTACAACCAAAAACGTAAATGTATTTTATTGGGATTTTATGTGATAGACTAACACAAAGTGGCACATAATTGTGAAGTGGAAGGAAAATGATGAATGATTTTCAAATTTATTTTACAAATAAAGATGTGAAAAGTGCGACGTGCATTTGTATTCAGCCCCTTTACTCTGATACCCCTAACTGAAATCTAGTGGTACCAATCGCCTTCAGAATTCACCCGATTTGTAAATAGAGTCCACCTGTGTGTAATGTAATCTCAGTATAAATACAGCTGTTCTGTGAAGCCCTCAGAGGTTTGTTAGAGAACCTTAGTGAACAAACAGCATCATGAAGGCCAAGGAACACACCAGACAGGTCAGGGATAAAGTTGTGGAGAAGTATAAAGCAGGATTACGTTACAATAAAATATCCCAAGCTTTGAACATCTCACGGAGCTCTGTTCAATCCATCATCTGAAAATGGAATGAGTATGGCACAACTACAAACCTACCAAGACATGGCCGTCCACCTAAACTGACCGGGCCGGGCAAGGAGAGCATTCATCAGAGAAGCAGCCAAGAGGCCCATGGTAACTCTGGAGGAGCTGCAGAGATCCACAGCTCAGGTGGGAGAATCTGTCCACAGGACAACTATTAGTTGTGCTTCTCCACAAATCTGCCCTTTATGGAAGAGTGGCAAGAAGAAAGACATTGATGAAAGAAAGCCATAAGAAGTCCAGTTTGCAGTTTGCGAGAAGCCATGTGGGGGACACAGCAAATATGTGGAAGAAGGTGCTCTGGTCAGATGAGACCAAAATTGAACTTTTTAGCCTAAAAGAAAAACGCTATTACATTAGATGTCAAGAGCCACCCCACCGTCAGAAGTTAAGACCCCCCACTCTCCCTTACATCACAGTGCCTTAACCTTATGCTGCTGCTGGGAAGATGGATGCATTGCTTGAAAGCAGCAAGTACAGGGTCTGGAGGAGGACCAGAGGTGGGCTGGAGCTCTCCTGTAGCTGCAGGAGAGGTGCGACGGCCACATGAAATGGCCTTGAGGGCCGGATTTGGCCCGCATGCCTTGTGTTTGACACCTGTGGTTTAGATCAAAGCATATTCATGTGTTAGAATGGCCCAGTCACAGTCCAGACCTAAATCCAATTGAGAATCTGTGGCAAGACTTGAAAATTGCTGATCACAGACGCTCTCCATCCAATCCGACAGAGCTTGAGATATTTTGCAAAGAAGAATGGGCAAAAATGTCCCTCTCTAGATGTGCAAAGCTGGTAGAGACATCCCCAAAAAGACTTGCAGCTGTAATTGCAGAGAAAGGAGGTTCTACAAAGTATTGACTCCGGGGGGCGCCATACAAATACACGCCACACTTTTCACATATTTATTTGTAAAAAAAAAATTAAAACCATTTATCATTTTCCTTCCACTTCACAATTATGTGCCACTTTGTGTTGGTCTATCTCATAAAACCCCAATAAAATAAATTTACGTTTTTGGTTGTAACATGACAAAATGTGGAAAATTTCAAGGGGTATGAATACTTTTTAAAGGCACTTTATAGTGGGAGGCCTCTGATGTGGGGGGGATTCTTATGCAAAAGTAATTTTATTAAGGTAGTTGTGTGCATTGTTCCAGGCTCAGGTATCCCATTAATTGGTAATATTTATGATTTTTACATTTTATACTGGGGGGGGGGGGGACCTTGAGATTGTTCATTCTTCTGAAGGGAGCTGCCACTGAAAGGTTGAGAAACTCTGCGATAGACTAAATACATTTTTTCCTCATTCACACTAAACAATTGTACCAGCAGTTTTTGCCAGGAGATACTTCATGCCAGCAGCCGGGTGTGTGAAACCCGATCAGATTGGATCTATACCATGATGATTTTACTATCTCCACCTCATCCAATCAGAGAACATTTTGCATTCCTTGAAAAATAGGAAAGTGTTTTTTAAAATGTGCTGAGCAAGCGACCTCCTGTGAGCAGAAGTGCAGCCGCTTGGCAGAGGAGCTGGAAACTAATAGAGATCACTGGGGTTAGCAGTTCTCACTACAGAATTTTTCAGCCTCTAGAGCACAGGTCTCAAACTGGCGGCCCTCCAGCTGTTGCAAAACTACAAGTCCCATCATGCCTTTGCCTGTGGTTGTCATGCTTGTAACTGTCAGCCTTGCAATGCCTCATGGGACTTGTAGTTTCGCAACAGCTGGAGGGCCGTCAGTTTGAGACCCCCTGGGCTAGAGGGATCCCACAGGTATGGTATATACATACTTACATTGTAACACTGATCTGGCTTGGACCAATGTAAAAATTGCCATACCTGGAATTCTTCAATTGACCACTAGCCGACCAGCCGCCATCACTATACTGCGGCAGGTCGATTCTCCTGCGCAAATCGCCGTAGCAGGCACGATAGCGGGCCGGCGCTGCGCGCTTGCACCCGCTGCACAAGCTTGCCCGGGGGTCGGGCGGACTCTATGTCCACCAGCGACCCGCGATCGCCTGTTACAGAGGCAGAACTTCCTTTGTAAACAAGGCGATTCCCGGTTCTGACAGGTGACATGTCAAAGATCTACTGTTCCCAGTGATCGGGAACAGTGATCTCTGTCATGTCCCTGGCAGCCCATCCCCCCCCCTTCAGTTAGAACACATCTGGGGAACACATTTAACCCCTTGAACGCCCACTAGTGTTAACCCCTTTGCCTGCCAGTGACATTTCCACAGTAATCAGTGGCTATTTTTAGCTCTGATTGCTGTATAAATGTCAATGGTCCCAAAAAAGTGTCAAGTGTCCAATCTGTCCTCCCGCAAGATCCAGGAACAGAATTGGAAGGGATCACCGCTCCAGGTGGATGTGTGGAAATGGCACTCTCCTCAAGGTGGAAGCAGCAGGTGCAGGCTAAGCATATAGCAATTAGAAGACGGAAGGTCTGGACAGCTGCACTCCAATAAAAACGCCTTTATTGTGCAAAAGTACAAACCACAGCAGGGTACAGGATAAAAAATCTGACGCATTTCACACTCTCAACAGTGCTCAGTCATAGCTAAGACTAAGCACTGTTAAGAGTGTGAAACGCGTCAGCTTTTTTATCCTGTACCCTGCTGTGGTTTGTACTTTTGTTATTTTGCACAATAAAGGCGTTTTTATTGGAGTGCGGCTGTCCAGACCTTCCCTCTTCTAACTGTCCGCCGCAGTCCTGCTAAAAATCGCAGATCGCCGTCATTACTAGTAAAAAAAATAATAAAAATGCCATAAATCTATCCCCTATTTTGTAGACGCTATACCTTTTGCGCAAACCAATCAATAAAGGCCCATTGTGATTTTTTTTTTACCAAAAATATGTAGAATACATATCAGCCTAAACTGATGAATAAATTCATTTTTTTATATATAATTTTTTTTTTGGTTATGCATTGTAGCAAAAAGTAAAAGAAAAAATAGTTTTTCCCCCCCAAAATTTTCGCTTTTTTATTTGTTTATAGCGCAAAAAATTTAAACCGCAGAGGTGATCAAATAACACCAAAAGAAAGCTCTATTTGTGGGAAAATTCTGTTTGGGTACAGCGTTGCACGACCGCGCAACTGTTAGTTAAAACGACGCAGTGCCGAATCGCAAAAAAATGGCCTGGTCATTAAGGGTGCAAAATCCTTCCGGGACTGAAGTGGTTAAAAAAAAAAGAATTCAGAAATGGATCAGAGCAGCACATAGTGGCATGGACATGCAGTACTCAAAAGTGACCACATGGTGGTAGCATTTCTCTTAAGACTATGTTGATGACATTCCTAAACCATTCCCAATCACAGTGCTTGGAGAATGCAGCCAAGACTAAGAGCCTGTGCAGTGATTCTCTAACCGGACTTCTGTGTGACCCCCCCCCCCCAACAGGTCAGATCTTTATTAAGGAAGAAAAAAAATTTTTTTTTCTAATTAACATCCTGTTATAAATAAATCTATAGCAACACACAGCCGTCTTCCCTCACTGATTCTTAATGCAATTTATATGATACTTTTTAATTTGGAATAAAGCCTGCCTCCGCTTAGCTTAAAATCTGACCTCCAGCCTTCTCTTCCCAGGCTCCTCTCCTGTAACGCAACTGCTTTCACTGCATACTGTGAGCTTCTCACATTGTGCATTAGAAACTGCAGCAAGTTAGGTAGAGCCAGCCTCATTATCTCGCTGGAGAAAAGCTGGTATCCTCTAATCAGGGGTCTCCAAACTATGGCCTTCCAGTTGTTCAGAAACTACAATTCCCATCACGCCTAGTCATGTCTTTGAATGTCAAGAGTTCTACAATGCCTCATGGGTCGTGTAGTTCCGCAACAGCTGGAGGGCCGTAGTTTGAAGATCCCTGCGTCTAATTCATGTGTGCTCAACCTGTGGCCCTCTAGATGTTGCGGAAGTAAAAGTCCCATGAGGCACTGCAAGCTAGAGCTGCACGATTAATCGTATATTAATCGCGATCTCGATCGTCTTCCCCCGTGCGCGCCATCTCTGGCCTGGATTATCTCGATTTTTCATGTCTCCCCCGGGATGTAGACTGGACCGCGCATCGGCACCTGCGTGACGCGGCGGGCATGGAAGTTCCCCGATGCACGCTCTGGAGTGCGCGCCAGGGACGAGGAAAGGGGCAGACGTCAATTGACGTCCTCCTGGCATTCTAGGTCCGCGCTGTAGCCGTCATTCGGCTATAGCGCGGACCCCTAGTGGTTAAAGACCATATAACCCCTATGAAAAAAGCAGAATCAAAGTTTGATTCTGCTTTTTTCATAGGAGTTATATGGTCTCTAACATTATAGACATATCACCGGTCTGTTTTTTATACATTCATATTTTCAGATATAACACAGGTTTGTTTATTTATTTATTTTGGGGGGGGGTTTCTGGCGTTCAGTTTTTGAGAATCGTGATCTTTATTCTAAGCAAAATAATCGTGATTCTCATTTTGCCCAGAATCGTGCAGCTCTACATTAAGCTGCCGAGTGTTACAAGCATGACTCCCCAAAGGCAGAGGCATGATGGGAGTTGTAGTTTTGCAACAGCTGGAGGGCCAGAGGTTGAGCACCCATGTGTCTAGCTCTTTTCTCCCCAGCCTGACTGTCCCTGGGTCGGCACCTTTTCATTGATTGGATTTCAGTTCCTTAGATCATGGAGGCTCAGAATCACATGTGGGCGGTCTACATGCAAATGCAGCCTGCCTAGGAACGCCCACTTCTCCAGACTGACACCCACCCAGCAGGGCATTTTGATATTTGCATAACACCTCCGAAGAGCCCGCCCACTGCTTGTATTAGGGATCACTGAGGGCTCTTGAGAAAAGTACTGAGGCAGGATGCTGTGATTTTATCAGGAAGATATGTACAGCACCCTGCCAACACCTATTAACTGCCTGCATTGCATAGAAAATCACAAAGACCCAGTGATGACACCACTGGGGGGGGATGTTGAATCAGGGAAGACAAACAATAAGCAGATTAAACAGTTGATTAAACAGTTGGCGGCTGCCCGACTGACCACCAGTGCACTGCGGGCGAGCAGACGCTGTAGGCAAAGCGAGGTACCCGTACCTCCGCATGTGTTGCTGATCATCAAGTGGTTAAAGCTGATCTCTGGACACAAAAAAGTTCTCATTTAAATATATTCTTTAATAGCCACAAAGGATATAAATCCACTCTATGTGCATTAAATTCCTTCACAAACCCAGATTCTACTTTGTAAAAGTAGCAGTGACATCATCACTGTGCTGCACAAGCAGATTCCAACCGCTACCGGCAAAAAAAAAAAAACTACAGGAGGGGGCGGAGTTAGGGCCAGTCACCCTGCACAAGAGAAGAGGAGAGAGAGAGCGGAGCTGTGGGAGGGGCACAGCAGGCTCCATCCACAGGAAACCACAGGAGGGGGCAGAGCGAATACCAATCACTGTGCACAAGGAGAAAGCAGAGCTGTGGGAGGGGCCCAGCAGGCTCCACCTTCTACAGGAAACTACAGGAGGGGGAGGAGCCAAGACCAGTCACCCTGCACAAGGAGAGAGAAGAGCTGTGGGAGGGGCCCAGCAGGCTCCACCCTCTACAGGAAACTACAGGAGGGGGCCGAGCCAAGACCAGTCACCCTGCACAAGGAGAGAGAGCAGCAGGGAGCGGTCTTTATTACATGGAGGAAAACTCTCACTCTGGATTCATGCACAGATCTGGAAGGAATACACATATCACACTGAGAATCAGGAAGAATACACACGAGGAATGGATTTAGATGATATTCACTTATCCCGGAGTTCAGCTCTGAGTTTTAGGAAATCAAAAAAAAAAAAAAGAAGAGCAAAAAAATTGTCCTTTCCATCTGCAACGTTGCCGTATAGAACGATGATTGCAGTAATCGGTCATCTCTTATTGATGACGTTGTCTCATTTCCTTCCTTCCACCAGAATGATGTGATAACCAAATTTGGTCTTCACGGGGGGATCGGTGTAGACGGGTTTGTCCATGGTGCTCACAGGCAGAGCAAAGGCCGCCTCCTGGAAAGGTCCCACCATCGAGCCTCTGGTCATCCAGCCCAAGTCCCCCTGGTAAAGGCATCAGAAACAGGGAATCATTAACTAGGTATGGACTTTAGATAAAAGCTACGAAAGGCATAAAGTAACAAAGATAACGTTTGTAAAATTGGTGAACTTTACCTTCTCAGTTCATTTTGTAGCACACCTACAGTAAATGACAAGTTCACTTTAATAGTTTACATCCTCAAGCCGTGGACTTACCCCTTGCCTGGCCTTGTCCTCACTGTATTGGGTGGCCACTTCGCTGAATCTCACTCCGGATTTGAGCTTCTCCATGGCTTCCGTGACCTTTCCATGCTTTTCACAAAGGATGTGTCTCACCTGGAAGAAAAACAGTAATGGGTCATAGTGGTCCCTCTGACAGCGGGTGTTCTGGTGGAGGCTGGGGTGGTAAAAGTCAATGAAGAGGTGTGGGGGAGGGTGGTAGAGGGTCAATGAAGAGGTAAGGGGGAGAAAAAGGTGGTACAGGGGTAGGGTGATAGAGGGTCATTAAAGAAGTATGGGTGGGGGGTGGTAAGGTGTCCCTAAAGAGGTATTTGGGGGGGGGGGGGTTTGAGCCACTGAAGATGTATGGGGGGCGGAGGGTGTCACTGAAGAGGTATGGGGGGGTAGAAGGTGGTAGGAGGTCACTGACGAGGTATTGGGGGGGTGGTAGAGGGTCACTGAAGAGGTGTGGGGGGAAGAAGGTGGTAGGAGGTCACTGAAGAGGTCTTGGGGGGGGGGGGCGTGGTAGAGGGTCACTGAAGAGGTATTGGGGGGGGGTGGTAGAGGGTCACTGAAGAGGTGTGGGGGGAAGAAGGTGGTAGGAGGTCACTGAAGAGGTCTTGGGGGGGGCGTGGTAGAGGGTCACTGAAGAGGTGTGGGGGGAAGAAGGTGGTAGGAGGTCACTGAAGAGGTCTTGGGGGGAGGCGTGGTAGAGGGTCACTGAAGAGGGAGGTGTGGGGGGAAGAAGGTGGTAGGAGGTCACTGAAGAGGTCTTGGGGGGGGCATGGTAGAGGGTCACTGAAGAGGTGTGGGTAGAAGAAGGTGGTACAGGGTCAATGAAGAGGTATGGTGGAGGGGTAGGGTTATAGAGGGTCATTGAAGAAGTATTTGGGGGGGGGGGGGTGGAGGCTGGTTGAGAGTCACTGAAGATGTATGGGGGGTAGAAGGTCACTGAAGAGGGATGGGGGGGGGTGTAGAGGGCCAATGAAGATGTATGGAGTGGATGAAGGTGGTAGGAGGTCAATGAAGAGGTATGAGATATGGGGGGGACTTTGGTTAGAGGGTCACTGAAGAGGTATGGGGGAATGGAAGGTGATCACCGAAGACGTACAGGGGGAGGGGGGTGGTAGAGAGTCACTAAAGATGTATGGGGGGTAGAAGGTGGTAGGAGATCACTAAAGAGGTAGTATGGGGGGGGCTGTTGGGATGAAGAGAGGGACACTGAACAGGTATTTGGGGGGGATGATAGGGGTAACTCTAAAGAGGTGGGAGGAGGGAATTGGTAGGGCGGGGTGGTCACTGGAAAGGCATGGGGGGGTGATATGGGTAACTGAAGAGGTAAGAGGAGGGAATTGGTAGGGGGGGGGGGGGTGACAGATGGTCACTGGAGATGTATGGTCATATGAAAGGGAGGGGGGCGGGGGGTATTTAGATGTATGGGGATCACTGGAGAAGTATGTGGGGGGTAAATAATAGGGAGTCATTGGACAGGTATGGGGTACTGAAGTTGGTTGTTTCAGGGGTGTGTGCGCAATTTTAAAGTCTGACATGTCTGGTATCTATTTACTCGGCACAACCTCATCTTTCATATTTTAGAAAAAGAAAAAAAAAAAAAGAGGAATGGGAAATATATTGTTTGCATGTCCTAAAATTAACTTTATTGTATTGGTTACTGACATTTTAAGATTGATAAGCCATTGTGCCAATATTTAGTGACATAAAATATTGGAACTAACACTACTTTATTCTCCAGGGTCTCTGCTTTTCAGAAAATATAATGTTGAGAGGGATTTACATAATCGTCGGGCCTAAAATGATTTTTTTAAACATGGGTGCAATAAATGCAAAAATCGGTGTTGCCAACAAAAGAATTAGAGAAGTAAAAGTGAAGTTGCCATTTAAGATTAGTTGGGGTGTCAGTGAGGTCACAGGTGAGGTGTAACTTACATTCCAGGGGGGGGGTTCAGATTATTCTGGAGGGGTCCACGCAATAAGCAGAGGGGGGGGGGAGACCAGTCCAAGGACAGGGTCACCATTTTACCTTCACAGCGGTTCCACCTTTTGGAGTCGCAGTCTTCTTGTCTGCAGCTTCACCTCCAGCAGCTCCTCCTCCTCCACCACCTCCTGGTAATAGAAACTTTATTTAGATTGGAACAGACGGTTTATTCAGACGGTATATTGAAGTAAACACTCTGCACACAGCGCCACTCTATGGCCGCATACCAACCAAATAGCTGCAGCCAGAGTTCTCAACCATATGTAAATGATGGTAGTGAGGGATATGGGGGTTAAGGGAGTCGCTGGAGGGATATGGGGTCACTAGAGGGATATCAGGGGTAAGGGGGCCACGAGTTAGGGGGGTCAATAGAGGGACATGGGGGGGGTAGGGATTACTGAAGGGATATAGAGGGTCACTAGAGGGATATGGTGGGTTAGGGGTCACTGAAGGGATATAGGGGGTCACTAGAGGGATATGGGGGGGTTAGGGGGTCACTGAAGGGATAGGGGGGGTCACTGGAGGGACATGAGGAGGTCACTGGAGGGACATGAGGAGGTCACTGGAGGGACATGAGGAGGGTTAGGGGTGGCTGAAGGGCTATAGGGGGGTCACTGGAGGGATATGGGGGGTTAGGGGGTCACTGGAGGGACATGGGAGGCTACTGAAGGGATATAGGGGGTCACTGGAGGGACATGGGGGGGTAGGGGTTACTGAAGGGATATAGGGGGTCACTGGAGGGATATGGGGTTACGGGGGGTTAGGGGTTACTGAAGGGATATAGGGGGTTACAAAAGGGGTATAGGGGTGTCACTGGAGAGACATGGGGGGGTTAGGCGTTACTGAAGGGATATAGGGGGGTCACTGGAGGGATATAGGGGGTTACAAAAGGGATATAGGGGGTGTCACTGGAGGGACATGGGGGGTAGGGGTTACTGAAGGGATATATGGGGTCACGGGGGGTTAGGGGTTACTGAAGGGATATAGGGGGTTACAAAAGGGGTATAGGGGTGTCACTGGAGGGACATGAGGGGGGGTTAGGGGTCACTAGAGGGATATGAGGGGGTTAGGGGTTACTGAAGGATATAGGGGTCACTGGAGGGGTAAGGGGGGTCACTGGAGGAAGAAGGACATGGGGTCACTGGAGGAAGATGGAGGGGGGTCACTGGAGGGACATGGGGGGGGGGTCAGGGGGTCACTGGAGGGGGAAGGGGGGTCACTGGAGGGGTAGGGGGTTCACTGAAGAGATATGGGGTCACTGGAGGGATAAATGGGGGACACTGAAGGGGTATGTGGGGTCACTGGCGAGATATGTGGGGTAGGGGGTCACTGGAGGGCCTTTTCACAGACAACAAACGATATAAATGTACAGTAATCCGTTCTCTATGGTTGCGGTGATAATCAGGATCTCACCTTTCCCTCCCTTCCCTCCTTTCCCTTTCGGCGGCATGACACCCGGAGACACGGGAGCCGGAAGTGAGGTGAGATCAGCAGGAAGTGTCAAACTACATCATCATCACGTGACAGGACTGTGATTGGGAGGAGCCAGATAACATTACAGCCGTACGAGTCATTGATAGCCCCGCCCACACCGCAGCCACCAGCGGCTCCTCCCCCCGCCGGCACGATCTATTAACCTCTTCCTTACCAACACCTTCCACTAACACCATCTCTACCATTCACCCCTTCCTCTATCTCAGCACCTTTCCCCATAGCTCCCTCTGTCCCTCTTTCCTCCTCATTTGTCCCTCATTTTGGTCTGATCTCTATAGTTGTAGAGAAAATGCACTTTTTATCTTTCAAAAAGTGTTTCCCAGCGCTAAACGTTTCATCTGATTTATAAATTGCTGCATTTGTAATTTTCAAAATCCATTATAAAAGAATAATAGTGGTAAAAAAGCACATGTGGGTTTAACCAATCATTTTCTTTGTGTATAATTCTCCTTTTAAGGGGGCGTGGCAGGGGGTGTGTCCTATGCCTGCATACTTTTGCTAATAGGTGTCCCCCCCTTCCCATCTCAGAAAGTTGGGAGGAATAACTTTAATCATGGAGGCTGCTAGCAATGAAAGGGTTAATGGTAGCTGCTAGTAACAAAGGAAATAATGGAGGAAATTGCTATGACTCTGCGGCCGGGTTCACCGTCTTTGGATCCGACTTTGCCCTGCGACTTTCAATGAACAGGGATCCGACTTGGATCCCCGCCAACACCAGGAACTGTGTTTGGTATGAATCTTAAGGGGGAACTCCACGCCAAATTTTAAATAAAAAAAACGGCATGGGTACCCCTCCAAGAGCATACCAGGCCCCTGGGCATTATGGGACTGTGACGCCATAGGGGGGCGGGGTCACCCGGGGTCACCGGGTGACATCACCCGGTGACCACGCCCCATACCTATATAAGTCGTTGCGTGCTGCGCACACGGCATTACAGCAGGAGACCTCGTCGTGTCAACATCTCAAGAAGAGAAGAGGGAAGAAGACGACGGGGAAGACCGGGCCCCCGCTAGCAAAAGAGCTGGCAGAAGATAGCGGAGGTGCCCGGCAGAAGGGAGAAAGTACCGAAGAGCGGGAGAAGAACCGGAGAGCGCGGAGAAGGCACCGAAGAGCAAAAGAAGAGACCCCCGAAGTCGGAAGAAGTCCCCCGAAGTCGGTAGAAGACCCCCGGAGCTGCCTAATAAATTACTTTAAAAACCTGTCTAGGGTTTTTTTTTTATTGACACTTTTCCCCCAGGTGAATGGGTAGGGGTACGATGTACCCCATACTCATTCACATAGGGTGGGGGGCGAGGATCTGGGGGCCCCCTTATTAAAGGGGGCTCCCGGATTCCGATAAGCCCCCCGCCCGCAGACCCCGACAACCAATGGCCAGGGTTGTCGGGAAGAGGCCCTGTCCTCATCAACATGGGGATAGAGTGCTTCGGGGTTGGGGGGCCGCAGGGCGCTCACCCCCCTCAGCGCTCGCTCGTCCCCTCCCCCTTTCCTGACCGGCCAGGCTGCGTGCTCGGATAAGAGTCTGGTGTGGATTTGGGGGGGACCCCCACACCGTTTTTTTGGCGTAGGGGTTCCCCTTTAAATCCATACCAGACCCAAGGGCCTGGTATGCTCTTGGAGGGGAAACCCATGCCGGTTTTTTATTTAAAATTTGGCGTGGAGTTCCCCCTCAAAATCAGCAGAGTGCAAGTCGCATGCCAAAGTCGGATCATGCAAGACGGCGTTCCGACTTTGATCCGACTTCAATGATATTCAATGGGCTGAAGTAGGATCAAAGTCGGACCAAAGTAGTACAGGGGGCATTTTCAAAGTCGGTCCCATAGGGAAACATTGATTTTCACACGTCATGCGACATGAGCTCCCAATGTCGGAGCGTTTGTCGGACAAGTGTGAACCCGACCTGATCCTCTAAACTTTGTCCCTCTAACAGCATGCATTCAATTTTATTATCCATTCGATTTGCAAGTCATTAGGCAGCCAAGACAGGTAAATAGAACAAGTAAAAAGTAGGGTTGAGCGGACCCGAACTGTAAAGTTTGGGTCCGTACCGAACTTTTGGGTTTTTGGGTCCCGGACCCGAACCCGAACAATTGACTGTATATTCGGGTTCGGGTCCGGTGTTGGGCAATACGCATGTAAAGTCGCGCTTGTTTCTCGTGCTTAGAACTGTCCCTGCACAAAGTGTCATTTCTGAAGGAAAAAAAATAATTTAACCACTTCCCTACCGTGCACGAAAACCCCCTTCCTGCCCAAGCCATTTTTCAGCTTTCAGCGCTGTCACACTTTGAATGACAATTGCGCGGTCGTGCGACGTGGCTCCCAAACGAAATTTGCGTCCTTTTTTTCCCACAAATAGAGCTTTCTTTTGGTGGTATTTGATCACCTCTGCGGTTTTTATTTTTTGCGCTATAAACAAAAGAAGAGCGTCCAATTTGGAAAAAAAACACTATTTTTTACTTTTTGCTATAATAAATACCCATATTTTTTTTCAATTAAAATTTTCCTCAGTTTAGGCCGATACGTATTCTTCTACATATTTTTGGTAAAAAAAAAAATCGCAATAAGCGCGTATTGATTGGTTTGCGCAAAAGTTATAGCGTCTACAAAATAGGGGATAGATTTATAGCATTTTTTTTATTTTATTTTGTTATTAGTAATGGCGGCGATCTGCGATTTTTATTGTGACTGCGATATTGCGGCGGACACATCGGACACTTTTGACACATTTTTGGGACCATTCACATTTATACAGCGATCCCTGCTATAAAAATGCATTGATTACTGTATAAATGTGACTGGCAGGGAAGGGGTTAACCACTAGGGGGCGGGAAGGGGTTAAATATGTTCCCTCAATGTGTTCTAACTGTGGGGGGAGGTGACTGACTGGGGGAGGTGACCGATGGTTGTCCCTATGTACAAGGGACACAGCATCGGTCCCCTCTCCCTCACAGGACGTGGATCTGTGTGTTTACACACACAGATCCACTTTCCTGCTCGGTTCCCGGGTAATCGCGGGTGCCCGGTGGCAATCGCGGCCGCCGGGCACGCGAATCGGGTCCTTGGGAACGCGGCGGGCACGCGCGCGCTCTCCCTAGCTCGTTTTAAAGGCAGGACGTCAGAACGAGAGTGTCCTCCGCCAGCCGTCAATTGACGGTGGGCGGGGGACAAGTGGTTAAAACTCACTCGTGGCTATAATGAATTGTCGGTTCCCGGCAATACATAGAAAAGTCATTGATTAAAAAAAAAAAAAGCGTGGGGGTTCCCCCAAATTCAATTACAAGGCCCTTCAGGTCTGGTATGGATATTAAGAGGAACCCTGCCGCAAATTTAAAAAAAAATGCGTGCGGTTCCCCCCAAATATCCATACTAGGCCCTTCAGGTCTGGTATGGATTTTAAGGGGAACTCCACCCCATTTAAAAAAAAAATGGCGTGGAGTACCCCCAAAAATCCAGACCAGACCCTTTATCCGAGCACGCAACCTGGCAGGCCGCAGGAAAAGAGGGGGGATGAGAGAACGCCCCCCCCCCCCTCCTGAACCGTACCAGGCCACATGCCCTCAGCCAATGACGTAGGCGGGGTCTGATATACGAGGGGGCGGACCTGATGGGGAACTTCCTCCACAGTTTAATACATGAATAGACTCGCCCCTTCTCACGTTCCGCATTAGGTCCTCAGCCTTACACCTACGTCATTGGCTGAGCGGACCTGATGGGGAACTTTAGAAGGGGCGGGTCTATTCATTTATTACACTGCGGAGGAAGTTCCCCATCAGGTCCGCTCAGGCTCAGCCAATGACATTTCGTGTGGACAGCGCCGGACATCGGATCGCTGTGGGACACGGGATTTCATCGCTGGAATGTTTTTTTTTATTTTTTATTTTTTTATTTTTAATAAAGGACTTTCCCAACGGTGTCTGTGTATTTTTTTTTTCAAATTTTTACACTTTCTTTGTGAAATGGTAGGGGTACAATGTACCCCATTACCAATTCACATAAGGGGGGGCCGGGATCTGGGGGTCCCCTTTGTTAAAGGGGTCTTCCAGATTCCGATTAGCCCCCTGCCCGCAGACCCCCACAACCACCGGGCAAGGGTTGTGGGGATGAGGCCCTTGTCCCTATCAACATGGGGACATCCTCCCCATGTTGAGGGCATGTGGCCTGATGGGGAACTTCCTCTGCAGTGTAATAAATGAATACACCCGCCCCTTCTAAAGTTCCCCATCAGGTCCGCTCAGCCAATGACGTAGGTGTAAGGCTGAGGACCTAATGCGGAACGTGAGAAGGGGCGAGTCTATTCATGTATTAAACTGTGGAGGAAGTTCCCCATCAGGTCCGCCCCCTCGTATGTCAGACCCCGCCTACGTCATTGGCTGAGGGCATGTGGCCTGGTACGGTTCAGGAGGGGGGGGGCGTTCTCTCATCCCCCCTCTTTTCCTGTGGCCTGCCAGGTTGCGTGCTCGGATAAAGGGTCTGGTCTGGATTTTTGGGGGAACTCCATGCCATTTTTTTTTTTAATTTGGGGTGGAGTTTCCCTTAAAATCCATACCAGACCTGAAGGGCCTGGTAATTGAATTTGGGGGAACCCCCACGCATTTTTTTTTTTTTATCAATGACTTTTCTATGTATTGCCAGGAGCCGACAATTCATTATAGAGAGTGAGTTTTAAATGACTTTTTTTCCTTCAGAAATGACACTTTGTGCAGGGACAGTTCTAAGCACGGGAAACAAGCGCGAATAGTCCCCAGAAGTTCGGGTCCCCATTGACTTCAATGGGGTTCGGGTTCGAGGTCAAGTTCAGGTCAAGTTCGGTCCCGAACTCGAACTTTTTTCCGAAGTTCGGCCGAACCCGAACATCCAGGTGTCCGCTCAACTTTAGTAAAAAGTCATCACAACTTGTGTATTTTGAGGTTCTGCTTTCCCAGCCCTCTACAATACTAAATAAAAAAGCATATACAAAAAGTGGTGCACTGCTCTTTTATATATCAATCAATTAAAATAAATATATGTAGCGCCCCTCCCAATATTTGGGGACGCTAGGTGGAAATTTAGGGGTAGTCTGAGCCAGTAGTTGGGCTCAGACCAATTGTTAAGTTCTTTAATGCTTCTGTTCTGGGTGTGATTCTGCCTGGCAGTAGTGTTCCCTGTTGCCTGTGGGTGGCACTGTCACCACAGGCTCAGGTTGAACCAGTGAGGAGTATCACAGCACCATGGGTGTCCTCTCTTGGCAGCCGTGCAGTGGGCATGGGTGGCCTGCTGTGCATGCTGGGAGGGGGTACATAAGGGCCAGACGCCATTGGGGGTGAGGAGAGTTCTAGGGAACCCATCGGTCCTGGGTGTGCGCCTCGTAGCCCGTATGGCACGAGGTGCGCGAGTGTGTTCGGGCCTCGGGCACCTTCAGCCCTAGGATGCTTCGCTTCATGGTAGGCCCGGCTCTGCTGGCTGGGGCCTACACTTCAGAGAGGGATCCCAGGCTGCCCACCTCTAGGGGGCCCAAATTTAGGAAAGGAGACCAGGGGAGGATCAGTCCCGGAGGAGACTAGCGACAGAACTGCTTTCTCGGGAAGAGGCCTGGAAACTCGCCTAAAGAGGGATCCATCTTCAAAGTTACAAAGCTTGCAATACGACAGAAGTTCTTATTCAGTATTGTTTGGCTGGGAGGTTCAGGACTTAGATTCTGTGGCAGAGGATTCCCCGATCGTATCCCTAGATACTCAGAGAACCAAAGGGAAAGATTGATTCGTGCTCCATCCCGGCTGCTAGGACTGCTCTCAAAGGGACTAACCGGGTGAGCAATACTCACTCAGGCTTGAGTGACAACGAAAGTTTAACACTGTGCTCTAAGTGTTGCGTGCCTGAACCTTTACCCCCTACTTCTCTCATCTTCTTACTCTCTATTCAAGTTATTGGAAACGATAAAAGAATAAAACCTTACTGCTTAGGTTTTACTCCTGTGTGGACATTGGTGTTATTCTGAGGAACTGCTACTACCTAGACAACGGAGAAGGAGAAAGAGGAACAGGATCCACTCGAGAGAGGTAATCTGCCGCAAGGCCCAAACAATAACACCTCTTTAACCAAAGGGGGGGATATCGGGCAAGTAGCAGGTGTGCCCGACTGCAAGCAAGTGGGAGATGGCAGTGGTGGTTGGGTCGGTGTGTTACATATATATTATATTATATATACTCATGTTATCTATAGCAAAAAAAAGTAAAAAATCCACTCAGATTTTACATAAAATACCTGCACAGTGGGTTATTATAATCGATAGCAAACTCCTAACCACGCTTCTGGTTTTGCATCCTAACCAGAAGTGACGTCACAGGCTCCACCCGATGCGTTGCGTCACTAGTCACGTGACTTCCTCGGGGTAGCAGCGCACCACTTTTTTGCATATGCTTTTTATTTCGTTTTAATGGTGGCTGAGTACACTGACTTGGTGGCTGCAGCAGTTCCACATCACACATTAAATATACAGTTCACCTATAGCAGTGCATGAGTCCATTTTAATACTTTTTCCCTCTACAATCCTGCTGCCCTGGGCACTTGTCCTGGGGTACCCTTATAGTTAATGCAGCCTTGGTTCCTGGTGGAAGACAGTGGAGGCAAATGTAAGCACCCAGGGGGTGCTCGCAGTTGCAGAAGATTTGGACCTCCAGTTATCGAAGACATACTCCGCCTACTTCTTTTACGGAACTCCACCTACTTCTTCTATGGAACTCCACCTACTTCTTCTATGGAACTCCACCTACTTCTTTCATGGAACTCCACCTACTTCGTTCATGGAATCCTGCTGCCTTAGGCACTCATCCAAGGGTACCCTTACGGTCATTGCAGCCTTGATTCCTGGTGGAGGACAGTGGAGGTAACTGCGAGCACCCAGGGGGTGCTCTCAGTTGCAGAAGGCAGATTTGGACCTCCAGTTAGCAAAGACATACTCCACCTACTTTTTCTGCAGAACTCCACCTACTTCTTTTACGGAACTCCACCTACTTCTTTTACGGAACTCCACCTACGTCTTTAAAGGAACTCCATCTACTTCTTTTACGAAATCCTGTTGCACTAGGCACTTGTTCAAGGGTACCCTTGTGGTCAATGCAGCCTTGGTTCCTGGTGGAGCACAGTGGAGGTAACTGCAAGCACCCAGGGGTGTGCTTGCAGTTGCAGAAGGAAGATTTGGACCTCCAGTTAGCAAAGACATACTCCACCTACTTTTTCTACAGAACTCCACCTACTTCTTTTACGGGACTCCACCTACTTCTTTTACAGAACTCCACCTACTTCTTTCATGGAACTCCACCTACTTCTTTTATGAAATCCTGCTGCACTAGGCACTTTTCCAAGGGTAACCTTATGGTCAATGAAGCCTTGGTTCCTGATGGAGGACAGTGGAGGCAACTTCAAGCACCCAGGGGGTTTATTCATAATAGTGAGATGAGGGAAATGTAGGCAGGAGGAGCCCACTTTTTGTCATGGCATCCCTTTCTGACACGCATGCCATACAAGCTCATATATAAAAAATACCTCTGGATCCTTCTTCAGCAGCTCCATAGAAGGCAGATTTGGACCTGCAGTTGGTAAAGACATACTCCACCTACTTCTTTCACGGAACTCCACCTACTTCTTTCATGGAATCCTGCTGCCTTAGGTACTTGTCCAAGAGTACCCTTATGGTCATTGCAGCCTTGGTTCCTGGTGGAGGATAGTGGTGGAGGCAACTTTAACTGCAGAAGTTAGATTTGGACCTCCAGTTAGTGAAGATATACTCCATCTACTTCTTTTTACAGAACTCCGCCTACCTCTTTTACAAAACTCCACCTACTTCATTCACAAAATCCTGCTGCCCTAGGCACTTGTCCAAGGGTACCCTTATGGTCATGCAGCCTTGGTTCCTGGTGGAGGACAGTGGAGGCAACTACAAGCACCCAGGGGGTTAATTTATAATGGTGAGATAAGGGAAAAGTAGGCAGGAGGAGCCCACATTGTGTCGTGGCATCCCTTTCTGACACAAATGCCATTCCAGCTCATATAGGAAAAATGCCTCTGGATCCTTCCTCAGCAGCTCCAAAGAAGGCAGGTTTGGACCTCCAGCTGATGAAGACACACTTCTTTCTACTTCTTTCATGGAACTCCACCTACTTCTTTTAAGGAAATTCACCTACTTCTTTCACGTAGTCCTGCTACCCTAGGTACTTGTCCAAGGGTAACTTTGTGGCCAAGCCAGCCTTGGTTCATGGTGGAGGATAATGGAGACAACTGCAAGCACCCAGGGGGTGCTTGAAGTTGCAGAAGGCAGATTTGGACCTCCAGTTAGTGACGTACACCACCTACTTCTTTTATGGAACTCCACCTACTTCTTTCACGGAGTCCTGCTGCCCTGGGCACTTGTCCAAGAGAACCCTTATGGTCAATGCAGTCTTGGTTCCAGGTGAAGGCAACTTCAAGCACCTAGAGGGTTCATCCATAATAGTGAGATGAAGGAAGGGTAGAGGGGAGCCTGCGTTGTGTTATGGAATCTGTTTCTGACACACATGTCATATCAGATCATAAACAGATTTCAAACACATCTGGGTCCTACTTCAAGAGCTCCAAAGAAGGCAAATTTGGACCTCTAGTTGATAAGGACATACTCTACCTACTTCTTTCACTGAACTTCATCTACATCTTTCACAGAATCCTGCTGCCCTAGGCGCTTGTCCAAGGCAGCCTTGGTTCCCGGTGGAGGCAACCGAAAGCACCCAAGGAGTTCATCCATATTAGTTAGATGAAGGAAGGGTAGCTAGAAGGAGCCCAAGCTGTGTCATAGCATTCCCATTGCAGGCAGGTGCAGTCTATTTTCTCCACTGCAGGTGGTGCTGAGCTGTAGCGAAATGGCAGAGGGGAGAGGAAGCCGAGAGGAATTTAGTTTCTCTATGGTTTCCTGGGTCATGAGGGGGCAGCTATACGATTGGATGCGGGCACCCCATGCAACTTTGGTGGCCATCTTGGGTCAAGCAAAGTCTACTTAAGACCCTGGCTCCCAGGCATGGTGCGCATTTTTCTAGTGGCAGTGTAGGGACAGGATAGCCGCCTGTCAGGGACAGTGCTTAGCATCAGGGAAGGGTTCCAGGGAAGTATGGTAAGTGCAGGGACATGCCATCCTTCCTGGAAACCTCCTAATTTGGGTATGGACCAGCGTAGGCACATTCCGCTCCTAGAGTCAGATGCTGTCGGATTACCTGAGACTTTCACCCACTGACATCCTGTGAGTGTTCCCAGCAGGTTGCCTTCTCACCGGGCATGTTTGTGTATTGCTGGACTTCTGTTACAATATATTTCTGTTTTTGCACCTGGACTGTTTTCCAGCCACTGCACCTACTCACACCTTTCTGCCATGTATGCCATACCAGCTCATATATAAAAAAAACACCTCTGGGTCCTTCTCCAAAAGTTCCAAAGAAGGCAGATTTGAACCTGCAGTTAGTAAAGGCGTACTTCTTTCATGGAAGAGAGGTCATTTTAAATAGCAAATACCATAGCAAGTTTGTAATGTTTGAAGCTCACCTGACTCGTTCTTTTGCCCAATATTTATTATGAAATTCCCAGAAGAGTTTTGGTGAATGAACACAAGCCATGTACATACAATACAGTATCTGGCCAAAAGTATGTAAACACCCCTCCAAATGATGGAGGTGTTTCCAGTGAAGGGTAATGTAAATACTACAGCATACAAATACTTTTTAGACAATTGTGCCATTCCAACCTTGTGGTAATAGTCTGGGGAATATCCTTTTTATGACTGTGCCGTCATGTACAAAGCCAGCTCCATAAACACATGGTTTGATGAGTTTGGTGTGGAGGAACTTGAGGGACCTGCACAGAGTGCCCTGACCTCAACCCTACTGGATACCTTTGGGATGAACTGGAATAATAAGCCAGGTATTCCCAACCAACATCAGGGCCTGACCTGACCATAAAGTCATGGTTTGACCAGTTTGGTTTGGAGAGTCCCTCAAAGAGCCCTGACCTCAACCCTACTAAACACCTTTGAGATAAATGGGAACACCAATTTTGAGCCAAGTCTTCTTATTCAACATAGGGTAATGGTCTTTGCCAGGTCTTCTCATACATGGGTTCCCAACCTCAATCTTACTGAACAACTTTGGGGTGAATTGGAACACTAAGCCAGGTCTTCTCAACCAACATCAGTACCTGACCTGATCATAAAGTCATGGTTTAACCAGTTTGGTGTGGAGGAACTGAGTCCTGCAAAAAGTTCTGACCTCAACCCCGCTGAACACCTTTGGCATGAATTGGAACACCAGTTCTTCTTATCCAACATCAGAATCTGGCCTCACAAATGTTTGCGGGGTGATGGTACTTGGTGGGGGAAAAAGAAACTCTGTGACATCCAAAAAAAAAAAAAGACGAGAGTGACCTTATTATATAGTAAATATACGATAATGTTGAGTATATGATGATTTAATGGAGATAGGAAAACACTTAAATTTGTTAAAGGAGAAGTACTGCCAAAGCTTGTTTGGCTGTACTTCTCATGTAGATCACAGGAGTACAGATTCTTCATCAGACAGCGAGCTGAAGCCGCTCGCTGACGTCACAGAGCTGAGCCTTGGGAAAGATTGCGATAATATGGTCGGGATCTGCCCACATGCCTGGACTGACAGTCAACAGCTCTGCTCAGGGTGCCCTGAGAACCGAGCGATCAGCAGTGTTTGATCGCTCGGTTCTCAGTATTAGAACCTGCGGGGACAGATGCAGCTTCGTACCAATGCTGCATCCACCTAGGTAAGTATGATTAAAAACGTTTTTTAAAAGTTTGCGGATAACCAGAGTTTAGGGTAAACGCATCCTTCCAGATGAGCATGTGGAGAATAACCTTGTCCCCATGCAGGAAGTGGATGGTCACACTCAATGCCCGGTGGAGCCCAACCCTAGGACCTCAAGGCTGGGGACGGGGGGGATGGGGGAAATGTGATGGTTAGTAAACTCAACGGCTTGTTCTGTAAGGACTAACATACACTAGATGGGCAAACATTGGTGGACATCTGACCATGACACCTATATGAACTTGTTGGGCATGCTATTCCAAAACCATGGCTTTCGTGGCTTTCCGCAAAATTTTGGAGGCTGTGGAAATTTGTGCTCATTTAGTCAAAAGAGCATTTGACACGTTATTGGAAAGAGAAAAAACATCAACAGGTTGTGTGGTAGAGGCTCATATGATGGCTTGGAGTAAAGATCATAGGGGGATCCAAGTCGTCATAAGTAAAAAGCAAGCATTTATTGTTTACACCAAAGACACTGTTCACGGCTTGTACACCACTTTTTTATGGTGTTACACATAGGTAATTCTGTAATATACAAATCTCAGTGCCTTCCAGTTGCCTCGCAATCCTCTATGTCAGTCTGTGAGGGCAACTTTTCAACGACTTCAACCCCACTATGATCTTTACTTTGAATAATCAAGGGCGCCACTGGCAAACAAGCCATTGGCAGCTTTTTTTTTCCAAAGTGACAAATGCTCATTTGACTAAATGTGCACAAATTTCCACAGGCACTCCAAAATACAGGGGACAACTCCATATTAATGGCCACGTATATAGGTGTTATGGCCAGATGTCCACCAACGTTTGACCATCTAGTGTATGATAGTCCTTACAGAGCAAAGAATACTAGATATCTGCCAATGAAATGTCATCATAGCATGGCTGCATAACATTCATAACATTGCCCCATACAGGTGTAGCACCCTCTTAGTTATGGTATAAGATGTCAGGCAAATTTAGTTTGTCTCCTCTGTAGTCAGTGTTTCACAGGCTGCTGATCTGATTACTTCCTCCTGCATTCTAGAAGGTTCTGGAATCACAGTGGGAGGAGAGGCATCTTAATATTCATGGGGACCTAGTCAATCCATGGGGCGGTGTGACCAGAAGGTGGCTGGAGAGCTCATAAATAGTCTGAAGCCTGGAGCAGGAGCTGAGTTGGTGCCAGGTCCCATCCTGCAGGGGAAGCCCCTGGCCAGAGGGGCCCTTGCCCCTAGGGGCAGTCTTCTGGAACATTACCGGAAGGTCATCAAGGTCCCAGCTGTAGCATAGCTGGGGGGGCTATTCAAACACCTGGATTAAAATTTGGAGAGCTCGCTGAAGAGTACTCAGTGGAAGTTGGAGGAGTCTGAAACCTGGAGCAGGAGTTGAGTTGATCCCAGGTCCCATCCTGCAGAAGCAGCCCCCGGCCAGAGGGGCTCCTGCCCCTAGGGGCAGTCTGCTGTAATGTTACTGGAGGGTCATCAAGGTCCCACTTGTAGCATAGCTGGGGAGGGGGGGCCCTGGATTTAAATTTTGGTTTGGAGAACTCGCTGAAAAGTACCAAGAGGAGCTCCTGCCCCTAGGGGCAATCTGCTGTAACGTTACTGAAGGGTCATCAAGCTGGGTAGGGGGGTGTATTCAAAACCCTGGATTTAAATTTTGGTTTGGAGAGCTCACTGAAGAGTGGAGGTTGGAGGAGGGTGTCCAGCTGTCTTGTGGTATTGTGAGTTTGTTTCTTCCTCACTGAAGAGTTGCCCGGAAGGAGGCAACCAATTATCCTGTGGCATTGTATTGACTGGAATTCAGAGGCCTTTTGACTGTGTACAGTGTTCAACTCTACAAGGAGGCCCCAACTTATTACTCAGTGAGATAAGATCTTTGTGGGAACCTAGTGTCATCTACCTTCTTTGCTTACCCAGAGACAGACAAGCTGGCAGAAGAAGTGTCCTCTAGTTACTCATACCTCCCAACATTTTGAGATGGGAATGAGGGACACCTACTAACAAACGTATGTAGGCATAGGACACGCCCCCTGCCACACCCACCTAAAGGAGAATTAACCAAAAAAAAGGTTAATTAAATCCAGAAGGGCTTTTTTTTACCACTACTATTCCTTTATAATGGCCTTTAAAATTAACAAATGCAGCACTTTAGAATTTGGATGAAAGGTTTGGCACTGGGAAACACTTTTTGAAAGATAAAAAGTGCATTTTATATATAACTATGTAGCGGGGTATTCCCCTATATTGGGAAGAAAACTACATTACCCATAACCCCATTCTTGTGATGTTCCACCGCAGAGACTCATGGGAGGGGTTATAAAAGGAGGAGGCGAGGCCGGGCTCGGCCTCTTTTGGGACACGAGACTTCACAGACGGATCCTCCTGTGCGGATGTGTCGGAGTGCAAGGCCTGAAGCCTGAGGCCTTGCTCTGCACCAAAGAGCCTTCCACCCTCCTCTCTGCGAGCCTGGGTGGCATCTGACTTTGTGAGCTACAGCCTTGTCGGATCGGGGGCCCGATCGTTGGAGAGATCGAGTGTGTGTGACACGACCGGTGGAAGTTTCCCGGACTGGATCCGTAGTCCGGCGGGTGAGAGGGCGTAAGCCCAGCTAAGATACTGTTGCTGTATATAGGCCTATAGACTGCCGTGGCCTACAAGTTATTTTCATACCCCTTGGATTACAAAGTTATACTCTGTTTAAAGTGCACCACGATTACAGACCTGCCGGTGAAGAAAGAAGGACTAAGCTAAATATTAGAACCAGGCCTGGTGGGGATTCTAGCGTGTTTGATTACTGCGCCATTGGGC
This sequence comes from Rana muscosa, assembly GCA_029206835.1. Classification (NCBI taxonomy): domain Eukaryota; kingdom Metazoa; phylum Chordata; class Amphibia; order Anura; family Ranidae; genus Rana; species Rana muscosa. The sequence goes on along the minus strand of CM055125.1, from coordinate 333,414,400 downwards.
ACTTAGTTAACGGTCGCCCGTATGGCGCACCTGTAGCGTGTGTTACTATATAGTGTGTTAGAGTGGCAGGACGCTGCCCTTAGGAGTGATTATCTGGAACTGTGATTACTGTTACCCCCTTTATCCATATTGAGAATTAATGAGTAAAACACTTTACCTGTTACAATTCATTACTGTGTCCTTGCTTAGTTATTCTATTGCATAGGACATATCGTTGATTGTTAGTACTAGCTGTGCCAGAAGGGGGTAGAGCCTATTGCCGGGGGTTGGCGGAGCTGCACTCAGGGCCCAAATCTAATTCTGCGGCCTCCTTAGTTGGAGGTATCGCTACACGTGGGGGTTCTCGTCCGGGATCCTGATGCAGCAAGCGAACGCCAGAAGTGCCGGCATGGACCCCATGGATCCAAGAGCGGTAGAAGAGTGGTGCAAAGCCGCTAATACAGAGCCAAAACAGTCGATAGCCATTAGTCTCCCTGGCAAGAAATGGTCAAGTGAGACGGTAGAGGAACTAATGAGTTCAGTGTCCCCAGATCACACACCGTGGGTGATAGACATGAAGACAGACCCAAACATCTCATATCAATACGCATTAGTGGAATATTGGGACGGGATGCCAGAGGCCTGTAAGCACAAGTGTCTGCGGACGCCAGACAACAGAACATTTAGGCTGGCGCACGCAATAACTGTAGAAAGGGAACCATCCCCTACGGGATCGCCACAGGCTGCGGCCCGAACTACACCTGAAAGAGAAGACAGGGCGACACCCCCGGTGGCACCTGCATCGGCCACTGCTATATCACCAGAACTGATAAATGCAATAGGGGATTTGCTAGCCAAATGTCAGAAGACAAGTACAGTGCATGTGGAAACTAGCTACCGGAGACTAAAAATATTCTCAGGGAAGCTCCCTGTCCCGGCAGGGGAAGAAGACTTTGATACCTGGGTGGAGCAGGCATTACAGGCAGTGGAGGCATGGGAGGTGCCTGAAGCACAGAAGAGGCAGCGAGTGTTAGAAAGCCTTAAAGGTGCAGCAGCAGAAGCAGTGAAAAGTTTCCGGTTTGGGAATGCAGGGTGCACGGCGCAGGATTGTCTAGCTATGCTGCAGGAAGAGTTTGGTCAATTAGACAAGGTGACAGAGACGGTCTACCAGTTTGAACACACTTTCCAAAAACCGGAGGAGAAACTTTCCGAGTATGTCAGAAGGCTAAACAGGCTGCTGTGCAAGATTGTGTTAAAGAAAGGGATGAAGCCCCAAGATGCCGATGCGGCAAGAATGAAGCAAGTCTTAAAGGGAGCGCTACGCTCCGATCCAGTCTGGCTGCACCTGAAAACCTTGGGAGGAGGAATGTTGCTGACTTATGCTGATTTAATAAAAATTATCAGAGATGAGGAGGCGCTGCAACAGGACCAGCAGAAGGATAAGACAATTGTTGTACCCGCACAGGTGCTGGTCAATCCAGTAATGACCCCTGAAAGAGAGGCGGAGATAGACACCCTAAAAACTCAGATGTCCAAGGTGTTAGAGATATTGACCTCTCTGATAGCAAAAGACACAGAGTGTCCCAAGAAGAAGGAAAGTCCAAGGAAGGAATTGTTCCCGATTGCCTCAGCACCCGAACCTTTACAAGAATGGGGAGATATAGTCTGCTTCAACTGTGGGGGAGTTGGCCACATTGCAGCCACATGTTCTAGTGCGAAGAAGAAGAGACCAGACAACCGCAAGCCGGCGGGAAACTCCAGAGGGCCCCGGTGAAGGAGTCAACCGGGTGCCCACCATCTTCAGTAAACTCCAAGCTGAATGCGAAGAAAAACAAAAAGAGAGATAGAACACCAAAGGGGAAACGCAATACCCCTCAACAAAGCTATACTCCAAAAAGAAGGGGGGAGACCCCTCAGGAGAGGCAGGGCACCCCCCAAAGGGGGTGCCCACCCAAGAAAAATAATAGTACACCTCAGCGGGTTCCTACACCCATTAAAAGGAGGGAAGTCAGTGCATACCAGGCTCAAGAAAGGTTCAAGTCCAAAGGGGATAGGACAGGAGAGAGTCCAAAGGGAAAAGGTCTGAAGAAGGCAGCTCCTGCCGGACCATATCCAGAGAAACTGGTAGGCCCATCCTCTATAGTGCCCATTCAAGTGGAGGGAGTCTACACCAGGGGCCTCCTGGATACCGGGGCACAAGTGACCCTACTATACCGGGACTTCTACGACAGGCACCTGAGTCATCTGCCTATCCAGAAGATAGAGGAGCTGGAAATATGGGGAATTGGAACCCAGAGTTTCCCTTACGACGGCTACCTTCCCATCCAAATGACCTTTGACCCATCCGTGGCTGGGAAGGCCGAAGTGTTTGACACCCTGGCAGTTGTGTGTCCTAGGCCGCCTGGAGCCAACAAGAATTCCCTTATAATAGGGACGAACACGGACCTGGTCCGAAGACTCCTGACCCCTCTCGTGACAGAAGAAAGACAAGCAGCTACCAAGATCCATCCCATGCTGAAGACAGCCTACCAACGGCTGGTCCAAGAGCGGGAGACCCCTGGAGAGGAGATAGGGAAGGTGTGGAGACTTGGAAGAGAAGGGGTAGTGTTGCAGCCCGGTGAAGTAACCTGTCTCAGGGCCACTGTGAAGCTTACTTGGGAGCAGCCTGGTCCCTTTGTCATGCTGGAGTCAGACCCAAGGGGTGAATCCTCGGGCCTGGAGGTGATACCGGAAGTGATTCCGCTGAAGGTCCTGAAGAAGGCCCATTATAGAGTTCCAGTGAGTGTTAGGAATACTACCAAAGACCCCATGGACATCCCAGCCAGAATGTTGCTAGGCCAGGTGAGCCCGGCGGCCCCTGTTACCCTGTCAGAAGTGAAGAGGACAGGTGAAGAAGGGGATGTTTGGGAGAAGCTGACCATGGAAAACCCGAATCTGTCCAGGGCTTGGAAAGAGAGAGCCAAGGCCCAGTTGAATAGATGGGAGAAGATCTTCTCTAGGGATGAGTTTGATGTGGGGTGTGCAAGGAGTGCCACCCATCGGATCCGCCTCCAGGAAGATAAGCCCTTCCGAGAGAGGGTCAGGCGGGTCCCGCTAGCAGATCTGGAGGATCTGAGGGAACAACTTGCAGAACTCAAGAGGACTGGTGTGATACGGGAGTCCAGAAGCCCCTATGCCTCTCCCATAGTGGTGGTCCGAAAGAAGAATGGATCATTGAGGCTCTGTATAGACTACAGGACTCTCAACAGGAGAACCATACCTGACCAATACACCACTCCGAGGATAGAGGATGCCCTACAGAGCTTGTCTGGAGCCAAATGGTTCAGCGTTATGGATCTCAAGAGTGGGTACTATCAGATTCCGATGCACCCAGCAGACAAGGAGAAGACAGCTTTCATAACCCCAGTGGGGTTCTTTGAATTCGACCGGATGCCCCAAGGTCTGTCTGGAGCCCCAGCTACTTTCCAACGTCTCATGGAGAAGACAGTAGGGGACATGAACTTGATCGAAGTCCTTGTATACCTAGACGATGTCATTGTCTTTGGGAGAACCTTGGAGGAACATGAAGAGAGGCTGGAGAAAGTGTTGAGAAGACTCAGTGAGGAAGGACTTAAGCTTTCGCCTGAGAAGTGTCGGTTCTACCAGTCTTCTGTGAACTATCTGGGGCACATAGTATCTGAAGAAGGGGTGGCCACAGACTCTGAGAAATTGGAGGCAGTTACCTCCTGGCCACAGCCCACCACAGTAACAGAACTCAGATCCTTCTTGGGCTTCTGCTCCTACTATAGGAGGTTTGTGGAGGGATTTGCCCGAATTGCTAGACCATTGAATGAGTTGCTCAAGACTGAAGGAGAGGAGGATGGATCGGGGCCCAGGAGGCCAGGAGAGTCCATCAGAGATCAGTGGAATCAGAAGTGTGAAGAGGCTTTCCAGGAATTGAAGAGGAGCCTGACCACTGCACCAGTCTTGGCCTATGCAGACCCAACCAAACCCTATGAACTGCACGTGGATGCTAGTCATGACGGTCTGGGAGGAGTACTTTACCAAGAACATGAGGGGCAATTGCGGCCTGTTGCCTATGTGAGTAGGAGCCTGACCCCCTCTGAGAAGAACTACCCCACTCACAAGCTGGAGTTCCTGGCCCTCAAGTGGGCGGTAGTAGACAAGCTCAAAGACTACCTGTATGGAGCAGAGTTCACTGTGAAGACCGACAACAACCCCCTTACCTACCTGTTCACCACGGCCAAGCTGGATGCCACTGGACACAGGTGGCTGGCCGCACTGTCTGGATTCAACTTCAGCCTTAAGTATAGACCAGGAGTGGGGAATCGAGACGCAGACGCCCTGTCCAGAAGATCTCATTCCCCGACCATTGAAATAGAAGATTGGACCCAAGTGGCACCGGACGGGGTGCAGGCCCTTTGTCAAGGAGCTGCATTCCAAGCCCGAGGATGCTCCAGAGCAGAGGAAATAGGAGTTACCACGGTGGGAGTCCCCAAACACTACTGTGGAGTAGCTCAATTGGAAGAGGACAACCTACCAAGACTGTCCAAGAAGGAATTGAGGTGTGACCAATTGGAAGACCCCATGGGGAGATTGGTCCTGGAGGCCTTGAAAAATCAGGATCCAAACATACTCATGCGTCAACCTTCAAAAGAAGCTCGCCTACTGAGGAAAGAGTGGGATAGGTTGCAGTTACATCAGGGAGTGGTCTACCGAAGGGGCCCCTCTGATGACTCAGAAGATAAGTGGCAGATGTTCCTCCCAGAGAAACATCGGGAGACTGTTCTGATGGCCTTGCATGACAATCATGGCCACCTAGGGGCTGAAAGGACCTTTCAACTTGTCAGAAGTCGGTTCTATTGGCCCTGCATGAGGGCAGAGGTAGAGGAGTACTGCCACTCATGTGCGCGATGCATTCAGAGGAAGACTTTGCCCCATCAAGCTGCCCCAATGGGCCATCTACAGAGCCAAGGGCCCATGGACCTGGTGTGCATTGACTTTCTCTGCCTCGAACCCGACCTGAGTGGACTAGGAAATGTTCTGGTGATAACCGACCATTTCACCCGGTATGCCCAGGCCTTCCCCACCAAAGATCAGAAGGCCTCCACCGTGGCCAAGGTACTTATGGAGAAGTATTTTGTCCATTATGGGCTGCCACAGAGACTCCATTCAGACCAAGGGAGGGACTTCGAGAGTAAGCTGATCCGGAAGCTCTTGGATTCGTTGGGAATCAAGAAGACTCGAACTACACCTTACCATCCTCAGGGAGATGCTCAGCCGGAAAGGTTCAACCGAACCTTGCTCAACATGTTGGGGACTCTGGAAAGTGAGAAAAAGCAACATTGGAGCAAACACATAGCAGCCATAGTACATGCTTATAACTGCACCATCAGTGATGCTACAGGCTATTCCTCATATCGACTCATGTTTGGGAGAGAAGCGAGACTACCGGTGGACCTGGCTTTTGGCACCTCACTGGACCATTCCTCAGTCACCTCCCACAAAGGATATGTGGACAGGCTCAGACACAGCCTGAAAGTAGCATATGAACAAGCTCAAGCGGCCTCAGATCAAAGGGGAGCTCGGAATAAAAGAAATTACGACTTGAAGGTCCGGGTACAAGACCTACAGCCCGGGGATCGAGTACTGTTGCGCAATCTGGGAGTCCCCGGAAAGCACAAACTTGCAGACAGATGGAGATCTGAACCCTATGTCATCTGCAGGAAGTTGCCGGGCCTACCTGTCTACAAGGTGAAGCCAGAGGGAAAGGTAGGCCCACTGAAGACATGGCATCGAAACCACCTGCTCCCATTTGCGGAGGCAGTTAGAATACCTTCCGTGGGAGACTCCCCTGCACCGGCCTCTATCTTGGATACTCCAAAGCCGCACACTCGGTCACAGACCTCCCGAGCTGGAAATGGAGAAGCCTCCCAACTTAGTGGAGATAAAGAAGGAGAGCTTGATTGGCTGTGGTCTTCCCCAACTCCAGGAACTTCTATCATAGATCTTCCAGTCACCCAAGATACCACAGATGAAACACTGAACCCAGAGGCTACAGAATTCATCCCTTTCAGTCCTTCAGCAGATTACTGGGAAGATGCCCATGATAGTTGCTCCGAGGAAGAGGAGCCTGTGGCGCCAGAGCCAGAGATTCCAGGAGAGCAAAGAGCTCGAAGAGTCATTCGACCTCCTAAGAAGCTGACCTACCCCCAGATGGGGAACAGTTCAGAAGACTCTGTGGTCACTGCCAGGAGAAATGCTGAGATTCCGGATCCCTCCACTGTCCATTTGGTGGAGGGCAACCCCAGCTCACTCTCTGGCACAGTTAGGCAGGCCACCCATGATAATGTAACCTGTGGGCAAGGGAATTCAACCCCTCAGTTATGGTGGGAATCCCCTATCCCAACATCGTTTTCAGAATTGTCCAATGTTGTATATAGTTGTTGCTAAAATTTATCTTTGGGGACCAAAGAGTTTAAGTGGGGGGAGTGTGTAGCGGGGTATTCCCCTATATTGGGAAGAAAACTACATTACCCATAACCCCATTCTTGTGATGTTCCACCGCAGAGACTCATGGGAGGGGTTATAAAAGGAGGAGGCGAGGCCGGGCTCGGCCTCTTTTGGGACACGAGACTTCACAGACGGATCCTCCTGTGCGGATGTGTCGGAGTGCAAGTCCTGAAGCCTGAGGCCTTGCTCTGCACCAAAGAGCCTTCCACCCTCCTCTCTGCGAGCCTGGGTGGCATCTGACTTTGTGAGCTACAGCCTTGTCGGATCGGGGGCCCGATCGTTGGAGAGATCGAGTGTGTGTGACACGACCGGTGGAAGTTTCCCGGACTGGATCCGTAGTCCGGCGGGTGAGAGGGCGTAAGCCCAGCTAAGATACTGTTGCTGTATATAGGCCTATAGACTGCCGTGGCCTACAAGTTATTTTCATACCCCTTGGATTACAAAGTTATACTCTGTTTAAAGTGCACCACGATTACAGACCTGCCGGTGAAGAAAGAAGGACTAAGCTAAATATTAGAACCAGGCCTGGTGGGGATTCTAGCGTGTTTGATTACTGCGCCATAGGGCACTTAGTTAACGGTCGCCCATATGGCGCACCTGTAGCGTGTGTTACTATATAGTGTGTTAGAGTGGCAGGACGCTGCCCTTAGGAGTGATTATCTGGAACTGTGATTACTGTTACCCCCTTTATCCATATTGAGAATTAATGAGTAAAACACTTTACCTGTTACAATTCATTACTGTGTCCTTGCTTAGTTATTCTATTGCATAGGACATATCATTGATTGTTAGTACTAGCTGTGCCAGAAGGGGGTAGAGCCTATTGCCGGGGGTTGGCGGAGCTGCACTCAGGGCCCAAATCTAATTCTGCGGCCTCCTTAGTTGGAGGTATCGCTACAACTATATAGATCAGACCAAAATGAGGGACAAATGAGTAGGAAATAGGGACAGAGGGACATTGTTCCAAATCAGGGACAGTCCCTCGAAATCAGGGACAGTTGAGAGCTATGAGTTACTCAAAGTTCCCCTCTTTGGTGTATCCCATGTTCTCCTCACTACAAGTGGCTCCTTTGAGGGTGAGCTACGTATAGCTATTTTATGAAGATTATGTATCGCTGTTTGCATGCATATGCTAGTTCACTTGTACATTCCACAGAGCCAAGAGATATAACAAGTGACAACCCACCAATTCCTCATCATATCAATTCATACATTCCATCTCAATGATTTCCACATAAATGTATGTTCTAGCCATGGTCTCTGCTGGATGCTTATCAATTCTGATTACAAGGAACACAATGTTTGGCATCCCACTGGTCAATCAGGACAAAAAAAAGCAAAACGATTTAATCGGCCACTTTTTTAAACGGACTTGAAAAATTCTCGATTGACTTGCACTAATATTGAGTAAACATGCAATTTTCAATTGTGTTTTCCTGGTAGTCTAATGCATGTGAACGTAGGAGGAATAATTCTCACTGTAATTACAGTGACAGCGCTATCAAAATGTTCTGTTCACTTCCCACTCCTTGTAGAAGGAAAAAAAAATACCATGTTCCCAGGCTTGTAAAAAAAAAAAGTAAATCTCAACTAAATACTGGCTGTATAGAAGTACATAGCAATCTAGATCTGCCGCAGGGCCTGAAAATTACAGGGTAACGATTAGAAAATGGTCCAGAATTTTATTTTTTACTTTCTTAAGTTCTCACACATTCTCAATGCATATTCACTTCCATATTTAATATGGGGTCTATTTATAAAAAAAATTATCTGGACGAATGTCACAAGCATTCACCCAGCCTTCATGAATAATCACTGCAATTTATCTAATGTGTTTATTTTCTTTGATCGTCAGCTCCATCTTGTGACCATACCAAAGTATTTTCCTGATTTAGGTATTTCAGGAAAATACAGCATAATGGCCACTAGATTGAGCTGATGATAATAGGAAATAATCATATCAGACAAAATACAGGAATATTTCTGAGTGCTGGGCGAAAGTTTGTGACAGTAGTGCAGAATTTTTATTTATTTTTTTCTAAATAGACCCCTATATGTTCAAACGTATGAGGGCACATATCCAAATGATTGCGTTCAGATGTTTCCAGTGAACAGTATTGTTAATGCTACAAAGATATTTTAGACAATTGCGCTCTTCCAACCTTTTGGTAACAGTTTGGTGAAGACCCTTTCCTGTTCCAGCATTGTTGTGTCCCTGTGTACAAAGCCAGCTCCATAGAGACATGGTTTGACCAGTTTGTTGTGGAGGAACCCAAGTGTTTTGCACAAAGCCCTGACCTCAATGCTACTGAACACCATTGGGATCAGGTGTTCTCGACTAACATCAGTACCTGACCTCAACCCTACTAAACACCTTTGGGATCAGATCTTCTCATCCAACATCAGGAACTGACCTCAACACTACTGAATATCTTTGGGATCAGGTCTTCTTATTTAACATGAGCACCTGACCTGAATCCTACTAAACACCTTTGGATTAGGTCTCGTCATCCAACCTTAGGACCTGACCTCAACCCTACTGAACACCTTTGGATCAGGTCTTCTCTACCAACATCAATACCTGACCTCAGCCCTACTGAACACCTCTGGGATCAGGTCTCTTTATCTAACATCAGCACCTGACCTCAACCCTACTGAACACCTTTGGATTACAGTAGGTCTTGTCATCCAACATCAGTACCTGACCTCAACCCTACTGAACACCGTTGGGATCAGGTTTTCTCATCCAACATCAGGACCTGACCTCAACCCTACTGAATATCTTTGGGAGCAGGTCTTATCTAACATAAGCACCTGACCTGAACCCTACTAAGCACCTTTTGGATTAGGTCTTGTCATCCAACATCAGGACCTAACCTAAACCCCACTGAACACCTTTGGATCAGGTCTTCTCATCCAACATCAGTGCCTGACCTCAACCCTACTGAACGCTATTGGATTAGGTATTCTCATCCGAGATTAGTTCCTGACTATACAAATGCTTTTTTGGCTAAACAAGCACAAATTCCCACAGACACTCCACAATTTTGTAGAAGATCTTCCCAGAAGAGTGGATGCTCTTATATCTACAAATAGAAGGCTAACTCAATATTCATAGCTATGGTATTGGAATGGAAATGACATGCCAGCCCTGAATGGATGAGTCATTTATGCAGCATTGCCAGTCGTTCTGCGCGTTCTGTGTCAACTAATGAATAACGCCACGCTTATCTGTTGACCCCAAATTAATGAGTTGTTCATTAGGGGACAGCCAGTGGGAGGAGCTGTTTCTGCCCGTGTTAAATGTGATCAGACAGGGGGAGGAGCAAAGGAGGGAGTGGGGGGGTTATGGGGGGGCAGAGCCATCTTCGTTGGGTGTTGCAGTTCGCCATCATGGCTGCCCTGATAGGAAGTGGGAGGAGCCATTTTAGTCCTAACTAATCAAATTATACAAGGGAAAAAATGGCTCCTCCCACCACCTGTCAGAGCAAATCAGAAGGAGAACTAATTGCCACAATAACAGCCCATAAAATAATATGCAGAGCATTAGCTCCACCCACATTTGTGCTGCAGACTTGTACACATGTCCAAAAAAATTTGAAGGCCCCATTCACATTTTTTTTTTTTTGCGTGTCTTTCACGTGTTAATGCGCATCGCGCACAGGGCAGCCCATTCATTTGAAAAGCCCCTGAACTTTTTTAGAGCAAAGTGTGAAGAGTTTTTTTTTCCGCGCTTTTTGGTGTGTTTGCAGCGTGCTTGTCGCCAGCAGGACACGTAGCAAACGCGTGCCTGCTACCCCCTCTTGGGGTGCCATTTAACAATTAATGGTCACACAAGCATGATGCGTATTTGCAGCGTGTTTCCAAAGTGCACATTTTCTGTGCAGTTTGCCATGTGATCGCAATTGTGGAGATGTGAACGCATGAACTTCATGCATGGAGTGTATGGACAACATTTTACGTGGGCTCTTGTTGCCAGCTCCGACCAGCAAGATTCAGCATTGGTAGGTGCAGGGCTTTTTTTTCAGCAGGAACGTGGGGGAACGCAGTTTTGGCACCTCCGGCACTGAGTGTATTTTATGGCAAGGAATGCTGATGTAGTACTGGAGAATCTATTAATGCTGTCTGCTTGGGGATTTTTTTTTTCACTGGTGGGAATCTATTTTTGTGTGGGGGGGTCTATTATTGCTGGTGGGGAGTCAGTTATTGCTGGGAGGATTCTACTGTTGAGGGAGAGGTCTACTGCTGGTGGCTGCTGAAGAGTCTATTAATGCTGGTTGCTGTGAGATCTGTTGTTGCTGCCCGAGGTATCTTGTTGCTGGGGTGGTATTTTTTTTGCGGAGGGTCCATTGTTGCTGGGGTGTCAATCTATTGTTGTGTTGGGGGTCTAGTGTTACTGGGGTGAGGTCTATCTAATTCCATACAAATTACTTAGTAGCACAAAATGATACTTAGTTATGTATTCTCTAAAAGGGGCCGTACAGGGAGGTGGGTAAGGGGTTGAACAAAGGGACGGAGTTCCTGCACTTATTATCTGAGAAAACAAGCCCTGGATAGGTGTTTTTTATTACGCCCACATCACGTGCATGAGCCCTAACAGTACTTAAAGCTAAAAATCCAATTGAGCTTTAAATATGTGAAAGCTCTGACAAAAAGCTTGACCATTATGTCATAAATCAGATATTGAAAGTGGAACTAACCACTTTCCAACCACCTAACTGTATCTGTACATCATAATATTTTTGATGTTAAATGCCGCAGCTTATGGCTGCAGCTAGATGTCATGACCCCGGTATCTTTTTTTCGCTAGGCAGCTGGCTTTCCGATAAAAGTGATACCAGGAGCGGATATGCCGCAAGATCACTTTTATAGGCAGAAGGAGAGCCCCCTCCTCCCGTTAAGCCTGGAAACCGTTCGATGCGGCCGTTTGCTGGGCAGGAATTTGAGTGAGGGCAAAAAAGAGCCCCACTTGGCTCTATGCCCTCGAAGGACCGAAGTGACCTCTGACAAAATTTCCCGTTGTTTATGTCAAACAAAGGATTTTTTTTTCTTAAGGACAAAATGTAAAAAAAAAATAAAAAAAATCTTTCTTTCTTTCTCGTACATCACGGGACACAGAGCGACATAGTCATCACTAATGGGTTATATAGATACCGTCAGGTGCTGGCACTGGCAACTTCCAAAACCGGAAGTACCCTCCCCTATATAAGCCCCTCCCATCCGGGAGCACCTCAGTTTTTTGCCAGTGTCTAAGGTGTTGGCCAAGAAGAAACATGTGTTTTTCACTGAGCTTGCGTACAGGTTCTTTTGGGCCTCAGTAAGCTATTCCGGATCCGACCAAAAAAGCTTCATAGCTAAACGGTCGGTACCCGGGCCTTGCAGAGAAGAGCAAGGTTTTGCCTGTAATGCTTCTCTTAGGAGAGCTGGACCCTGGGATCCAGAGCTCTGGTCATACCCACGACCAAGATGTTTTCTGTGCAGGGTGCTATACAGGTCCAGGGGAGTGGAATCCTTGGGAACCCGGTCCCTGAAGGTTTGATTACAATGCCTGCCGTGATAGGTGAAGTTTGGGCTTTTGTGGACCAAACAAAGTCCTGCGGCGGGGAACAGGTAAGTGGGGGCCCCCAGGAACTTGGTTCTATTGGGGGACCCCCAAGCCTAATTTGTCTTTCTGTCTGTTACCTAATGGTATTCCCGCAAAATTCTGTGCATGCCTGTAACTACTAAAAAAATGTAATAATTTTTAATGGTGGTCAAGAAAAAAAAATAAATTTTTTTTTTTATATATATTTAATATATTAGACTGCGGTACCTGTGTTTGTCCACTAGAGGCCGCTGTGGAATGTTTTCTTGTCATGTGGACTAGCTTCTTCTCAGCAGAGCAAAGTCCAGGCAGATGGTGAGTTCTCTTATAGGAAACTGCTTCCTCTGCCATGTTGCAGTGCTCGTCCATCCCCCGGCCTGCGGCAAAGAGGGGCCCTGGCTCCTGTCCCTTGTTACCATATTTAAAATTAGCGCCGAAGGCGCACGTGCCCGCGCGCGTGCGCGTGCACGCGCCTCTATATATAGAGGTGAGCCGGGAAAGGGGGCGGAGCCTGGGGGATGACGCTCTGTGCGCGCCGCAGCGCTTCTGCGCATGTGCGGGCGTCCCAGCAGTTTAAAAAAACCACAATATTGTAGTGAGCTGGCTATGAAGTACAGAGACAGAGCTGGCAACATTTAAAGGCATACAGCAAGCGGTTGATACAGGCATCCCCTAGAAAGGCACATTAGTAGACACCAACTGTGATATAGCAGCAATTGTGCTAGACTATTCTCAGTAAAAGTGGTGTATTACGGCTGGAATACTTCAGCTTTAGGCTTAGGAATATGCCGTCCAGAAGCTCCGGAACTGAATCTTCCAGGAAGCGAAGGGGGTCTCATCGGGCTCGGAGGATCTTGGGCATACTCCTGCTGCACCAGTCTCCCCTGAAGTTCAGAGGTAAGTGACCGTAGAGACCCCGCAGGGGTACTTGGTACTGTGGCTGTCCTCAGTCACCTGCTCCTGTGTATGTAACAGAGGAGGTTTTTTCCTCAGCTCTGGGAGGATTAGAGAGAGATTGTCAACATTTATCGCTGCATCCCTGTCAGGGAAAGCACGCCCGATCTCCGTCTCCTCCTTCAGAGTGCCTGTTAGCAGAGCAACAGTCCCATACAGGGATCGACCTGCCTGAAGGGGATCAGGATAAGGTTGATTCTGTTATAGAGGAATCAACAGTGGGGGAACCTTTTCTCAGCATCTCAAGCTGAAAGATTATGGGTTCAGTCTCTGACTAACATGGTCCGATCAGCATTTAAAAATGCACCTTGCGGAACCATCAACCACTACTGTATCCTCGTTGGGGTCGCTAGAAGCCCCCAGACTGTCTGTTCTTTTCCACTTCACCCTTTACTGAAAGGGCTCATTTACCAGGATTGGGAACGTCCTGAGAAAATATTTATTCCCCCAAGAGATTTCCGGTGGTCTATCCCATGGAGGATAAGTTCATCAAAAAAAAAAAAAAAAAAATGGAAGGTCCCTACAATGGACGCAGCCATCTCTTGTATGTATAAATCACTGACATGTCCAGTGGATAATGTCCAAATGTTCAAGAACCCAATAGATAAAAGATTGGAGTCCTTATGAAAATCTGCTTGGTGATACAACCAGCAGTAGCAGCTATTGGGGTCTGCTAAGCAGTGAAGGATCAGTTGAAACAGGTCTTGAGGGACTTGACAGATCAGCAGGCTTTGCCCTAGCTGATCTACCTAGAGCCTTAGGCTTTGCGGTTGACGCCATAGAGGATTCAGTCCATCAGGCCTCCCGCCTTACGCTGTCTATAGTACATATGCGTAGGCTCCTATGGCTCAAAAACTGGTCTGCTGAAGCTCCCTGTAAAGAATGGCTGGTTAGCGTCCCATTTCATGGTGAACGCTTATTCAGGGAAAACCTGGACAAATATATCCAGAAAATTTCCAGCGGTAAAAATACGCTCTTGCCGGTTAAAAGCAGAGTTAGAGGTCCCTCTTTAAGAGGCCTGCTTCTCCAGTCCCTGGGGCATCGGCTGTGTAACAGTTCCGACGGCCTCCTCGGTCAAATCCCGGGGGTAAAAAACAGGGACAGTAGCAGGGTAATGAGAAACCCTGGGTCAGGGGAGGTACAAAACCTCCCCCAAAGTTAAATTCATGAAGCCCCCACTCAGTCGGGTGGGGGGAGGACTCCAGTTGTTCGCAAGAGACCTGGCGGGACACGATCAAGACAGATAGGTGCTCTCCGCAGTAGGTTTGGGATACAGTTTGGAGTTAAAAGACTCTCCTCCTTCCCATTTTTGAGGTCAAACGTGCCAAGGGATCCCCGGAAGAGAGAGTCCCTCCTGTTGGCACTAGAACAACTATTGCTCCAAGGAGTAATTATGGAGGTTCCCCTGGAAGAATGAGGGTTCGGGTTTTACTCAAACCTCTTTACAGTCCCGAAGCAAACGCGGACGGGAGGCCCATATTAATTCTAAAAGGGCTATACAAATTCCTGTATATCAGGACTTTCCGATGGAGTCGATCCGATCGGTGGCCACTGCCCTACAAGGGGAGGATTGGTTAGCCGCGATCGACATCAAAGATGCTTATTTGCACATTCCCATCTTTCCAGTCCACCAAAAATTTCTACGCTTTGCAGTAGAAGGGCGCCATTTTCAGTTCAGAGCCTTACCCTTCGGTTTGGCCACAGCACCACGAGTGTTTACAAAAATTCTGGCCCTTTATTGGACAATCTAAGAACACAAGGTGTAATGATAATGGCATATCTGGATGACTTATTGCGGATAGACCACTCAGTGAAAAAACTAGACGTGGTCGTTCACAAGACAATCAAGTATCTGGAATCTCACGGTTGGATTATCAACCGAGACAAGTCAGCCCTAAAAACCAGTCAAAAGTCTGGAATACTTGGGGCTAAGGTTGGATTCAGGCCAGAGAAAAATATTCTTGCCTCGAGGAAAGGTGTTGTCTTTGAAAGATTTGATCCACTTAGTGGGTACAAAAAAGACAGCCGTCCATACGCCTGTATATGAGGCTGCTGGGAAAAATGGTGGCATCATTCGAAGCAGTACCCTACGGTCAATTCCATTCAAGGAATTTGCAAGGGGCCATACTGTCAGCCTGGAACAAAAAAGTTCAGGCCCTAGACTTACAATGTCCTTGTCCCCTTCCGTTCGCAAGAGCCTCCGTTGGTGGTTGGTTCCCCAGAATCTGGAAAAAAGGAAATCCTTCAGTCCGATTTCTTGGAAGGTGGTCACTACAGATGCCAGCCTTATAGGCTGGGGAGCAGTACTGGAGCAATAGTCTCTCCAGGGCAGATGGTCGGATGCAGAAAAGGCCCTGCCCATCAATCTCTTAGAGATACGAGCAGCCCGGTATGCCCTAGTAGCATGGACATCCAAACTCCAAGGGTCCCCTGTCAGAATTCAATCAGACAATGCCACAGCAGTGGCATATATCAATCATCAGGGGGGCACCAGGAGTCGTGCAGCCCAGAGGGAAGTAAATTACATCCTGAAATGGGCAGAAAAATATGTCCCAGCCATATCTGCGGTATTCATTCCAGGAGTGGAGAATTGGAAGGCGGACTTTCTAAGTCGCCAGCAATTAGGCCCAGAGGAAGGGTCCCTTCACCCCGAGGTTTTCTGGACAATATGTCAGCGGTGGGGAACATCGGATGTAGATCTTCTAGCATCCAGATTCAACGCAAAGGGGGACAGGTTTGTCTCTCGGACAAGGGATCCCCTAGCTTGCGGCTCCGATGCCCTAGTGTTCCCTTGGGATCAGTTCAAGCTGATATATGCATTCACACCGCCACAATGGTTACCTCGATTACTCCGCAGAATCAGGGTAGAAAAGAAACAGTGATTCCGGTGGCTCCAGCGTGGCCCCGAAGAGCGTGGTACGCGGAGATTGTAAAATTTCAGTGGGGAGTCCTTGGACTCTCCCACGTCGTCCGGCTTTCGCAAGGACCGATATACCACCCTTCCTTACCAGCCCTAGGTTTGACGGCCTGGCTATTGAAGCCCACATTCTAAAAAAGAGAGGGCTCTCTAATGCGGTGGTATCTACCATGATCAATGCCAGGAAGCCGGTATCCAGGCAGATCTACTATAGAATCTGGAAGGCGTACATCGCGTGGTGTGAGGCCAAGAAATGGCATCCACATAAGTACGTAATAGGTAGGATTCTGGACTTCCTACAGTGGGCTGTAGATAGGAAGCTTGCCTTGAGTACTATCAAGGGTCAGATTTCGGCCTTGTCAATATTTTTTCAAAGGCCCTTGGCTTCGCATTCACTAGTCAAAGCCTTTATACAAGGAGTGATGCGTATTAGTCCTCCGGTTAATATTCCCATATGTCCATGGGATCTAAACTTGGTTCTGTCGGTTCTACAGAAACAACCATTTGAACCATTACAGCATATTTCCTTGGTGCTTCTCACCAGGAAATTGATTTTTCTAGTAGCCATTTGTTCGGCTAAAAGAGTATCGGAATTAGCAGCTATGTCCTGTAAGGAGCCATATCTGGTTATCCATAAGGACAGAGTAGTGTTACGTCCTCATCCAGCCTTTCTTCCTAAGGTGGTATCGAGGTTTCATTTGAACCAAGATGTGGTTCTTCCTTCTTTTTTCCCCAAACCTACTTCGGTAGAGGAAAAGTTATTGCATTCTTTGGATGTAGTAAGAGCAGTTAAAGCTTATCTAAAAGCCACTGCTCAGATTCGCAGAACGGATACTTTGTTTATTCTGCCGGAAGGCCCCAGAAAGGGTCAGGCAGCGTCAAAATCTACTTTAGCCAAGTGGATTCGACAGGTCATTATGCAAGCTTATGGCTTGAGAAGGAGACCGCCTCCGTTCAAAGTTAGAGCGCACTCCACGAGAGCAGTTGGAACTTCATGGGCAGTGCATCACCAGGCCTCCCTGGCTCAAATCTGTAAGGCCGCAACATGGTCTTCGGTACACACGTTTACTAGGTCCTACCAGGTGGACGTTAGAAGTCAGGAGGATGTCGCCTTTGGGCGCAGTGTGTTGCAGGCCGCAAAAGATCCTCATGTCTGATAGCGCTCAGCTTATATATGGTGTATCCCCCCCCCCTCATTTGGCATTGCTTTAGGACATCCCATTAGTAATGACTATGTCGCTCTGTGTCCCGTGATGTACGAGAAAGAAAATAGGATTTTTATAACAGCTTACCTGTAAAATCCTTTTCTTGGAGTACATCACGGGACACAGAGCTCCCACCCCTCTTTAGGGACACTTATTGCTTTGCTACAAAACTGAGGTGCTCCCGGATGGGAGGGGCTTATATAGGGGAGGGTACTTCCGGTTTTGGAAGTTGCCAGTGCCAGCACCTGACGGTATCTATATAACCCATTAGTAATGACTATGTCGCTCTGTGTCCCGTGATGTACTCCAAGAAAAGGATTTTACAGGTAAGCTGTTATAAAAATCCTATTTTTGCTTTTTAACTGCTTGCCGACCAGCCGCTGTCATTATACTGCGGCAGGTTGGCACGGCTGCGCGAATCGCGGTAGGTGTACGTCAGCCGCTATAAGAGCAATAGCAGGCCCGCCACGCGACACCGGAGCCGATGCATGTGGCTGGCGGCCGCGATGTCTGCCGGCGACCCGCGATCGCTCCGCAGAAAGCCAGAATGGGGATCTGTCAATGTAAACAAACAGATCCCCGTTCTGATAGGGGAGTACAGTGAGTTTGTCTGTTCCTAGTGATCAGTAACAGCGATTTCTCTCCTCCTCCAGTCAGTCCACTCCCCCCCCCCACAGTTAGAAACACCTCCCAGGGAACATTTAACTCCTTGATCACCCCCTAGTGTTAACCCCTTCCGAATCGCAGTAGGTGTACGTCGGCCGCTATAAGAGCAATAGCAGGCCCGCCGCACGACATCAGAGTCGATGCGCGTGGCTGGTGGCCGTGATGTCCGCCGGTGACCCGCGATCGCTCCGCAAAGAGCCAGAACGGGGATCTGTCAATGTAAACAAACAGATCCCCGTTCTGATAGGGGAGTACAGTGAGTTTGTCTGTTCCTATTGATCAGGAACAGAAATCTCTCTCCTCCTCCAGTCAGTCCACTCCCCCCCCCAGTTAGAAACACCTCCCAGGGAACATTTAACTCCTTGATCGCCCCCTAGTGTTAACCCCTTCCCTGCCAGTGACATTTATACAGTAATCAGTGGCTTTTTTTTAGCTCTGATCACTGTATAAATGTCAATGGTCCCAAAAAAGTGTTAAAACTGTCCGATCTGTCCGCCACAATGTCGCAGTCCCGCTAAAAATCGCTGATCACCACCATTACTAGTAAAAAAATAATAATAAAAAAAAATGCCATAAATCTATCCCATAGTTTGTAGACGCTATAACTTTTGCGCAAACCGATCAATATACGCTTTATTGCTTTACCAAAAGTATGAAGAAGAATATATATTGGCCTAAACTGATTTTGATTTTTTTTTGTTTTTTTTAGGGATATTTATTATGGCAAAAAGTAAAAAATATTGTTTTTTTTTCACAATTGTCTGTCTTTTTTTGTTTATAGCGCAAAAAATAGAAACCGCAGAGGTGATCAAATACCACCAAAAGAAAGTTCTATTTGTGGGGAAAAAAAAGGACCTCAATTTTGTTTGTGTACAACATCTCTTGACTATGCAATTGTCAGTTAAAGCGACGCAGTGCCGTATCGCAAAAATTGGCCTGGTCATTAACCTCCCTGGCGGTATGATTCTGTCAGATTTTAGGTGCTGAAAGTGGTACCATTATTCTGCATGGAAATTTGGCGTTTTATATTGTAGGCCTGTAATTCTTAGGAATAACTCAATTAAATCTGTCCAAACAAGAGTCTAGTAGACATCCTGGGTATGATAAAGTAAAAAAAAATAATCATAAATTATAATATAATAAATAACTATAAAATAAGCTTGATCACACAGCGGGGAGGCATCGCAGGATCCAGGGGACAAGGTAAGTAACTCTGCCTGGATTACTGCGATGCAATCCCGAGTCTGGCTCGGGGTTACCGCTTTTGGTGCTGAAATTTAACCCCGAGCCAGACTCGGGAATACCGCCAAGGGGGTTAAGAGGGTAAGTCCTTCCGGGGCTGAAGTGGTTAAAGGTAAATGAGAGATTTGGGGTCTTTTTGACACCAGATGTCTCAATAAAGAGGACATGCCTATTTCTGTTAAAAGGGATGTTTACATTCCCTGTAACAGGAATAAAAGTGATAAAAAAAATAAAGGGACTGTGTAAAAAAAAAAAAGGAAAAAAAAAAGAAAAGGAAAGTGGCCCATCCCTCTATGCTAGCATGCAGAAGCGAATGCATACGTAAGTTGCGCCCGCATATGTAAACAGTGTTCAAACCACACATTTGAGGTATCGTTGGGATCGTTAGATCGTTAGTGCAAGACCTCCTCTGTAACTCTAAATAGGTAACCTGTAAACATTTTATTAAGCGTCTTTTCTAGCGAAAAAAATGAAAATGTATTATTAAATACTTACCGTAATTTTCCTTTCCTGATGGACTCCATGGCAGCCTACATGTGGGTTTACCCCGCCTCCTCTCCAATGCTATAGGACCACATACCCATAAATGTAAGCTCACCTCTCAGGACTGCGTTCCGTAACTAGGCTTCTCCTAGACCCATTTTTACTCTTTCTTTCTTTTTTGGGTGGGAACTCTGTCTGCCATGGAGTCCATCAGGAAAGGAACATTACGGTAAGTATTTGATAATAAATTTTCAGTTTTCCTGACAGACTCCATGGCAGCCTACGAGTGGGAAATAACTAGCCAAACCACACGAATGTGTATGCTGAACAAAAAATAATTTTAATTTGTCCCGTCAACCGACAGGATTTTTAGACCAAAGTTCACAGAAGACAGTGAAGCAGGTTCTATGCAGTAATGAGACATAAATGTATTGATCAGGGATGAGCCGAACACCCCCCTGTTCGGTTCGCACCAGAACCTGCGAACAGACAAAATGTTTGTGTAAACTTTAGAACCCTATTAAATACAATGGACTCGAACGTTCGAAATCTAAAGTGTTAATTATAAAGGCTGATATGCAAGTTATTGTCCTAAAAAGTGTTTGGGGACCCGGGTCCTGCCCCAGGGGACATGTATCAATGCAAAAAGAAGTTTTAAAAACGGCCGTTTTTTCGGGAGCAGTGATTTTAATAATGCTTAAAATGAAAAAATAAAAGTGAAATATTCCTTTAAATTTCGTACCTGGGGGGTGTGTATGATATGCATGTGAAGTGGCGCATGTTTCCCGTGCTTAGAACTGTCCCTGCAAAAAATGTCATTTTTGAAAGAAAAAAATGCATTTAAAACTGACTTGCAGCTATTAATGAATTGTCGGCTCCCGGCAATACATTCAAAAGTCATTGATAAAAAAAAAAAAAAAAAGCGTGGGGGTTCCCCAGAATTCAATTACCAGGCCCTTCAGGTCTGGAATGGATATTAAGGGGAACCCTGCCGCAAATTTAAAAAAAAATTGACGTGGGGTTCCCCCAAATATCCATTCCAGGCCCTTCAGATCTGGCATGGATTTTAAGGGGAACTCCACCCCAAATTTAAAAAAAAATGGCGTGGAGTCCCCCTAAAAATCCATACCAGACCCCTTATCCGAGCACGCAACCTGGCCGGCCGCAGGGGAAAAGGGGGGGACAAGAGAGCGGCCCCCCTCCCTCCTGAACCGTACCAGGCCACATGCCCTCAACATGGGGAGGATGTCCCCATGTTGATGGGGACAAGGGCCTCATCCCCACAACCCTTGCCCGGTGGTTGTGGGGGTCTGCGGGCGGGGGGCTTATCGGAATCTGGAAGACCCCTTTAACAAAGGGGACCCCCAGATCCCGCCCCCCCTATGTGAATTGGTAAGGGGTACATTGTACCCCTACCATTTCACGAAGAAAGCGTAAAAAAATGTTTAAAAAAAACACACAAACACCTTGAAAAAGTCCTTTATTTAAAAAAAAACAACATTCCAGCGGTGAAATCCAGTGTCCCGCGGCGATCCCGATGTCCAGCGCTGTCCTTTATTGGTTGTGCCTGAGCGGACCTGATGGGGAACTCCCTCTCAGTATTTTAAATGTATAGACCCGCCCCTTCTAAAGTTCCCCATCAGGTCCGCTCAGCGGACCAGATGCGGAACATGAGAAGGGGCGGGTCTATACATGTATTGCCAAAGTGAGAGCAGTTCCCCATCAGGTCCGCCCCCTCGGTATGTCGGACCCGCCTACGTCATTGGCTTGAGCGGGGAACTTCCTTCACTATGTAAATTTAAATTACACAGTGAAGGAAGTTCCCCGCTCAAGCCAATGACGTAGGCGGGTCCGACATACCGAGGGAGCGGACCTGATGGGGAACTTTAGAAGGGGCGGGTCTATACATTTAAAATACTGGGAGGGAGTTCCCCATCAGGTCCGCTCAGGCACAACCAATGAAGGACAGCGCTGGACATCGGGATCGCCGCGGGACACTGGATTTCACCGCTGGAATGTTTTTAGTTTTTTTTTTAAATAAAGGACTTTTTCAAGGTGTTTGTGTGTTTTTTTTAAACATTTTTTTACGCTTTCTTCGTGAAATGGTAGGGGTACAATGTACCCCTTACCAATTCACATAGGGGGGGCCGGGATCTGGGGGTCCCCTTTGTTAAAGGGGTCTTCCAGATTCCGATAAGCCCCCCGCCCGCAGACCCCCACAACCACCGGGCAAGGGTTGTGGGGATGAGGCCCTTGTCCCCATCAACATGGGGACATCCTCCCCATGTTGAGGGCATGTGGCTTGGTACGGTTCAGGAGGGAGGGGGGGCCGCTCTCTTGTCCCCCCCTTTTCCCCTGCGGCCGGCCAGGTTGCGTGCTCGGATAAGGGGTCTGGTATGGATTTTTAGGGGGACTCCACGCCATTTTTTTAAAATTTGGGGTGGAGTTCCCCTTAAAATCCATGCCAGATCTGAAGGGCCTGGAATGGATATTTGGGGGAACCCCACGTCAATTTTTTTTTTAATTTGCAGCGGGGTTCCCCTTAATATCCATTCCAGACCTGAAGGGCCTGGTAATTGAATTCTGGGGAACCCCCACGCTTTTTTTTTTTTTTTTATCAATGACTTTTGTATGTATTGCCGGGAGCCGACAATTCATTAATAGCCGCAAGTCAGTTTTAAAAGACTTTTTTTCTTTCAAAAATGACATTTTTTGCAGGGACAGTTCTAAGCACGGGAAACATGCGCCACTTCACATGCATATCATACACAACCCCCAGGTACGAAATTTAAAGGAATATTTCACTTTTATTTTTTCATTTTAAGCATTATTAAAATCACTGCTCCCGAAAAAACGGCCGTTTTTAAAACTTCTTTTTGCATTGATACATGTCCCCTGGGGCAGGACCCCGGTCCCCAAACACTTTTTAGGACAATAACTTGCATATAAGCCTTTATAATTAGCACTTTAGATTTCTCCCATAGATTTTTCGAATTTGCCGCGAACACCCCAATTTGTTCGCTGTTCGGCGAACGGGCGAACAGGCAATGTTCGAGTCGAACATGAGTTCGACTCGAACTCGAAGCTCATCCCTAGTATTGATAGAGGCCCAAGAGGCCGATTTGAAAATGATGTCTGGAGCCACATGTCGGGCCGCTGCCCAAGAAGCTGCCATTCTCCTGGTGGAGTGTGCTGTCACCGCCTGTGGAGGAGCCAAGCTCTTAGCCCTATATGCTTGCTGGATGGTCTGGACAATCCAAGCCGCAATTGTCCTGGTTGAAGCCCTTTTCCCTTTATTGCTGCCTGAGTGCAGTATAAACAGGTGGTCAGAACGTCTAAAGGGAGAAGTAATCTGCAGATATTCCTTTAGAATTTCGCCTATATCCAGAGGATGAGTTTCGGTGGACCCCGGGGTCCTGAATGTAGGTAAGACGATTTTGTGGTTCTCATGGAACACTGAAGTCACTTTCGGGTTTAAGCCCAGCATAGGGATAAGCACTGCCCGATCCAGGAAAAATGTCAGAAAGGGTTCTTCATGACATAGTGACCCAATCTCGGAGACCCTCTTAGCTGAGGTGATGGCTACTGAAAAGGCTACTTTCGCTGAAAAGTCTTTAATGGAAAGCGGGGAGGGCCCCGTGGTACTGGGTCCAGACAGTGAGTTGAGAACAAGGGGAAGATCCCACTTGGGAAATCTTGGTCTTCTTTGGGGCTTGAGTCTTGACGCCCCACGGAAGAATTGCAGAATTAAGGAATGAACCGCCCATGAAGTACCAGAGAAAGCTGACAAGGCTGAGACTTGGACTCTAAGAGAGCTGATAGATAAGGGTAGATCTAGGCCAGATTGAAGGAAGCTGAGAACATCCTGAACTTCTGGATTTCTGAAAGACCTGCCCGCAGAAGAGGAGAATTTGACAAACTTGGCCCAGATTCTCCCATAGACTTTATTCGTGCTTGTCCTTCTTGAGTTCATGAGGGTGGAAATCCCTCTTGAGGTGCACCCGAGGGATTCCAGCTTCTCCCTCTCAAGAACCAGACCGTTAGTCTTTGTAGTGCCGGACAAGGGTGCAGGAGTGTCCCTTGAGAAAGAAGGTCCGGCCTGAGAGGAAGAGGCACTGGATCCCGGTAGCTGAGTTGGACCAGGAGGGGGAACCAAGGCCTGTTCTGCCAGTAAGGAGCTATCATCACCACTTCGACCGCTTCCGCTTGGAGCCTCCGCAAGAACTTGAGGATAATCCGGAGCGGGGGAAAGGCATACACCCTCCTGAATCTCCATTGACCTGTCAGGGCATCTGTTCCGAATGCCTGGCTGCAACGGCCCCGAGTGTAATATTTCTTCACCTTGAAATTGCAGGGGGAAGCGAGTAGATCTACTTCGGGATTGATTCCCAGCGACAGAATCCACTCGAACGTCTGCACATGAAGGGACCATTCATTGTTGTCTAACTTAGTGCGCAAAAGGAAGTCCGCTTGAGTGTTCTGGACTCTGGGGACAAAGACAGGTTTTTCTGGGCCCAGGACATGATGGGTTCAACTTCTCGAAGAAGTGTGGAACTCTGTGTACCCCTTGCCTTTTCACATAGGAGACTACTGTGGTGTTGTCCATCCTTAACAACACTGATTCTCCCTTCAGGAGATGAGAGAAGGACTGGAGAGCACACCAAGCCGCCCGAAGTTCCAGGACGTTCAAGCCTGGGTTGAGGAGATGAGTGTCCCAATTGCCCTGAGCAAGGTTCTTTCCGCAGAGGGCCTCCCAGCCAGAAACGCTGGCATCGGTCGTGACCGTGACCCAGGAGATGGGGGCAATGGAGTGACAATTTAGCAGGTTCTTGTGCTGAAGCCACCAGAAGAGGCTGTTCCTCATCGTTGCAGATATGTGAATAGGTTGACTCTTGTCCCCTGACTTCCATTGCAGGAGGAATCCTAACTGGAAAGGGCGTAACCTCCACAGGGCCCACTTGACCACGGGGGTCGTAGAGACCATTGTGCCGATAATTTTTAGGCACTGTGAGGCTTTCAGACGTGGGGAGTCTAGGGCCCGAGAAATCCTCTCTCGAATCACTGGAATTTTCTCCACCGGGAAAGAGATGGTGTTTTCCACTGTATCGAACTGAGCCCCTAGGTACTGTATATCAGGCGTTGGGCTGGATCTAAGTGGCTTTTCTCCATGTTTAGGAGCCATCCGAAGCTGGACAAGGTGAAACAGCACTAGGAGGTCGTCCAGATAATGATAAAGACGTACTCCTTTCAACCTGATGAGGGCCACTACGACCAAAAGAACTTTTGAGAAGACTCGAGGTGAAGTCGTTAGCCCAAAGGGAAGGCTGATGAATTGCAGATGTTCTTGCCCGACATGGAACCGGAGGTATTTGAGAAACTCCTTTTGCCACTGGGACGTGGAAGTAAGCGTCTTTTAAGTCGATTGAAATCAGCCAGTCGTCCTACTGTATGGCTTGTTGAATGGTTGACAGGGTCTCCATCTTGAATTTTCCGTGTCTGTTAAATTTGTTTAGGTAAGTCAGGTCTTTTACCGGGCGCCATGCGCCGCTTTTCTTTTGTACTAAGAAAAGGGGGGAGTATACTCCCTGGAACTGTTCGTCCTTTGGGACACAAACCACTGCTCCTTGAGCTATCAGCAAGTCCACATAGGACAGTAGTGCCTGCTTCTGTTCTTCCGAACGAGGAAGTAGAGTGGCAACAATCTGGGGGGAGGGATGCTGGAGAAAGACCATGTGTGGCCTGACAAAATCGCCTTGACAACCCAGTAGTCCGAGATCGAGACCACCCAGACGTGCCAGAAGAGGAGCAAACGGAGCCCACACCCAACCCGCCTGGGCAGGCGTGATCTCAAAAAGATTTAGCCGGATCACGACCACTGGACGCCTGGCCCTTCGCGGGTTTGCGGAAGAACGGTTGTCCTCTGCTCCAGTTCTTTCTGAAGTCCCTGCCAGGCCTGTAAGAGCGTGCTTCTCTCGAGCGCTCCGGGCTGCGTCTTCTGTACTGGGGTTTCTTCCGTCCAAGTAGATGCCTGTCCTGGGAAAGGAAGCCTGACTTACCACCCGTGGCCCAGGTTATGGCATCGTCCAATTTGTTGCCGAACAGTGAAGACCCTTCAAAGCAGTGGTTCTCAACTCCTGTCCTCAGGACCCACTAACAGGCCAGATTTTAAGTATTACCTTGGTGAGATGCAGACTAGAATACTGCAATCCCTGAGCAGCAAATTATATCACCTGTGATGCATTTCAGTTATCTTGCAAACCTGGCCTGTTGGTGGGCCCTGAGGACTGGAGTTGAGAACCACTGCTTCAAAGGGAATCTTACACCAGGTTTGCTTAGACACCGGGTCGGCGAGCCAAGGGCGTAGCCATAAGGCTTAGCCGTGACTGAGGACAGCATAATTCGTGCCAGCAGGCGGATCAGATCGATAGACGCCTCCCCCAATTCGTGCCAGTTTCAGCTCTGCAGCTGCCGAACTTCTAGCCAGCTCTTCCGAAACACCCCTAAGAACTAAGAAAGGAGTCTACATTCTCTGTCCACGCTTCCATAGCCTTAGACATGGCTGTTAGGGTCAGGGCGGGTTTACAAGCAATACCGGCAAGCCCATAGATCCTCTTGAGGTCCTGATCTATGCTTCTCTCAAGAGCATCCTTGAAGGACACCGCATCTTCCAAAGGGAGAGTAAGGCCCGGTTCACACAGGGGCGGCACGACTTCGAGGGCGACCTCGGCGGCTCGATCTCAAGACGACTTGAGACGCCCGCCGAGGCGATTTGCATAATGACTTCTGTATAGAAGTCAATGCAAGTCGCCCTGCGTCGCCCCCAAAAGTAGTACAGGAACCTTTTTCTAAGTCGGAGCGACTCAGGTCGCTCCTATTAGAACGGTTCCATAGCACAGACCGGGACGCGACTCCTCAGGCGACCGAGGAGTCGCCCCTATGTGAACCGGGCCTAACGTGTTTGGCCAGACACATTAGAGCTGCGTCTACAAGAGGAGTGTTTTCCAGATACTTCACTTCATCTGCCTTGAAGGGGTATAATCTGGAGGTTTTATTTGAAATGGAGGTCTTCCTGTCCACTTTACTCCATTCCTCATCAAAAATGTCCTTTAATTCAGCAAGGAGCGTAAAGTTTGAGCGCTCTTTCCCCAGGTGTTTAAATAACTTTTTCTGCTTAGCTGGGGGGGGGGGGTGGAAGGGTCTTCCCACTTAAGGGCAGGAGCTAGCAGCTGATTTTAAATTCCCCGCCCGTAACCTCACCGCCCCCCCCACCCCGCCGTGGGGAGGAAGCCATATGGCGCCTGTGCGGCCGCCGGGGAGCCCGCCGGTCCGCGCACGCGTGAGCCAAGCCTCGCTCTGCGCATGCACGAAAGACGGTGGCGGCCGCGACCCGGAATCGCCATGTGGGGACACAGATACCAAAAATGTCATACAACTGAGGGCTATAGACAAACACAAACAACACAGAAACGACTGCCATGGATGCAAGAAAAAGGAAAAGGGTCGCAGACCTTGCCAGCCGAAGATGATGATACGTCCATCCTTCATGAACACAGAGGCCACTTCCCCTCCATCACTGGGGTATCTAGTGCCTCAAAAGCTACTCGCCCGCCCGTGGCTGGGCCCTGAGCTGCACAGCATACAAAGTGTGCTGATTAAGGTGACCACGTGTCCTGGATTGCCCGGGACAGTCCCGCATTTTGCAGGTCTGTCCCTGGCACCCTAATTCCAGGACAATACAGTGTCCCGGAATGAAACTGACACAGCCACCCCCCGGGCCAATCAGATGCCCCCAAAAAAAGGCCGCCACATCACTGCTTTACTCACTGACAGTACTTGTCCTGGCTGGAAATGCCTGGAGGAGCACAATCCCAGCCCCCTGCTTGTGATTGGAGAAACCATAAATCCCGCCTCTTGTGTCCAATCACTGTGCTGTGATTCGTTACAGCACAAGCTGATTTTTAGGAAGGGGGAGTGTCCCTGAATTGTAGTTTGGAAATGTGGTCACCCTAGTGCTGATAATCCTGAAACATCCGATCGGACGTGAACAGTGTGTGTAGGTCCATTGGAGGAGGACAAAAAAGGAACGCAGTCCTGAGAGGTGAGCTTACTCTAATGGGTATGGGGTCCTAAAGCATTGGAGAGGAGGCGGGGTTAACCCACACGTAGGCTGCCATGGAGTCCGTCAGGAAATACTGATTTTTAACTTGTAAGCAGCAAATGTCAGAAAAAGGCTGGGTCAGCAAGTGGCTAAAGTGTATCTGAGCACCACAAACACTATTTAATGGATTTTTAATATTTAAAGCAAACTCCACTCATCCATCCGTGTCTCCTTGCTTTATTTTGTTAAGAAATCATTTCGAAAAACATCCCCCTAACATTTCTAGCCACGGCCATCTTGAATAAGGGCAGATAATTCATGTAGCATTTACTTCCTGGAATCCATCTGCCCTTAGCTCGGGCATGGCAGACAGGAGGATGTGCTTAGCTGAGAAAGCCCCTCCTCCCCTCCTGAAAACTCATGGGATGTATGACATCACTTTGGCCTAGGCCAGAAACCAGGAAGTAACAAAAGAAATGTAAAAAAAATTTTTTTACGTTTTGTTTCGTTTTAAGGGCGTCCAACAGAATTTTAGGAAAAATAATGATGATATTGGTATTTATATAAGACAGGGAGAAAATATATACTGTATAGGCATGTATAGAAATATATATGACTAGACTATACATGGTTATGTTTAAGGAAGAGTAAACGGATACTGAAGGATTTTTTATCTTTTATATCTTTTATACATTTTTTTGTTTTCATACTTTTTTCTCTGTCAATGAAAAATTGAATAAAAATAAATTGAGTAAAAAAAAAAAAAAAAAAAGAAACGTTAACCACTTGCCGACCGCGTAACGTACATGTAATGCGGCAAAGTGTCTCTATTGCACAAAATCATGTACCTGTATGTCATTTCATGCAATAGCCTCTAGGGGGCACGCGCGCCGCAGGAGACCCTATTGTGCGCTGATTTGACACAGGGGGAGCCAATCAGCGGACCCGATATCCGCCGGCCACCCACAATCATTCCTGAGCGAGGCAGAATCTATATGTAAACAAGGCGGATCACCGTTCTGACAGGGGAGAAGATGGAGATCTTGTGTTTCTGTTAAGCGGGAACACCGATCTTTGTCTTCACCCAGTCTGTCCATCCCTCACACAGTTAGCAAGCACTCCCAGGGAACACATTTTAACCCTTTGATCGCCCCTGATGTTAACCCCTTCCCTGCCAGTGTCATTAGTACAGTGACAGTTCATTTTTTTTATAGCACTGATCACTGCATTGGTGTCACTGGTCCCCAAAAAGTGTCACTTAGTGTCAGATTTTTCCGCCGCAATGTTTTAGTCCCTCTATTACTAGTAAAGAAAGTAAAAATAAAATTAAAATTCCATAAATCTATTACATAGTTTGTACAGGCTATAATTTTTCCGCAAACCAATCAATATTCGCTTATTGGGATTTTTTTACCAAAAATAAGTAGCAGAATACATATTGGCCCAAATTGATGAAGAAATTTTATTTTTTCAATTTTTTTATTGGATATGTTTTATAGCAGAAAGTAAAAAATATTGTATTTTTTTCAAAATTGTCGGTCTCTTGTTGTTTATAGCGCAAAAAATAAAATCCACAGAAAAGGGCGGCCCATCCATTAGGATGACATCCGTTCACCGCCTCCCCTATCCATGCGTCCAGCCTTATTCAGGACACATGGGTTCCATGCGGGGGGGGGGGGGGGGCTGTTTTTTAAGCACCAATTAGAGGCAGTGGCTCTAATAGGCTTCAATATAGGGTGGGCTGGGGTCGCAGAGAGTGCATTCCAAGCCTACCCAGGTGTTTTACAACAGCGAATCAATATTCGCTGTTGTAACACTGATCCTCCTCCCAGCCAATCAGGAAGCGGGTTTTGACACCGGTCACGCGATTGGCTGAAACAAGGATAGGCGATCCTATTGGACATCTAGGAAGAGTAGGTAGGAGCCGCACGGCGGAAGCCGCTGTGATGCAGAGAGGACACAGGAGCCACTGCGCGACGCCCGTAGGAGCCCGCAACCTGTCGCTCGTAGGAGCCCGCAACCCGGGCCGCAGCCCATCGCCCGTAGGAACCCACCTGCCTGCAACAAATGGGTTAAGTGCCAGGGTTGGGGGGGGTATGCCGCCGACCGACCAGCTGGGGGGGGGGGATGCGTCGGTTGTTCGCCGCCCCGACAAAAAAAAAAAACACCAGCCGCCAGTGACCACAGAGGTGATCAAATACCTCCAAAAAAAAGGACATCAATTTTATTTGTGTACAGCATCGCACGACCGTGCAATTGTCAGTTAAAATGCCGTATCGCAAAAAATGGCCTGGTCATTGAGGGGGTAAAACTTTCCAGGGCTGAAGTGGTTAAAACAAAAAAATATAATATAC
Source organism: Rana muscosa (assembly GCA_029206835.1). NCBI lineage: Eukaryota > Metazoa > Chordata > Amphibia > Anura > Ranidae > Rana > Rana muscosa. Next base: position 333,384,405 of record CM055125.1, on the reverse strand, counting down.
ATTTCTATCTATTTACTAGAGCAAGTTGACTTGAGAGAGTTTAGTTCTTCTTTTAAAATAACGAGGGCCTGTTTAGACCCCAAAATTGCTTGATCATAGAATAAACGACAGCACATCATATATATTTAGCAAATTGATACAGTTTATTACCTGATGCAAAAAAAAAAAAGCAATATGGATCCATACATTTGGATTTATACACAAATTATGTTCATTGTCACCCTCACCGTCTGTAGCGGCAATCCTGGAATATATACGACGGGCTCCTCCTATGCTAATAAAAGCTGGAAAAAATAAACTTTTAACTGCGCCGGAGGAGCCAATCTCTTTCCAAAAGTAAATCCAGTAAGGAAAAGCAGATTGAAATAATAACCATTATAGCACAAGGCTCCCCATATTAACAATATAAACTGAGATCCGCATAACCAATAGATACAAAATACAACATCCAGATGTTCCAGATATATATATATATATATATATATATAATGTATATATATTTATAAGATATTCTTGCTGTACAGAGAGGTGGATTTATGCGTACGAATGGAATGGATAGCAGTACAATGCTCCAGTAGGGTGGTAATTCTTAGTGCCGATTATAAATAGTTCTTTTCTTGGCTATCACAAGATTCTACAACCATAAAGGAAACAACCATACCATTTGGTTCAATGGAGGCGATGAGCTGGTTGAAGTGGCCCTGTCAAGTCTCCGTCAGACCCTTCAACATCCAATATTTCCAGGATTGTCAGATCCCTGTATCCCCCACTGCCCCCCATGTGGTTCCTTCCATCACTGGGGGGCGGGGGGGGGGACACAGGCATCCTACACTCCTGTAAATGCAGTAGTCATTGATGGAGGCCGCAGAGCTGGAACGTAGGGGAGGTGGGAGAAACGGTCCACCGGAGAGGGGAATATGATACCTCTTCTATTCCAGGAGTTGGGTGGGAAGTGCCACTGCCAAACCTGACCTATTTAAAGGATAACTCCACTTTCATACAGAAAAAAAAAAAGAAAAAAAATTATAATAAAGCATATACAATTGCTACACAAGTCATATTGTAATTGAATGTTATCTAATCTGCAGCACTGTAATTCAATGCAATGTCGCAACCTGTTGCGGGTGTACAGCAGTGGTTCTCAACCCTGTCCTCAAGTACCCCCAACCAGTGGCGGCCCATCCATAGAGGGCGCACGGGTGCCGCCTCCCCTATCCATGCGTCCGTTCCCCTGATCTACATATTAGTGGCGCCGGACTATGGATTCCAATGCGGGGTGGGTGTTTTTTTTAAAGCACGTGATTAGAGCCAGAGGCTCTAATAGGCTTCAAAAAAGGGTGGCCTCGGAGCGCAGAGCATTGCGTGACCATAGCGAATGAATTTTCGCTAATATCACACTAAAGTTCCTCCCCGCCAATCAGGAGGCAGGTCTGTGAGACCTGTTTCCTGATTGGCCAAAGCGTCAGGCAATCCTATTGGATGCCTAGTGCTTTGGCGGAAGACACACGGCGGAGGAAACTGGAGGAGCGGACACTGGAGCCGCCGTGGCCGCTGCCCGCACTCCAGGAGAGGACCCCGCATCCCCGCCACACGAGCGGGTATGTGCCAGGCCTGACCGCCCCGGCGGGGGGGGGGGGGGGAAGGGTGCTGTGCCACGCTGCTGAAAGGGGTGTTGTTTGTTTGCCGCCCCCCCCCCCCCCAAAGAAGAACCCACCGGCTGCCACTGCCCCCAACAGGCCATGTTTTGGGAATTTCTCTTAGGTAAAATAGCTGTCCAAAATACCAAGCCATTGACTGTGATTTAAAGCACCCATGCAAGAGAAAGGAAAACCTGCCAACATGGCCTGTTGGGGGTACTCGAGGACTGAGGTTGAGAACCACTGGTGTACAGAACACCCCCCAGATATGTCATTCCTTGCTTGTGTGATTGGCTTACTGATTTTCTCAGAAGTCTGCACAAGTCAGATTTTGGGCATCCCAAAAGAAAATTACGTCTAAGGCCTCGTACACACGGCCGATTTTCTCGGCAAGAACCAGCAAGAAACTTGCTGGCAGAGAGGTCTTGCCGAGTAAATCGGTCGTGTGTACGCGGCTATCGGGTTTCTCGTCGAGAAAACCGACAAGAAACCTAGACGAGAAAATAGAGAACCTGCTCTCTATTTTCTCGTCGAGATTCTCCTCGGCATGTTTCTCGACGAGAAAAGTGAGTGTGTGTACACTTACCTGTCCTCCCGGAAGCCCGCGCATGTTCGAAATGAATTTGACGCATGCGCGGTAGCTTCCTAGGCATACGTAGGGTATACCAAGATGGCGGCAACGGCATCGAATGTGACGAGCGCATGCTCGTCGTAGTCGATGACGTCACCGCGTACGCTCCATTCAAAGAACCGCGGGTTCTTTGAAACGAGCGTGTGTACACTCGGCCGGGACAAGTTTCTTGTCCAAGAATCTCGTCTAAAAAAACGACATGTTTTTTTCAACGAGAATCTCGGCCGTGTGTACGAGGGCTATGGCCTGATTCACACCCATGCGCTTTTAATGCTTTTTTGTATTGGGAGGTAAAACCTCCCAATGCATGTATTTAAATCATATAGCTGTTTGCCTGAGGTCCATAGAGTACGTTTACCACAGGACATCTCTGATCATTGCGTTACCAGCAGTTCATGCAGACATTTAAAAACAAGTTTTGGGCAGGCTGTCAGATTTATGAGCCCTGATGAAGGGGCATGTTAAGATCCCGAAACACGGTGGAATATTTTATGGATTTTACGAGCAAATAAATGACCAAAACGTCAGTTACCCTGTCTTCAGATTGTTTACATTTGACATTACTACACTTCCATTCGCCCACAGTAAAATTGACAGGTCACTATAATAGATAAGGGGGTAAGTAATATTTGTATGCTACGTCCCCCCTCCTCCACTGAACTAAATTTCCTGGAGGACCATCTGATTCAGATAATTCCAGGGTATTTTCATCATTTTCTGTTGTTTTTTTTTTTACAAAGTATCATTTTCTGTTGTTTAGCACAACATTCTGATTGTCAGGGCAATTAGGCCAATAGCCATTAAGACCCTTTGGCTTTCTTTGTACTTGCAGGTGATATTTTGCTATGTTGCCCCTGGGACGCCTGTTTTAACCCTTGAAAAACCACAGCAGTGCTGTTTACTTGAGTGAGTCGCATTTGTGGCGGTATTGGCCCCCAACGCAAACTGTTGTATAATTTTGAGTGTAGCACCCCCTCCAGCTACTATGTTAGGTCAAGGGGGTTGGATAAAAATGCTTAACAACCACCTGTTTTTACTGCCCCTCTTAAAGTGGTTGTAAACCCTCTGATACTACTTGCACCTACAGGTAAGCCTACATTAAGGATTACCTGTAGGTGCTTGCAATATCGCCTTAACCTACATGGTTAAGGAGCTATTTGCAGAAAATCGGGCACCGATGTCTACGGCGCATGCGCGCCGTAGACAACGGCCCAGGCGCACTGAGCGCGCTGGGTCTTGAATGGGAAATTGCCAGAAAGTGGCGGAAACGCGCGCATACGTGGGGATCGTGCCAGTTCCGCGCGCATGCACGGGAGTGACGTCATCACCGCTCTGGCCAGTCACAGCGCCGGATCGGCGATACCCAAAAGTCTCTCCGGGTATCATGGCGGTGGCAGAGGAGAGGAACAAGGGTCGCTGCGGGGGCTTCGATCTAAGGTAAGTAATTCATAATGAGCTAGTATGCTAGTCATACTAGCTCATTATGCCTTTGTATTGCAGTTTTTTTTTTTTATGTTTTTTTGGGTTTACAACCACTTTAAAAAAAAATACAATGCAAATATATGTTTCTTAGGTGTACATTCCGAAGCACAGGGTAGTATTGTGAAACACTGGGTTATACTGCCACCCTCAGGAGAATTGTACACTGGCAACGACAGCACAGTATAACTCCCACAGCTCCAAGTAAGAATCAATTTTGCTAGTGTCCTCAGGGAAATTAACATCTTTTCTCCACTCTATGATTATCAATCTTGGTCAAAATTGTTCTACCAACTTATTATGCAAATCCTACAAAAGAAGATTTTTCTCCTTTGGATGTGGTATGTTGTGCTCCTCAAGTTTATCTCCCTTTCGACAGTCCCACTTTCTGTCATTCCTAAAGGTCCCCATAAGGGGTAGCCTGCTTCTGTTGCACTATCACTAGGTTGACTCCACAACTTATCATTTAAGCTTATGACCTCAGGGGCTAGGTTCCTCCTTTCCACCACTAGATCATTTAGTACTTCATGGGCTTTTCTGCATCAGGCATCTGTTTGCAGATTGCAAAGACGCCACCTGGTCTTCTGTTTGATGAATTTTACCAGTTGGACGTTTATGCCTCAGCTGATTCCATCTCTGGTCATAAGGTTCTTCAGTGTGTTCTTCTCACTAGGCTCTCTTGAGCCCCTTCCGATGACCTGTTGGTGTTTTTTTGTTGGCCTGTTAACCTTTTTGTAGCTATGCACCCACCCCTCGGTTAGATTTGTGTTTCAGAATACTATTCAATGTCCCAAAATGTACTTCAACAAAGAGAAAAAAATCCTAATTTTCATTTGTGCACATACTCTTGAGGAAACTTCTGTTCTCGGACACTGGGTTGTGACACTTAGTTGAAGTTCTCGGACACTGGGTTGTGTTTGTTTAGCCTAGTGTTTCCAAATTCCCAACCTCATTCCTTTAGTACCCCCCAACAGGCCATGCTTTGGAAATTTCCCTTAGCTAAAATACGTAGCTGTCATAAATACCAAGCCACATATGTCGAACACAAGACCCGCGGACTAAATCAGGCCCACCAGGCCTTGTCATGTGGCCCTTGCATACGGAACATGGCGTAACTCCATTCCACCATCTCCGGCTCTCAACCTTTCGCTTTCTGCTGTCACTTGTAAACACAGAAACCTTCTGTGTTTACAAGGGACAGCTTTGCTCTCAGCGACTCCTGGAACTAACAGATCCCTACATGCACGCACGACAGGGACAGATCTCCAGAATCTGAGAGAAGAATCTCCCTGCAAGGAGAGGCAGAGCCGCCTACACAGAAAAGTACTAGAGTCGGGCCAGGTTGGAGATGCATGGAAGCTTTTGGGGGGGACTGGGGTTGCTCGCTGTGCATATCGCACCCGTAAACCCTACACTCTGTACACAGCACACCCCTGAACCCTGCACTCTGTACGTAGCACACCCCTAAGCCATGCACTCTGTAAACAGCACACCCCCTGAACTCTGAATGTAGAACACCCCTAAGCCGTGCACTCTGTACACAGCACACCCCTGAACTCTGTACGTAGCTCACCCCTAAACCCTGCACTCTGTACATAGCACACCCCTGAACACCCCCTGAACATAGCACACGCTCTGAGAATAGGGCACCCTTGGAAATGCACTCTGTACATAGTGCACTCCTAAACTCCTCACTCTGTACGTAGCATAATCCTGAACACTGCACTCTTATCGTATTTCATTTCTGAACCCTGCACTCTATACCTAGCTCACCCCTGAACTCTGCACTCTGAGCATAGGGCACCCCTGGAACTTCACTCTGTACATAGCACACCTCTGAACACTGCACTCTGTATGTACCGCACTCCTAAACCCTGCACTCTGTACCCCAGATAACCGGCCCCTTGAGAGCAACCATACTGCTGATGCGGCCCGCGGTGAAAATTAGTTTGACACCCCTGTTCCAAGCCATTGACATTGAATGAAAGTACCCGTGCAAGGTCAAGGTAATCCTGAACACATGACCTGTTGGGGGTACTTGAGAACTGAGGTTGGGAACTTGTTCGTGATGATTGCTCTAGCAATAGATTGGTAGGTGTCTCACCATGAGAAATAGCTAAATAAATATCTGCCCCTCCCGAAAAAAACGTTTACACTGCTTTGATTTTCCATAACCATCATCTTTGCTGAGGGATGGGTGGTAAGGCATTGATTTGGTGAAAATTTCCTTCTCTTTTCTTACTAGAAAAGTGGAATATAACACAAGATCGCTAGGGATTTTACAACATGTCAAAGGCTCCTTCTGTGCAATAAGTGCTTCTATCAAAAGTGCATGTAATGCCCGCATGGCCCAGTTGTTGCAAAGAATGCTTGAAGTCCACCCCCAGTTTAACCCACCACCACAAGTCCTTCTCCTTCCTCACACCTAGATTAAGGGCGAATTCACAATTTTCCATTCATTGCATTAATACTTGCTCCTTATGCCATGTGGCATTGCGTTAAGGCATTTTATTTATTTTCACTGGGCTACCAATGCACAATATGGGCAAAGAAGCACACATGCAGCATTTTTTTCTGAACCCGCGCTCTACAATGCACAGTAGTGTATTACCATGCGTTGTAGAGCACTGAAACAAATGTATATCATAGCTGTGTTGCCTTCTTACCAGTTGATGATTCTCAACCTTTTTACCTTGAAGGAACCCTTGGCAAAAAGTCTGAGATCTCGTGAAACCCTGAATTTTTTTTCAAATCTACAGCTCACAGAACATTGGATCTGACCATCGAACTGTAGATATAACAACAATTAACAAACAAATGCTGAGCAGTGCAGGGAAGCTGCTAGTGTAACATGCCTTTTCTCCTTGATCCCCACTAGCCCTCCTCTTGTCCATCCCACGTGGTATCACATACAAGAGCCTGGGACAGACAGAAGAGGAGGACTTGTAGGGAACAGTGCAGTAATTAACAGTATGCTTCCCTGCACCACTTTGCAAATCCATAATACAGGGTTTCTCAAATGGGGTTCCACAGCAAATCAATATTGTGGCGGATGCATATCTGCCCAATGTTGTTTCCAGTGTTGTTCTCAATGAATTGTTCTCTAGTACCCAGTGAGCCCAGGCAGCGTGATCTCAATGAAGACTAAGGATGTGTATTCATGCCTTCCAGGGCTCACATAAATGGGTTGGATGGTGCTGGGCTTCATTCGACTATGTAGAAAGTAGGGCAGTAATCACTGTGCATGAAGGACATCCCACTACTTGCTTTAATAATACTGTATATGGCCACCCCAAGGCCAGTACAGCAATACAAGAACTTGTATAGGGTTTAAACTTCACCTCTGCTACACTAATTTTTACTTTTTGCATAACACTTACAAGGCCATTTTCTTTTCCAGCATAACTGTGACCCTGTGTAAAAAGCCAGCTCCATAAAGACATAGTTTGATGAGTTTGGTGTGGAGGAGCTCAAGTGGCCCACACACAGTGCTGACCTCAACCCTACTGAACACCTTTGGGGTGAATTGGTGCCAGGTCTTCTCATCCAACATTCGTACCTGACCTTACAAATGCTTCTGGCCAAATGGTCACACATTCCCACAGATACACTCCAAACCTTGTGGAAAGCCTTCCTAGAAGACTGGAGGCTATTATGACCACAAATAGGAGACCAACTCTATATTATTGGCCATGGTTTTGGTGAGTTTGGTGTGGAGTAACCCAAGGGGTGTGCACACAGCCTTGACCTCAACACTATTCATCACCTTTGAGATGAATTGGAGCCAGGTCTTCTCATCCAACATTCGTACCTGACATTACAAATGCTTTTGGCTACACAGGCACAAATTCCCACAGATACACTCAAAACCTTGTGGAAATCCTTCCCAGAAGATTGGAGGCTGTTATGACCACAAACAGGAGACCAACTCTTAATTAATGGCCATGGTTTTGAAGAGTTTGGTGTGGAGGAACTCAAGTGCCGTGCACAAAGCCCTAACCTGACCACTATTGAATACAACAGTTTTCAAACGGAACACCAATTATAAGACAGGTCTTCTCATCTAACATCCGTACCTGACCTCACAAATGGTCTTTTGGCTAAATGAGCCCAAATTTGCACAGACACACTCGAAAATCTTGTGAATAAGGTTCCCAGTGGAGGATGTTATAGGCACAAAAGCTCCATACTAAGTTCCATGGTTTTGGCATAGGATGTACTGCAAGGCCATAAAGTGTGTAAACTATGGAAATGTACTTTAATTAACTAGGCTTCCTATATTTAAGATTTTCCTATTATAGGCTCAAAGTATCATGAGTGATGGCCATTTCATTAGTGCTACATTTTGATAAATAGCCCTACTAAAGACTTTAAATGATTGGGGATACTAATAATTACTGTTCAATAGATTTCCAAGCAATGGAAGTGTGAAAACTTGCCCACAAGAACAAAGATGATAGACCTGCATGTTCATATCACATTTAAAATCCTTACTCACATAATCTATACAATATCAACAATTGGTGTAAGCTCTTAATTTCCTTGAAAGTTGAAGAATAATGTGGCAAAGACAGTCAGATATTAAATACTTTACATGATGATATGGTGTTGGAAGGCCACCAAATGAAAAATGCAGATTGACACAATATGAACTGGCATCTGGTAATATCTTGATAGGTCCCATCAAGCAACATTTTATAAATGATTACAGGAGGAACATGACATGCAGGACCACCAATAACAACATCTGTAGAGTGTCCCATGCTGCAAAGTGGTCTTTTCCACTTCAAATAAAGAGTGGAAAATTATTTCTAAGAGGGTTACTGCTTATGGCCTTGTAAATTCACCCTGAGTGAATTCTAATATGCAGTTCTGCAGATGAATTCCCATGAGGGTAGACTGGAAAGTTTTGGCCTTGAAGGCAAAATTACTTAGGTGGCCATTTCATGGTAGGTACAGATTCATGTCTTCCAGCATCACCATCCTTTGCAACTCTTGGCATATGACCATATGACATCTCAGAGCTGCAAGGGAAGACTGCTAGAAGACTCCCCTCTGCCAGATGCTGTGATTTAAGGTCTCAACAGGGAGCCGGGAGCCATATAATGTCTGCTAAATTACACTGACTGCGGGTCCTGCTCTGTTTGATATCTGAATAGTAAAGTATCTTCATTTAAGGCAACTGTTCCAACATATCATTTTAGGACTAGCCAAGGGGACACTTGCCTACCAGCCCAACATATAATTTTAGAACTAGCCCAAGGGGGCACTTGCCCACCAGCCCAACATATCATTTTAGGACTGGCCCATGAGGCACTTGCCCACCAGCCCAGTATTTCATTTTAGGACTGGCCCAGGGGACACTTGTCCACCAGCCCAACATATCATTTTAGGAGTTGCCCATTGGGCACTTGCCCCTTTGCTCTATCCTCCTTTTAATTCTGCATCATTACCAGTGAAAGAGATCTGATATCTGTGGTATGTTTGTCTTGCCATAAGGAGGAGTTCCAACCAACGGCTCATTTAATGTTGAACTCCAGGCAGATACAAAAAGGCAGAGATTGATCCAGCTCTGTATTCGTTAACACATTATTAAATGTATTTTGTTAAATACAAGCAGTGTGAGTACCTTCACTTGACCTTGGTACAGCAGAGTTTCAACTAGAGAAGAGGGGCAAGGAGCCAATCAGGTGTACTAAAGTACTAATAGGAGGAGAGAGCAGAGCGACAGGGAGATGATCTTATCAGTCTGCTGCTTCTCCTTTCACTATTCAATCACAGACTGGGGGAGGGCCAAGACCTGTAAGTGTTACTGAACTGCAAGCAGGTCCTCTGCCTAGCCAGAGAGGGATGTTCTGTGTGGTGGAACTATGTAAATCTCAGGACTGGATGGATAGAGGTAAAAATCACTTGGCAGGTAGAACAGCTCCCATCCATGTACTTCTTATGTGTATTTAGTTTGCCTGGAATTCAGCTTTAAAGTGCTTAGTAATTACAGATTGTAATGCATCCCATAATACTATCTTCAATATTCAGTAATACAAATGAATGCTACCAATGCCACGTTCATAAAAGCCGAGACTTATTCTAAGTTTCATGAGCTCTAATTTGCCTCTGCATATGTATGATCATGTCAATATCAGCACTTTAAGAACTTTTGGATGGAAATTTTATATGGAGCTTTAAGATGGAACCTTCAGGTAGAACTTTTGGTGGATCTTTTAAATGGAACTTTTAGATGGAACTTTCAGATGGAACCTCTTAATGGAAATTTTGGATAGAACTTTCAGATGGAACTTTTAAACTGAACTTTTAATGGAACTTTTAGAAGGAACTTTCAGATGGAACTTTTAGATGGAACTTTTAAATGGAACTTTCAGATGGAACGTTTAGATGGAACATTCAGATGGAGCTTCTTGATGGAACCTTCAAATGAAACTTCTTAATGGAACTTTCAGATGGAACTTCTTCATGAACCTTTTGGACAGAACTTTCAGATGGAACTTTTGAATTGAACTTTTAAAAAGAGCTTCCACATGGAACTGTTGGCTAGAACTTTCATATGGAACAACACATTTTAGATGAACTGTCTTCTCAAAACCTCCCCGCATAGCTGCGAGAAGTAAATATAAAATGAGATATATACTACAAAATGCAAAGCTCATAGTGACTGCAAAACACTTTCTGGATTACATGCAGAGATTCATGGATGGTCCAAGAGAGAGATCTGGCAGATGTCACATTATTACTACACTTAATATATCAGTTTAAGTTTGGCACAACGTTATATGAAAATGATTCCTTTCATAGTATTCCAGAGAAGTTCAGCTGAAATTTGTGAATTAAGTTCTTCAATTTGACAATTGTTCAATTAGCCTTTAAAAGAAAATTTGGTGGACATTGCCAACACCTAGTCACTAATTTACATTCCCGTGTACAATGGCTGTAATCTCGGCAGACATAAGCATACAAAATTTCACACATCTCTTCATCTCCAGGATTTTCCCCGAAAAAATTCAATCCCTAGGCAAGGTTTTTGTATTGCCGTTTTTCTCCATTTCTGGAGCAAACTCACTCATCACTCTCCGAGCCAAAGGGTTGGTGGTTTTAAGGAGTTCTGCGGCCGAAGGTCGGGCCCCTATGCTGCTTTTGCTACCCTTCCTTTGGAGAAGGGCCTTAAAGTCCTCGTTTTTGCTGGAAGTCCGACTAATGCTCAGGGTTCCCAAGTCACTATTTGTGGAGTATGAAATTTTAATGGGCGACATTGAGCTTTGTCTGCTCCCAAAAGTATCTCCGGAGTCTTTCCATCCAAGCAACTTCCTTTTGGACCTAATGAAGAAAGAAAAATATATTGTAGCGTCCAAAATTCAGAAGTAGACCTCAATAAACAGTATTAGGGCTGGTATCAAGGTACGTTTGTTGGTGTCTGATGCGTTATTCATTCCCATACAAGTCTGTGGAGAATGCAAAGCCCACTTGAAAGAGGTCAAATGAAGGTCAGAAGGTGATCAACTGTAGGTCAAATGGAGGTCAACAGGAAGTCAACTACAGATCAAAAAGAGGTCAGCTGCAAATCAAACGGAGGTCTAAAGGAGGTCAACTGCAAGTCAAATGGAGATCTAAAGAAGGTCAACTTCAAATCAAATGAAGGTCAAATTTAGGTTAAAAGCAGGTCAGAACACAGTCATTTGCAAGACAAATGCACCTGTCAATGAATTTTGAATGATCTCAGAAGCATCTTAAACTAATGTCAAACCGATGACATCAGCCCAAAGATCATCGCCACAGGTCCTTAGAGGTAAAGTAATTAATTTGCAAAGGTATTGGGATCTATTATAAAAATTAATGACTCAGCCATCCCAAATAATACCCGTAATGTGTCTAATATGTGTATTTCTGATGACATCAGCTCCATCTAGTGGATATAATGCAGTATTATACTGACTGGGGTATTTCAGTAAATTATCATATTATGGTCACAAGATGGAGCTGACAATCATAAGAAACACACATATTAGACACATTACACTGGAGAAATTTCACTTGCAACAGGAAAAAAAGAGGAAATCTCCCCAAGATAAACAGAATTCCCATCTTAAAGAGTTTTAACTGGAACACGTGACTGCATTCCGGAATATTCCCTACCCTCTTGCTCTATAGCAGTGGTCTCCAAACTGCGACCTGGAGACTGGATGTGGCCCTTTACTTGCTTTTATCCAGTCCTTGGGGCATTACTCTCCCCACTGTCAGCAACAGTGGGGCATAGTTTCTGACATGTATTCCTCCTACTGACACCAGTGATGCAGTACTAATCCTCTCACTGACACCAATCATGGGGCACTATTCCTCCCACAGATACCAACAATAGGGCACTATTCTTCCCACTGACACCAACAATGGGACACTATTGCTCTCACTGACACCAACGATGAGGCCCTATTCCTTCCACTAACACCAATGATGAGGCACTATTCCTCCCATTGACACCAACAAGAGGGCACCATTCTTCCCACTGACACCAACGATGGGGCATTATTCCTCCCACTGACACGAACAATGAGGCACTGTTTACCATTGACACCAGGACATTTTCTACTCCCACTGGTCACAGTCCAGCCCCAATAGATTGTTTGAAGGACAGTAAACTGACCCTTTATTTAGAAAGTTTGGAGACCCCTGCTCTGTAGTGACACCTTAACATTTTTGGATTTCCCCTGACTTTCAAGCAGAGGGTGAATCACCCCAGCAGGTATGCATACGATAATAAAAACTCCACAAAGGGTCCAACCCTTCCTTACTATATCCAAAACTGAAAAAAAAAATTTTTTACATACCCGTAAAATATTTGACCCAGATATAGTCACTTTAAGGCAGATACATAAAGCGGAAGTAAACTAATTGATTTAACAGTTTAAAAAAACAGTTATATTCCCGTCACGTTCCAGGAATGTAACTGTTACATTGGTTGGTTTTGTGCTGCCCTAGGCAAGACTAAAATCGGGTGCCCCCCTCTAAATTTGTCCCAACCCTTCATCTGTAAACTCCACCCCTTCCTCTTTAGGCTCCAGTTCTTCCCATTAGAGCTCCACCTCTACAAAGGTGGGGGAAGAGAGCGAGGAAGGGGGTGAGAGAAAGGGAGAGAGAGAGAGGGGGTGGGGGATGAGTGAGAGGGGGAGAGAGAGAGAGAGGGGATGAGAGAGAGGGGGGTGAAAGAGAGAGGGGGTGAGACAGAGAGAGGGGAGCGATAGAGAGCAAGAGGGGGTGATGGGGTGAGAGAGGGATGTTGAGAGAAGGGGTGAGAGAGAGACGAGGGAAGAGGTGGGGGAGAGAGAGGGGAGGTTGAGAAAGAAAGGGGGTGAGAGAGAGGGAGGTGGTGAGAAAGAAGGGGGCTCCCCTATCCCCCGCACACTACTCCAAGAAGTTCTCCCACACCGGACCCTCACCTTCCCGCAGCCCACCGGCTTCTTTTTACCAGCTCTGTGTAGCAAGGCTGCCGAGGCACGATCACAGCCCGGGACTCCGACCTGCTCTGCCAAGTAAGCTATTGCCTCCTGCTTCCGCTTTGCTCCCCTGTCACCAAACATTCAGTCCGTGGCTGCTCCTGGTGTCACCTCTCTGGTGGGTGTCACCTAGGTGCGAGCCTCACCCCCGTAGCGATGCCAATGCTCGTAGTGCTCCTTCTGTGCCGCCCCCCTGAAAAATGCCCCCCCAAGGCAAACACCTTGCCTCCTGGTAGATATGCCCCCGTGTGCAGCATCATGGCAGTTGAAGATTAAACAGAGGCCAATATGGCAGCTTCCTTGGCTGAAAACAATTGGAGGGTTTAAGTATTTAGGGTGACATTTCAAGGGCTCCCCTGTATTACTTTCCATTTTCTCAAAGTGTGGACTGACTTTTGCGCCTTCCATGCTTACATTACTTGTCAGTTCTAAAACTTTTTTCACCATTACAATGCAGGGTAAGGTGTTTTAATCTCTGACTGACCCATTAGAGTAGGTCTCAGTCCAGGACATATACCCTGGCCCTGGACAATGCCTGAACAAAGATGGCACCACTCTTCTGGAGATAAGAGCAGGTGAAGACATTATTTGGGGGTGTATTATGACCTCTGGGAGCAGTAAAAATTACCTGGAAGGGTTGACTCAACACATTACTAAGCATGAATGGACTTAACATGAAAAAATATATCTGATGGTAGTTCAACTTTAAGGAGAATTGCATTTATAAGAGGCCTTAAGGAACAGTGCCAATGAGAGACTGCACTGGGAGGGAAGGATTCCTCCTCCATAATATCCCAATTCGTTCTGATGGATCACAGGGATCTCAGCTGCAGCTGTGTGTGGGCTAAGTACTGAGCAGGGACCTGAAAATGGAATTTCTGATCATCTGCAGTTTTTTTTCTAGGTAGTGAAAAGTAAGGCAGATACAATAAGTCTGGCATGTGATTTCTCATCCTAAATATTTCCTTTTGTACCTACCAGATGGATGAACACCTGGGGCTCCTGCAGGGCTGCATGTCAAAGTGAACCCTGCCCATGCCCAGATTCTTGGCTTACTCTTAGTGGTGTACATAAAATAAAATTGCAGAGCCCATCGTCCTGTGAAACTGCATTTTTACTGTGTAAATGGGGGAAAAATCAAACGTTATTAGACTTTTTTTTTTCCAGGTTGAATGTTATTTAATACAGAATAGAGGGAATCAGAAAAATACCGCATTTTGACCACTAGATGGAGCTGATGATAATAACAATAAAAAAAAACATATTTATTTACAGTGATTGTCAGCTCCATTTAGTCGCCATAATAGTGCCGGAAATAAATAGTCTTGATGTACCTGTGGATGAGTGTAAATAAATCTTCTGTGGTTCGTGAACTGACAAACACCTCATCGTCATCTTCAGTGATGGACTTGGCTGTCTTGTTTGATGCACACTTGCTGTCTTCTGGTAAGTCTGTGTATGGTCCTATGAAACAAATATACAAAAATATTACAAACTAAGACTTTTCTACAAATTTTAGGAGCTATTAGTAACTAACTTACATTGAATTGAATAAATAATCACACTATAAGTTAAATTAAGGCGAATCCAGTGAATGGTAAAGCCACAGCATACAAAGATTTTTTTTTCCTATTTTTGCTCTTCCAACTTTGCAACAACTGTTTGGTGAAGGCCCTTTTCTGTTCCAGCATGGCTGAGTGTGTAAGGCCAGCTCCATAAATACATGGTTTGACCAGTTTGGTGTGGAGGAACTTGAGTGGCCTTCAGAGCCCGGACCTCAGCCCTACCAAACATCTTTGAAATCCGGTCTTCTCATTAAATGTCAATACCTGACCTCAACCCTACTGTACAGCTTAGGGATAAACTGGGTTATCAATTGGAACCAGATCTTTTCATCCAACAACAGTACCTGACATCAACTCTATTGAACAGCTTTGGGATGAATTGGATCACTGATTGTGAGCCAGGGCTTCTCGTCCAACAGAAATACCTGACCTTAACCCTACTTAACAACTTTAGGATGGGGTCTTCTCATCTAGCAACAGTACCTGACCTCAAACCTACTGAACACCTTTGGGACCAGGTCTTCTCATCCAACAACAATACCTGACCTCAACCCTTCTGAACAGCTTTGGGATCAGATCTTCTTATTCAACAACAGTACCCAACTTCAATCCTGCTGAACAACTTTGGGATCAGGTCTTCTCATCCAACAACGGTACCTGACCTCAACCCTACTGAACAACTTTGATATGGGCTTTTTTTCATCCAACAACAGTACCTGACACCACTGAGCATTTTTGGGATCAGGTCAACATCAGTCCCTGGCCTCAACCATACTAAACATATCTGGGATAAATTGGGTAACCAATTGGGAGCCAGATCTTCCCATCCAACATCAGTACTCAACCTCAATCCTACAGATCACCTTTGGGACCGGGTCTTCTCATCCAACAACACTACCTGACCTCAACCCTACTGATCAATTTTGGGATAAGGTCTTCCCATCCAACATCAGTACCTGACCTCAACCCGACTGAACACCTTTGGGACCAGGTCTTCTCATCCAACAACAGTACCTGACCTCAACCCTACTGAACAACTTTGGGATGAATTGGATCATTGATTATGAGCCAGGTCTTCTCATCTAGCAACAGTATCTGACCTCAACCCCACTGAACACTTTTGGGTTAAATTGGAACACTGATTGTGTGCCAGATCTTCTCATCCAATATCAGTACCTTACCACAGATATTCTCCAAAATCTAATGGAAAGCCTTTCCAGAAGAATGGAGGTTGTTATACCCACACAGGAGGGGGGCAACTTCATCTTATTATCCCGGGTTTTGGAATAGGATGTTCAACAAGCTCATATAGGTGTGATGATCACAACTTTTGGCCCTAAAGTGTATATTATACATGAGAATAGTAATGATTATTCATACCAGTAGACAGTATTGAGTATAATTCACAAATCCGAAAAGCCTAGCTGCAATGGGGACTTTTCTCTTCAACAAACAACAGAATTTAGCATTCACTGGGGAAGGGGGGGAATGTGTTACCCCTGTTCCAGAAGTTATTTAATTTTCAACGGGGTTGATTTACTAATGGAGCATTGCAAAGTGAATGTTAACAAGTAAGGCAAAGCTGTGTTCACTTTGGTTACCCAATCATGTGCTAGCTAAAAAATCTAATGCCTTTGCACACAATTGGGTATTTCAAGTGAGCAAAGGTTCACCTTATTTACCAACATTCACTTTGTTAACTAGGCATACACCTTTCAAATTAGCATTGACTTTGCTAAGTGAACAGCTTTTACTCGCTTAGTAAATCAACCTCCGTGTGTGGTTTCTCGGTGGCAACTTTTTGCTGGTACACAATTTAAAGAAATATCCCCTGTACCGCTGGCAGGTAGCTGCCCCTTTTTCGGAATATTTTGATGGGTTCTCAGCGTGGAAAATGAAATCTAGCACTAGGCATTAACACTTCAAGGCATGAAATGTACTTGTGTCGATATCATCACCATACCACACCAACCAAATGCTAACTGTATTGGTAATACTTGACTCTCAAGTTTTATAGTGTGTCCCTTTTGCTCTTAGTGATAGTTACCTGAATAAGCATCCATAGATACAAGGTCAGGTTGTACAGCGTGAATGGTTCCTTCTGCAGCATATTTCTGGAACTCAATGATATCAGGATATGCGCAGGCTCCAGAATCTGAAGATACAACAGGGGATAGCCTCTGTTCCGATGAAGATGATGTTGTTTGGCTTGGTGGTGGACTGGCAACTGGCAAGTGTAGCACGCTGGGCTTTTTTGGAATCGGTGGTGGAACCTTTACTTTCCTTTTATCCATATAATTCAAGTTCTGTAGAGTTATTCTGTCTGGGAATTGTCTTCCCCTGTAATAGTCATCTTCATCAGCACTGCTCTGTGTGAAACTTGTCTGGTTCGTTTGGAAGTAACTCTCGGGTGGTGGAGATGGGTCTAAGGATGGAGGTGTCTCCATACGAATTTCATAGTCATAATTCTTCTTGTGCCGTAGAGTTCCAATCACCATGTATGCATCTTGAGGGGATGATTGGTCTCGAATGTATTTTCCTGGAGAAGAGGGTGACATCACAGGAGATTCTGGTGTGACTGCAGAAGTTCTATAAGAAAGGCTGTTGGGCCTTCTAGACATAGGGGGTTTTTCTGCCACTGGAGGCTTTGTCTTTTTCTCTGGCAAGGGAAAAGCTTCATCAGTCAGTTCATCTAGGTGGTCTAAAAGATCCAAGCTGTCTTCAGTTTCAGATTTGCTTATTGACCTGAGACGGATGTTACGGAGGTCCGACTGAGTGACCATCGGCATTATTGGCTGAACTGGACTTGTCTTCTGAGTCTGGTTTTTTGTACTAAAAGTTGAAGACTTTGAAGACTTTCTTGCACTGGTTAGATCCAGATGCGTTGGTGGAGTGAGTGGTAAGTCAAATGACTGACGGACACTGGGGCTTCTATCAATCGGTGAGACAGCTGGAAGTGATGATTTTCTTTCAGGGACCATAGGCCTTACCTTATGACTTTGGTAGGGTGAGTGGCCTAGAATTAATGATGTTGGAATCATAGTTGGGGTCTCTGATTGGCTTGAGTAGCCACTAGATGGAGACATCAAACCGGCAGGTTTACCAGGTGATGACATCTTTGAGCTTGTATCTGTGCAAGCTTGGGATGGTGTTGTGGCTCTTGAATTGTAAAGCGATGTCAGCGACTCAGAACTTCCCTGTATCTTCCTGCATTCTATAACAGTTGCACTTGTTGCAGAACTAGAGCCTGTGAATGTCCTGTGCAGGTCATTAGACTTGCAATCACTGGAATTCCAGTTTTGAGTAAAGAGCATACTTTTCGATGATGGCATCGTAGCATTGCCCTGCATTGATGTTGGAATATAACTGTGTCCCTGACTATCAAATGCAATGCAAAGGCTTTTAGGTCTTTGATCCTTTGGCATAGTGGACACCGGGTGCAGTTTCTGCGTGGATGCATCTTTTATAAGGGAAACACTACGTGCCGGAGGTGAAGGCTTTTTCTTCGGCTTTCTCAAGGAGATACTTCGAGATCTTCTACGCTCTTGATTGTCTTGATCAACCATCACAGATACATTCTCTGTACTTGTGCTCTCCTCGGAGCTCCCACTGGGATAGTTTAGAGCATAGTCCCCACTTCCTCTCCTGTTGTCTGCATAGGTTATGTCCACTGACGAGAGGGAACCGGTGTCTGTAGGCATCGACAGTGACCTTTCTCGGAACGTGCACTCACTGCGCGTTGTTGGCAAGGTGGACGTATTGTTCAAATTGCTTGCCCCTGGTTGACTAGGGGGGCAGGAGACAACCTTGTACTTCTCTGCTTTTGGTGGATCCACACCATGTCCTGGAAGAGTTGCAGTCGAGCAGATGCTTCCACCATTACCCCTTGTTATGTTTTCCTTTTTTATCTTAAAGGAACCTGAGCCTTTATAAACCCCAGGAGATGCCATGGTCATAGTTGAACTTTTTGTAGGCTCTGCAACAGACACCTGCACACTTTTTACAGGGCTTGGTGAAGTCATATAGTTGAACGAGTTTCCCTGCCAGTTCGCTGTAGCACAGTCCTTAGCCCCATTACATGGGGGATTTGAATATATCATACTCGTGCTGTCCATATTATTTGATGGCTGTAATATGTGACCAAGATCACTGAAAGTCTTTCTTAATGGCAGCTGTTGAGGGTGAGGTGTAGCTGCTCTCCCTCCGGGATGTCTCCCATGGGATTCCGATTTAGCAGGAGGAGAATCTGGGGGTGCTGGAGGTGGTTCGCTGCTTGTTACACCATTGACGTTACCTGCAGTAAAAAATAATTTGAACAGTTTTATACTGAGATAATGCTACAAATGCTTAAGCAGTACTTTAAGGTTAGGATATGCATTTTTGACTTCTTATGGTTTTGTCAGTAAGCTGCCAAAAGCATCAAGTGCATATAGATAGAATTATAGTAGCATGTGACTGAAGACTTGCTTACTTGGTGCTCATATGGCTTTGTTAATAAACAAAGCTCTGTGATCACCGACTCAGCACTAACCTGGCAATCACATGTTCTTGTTTATTAACCACTTCCCACCCAAGGTACTTAATAGGACGTCCTTGACTTTGTGTGGGGATATCTGAATGATGCCTGCAGCTACAGGCATCATTCAGATGTTGTCTTTTTCAGCCAGCGATTCTCTGCACCATAACAATGATCATAGCGGCTGTTCCGCCGCTTGATCGTTCTTACGGGCGGCGAGAGGGGACGTCCCCCCCCTCCCATCGCCCTCCGGTGATTCTACCGACTCACCGCTGCGTTGGTGAGTCTGAGAACAGATCCGCCGGCCCCAGATGTTTACCATAGAGATTTCCGGTGGACCAGATGGTCGCTGGAGTCTCTATGATCGTTCGGAGGCCGGGCGCGATGTTATGACGTCACGCCCGGCCTCTGCATTCAAACAAATTGCGCCGCCCTGGCTGGGAAGCCGAGATCGTTTTTTTTTTTCAGGCTCACCAGCCTAGAGGTGAGATGTGAGGTCTTATTGACCCCATATCTCACTGTAAAGAGGACCTGTCATGCCATATTCCTATAACAAGGGATGTTTACATTCCTTGTAATAGGAATAAAAATAATCCATTTTTTTTTTTAAAGTATCAAACTAAAAAAAGAAAAGTAAAATTAACAATAAAATAAAAAAATACAATTTTAAGCGCCCCTGTCCCCGTGTACTTGCACGCAGAAGCGAACGCATACGTAAGTCCCGCTCACATATGAAAACAGTGTTCAAACTACACATGTGAGATATAGCCACGAGCGTTAGAGCAAGAGCAATAATTCTAGCCCTAGACCTCCTCTGTAACTCAAAACATGTACGGTAACCAGTAAACATTTTTAACTGCTTGCCGACCAGCGCACAACGATATACATCGACAGCATGGCACGGACAGGCAGAAGGACGTATATATACGTCCCCTTTAAGAAGCGGCATTGTGGATGCGAGCCCGCCGCGAACCCCTTGAGCCCGACCGCAGGTCCCACGGACTCGATGTCCGCAGGGATACCCGCGATCGTCTCACGGTGAGGAAGAACGGGGAAATGCTGATGTAAACAAGCATTTCCCCAGTCTTCCTAGTGACGGGACAGTGATCACAGCTTCCTGTAATCGGAAGCGGTGATCAATGTCGTGTCACACACAGCCCATCCCCCCTAAAGTTAGAAGCACTCCCCAGGACACACTTAACCCCTACAGCGCCACCTAGTGGTTAACCCCTTCACTGCCAGTGTCATTTTCACAATAATCAGTGCATTTTTATAGCACTGATCGCTGTAAAAATGACAATGGTCCCAAAAATGTGTCAAAAGTGTCCGATGTGTCCGCCATAATGTCGCAGTCACGATAAAAATCGCTGATCGCCGCCATAACTAGTGAAAAAAAATAAAAATAAATAAAAATGCCATAAATCTATCCCCTATTTTGTAGATGCTATAACTTTTGCGCAAACCAATCAATATACGCTTATTGCGATTTTTTTTTACCAAAAATATGTAGAAGAATACGTATCGGCCTAAACTGTGAAAAAATTTAGTTTTTTTTAATATATTTTTTGGGGATATTTATTATAGCAAAAAGTAAAAAATGTCGCTCTATTTTTGTTTATAGCGCTAAAAATAAAAACCGCAGAGGTGATCAAATACCACCAAAAGAAAGCTCTATTTGTGGGGAAAAAAGGATTTTGTTTGGGAGCCATGTCGCACGACCGCGCAATTGTTAGTTAAAGCGACGCAGTGCCAAATCGCAAAAAGTGCTCTGGTCTTTGGCCAGCGAAATGGTCCGGGGCTTAAGTGGTTAAAGCGTTACCTATAAGGATTTTTAAGTACCGAAGTTTAATGCCATTCCACGAGTGTGCGCAATTTTGAAGCATGACATGTTAGGTATCTATGTACTCGGCGTAACATCATCTTTCACATTATGCAAAAAAAATGGGATAACTTTAATGTTTATTTTTTTTTTTTAAAGCATGAAACTGTTTTTTTTCCCAAAAAAACGTGTTCGAAAAATTGCTGCGCAAATACCGTGCAAGATAAAAAGTTGCAACAACCACCATTGTATTCTCTATGGCAGGGGTCTCCAAACTTTCTAAACAAAGGGCCAGTTTACGGTTCTTCAGACTTTAGGGGGGGCCAGACTAGGGCCATTGGGAGTAGAAAATGTCCAGTGGGAGTAAATAATACCATATCTTTGGTGTCAGTGGGAGGACTAGTGCTCCATCGTTGGTGTCAATGGAAAGAATTGATGGTGTCAGTTGGAGGAATAGTGCCTCAATGGTGTCAGCAACAAGAATTATGCCCAATTGGAGTTGGATGGAATAGTGCCCCAAGGGCCGCATTAAGGCACGCAAAGGGCCGCATCTGGCCCCAGGGCCACAGTTTGGAGACCCCTGCTCCAGGGTCTCTGCTAAAAAAACATACATAATGATTTTTACATGTAGGAGCGCAGTGCCAGAATTGGCCCGGATGGGAAATGGTTAACAAAAGATTAGAGTAAGTGTTAGCCATTGATCACCATGATCACATGACAAAGATTTTATTGGATTTTTTAATATTTTAACAAAGTGCCCATAACATTGTGCACAAAACAGTCCCATAAGAAGAACAATGTGAACTATAGTAGAGGCAAGTACATGGTAATAAGTCCATTCGAATACTTTTTCTTGCTGACCAGCAAAATCTCAAAAATTGGGCCATGTCTAAAGGCCCGTACATACGATACGAAAATCGTAAGAAAAATTTCATACGACGAACGATCTGCCGATTTTCCGATCGTTAGTATGATGCTTTCGACAGCTGATTCCGGTTTTTCGTCCGACAAAAGCAGATTTGTAGACTATACATTTTTTGTCGTGCGTGAACTCAACATCTGATTTTCGTTTAATCAGTACGGTTTTCGTACGAAAAAAATCGTAAGAGCAAGACTACGCACGCTCAGAAACGAAAGAACCCATACAAAACTAGTCAACACATTACGTCACTTCTGAAGTTGTATTCTGTCGTACGGGAATTTTCGTATAGTGAGTAATCTCTTCACTTTCGACATGAGACTAGCATGCCACAAAAAAAGGCTAAACGGCCGTCCGAAAATCTGATCATGTGTACGAGGCTTAAGGCTCCATTCAAACCTGAGTATCAAGTTTTTGAGCGTTTTTTTTTCTCAGTGCTTTTTTTTTAGAATGCATGTTTTTTGTAAAGTGTTTTTAAAACGTTATTGAGCTTTGTTGATTTTTTTACATTATCCAATAAAGAAAAATATCATCTGTTTCATCATTTGTTGCTATGTTTTTCAGCTTTTTCATCTGCTTTTATTTATTATTTACTTATTATAATTTTTTTATTTATTTTTTTACTTTTTTTAAGTGGTTAAAGTTTATGGTTAGGGTTTAATCTATTTATTTGATTTACTATTTATTTACTTAATTTTATGTATTTATTTTGTTAGGGTAACGGTTAGAGTTAGGGTTTAGGATTAGGGTTAGGCACTAGGATTAGGGGTCAATATTAAGGTTAGGGGTAAGATTTAGGGTTAGGGGTCAATATTAGGGTTAGGGGTTTGTACGAGTTCATTTTTATTTTATTTTTTAAACAAACATGTTATACTTACCTCCACTGTGCAGTTCGTTTTTCACAGAGTGGCCCAGAACGATGTCTTCTGGGGTCCATCGGCGGCTGTCTCGGCTCCTTCCTGCAAGAGCTAACCCCCCTCTGGGCAGCGCTCTCCCAAGGGGGTTAGCTTGCGGGCGCGCTCCCGTGTGATACAGTGGTGACCATAGCCGCCGAGTGCATCACTCGGCCCCACCCCCTGGCGCACTGCGGTATTGATTTGATTGAGAGCAGCGGGAGCCAATGGCTGTGCTGCTATCAATCATATTAATCATACAATGAAGAGCCCACAGGAGCTGGGGGAAAGCAACACGGGATTGCGCACAGTCAAATTCGGGGCGCAGATAAGTAAAACAGGGGGGGCTGGGGGGCCGGACAGTGCAAGGTGTTTTTTCACCTTAAAGTGGAGCTCCACCCTAATTTTTCACTTCTGCGGATCAGATTCCTCCCCCCCTCCGGTGTCACAATTGACACCTTTCAGGGGGGAGGGGGGTGAAGATACCTGTCTAAGACAGGTATTTTCACCCACATCCGGGAGTCCTCTCTCCGGGAATCTGCGGGAGTTACGTCACTTCCCACAGACTTCCCTTGGTGTTCTGGGAGACACTCGGCTCCCAGAACACAGGAGCACCAATCAGAATGGCGCAGCGCGACTCGCGCATGCGCCGTAGGGAACCGGGCATGAAGCCGCAGGGCTTCACTTCCTGGTTCCCTCAGCGAGGATGGCGGAGGGAGCAGCAGAGCGACGAGCGGTCGCTCGTCCTCTGCTGCGGACGTCGCTGGACTCCAGGACAGGTAAGTGTCCATATATTAAAAGCCAGCAGCTGCTGTAGCTGTAGCTGCTGGCTTTTAATATTTTTTTTTCCGGCGGAGCTCCGCTTTAATGCATAGGATGCATTAAGGTGAAAAAACACGAAGCTTTACAACCCCTTGAGGCCTCATGCCCACGGACGTTTTAAAAAACGGGTTGTAAAGCTAGTATAGACGCCAGGAAAAAAGCGGCGTGTTTAACGCAATTTTTTCCGCGTTTTGCATTGAATTCAATGCACGTTTCCCCGCGCTAGCTTTCAGCCGCGTTTTTCTTTCTCTATTCCAAATCAATGGTTCCCTATGGGAGCCCATTGATTTGAATAGAGGTTGCACCAGAAGTCGGATCAAGATGATCCGACTTGCGGGGCGACTCGTGTGCGAGAGAATCTTGAAGGGGAACCCCGCGAAAATGTTAAAAAAAAATGGCGTGAGGTTCCCCCGCAGGACGATACCAGGCCCTTCGGTCTGGTATGAATCTTGAGGGGGAACCTCCACACCAAAAAAAAAAATTGACGACGATGATGAAGACCGGGCCCCCTAGCAAAAGAGCTGGCAGAAGATAGCGGAGGTGCCCGGCAGAAGGCAGAAAGCACCGGAGAGCGGGAGAAGAACCGGAGAGAGCGGAGAAGTTGGAAGAAGACCCCTGAAGTCGGTAGAAGACCCCCGAAGTCGGAAGAAGACCCCGAAGTCGGTAGAAGACCCCCGAAGTCGGAAGAAGACCACGAAGTCGGTAGAAGACCCCAGAAGTCGGAAGAAGACCCCCGGGGGCTGCCCAATAAATTACTTTAAAAAGCTGTCTAGTGTATTTTTTTTATTGACACTTTTCCCCCACGTGAATGGGTAGGGGTATGATGTACCCCATACTCAGTCACATAGGGTGGGGGGTCGGGATCTGGGGGGTCCCTTATTAAAAGGGGCTCCCACATTCCGATAAGCCCCCGCCCGCAGACCCCGACAACCAACAGCCAGGGTTGTCGGGAAGAGGCCCTTGTCCCCATCAACATGGGGACAAGGTGCTTTGGGGTGGGGGGGGCCGCAGGGCGCCCCCCTGCCCCAAAGCACCCACCCCCATGTTGAGGGCATGCGGCCTGGTACGGTTCAGGAGGCGGGGGCGCTCACTCACCCCCCCCTTCCTGACCTGCCTGGCTGCGTGCTCGGATAAGGGTCTGGTATGGATCCTGGGGGGAACCCCGTGGCATTTTTTTTTTGGTGTGGGGGTTCCCCCTCAAGATCCATACCAGACCGAAGGGCCTGGTATCGTCCTGAGGGGGAACCTCACGCAAATTTTTTTGTACATTTTCGCGGGGTTCTCCTTCAAGATTCTCCGCACACGAGTCGCCCCGCAAGTTGGATCATCTTGATCCGACTACTAGTGCGACCTCTATTCAAATCAATGGGCTCCCATAGGGAACCATTGATTTGGAGTAGAGAAAGACGAGGCTTACCACAGCGTTAAGCCTCGTTACATCGCGTTTTTACACCCTTTGCCGGCGTCTGACGTCTTTACAGCTCTAACGCTGGAGCTTCAGAACGCACTGGTCCTGGGGTTTTTTTGCAGCTTAAAAACGCCTATGCCATTTACAGCTCAAAAACGTCATGGTGGGCATGAGGCCATAGGCTAACATGGAGAGCCGTTTTTAAGCTGCAAAAAACGCTCGTAAAAGTGGCTGTAAAAACGTCCGTGGGCATGAGGCCTTAAAGTAGAACTATAGGCAAAACTTTTTTTTTTTTAATTTTAGAGGAAAGGAGGGTTAAAACCGCTGTCAGATTATTTATTTTTTTTGCCATCTGTGTCTGATAGCTGATATTTCCCTTCACTTCCTGTCACATAGCCAAAAAGGAAGTGAGAGGAAATTCCTGCAAATTAAGGGAATTCCTTGGGGACCGCCATTTTACCAGAACTAGTGTTTCCATTTGAAGATTTTCCCGCTATTTCTTTTCTGGGGACAACCCAAAATGTGGGATGTTCTTTTACTTTCAATGATAATGGTAAAAATGACAAATAGAGGCGTTGAATCTTCCTAATGGGTGCACAGACAGCAATAAAAACTGACACGGGTTCTAATCCACCTTCACTCTATCCAACACAAAAAAAAAAAAAAGTTTTGCCCTTAGTTATACAATGGAACCTTGGGTTATGAGCATAATCCGTTCCAGGAGAATGCTTGCAATCTAAAGCACTCGCATATCAAAGCGAGTTTCCCCATAGAAGTCAATGTAAACGAAAATAATTAGTTCCACATTGACTTCTATGGCATGCAATACCGCATGTGACTAAAGGTGGTGGGGGGGGGGGGGGCGCCGGAGAGATCGTTCGGCTGCCCTCGGAAACCCCCGGAAAGGGGGAACTGAGTATTTCCGAACGGCTCCTCGTATGGCGAAACGCTCGTTACCAGCGTTACTCGCAATCTGAGGTTCCACTGTACTTTAATATTAGGGTTTTGGGGTTAATATTAGGGTTAGGGTTTTTATTTATTTATTATTATTTATTTTTTATTTATGTAATGTATTATTTAATTATGTATTTTTTTTTATTTATGTATTATATATTTATGTATTATTTATTTATTTTTAATTACTATTTTTTATTTATTTAATCATTGCATTTGAGCAGAAAAACGCTCAAGAACAAGCAACAAAATGCACTAAAACGCTCCAAAACGCCCCAAATCAATAGTTTTTATGCATTTTTATGAAACAAAAAGCACTTAAAAAAATGCACCAATCTGCCCAACTTGAGCTCCAAAAAAAAGCTCCAAAACTTTTTTGAGCTTAATGCCGCGTACACACGGCTGTTTTTAATGTCATTGAAAAAAACGAAGTTTTTCTCGACGTGATTCTTCTCAAGCCTGCCTTGCATACACACTATCGTGAAAACAAATGCTCGAGCAAAGCGCGGTGACGTACAACACGTACAACAACACATACAACGGCACTATAAAGGGGAAGTTCCATTCGGATGGCGCCACCCTTTGGGTTGCTTTTGCTGATCCTCGTGTTAGTAAAGTTTGGTGAGAGACGATTCGCGCTTTTCAGCCTCGTGCTCTTCAGTCCGTTACAGCGTGACGAATGTGCTACCTCCATTCAGAACGCTAGTTTTACCAGAACGAGCGCTCCTGTCTCATAACTTGCTTCTGAGCATGCGCGTTTTTTCCCCTTCATTAAAGCTTACACGCGGACGGTTTTCACGACGAGAAAAACGACGACGCGAAAAACGACTGTTCTAAATTTTTAATGCCCATTTTTCACGTCGAGAAAAATGCTCTGGAGCCCACACATGATCGTTTTTAATGACCAATTTAAAAAAAGGCATTTTTCTCATCATGAAAAACGGTCGTGTGTACGCGGCATTAGGCGTTTGGCTTCAAGAGACTTGTAGTGGAGGTTTGAAGCATCTCCATAGAGAATAATTTATTTTTTTGTTCTCCAGCATGTTGTTCTCCAGCTTGTTGTATGACAATATACGGCCACAATGTGGCTCTAAAATGCCGGGAGGACGTCTTTTTATGGCCTCGGCTCCTCCGGCCACTAGTCGGCGCACGCGCACGCGTGCCCGGCGCGTCACTGAGATGCCGATGCGCGTGCCTGGTGGCCGCGATGTCCGCCACGTACCCGCAATCGCCCGTTACACAGACAAGGACGTGGATCTGTGTGTGTAAACACAGAGATCCACGTCCTGTCAGGGAGAGGAGATCGATGCTGTGTCCCTTGTACATAGGGACACAGATCGGTCCCCTCCCCCAGTCAGTCCCCTCCCCCCACAGTAAGAATCACTCATAGGGCACACATTTAACCCCTTCCTCGCCCCCTGGTGTTAACCCCTTCCCTGCCAGTCACATTTATACAGTAATCAGTGCATATTTATAGCACTGTTTGCTGTATAAATGTGAATGGTCCCAAAAATGTGTCAAAAGTGTCCGATGTGTCCGCCATAATGTCGCAGTCCTGATAAAGATCGCAGATAACCGCCATTACTAGTAAAAAAAAAAAATTATAAAATTTTTTTTCAGAATTCTATCCCCTATTTTGTAGACGCTAGAACTTTTGCGCAAACCAATCACTATACGCTTATTGCAATTTTTTTTTTACCAAAAATATGTAGAAGAATACGTATCGGCCTAAACTGAGAAAAAAAATAGTTATTTTTTTTTAAAATTGGGATATTTATTATAGCAAAAATCAAAAAATATTGTGTTTTTTTCAAAATTGTCGCTCTTTTTTTGTTTATAGCGCAAAAAATAAAAGCCGCAGAGGTGATCAAATACCACCAAAAGAAAGCTCTGTGGGGAAAAAAAAGAGGTCAATTTTGTTTGGGAGCCACGTCGCACGACCGATCAATTGTCATTCAAAGCGTGACAGTGCCGAAAGCTGAAATTTTGCCTGGGCAGGAAGGGGGTATATGTGCCCAGTAAGCAAGTGGTTAAGCTACAAAATGCTGAGCTGTGAATGGGGTACACTACAATGACTAAAAAAAAACAAAAAACAGGCCAACCAATAAAGCCCCCAAAAAACAGGCCAACGCATGCTTTCATTCTGAACCCAAATCCAAGGTTTGACTCTTTGGTAATGTTATCAATATAATAAATAATTTAGAAAAGGAAACCTGGCGTGGACTTCTTAGGCGTTGACTCAGAAGCTGCAGATCTCTTGATCTCCCCTTGATCCTGCGTCTGGTTGTGAGAGAACCCAATGATGGTCCTCCTACGCCTCAGAGTGGTTTTCGGGTTCACGGCCGTCTCTGTGTTGAACAAGGAGTGGTGAGAGGTGGCGTGTTTGTCAAACAGTTCTCCTGCAGATACAGAAAAGGGTAATAGATTGTAAGAAGGAGAAGTTAAGATCAAAGTAAATAATAAAATTAGCAAGCCTCAGCAACAAACAATTAGCGCGAAGTCTCCGCCTAAAGCCCAACTGAACTTTTAGTTAAAATCAGCAAAAAATATTTCAAAACCATGAAAACAAAATTGTTCAAAGTTTGACAGATGGCTTTCTTTACAAAGAAGCCACCGAATGAGTAGAAAAGCCTGTCCGCTGCCAGCATGCTTCAGAGAAGGACCGTTTCTCTCTATATGGAAGAAGTGGCCTCTCTGCAGAGGCCCAACATGCCCCCTGCTGAATCAGGCCTATGACATGGCAATTAGAGAAGCCTGTCCACTGCCAACATGCTTCAGAGGAGTACCCTTGCTCTCTGTATGGAAGCAGTAATCTCTCTGCAGAGGTCCGATATTCCTTCTGCTGTAGCAGGCTTATGACTCTGCTATTAGGAAAGCCTGTCCACTGCCAACATGCTTCAGAGGAGTACCCTTGCTCTCTGTATGGAAGCAGTGATCTCTCTGCAGAGGTCCGATATGCCATCTGTGAAGTAGGCCTATGACTCTGCAATTAGAATAGCCTGTCCACTGCCAACATGCTTCAGAGATGGACCCTTCCTCTCTGTATATAAGCAGCGATCTCTCTGCAGAGGCCTACTGAATTAGACCCGCTTCTGCAATTGGAAAAGCCGGTCCCCTCTCAGCAAAGCCTCAGAGAAGGACCTTTGCTCTCTATATGGACCCCACTGCAGAGGTCCGACATGCTCCCTGCTCAATCAGACCTATGACTCTGCAATTGGGAAAAGCCTTTCCCCTGCCAGCATGCTGCAGAGAAGGACCTTTTCTCTCTGGATGCAGTGGTCTCTCTGCAGAGGTCTGAAATGCCCTCTGCTAAATCAGGCCTATAAGCTCATTATGAATGACTTACCTGAGATCGAAGCCACCGAACTGCTCCTTGTTCCCCTCCACCGCCATCTTGTCTCTATGTCCCGTCACTGCCGTCAGTGTATCGCCGCTCCGACGCTGTGATTGGCCGGAGCAGGGATGACGTCACATGCACTCGCGCTCGTGCGCATGCGTGTAACGTCATCGGCGCTGTGTTTACAGCAAATATCTCCTTAACCGTTTAGGTTAAGGAGATATTTCTTGCACCTACAGGTAAGCCTTAATCTAGGTTTACCTGTAGGTACAAGTTGTCTAAGTGGGTTTACAACCACTGTAAAGCCCTGTACACACGATCGGTTTTAACGATGAAAACAGTCCGATGGACCTTTTTCATCAGACAAACTGATCGTGTATGGGCCCCATCGGTCTTTTTTCCATCGGTGAGAAAAAAATAGAACATTTTTTAAATTTATCCGATGGGAAAAAAAACGATAGCAAATTCCGATCGTCTGTGTGGAACTCCATCGGAGAAAAAACTAACGCATGCTCAAAATCAAGTCGACGCATGCTCAGAAGCATTGAACTTAATTTTTCTTGGCTCGTCGGAGTGTTTTACGTCACGCCGTTTGGGACGGTCGGATTTTTGGCTGAAGGTGTGTAGGCAAGACTGATGGAAGTCAGCTTCATCGGATTTCCGATGGATAAATCCATCGGATTAGAATCCATAGGAAATCCGATCGTGTGTACAGGGCTTAAATGGTGTGGCACCTAAAAATCCCTATTCTCTCCTTTCCAGTCTAGTATTTTTGATATTAAAGCGGACCTTCAGTCATTTTTTTCAACTTTCCATCTATTAAATCCTCTGCCCTTGTTGTTTTAACTTTGGATAGTAAAACATTTTTATTTATTTTTTGTCTGGTCATTAGCCTAGGCTTATGACATCATACACAGCTCTCTCTCTCTCTCACTCTCGTGAAAGTTGACCAGGAAGGGAGGGGGTTATTTCTTAGAGGGCCAATGAGAGCTGCAGGGCTGCAGAGCTGGAGATGTGCCTCTGTGTATCTGTGTAAATCCAGGAAGTTGAACAGGCAGCAGCTTCAGCTGCCCACAGTTAAAATGGCTGCAGCCAGACTCAGTGGAGGGAGATTTCTGCAGCATATTTGGCAAGTACAGAATCACAGTGTATATAAAATAATATGCAAAGTGGTTGGAGGGAAGCTTCAGAATGGCAAAGATGTTTTTATTACAAATTATGTGAGCAGACTGCAGTTCCTCTTTAAGATGTGGCGTCTACATTGATATTATTAGGGACAAATCTAACAATATACAGTAATCCCTGGAATGGACAGACGTATGTAGCGGCCTCACCCCTCTCTCTTGCTTTATCGGTTATATGGCTGTTGTCTAGGGGTACCTGGGAGAGAGAGATAAAACACACCACGGCCCGTGTCCTCCTCTTACCAGGAGGTGAAGGTCAGAAGATTGCGCCCTTTGTGTAGGTGTCCTAGAGTCAAGTCCAGTCCTTCGTCCCCGACTCCTTTGCTTTAGTAACCAGAGTTCCACACAGTGAATAGGTACAACTCAGTTTTATTCTTCTTGCCAAGCAATGAAACAATCTTTCTCCTTTTGAATAATGGGGGGGACAGATCGAGGCACAATCCTTTCCCTTCTGCTGCTGACCACTGTGCTGTCACCAGTGGTGGATAGTCACTGCCACTGACTAGGTAATATAGAACGTGAATTACCTTCGCTCGCTCGGCTCCTGTCAGAGGAAGAAATCCGTCCAAGGGAGAAATGGAGGCCTCTCCGTCACCAGCGATGCTGCGCCGGGCTCTTCAGAGAAGTTACTGCGCACCAGTCCTCACAAACTCAGACACGGGCACCCAAGGAGTTAGGACCCCCTCGGATTCCTCCACCCTCGCGGAACTCAGTCAAAGGTACTGAGCCCCAGGCATCCACCATAGTACCTCACCCCAGGCTAAAGGTGCCTGAGATGGACTCCAACCCCGCTCCAGCTAGGCCAAGGGCGCCTAGGCCTGAAACACCGAAACGCCAGCACCCAAGCTGAAGGTGCCTGGGTGCGGCCGCGTCCTCCGACCCTCTCCCTTAAATCAGGGCGTCCGTCCCTTTTATGACCTCTCCCTTTGCGTCACAGCGGGTTCCCCGCCCCGCTGTACCAGCTCCAGGAGAGGACAAAAAGGCACGGTTTGCGATGTGAGTTCAGCTCCGGCCCAAGGCAACAAAGCCACCTGCAGGCCCCAAGGAACCCCACACCACCAGAGTCCTTACATAATTCAAACACCCGCTACACGTAGACTCTCTCCCTTAAATCAGGGCGTCCGTCCCTTTTATGACCTCTCCCTTTGCGTCACAGCGGGTTCCCCGCCCCGCTGTACCAGCTCCAGGAGAGGACAAAAAGGCACGGTTTGCGATGTGAGTTCAGCTCCGGCCCAAGGCAACAAAGCCACCTGCAGGCCCCAAGGAACCCCACACCACCAGAGTCCTCACATAAATTCAAACACCCGCTACACGTAGTTCCCTGGATGAGTGAAAGTTTGAGGACTCTTGTAAACAATTGCTCTGCTGATGCTATTTCAGAGACAGGAAAGTCTTTCCATTTTGTCTGGATTGTGTTTCAGGAAGTTCTCTAATAATAAAAAATGTTTTGTTTTCTTTAGACAGAACGAGGGGAGAGATAAAGGAATTCACAGGTTATGTCAGGTCTAACTGTAAATCTCTTGGCTATCCTGTTTTGGGTTAGTTTGGAGCTAAAAAAATAAAGTTAAAATTTATGTAGGGAATGAGGAAAAATAAAAACAGGAAATCAATCTCTTGGATGTTGCTCAGACCAGACAGTCTGATTATATTTAATGTATTTGAGAGAAGAACTGAGAATGAGACAGCTTAGGTCTTTATACAAGCCTTTCTCCATGCTGCGGGATGCTAGCTTGGTCGCTACTCTGGTATGTGTCTTGCTGGAGTGGACACCACCATGGAAGAGCAAATCCATATTAATGTCCATGGTTTTGGAATGGAATGTCCAACAAGCTCATATAGGTATGATGGTAAGGTGTCTACAAATGTGTCACCCACCCAACCTTGTGGTCGCTCATTCATATTTTCCCTCTCTAACACCAAAACAATAAATCATTTATGGCAATGTTTTCCTTGACATCCCTACCACCCAACCTATTTTGTTTCCTTGAAAAACTTTTACAGTAAACTGTACAATTTAAATTCCAGGGCAAACAGCCCCTCACTTGCGGATCATAGGGCAGAAATTGTGGCCTTTCTTAACCACTTGCTTACTGGGCACATATACCCCCTTCCTGCCCAGGCGAAATTTCAACTTTCGGCACTGTCACGCTTTGAATGACAATTGTGCGGTCGTGATCCCAAACAAAATTGACGTCCTTTTTTTCCCACAAATAGAGCTTTCTTTTGGTGGTATTTGATCACCTCTGCGGTTTTTATTTTTTGCGCTATAAACAAAAAAAAGCGTAAATTTTTTAAAAAAAACACAATATTTTTTGATTTTTGCTATAACAAATATCCAATAAAAAAAAAAAAATCGCAATAAGCATATAGTGATTGGTTTGCGCAAAAGTTATAGCGGCCACAAAATAGGGGATAGAATTCTGAATTTTTTATTATTATTTATTTTTTACTAGTAATGGCGGTTATCTGCAATTTTTGTCAGGACTGCGATATTATGGCGGACACATCGGACACTTTTGACACATTTTTGGGACCATTCACATTTATACAGCGAACAGTGCTATAAATATGCACTGATTACTGTATAAATGTGACTGTCAGGGAAGGGGTTAACACTAGGGGGCGAGGAAGGGGTTAAATGTGTGCCCTATGAGTGATTCTTACTGTGGGGGGTGGGGACTGACTGGGGGAGGTGACCGATCTGTGTCCCTTTGTACAAGGGACACAGCATCGGTCTCCTCTCCCTGACAGGACGTGGATCTCTGTGTTTACACACAGAGATCCACGTCCTTGTCTGTGTAACGGGCGATCGTGGGTACGCCCCCCAGTGGCTGGAGGAGCCGAGGCCGTATAAAGACGGCCTCCCGGCATTGTAGAGCCACCTTGTGGCCGTTTATAGTCGTATGGCGGGCGTGAAGTGGTTAAACAATGCCTCAGCTATCTGCTGAAGTCGACGGAAGACCGGGATTCCCCTATTACGGTAGAGGAGATGATCACCAATTTGAAAGGGATTAAAACGGGAGGAGCCCCAGGCCCTGTTGGCTTTCTCTATTATTCTACAGCACATTTTCGAAGCTTCTTGCTCCACACTTTGTTTGGGCTTACAACTCATTCCTGAAGGGCGAGAGGAGACCCTGGATGCTCTGCAGGCCCATATTACCCTAATCCATAAAGAAGGAATGGACACATTAAAATGTGCCAACTATTGCCCAGTTTCCTTGCTAAATGTGGACCTCAAAATTTTGCCCACTTGTGAAGCCAAGGACAATACCATGAGGGTATTGAACCTGACCCACCTGGCCTGGTCAAGGGACCCACCCTGCTGATCTCTGCAGACAATGGAGAAGGCCTTCAACTGGGTCAACTGGGAGTTCTTGAATGGCACCCTCTAATATATTGGTCTTGGTCTGCATATGCACAAATGGATTGAAAAATCATATTCTTGGCCATCGTCATCCATCAAGGTTAACGTAGAGGGTGGCCTGACGCAGCATGTGAGCAGACGTTCCTCTCTGCAGCTCCAAGATCCCTCTGCACAATCCTTTGCAATCCTGCTAACCTGCCAAACCAATCGGCCCAAAACTTTCTCCAGACACCCAAGAGGGACCCTGCTACTCATCCACGGAAGAATTTTGGTGGATGGGAGGAAGAAAAGGGAGAAAACAGCCCCCGGTCAGGATGAATATTACCACTCGGTCCTCCCAAGATGGCCGCCGCTCCACCATGCTACATGTGCCTCTCTCATCTACACCGGAACTCTCCGGTGACGATCTGGACCCCTCACTACCACCATCCCCTGGGGCTTCAGCCCCTTCAATACCCCTGGCCCACCCCGGTCCGAGTGATGACGGTCTCGAGGAGGGGCCGGAACCGGAGCCCACCTTGCTGGATGTTCTCAAAATCCTGAAGGTAAATCATTCTGATATTATGGGGAAGGTGGAGGAACTAAAGCTGGACATTACTATAATGCGCCAGGACATGCATAAGGTCAGGGACCGGGTCGCTGAGACAGAACGCCGCATTAGTGACCTGGAAGACACTGTAGGCCCGGCCCTGCCTGTGCTGAAAACCCATGGCAACAGCATTCAATCGTTGGCAGATAAGATTGACGATTTGGAAAATCGTTTACGTAGGAATAACCTGCGCCTGGTGGGCCTCCCAGAACGGGTCGAGGGTGCAGACCCGGTATCCTTCCTTGAATGCTGGTTTACCCAGGAATTTGGCAAAGACTGCCTGTCCCCATGTTTTGTGATCGAACGGGCCCACAGGGTCCCTGGGAGACCGCTCCCTGCTGGAAACCCCCCTCGCACCATGGTTATCCGTCTCCTAAATTATAGGGACAGGGACGCTATCCTGAGGGCTGCCCGCATAAAGGGAAGCCTGAAAATCAACAACGCATCGGTCTCCCTCTACCCAGATTACTCCCCAGCAGTTCGTGCTGCGAGAGCCAAGTATCAACATGTTAAACAGAAGTTGAGAGAACAGACCATACAATACTCCATGCAATTTCCCGCAACGCTGAGAGTCGTCCACCAGGACCAAGTGCACTTTTTTCAGAACCCTGCTACTGCGCTTTCCTGGTATGAATCCCTGTACAAACCTGGCCGCGCATCTGACCGACCACTTGCAACCTGATCGGGGTATCCCCCCCGCACTGGCTACAAAGCCACTTCATTTTCTTTTTCTTGCCCCAATCGGGGGCTCTTTGTGCCTATGGCAGGTACCTTATTCTACAGCTCGACAAGAGGCTATGGATCTTTAAGGGGAAGATTGGGATGCTGCAGTTGTTTTCCTTTTTCTTTCCCCTTTGGGTTTTTTTTTTTTTTTCTCTGATCATTGACTGATCGAAATAGTTTGCTGACTTGCCTGTATTGGCCATGTTCCTAGTGTCTACTAGCAGTTTTGGGACAAAGCCGGCCCCTTGTTCTTGGGGTACGGCAGGGGTAGTAACGAAATCAATGTGGATTTCAACTGGTAATGTATGTGTAATGGTTTGTGTGTTTGCATGGATGGTGGTTGTGTGGATGTGTTCATGGGTACTCCTTTTCTCCTGCTCCCCCCCAGTGTTGGATTGTGACAAGTGTCTGATTTTTATTACCATATATGGGCCCCTTTTTAACCCCCCGCCATGTCTATAATCACATGCATCTCCTGGAATGTCCGGGGGTTAAATTCTAAATTTAAAAGAGCATCCTTATTTGAATTTCTCAAGCCACATAGGCCACAGATACTATGCCTACAGGAGACACATCTCCTAGGCTCCAAAATACTTGCTTTGAAAAAACACTGGGTGTCACAGGGGTATCATTCCACGTACTCAAATTATGCTAGGGGAGTCTCTGTCCTCATAAGGAAGGGACTCCCTTTCTCCTGTGACCAGGTAGTTATTGACCCAATGGGTCGGTACGTTTTTTTACTGTGTAAAATCCACGCCACCCCATTGCTCTTGGTGGTGGTGTATGCCCCCCCCCCCCTGTCACGGCTGCAATCTTCACTGACTTAAGTTTACAGTTTTCTAAATTGCCGGGTCTGCCTACCCTTGTGCTGGGGGATT
This sequence comes from Rana muscosa, assembly GCA_029206835.1. Taxonomy (NCBI): domain Eukaryota; kingdom Metazoa; phylum Chordata; class Amphibia; order Anura; family Ranidae; genus Rana; species Rana muscosa. The sequence goes on along the minus strand of CM055125.1, from coordinate 333,348,187 downwards.
TCAATTCTGTCCTGGACCCAGGTCTGGACTAGACATGTGCATTTCGTTTCATTCCGAATCGAAATTCGGACGAATTTTTCATTATTCGGACATTCGGATGCATCCGAATTACCGAATTACAATACTAACGAATTTAACCGAATCCGAATTTTTTCGAATCTAAAAATATTTTTGACCCGACTTTGGGTCCATGTATCTCGGGGTTACTTGGTGATAGAAACCCCAAATTTGGAGATGTTGTAGTGCTAGTTCTTCTGTGTTTGCATACCAAATATGGGGTTTCTATGACTACGTGACCCCGAGATACGTGGACCCAAAGTCGGGTCGCAAAATGTCAAGCACTTTACTGGAGCAGAGAATGACATTTTGCGACCCGATTTTGGGGCCACATATCTCGGGGCCACTTGTAGCTAGAAACCCCAAATTTGGAATGCAAACACAGTAGAACTAGCACTACAACATCTCCAAATTTTGGGTTTCTATCACCAAGTAACCCCAAAATACATGGACCCAAAGTCGGGTCGCAAAATATTTTCGAATCCGGTTGAAATAGTATCAACATGATTCGAAATTATTTCAACTGCATTTGAAACTATTTCAACCGGATTAGAAAATATTTTGTGACCCGAATTTGGGTCCATGTATCTCGGGGTTACTTGGTGATAGAAACCCCAAATTTGGGGTTATTGTTTTTCTAGTCTATTTTCTATTTTATTATAATCTTTTCTATCCAAAGTTAAAATGAATTAATTAAAAAATTTGAATTCATACTATTCGAAATTCAAATTTATTCTATTCGAAATTCGAATTTCAGAAGATGGTTGTATATTCTTTCTATTTTATTCTTCTAAATTATATTTTTTTTCTATTCTGTTCTAATCTTTTCTATTTGAATTATAAATTTTGGAAGAAGGTTATTTACTTACTTATATACATCTGTCACATAAAAAAAAAGATGTGAAATGGCTGTCACGGATGTCGATCGCAAGGCAAGTACATATGCTGTATGTCATTGTCCACTTACCACAACACCGGCCACGAGTGCCACGACACCGGCCACGAGTGCCACGACACCGGCCACGAGTGCCACGTGAACGGCCACGAGTGTCACGTGACCTGCCACGTGACCAAGTTGTGGATTGTCACCTGCCACAAGTTATGGGGTTCCTAGCACCAAGTGACCCCCAGATATGGGCGATATGTCAAGTACTTTTCTGCAGCAGAGAATGACATTTTGTGACCCGACTTTGGGGCCACGTATCTCAGGGCCACTTATAGCTAGAAACCCCAAATTTGGTATGCAAACACAGTAGAACTAGCATTACAACGGGGTTACTTGGTGATAGAAACCCCAAATTTGGGGTTATTGTAGTGCCAGTTGTAATGTGTTTGCATACCAAATATTTTGGGATTTCTAGCTATAAGTGGCCCCGAGAAACGTGGCCTCAAAGTCGGGTCACAACATTTAATTCTCTGCTGCAGAAAAGCACTTGACAGATCGCCCATATCTGGGGGTCACTTGGTGCTAGGAACCCCATAACTTGTGGCAGGTGACGTGGCAAGTGGACAATCCACAACTTGGTCACGTGGCACTCGTGGCCGGTCACGTGGCACTCGGACAATGACATACAGCATATGTACTTGCCTTGCGATCGACATCCATGACAGCCATTTCACATCTTTTTTTTATGTGACAGATGTATATAAGTAAGTAACTAACCATCTTTCAAAATTTATAATTCAAATAGAAAAGATTAGAACAGAATAGAAAAAAATATATAATTTAATAGAATAAAATAGAAAGAATATGCAACCATCTTATGAAATTCGAATTTCGAATAGAATACATTTTAATTTCGAACAGTAGGAATTAAAAACAATTTAATTAATTAATTTTAACTTTGGATAGAATAGATTAGAATAGAAATAGAGAATACACTAGAAAAACAATAGAATAGAATAGAATATAGATACTATCTATTTCATGTTTAATTTTTTTTGCAGATTACTATTTTTTACATAAGATCTCCTGCAGACTATTAGCATTTATTTTATTTGTTTTGCAGATCTCCTGCAGACTATTATTATCTATTTAGTTTTCTCACCAGGTCTCCTGCAGACTATTAGCATCTATTTCTTTTTTTAGCAGATCTCCTGTAGACTATTAACAGCCATTTCACTTCTTTTTTTTTTTGCAGATCTCCTGCAGACTGTTAGAATCAATTTCATTTTTTTTTCAAAGTCGGGTCGCAAAATATTTTCGAATCCGCTTTAAATAGTATCAACATGATTCGAAATTATTTCAACCGCATTTAAAACTATTTCAACCGCATTTGAAACTATTTCAACCGGATTCAAAAATATTTTGCGACCCGACTTTGGGTCCACGTATCTCGGGGTTAGTTGGCGATAGAAACCCCAAATTTGGGAATGTTGTAGTGCTAGTTCTCCTGTGTTTGCATACCAATTTTGGGGTTTCTATCACTAAGTGACCCCGAGAAACGTGGACCCAAAATCGGGTCGCAAAATGTCAAGCACTTTTCTGCAGCAGAGAATGACATTTTGCGACCCGAATTTTGGGCCACATATCTCGGGGCCACTTGTAGCTAGAAACCCCAAATTTGGTATGCAAACACAGTAGAACTAGCACTATAACATCTCCAAATTTGGGGTTTCTATTACTAAGTGACCCTGAGATACGTGGACCCAAAGTCGGGTCGCAAAATATTTTCGAATCCGGTTGAAATAGTATCAACATGATTCGAAATTATTTCAACTGCATTTGAAACTATTTCAACCGGATTAGAAAATATTTTGTGACCCGAATTTGGGTCCATGTATCTCAGGGTTACTTGGTGATAGAAACCCCAAATTTGGGGTTATTGTTTTTCTAGTCTATTTTCTATTTTATTATAATCTTTTCTATCCAAAGTTAAAATTAATTAATTAAAAAATTTGAATTCATACTATTCGAAATTCAAATTTATTCTATTCGAAATTCGAATTTCAGAAGATGGTTGTATATTCTTTCTATTTTATTCTTCTAAATTATATATTTTTTCTATTCTGTTCTAATCTTTTCTATTTGAATTATAAATTTTGGAAGAAGGTTATTTACTTACTTATATACATCTGTCACATAAAAAAAAGATGTGAAATGGCTGTCACGGATGTCGATCGCAAGGCAAGTACATATGCTGTATATCATTGTCCACTTGCCACAACACCTGCCACGAGTGCCACGTGACCGGCCACGAGTGCCACGTGAACGGCCACGAGTGTCACGTGACCTGCCACGAGTGCCACGTGAACGGCCACGAGTGTCACGTGACCTGCCACGTGACCAAGTTGTGGATTGTCCACTTGCCACGTCACCTGCCACAAGTTATGGGGTTCCTAGCACCAAGTGACTCCCAGATATGGGCGATATGTCAAGTACTTTTCTGCAGCAGAGAATGACATTTTGTGACCCGACTTTGGGGCCACGTATCTCGGGGCCACTTATAGCTAGAAACCCCAAATTTGGTATGCAAACACAGTAGAACTAGCATTACAACGGGGTTACTTGGTGATAGAAACCCCAAATTTGGGGTTATTGTAGTGCCAGTTGTAATGTGTTTGCATACCAAATATTTTGGGATTTCTAGCTATAAGTGGCCCCGAGAAACGTGGCCTCAAAGTCGGGTCACAAAATTTAATTCTCTGCTGCAGAAAAGCACTTGACAGATCGCCCATATCTGGGGGTCACTTGGTGCTAGGAACCCCATAACTTGTGGCAGGTGACGTGGCAAGTGGACAATCCACAACTTGGTCACTATAACATCTCCAAATTTGGGGTTTCTATTACTAAGTGACCCTGAGATACGTGGACCCAAAGTCGGGTCGCAAAATATTTTCGAATCCGGTTGAAATAGTTTCAAATGCGGTTGAAATAATTTCGAATCATGTTGAAATAATTTCGAATCCGGTAGAAATATTTTCGAATTCGGTTGAAATATTTTCGAATGCGACCGATTTTCGAATTCGGTCGAAAACAAAACGAAATCCGAAAACGAATTTAACAAATTTAACGAATCTAACTAAACGAAATTAATTAATTAACGAATTAAAACGAAACGAAACGAAACAAATTTTTTCCTTTTGCACATGTCTAGTCTGGACAGGTTGAGGCCCCTCCAATATGAATCCAAGCTATTTAGCCACTGGTGTGCCTCCTTTGGTTACGTCGACCTTTGGCGGTGTGGCCATCCACTGATAAAAGATTACTCCTGTCAATCCAGAACATATGGTACTCTTTCCAGGCTGGATTATGCCCTGGGAACCTCTGATATGGTCCCTTATGTTAAGTCGGTCGCATACATCTCGCAGACAATCTCAGACCATTCGGCCCTTAAGATAGAGTTGGTGATGGGTCACCGACCCTCTTTTCGGCAGTGGAGGCTCAGCCCTTGCTGGATCTCCACCCCCGAAATACAGGACCCGGTGGGACAGGACATGTCCCACTTTTGGGCGGATAATGAAGGATCTGCCTCCCCTGGCCCCACATGGGACGCCTTTAAGGCGACTGTGCGGGGTTCATACATCTCTAAAACTACCAGACATAAAAAAAACCTCCAGGCCACTCTTTTAGCCCTAGAGTCCTCCTTGGAGATTGCGAGGGCCCAGTATTCTGCGTCCCCCACCCCGGACTCCCACGGGGTCCTGGTGGGGGCGCATAGGGCCCTGGACCTCCACAGGGTGGATGTAACGCAGAAACAACAGAGATATCTGACGGCCAGGCTGCTTGAACACAGTGGGAAAAATGGCAAGATGTTGGCATATCTCTCCCGCATGGACTGTGTTGATAGGACTATTACGCAAATCCAGGTGCCGGATGGCTCCATCGCTTCAGACCCTAGGACCATTAATCTAACTTTTAAATCCTTCTATGAGGACCTATATTCGTCCCAGCCCTCTCCACCTGAATGGGAAACTATGGGTTTCTTCGAGTCTCTCCGGTTCCCTGTACTGGAGGACTCACACAGATCCATCTTAAATGAACCTTTGACGGTAGAAGAAATTACCACTGCCATATACTCACTCCCCCCGAACAAAACTCCTGGATTGGACGGTTTGCCCGCTGAATGGTACAAACACTATGCTAGGGACTTGGCACAGAGGTTGCACTCTCAGTTTGGGCAGGCAATGGAGGAGGGTGTTCTCCCCTCCTCCATGTGTGAGGCCCTGATTGTGGTGATCCCCAAGCCTGATAAAGATCCAACGCTATGCGGCTCATACCGTCCAATCTCCTTACTCAATAGCGATGTTAAGATACTGGCCAAGGTACTGGCAGTGAGACTACAAAAGATTATCCTACACCTTATCCATAGGGACCAAACTGGATTCATGCCTGGAAAGAGTACATATGACAACATTAGACGATTGTTCATACATATCCATAGAGCTGACACTGAGCATAAAAGTGGCCTGGTGTTGTCACTGGATGTAATGAAGGCCTTTGATACTGTGAAATGGACCTTTTTGTGGGAAGACATGCACTGAATGGGTTTTAGTCACCAATTTATAAAATGTGTTCGCCTGCTATATATCAATCCCAGGGCAAGAATATGTACTAACAAGGATGTATCGGATGTCTTTTCTTTACACAGGGGAACACGGCAGGGCTGCCCGCTCTCGCCACTCCTGTTCGCACTTGCCATAGAGCCTTTGGCTCTGGCGGTGCGACAGACGGTGTCGGTGGGCGGCATATGTTATGGTAATCTTACAGAGAAGATCTCATTATATGCTGATGACGCATTATTATACCTTGATGGCACAGAACAGTCCTTTAAATCTTTAATGGAAGTGGTGGAGGAGTTCGGGAGGGTCTCGGGACTAAAGGTGGGCTGGGACAAGTCTGTTGCTTTTCCCATAGGCCCCAAACAGGACTATACTTACTTATCTCACTCTAAACTGTCAGTCAGATCCACATTTAAATATTTGGGCATTCACATTAATGCAGACCTGGCCCTCTTTGAATCTCTTAACATTGCCCCAGTTGTTACACACATGGAGACCAGGTTGCAAACTTGGGCCTCATTACCTTTGAATTTGATAGGGCGGGTGAACATATTTAAAATGATATACCTACCTAAATTTTTATATGCCTTTAGGGCATCCCCTATTTTTCTCTACAAAAAGCTCTTCAAAAGAATAGACTCGTTATTATCCTCCTTCCTATGGCAGGGGACCAATCCCAGAATAGCGAAGGCTTCCCTCCAGGCCTCTAAGGGTGATGGGGGACTGGCCTGCCCCAACTTGCGACACTATTTTATAGCAGCCCAATTAACCTATGTCTATGAATGGTTCCAGGGGGCCTCCGCATCCTGCTCTACCTATCTACTGCAGGCACTTGCTGGCCTAGAGACCCCATTGGTAGATATTATGCATAGATCTTTACCAAAACGATGCTCCCGCGGCTCCCCGATAGAAGTGAGTTGGTTGGCCTGGCATGAAGGGAATAGGACGATTTCAGAATTGGGGGGGGTCTCACCGAAAACCCCCCTATGGCATAACCCCAATCTTCTGGAGCTCATGGGTCACCCCGATGCATTGTGGTGGACACGGCTGGGCATTACCCACGCTGCCCACATTTTTCTCAATGGTGAATTTATCTCTTTTGAAGTCCTATGAGCTACAAGTGGATTATCAAATAAATTCTATTTTAAATATCTTCTCATACGACACGCTGTCCGTGCGCAGTTTCATGGCCTGACTCTTGAGCTCGCTGAATCCCTGCTTGAGGCATTGATGTCGTGTTCTGGCATTACGAAATTAGCCACGACCATTTACTCCCGACTGCAGACGGGTGGGAGTTCTCCCTTCCGTGCTGCACAGCGGAAGTGGATGGTCGACATCCCTGGGCTTTCAGAGGAGGGGTGGGAGGAGGCCTCTGGGGCCTGTTTCTTGGATATTGTTGGGTCTAACGACCAATATATACAGTTCAAATTTATTCATCAACTGCATTACACGCCGGCCCGTCTGGCTCGCATGGGTTATGTTTCAGGGGCCCTCTGCCCTAGATGTAAGTGCACCAATGCTGGTTATGTACACATGTTTTGGTCCTGCCCGGCCCTCTTGGGGTTCTGGGTGGACCTATTCTCTTTTTTTGAAAACAATCTATGCCTAGTGACCCCCCACACTGTTGAAGTGGGGCTCCTGGGCATCCTTAATGACCACATACCCAGAACCCACGAACGGACCCTAGTCCGCTTGATACTCTTTTATGCCAGAAAACTGATATTACTACAATGGAAGTGTGAATCTGCTCCCAACATCCAACTGCTGTACCGCATGATAAACAAAGTCGTACCAACCTTTAAACTAATCTATAAAGGAAGGGCCTGTATACAGAAATTCTACAAGATCTGGCAACCTTGGCTGGATATAGACAGCTCCTTTTGGAAGGATACCCCTCTGTCTCAGCAGTAGTGGGCCCTGATTCAGCCCCTCCTGTTTGATGGGGGGGGGAAGAACTACCTCCTATCCTAAATAAAGAAGCTGGGGACATGAAACATATCCCACATAAATGTGGGGGGAAGTAGGAGGAGTGCCCCCCCCCCCCAGCTGTAGTTTCGGCTGGGTAAATGGGTGGAAGTGCTGGGTGAATGGGTATGAGTGTTGTGTGAGTGAATGCAAGCACTTAAGTATTACTGAATAAGGATAACCGAATGAGTCCTGTGAAAATCACAGTTAAATACTCTCGATACACCTTTGGTATTAGGGTTTTGTGTTTCTTTTTTTTTTTTTCTTCTCCTCCGTTGAGGAACTGGGACACCTATGTGGCCATGTGGCCACAAGCTGTAGGCCTTATTAGGCTTGAATGTTATTTCGAGACTATATTGTTTATGCTCCCGCTTCACGGTGTAATACTGGTATATTGCTACTGAATACAAGAAAATAATGTGTAAGCGTGTATGTTGATATGCTCTGTAATTTTTCTCTGTTCAATGGAAAAATCAATAAACATAAATAAAAAAAATAAAAAAAGGTTAACGTAGAGCTCTGCCCTTTTTCACTTTGAGCAATGCCACAAGACAGGGGTGTCCTCTCTCTCACCCCTAATGTTTGTCCCTACTCTCGTTTCCTTGAGAAGATCATAGCTAAACGATACGTTTTGAATTATCTCGGTCAATTTAGATGGCCCACTTGCCTATATTATAATGCACTCCAATTATTTATAATGCTTAGTAGCAGCAGGTTATTTGTCTTCTCTGTTTTATCAATCACTTTAAATAGAACAGAACATATAGAATAAACTATATGCACAGATTTTGTTACATACCAGATACATTTATGGGCACAATGTTGGTTTGTATGGAATTTGATTGGTGCCACCGTCTCTCTTCTGGTATTGGAAAAGGGAATGCTTTAACCCAGGCTACTTGCTTATCTGGAGTTGTAGGTAAGCTCAGACATGTTTCTCTTGGTCTCACACCTACGGTGGTACTTTCATCTTCACTCACCCTTCTGTTGCTTGGCTGTCAACAAAGAAAACAGTTAGGATTAAGGTTAATAATACAAAAGTTCATTTTGGAACATTAGCTCCCAGTTTCTTTTCTGAGCAATTCTCATTTGGAGAGTAAGTGATGCCAATATTAATACTGCTTTCTTAAGGGATAAAACCTGTACTGAACAACCATGAACCACAAATGAGTAAAGTGAGAGGGTCTATTTAAGCTTCCTGATAAGCAATTAAAGGAAAGTGTCTATTATAGGGGGTCCCCGGCTTACGAACTGCTTAGAGACTTCAGGTTTGTTCTGAAGTCGGAAATGTTCGTAAGTCGGTACCGCAGGCGCAGAGCGGCAATTACATCATTTTCCAACGTTTTCCGATGTTTACCGATGTTCTGTCGATCGGCCGCGCATGCGCAGAACGGGAGATTCGTCGTTTTCCAATGTTTTCCGAATGTGCCCGCCGCCAAAAATGGCCGAGAATGGCCGCGAATGCGCAGAATTAGATACGGTGCCGTTCGTAAATAGGAGTTCTTTGGAAGTCGGGGGTTTGTAAGTCGGGGACCCCCTGTAGTGCATTACAGCCTTTCCAGTATGTTTAAAGGATGTTTTAGGAGTTTAAAATATATCACAAATACACTATATGGGCAAACCTTTGTAGACACCTGACCATCACACCTAAATGAGCTTGTTGGACAACCGCCATTCTTCTGGGAAGGCTTTCTACAAACTTTGGAGGGTGTCGGGAATTTTTGCCCATTCAGCCAAAAGAAAAGAATAATTGTGAGGTCAGGTACCAAAGGTGTTCAGTAGGGTTAGAGTCATGGCTCTGTGCAGGACACTTGAGTTCCTCAGGGAAAAATATGAATGGGCAAAAGAGTTGTGGGTAATCATACACAGGATCCATCATACACTATATGGCCAAAGATATCTGACCATCCCACCTATATGATGAGGTTCTTGGAGTATAAACAACCTCTACTCTTCTAAGAGGGCTTTCCATGGGAATTTGAAGTGTGTCTTTTGAAATGTGTGCCCATTCAGCCAAAGACGCCTTTGTAAGGTGAGGTACTGATGTTGGATGAGAAGACCTGGCTCATAATCAGCCTCATTCATTATGGTTGAGGTCAGGGCTCTGTGAAGGCCACTTGAGCTCCTCCACCCCAAACTGGTCAAACCATGTGTTTATAGCCAAACAATTGTAGACAATGGACTAACACCTTCTGTATATGAGCATGCTGGACATTTATATACAAACTCCACTCTTCTGGGAAGGCTTTCCACAAAATTTTGGAGTGTGTCTGTGGGAATATCTGCTTATTTAGCCAAAAGAGCATTTGTACGGTGAGGAACTGATGTTGGATGAGAAGGCATGACTCCAGTTCTTGTCAAAGATGTTCAGTAGGGTTGAGGTTCTGTAAAGCTCACTTGAGTTCCATCACACCAAACTACTTAAATCATATCTGTATAGAGATGGTTTTGTACACGGGGCAAAATCAGGCTGGAACGGAAAAGGACCTTCACCAAACTGTTACCACAAAGTTGGAACCATGCAATTGTCTAAAATGTCTTTGTATAATGTAGTGTTAACAGTCCCTTTCACTATAAGCACCAGAACTCAATTCATGTAGAGGTCTGGTACTAAGGTTGGATGAGAAGACCTCACAGTCGACATTCCAATTCATCTCAAAGGTGGTCAGTAGGGTTGAGGTCAGGTGCAGCTCTGTGCAGCTCACTTGAGTTCCTCCACACCAAGCTGGTTAAAATATGTCTTTATGGAGCTCACTTTTTTACACAGGGGCACAGCCATGTTGGAATGGAAAAGAACCCTCCCCAAACTGTTGCCACAAGGTTGGAACCACACACAAATGTCTTTGTATAATGTAGTATTTACAGTCCCCTTCACTAGAAACACCAGAACGCAATAATTTAGAGAAGGGGTCTCCAAACTTTCTAAACAAAGGACCAGTTTGCTATCCTTCAAACTTAAGGGGGGTCAGACTGTGGCCACTGGCCAGTGGGAGTAGAAATTTTCCTGGTGTCAGTGGGTGTAAACAATAATTTTTTGATATTAGGGGGAGGAATAGTAACCCATCATTGGTGTCAGTGGGAGGAATAGTGCCCTACCGTTGGTATCAGTGGGAGGAATAGTGCACCATTGTTGGTGTCAGTGGGAGAAAAAGTGGCCCGTCATTGGTGTCAGTGGGAGGAATAGTGCCCCATCATTAGTGTCAGTGGGAGGAATAGTATCCCCCATCGTTGGTATCAGTGGGAAGAATATTGCCCCATCATTGGTATCAGTGGGAGGAACAGTGCCCCATCATTGATGTCAGTAGGAAGAATAGTACCCTATTGTTGGTGTCAGTGGAAGGATAAGTACCCCATCGTTGGTATCAGTGGGAGGAATAGTGCCTCATCGTTGGTGTCAATTAAAGAAATAGTGCCCCGTTGCTAATGTCGGTAGCAGGAATTATGCCCCATGGTTGGTGTCCTGGGAGGAATAGTGCCCCAAGGGCCGGATAAAGGCAAGCAAAGGGCCTTTATCTGCAGCCCCCGGGCCGCAGTTTGGAGACTACTGATTTAGAGTGGAGTTCACATCTTTGGCTGTATAGTGTATCCTAATATTCAAATAAATCTTTGTTTATCTCAATGATTACAGTATTATGACATCAAGATAGTCACAGTTATATTCAAGACTCTATTTAATAGATATGTTCCATATATGGATGGTAGGTCCTTTGGAAGTATTCTGGGTACTCACCAGGTAGACAAATTCAAGCCGCCTGAGGTTACTTTTTGTGGGACTTTCTGGAGGAAGTGTTGCAGATTGTGACAAAGCCGAGTAACGGAAGGTCTGCCCTGTGACTTTAGTATCTAAATAACGATCTTCAAATTCTTCTGCAAAACAGTCAGCTATAAAGAGAGAGAAAGGTACAAATTTAAACCCCACACTCATGCCTTCCATGGGTTGTCTTTGCGGCTCATTTATGAAAAAAACATATTAAAGTATACAGTATGTAAAGCCAAAACATTTTATTTTTGGAAGACCCTGCCAGGTTTTGTCTTTTCGCTGCCTGTGTCCCAGAGACACAACAGGGAGTAAGAGGAAACCTCTCCAAAGCAAGAGTAGAAATCTCTCCAAAGCAAGAGTAGAAATCTCTCCAAAGCAAGAGAAGAAATCTCTCCAAAGCAAGAGAAGAAATCTCTCCAAAGCATGGGAGGAAACCTCTCTAAAGCAAGAGAATAAATCTCTCCAAAGCAAAGCAATAAAGGAAATCTCCCCAAAGCAATAAAGGAAATCTCTCCAAAGCAAGGGAGGAAATCTCTCCAAAGCAAGAAAAGACATCTCTCCAAAAGCAAGGGAGTAAATCTACCCAAAGCAAGGGAATAAATCTTTCCAAAACAAGGGAGGAAATCTCTCCAAAGCAAGAGAAGAAATCTTTCCAAAGCAAGAGAAGAAATCTCTCCAAAGTAAGAGAAGAAATCTCTCCAAAGCAAGAGAAGAAATCTCTCCAAAGCAAGGGAGAAAATCTCTCCAAAGCAATAGAGTAAATCTCTCCAAAGCAAGGGAGGAAATCTCTCCAAAGCAAGGGAATAAATCTTTCCAAAGCAAGGGAGGAAATCTCTCCAAAGCAAGAGAAGAAATCTCTCCAAAGCAAGGAAAGAAATCTCTCCGAAGCAAGAGTAGAAATCTCTCCAAAGTAAGGGAGGAAATCTCTCCAAAGCAAGGAAAGAAATCTCTCCAAAGCATGAGTAGAAATCTCTCCAAAGCAAGGGAGGAAATCTCGCCAAAGAAAGAGAAGAAATGCCTCCAAAGTAAGAGAAGAAATCTCTCCAAAGCAAGGGAGGGAATCTCTACAAAGCAAGGGAGGAAATCTCTCAAAAGCAAGGGAGGAAATCTCTCCAAAACAAGGGAGGAAATCTCTCCAAAACAAATAAGGAAATCTTTCCAAAGCAAAGGTAGAAAATATCTCCAAAGCAAGAGAAGAAATATCTCCAAAGTAAGAGAAGAAATTTCTCAAAAGCAAGGGAGGAAATCTCTCCAAAGCTAGGGAAGAAATCTCTCCAACGCAAGGGAGGAAATCTCTCTAAAGCAAGATAAGAAATCTTTCCAAAGCAAGGGAGATTCCCTCTAAAGCCCTGTACACACGATCGGTTTTCCAAGCTCGGCAGCTTTTTCCCCCTACACACAACCGCCTTTCCCGGCAGGAAAACTGCCATGAGAGCTTTGGCCGGGAATCCCGGCCGTGTGTATGCTTCATCGGCACTGCCTTGCAGTGTTTCCCATAGTAAACCTGGCGGAAAAAAAAAACGCCGGGAATCCCGACGGAAAAATAGAGAACCAGCTCTCTTTTTTCACGCCGTGATTCGCTGCAGTTTTCTTGTCGGGAAAACTGCGATAAACCATACACACGGCCGGTTTTCCCGGCCAAAAGCTCTCATGGCAGTTTTCGTGACAGGAAAACCGGTCGTGTGTACGGGGCTTAAGACTATTCTTACTGCAAAAGGTCAGGTGTCCCCGTTGAAAGATTCCTGTTCTATTCAAGCTCTAAAATGTTGGATTTCTCATCACTTTCAGTCCCACTGACAATGGTCACCAGCAGAGACGTTGCTTGAGGCTTGTGGGCCCTGATACAAAACTTGACCAGGGGACCCCTGTCACACCCTGAGCTACCGGATGAATGCGGTGAGCTTGTATGTAAAAGAGGAAACTCAGAGGGCCCTGCCTGGGCCCCTCTGAAGTGGGCAGGCAGTCTGACTTCCAGATTCACATAGAAGCCCACCGCTTTCACCTCACAGCTCAGAGTGTGGCCTGCATGCCCCTACCTTGTGTGCATGTGCACGATTGAGCAGAGAGGGAGGGGTTGTACTGGGCTGAGGGGCAGAGAGTGCACCACTGGGGGAAAGGACTTGCCCTGTCACCCTGTGTAGGTAAAACCTGAAACTGAGAGGGCCCGGCACTGACCTGGGCAGGCCCCTGCCTGGCAAGCCCAGGCCCTCTGAATTTATTATATATATATATATATATATATATATATATATATATTAGGGCTGTTACTGATTACATTTTTTGTGTTCGATTAATCATTTTTTCTTTTTAATCGATTAATCGACTAATTTCGATTAATTATAACGCACATACAGATTCAACTACTTTTAACTGATCTCCTTGCAGGCCGATTCCCAGTGCAGCTACCAACCACTGGAAAAATGGATAGCAGGATACAAAAAACACACAAAGGCAGCGCCCGATGGGAATAGCATTAAAACTTTTATAGTCTACAAGTAGGTAATAAAATAAATATTGCACTGGAGATAAAATCGATGTAGCTACATAAACTGTAAAAATGGTGCGAGTAATACCAAACGGTGGCAAAAGCAGTCATAAAAACATGTAGCTAAGTATGATACTGGTATAAAAATGTGTACAATGATACCACTGCTGAATCCAGATGAGGAGGGGTTAACATCAGTCCGTCGGCATGTAGATGTCCCGTAAAGGGAACTATCACAACTCCCAGTGGATGGCTGTAGAATCCCAGGTTGATAGAGGGAAGTGATAGGGGGAAGTGTAACAGCCCTTGCGTGTGGCAGATAGTAAGGTCCCGCCGGCATGCAGATATGAAGGCACAGCAAAGGAGCCCCTCAGATGGACACGGCAAGCCCTGCCGGGGTCTGTGACGTCACCGGATCTCCGACAGAACTCCCTGAAGACCCGGATGCCGGCGGAGAGGTGAGTACCGATCAAAAGAATTTTGATCGATCAAAACAATTAATCGATTAATCGAGGAATTAATAGTTAATTTCCACAGCCCTAATATATATATATATATTAATAATAATGATATAAATATTAAAATAAAGAATAATAATAGTATAAATAATAAAAATAATAATAATAGTTATACTAGAGACCTATAGATTAATAGAATAATATTTAATATAAATAATAATTAAGAAGAATTTAAATATTAATATAAAGAATAAGAATAATATAGATAATAAAAATAATAATATAAAGAATAATAATAGTAAAACTAGAGACCTATATAGTAATAGAATAATATAATAATAATAAAAAGAATAATATAAAGAATAATATTAATATAAATAACAATAATAGTAATACTAGAGAGCTATAGGTTATATAACAGAAACAGATCTTTTGATGAGATATTTTTTTTTTTAAATATATATAAATTATTAGTTTTAACAAAAAATGCATTGGGAATGGATAAAAAATATAAAAAAATGGATTGCAAATAAACGGAAAATTCAGGCTGGATTACTAATAATATTATGCTGATATAATGAGCAAGCTTTCTCCATGTAACCAGTCCAGCACAGCCGCAGTCTCACACTCTCCTCTTCCACATACAATGAAGGGGTAATAGACCTGCACTGTACATGATGATGCTAAGGGACCCTCAAAGACCAACCACAACCCGGAGCTTCGGAAAGAGAAGAACAGCGCCGGAGCCTAAATAAACAGATCATTTTATACATATATGGGGGCTGTTTTACTTGCCAATGAATTTGCATTCCTGCCCATCCAGTCCTGTGATTTACAAAGGAAAATTCTTGTATATTGGCTTCTCGCGACACACTGTGATTTACAAAGCTCTGCCACACAGCGCAGTCAGCCTGGAGACCTCATTTTTTTTTCTCTGCTGCAGTTCAGCTCTTGCCCCTTTTGCAGCCTGTGATTGGACAGTGAAAGAAGAGGCAGCATACACATAATCTCATCTGTCTTTCACTCTGCTCTCTCCTCCTATCAGCATGCCCCTTTGCCACTACCTGCACACTGGAGCACAACTGATTGACGCCTTGTGCTGCTGTACCCACTCTCAAGCCTCGTACACACGAACGAGTTTCTCGGCAAGAAACGACAAGAAAACTGCAGAGATAGCTTTCTTGCCGAGAAATTCGTTCGTGTGTATGGTTTCTCGTCAAGAAAACCGACAAGAATCTCAACGAGAAATATAGAGAACCTGCTCTCTATTTTCTCGTCGAGATTCTCGTCAGCCTGTTTCTCGACGAGAAAATTGTGTGTGTGTACACTTACCTGTCCTCCGGGAAGCCCGCGCATGTTCGAAATGACTTTGACGCATGCGCGGTAGCTTCCTAGGCATAGATAGGGTGTAGCAAGATGGCGGCGACGGCATCGAATGTGACGAGCTCACCGCGTTCGCTCCATTCAAAGAACCGCGGGTTCTTTGAATGGAGCGTGTGTACACTCGGCCGGGACAAGTTTCTTGTCCAAGAATCTCGTCAAGAAAAACTACGTGTTTTTTCTTTGACGAGATTTTCGGCCGTGTGTACGAGGATTTTGGCTGAGCTCTATTGTACAGGGATTGCAGGAGTCTGATTCCTGACAAAAGTTAGGTATTTACATTCATTTCATGTAATGATTTTCTTTTTAAGTAATACATACCTGTTTAGGTTGGTGATTTATTTATCTGCCTGGTGTCCAGCTTTAAACGCCTTGTCGTTATTCCATTCTTTTTTTCTCCACCCCATGTATATTTATATCTTTATAAGCATAATCAATTCACAAATAAATAATCAAACAAAAATAAAATGAAAACACTAGCTGTTCTTTTTTTTTTTTTTTTTCTTCTGTGCAGCAGCATCTGGGTGGCAACAACAGGAAAGCTGATGATGAAGATAAAAATAGAATTTCTTTTTCTTGTGTCACTGCAGTGTGAGAGCATCACGAGTAGAAGCCAGGGGCCGGAATATCAGGGATAATGCCAGGGTGACATCAGCAATTTTATAAATCTTTTTTTTATTTTATTTTTTTTTACTTTTAAATCATCCAATTGTTGTCTGCCATATCCTATTTAGAGTATGTATAGGGCTGTCCTTATGTTTTGTTTGTGTTTATATAAACAGGCAGGGCGGGGCGGAGTAGTGACAATCCTGGTGATGGATCACAGTAGGAAAAATTGAGAGTTCTAATGTAGCGGGTATGTACTTTCCTGGGTGTAATTTAAACTGGCAGAGACACCAGTGATGTGTAATTCCCTGCGGCCCAGCGGGTGGCGCTGTCGCCCTGGGCTGGGGTTGAATCATCGCTGTGTGCCGTGCCTCCTTTTTGTCCTTCCTCGGCAGCGGTATGGTGGGGCGGGGAACCCGCCGTGCTTGCTGGGAGAGGGTATAAAGGGGCCGGCCATACTTGGCACGGGGTCGAGTCCCAGGCACCTTCAGCCTGAGGGCGGTGGTTCGTGACGGTTCTCTAGGCGGGTCTAGGCCTAGAGGACGTTCGGAGGTCGTATTCCATCCCAGGCACCTTTAGCCTGGGGTGAGGTACTCGGATGGAGGTCTGGAGCTCAGTGCCCCACACTGAGTTCCGCGAGGGAAGGAGATCCTAGGGAACCCAGGGATTGGGAACCCGAATCCGGAAGGCGTAATGGACCGGGGGGAGCTCCTCACTTGAAGACCGGGTGCAGCAGATTGCCAGTGACAAGTGAGCCTCCCATCGGAGACCGCCTGGAAGGAAATTCCCCCTCGCTCGGAGACCGCAACCCACTTGCAGGAAGGAAAGTGGAGAGTTCATTGTGTCTGGGCCTACTCGCATCCACACCCCCTTTTCTGTTCTGTCCTCCAAGGGAGTTCAACTGATTGTGTTCACTTGAGAAGAATAAAGGAGTGTTGGACTTTAATGGTGTGGGGCTCATTTTCTGGCAGACATCGTTCAAGGTAACTCTCGGTGGAGACTCCAGGTGCATAACACTGACCCGAAGGTAAAGAAAGAACTTTGCTCAAGCCGCACTAACACCTGCGGTGAAGGCTAGGCGTGGTATCCCCGCTCTCTCCCCTCTAAGGTACCCCTAGACAAGAGACAGACGAGCTGAGAAAAGAGGGGAGTGAGGAGGCCGCTACACGTGGGCGCTCGGGTCCGGTATAGTGTTTGTGTACTACAGAATTGAACGTGTCTGCCCGAAGAGCTACGAGTAGGCGGGCCTTCATTGGCCGAAGTGCATCCCTGTGCTCGAAGTCGTGGACATGACCCAGTGAAGGGAAAGGCCCGCGCAGAAGAGCGAGGAAAGGGGGGAGCTTCTATTTGCACTGCGCCACCAGGCACACCCCCATCGCTTAGCTCGTGGGCGTGACTCAGAAAGGAAAAAGAAGAAAGCCCGCGAACTGGAGCAAAGGGGAGGAGTCCAATACGTGTGAAGGACTACACGTGGGACGTTGGTGCAAAAACCCTGGCAGTGTGCGATGGATCAGCAACAGGTCACCATGTTCGGACATACATCGTGGATTCCAGTTCACCCTTCTACCACGACACTGACTGCTGCTGCTCCGGTAACAGATACGGGGATCCGGCTAAAGCCAAGGGGTCGATTCGCCCTGTACTCGTGCATGGACGTTGAGGCCCTGGGTGTGATTTGTCCCGGGTGTTTGGGACTGGTGTGCCAACTGAGGCCGTTTGGGCGATGCAAGGCCTGTGGGGAGTTCCTGTTCGAAGTGGATCCGGCGGTTGAGAAGCCGAGAACCATATACCCCGGCCATGCTGCAGGCAACACCACTCAGAGAGGAGGAATCACTGCTGTGACAGCCATCCCTGCGCACACTGCAGCGACCGCTGAGGAGGTCGTGAAAACTCAACGGGAGAAATCCGAGGATGCTGACTTGGTCACCACGATCTCGCAGCGTCCACCACCGAAGAGAAAGACCGGTATGGTAGCCCCGACCAGCGGTTGTGGTGGACCGTCTCGCCCGCTTACACCGTCGACAAGAGTTCCGGACATCCAGATTCAAGCAAAGGCAGAGGTAAGCCAGACGGAGAGATTTGGTGTGTGGGAAGAGGTGAAAACTCAGTCTCCACTACAGGGTACCTGCCCGCGGAGGAGTGTGACACCTCTGACCTGGAGTCGCTCTCGGACATGGGAGACGACGTTGCTATAGACAAACTGTTTGCAGAAAAGGGCTGGGACAAAGTACCTCTAGCTTCATCCCGCAGAACCGGGGATCCGCCCATGTCTACAGGGGAAAGTACACCCCGGGTGGAGGCACCAGCGCCTGAAGAGGGGTCCCTTCCCCAGCCTGCCTCTACATCCCCAGTACCATCTGTACCGAAGACCGGGGAAAAGAGACTGTTGCTGCGGGCACCTATGCCCAGATCAGATGTGATCAAGGTCCCTTGCCACCCGGACTCAATAGTTTTACCTGGCGAAGGGGACAGAGCTACTATGCCTCCTCTGGCGAGACTACAATGCCTATTTGGCCAGAAGGTTGCTGCAGAGTACGGATGGGAATATCCATACTTGTCCAAGGAGTTACTCTATGAGGTGGAAGTGTGCCGGGAGCGCTGGTACAATGACTTTGAGTGGTCCCACCTTCAGGTTCCACACGCCCGCAGGTACCTGGCATGCTCTCCCAAGGCTTCTCAGCGGTTTAAAGACTGCAAGGCAGAGTGGATGTTGGGACGGCACATCCATGCAGACAAGGTGCTGATCCGGCGCAAGGAAGGGGAAGATGTTGAATATCATCTGGAGACCATGGACCAGCACTTGAAGCCACTTGTTCTGCCGCATCCACGCTTCTACCTGTAGGAGAGAAAAGACTCCATTCTTGTTCTTTATGCTGCTGAACTTTCTGTGGCCCGTTGTATTTGTACCCAGAGGAATGAAGGACTGTTCTGTTTTGTTCTTCATTTTCCAGCAAGAGATCATAGACTCTGGGTAGATAGGGCCCACACAGAAGAGAAAAGTTCCACGAGTGCAGTTACCGCGATGCTGTCACCAGGGGGCAGTGTTGCGCAACGTTAAACACTTTTCACACACTCACTCTTTGGAGAAAAGGGATTTCTTCCCGGAGAAGTTTCTTTTCTCTCACACGAATACATGTGTCAGGGTTATGTGTGTTGATTTCTTCCTTTTTTTCCCTCTGCAGGAGAGCATCCCGTCAAGACCACTGAGAATGGGGTGGGTCTTAGTCAGGATGGGTGGGAAGAGTATAATGTGAATATGTGATTCAAAAGTTATGGTTAAATGTTGTTGTTTCTTTCCTTTCTTTTTATATAGGGCTCAGACACAATTGCTCCAGTTGAACAAGTTTTTCAAAAGAGTTTATTTTTTCCGTACAATTGTAGTTGGTTTCTGGACTGGACTATGTCGGCCGTTGAAGGCATGGTTTACTCCAGACACTGGGGACCAGTGTCAAATCACCAGGGGGAGAGTGTAGCGGGTATGTACTTTCCTGGGTGTAATTTAAACTGGCAGAGACACCAGTGATGTGTAATTCCCTGCGGGGATGAATCATCGCTGTGTGCCGTGCCTCCTTTTTGTCCTCCCTCGGCAGTGGTATGGTGGGGCGGGGAACCCGCCGTGCTTGCTGGGAGAGGGTATAAAGGGGCCGGCCATCTTTGTCACGGGGTCGAGTCCCAGGCACCTTCAGCCTGAGGGCGGTGGTTCGTGTCGGTTCTCTAGGCGGGTCTAGGCCTAGAGGACGTTCGGAGGTCGTGTTCCATCCCAGGCACCTTTAGCCTGGGGTGAGGTACTCGGATGGAGGTCTGGAGCTCAGTGCCCCACACTGAGTTCCACGAGGGAAGGAGATCCTAGGGAACCCCGGGAGTGGGTACCCGAATTCGGAAGGCGCAATGGACCGGGGGGAGCTCCTCACTTGAAGACTGGGTGCAGCAGATTGCCAGTGACAGGTGAGTCTCTCATCGGAGACCGCCTGGAAGGAAATTCCCCCTCGCTCGGAGACCGCAGCCCACTTTCAGGAAGGAAAGTGGAGAGTTCATTGTGTCTGGGCCTACTCGCATCCACACCTCCTTGTCTGTTCTGTCCTCCAAGGGAGTTCAACTGATTGTGTTCACTTGAGAAGAATAAAGGAGTGTTGGACTTTAATGGTGTGGGGCTCATTTTCTGGCAGACATTGTTCAAGGTAACTCTCGGTGGAGACTCCAGGTGCATAACACTGACCCGAAGGTAAAGAAAGAACTTTGCTCAAGCCGCACTAACACATGTGGTGAAGGCTAGGCGTGGTATCCCCGCTCTCTCCCCTCTAAGGTACCCCTAGACAAGAGACAGACGAGCTGAGAAAAGAGGGGAGTGAGGAGGCCGCTACACTAATTTCCCTAAAATTTCAGCAATTTCAGAGATTAAATGTTGCCATTTCCACAAACTGCATTGGAGTCAATGAAGGAGGCAAAATTAAGGTGGTCTTTGTTTTATACGGCTCTGTGGAGCTGCAACTCCAATAGCCCCTATGTTAATCCGGCCCTGGCTCTGTCCTGAGGATTACAGAAGCTCCTTAGCAATCCTTAACCTGTTATTTTAATAAAAATGTCTCCTTATCCGCATACTATTTTATCATAGCATTTATCGTATTATTTTATTACATTATTTATCATGTTATTCTAAATAAAATAAAAAATGGTATTATTATTATTATTGGTATTATTATTATTATTATTGGTATTTTTTTTTCATTAATAATCATATTAATATCAGTATTATTTGTTATTATTTATTTATATTATTTATCATACTATTTTATTTTATCATTATATTATTATTATTATTATTATTATTAATAATAATTATTTTATATTTATTATTATGATTAAGAAGAAGAGGAAAGAAAAGAAGATGATATTTGATATTATTTTTTAAATGATCAAACAGTATTTTATCATAATATTTATCATATTATCATACTATTTTATATTATCATTATATTATCATTATTATAAAAATATTATTATTATTAATAATAATAATAATATTAATAATACTAATTATTATTATTGTTATTCTTAATAATATTATACATGATCATATTATTTAATCATATTATTTATCATAAAATTTTATATTATCATTAAAAAAACATTTTTTTAACAATATTATTATTATTATTATTACTCCTACTACTACTACTACTACTACTACTACTACTACTTGATATTATAACTTTTTTATACTTTTATTATGTTATCATATTATCATACTATTTTATATTATCATTTATTATTATTATTATTATTTTATCAAATTATTTATTATAATATTTATTTGTATTATTTACCAGGTTATCATACTGTTTTGTATTATCTTACATGAGTGTCCCCATTAGAGTCACCATTTACGTCATGGGCCCCATCATAGTCCCCCCTTACATCAGGGTTTCCATCAGAATCCTCACTTACATCAGGGTCTCCATTATAGTCCCACCTTACATCAGGGTCCCCATCAGAGTCCCCCCTTACATGACGGGTGCCTATCAGAGTCCCCCTCTTGCACCAAGGGTCCTCATCAGAGTCCCCCCTTACATGACGGGTGCCCATCAGAGTCCCCCTCTTGCACCAAGGGTCCCCATCAGAGTCCCCCCTTACATCTGGGTCCCCATCATAGTCCTCACTTACTTCCTGGTCTCCATCATAGTCCCCCCTTACATCAAGGTCCCTATCAGAATCCTCACTTACATCATGGTCCCCATCATAGTCCCACCTTACATAAGGCCCCCATCAGAGTCCCCCTTACATCAGGGTCCCAATCAGAGCCCTCACTTACATCAGGGTCCCCATCAGAGTCCCTCTTATCACTTAGGGCACTTTCACACTGGGGCGGGGGGCGTTAGCAGTAAAGCACCGCTAATATTAGCGGCGCTTAACCGTTGTAATTGCGGCGCTTTTCAGCTGCTAGCAGGGCACTTTTAACCGAATAAAGGGTTAAAAGCACCTGCAAAGCGCTGCTACCGAAGTGCCTTGCAGGCGATTCAGCAGCGCTGCCCATTGATTTCAATGGGCAGGAGCGGTGGAGGAGCGATGTATACACTGCTCCTCCACCGCCTGAAAGATGCTGCTTGCAGGACTTTCTTTAATGTCCTGCCAGCGCACCGCCCCTGTGTGAAAGCACTCGAGTTTTCACACTGGGGCTGCAGGGGAGGCGTATTTCAGGCGCTTTACAGGCGATATTTTTAGTCCAAAAGCGCCTGAAAAACGCCCCAGTGTGAAAGGGGTCTTAGACTTACAGCCTGCTGTAGGAGCAAAGCAGGAGCTGGGAGGTGAGGCAGGTCTGAAAAGAGGAAGTTCTGTCCTCCTGTGAGGCAAGCATGTCATTGGTTGCTAAGATGTGGACGGGAAGCCACGTTGGGGACTGCAGGGGCGGGGAGGAGTGGAGATCATAGACAGCCTCTGCTGACCTGAATCCCCAATATGTGCACATAGAGAACACACCACCCAGCTGTGGGCCGGATATAATATTGTAGTTGGCCGGATGTGGCCCTCGGGCCGTACTTTGGAGACCCCTGGACACAGAAGCGGGACAAGGTCATCTAGAGCCCAGGGCGAACATGCCAAACTGCACCCCCCCCCCCACAAAATGTGTGTGAGTTATGTGTCAGCAAAAAATTCCCCCACAAAAACACTGAGCACTAATCTGCATGCTTAACCGCCCCCCCCTCAGCACAAATCTTTACCCCCCCTCAGATCAAATACCCCCCCTCTAAAAAAATCACCCCTCCTAGCACAAATCCTCTACCCCTAAAATGTCCCCTCTTACTAAACATCCCCCCACTTGAAATCCCTCCTCCCAGGACAATTTCCCCCCAAATCCCCTCTCCTAACACAAATCTCTCCCCCATCCCCCCTCTCAACAGAAATCCCCCTAAATCACTACTCTTCGCACCCCCCAAATTTCCCCTCCTAGAACATTACTTACCCCCTGCTGCCCCCCAGATTCCCCCTTCCAACACAATTACCCTCCCCCCCCCTCCGCCTCACTTGATACCACAGTGCCCAGGACAGCCCCTTGTCCCGGGCCCTCCTGGATTAATCCATTATCCTCTTTGAGGCCATGCAGTAAAATCAGATATAGGGAAGATAAAACCGCTTCTTCTTATCTATATATATATATATTGTACATTCTATAAGTGTCCTTAGCAACAAAATCAGTAAATATTTTAAAAATGAAAAAAAAAAGTAACTTCCTGTTTCTCGTATCTGATGAAGTGCTGACTGCGGGGATCACTCACTGTCAGCGCAATTCTTCCTAATTCTATCTGGAGGAAATCATTGTATAATAACGCCAAAAATTAGAACACAGAACCTACACTGGCAATCTTATAAGTAATATAAGGATCTTGCATTGAGGCTGCCTAGTACTATTATGGACACAAACATAGATCGTCCTCCTTCCAAACATATGTTCTCTATTATATCTGACCTCCGGCCTCCCCTTCAGTCTTGCACAGTTATACCGGCTCCTCTCCTGGACTGAAATGCCTTAGTCTGATTTCACCGCACACTGTGAGCCTCTCATAATGTGCATTAGAAACGGCAGAAAGAACCCGCTTCATTCCCTGGCTGGAGGATGTCCGGCAATGGGTGCTCAACCTGTGGCTAGGGTGACCACGTGTCCCGGATTGCCCAAGACAGTCCCGCATTTTGCAGATATGTCCCGGGCACATTCATTCCAGGACAGTACAGTGTCCCGGAATGAAACTGACACAGACACCAATCTGATGGCCCCAAAAAAGGCCGCCACATCACCGCTTTACTCACTGACAGTACTTGTCCTGGCCGGGAATGCCTGGAAGAGCACAATCCCTGCCCCCTGCTTGTGATTGGATAAATCATAAATCCCGCCTCTTGTGTCCAATCACTGTGCTGTGATTCGTTACAGCACAAGCTGATTTTTGGGAAGGGAGGGTGTCCCTGAATGGTAGTTTAAAAATGTGGTCACCCTACCTGTGGCCCTCCAGCTGTTTCATCTACAAGTCCCATCATGCCTCTGTCTTTGAGAGTCATGCTTGCAACTGTCAGTGGCTTCAAATGCCTCATGGGACTTGTACTTACGCAACATCTGGAGGGCCACAGGTTGAGCACCCATAGGTCCCTTTCCCAGTAGACGCCTCATACGGGGAAACGCAGCGTCGTGTGGAGCCGGAGATCTTGACGTCACCACACCCACAGCTGTGTTAGCCTGAGCCACGGCTGTGTGAATGTCTGTTTTATAAAATACGCTTTAAAACCTTGTTTGATGTCAGTTTCCCAGCTATTTGATTAAAGGGTACACTTTTGTATCAAAGTACTGCACCATGAAGTGTTTTTTATCTTTCCTCGTCATACATATGGTCCCTTGTATTGCTGCATGAACCATTCCATCTGCACTGAGACGGTGAAGGATTTTTTTGTTAAACACACATCCAGCTGACCAGTGGATTCAGTGATGGAAGGTTGACCAGATCGCTGCTGTTACCAGGAGGATATCTTTTGATACTGAGCCCATAAGATCTCCGTTATAGAGATCCAACCTATCTGGTAAGCGGCCCCTTTGCACTTTTAGTATCCTGTGTTTGCAGCTTGGAAACAAAGGAGGAAGATTTGTATCTTTGCTTCCTGGATTACCACCAAGCTTTAGGAGCTGTTCTTAACCACTTCGCGCCCGGGCTATAAGAAAAAGACGTCCGCAAAGCGGTCGTCAATTGCTGATAGGACGTCTATGGACGTCCTCTTATTTACTTCCGCGATGCGCGCCACCGCGGGCGCGCATCGGGGAAAAACTGTGCCCACCGTGTCAGGCGAGTGCCGATGCGCGTGCCTGGCGGCCGCGATGTCCGCCAGGTACGAGCGATCGGCTGTCACAGAGCCAGGGACGTGGATCTCTGTGTGTAAACACAGAGATCCACGTCCTGTCAGGGAGAGGAGACGGATGGTGTGTCCCTTGTACATAGGGACAACCATCAGTCACCTCCCCCAGTCAGTCCCCTCCCCCCCACAGTAAGAACATCTAGCAGGGAACATATTAACCCCTTGATCGCCCCCTAGTGGTTAACCCCTTCCCTGCCAGTCACATTTATACAGTAATCAGTGCATATTTTTAGCACTGTTCGCTGTATAAATGTGAATGGTCCCAAAAATGTGTCAAAAGTGTCCGATGTGTCCGCCGTAATGTCACAGTCACAAAAAAAATCGCAGATCGACGCCATTACTAGTAAAAAAATAAATAAAAAAATAATAAAAAAAAAATCATAATTCTATTCCCTATTTTGTAGGCGCTATAACTTTTGCACAAACCAATCACTATACGCTTATTGCGATTTTTTTTTTTACCTAAAATATGTAGAATACGTATCGGCCTAAACTGAGGAAAAAAATAGTTTTTTTGAAAAAAAAATGGGATATTAATTATAGCAAAAATTAAAAAATATTGTGTTTTTTTCAAAATTGTCGCTCTATTTTTGTTTATAGCGCAAAAAATAAAAACCGCAGAAATGATCAAAGACCACCAAAAGAAAGCTCTATTTGTGGGGAAAAAAGGATGACAATTTTGTTTGGGAGCCACGTCGCACGACCGCACAATTGTCATTCAAAGCGTGACGCGCTGAAACCTGAAATTTCGCCTGGGCAGGAAGGGGGTTATGTGCCCAGTTGTCAAGTGGTTAATTGGACTTTTCCTTTGCATCTTTAGGAGCTGTTCTTAATTGGACTTTTCCTTTGCATCTTAATTGGACTTTGTTGTTCCCTATGGACTTTTTTTTCTTTATAATCCACTTATTTCAGAATATTAAAAAAAAAAAAGAATTCTTCATTTTTTGCACTGTGTTTTGCAATATTTTAGGTTGCACATCTATTTTTACTTTTTTAGTACTTATATTACTGAATATTCCAGTTATCTTTATAGTTGCAGCACTGTCACTTTAATATCAATTAGTATTACTGTTAAGAAGTCATTTGTTTTTTGTTTTCTTGCTCTATTGCAGTTTGCACCATCTCTTTGCACCCACACAAACTTGTTGCACTACAATGCACTTTTTATACATTTGGGGGTAGCACGGATTTTTCACGCTTAACATTATCCCTTTCCTGTCCAGCCTGACTGTCCCTGGCCCGCCCCTTTCATTCATTGGATTTCAGTTCCTTTAGTCATGGAGGCTCAGCCTAGGGTTGCCACCTTTTTATCAAGCCAAACCCGAACATTTTAGCAGTGTACAGCAATTTTTTATTTTTTTTTGCAGTTTATACTGTAGGATTGTAAAAGCCTAGGATTGTAAAAAACCTGGGGCACCTTTTGGGTGCCCCAAAAAGAGTAATACTGCAGCGCATGTAGCGTTCCATGACGAACAGTGGGTGTGGCCAAATTGTGTTAATAATGGGAAAAGCTTAAAGTGGAGCTCCACCCTAAATAGCAACTTTTGCTATTTGGAACCCTCCCCCCCTCCGGTGTCACAATTGACACCTTTCAGGGGGGAGGGGGGTGAAGATACCTGTCTAAGACAGGTATTTTCACCCACATCCGGGAGTCCTGTCTCCGGGAATCTGCGGGAGTTACGTCACTTCCCGCAGACTTCCCTTGGTGTTCTGGGAGACACTCGGCTCCCAGAACACAGGAGCACCAATCAGAACGGCGCAGCGCGACTCGCGCATGCGCCGTAGGGAACCGGGCATGAAGCCGCAGGGCTTCACTTCCTGGTTCCCTCAGCGAGGATGGCGGAGGGAGCAGCAGAGCGACGAGCGGTCGCTCGTCCTCTGCTGCGGACGTCGCTGGACTCCAGGACAGGTAAGTGTCCAAATATTAAAAGCCAGCAGCTGCTGTAGCTGTAGCTGCTGGCTTTTAATTTTTTTTTTCCGGTGGAGCAACCCCTTTAAGTTGCATAGTTTAATCAAACAAGGTCAGTCTGTCCCCCAGTACAGTTCCCCCCCCCAGGACAGTCTGTCCTCCAGTTTAATCCCTCCTTGGTCAGTCTGTCCTCCAGTATAATCCCTTCTTGGTCAGTCTGTCCTCCAGTATAATCCCCGCAGGTCAGTCTGTCTCCCAGTATTTCCCCCCTAGGCCAGTCTGTCCCCCAATATAATCCCCCCAGGTCAGTCTGTCCCCCAGTATAATCCCCCAGATCCGTCTGTCCCCTCAGTATAATCCCCCCAGGTCACTCTGTTCCCCAGTATAATCCCCCAAGGCCAGTCTGTCCCCCCAGTTTAATCCCCCCAGGTCAGTCTGTCCCCCAGTACAGCCCCCCTCCCCAGGTCAGTCTGTACCCCAGTACAGTCCCCCCCCAGAACAGTCTGTCCTTCAGTATAATCCCTCCTTGATCAGTCTGTCCTCCAGTATAATGCCTTTTTGGTCAGTCTGTCCTCCAGTATAATCCCCGTAGGTCAGTCTGTCCTCCAGTATTTCCCCCCTAGGTCAGTCTGTCCCCCAATATAATCCCCCCAGGTCAGTCTGACCCCCAGTATAATCCCCCAGATCAGTCTGTCCCCCAGTATAATCCCCCCAGGTCAGTCTGTCCCCTCAGTATAATCCCCCCAGGTCAGTCTGTCCGCCAGTATAATCCCCCAAGGCCAGTCTGTCCCCCCAGTATAATCCCCCGAGGTCAGTCTGTCCTCCAGTATAATCCCCGCAGGTCAGTCTGTCTCCCAGTATTTCCCCCCTAGGCCAGTCTGTCCCCCAATATAATCCCCCCAGGTCAGTCTGTCCCCCAGTATAATCCCCCAGATCCGTCTGTCCCCTCAGTATAATCCCCCCAGGTCACTCTGTTCCCCAGTATAATCCCCCAAGGCCAGTCTGTCCCCCCAGTTTAATCCCCCCAGGTCAGTCTGTCCCCCAGTACAGCCCCCCTCCCCAGGTCAGTCTGTACCCCAGTACAGTCCCCCCCCAGAACAGTCTGTCCTTCAGTATAATCCCTCCTTGATCAGTCTGTCCTCCAGTATAATGCCTTTTTGGTCAGTCTGTCCTCCAGTATAATCCCCGTAGGTCAGTCTGTCCTCCAGTATTTCCCCCCTAGGTCAGTCTGTCCCCCAATATAATCCCCCAGGTCAGTCTGACCCCCAGTATAATCCCCCAGATCAGTCTGTCCCCCAGTATAATCCCCCCAGGTCAGTCTGTCCCCTCAGTATAATCCCCCCAGGTCAGTCTGTCCGCCAGTATAATCCCCCAAGGCCAGTCTGTCCCCCCAGTATAATCCCCCGAGGTCAGTCTGTCCTCCAGTATAATCCCCGCAGGTCAGTCTGTCTCCCAGTATTTCCCCCCTAGGCCAGTCTGTCCCCCAATATAATCCCCCCAGGTCAGTCTGTCCCCCAGTATAATCCCCCAGATCCGTCTGTCCCCTCAGTATAATCCCCCCAGGTCACTCTGTTCCCCAGTATAATCCCCCAAGGCCAGTCTGTCCCCCCAGTTTAATCCCCCCAGGTCAGTCTGTCCCCCAGTACAGCCCCCCTCCCCAGGTCAGTCTGTACCCCAGTACAGTCCCCCCCCAGAACAGTCTGTCCTTCAGTATAATCCCTCCTTGATCAGTCTGTCCTCCAGTATAATGCCTTTTTGGTCAGTCTGTCCTCCAGTATAATCCCCGTAGGTCAGTCTGTCCTCCAGTATTTCCCCCCTAGGTCAGTCTGTCCCCCAATATAATCCCCCCAGGTCAGTCTGACCCCCAGTATAATCCCCCAGATCAGTCTGTCCCCCAGTATAATCCCCCCAGGTCAGTCTGTCCCCTCAGTATAATCCCCCCAGGTCAGTCTGTCCGCCAGTATAATCCCCCAAGGCCAGTCTGTCCCCCCAGTATAATCCCCCGAGGTCAGTCTGTCCTCCAGTATAATCCCCGCAGGTCAGTCTGTCTCCCAGTATTTCCCCCCTAGGTCAGTCTGTCCCCCAATATAATTCCCCTAGGTCAGTCTGACCCCCAGTATAATCCCCCAGATCAGTCTGTCCCCCAGTATAATCCCCCCAGGTCAGTCTGTCCCCTCAGTATAATCCCCCCAGGTCAGTCTGTCCGCCAGTATAATCCCCCAAGGCCAGTCTGTCCCCCCAGTATAATCCCCGAGGTCAGTCTGTCCTCCAGTATAATCCCCGCAGGTCAGTCTGTCTCCCAGTATTTCCCCCCTAGGCCAGTCTGTCCCCCAATATAATCCCCCCAGGTCAGTCTGTCCCCCAGTATAATCCCCCAGATCCGTCTGTCCCCTCAGTATAATCCCCCCAGGTCACTCTGTTCCCCAGTATAATCCCCCAAGGCCAGTCTGTCCCCCCAGTTTAATCCCCCCAGGTCAGTCTGTCCCCCAGTACAGCCCCCCTCCCCAGGTCAGTCTGTACCCCAGTACAGTCCCCCCCCAGAACAGTCTGTCCTTCAGTATAATCCCTCCTTGATCAGTCTGTCCTCCAGTATAATGCCTTTTTGGTCAGTCTGTCCTCCAGTATAATCCCCGTAGGTCAGTCTGTCCTCCAGTATTTCCCCCCTAGGTCAGTCTGTCCCCCAATATAATCCCCCCAGGTCAGTCTGACCCCCAGTATAATCCCCCAGATCAGTCTGTCCCCCAGTATAATCCCCCCAGGTCAGTCTGTCCCCTCAGTATAATCCCCCCAGGTCAGTCTGTCCACCAGTATAATCCCCCAAGGCCAGTCTGTCCCCCCAGTATAATCCCCGAGGTCAGTCTGTCCTCCAGTATAATCCCCGCAGGTCAGTCTGTCTCCCAGTATTTCCCCCCTAGGCCAGTCTGTCCCCCAATATAATCCCCCCAGGTCAGTCTGTCCCCCAGTATAATCCCCCAGATCCGTCTGTCCCCTCAGTATAATCCCCCCAGGTCACTCTGTTCCCCAGTATAATCCCCCAAGGCCAGTCTGTCCCCCCAGTTTAATCCCCCCAGGTCAGTCTGTCCCCCAGTACAGCCCCCCTCCCCAGGTCAGTCTGTACCCCAGTACAGTCCCCCCCCAGAACAGTCTGTCCTTCAGTATAATCCCTCCTTGATCAGTCTGTCCTCCAGTATAATGCCTTTTTGGTCAGTCTGTCCTCCAGTATAATCCCCGTAGGTCAGTCTGTCCTCCAGTATTTCCCCCCTAGGTCAGTCTGTCCCCCAATATAATCCCCCCAGGTCAGTCTGACCCCCAGTATAATCCCCCAGATCAGTCTGTCCCCCAGTATAATCCCCCCAGGTCAGTCTGTCCCCTCAGTATAATCCCCCCAGGTCAGTCTGTCCGCCAGTATAATCCCCCAAGGCCAGTCTGTCCCCCCAGTATAATCCCCCGAGGTCAGTCTGTCCTCCAGTATAATCCCCGCAGGTCAGTCTGTCTCCCAGTATTTCCCCCCTAGGCCAGTCTGTCCCCCAATATAATCCCCCCAGGTCAGTCTGTCCCCCAGTATAATCCCCCAGATCCGTCTGTCCCCTCAGTATAATCCCCCCAGGTCACTCTGTTCCCCAGTATAATCCCCCAAGGCCAGTCTGTCCCCCCAGTTTAATCCCCCCAGGTCAGTCTGTCCCCCAGTACAGCCCCCCTCCCCAGGTCAGTCTGTACCCCAGTACAGTCCCCCCCCAGAACAGTCTGTCCTTCAGTATAATCCCTCCTTGATCAGTCTGTCCTCCAGTATAATGCCTTTTTGGTCAGTCTGTCCTCCAGTATAATCCCCGTAGGTCAGTCTGTCCTCCAGTATTTCCCCCCTAGGTCAGTCTGTCCCCCAATATAATCCCCCTAGGTCAGTCTGACCCCCAGTATAATCCCCCAGATCAGTCTGTCCCCCAGTATAATCCCCCCAGGTCAGTCTGTCCCCTCAGTATAATCCCCCCAGGTCAGTCTGTCCGCCAGTATAATCCCCCAAGGCCAGTCTGTCCCCCCAGTATAATCCCCCGAGGTCAGTCTGTCCTCCAGTATAATCCCCGCAGGTCAGTCTGTCTCCCAGTATTTCCCCCCTAGGCCAGTCTGTCCCCCAATATAATCCCCCCAGGTCAATCTGTCCCCCAGTATAATCCCCCAGATCCGTCTGTCCCCTCAGTATAATCCCCCCAGGTCACTCTGTTCCCCAGTATAATCCCCCAAGGCCAGTCTGTCCCCCCAGTTTAATCCCCCCAGGTCAGTCTGTCCCCCAGTACAGCCCCCCTCCCCAGGTCAGTCTGTACCCCAGTACAGTCCCCCCCCAGAACAGTCTGTCCTTCAGTATAATCCCTCCTTGATCAGTCTGTCCTCCAGTATAATGCCTTTTTGGTCAGTCTGTCCTCCAGTATAATCCCCGTAGGTCAGTCTGTCCTCCAGTATTTCCCCCCTAGGTCAGTCTGTCCCCCAATATAATCCCCCCAGGTCAGTCTGACCCCCAGTATAATCCCCCAGATCAGTCTGTCCCCCAGTATAATCCCCCCAGGTCAGTCTGTCCCCTCAGTATAATCCCCCCAGGTCAGTCTGTCCGCCAGTATAATCCCCCAAGGCCAGTCTGTCCCCCCAGTATAATCCCCCGAGGTCAGTCTGTCCTCCAGTATAATCCCCGCAGGTCAGTCTGTCTCCCAGTATTTCCCCCCTAGGCCAGTCTGTCC
This sequence comes from Rana muscosa, assembly GCA_029206835.1. NCBI lineage: Eukaryota > Metazoa > Chordata > Amphibia > Anura > Ranidae > Rana > Rana muscosa. The sequence goes on along the minus strand of CM055125.1, from coordinate 333,316,452 downwards.
CCCAATATAATCCCCCCAGGTCAGTCTGTCCCCCAGTATAATCCCCCAGATCCGTCTGTCCCCTCAGTATAATCCCCCCAGGTCACTCTGTTCCCCAGTATAATCCCCCAAGGCCAGTCTGTCCCCCCAGTTTAATCCCCCCAGGTCAGTCTGTCCCCCAGTACAGCCCCCCTCCCCAGGTCAGTCTGTACCCCAGTACAGTCCCCCCCCAGAACAGTCTGTCCTTCAGTATAATCCCTCCTTGATCAGTCTGTCCTCCAGTATAATGCCTTTTTGGTCAGTCTGTCCTCCAGTATAATCCCCGTAGGTCAGTCTGTCCTCCAGTATTTCCCCCCTAGGTCAGTCTGTCCCCCAATATAATCCCCCCAGGTCAGTCTGACCCCCAGTATAATCCCCCAGATCAGTCTGTCCCCCAGTATAATCCCCCCAGGTCAGTCTGTCCCCTCAGTATAATCCCCCCAGGTCAGTCTGTCCGCCAGTATAATCCCCCAAGGCCAGTCTGTCCCCCCAGTATAATCCCCCGAGGTCAGTCTGTCCTCCAGTATAATCCCCGCAGGTCAGTCTGTCTCCCAGTATTTCCCCCCTAGGCCAGTCTGTCCCCCAATATAATCCCCCCAGGTCAGTCTGTCCCCCAGTATAATCCCCCAGATCCGTCTGTCCCCTCAGTATAATCCCCCCAGGTCACTCTGTTCCCCAGTATAATCCCCCAAGGCCAGTCTGTCCCCCCAGTTTAATCCCCCCAGGTCAGTCTGTCCCCCAGTACAGCCCCCCTCCCCAGGTCAGTCTGTACCCCAGTACAGTCCCCCCCAGAACAGTCTGTCCTTCAGTATAATCCCTCCTTGATCAGTCTGTCCTCCAGTATAATGCCTTTTTGGTCAGTCTGTCCTCCAGTATAATCCCCGTAGGTCAGTCTGTCCTCCAGTATTTCCCCCCTAGGTCAGTCTGTCCCCCAATATAATCCCCCCAGGTCAGTCTGACCCCCAGTATAATCCCCCAGATCAGTCTGTCCCCCAGTATAATCCCCCCAGGTCAGTCTGTCCCCTCAGTATAATCCCCCCAGGTCAGTCTGCCCGCCAGTATAATCCCCCAAGGCCAGTCTGTCCCCCCAGTATAATCCCCCGAGGTCAGTCTGTCCTCCAGTATAATCCCCGCAGGTCAGTCTGTCTCCCAGTATTTCCCCCCTAGGCCAGTCTGTCCCCCAATATAATCCCCCCAGGTCAGTCTGTCCCCCAGTATAATCCCCCAGATCCGTCTGTCCCCTCAGTATAATCCCCCCAGGTCACTCTGTTCCCCAGTATAATCCCCCAAGGCCAGTCTGTCCCCCCAGTTTAATCCCCCCAGGTCAGTCTGTCCCCCAGTACAGCCCCCCTCCCCAGGTCAGTCTGTACCCCAGTACAGTCCCCCCCCAGAACAGTCTGTCCTTCAGTATAATCCCTCCTTGATCAGTCTGTCCTCCAGTATAATGCCTTTTTGGTCAGTCTGTCCTCCAGTATAATCCCCGTAGGTCAGTCTGTCCTCCAGTATTTCCCCCCTAGGTCAGTCTGTCCCCCAATATAATCCCCCTAGGTCAGTCTGACCCCCAGTATAATCCCCCAGATCAGTCTGTCCCCCAGTATAATCCCCCCAGGTCAGTCTGTCCCCTCAGTATAATCCCCCCAGGTCAGTCTGTCCGCCAGTATAATCCCCCAAGGCCAGTCTGTCCCCCCAGTATAATCCCCCGAGGTCAGTCTGTCCTCCAGTATAATCCCCGCAGGTCAGTCTGTCTCCCAGTATTTCCCCCCTAGGCCAGTCTGTCCCCCAATATAATCCCCCCAGGTCAATCTGTCCCCCAGTATAATCCCCCAGATCCGTCTGTCCCCTCAGTATAATCCCCCCAGGTCACTCTGTTCCCCAGTATAATCCCCCAAGGCCAGTCTGTCCCCCCAGTTTAATCCCCCCAGGTCAGTCTGTCCCCCAGTACAGCCCCCCTCCCCAGGTCAGTCTGTACCCCAGTACAGTCCCCCCCCAGAACAGTCTGTCCTTCAGTATAATCCCTCCTTGATCAGTCTGTCCTCCAGTATAATGCCTTTTTGGTCAGTCTGTCCTCCAGTATAATCCCCGTAGGTCAGTCTGTCCTCCAGTATTTCCCCCCTAGGTCAGTCTGTCCCCCAATATAATCCCCCCAGGTCAGTCTGACCCCCAGTATAATCCCCCAGATCAGTCTGTCCCCCAGTATAATCCCCCCAGGTCAGTCTGTCCCCTCAGTATAATCCCCCCAGGTCAGTCTGTCCGCCAGTATAATCCCCCAAGGCCAGTCTGTCCCCCCAGTATAATCCCCCGAGGTCAGTCTGTCCTCCAGTATAATCCCCGCAGGTCAGTCTGTCTCCCAGTATTTCCCCCCTAGGCCAGTCTGTCCCCCAATATAATCCCCCCAGGTCAGTATGTCCCCCAGTATAATCCCCCAGATCCGTCTGTCCCCTCAGTATAATCCCCCCAGGTCACTCTGTTCCCCAGTATAATCCCCCAAGGCCAGTCTGTCCCCCCAGTTTAATCCCCCCAGGTCAGTCTGTCCCCCAGTACAGCCCCCCTCCCCAGGTCAGTCTGTACCCCAGTACAGTCCCCCCCCAGAACAGTCTGTCCTTCAGTATAATCCCTCCTTGATCAGTCTGTCCTCCAGTATAATGCCTTTTTGGTCAGTCTGTCCTCCAGTATAATCCCCGTAGGTCAGTCTGTCCTCCAGTATTTCCCCCCTAGGTCAGTCTGTCCCCCAATATAATCCCCCCAGGTCAGTCTGACCCCCAGTATAATCCCCCAGATCAGTCTGTCCCCCAGTATAATCCCCCCAGGTCAGTCTGTCCCCTCAGTATAATCCCCCCAGGTCAGTCTGTCCGCCAGTATAATCCCCCAAGGCCAGTCTGTCCCCCCAGTATAATCCCCCGAGGTCAGTCTGTCCTCCAGTATAATCCCCGCAGGTCAGTCTGTCTCCCAGTATTTCCCCCCTAGGCCAGTCTGTCCCCCAATATAATCCCCCCAGGTCAGTCTGTCCCCCAGTATAATCCCCCAGATCCGTCTGTCCCCTCAGTATAATCCCCCCAGGTCACTCTGTTCCCCAGTATAATCCCCCAAGGCCAGTCTGTCCCCCCAGTTTAATCCCCCCAGGTCAGTCTGTCCCCCAGTACAGCCCCCCTCCCCAGGTCAGTCTGTACCCCAGTACAGTCCCCCCCCAGAACAGTCTGTCCTTCAGTATAATCCCTCCTTGATCAGTCTGTCCTCCAGTATAATGCCTTTTTGGTCAGTCTGTCCTCCAGTATAATCCCCGTAGGTCAGTCTGTCCTCCAGTATTTCCCCCCTAGGTCAGTCTGTCCCCCAATATAATCCCCCCAGGTCAGTCTGACCCCCAGTATAATCCCCCAGATCAGTCTGTCCCCCAGTATAATCCCCCCAGGTCAGTCTGTCCCCTCAGTATAATCCCCCCAGGTCAGTCTGTCCGCCAGTATAATCCCCCAAGGCCAGTCTGTCCCCCCAGTATAATCCCCCGAGGTCAGTCTGTCCTCCAGTATAATCCCCGCAGGTCAGTCTGTCTCCCAGTATTTCCCCCCTAGGCCAGTCTGTCCCCCAATATAATCCCCCCAGGTCAGTCTGTCCCCCAGTATAATCCCCCAGATCCGTCTGTCCCCTCAGTATAATCCCCCCAGGTCACTCTGTTCCCCAGTATAATCCCCCAAGGCCAGTCTGTCCCCCCAGTTTAATCCCCCCAGGTCAGTCTGTCCCCCAGTACAGCCCCCCTCCCCAGGTCAGTCTGTACCCCAGTACAGTCCCCCCCCAGAACAGTCTGTCCTTCAGTATAATCCCTCCTTGATCAGTCTGTCCTCCAGTATAATGCCTTTTTGGTCAGTCTGTCCTCCAGTATAATCCCCGTAGGTCAGTCTGTCCTCCAGTATTTCCCCCCTAGGTCAGTCTGTCCCCCAATATAATCCCCCCAGGTCAGTCTGACCCCCAGTATAATCCCCCAGATCAGTCTGTCCCCCAGTATAATCCCCCCAGGTCAGTCTGTCCCCTCAGTATAATCCCCCCAGGTCAGTCTGTCCGCCAGTATAATCCCCCAAGGCCAGTCTGTCCCCCCAGTATAATCCCCCGAGGTCAGTCTGTCCTCCAGTATAATCCCCGCAGGTCAGTCTGTCTCCCAGTATTTCCCCCCTAGGCCAGTCTGTCCCCCAATATAATCCCCCCAGGTCAGTCTGTCCCCCAGTATAATCCCCCAGATCCGTCTGTCCCCTCAGTATAATCCCCCCAGGTCACTCTGTTCCCCAGTATAATCCCCCAAGGCCAGTCTGTCCCCCCAGTTTAATCCCCCCAGGTCAGTCTGTCCCCCAGTACAGCCCCCCTCCCCAGGTCAGTCTGTACCCCAGTACAGTCCCCCGCCCAGAACAGTCTGTCCTTCAGTATAATCCCTCCTTGATCAGTCTGTCCTCCAGTATAATGCCTTTTTGGTCAGTCTGTCCTCCAGTATAATCCCCGTAGGTCAGTCTGTCCTCCAGTATTTCCCCCCTAGGTCAGTCTGTCCCCCAATATAATCCCCCTAGGTCAGTCTGACCCCCAGTATAATCCCCCAGATCAGTCTGTCCCCCAGTATAATCCCCCCAGGTCAGTCTGTCCCCTCAGTATAATCCCCCCAGGTCAGTCTGTCCGCCAGTATAATCCCCCAAGGCCAGTCTGTCCCCCCAGTATAATCCCCCGAGGTCAGTCTGTCCTCCAGTATAATCCCCGCAGGTCAGTCTGTCTCCCAGTATTTCCCCCCTAGGCCAGTCTGTCCCCCAATATAATCCCCCCAGGTCAGTCTGTCCCCCAGTATAATCCCCCAGATCCGTCTGTCCCCTCAGTATAATCCCCCCAGGTCACTCTGTTCCCCAGTATAATCCCCCAAGGCCAGTCTGTCCCCCCAGTTTAATCCCCCCAGGTCAGTCTGTCCCCCAGTACAGCCCCCCTCCCCAGGTCAGTCTGTACCCCAGTACAGTCCCCCCCCAGAACAGTCTGTCCTTCAGTATAATCCCTCCTTGATCAGTCTGTCCTCCAGTATAATGCCTTTTTGGTCAGTCTGTCCTCCAGTATAATCCCCGTAGGTCAGTCTGTCCTCCAGTATTTCCCCCCTAGGTCAGTCTGTCCCCCAATATAATCCCCCCAGGTCAGTCTGACCCCCAGTATAATCCCCCAGATCAGTCTGTCCCCCAGTATAATCCCCCCAGGTCAGTCTGTCCCCTCAGTATAATCCCCCCAGGTCAGTCTGTCCGCCAGTATAATCCCCCAAGGCCAGTCTGTCCCCCCAGTATAATCCCCCGAGGTCAGTCTGTCCTCCAGTATAATCCCCGCAGGTCAGTCTGTCTCCCAGTATTTCCCCCCTAGGCCAGTCTGTCCCCCAATATAATCCCCCCAGGTCAGTCTGTCCCCCAGTATAATCCCCCAGATCCGTCTGTCCCCTCAGTATAATCCCCCCAGGTCACTCTGTTCCCCAGTATAATCCCCCAAGGCCAGTCTGTCCCCCCAGTTTAATCCCCCCAGGTCAGTCTGTCCCCCAGTACAGCCCCCCTCCCCAGGTCAGTCTGTACCCCAGTACAGTCCCCCCCCAGAACAGTCTGTCCTTCAGTATAATCCCTCCTTGATCAGTCTGTCCTCCAGTATAATGCCTTTTTGGTCAGTCTGTCCTCCAGTATAATCCCCGTAGGTCAGTCTGTCCTCCAGTATTTCCCCCCTAGGTCAGTCTGTCCCCCAATATAATCCCCCCAGGTCAGTCTGACCTCCAGTATAATCCCCCAGATCAGTCTGTCCCCCAGTATAATCCCCCCAGGTCAGTCTGTCCCCTCAGTATAATCCCCCCAGGTCAGTCTGTCCGCCAGTATAATCCCCCAAGGCCAGTCTGTCCCCCCAGTATAATCCCCCGAGGTCAGTCTGTCCTCCAGTATAATCCCCGCAGGTCAGTCTGTCTCCCAGTATTTCCCCCCTAGGCCAGTCTGTCCCCCAATATAATCCCCCCAGGTCAGTCTGTCCCCCAGTATAATCCCCCAGATCCGTCTGTCCCCTCAGTATAATCCCCCCAGGTCACTCTGTTCCCCAGTATAATCCCCCAAGGCCAGTCTGTCCCCCCAGTTTAATCCCCCCAGGTCAGTCTGTCCCCCAGTACAGCCCCCCTCCCCAGGTCAGTCTGTACCCCAGTACAGTCCCCCCCCCAGAACAGTCTGTCCTTCAGTATAATCCCTCCTTGATCAGTCTGTCCTCCAGTATAATGCCTTTTTGGTCAGTCTGTCCTCCAGTATAATCCCCGTAGGTCAGTCTGTCCTCCAGTATTTCCCCCCTAGGTCAGTCTGTCCCCCAATATAATCCCCCTAGGTCAGTCTGACCCCCAGTATAATCCCCCAGATCAGTCTGTCCCCCAGTATAATCCCCCCAGGTCAGTCTGTCCCCTCAGTATAATCCCCCCAGGTCAGTCTGTCCGCCAGTATAATCCCCCAAGGCCAGTCTGTCCCCCCAGTATAATCCCCCGAGGTCAGTCTGTCCTCCAGTATAATCCCCGCAGGTCAGTCTGTCTCCCAGTATTTCCCCCCTAGGCCAGTCTGTCCCCCAATATAATCCCCCCAGGTCAATCTGTCCCCCAGTATAATCCCCCAGATCCGTCTGTCCCCTCAGTATAATCCCCCCAGGTCACTCTGTTCCCCAGTATAATCCCCCAAGGCCAGTCTGTCCCCCCAGTTTAATCCCCCCAGGTCAGTCTGTCCCCCAGTACAGCCCCCCTCCCCAGGTCAGTCTGTACCCCAGTACAGTCCCCCCCCAGAACAGTCTGTCCTTCAGTATAATCCCTCCTTGATCAGTCTGTCCTCCAGTATAATGCCTTTTTGGTCAGTCTGTCCTCCAGTATAATCCCCGTAGGTCAGTCTGTCCTCCAGTATTTCCCCCCTAGGTCAGTCTGTCCCCCAATATAATCCCCCCAGGTCAGTCTGACCCCCAGTATAATCCCCCAGATCAGTCTGTCCCCCAGTATAATCCCCCCAGGTCAGTCTGTCCCCTCAGTATAATCCCCCCAGGTCAGTCTGTCCGCCAGTATAATCCCCCAAGGCCAGTCTGTCCCCCCAGTATAATCCCCCGAGGTCAGTCTGTCCTCCAGTATAATCCCCGCAGGTCAGTCTGTCTCCCAGTATTTCCCCCCTAGGCCAGTCTGTCCCCCAATATAATCCCCCCAGGTCAGTCTGTCCCCCAGTATAATCCCCCAGATCCGTCTGTCCCCTCAGTATAATCCCCCCAGGTCACTCTGTTCCCCAGTATAATCCCCCAAGGCCAGTCTGTCCCCCCAGTTTAATCCCCCCAGGTCAGTCTGTCCCCCAGTACAGCCCCCCTCCCCAGGTCAGTCTGTACCCCAGTACAGTCCCCCCCCAGAACAGTCTGTCCTTCAGTATAATCCCTCCTTGATCAGTCTGTCCTCCAGTATAATGCCTTTTTGGTCAGTCTGTCCTCCAGTATAATCCCCGTAGGTCAGTCTGTCCTCCAGTATTTCCCCCCTAGGTCAGTCTGTCCCCCAATATAATCCCCCCAGGTCAGTCTGACCCCCAGTATAATCCCCCAGATTAGTCTGTCCCCCAGTATAATCCCCCCAGGTCAGTCTGTCCCCTCAGTATAATCCCCCCAGGTCAGTCTGTCCGCCAGTATAATCCCCCAAGGCCAGTCTGTCCCCCCAGTATAATCCCCCGAGGTCAGTCTGTCCTCCAGTATAATCCCCGCAGGTCAGTCTGTCTCCCAGTATTTCCCCCCTAGGCCAGTCTGTCCCCCAATGTAATCCCCCCAGGTCAGTCTGTCCCCCAGTATAATCCCCCAGATCCGTCTGTCCCCTCAGTATAATCCCCCAGGTCACTCTGTTCCCCAGTATAATCCCCCAAGGCCAGTCTGTCCCCCCAGTTTAATCCCCCCAGGTCAGTCTGTCCCCCAGTACAGCCCCCCTCCCCAGGTCAGTCTGTACCCCAGTACAGTCCCCCCCCAGAACAGTCTGTCCTTCAGTATAATCCCTCCTTGATCAGTCTGTCCTCCAGTATAATGCCTTTTTGGTCAGTCTGTCCTCCAGTATAATCCCCGTAGGTCAGTCTGTCCTCCAGTATTTCCCCCCTAGGTCAGTCTGTCCCCCAATATAATCCCCCCAGGTCAGTCTGACCCCCAGTATAATCCCCCAGATCAGTCTGTCCCCCAGTATAATCCCCCCAGGTCAGTCTGTCCCCTCAGTATAATCCCCCCAGGTCAGTCTGTCCGCCAGTATAATCCCCCAAGGCCAGTCTGTCCCCCCAGTATAATCCCCCGAGGTCAGTCTGTCCTCCAGTATAATCCCCGCAGGTCAGTCTGTCTCCCAGTATTTCCCCCCTAGGCCAGTCTGTCCCCCAATATAATCCCCCCAGGTCAGTCTGTCCCCCAGTATAATCCCCCAGATCCGTCTGTCCCCTCAGTATAATCCCCCCAGGTCACTCTGTTCCCCAGTATAATCCCCCAAGGCCAGTCTGTCCCCCCAGTTTAATCCCCCCAGGTCAGTCTGTCCCCCAGTACAGCCCCCCTCCCCAGGTCAGTCTGTACCCCAGTACAGTCCCCCCCCAGAACAGTCTGTCCTTCAGTATAATCCCTCCTTGATCAGTCTGTCCTCCAGTATAATGCCTTTTTGGTCAGTCTGTCCTCCAGTATAATCCCCGTAGGTCAGTCTGTCCTCCAGTATTTCCCCCCTAGGTCAGTCTGTCCCCCAATATAATCCCCCTAGGTCAGTCTGACCCCCAGTATAATCCCCCAGATCAGTCTGTCCCCCAGTATAATCCCCCCAGGTCAGTCTGTCCCCTCAGTATAATCCCCCCAGGTCAGTCTGTCCGCCAGTATAATCCCCCAAGGCCAGTCTGTCCCCCCAGTATAATCCCCCGAGGTCAGTCTGTCCTCCAGTATAATCCCCGCAGGTCAGTCTGTCTCCCAGTATTTCCCCCCTAGGCCAGTCTGTCCCCCAATATAATCCCCCCAGGTCAGTCTGTCCCCCAGTATAATCCCCCAGATCCGTCTGTCCCCTCAGTATAATCCCCCCAGGTCACTCTGTTCCCCAGTATAATCCCCCAAGGCCAGTCTGTCCCCCCAGTTTAATCCCCCCAGGTCAGTCTGTCCCCCAGTACAGCCCCCCTCCCCAGGTCAGTCTGTACCCCAGTACAGTCCCCCCCCCCAGAACAGTCTGTCCTTCAGTATAATCCCTCCTTGATCAGTCTGTCCTCCAGTATAATGCCTTTTTGGTCAGTCTGTCCTCCAGTATAATCCCCGTAGGTCAGTCTGTCCTCCAGTATTTCCCCCCTAGGTCAGTCTGTCCCCCAATATAATCCCCCCAGGTCAGTCTGACCCCCAGTATAATCCCCCAGATCAGTCTGTCCCCCAGTATAATCCCCCCAGGTCAGTCTGTCCCCTCAGTATAATCCCCCCAGGTCAGTCTGTCCGCCAGTATAATCCCCCAAGGCCAGTCTGTCCCCCCAGTATAATCCCCCGAGGTCAGTCTGTCCTCCAGTATAATCCCCGCAGGTCAGTCTGTCTCCCAGTATTTCCCCCCTAGGCCAGTCTGTCCCCCAATATAATCCCCCCAGGTCAGTCTGTCCCCCAGTATAATCCCCCAGATCCGTCTGTCCCCTCAGTATAATCCCCCCAGGTCACTCTGTTCCCCAGTATAATCCCCCAAGGCCAGTCTGTCCCCCCAGTTTAATCCCCCCAGGTCAGTCTGTCCCCCAGTACAGCCCCCCTCCCCAGGTCAGTCTGTACCCCAGTACAGTCCCCCCCCAGAACAGTCTGTCCTTCAGTATAATCCCTCCTTGATCAGTCTGTCCTCCAGTATAATGCCTTTTTGGTCAGTCTGTCCTCCAGTATAATCCCCGTAGGTCAGTCTGTCCTCCAGTATTTCCCCCCTAGGTCAGTCTGTCCCCCAATATAATCCCCCTAGGTCAGTCTGACCCCCAGTATAATCCCCCAGATCAGTCTGTCCCCCAGTATAATCCCCCCAGGTCAGTCTGTCCCCTCAGTATAATCCCCCCAGGTCAGTCTGTCCGCCAGTATAATCCCCCAAGGCCAGTCTGTCCCCCCAGTATAATCCCCCGAGGTCAGTCTGTCCTCCAGTATAATCCCCGCAGGTCAGTCTGTCTCCCAGTATTTCCCCCCTAGGCCAGTCTGTCCCCCAATATAATCCCCCCAGGTCAGTCTGTCCCCCAGTATAATCCCCCAGATCCGTCTGTCCCCTCAGTATAATCCCCCCAGGTCACTCTGTTCCCCAGTATAATCCCCCAAGGCCAGTCTGTCCCCCCAGTTTAATCCCCCCAGGTCAGTCTGTCCCCCAGTACAGCCCCCCTCCCCAGGTCAGTCTGTACCCCAGTACAGTCCCCCCCCAGAACAGTCTGTCCTTCAGTATAATCCCTCCTTGATCAGTCTGTCCTCCAGTATAATGCCTTTTTGGTCAGTCTGTCCTCCAGTATAATCCCCGTAGGTCAGTCTGTCCTCCAGTATTTCCCCCCTAGGTCAGTCTGTCCCCCAATATAATCCCCCCAGGTCAGTCTGACCCCCAGTATAATCCCCCAGATCAGTCTGTCCCCCAGTATAATCCCCCCAGGTCAGTCTGTCCCCTCAGTATAATCCCCCCAGGTCAGTCTGTCCGCCAGTATAATCCCCCAAGGCCAGTCTGTCCCCCCAGTATAATCCCCCGAGGTCAGTCTGTCCCCCAGTATAATCCCCCCAGTTCAGTCTGTCCCCCAGTATAATGCCCCAGGTCAGTCTGTCCCCCCTAGTATAATCCCCCCAGGTCAGTCTGTCCCCCCAGTATAATCCCCCCAGGTCATCTGTCCCCCAGTATAATCCCCCCAGGTCAGTCTGTCCCCCAGTATATTCCCCCCAGGTCAGTCTGTCCCCCAGTATATTCCCCCCAGGTCAGTCTGTCCCCCCTAGTATAATCCCCCCAGGTCAGTCTGTCCCCCAGTATAATCCCCCCAGGCCAGTCTGTACCCCAGTTGAAGTGCCCCCCCACCAATATAATTAAAAGCACTGGAAGTTGACGGGAGGAGAGAGGGGGATAAGAGGGCTGGTGCTGCAGGACTTCCACTGATGTGTCCAGGTTTAAGGTGGACTGAAACCCGGACACAGAATCGAAAACCTGGACTGTCTGGGTGAATCCCGAACAGGTAGAAACCCTAGCTCAGCGTCACATGTGGTTGTTACTTTGATGCAATTTAAGCCTGCCTAGGAACGTCCACTCCTCCAGCTGACATCGACCCATCAAGGCATTATGATATTTGCATAACTCCTCCCACAGTTGAGGGCTTTTCAGAGGAGTACTGAGGCAGGGGGCTGTGATGTTTTCAGGAAGCTACGTACAGCACACTTCTGGCCTCTCCATCCATGATCTGCCTGTGTTGCTTAGAGAAGCACAGAGACCCAAATGAGGACATTACAGGGTCTAAAATAAGATATGTAATTAAAATGTAAAGATTTATTTTAAATCTTTTTAGCATGTTGATGAGGGTGGGGAAGGAGGAACCAGGGAAGGCAAAATATAAACAGATTAAACTTCAGCTTTGAAGTGTATGTCTGTTAAAAAAAAAAAACAAACACATATTTAGTACATCTCTGCAACGCATGCACATACAAGGGCAGAAACTAGTGACAACCATAGGCGTTAGGGTGCATTAGGGTGTGCACCCAAAGCTCAAACACACGCTTGTGTGTGTGTATATATATATATATATACACTATATTGTCAAAAGTATTGGGACACCTGCCTTTACACACACATGAACTTTAATGACATCCCAGTTACCGCTGACATCCGACGCTCCATAGAGTTGTATGAAGCGCCCGTTCAGGTCCGCCAAAAAAGCTGACAGGCGGACCTAAACGTTCCGCCCTTGTGAAAGGGGCCTTATACAGTATGTCTTATTTTCAGTGTGATGTGTATTATATGTGTTGTTACATATCACAGAGACCGGTATTGTGGTAATATTGAAGTTTATTGAGATTTTCATACATTGGAGGGTTCCACCATTATTGTTAAGTTATTGTTTAGTAGGTTAGCGATGCACTTTTTTTTTGTGGTGTGGGAACACATATCAGTGCTTAGTGGCAGGCCTTTTACTGACACTTTTTTATTTTACCTCCAGTAGATTATTGTAAATAGTAGTGTGGTGATTACCTATTATACTAAAGATCGGCATGTGGCATTAATAAACATCAACAGATTTCAGTTGTGCCTCACCAGGCCGGCAACCCATGGACAATGTGCCTGTCTGCTGAGTTCATCTCCCCATCCCTGCACTCTTGCACTGATTGGCAGCAATGATTGGCACTGATAGGCACCACTGATTGACAGCACTGATGGTCACTGATAGGTGGCACTAATGGACACTGATTGGCAGCACTGATTGGCATCACTGATAAGGCAGCACTGATGGGCCCTGATAGGCTGCACCGATTGGCACTAATAGGCAGCACTGATTGGCACAGATAGGTAGCACTGATTGGCAGCATTTAGTGGCACTGATGGGCAGCACTGATAGGCACTGAAAGGCAGAACTGATAGTCAACACTGATGAGCACTGATAGGTGGCACTGATGGGCATTGAAAGGCAGCACTGATGAGCATTGATTGGCAGCACTGATAGGCGGCACTGAATGGCACTGATTGGAAGCACTGATTGGTAGCACTGATGGGCACTGATAGGCAGCACTGATGGGCACTGATAGGCAGCACTAATTGGCACGTATGGGCACTGACTGGTGGCACTGATTGGAGGCACTGATAGGTGGCACTGATTGTCACTGATAGGAAGCACTGTTTGGCACCGACAGATGGAACTGATAGGCGACACTGATTGGAATCACTGATTGGCACTGACACGTGGTACTGACAGGTAGCACTGAATGGCACTGACATGTGGCATTGACAGGTGGCACTGATTGGAAGCACTGACTGGCACTGACAGGTGGCACTGACAGGTGGCACTGACTGGCACTGACAGGTGGCACTGATTGGCACTGACAAGCAGCACGGGCACTGATTGGCACTGACAAGCGGCACTGGCACTTATTGTCACTGACTTGCGGCACTGATTGGCACTGACTGGTGGCACTAACAAGCGGCACTGGTACTGACAGGTGGCACTGATTGGCACAGACTGGTGGCACTGATTGCACTGACAAGCGGCACTGGCACTGATTGGCACTGACTGGTGGCACTGATTGGCACTGACTGGTGGCACTGACAAGTGGGACTGTTACTGATTGGTGGCACTGATTGTCACTGACTGGTGGCACTAACAAGCGGCAATGGTACTGACAGGTGGCACTGATTGGCACCAACTGGTGGCACTGATTGGCACTGACAAGCGGCACTGGCACTGATTGGCACTGACTGGTGGCACTGATTGGCACTGACTGGTGGCACTGACAAGCGGCACTGGCACTGATTGGTGGCACTGATTGTCACTGACTGGTGGCACTAACAAGCGGCACTGGTACTGACAGGTGGCACTGATTGGCACAGACTGGTGGCACTGATTGGCACTGACAAGCGGCACTGGCACTGATTGGCACTGACTGGTGGCACTGACAAGCGGCACTGGCACTGACAGGTGGCACTGATTGTCACTGACTGGTGACACGGATTGGAAGCACTGACAGAGGAGAGGGGGGTATCACATTGAGCAGATATTGGTGCTTGTAAGATCCGGGTGGGCGGGGCCTAGCAGCTATCGAACCCCAGCCAATAGGAGGAGGAATGGGCGTACTGCTACGTATGTGGCCCCGCCCCTTTTCTTAAACAGCCCAATCATGGCTTATGTTCGATGGCTGCTCAGTCCCGCCCACCCCCATATCACCGCAGAATTATGAAGCTTCTCGCAGACTCTCCCTACAAGCAGTTACAATAGATGACACTGTCACCTATTGTAACTGCTTGTTGGGAGAGGGAGGAGCCTCATAATTCTGCAGTGATATGAGGGTAGGCAGGATTGAGCAGCTATCAAACATAAGCCATTATTGGGCTGTTTAGGAAAAGGGGCGGGGCCACATACATAGTGGTACGCCCATTCCTCCTCCTATTGGCTGGGGTTCGATAGCTGCTAGGCCCCGCCCACCCCGACGTCAACTCTGAAATCTGACAGATCCTCTGTCTCCCTGTAAGCAGTTACAATACAGGAGGACGGTGTCACACACTGAGTGGATCTTACAATCACCAATATCCGCTCAATGTCTGTCATATCACGAATCAGCACGGCAATTCGAAGGAGGATTTCACAGCAGCCCAGCGGGCAGATCTCGGGAGAACATGGGGCTACACAAACACTGCACGGGTGATTAGGGTGTGCCCAGGCACACACGGCACACCCCGTGTGCACGCCTACGGTGACAACGCTGCCTCTGCTGCACTGAAAATCCCAAGCAGTGATGTCAGTCCTTCCCAGTTCTCCTTTGGGGGACATGTGTCATGCAGGTGTGTATCTTGGAAAACTGAGGGGAGGGTGGTTACTTTTTTTTTTTTTTATCCTTTGTTATATCTCAGTACTACAGCCTCTTTCCAGCTTGCTCCTGTTCACATACACTACAGTGATAACAGGTTGTATGAGTTTTTTCACAGGGCATTCTTCCGAATTGTTGCTGAACAGGAATTAGATTTTCACACAACTGGGTAATTCAAGTAAATATCCGCTCAGTTTATTATGTGAAGAATCTCGACTCAACTTCAGTAGATCAACCCAAATGTGTGCAGGCAAAAGGCTCTCAGGAGATGTAGTTCTGGGAGCGTGCCTATATCAATAGGAACTGAGCCCTCAGTGGAAGTATTTTATAAGCCTGGTGATGATGTCACAGGGTAATATAAGTTGGTTCTCGCTACAGGTACAAGGTAATAGCAAAAAAAATGAAAATGCTCTAGATGAGGAGAGAGAGGTTAGGGGTTAATATGGGTAATGGTGGGACATACCCTTGAAACATACAGTGGGGATCGAAAGTTTGGGCACCCCAGGTAAAAATGTGTATTAATGTGCATAACGAAGCCAAGGAAAGATGGAAAAATCTCCAAATGGCATCAAATTACAGATTAGACATTCTTATAATATGTCAAAAAAAGTTAGATTTTATTTCCATCATTTACACTTTCAAGATTACAGAAAACAAAAAAATGGCGTCTGCAAAAGTTTGGGCACCCTGCAGAATTTATAGCATGCACTGCCCCCTTTGTAAAGCTGAGACCTGCCAGTGTCATGGATTGTTCTCAATCATCGTCTGGGAAGACCAGGTGATGTCAATCTCAAAGGTTTTAAATGGCCAGACTCATCTGACCTTGCCCCAACAATTAGCACCATGGGTTCTTCTAAGCAGTTGTCTAGAAAACTGAAACTGAAAATAGTTGACGCTCACAAAGCTGGAGAAGGCTATAAGAAGATAGCAAAGCGTTTTCAGATATCAATATCCTCTGTTCGGAATGTAATTAAGAAATGGCAGTCATCAGGAACAGTGGAAGTTAAAGCAAGATCTGGAAGACCAAGAAAAATATCAGACAGAACAGCTCGCAGGATTGTGAGAAAAGCAATTCAAAACCCACGTTTGACTGCACGATCCCTCCAGAAAGATCTGGCAGACACTAGAGTTGTGGTACACTATTCCACTATAAAGAGATACTTGTACAAATATGGTCTTCATGGAAGAGTCATCAGAAGAAAACCTCTTCTACGTCCTCACCACAAAAATCAGCGTTTGAACTTTGCAAATGAACATATAGACAAGCCTGAGGCATTTTGGAAACAAGTTCTGTGGACCGATGAGGTTAAAATAGAACTTTTTGGCCGGAATGAGCAAAGGTACGTTTGGAGAAGAAAGGGCACAGAATTTAATGAAAAGAACCCCTGTCCAACTGTTAAGCATGGGGGTGGATCAATCATGCTTTGAGGTTGTATTGCAGCCAGTGGCACAGGAAACATTTCACGAGTAGAAGGAAAAATGGATTCAATAAAATTTCAGCAAATTTTGGATGGTAACTTGATGCCATCTGTGAAAAAGCTGAAGTTAAAGAGAGGATGGCTACTACAAATGGATAATGATCCTAAACACACCTCAAAATCCACAGGGGATTACATCAAGAGGCGTAAACTGAAGGTTTTGCCATGGCCTTCACAATCTCCTAACCTCAGCATTATTGAAAACCTATGGATAGACCTTAAAAGAGCAGTGCGTGACAGACAGCCCAGAAATCTCAAAGAACTTGAAGACTTTTGTAAGGAAGAATGGGCAAAGATACCTCAAACAAGAATTGAAAGACTCTTGGCTGGCTACAAAAAGCGTTTACAAGCTGTGATACTTGCCAAAAGGGGGCAGTACAAGATATTAACTCTGCAGGGTGCCCAAACTTTTGCAGACACCATTTTTTTGTTTTCTGTAATTTTGAAAGTGTAAATAATGGAAATAAAATCTAACTTTTTTTGACATATTATAAGAATGTCTAATCTGTAATTTGATGCCATTTGGAGATTTTTCCATCTTTCCTTGGCTTCGTTATGCACATTAATACACATTTTTACCTGGGGTGCCCAAACATTCGATCCCCACTGTACACCTGACATGGCCAGTGATACAGAAAACATCATCTCTAAACTATTGCTCCTGCTCATGTTCTTTTCCAGGCGTTATAATTTGAGTCCAATAGATACTTTTTGCTACATTGTTTTAAGCCCTGATAAAGGGGGATGTTTGCCTCCCGAAATGCGGTAGTGCCTTTTTGCCTTCCTGTTACCTGTGATTGTAATGAGAGGACTATAATGCTATTTCATGGTTAATCTGCACAGGATGTACTCTTTAATATTATTAACAAATGCCTTTTTAGGCCTCGTTCACATGGTGGTAATGTGCAGATGCAGTGCAAACAGCGTGTGTTCCGGTCCGTGCACCCACGCCCCGCACAAATGTCAAATTGGGAGCAGCGTGTGTGTCTGTGCACTCACTGTGTCCAAATTGTCATCAATGGAACTGCCTGCACTGTCCAATCACAGGCTGTGGGTGGGGATGCCACTAATGGGAATAAGGTTTGGGTTTGCTGCTGTCATAGGTTCATGGCAAATCCTGTGTGTTCAAGGATCGCAGGCCTGGAAAAATAAGGTGGGAACCATGACTCACTACTTGGCCTTTAAATTTAGGTCACCTGATTTAGAAGAGCCAATAGGGAAACTTTTTGATAAGCCAGCCCCTTCACTATAAAAGGGTGAGGTCACACCACCCATATTGATATTGTGCTTTAGCTGTGAATGGGCATGCATCATAGGGAGTGCTGCTGTTAAAATGCAACAGGAAAAATTAGTGTAGGGCTTGTAGGCAGAGGCAGCAGATGTAAACCCTTACTAAATGTCGTGTAGGTGAAAAACTGGTGTGTGGGGGGGGGGGGGGTGGATTGAAGGGTTTTTAACCTTTCATCCTTTGCTGCATCTCATTACTGCAGCCTCATTAAAGCCTGTTCCTGTTCACATACACTACAGTGATAACAGGTTGTGTGTGTTTTTTCACAGGGCACATTTCCTAATTGTTGCTGAACAGTAAGCTGCACACTTTATAAATGAGGCCTTAAAATCATGTTACACCTGTCAGTTATGGTTCTCCTTGGTCCACCAGATAGAATAGGAAGGCTATAAACTTTAACGATAATGGAAAGAAATGAGTCACACTGACGTAGCCAATAGTGTGCAATCTGGAAGCTGAATCAGGTTAAATGCTGACTGTCAGTTTGTGTCAGCTGTGCTGCATTTTCTTTGTAGGAAATCAATATAAAAGTAATTTTCTGCTTCTACCAAGGAACTTATATGCTCCATATGAAGCTCTGGCATTGTACTCCGACTAATTGTCAAATAAAATCACATGTTAGAATTGTGTGCACCTTTCTGCCCCATGGCTTCTTTAAAGTCAGTAATGTACTAAGCACAGCAACCCATTACAAAGCAATCATCTGTCATTCTTCCAACTGCTCTGAATCAGTGTTACGACTACATAGCGGCTCCCACATCCATCTGGAGCTAGAGAGTAAGGGGGCCCGGTGTAGGATTCCTCCCTACCTTGCCAGAAGCCTCCTACATGGTCTCAGACAGCAGGTGGAGGCAGTGCTTCAGTACTATGCGTTGTGCCTTTGATTGAGATATGCTTAACTGACACTGTAAATGCTTTAGTTTTGCCGAGACCAGCTGTATGGAACCAGGGTTCTTCCAGAGACTGAAAGGGGTTCCTTGAGCTGTGTCTAATTGACCGCCCATTTGATAGTGTCTGCATAGTTCCAGGTCCAATGCCACTTGGAGACTGTAAGAGCATTCTGACCATCAATGAAAGACCTATTCTTTACACTGAACACCAATGCAAGGGGCATTCTACTTTCTGACCACCAATGTAAGGGGCATTCTTCTCACTGACCACCAATGTAAGGAGCATTCTTCCCACTAATCAAAAGTGTAAGAGGCATTATTTTACTGACTACCCATGTAAGGGGCATTCTTCCCACTAACCACCAATGTAAGGAGCATTCTTCCCACTGACCACTAATGTAAGGGGCATTCTTCCCACTGACCACCAATGTAAGGGGCATTCTTCCCACTGACCACCAATGTAATGGGCATTCTTCCCACTGACCACCAATGTAAGTGGCAGGTGTGTCATGTCCTCTAAAAGCCCCCAAAATGAGTTGGATATGTCTTATGGACTTTTGCTTCCCAACCAGCCAAACTTCCCAATTCTTTTACTCAGGGGGTTCCTCGCCTATTTCTTCAACTTCTCCACATTGAAAGAGACCCACCATAGACCATCTTCCACAAGCTACTTCCTGTGCTACTTCCCTCACACACTACTGCCCTGTAGTAGGCAGTATTGCCATGTCCCAAGCAATATAATGGAAGCAATTAACTGACCAAGAGCTTGCTTTCAAATGACCTGCAAAACAATCATACAGGATAGCAAAGACACCAGGAGAATTGGCGAGTTATCAACGGCAACCATCCTGATAGAAACTGCTGACATTTTGTTAGACACCATGGACATGTTGTTAGGCGATAATGGAGATTTCTGACACATATCTATAGACTATTAGGATTTTTTATATACTGTATAATTAAACATGGGTTGCCTACAGGACCTTCTAATGAATAACCCTGCCAGTGTGTAGACTGGAAAATTTTGAGGTAAAAACCTCAGCAATGGAGTCCATGCAAGGGCGTACCTACAGGGGTCGCAGGGGTTGCCATTGAGACTCAGCCCCATGCTCCAGGGGGCCCGTGCGCCCCCTGTACATCTGGATAGGAGGTCATCAGGGTGGCGGCATGTAGAGGAACCAATCCCTTCATGTAGCTGCTGAATGCCGTGTCTTGTCCTCTCCCTCCTGCAGACATTCAGCTACTGCAGGAGGGAAATGGAGGCCATCAGTTCCTCCACATGTTGCTCCCGCCGCCTCCCTGTCCTGCTGCCTCAGGCCTCTGTGTCCTTCCCTGGCCCTCCCTCACACCCCTCCCATCTCCCGCCAGCTGCTGCAGAGGATCTGTCAGATTTGAAAGCAGGGAAAGGGCCAGTAAATGTGTAATTTACTAGCCCCTTCCTTGTCTGAATAAATAGAGTCAGTGATCAGTACTGATCACTGACTATTTTTTTTTTTTGTGTGCTTTGTTTACTATGCTTCAGTTTATGAATGAATGGGGAGCTCTGTACAGAGCTATTCCTGTTCATTCATTCTGTGAAGCTAAAACTGCAGAGAAAGGGACTGATAAACCTGTCCTCTGTCCCTTTCTCTGTCTCATTAGTGTGATATCAGACCCCTGATATTTCACCAAAGCCCCCAATGGGGGGTTCTAAAAAATATGTAAAAAAATAATAAAAAATAGAATTGTAAAAAAAAAATATTAAAAATAAAACAACAAAAATAAAAAACTACTGACACCAGTGGCGGAACTACCAAGGTCATAAAGGTCACACTTGGGACTGGCCTCTGGCATTCTGCCACCGTAGGGGAACCCCAAGATGGAAGAAAGGTGGTCCGCTGAGGGACAGTAATAAGGGTCCCACAATGTAAGTAAAGGGCTTTTATATCAGTGGGAAGGGCCCAGATTAGGGGGCCCTTCATGGTTCTAGTTTCATCTCTGAGTCCATAGTTTAGAGTAAGAAGCAATGTAGGGCGCTGGGCTTGCTTGTTGAGCAGAGCTTCATGCGTTGACAAGGACCACACTGATAGAGGTAGCAGAGCACCAGCGCCCAGGACAAGGATGCAGAACTGCGTCACCCAACCCCCCCCCTCACTCCTAAAGCATGCCGTAAAATGGGTGCCTACCCTGTGGCCATTCTCTGCCCCCTTGCTCTGGCTGCCTATGATTGGCATGGAGAGTGCACTGAATGTGTGGCCGTGTGGAAAATGGCTTGCTTTTTAGCAGCTAGAAGGTACTTGCGCATGAATAGTGTGTTTGAGCATGCTGGAGCACAGGGTGACAGAAGCAGCAGCTGTCAGAACAGACATGAAGCCACAGCCTGCTGATTGCTAGCCACTGATCTGGAGCATGCATGTGGTGAGGGGGCACCCCCTCTACCACTGTGCCCTGGGCACATGTCCCTCTTGCCCATTCCTTATCTGGATAACACCATCGATCTGCAGCTATTCTTTCATTGTCCAGTAAGCAGGTTGGGCGTGGAGAGATGACCCCACTGTATTTCTTAACTATAACAGGGAAAGGGGTATCATCCACCAGGCAGTGTTGTGTAAAACTGGAGACTGGATGGACAAAAATGCAAATCCTTTGGCAGGTAAACCAGCTTCCACATATGTATTTTACTTTTTTCCTGGAGTATTAGCTTTCAATTAAACTTTTTTGGTAAGGGTATACAAGCCCTTTACATGTTCTATATGTACAGTATGTGTTTCCTGTAAAAGATATACAGGCGCACTTCCCTACCTTGCAGTAAGCTCTGTAGGTTGAGTTCAGCCTCCTGATGCAGCTCCTCTACACAAGGAGGCCGCTTAGAGGACAGAAACACGTTCACAGGTTGCTGCTGCCAGTTGCTCAGCTTGGCGTGGTCCACAGCAGGTGCAGCTACAGGAAAAAGGAGAACATACAAAGGTTAGCTGACAGCTCATAACTACAAGGAATATTGTCTCTATCACTCATCATCAACCTTAAAATGTATTTATAACTTGTATATATAGTTTTATTGGCTGACTCCCAAAAACAAAACCTTATACATCAGTAAAAGCACATCATTTAAAAACAAAATGTATTTATGATATAAACATTCATAATAGAAATACCTGTATCTCAAAATAACAAGAAAAATAAATAAATAGCCCTTATAAAGGCAAAAAAACAAAAGCAAAGCCAGCATTTGCGGAAATATTCAATTTCAATTCAGAGATTTTTTTTCTGCCACTAGAGGCCCTCAGTCTGATGCCCTTGACTCACCCTCAACCTGTGACTGTACAGTGAAAGGAGAAGCAGCACAGTGATGAGTATCTGAGATCTCAGCAGGAAGAATGCTCCTTACATTGGTGATCAGTGGGAAGAATGCCCCTTACATTGGTTATCAGTGGGAAGAATGCCCCTTACATTGGTGGTCAGTGGGAAGAATGCCCCTTACATTGGTGGTCAGTGGGAAGAATGCCCCTTACATTGGTGATCAGTGGGAAGAATTCTCCTTACATTGGTGATCAGTGGGAAGAATGCCCCTTACATTGGTGATCAGTGGGAAGAATGCTCCTTACATTGGTTATCAGTGGGAAGAATGCCCCTTACATTGGTGGTCAGTGGGAAGAATGTACCTTACATTGGATGTCAATGGGAAGAATGTTCCTTACATTGTTGGCCAGTGGGAAGAATGTTCCTTACATTGGTGGTCAGTGAGAAGAATGCCCCTTACATTGGTGGCCAGTGAGAAGAATGCTCCTTACATTGGTGGCCAGTGAGAAGAATGCCCCTTACATTGGTGATCAATGGGAAGAATGCCCCTTACATTGGTGATCAGTGGGAAGAATGCTCCTTACATTGGTGGCCAGTGGGAAGAATGTTCCTTACATTGGTGGCCAGTGGGAAGAATGCTCCTTACAATGGTGGTCAGTGAGAAGAGCGCCCCCTTTACAATGGTGGTCAGAATGCAGCTCTTGCAGTCATGCCCAGGGCCGCCATCAGGAATTTTACACAGCTTCAGGCATGGGCCCTCTGGAGCAGAGAACCGGGAAATGCTGCCGCCGCAAATTGTGAACCGGGGGGGGGGGCTGCCGCAAGTTGAGAAGCGGGGGGTGCTGCCGTATGTGCCCCAAATTAAGGTCAGGGGGGGCTTTGGGTGCTGGCGAACAAAAAAAAGGGGGGCTGCCATACGGGCCCCTTACAAGAAAAATAAATAAATAAATAAAAAATTTAAAAGAAAAAAAAAGGGGGGTTGCCATCCGGACCCCTTACAAGTAAAAAGAAAAAAAAATTAAAAGGGGTTGCCATCTGGGCCCTGGGGACCTCCGGGCCCCTTACATGTGTACTGCCTGTACCCCCCTGATGGCGGCCCTGGTCATGCCACTGCCTCTGCCAAGTGGTGATGGACCTGCAACTATGAAGGCCCCATGAGATGGGAGATCAATTAGCCATGGCTCAAGTAAGTCCTAACCAACTCTGGAGGATCCCTACGGTTCTATGGAACTCCGGTTGAGAATGGTTGCCCCTTACATTGGTGGTCAGTGGGAAGAATGCCCCTTACATTGGTTATCAGCGGGAAAGTACCTTACATTGGTGGTTAGTGGGAAGAATGCCCATTATATTGGTTATCAGTGGGAAGAATGACTCTTACATTGGTTGTCAGTAGGAAGAATGCTCCTTACATTGGTGGTCAGTGAGAAGAATACCCCTTACATTGGTGGTCATTGGGGAAGAATGCCCCTTACATTGGTGGTCATTGGGAAGAATGCCCCTTACATTGGTGGTCATTGGGAAGAATGCCCTACTTAAAGCGCTGGTCAGAATGCAGCTCTTGCAGTCATGCCACTGCCTCTGCCAAGTGGTGATGGACCTGCAACTATGAAGGACCCATGAGATGGGAGGTCAATCAGCAATGGCTCAAGTAATCCCTAACCAACTCTGGAGGATCCCTACGGTTCTATAGAACTCTGGTTGAGAATGGCTGCTCTAAATAAAGATAATAACATTAGCAGATAACTTTTTTTAAGCAAGTTTCACATAAACAGCTCAATAAATGAAATTGAGGTTTCCAGCAATATCATCAATGATGAGATCCATAGCGTTCAGCCACCAAAAAATCATAAATACAAAAAACACTAAACTAATTAAAGAACCCAAAACACCCCTCCCCCAGTCCAAAAAACACACCCTCTAAACAAATGGAAACATGTATTTAAAAAAGGAATACATGTTTGCTTTTTTTAAGCAAATTCCACCTAAACAGCTTAAGAAACAAAATTGGGGTTTGGCACAATATCGCCGATGAGGAAATCCGTAATTTCACTGAAAATTTAATTATGCCGAAATCACGCGGCTCATCCCTACTACCAGGCATATGAAGAGTACGCTGAAGTAAAGGGGAGGTGGAGTACAAACAGATGGCCACTCTTTACGCTCATATGTTGTAGTATTGAAGTGTGGAGAAACGGCTTTCACAATCTTTCTGTTTCCTTCCTAAAACCGCCTTCCTGACACCTAGTACCACAAAAACACATAGTTCCTCTTTTGCCTAAATAATGCATCAGAAGTCAAGTGAAAGATTATTTGTTCATTCTACTTATCAACCGTTTTTATACCTAATGACACCTTGCATAGACGTGTGGGTAGAAATGTCCTTACATTGGGGGTCAGTGAGAAGAATGTCCCTTACATTGATGGTCAGTGAGAAGAATGTTCCTTACATTGGTGATCAGTGGGAAGAATGTTCCTTACATTGGTGATCAGTGGGAAGAATGTTCCTTACATTGGTGATCAGTGGGAAGAATGTTCCTTACATTGGTGATCAGTGGGAAGAATGTCTCTTACATTGGTGATCAGTGAGGAGAATGTTCCTTACATTGATGGTCAGTGAGAAGAATGTTCCTTACATTGGTGATCAGTGGGAAGAATGTTCCTTACATTGGTGGTCAGTGGTAATAATGCTCCTTACATTGGTGATCAGTGGGAAGAATGTCCCTTACATTGGTGATCAGTGGGAAGAATGTCTCTTACATTGGTGATCAGTGGGAAGAATGTTCCTCACATTAGTGATCAGTGGGAAGAATGTCCCTTACATTGGTGATCAGTGAGAAGAATGTCCCTTACATTGGTGATCAGTGAGAAGAATGCTCCCTACATTGGTGATCAGTGGGAAGAATGCTCCTTACATTGGTGATCAGTGGGAAGAATGTTCCTTACATTGGTGATCAGTGGGAAGAATGTCCCTTACATTGGTGATCAGTGAGAAGAATGTCCCTTACATTGGTGGTCAGTGGGAAGAATGTTCCTTACATTGGTGATCAGTGGGAAGAATGTCCCTTACATTGGTGATCAGTGGGAAGAATGTCTCTTACATTGGTGGTCAGTGGGAAGAATGTCTCTTACATTGGTGATCAGTGGGAAGAATGTTCCTCACATTAGTGATCAGTGGGAAGAATGTCCCTTACATTGGTGATCAGTGAGAAGAATGTCCCTTACATTGGTGATCAGTGAGAAGAATGTCCCTTACATTGGTGATCAGTGGGAAGAATGTTCCTTACATTGGTGATCAGTGGGAAGAATGTCCCTTACATTGGTGATCAGTGAGAAGAATGTCCCTTACATTGGTGGTCAGTGGGAAGAATGTTCCTTACATTGGTGATCAGTGGGAAGAATGTCCCTTACATTGGTGATCAGTGGGAAGAATGTCTCTTACATTGGTGGTCAGTGGGAAGAATGTCTCTTACATTGGTGATCAGTGGGAAGAATGTTCCTCACATTAGTGATCAGTGGGAAGAATGTCCCTTACATTGGTGATCAGTGAGAAGAATGTCCCTTACATTGGTGATCAGTGAGAAGAATGTCCCTTACATTGGTGATCAGTGGGAAGAATGTTCCTTACATTGGTGATCAGTGGGAAGAATGTCCCTTACATTGGTGATCAGTGAGAAGAATGTCCCTTACATTGGTGGTCAGTGGGAAGAATGTTCCTTACATTGGTGATCAGTGGGAAGAATGTCCCTTACATTGGTGATCAGTGGGAAGAATGTCTCTTACATTGGTGGTCAGTGGGAAGAATGTCTCTTACATTGGTGATCAGTGGGAAGAATGTTCCTCACATTAGTGATCAGTGGGAAGAATGTCCCTTACATTGGTGATCAGTGAGAAGAATGTCCCTTACATTGGTGATCAGTGAGAAGAATGTCCCTTACATTGGTGATCAGTGGGAAGAATGTTCCTTACATTGGTGATCAGTGAGAAGAATGTCCCTTACATTGGTGATCAGTGAGAAGAATGCTCCTTACATTGGTGATCAGTGGGAAGAATGCTCCTTACATTGGTGATCAGTGAGAAGAATGTTCCTTACATTGGTGATCAGTGGGAAGAATTCTCCTTACATTGGTGTTCAGCGGGAAGAATGTTCCTTACATTGGTGGTCAGTAGTGATGAGCCGAACACAACCGGGTTCGGTTCGCACCAGAACCCGCGAACGGACCAAAAGTTCGCACGAACTTTAGAACCCTATTAAATACAATGGATGCGAACGTTCGAAATCTAAAGTGCTAATTATAACGACTATTATGCATGTTATTGTCCTAAAAAGGGTTTGGGAACCCGGGTTCTGTACCAGGGGACATGTATCAATGCAAAAAGAAGTTTTAAAAACGGCCGTTTTTCTGGAGCAGTCATTTTAATGATGCATAAAGTGAAAAAAAAAAAGTCAAATATTCCTTTAAATATCGTACCTGGGGGGTGTCTAAAGTATGCCTGTGAAGTGCCACGTGTTTCCCGTGTTTAGAACTGTCCCTGCACAAAATTACATTTCTAAAGGAAAAAAAGCCATTTAAAACTGCTTGCGGCTTTAATGTAATGTCTGGTCCCGGTAATATGGATGAAAATCTTTAAGAAAAATGGCATAGCTACCCCATCACACCCCCCCCCCCCCCCCTCTACCCCAGCCCATTACCAGCCCCTTTGGGTCTTGTATGGATATTAAGGGGAACCTCGCACACAAAATAAAAAAGGCCCTATATACTCTGAACAGCCGTATACAGGCGGTGCATACAAGACAGGGACTGTAGGTTTGTTCTTATGTAGAATCTGTTTGTAATTTTGAACAGGTACATTGTTTAAGTGTAGCTCCAGGCAAAAAATCTATTTTTAAGCTTTTTGGAAAACATAGAGAAGGGTTATCACCCTTGTAACATTTGTTTTGCTGTCTGTGCAGTGTGCACCTGTTCAGAACAGTTCACCTCACTTTCCGTCCTAATGACAAATGTTTTTTGAAAATTTGGGGTTTTTATTGAAACAAGAATTGGTGATAAAGCATCAGTGGAGAGGAGACACTTTTTTTCCCATATTAACTCTTACAGGAGAGAATTTGCCTTCCTAGGGGTAGATTTCCTCTCACTTCCTGTTGTATCCTTCCGTTTGCAAGGAGGAGTCGTTTGTAAGTTGGATGTTTGAAAGTAGGGGCCTGCCGTATATACTCAGCTGAAATTTGCCCCTTACATGTTGGTGTTGCCACAACACTGTGAGCCCTCACAGTTACTCTTGGTGGGCGCATGAATGGGCCCTGCCCTGAATTATTAGATCAAGAATTGTAATTCCATGCCCCTGTTGAACAGGGGCTGAAAAATTGGGCCTTTGGTGGTGGTGGTGGTGGTGTTGACACAACACTGTAAGGCCTCACAGTTAGTCTTGGTGGGCACAGGAATGGGCCCTGCTGTGAATTATTAGATCAAGAATTGTAATTACATGCCCCTGTTAAACAGGGGCAGAAAAATTGGGCCTTAGGCACTGGTGCCACAACACTGCAACCCCTCACAGATACTGTACTTGGAGCACAGCAATGAGCCCTGTTGCAAAGTATTGCATCAAAAATTGTAATTACACGCCCCTGTTAAACAGGGGCTGAAAAATTGGGCCTTAGCCACTGGTGCTGGTGCCACGACACTGCAACCACTCTCAGATACTCTAGTTGGAGTGCAGGAATGAGCACTGCTGCAAAGCATTGCATAAAAAATTGTAATAACACGCCCCTGTTAAACAGGGGCTGAAAAATTGGGCCTTAGCCACTGGTGCTGGTGCCACGACACTGCAACCACTCTCAGATACTCTAGTTGGAGTGCAGGAATGAGCACTGCTGCAAAGCATTGCATAAAAAATTGTAATAACACGCCCCTGTTAAACAGGGGCTGAAAAATTGGGCCTTAGCCACTGGTGCTGGTGCCACGACACTGCAACCTCTCCCAGATACTCTAGTTGGAGTGCAGGAATGAGCCCTGCTGCAAAGCATTGCATAAAAAACTGTAATTACATGCCCCTGTTAAACAGGGGCAAAAAATTGGGCCTTAGGCACTGGTGCCACAACACTGCAACCCCTCACAGATACTGTACTTGGAGCACAGCAATGAGCCCTGTTGCAAAGTATTGCATCAAAAATTGTAATTACACGCCCCTGTTAAACAGGGGCTGAAAAATTGGGCCTTAGCCACTGGTGCTGGTGCCACGACACTGCAACCACTCTCAGATACTCTAGTTGGAGTGCAGGAATGAGCCCTGCTGCAAAGCTTTGCATAAAAAATTGTAATAACACGCCCCTGTTAAACAGGGGCTGAAAAATTGGGCCTTAGCCACTGGTGGCGGCACCCAGAAACAAAAATGTTCTTCCAAGCTATCATCATCAATCGGATCATTGAGGAGGAGGAGGATAGTCAGTCAACATAACAGGACAGTCTCTCAGCATCAGCATCAGTCTTGAAGGGATGTGACATTTGAAAATAAATTAGTCTGTTATATCAGCTTCAGGTGTTTGGTAGCTGGTGGTGATCCAAGACTGGTTCATCTTTATGAAGGTCAGTCGATCAACAGAGTTGGTGGACAGGCGCACCCTGTGATCCGTGACAAATCCTCCAGCAGCACTGAATGTGCGTTCTGAAAGAACGCTGGATGCAGGACAGGCCAGTAGCTCAATTGCATACTGTGCAAGCTCTGGCCAGTGATCCATCCTCAAGACCCAGTAAGCCAGAGGATTTTCGGTGGGGAAGGTGTCCAAGTCTGACCTTGCCCCTAGGTATTCCTGCACCATGTATATCAGACGCTGGCGATGGTTGCTGGAACCGATCATACCTTGGGGCTGCGGACTAAAGAATTGTCTGAACGCATCGGTCAGACGGCCACCTTCCCCACCGCTCCTTCTTTGACTGACCGAAGCCTCAGCAACTCGTTGTCCAGGACCAGGAGTTTGTAACCTCCCAGTCTCTGGGAACGCGTTGCACAGACCTTTCTGCAAGGCCTCCCGGAGTTGTCTCATCCTCTGCTCCCTCTGCGACGGTAAGATAAGGTCCGCAACCTTACCCTTGTACCGTGGATCAAGGAGAGTGGCCAGCCAGTAATGGTCCCTCTCCTTGATCCGAAGAATACGAGGATCCTTCCGCAGACTTTGCAGGATCAGGGAGGCCATGCAGCGTAGGTTAGCTGAGGCATTCGGTCCGGAGTCCTCTGGGTCACTAAGGACGACATGATCCGCAGCCACCTCCTCCCAGCCACGTACAAGTCCACTGGTTTCTTGGGACTGTAAATCATCCCTAAAAGACTGCTGCTGATGATGCTGAGTGCCAGGCTCCACCTCCATGCTGACACAATCCTCCTCCTCCTTCTCTTCTTCATGTGCGATGGGTGGGACAGAAGGAACACTGTCTGGGTAAAGGGGGCCTTGAGAGGCAAGGAAGTTCTCCTCTTCCTGCCTCTGTTCTGCCTCAAGTGTCCTGTCCATTATTCCACGCAGCGTATGTTCCAACAGGTGGACAAGAGGTACAGTGTCACTGATGCATGCACTGTCACTGCTCACCATCCTCGTGGCCTCCTCAAATGGTGCCAGGACAGTGCATGCATCCCTGATCATGCCCCACTGGCGTGGTAAAAAAAACCCGAGCTCCCCTGACCCTGTCCTGGTGCCGTAGTTGCACAGGTACTCATTGATGGCCCTCTGCTGCATGTGCAGCCGCTGCAGCATGGCCAACGTTGAGTTCCACCTGGTGGGCATGTCACATATAAGGCGGTTCTTGGGCAGGTTCAACTCCTTTTGCAGCTCAGCCAGGCGAGCACTGGCATTATAAGATCTGCGGAAATGCACACAGACTTTCCTGGCCTGCCTCAGGACATCCTGTAAGCCCGGGTACCTGCCCAAGAACCGCTGCACCACCAGGTTAAGGACGTGAGCCACACAGGGCACATGGGTCAGTTGTCCCTGTCGGAGAGCGGAGAGGAGGTTGGTGCCATTGTCGCAAACTACCATTCCTGGCTTAAGCTGGCGTGGCGTCAACCACCTCTCGGCCTGCCCCTGCAGAGCAGACAGAACCTCTGCCCCAGTGTGGCTCCTGTCCCCCAAACACACCAGCGCAAGCACGGCATGGCATCTTTTTGCCTGCGTACTTGCGTAGCCCCTTGAACGCCTACGGAGCACCGCTGGTTCCGAGGACAAAGCACAGGAAGAGGCCACGGAGGAAGAAGAAGAGGAGGGGGTGGAGGACAGAGGTGTGTCACAACCAGTAGTAGCATTTTGGAGGCGTGGCGGTGGAACAACCTTCAACACTACTGCACCTTGTCCTGCATCCTTCCCAGCTGCCAAAAGAGTGACCCAATGGGCCGTGAAAGAAAGGTAACGTCCCTGTCCATGCCTGCTGGACCATGAGTCAGCGGTAATATGCACCTTACCGCTGACTGCCCTGTCCAGCGAGGCCAAGACATTGCCTTCCACATGCCGGTAGAGAGCCGGAATCGCCTTCCGTGAGAAAAAGTGGCGTTTGGGAACCTGCCACTGAGGAACCGCACATTGCACAAACTCACGGAAGGGGGCCGAGTCTACCAACTGAAAAGGCAGCAGTTGAAGCGCTAGCAATTTAGCCAAGCTAGCATTCAACCGCTGGGCATGTGGATGGCTGGGAGTGAACTTCTTTTGACGGTCCAGCAGCTGGGGCAGGGAAATTTGCCTGCTAGAATCGGACGTTGGTGTACTGCTAGCAGAGTGCCCGCAAGTACTTGGCTGTGACACACCTAATTCTACACCTTCATTCCTCTCAGAGCAGGTTTTAGAGAGGACTGAAGGTATAGTGGGGTTGGAGATCCCAGCTGATGCGGTGCAAGAAGAGGTCAGCTTTGTTCTTTGGTGTGGGTCTTTAAGGTAGGCTTGCCAACGAGCTGCATGGCAGGTCAACATATGTCTGGTCAAGCATGTGGTGCCCAAGCGGGTGATGTTTTGGCCACGCGATATACGCTTGAGACATATGTTGCAAACAGCAGCTGTGCGATCTGATGCACTCGACTCAAAAAAGGCCCACACCAAAGAACTTTTTGAATAACGGGCAGAGGCAGCGCCCTGCACAGGCGGAGCTCTGCGGTGTGATTCCGTCGGTGTGCTGCCCTTACGCTGGCCCCCCGAGGGCATCCTGCCTCGTTTGAGATGTGCCTCCTCCTCATCCTCCTCCTCCTCCTCCTCCTCTCTCCTATTAGGCACCCACGTGGAGTCAGTGACCTCATCATCCCCTCCCTCCTCATCACTGGAGCCAATCTGGCAGTATGCTGCAGCTGCTGGAACATGACTGCCAGATTGGTGTCCTTCTTGAGCATCCCCTCTCTCTGCTCTCACGCCACTGCCTTCCTCTAGCTGGGTATCATCATCAGACCCTTCGAAACGCTGGGCATCCTCCTGGAGCATGTACCCAACACTGTGCTCAAACGGTTCGGGGGACTCCTCAGGAGGACATGGTTGGTCTAGGGAAGGAGTGACTGATGATGACATTGATACCAGGGAAGAGGACGCTTTGGCAGCTGCTTTGCCAGTACCCTGAGCCTGGGTGAGAGAGGATGAGGAGGATGAGGAGGGCTTGGTCATCCACTCTACCAAGTCTTCGGCATGATGCGGCTCAACACGTCCAGCTGCCGAAAAGAAGGACAAGCGTGTCCCATGGCCACGTGCTGATGGCGATGCACCGCGTCCACGACCAGCACTGTTGTCTCTAGACACAGAGCCTGCTTGCCCTCTTTTATTGGCTCCTGACTGTCTGCCTCTCCTTGTTTGCCTTCCAGACATTCTAATGGCCTGCAGGGAAATGGGAAAAGCAGCAATACAGGCTAAGTTCAGGTGTAATATGTTCAGGAGGCACACTCCGCCCGCTGTAAGTGCCGCAAAATCCTGTTGGTGTAACACACCAGGAAAAAGCAGCAATACAGGCTAAGTTCAGGTGTAATATGGTCAGGAGGCACACTCCGCCCGCTGTAAGTGCCGCAAAATCCTGTTGGTGTAACACACCAGGAAAAAGCAGCAATGCAGGCTAAGTTAAGGTGTAATATGGTCAGGAGGCACACTCCGCCCGCTGTAAGTGCCGCAAAATCCTGTTGGTGTAACACACCAGGAAAAAGCAGCAATACAGGCTAAGTTAAGGTGTAATATGGTCAGGAGGTACACTCCGCCCGCTGTAAGTGCCGCAAAATCCTGTTGGTGTAACACACCAGGAAAAAGCAGCAATACAGGCTAAGTTAAGGTGTAATATGGTCAGGAGGCACACTCCGCCCGCTGTAAGTGCCGCAAAATCCTGTTGGTGTAACACACCAGGAAAAAGCAGCAATACAGGCTAAGTTAAGGTGTAATATGGTCAGGAGGTACACTCCGCCCGCTGTAAGTGCCGCAAAATCCTGTTGGTGTAACACACCAGGAAAAAGCAGCAATACAGGCTAAGTTAAGGTGTAATATGGTCAGGAGGCACACTCCGCCTGCTGTAAGTGCCGCAAAATCCTGTTGGTGTAACACACCAGGAAAAAGCAGCAATACAGGCTAAGTTCAGGTGTAATATGGTCAGGAGGCACACTCCGCCCGCTGTAAGTGCCGCAAAATCCTGTTGGTGTAACACACAAGGAAAAAGCAGCAATACAGGCTAAGTTAAGGTGTAATATGGTCAGGAGGTACACTCCGCCCGCTGTAAGTGCCACAAAATCCTGTTGGTGTAACACACCAGGAAAAAGCAGCAATACAGGCTAAGTTAAGGTGTAATATGATCAGGAGGCACACTCCGCCCGCTGTAAGTGCCGCAAAATCCTGTTGGTGTAACACACCAGGAAAAAGCAGCAATACAGGCTAAGTTCAGGTGTAATATGGTCAGGAGGCACACTCCGCCCGCTGTAAGTGCCGCAAAACCCTGTTGGTGTAACACACCAGGAAAAAGCAGCAATACGGGCTAACTTCAGGTGTATAATGTGCAGGAGGCTAAGCAACAATGACACTGACACTGTCCCCTGCCTATCCTTCTCTCTCCCTGCACACAAGGTTTATCAAAGTATATGACACTGACTCTCTCCCTGCCTATCCTTCTCTCTCCCTGCACACAAGGTTTAGCAAAGAATATGACACTGACACTCTCCCTGCCTATCCTTCCCTCTCCCTACACACAACGTTTAGCAAAGAATATGACACTGACACTCTCCCTGCCTATCCTTCTCTGTCCCTACACACAAGGTTTAGCAAAGAATAGATTTGACAAGATTTGACACTGTCCCTGCCTATCCTTCACTTTCCCTGCTCCGGAACACACTACACGAGGCCGCCGCGCTGGCGGCCTTTTATAGTGTGGGGCGTGTACTAAACCCCCATAGCTATAATTGGCCACAGGCATCCTGCCTGTGGCCAATCATTGCTCTCCTCGCTGCCGGCGCTGTGATTGGCCAAGCATGCAGGGTCACAGTGCATGCTTGGCCAATCACAGCGCCGGGATTACACTGCGATGGCGCAGTGTATTGTGGGCCGTTCGCGTCACTCGAATTTGGCGCGAACGGCCCAAATCGTTCGTTGTTCGCCGAACGGGCGAACAGCCGATGTTCGAGTCGAACCTATGTTCGACTCAAACACCGAGCTCATCCCTAGTGGTCAGTGGTAATAATGCTCCTTACATTGGTGATCAGTGAGAAGAATGTTCCTTACATTGGTGATCAGTGGGAAGAATGTCCCTTACATTGGTGATCAGTGGGAAGAATGTTCCTTACATTGGTGATCAGTGGGAAGAATGTCCCTTACATTGGTGATCAGTGAGAAGAATGCTCCTTACATTGGTGATCAGTGAGAAGAATATTCCTTCCATTGGTGATCAGTGAGAAGAATGCTCCTTACATTGGTGATCAGTGGGAAGAATGCTCCTTACATTGGTGATCAGTGGGAAGAATGTTCCTTACATTGGTGATCAGTGGGAAGAATGCTCCTTACATTGGTGATCAGTGGGAAGAATGCTCCTTACATTGGTGATCAGTGGGAAGAATGCTCCTTACATTGGTGATCAGTGAGAAGAATGTTCCTTACATTGGTGATCAGTGGGAAGAATGTTCCTTACATTGGTGATCAGTGGGAAGAATGCTCCTTACATTGGTGATCAGTGGGAAGAATGTTCCTTACATTGGTGATCAGTGGGAAGAATGTTCCTTACATTGGTGATCAGTGGGAAGAATGTCCCTTACATTGGTGATCAGTGAGAAGAATGCTCCTTACATTGGTGATCAGTGGGAAGAATGCTCCTTACATTGGTGATCAGTGGGAAGAATGTTCCTTACATTGGTGATCAGTGGGAAGAATGCTCCTTACATTGGTGATCAGTGGGAAGAATGCTCCTTACATTGGTGATCAGTGGGAAGAATGCTCCTTACATTGGTGATCAGTGAGAAGAATGTTCCTTACATTGGTGATCAGTGGGAAGAATGCTCCTTACATTGGTGATCAGTGGGAAGAATGCTCCTTACATTGGTGATCAGTGGGAAGAATGCTCCTTACATTGGTGATCAGTGGGAAGAATGTTCCTTACATTGGTGATCAGTGGGAAGAATGTTCCTTACATTGGTGATCAGTGAGAAGAATGCTCCTTACATTGGTGATCAGTGGGAAGAATGTTCCTTACATTGGTGATCAGTGGGAAGAATGCTCCTTACATTGGTGATCAGTGGGAAGAATGCTCCTTACATTGGTGATCAGTGAGAAGAATGTTCCTTACATTGGTGGCCAGTGGGAAGAATGCTCCTTACATTGGTGGTCATTGGGAAGAATGTTCCTTACATTGGTGATCAGTGAGAAGAATGTTCCTTACATTGGTGATCAGTGGGAGGAATGTTCCTTACATTGGTGGTCAGTAGGGATGAGCCGAACACCCCCGGGTTCGGTTCGCACCAGAACCTGCGAACAGACCTAAAGTTCGCGTGAACTTTAGAACCCTATTAAATACAATGGACGCGAACGTTCGAAATCTAAAGTGCTAATTATAAAGGCTTATATGCAAGTTATTGTCCTAAAAAGGGTTTGGGGACCCGGGTCCTGCCCCAGGGGATATGTATCAATGCAAAAAGAAGTTTTAAAAACTGCCGTTTTTTCGGGAGCAGTGATTTTAATAATGCATAAAGTAAAACAATAAAAGTGAAATATTCCTTTAAATTTCGTACCGGGGGGGGGGGGGGGGTGTATGATATGCCTGTAAAGCAGTGCTTGTTTCCCATGCTTAGAACTGTCCTTGCAACAAAATGTAATTTCTGAAGGAAAAAAAGCCATTTAAAACCACTCGCGGCTATACAGAGAAAAGTCATTGATAAAAAAAAAAAAAAATGCGAGGGGGTCCCCCCCAAATTCAATTACCAGGCCCTTCAGGTCTGGTATGGATATTAAGGGAAACCCTGCATCAAATTTTAAAAAAAATAACGTGGGGTTCCCCCCAAATATCCATACCAGGCCCCTCAGGTCTGGTATGGATTTTAAGGGGAACTCCACCCCAATTTAAAAAAAAAATGGCGTGGAATTCCCCCAAAAATCCATACCAGACCCTTTATCCGAGCACGCAACCTGGCAGGCCGCAGGAAAAGAGGGGGGGACGATAGAGCGCCCCCCTCCTGAACCGTACCAGGCCACATGCCCTCAACAGGGGGAGGATGTCCCCATGTTGATGGGGACAAGGGTCTCATCCCCACAACCCTTGCCCGGTGGTTGTGGGGGTCTGCGGGCGGGAGGCTTATCGGAATCTGGAAGACCCCTTTAACAAAGGGGACCCCCAGATCCCGCCCCCCTCCAGACCTGAAGAGCCTGGTATGGATATTTGGGGGAAAACCCCACGCATTTATTTTTTTAAATTTACGGCGGGGTTCTCCTTAATATCCATACCAGACCTGAAGGGCCTGGTAATTGAATTTGGGGGGAACCCCCACGCTTTTTTTTTTTTTTTTATCAATGACTTTTCTATGTATTGCCGGGAGCCGACAATTCATTAATAGCCGCGAGTGAGTTTTAAATGACTTTTTTCCCTTCAGAAATGACATTTTTTGCAGGGACAGTTCTAAGCACGGGAAACATGCGCCACTTTACATGCATATCATACACACCCCCCAGGTACGAAATTTAAAGGAATATTTCACTTTTATTTTTTCATTTTAAGCATTATTAAAATCACTGCTCCCGAAAAACGACCGTTTTTAAAACTTCTTTTTGCATAGATACATGTCCCCTGGGGCAGGACCCGGGTCCCCAAACACTTTTTAGGACAATAACTTGCATATTAGCCTTTATAATTAGCACTTTAGATTTCGAACGTTCGAGTCCATTGTATTTAATAGGGTTCTAAAGTTCACGCGAACATTCTGTCTGTTCGCAGGTTCTCTTTCACTGACCAATCAGTAGGCAGGGACAAAGCCCCATGTATTCTTCATATGTAAGTAGAGTCATCCACCTAGCTGTGCTGTGTGGCAGAGCTGTGTAAATGTCAGGACTGGATGGACAGGTAAAACAGCCCCCCGTCTGTCTTTTATCTGTGTATTTATTTGATTTCTATGATTAAAGCTTTATAAAAAAAAAGACGATCGTCACGGGCAATGTATTTTATGGATGACCCCATGAACATTCCCGACATCAACCTTTTTTGGCAGTCAGTAGATTTCACCTTTGTTGGCTCCGATGCCAGGAAGCTCGTTATTTGCCAATATCCTGTGCGGATTTCACCAGCCCCCAGCAACGTCCGTACCGAACCGCCCGCTCTGTCCCCGGACAGGACTCTCGTGTTTGTTCAGAGTCTGCAGAGCTACATTGTATTTTTTGCACCCTGATTCTTCATACTTTCCCCTTTTCCTTCCTGCATCGCTACCCTTCTTATAAAACAAATATAATGTATCTAAACCCAAAGGCAACAATGTAACACACTGCAGCTCACCAGTCCTTAGATGGGGTGGCTGCATTTGTTTTCCTTTTTCAGGCTTCTTCCTTTTATTTCTACCTGGTGATCCCGCCAGCAACAGACTTCCCGTCCTTTATGAGGAAAGGTGGAGGTGTTCCGTAGTTCTACCCTCACTGCGCTACATTTATGGAGGATCAGCGTTGTCACCCTAGAACAGAACTAGAGAACATCTCCCAGCTATGTTATGGAGATGTAGAGGGGTGGGTAGTCTGCAGCTCTGCCCTAGGGTGACAACGCTGACTGCACTATATTTATGGAGGATCAGCGTCCTTACCTTTGGAAAGAGAACTAGAGGACACAAACCTGTTTAATAGGGGCAATGAGATGGGGATGTGTTTTGTAGTTCTGCCATAGATTGACAACGCTGATCCTCCATAAATACAGAGCAAAGAGTATTGTCACCCTAAGACAGAACTATAGAACACCTCCCCATCTCATTGCCCTCATTTAACAGGTGGAGGTGTCCTCTAGTTCTCTCTCCAAAGGTAACAATGCTAATTCTTTATAAATATAGCCAGCATTGTCACCTTAGGACAGAACTACAGAGCCTCAATCCCCCCCCTTCGTCCCCATAACATAGGTGGGATGTGTTCTATAGTTCTGTCCTGGGTTGACAACGCTAATCCTCCATAAATGTAGCACAGAAAACGTTTTCACCCTAGGACAATACTACAGACCCCCTTCTTCATCTCCATAACATAGGTGGGATGTGTTCTATAGTTCTGTTCTAGGGTGACAACGCTGATCCTCCATAAATATGGTGTAGTCAGCGTTGTCACCCTAGGACAGAACTACAAACCACCCCTTCGTCCCCATAAAATAGGTGGGATGTGTTCTGTGGTTCTGTCCTAGGGTGACAACGCTCATTGCACTTTGTTTTTTGGGGGATCAGCGTGGTCACCCTAGAACAGAACTACAGACCCCCCTATTCATCTCCATAACATAGGTGGGATGTGGTCTATAGTTCTGTCCTAGGGTGACAATGCTAATCTCCATAAATATAGTGCAGAAAACGTTGTCACCCTAGGCCAAAACTACAGACCCCAACATAGGTGGGATGTGTTCTCTAGTTCTGGTCTAGGGTGACAACATTTTCTGCGCTACATTTATGGAGGATCAGCCTTGTCACCCTAGGACAGAACTATAGAACATCTCCCACCTATGTTATGGAGATGAAGAGGGGGGTCTGTAGTTCTGTTCTAGGGTGACCACGCTGATCCTCCATAAATACAGTGCAATGAGCGTCGTCACCCTAGGACAGAACTACCGAACACCTCCCCCTCTGCTCGTAAAGGGCATAAAGCGTGTTAGAAAACGAAAGCAGCCACCACATCCAATGACTGGTGAGCTGCAATGTTACATTGTTGCTCTTGGATTTAGATTTAGACATTTTAACACATAATTGTTTTACAGAAAGGGTAGTGTGGCGGGAGGTGTTCTGTAGTCCTCAGAGATAGCTGGGGATCATGCTAACTGCACAGACAGAGAGCAAAGGAAGTTATCAGTTTGCTGGATTTATGGCAGGATCAACAGATTTTTTTTGCATTATCAATTTGCTGTTTGTGTCCCCGTTATGGAGATTCACCCTCCTCTATCTTTCCTGTTTACCATTATCGCTGAAAGTGAAAGAAAATCCCAAATTTTGGGTTGTCACCAGAACAGGAATAGAAGGGAAATTTGCAGCTTTCATTATAATAATCTCTGGTGATCCTGCCATGTTCAGGCACTTCCTGTTATTGGGTGACAACGCTCTGTTCCTGTCCCCCAATTGTGCTCCTGTGTTGTCGCCCCGTCACACGGGCTTCTAACAAAGACTACGACTACGGCGATTTGAACACATGACACAGGCGAGGTCTTCTGTTGTCTCCAGGAGGACACCAGCCCTGAGAAATGCCATGCAGCCATCGCTGGAGACAGGGAGTGGCCACAAAGAGCCTGCAGGAGATCAGTAGAACTGAGATGTAACAAAGAAAAAAAGGAGGATCTTAAGGAAAAATGTAATTTTATAAAATTTGGACAGAGTTGTTTTCATATAATTACATTGAATACCCATTTGCTGTTCCTGTGCGATTGTCTCCTTTTACTGACATGTTCTCTAAGTTTCATTGGCTGGTTTATTATTGATCTTCTATTGAATATATCCAACCGGGACACCTCACCCAGCCTGACGCTGCAATTTCCAATACTCTCTGTTCCCATAACAATCCCCACTTCCATATCATGAGAGATGGAGGCTGCTGAGAGATGAAGACTGCTGAGAGATGAAGACTGCTGAGATATAGAGACTGCTGAGAGATGGAGACTGCCTGAGATATAGAGACTGCTGAGAGATGGAGACTGCTGAGAGATGGAGACTGCTGAGAGATGGAGACTGCTGAGATATAGAGACTGCTGAGATATAGAGACTGCTAAGAGATGGAGACTGCTGAGATATAGAGACTGCTGAGATATAGAGACTGCTGAGATATGAAGTCTGCTGAGAGATGGAGACTGCTGAGAGATGGAGACTGCTGAGAGATGGAGACTGCTGAGAGATGGAGGCTGCTGAGATATGGAGACTGCTGAGAGATGGAGTCTGCTGAGAGATGGAGACTGCAGAGAGATGGAGGCTGCTGAAAGATGGAGACTGCTGAGATATGGAGACTGCTGACAGATGGAGACTGCCTGACATATAGAGGCTGCTGAGAGATGGAGACTGCTGAGAGATGGAGACTGCTGAGAAGTGGAGACTGTCTGAGATATGGAGGCTGCTGTAGGATAGAGACTGTCTGAGATATGGAGGCTGCTGAAAGATGGAGACTGCTGACAGATGGAGACTGTCTGACATATAGAGGCTGCTGGGAGATGGAGACTGCTGAGATAAAAAGATTGCTTGGAGATGGGGTATGCTGAGATATAGAGACTTTGAGAGGTGGAGACTGTCTGAGATATGGAGGCTGCTGTAGGATAGAGACTGTCTGAGATATGGAGGCTGCTGAAAGATGGAGACTGCTGAGATATAGAGGCTGCTGAGAGATGGAGACTGCTGAGATATGGAGTCTGCTGAGAGATGGAGACTGCTGAGAGATGGAGACTGCTGAGAGATGGAGACTGCTGAGATATAGAGACTGCTGAGAGATGGAGACTGCTGAGATATAGAGACTGCTGAGAGATGGAGACTGCCTGAGATATAGAGACTGCTGACAGATGGAGACTGCCTGACATATAGAGGCTGCTGGGAGATGGAGACTGTTGAGATAAACAGACTGCTTGGAGATGGAGACTGCTGAGAGATGGAGACTGCTGAGAGGTGGAGACTGTCTGAGATATGGAGGCTGCTGTCGGATAGAGACTGTCTGAGATATGGAGGCTGCTGAAAGATGGAGACTGCTGAGATATAGAGACTGCTGGCAGATGGAGACTGCCTGAGATATAGAGACTGCTGACAGATGGAGACTGCCTGACATATAGAGGCTGCTGGGAGATGGAGACTGTTGAGATAAACAGACTGCTTGGAGATGGAGACTGCTGAGAGATGGAGACTGCTGAGAGGTGGAGACTGTCTGAGATATGGAGGCTGCTGTAGGATAGAGACTGTCTGAGATATGGAGGCTGCTGAAAGATGGAGACTGCTGAGATATAGAGACTGCTGGCAGATGGAGACTGCCTGGGATATAGAGGCTGCTAAGAGATGAAGACTGTGAAACAGAGTGCTTGTAAATGATCACAAGTGCAACCACTTCCGTGTAATTCCACCACCAGATACACAGGCCGCTCACCTCAGAATGTGGACCTCTGTATTACCAGAAGGTCACATAAGCAGTCCCTTTATCAAGGGTAATGTTTAAAGATGAGAGAGCTGTCTTCATACGGTGCTTCAACCGAAATCCTCAATCATTCAATAATCCCAAAAGCGAACTCATAAATTGGCGTAGTTACATGAAAAATGTCAAAAAGAAATACATAGTGCTCTCCGTCTATAAAAAACACTTGATTTATTTATTTAAAAAGTTACTCACAAGCGAGGCACAGACACCCTGTGCTCGGATAACAGTCATGTAACATAGATGTGGAACCAGGTAGATGGCTGTCCTGACGTCGTGAAGCCCCTCGCACGCGTATCGTCCGTGGGCAAGGACTTCCTCAGCGAAAATTAAATGGGGCCAGCATGTCAGTTCATTTATATAAGCCATATTCCTGGTGTATGCTCCGCCGATTGGAGCTGCAGTACACCATGTGAGGGACATCACCCGGAAGTTCTTTGATTACCATATCCCTCTAGCCAATGATTGCCGGTTTGTTAATTTGGCATATCTCTTGGCCACCAATGAGGGCGCTTGTTACATAGTTCCCCAATTATGGGGTGGGCGGGATTTCTTTTTCACACACAGCATACACCAGGAATATGGCTTATATAAATGAACTGACATGCTGGCCCCATTTAATTTTCGCTGAGGAAGTCCTTGCCCACGGACGATACGCGTGCGAGGGGCTTCACGAAGTCAGGACAGCCATCTACCTGGTTCCACATCTATGTTACATGACTGTTATCCGAGCACAGGGTGTCTGTGCCTCGCTTGTGAGTAACTTTTTAAATAAATAAATCAAGTGTTTTTTATAGATGGAGAGCACTATGTATTTCTTTTTGACATTTTTCATGTAACTACGCCAATTTATGAGTTCGCTTTTGGGATTATTGAATGATTGAGGATTTCGGTTGAAGCACCGTATGAAGACAGCTCTCTCATCTTTAAACATTACCCTTGATAAAGGGACTGCTTATGTGACCTTCTGGTAATACAGAGGTCCACATTCTGAGGTGAGCGGCCTGTGTATCTGGTGGTGGAATTACACGGAAGTGGTTGCACTTGTGATCATTTACAAGCACTCTGTTTCACAGCTAGAGGATCCTTCTTACTTCCTGTTGGTGTTTCAGATAACATTCCTCTGGTTTCTGAAGTATACATCCCATGGACTTTTTGTGTTACATATGATTTTAGCGCTGCACTGCTTTTTATACACGTTTCATTTAAGGATTTATATTTTGACCTTCAGTGTTCAGCTGCATTGTGTTAGGATTGGTTTTGCGCTGTCTGGTTTTTTCTACTAAGAGATGAAGACTGTCTGAGATATAGAGACTGCTTGGAGATGGAGACTGTCTGAGATATGGAGACTGCTGGCAGATGGAGACTGCTTGGAGATGGAGACTGCTTGGAGATGGAGACTGTCTGAGATATGGAGACTGTCTGAGAGATGGAGACTGTCTGAGAGATGGAGACTGTCTGAGAGATGGAGACTGTCTGAGAGATGGAGACTGCTGAGAGATGGAGACTGCTGAGATATAGAGACTGCTGAGATATAGAGACTGCTGAGATATAGAGACTGCTGAAAGATGGAGACTGCTGAGATATAGAGACTGTCTGAGAGATGGAGACTGTCTGAGAGATGGAGACTGTCTGAGAGATGGAGACTGCTGAGAGATGGAGACTGCTGAGATATAGAGACTAGGGATGAGCTCGGTGTTCGACTCGAACATAAGTTCGACTCGAACATCGGCTGTTTGACCGTTCGGCGAACATCGAACGATTTGGGCCGTTCGCGCCAAATTCGAGTGACGCGAACGCCCCACAATACACTGCGCCATCCCGGCGCTGTGATTGGCCAAGCATGCACTGTGACCCCGCATGCTTGGCCAATCACAGCGCCGGCAGCTAGGAGAGCCATTATTGGCCACAGGCAGGTTGCCTGTGGCCAATTATGGCTCAGGGGGTTTAGCACACGCCCCACACTATAAAAGGCTGCCAGCGCGGCGCCCTTGTGTAGTGTGTTCCGGCGCAGGGAAAGAGTTACATAGGCAGGGACAGTGTCAGTGCTATTTGTACCTCAAACTTGTGTGTAGGGAGAGAGAAGGATAGGCAGGGAGAGTGTCAGTGTCATATTCTTTGCTAAACCTTGTGTGCAGGGAGAGAGAAGGATAGGCAGGGAGAGTGTCAGTGTCATATACTTTGCTAAACCTTGTGTGCAGGGAGAGAGAAGGATAGGCAGGGGACAGTGTCAGTGTCACATTCTTTGCTAAACCTTGTGTGCAGGGAGAGAGAAGGATAGGCAGGGAGAGTGTCAGTGTCATATACTTGGATAAACCTTGTGTGCAGGGAGAGAGAAGGATAGGCAGGGAGAGTGTCAGTGTCAT
This sequence comes from Rana muscosa, assembly GCA_029206835.1. Lineage (NCBI taxonomy): Eukaryota > Metazoa > Chordata > Amphibia > Anura > Ranidae > Rana > Rana muscosa. The sequence goes on along the minus strand of CM055125.1, from coordinate 333,273,871 downwards.
ACTTTGATAAACCTTGTGTGCAGGGAGAGAGAAGGATAGGCAGGGGACAGTGTCAGTGTCATATTCTTTGCTAAACCTTGTGTGCAGGGAGAGAGAAGGATAGACAGGGAGAGTGTCAGTGTCATATACTTTGATAAACCTTGTGTGCAGGGAGAGAGAAGGATAGGCAGGGGACAGTGTCAGTGTCATTGTTGCTAAGCCTCCTGCACATTATACACCCGAAGTTAGCCCGTATTGCTGCTTTTTCCTGGTGTGTTACACCAACAGGCATTTGCGGCACTTACAGCGGGCGGAGTGTGCCTCCTGATCATATTACACCTGAAGTTAGCCTGTATTGCTGCTTTTTCCTGGTGTGTTACACCAACAGGCATTTGCAGCACTTACAGCGGGCGGAGTGTGCCTCCTGATCATATTACACCTGAAGTTAGCCTGTATTGCTGCTTTTTCCTGGTGTGTTACACCAACAGGCATTTGCGGCACTTACAGCGGGCGGAGTGTGCCTCCTGATCATATTACACCTGAAGTTAGCCTGTATTGCTGCTTTTTCCTGGTGTGTTACACCAACAGGCATTTGCGGCACTTACAGCGGGCGGAGTGTGCCTCCTGATCATATTACACCTGAAGTTAGCCTGTATTGCTGCTTTTTCCTGGTGTGTTACACCAACAGGCATTTGCGGCACTTACAGCGGGCGGAGTGTGCCTCCTGATCATATTACACCTGAAGTTAGCCTGTATTGCTGCTTTTTCCTGGTGTGTTACACCAACAGGCATTTGCGGCACTTACAGCGGGCGGAGTGTGCCTCCTGATCATATTACACCTGAAGTTAGCCTGTATTGCTGCTTTTTCCTGGTGTGTTACACCAACAGGCATTTGCAGTACCTACAGCAGGCGTAGTGTGATTCCTGCAAAATATACTCCTGAAGCTAGGCCTTATTGCTGGTTTTCCCATTTCCCTGCAGGCCATTAGAATGTCTGGAAGGCAAACAAGGAGAGGCAGACAGTCAGGAGCCAATAAAAGAGGGCAAGCAGGCTCTGTGTCTAGAGACAACAGTGCTGGTCGTGGACGCGGTGCATCGCCATCAGCACGTGGCCATGGGACACGCTTGTCCTTCTTTTCGGCAGCTGGACGTGTTGAGCCGCATCATGCCGAAGACTTGGTAGAGTGGATGACCAAGCCCTCCTCATCCTCCTCATTCTCTCTCACACAGGCTCAGGGTACTGGCAAAGCAGCTGCCAAAGCGTCCTCTTCCCTGGTATCAATGTCATCATCAGTCACTCCTTCCCTAGACCAACCATGTCCTCCTGAGGAGTCCCCCGAACTGTTTGAGCACAGTGTTGGGTACATGCTCCAGGTGTCTGATGATGATACCCAGCTAGAGGAAGGCAGTAGCGTGAGAGCAGAGAGAGGGGATGCTCAAGAAGGACACCAATCTGGCAGTCATGTTCCAGCAGCTGCAGCATACTGCCAGATTGGCTCCAGTGATGAGGAGGGAGGGGATGATGAGGTCACTGACTCCACGTGGGTGCCTAATAGGAGAGAGGAGGAGGAGGAGGAGGATGAGGAGGAGGCACATCTCCAACGAGGCAGGATGCCCTCGGGGGGCCAGCGTAAGGGCAGCACACCGACGGAATCACACCGCAGAGCTCCGCCTGTGCAGGGCGCTGCCTCTGCCCGTTATTCAAAAAGTTCTTTGGTGTGGGCCTTTTTTGAGTCGAGTGCATCAGATCGCACAGCTGCTGTTTGCAACATATGTCTCAAGCGTATATCGCGTGGCCAAAACATCACCCGCTTGGGCACCACATGCTTGACCAGACATATGTTGACCTGCCATGCAGCTCGTTGGCAAGCCTACCTTAAAGACCCACACCAAAGAACAAAGTGGACCTCTCCTTGCACCGCATCAGCTGGGATCTCCAACCCCGCTATACCTTCAGTCCTCTCTGAAACCTGCACTGAGAGGAATGAAGGTGTAGAATTAGGTGTGTCACAGCCAAGTACTTGCGGGCACTCTGCTAGCAGTACACCGACGTCCGATTCTAGCAGGCAAATTTCCCTGCCCCAGCTGCTGGACCGTCGAAAGAAGTTCACTCCCAGCCATCCACATGCCCAGCGGTTGAATGCTAGCTTGGCTAAATTGCTAGCGCTTCAACTGCTGCCTTTTCAGTTGGTAGACTCGGCCCCCTTCCGTGAGTTTGTGCAATGTGCGGTTCCTCAGTGGCAGGTTCCCAAACGCCACTTTTTCTCACGGAAGGCTATTCCGGCTCTCTACCGGCATGTGGAAGGCAATGTCTTGGCCTCGCTGGACAGGGCGGTCAGCGGTAAGGTGCATATTACCGCTGGCTCATGGTCCAGCAGGCATGGACAGGGACGTTACCTTTCTTTCACGGCCCATTGGGTCACTCTTTTGGCAGCTGGGAAGGATGCAGGACAAGGTGCAGTAGTGTTGGAGGTTGTTCCACCGCCACGCCTCCAAAATGCTACTACTGGTTGTGACACACCTCTGTCCTCCACCCCCTCCTCTTCTTCTTCCTCCATGGCCTCTTCCTGTGCTTTGTCCTCGGAACCAGCAGTGCTCCGTAGGCGTTCAAGGGGCTACGCAATTACACAGGCAAAAAGATGCCATGCCGTGCTTGCGCTGGTGTGTTTTGGGGACAGGAGCCACACTGGGGTAGAGGTTCTGTCTGCTCTGCAGGGGCAGGCCGAGAGGTGGTTGACGCCACGCCAGCTTAAGCCAGGAATGGTAGTTTGCGACAATGGCACCAACCTCCTCTCCGCTCTCCGACAGGGACAACTGACCCATGTGCCCTGTGTGGCTCACGTCCTTAACCTGGTGGTGCAGCGGTTCTTGGGCAGGTACCCGAGCTTACAGGATGTCCTGAGGCAGGCCAGGAAAGTCTGTGTGCATTTCCGCAGATCTTATAATGCCAGTGCTCGCCTGGCTGAGCTGCAAAAGGAGTTGAACCTGCCCAAGAACCACCTTATATGTGACATGCCCACCAGGTGGAACTCAACGTTGGCCATGCTGCAGCGGCTGCACACGCAGCAGAGGGCCATCAATGAGTACCTGTGCGACTACGGCACCAGGACAGGGTCAGGGGAGCTTGTTTTTTTTTCACCACGCCAGTGGGGCATGATCAGGGATGCATGCACTGTCCTGGCACCATTTGAGGAGGCCACGAGGATGGTGAGCAGTGACAGTGCATGCATCAGTGACACTGTACCTCTTGTCCACCTGTTGGAACATACGCTGCATGGAATAATGGACAGGGCACTTGAGGCAGAACAGAGGCAGGAAGAGGAGGACTTCCTTGCCTCTCAAGGCCCCCTTTACCCAGACAGTGTTCCTTCTGTCCCACCCATCGCACAGGAAGAAGAGGAGGAGGAGGAGGAGGATTGTGTCAGCATGGAGGTGGAGCCTGGCACTCAGCATCATCAGCAGCAGTCTTTTAGGGATGATTTACAGTCCCAAGAAACCAGTGGACTTGTACGTGGCTGGGAGGAGGTGGCTGCGGATCATGTCGTCCTTAGTGACCCAGAGGACTCCGGACCGAATGCCTCAGCTAACCTACGCTGCATGGCCTCCCTGATCCTGCAAAGTCTGCGGAAGGATCCTCGTATTCTTCGGATCAAGGAGAGGGACCATTACTGGCTGGCCACTCTCCTTGATCCACGGTACAAGGGTAAGGTTGCGGACCTTATCTTACCGTCGCAGAGGGAGCAGAGGATGAGACAACTCCGGGAGGCCTTGCAGAAAGGTCTGTGCAACGCGTTCCCAGAGACTGGGAGGTTACAAACTCCTGGTCCTGGACAACGAGTTGCTGAGGCTTCGGTCAGTCAAAGAAGGAGCGGTGGGGAAGGTGGCCGTCTGACCGATGCGTTCAGACAATTCTTTAGTCCGCAGCCCCAAGGTATGATCTGTTCCAGCAGTCATCGCCAGCGTCTGATATACATGGTGCAGGAATACCTAGGGGCAAGGTCAGACTTGGACACCTTCCCCACCGAAAATCCTCTGGCTTACTCGGTCTTGAGGATGGATCACTGGCCAGAGCTTGCACAGTATGCAATTGAGCTACTGGCCTGTCCTGCATCCAGCGTTCTTTCAGAACGCACATTCAGTGCTGCTGGAGGATTTGTCATGGATCACAGGGTGCGCCTGTCCACCGACTCTGTTGATCGACTGACCTTCATAAAGATGAACCAGTCTTGGATCACCACCAGCTACCAAACACCTAAAGCTTATATAACAGACTAATTTATTTTCAAATGTCACATCCCTTCAAGACTGATGCTGATGCTGAGAGACTGTCCTGTTATGTTGACTGACTATCCTCCTCCTCCTCAATGATCCGATTGATGATGATAGCTTGGAAGAACATTTTTGTTTCTGGGTGCCGCCACCAGTGGCTAAGGCCCAATTTTTCAGCCCCTGTTTAACAGGGGCATGTAATTACAATTTTTTATGCAATGCTTTGCAGCATGGCTCATTCCTGGACTCCAACTAGAGTATCTGGGAGAGGTTGCTGTGTCGTGGCACCAGCACCAGTGGCTAAGGCCCAATTTTTCAGCCCCTGTTTAACAGGGGCGTGTAATTAAAATTTTTGATGCAATACTTTGCAACAGGGCTCATTGCTGTGCTCCAAGTACAGTATCTGTGAGGGGTTGCAGTGTTGTGGCACCAGTGCCTAAGGCCCAATTTTTCTGCCCCTGTTTAACAGGGGCATGTAATTACAATTCTTGATCTAATAATTCACAGCAGGGCCCATTCCTGCGTCCACCAAGAGTAACTGTGAGGCCTTACAGTGTTGTGTCAACACCACCACCACCAAAGGCCCAATTTTTCAGCCCCTGTTCAACAGGGGCATGCAATTACAATTCTTGATCTAATAATTCACAGCAGGGCCCATTCATGCGCCCACCAAGAGTAACTGTGAGGGCTCACAGTGTTGTGGAAACACCAACATGTAAGGGGCAAATTTCAGCTGAGTATATACGGCAGGCCCCTACTTTCAAACATCCAACTTACAAACGACTCCTCCTTGCAAACGGAAGGATACAACAGGAGGTGAGAGGAAATCTACCCCTAGGAAGGCAAATTCTCTCCTGTAAGAGTTAATATGGGAAAAAAAAGTGTCTCCTCTCCACTGATGCTTTATCACCAATTCTCGTTTCAATAAAAACCCCACTTTTCAAAAACATTTGTCATTGGGACGGAAAGTGAGGTGAAATGTTCTGAACAGGGGCACAGACAGCAAAACAAATGTTACAGGGGTGATAACCCTTCCCTATGTTTTCCAAAAAGCTTAAAAATAGATTTCTTGGCTGGAGCTACACTTAAACAATGTACCTGTTCAAAATTACAAACAGATTCTACATAAGAACAAACCTACAGTCCCTGTCTTGTATGCACCGCCTGTATACGGCTGTTCAGAGTATATAGGGCCTTTTTTATTTTGTGTGCGGGGTTCCCCTTAATATCCATACAAGACCCAAAGGGGCCATTTTTCTTAAAGATTTTCATCCATATTACCGGGACCAGACATTACATTAAAGCCGCAAGCAGTTTTGAATGGCTTTTTTTCCTTTAGAAATGTAATTTTGTGCAGGGACAGTTCTAAACACGGGAAACATGTGGCACTTCACAGGCATACTTTAGACACCCCCCAGGTACGATATTTAACAACTTAAGCCCCGGACCATTTGGTAGCTAAAGGACCAGAGGTGAATTCAGAATTTTGCACTGCGCTGCTTTAACTGTAAATTGTGCGGACATGCAATGTTGTACCCAAACGAAATTTGCGTCCTTTTCTTCCCACAAATAGAGCTTTCTCTTAATGGTATTTGATTACCTCTGCAATTTAAATTTTTTGCGATATAAACGGAAAAAGACCGAAAATTTTGAAAAAAAATGATATTTTCTACTTTTTGTTATAAGAAAAATCGAATAAACTCAATTGTAGTCATACATTTAGGCCAAAATGTATTCAGCCACATGTCTTTAGTAAAAAAAATGTCAATAAGCGTATATTTATTGGTTTGCGCAAAAGTTATAGCGTCTACAAACTAGGGTACATTTTCTGGAATTTACACAGCTTTTAATTTATGACTGCCTATCTCATTTCTTGAGGTGCTAAAATGGCAGGGCAGTACAAAACCCCCCCAAATGACCCCATTGTGGAAAGTAGACACCCCAAGGAAATTGCTGAGAGGCATGTTGAGCCCATTGAATATTTTTTTTTTGTCCCAAGTGATTGAATAATGACAAAAAAAAATAAAAAAAATTACAAAAAGTTGTCACTAAATGATATATTGCTCACACATGCCATGGTTATATGTGGAATTGCACCCCAAAATACATTCTGCTGCTTCACCTGAGTACGGGGATACCACATGTGTGGGACTTTTTAGGAGCCTAGCCACGTAAGGGACCCCGGAAACCAAGCACCGCCTTCAGGATTTCTAAGGGCGCAAATTTTTGATTTCACTCCTCACTACCTATCACAGTTTTGAAGGCCATAAAATGCCAAAATAGCACAAAACCCCCCCAAATGACCCCATTTTAGAAAGTAGACACCCCAAGGAAATTGCTGAGAGGCCTGTTGAGCCCATTGAATATTTTTTTTTTTGTCCCAAGTGATTGAATAATGACAAAAAAAAAAAATTACAAAAAGTTGTCACTAAATGATATATTGCTCACACATGCCATGGTTATATGTGGAATTGCACCCCAAAATACATTCTGCTGCTTCTCCTGAGTACGGGGATACCACATGTGTGGGACTTTTTAGGAGCCTAGCCGCGTACGGGACCCCGAAAACCAAGCACCGCCTTCAGGATTTCTAGGCACAAATTTTTGATTTGACTCCTCACTACCTATCACAGTTTCGAAGGCCATAAAATGCCAAAATAGCACAAAACCCCCCCAAATGACCCCATTTTGGAAAGTAGACACCCCAAGCTGTTTGCTGAGAGGCATGGTGAGTATTTTACAGCTCTCATTTGTTTTTGAAAATGAAGAAAGAACTTTTTTTTTTTTTTTTCAATTTTCAAAACTTTGTGACAAAAAGCGAGATCTGCAAAATACTCACAATACCTCTCAGCAAATAGCTTGGGGTGTCTACTTTCCAAAATGGGGTAATTTGGGGGGGTTTTGTGCCATCTGGGCATTCCATGGCCTCTGAAACTGTGATAGGCAGTGAGAAGTGAAATCAAAAATTTACACCCTAAGAAAGCCTGAAGGCGGTGATTGGTTTTTGGGGTCCCGTACGCGGCTAGGCTCCCAAAAAGTCTCACACATGTGGTATCCCCGTACTCAGGAGAAGCAACAGAATGTATTTTGGGGTGTAATTCCACATATGCCCATGGCATGTTTGAGCAATATATCATTTAGTGACAACTTTGTGCAAAAAAAAACCACTTGAAGACAAAGCCCTTTTTGACACTTTTTGTTTACATGAAAACATTTTTTTTTTTGCAAGAAAATTATGTTGAACCCCCAAACATTATATATATTTTTAAAGCAAAGGCCCTACAGAATAAAATGGTGGGTGTTGCATTTTTTTTTCTACACAGCATTTGTGCAGCGATTTTTCAAACGCATTTTTTGGGGAAAAAAATACACTTTTTTTAATTTTAATGCACTAAAACACACTATATTGCCCAAATGTTTGATGAAATAAAAAAGATGATCTTAGGCCGAGTACATAGATACCAAACACGACATGCTTTAAAATTTCGCACAAACGCGCATTGGCGACAAACTACATACATTTTTAAAAGCCTTTAAAAGCCTTTACAGGTTACCCCGTTAGATTTACAGAGGAGGTCTACTGCTAAAATTACTGCCCTCGATCTGACCTTCGCGGTGATACCTCACATGCATGGTGCAATTGCTGTTTACATATGACGCCAGACCGACGCTTGCGTTCGCCATTGGGCCAGAGCAGGGCAGGACAGGGGTGCTTTTTTTTTTTTTTTTTTTATTCATTTTGCTTTTTTATTTTATTTTTAAATTGTTCCTTCCATATTTTTTTTTTTTTTATCATTTTTATTGTTATCTCAGGGAATGTAAATATCCTCTATGATAGCAATAGGTAGTGACAGGTACTCTTTTTTGAAAAAACTGGGGTCTTCTAGACCCTAGATCTTTCCTCTGCCCTCAAAGCATCTGACCACACCAAGATCGGTGTGATAAAATGCTTTCCCAATTTCCCAATGGCGCTTTTTATATCCGGGGGGGGGGGGGGGGACATTCCCTCCCACTGCTTGTAAAAGCAGTCCAGAGGCTAATTAGCCACTACGATTGCTTTTACATGAAAGCCGGCCGCTGGCTGAAAAGAATGATACCAAGATGATACCTAAACCCGCAGGCATCATTCTGGTATAAACATTCAAAGTCCAGCAACATACCAGTACGTTGCTGGTCCTTGTTGGACATGTATTGTAATCTTTTTTTTTCATGCAGCCAGTTGGCTGAACGAAAAAAGAGATTGATCGGTGGGTATGCCCACCATTAGAATACCTCCCTTCATTTACCCACTTCTAATGACGGGCATACATGCACCATTTATATATGCCGAAGCATGGGGGCATCCTCCCGCAAAAATGTTATGCCGCGTACACATGGTTTCGGACTTTTCCACGGGCAAGCCTCTGTCGGAATTTCGACCGTATGTATGCGGCATTAGGAGCAAAATCACTCCTCCGCCCCTGCTGCCCCAATGCTTTGGCATATTTGCTTTTTTTTTAAACTGTGGTGGTGAAATCACCTCCTACAGCACTGGAGTCGCAGGGATCAGGCCTGTCTCTGCGAACGCTGCAGTTATGTGTGTTGTGTTTTGCAAGTGACAGTGATCGATCGATACTGCACTTGGGTGGCCTGGGCTGGACGGAGGGGCAAAACGCAGGTGCTAGCAGGTATCTGGGCTGATCCCGCTAACACTGCGTTTTTGGGAACCCTAAACTGCTGGGGACGCTAGTATAGATCTGATCAGATCAGATATTGATCTGTTCGGATACTATACCACTAAGGGGGGTGTATGCTTCACGCGTGGGTGTTAGCGTTACTGGCACTAACCTGACGCTGCCTGGGGTGTGACGCAGACCCTCTCTGACGCTAAAACCTAATTGATATCACCCGCTGGGCGATCAGGGGGTTAAACCTTTATTGGGTTATATATACGGCGGGTGCCCTGACACTATAAAAAGCAAACTAACTAACCAGCGTCACCAGTAACACTTATATGATGATCACTGGTGAAAGGGTTAACTAGGGGCAATTAGGGGGTTAAAACCTTTATTAGATAATATATGGGGGTACCTGACGCTATAAAAACCTGCAGCGAACCTAAAAAAAATTACTGGCTACCGATCTGCATCACCGACGCTAAGACAGCGATCAGAAAAATTATCGCTTAGCGACAGTGGTGATAGGGGGTGAAAGGGTTACCTGGGGGGCGATCAAGGGGGTTAAACCTTTATTAGATAATTTATGGGGGTACCTGACGCTATAAAAACCTGCGGCGAACCTAAAAAAAATTACTGGCTACCGATCTGCATCACCGACGCTAAGACAGCGATCAGAAAAATGATCGCTTAGCGACAGTGGTGATAGGGGGTGAAAGGGTTACCTGAGGGGCGATCAAGGGGGTTAAACCTTTATTAGATCATTTATGGGGGTACCTGATGCTATAAAAACCTGCGGCGAACCTAAAAAAAATTACTGGCTACCGATCTGCATCACCGACGCTAAGACAGCGATCAGAAAAATGATCGCTTAGCGACAGTGGTAATAAGGGCTGAAAGGGTTACCTGGGGGGCGATCAAGGGGGTTAAACCTTTATTAGATAATTTATGGGGGTACCCGACGCTATAAAAACCTGCGGCGAACCTAAAAAAAATTACTGGCTACCGATCTGCATCACCGACGCTAAGACAGCGATCAGAAAAATGATCGCTTAGTGTCAGTGGTGATAGGGGGTGAAAGGGTTACCTGGGGGGCGATCAAGGGGGTTAAACCTTTATTAGATCATTTATGGGGGTACCCGACGCTATAGAAACGTGCGGCGAACCTAAAAAAAATTACTGGCTACCGATCTGCATCACCGACGCTAAGACAGCGATCAGAAAAATGATCGCTTAGCGACGGCGGTGCTAGGGGGTGAAAGGGTTATCTGGGGGGTGATCAAGGGGTTAAACCTTTATTAGGGGGGGTTAGGGGGCTACACTGGACCTAAAACTAAATGTACTGACACTTTTACAGTCACAAATGTCACTGATTGCAGTGATCAGTAAATAAATGGTCACTGCAATCAGTGACACTGTGACTGGGGGCTGGGGGGTGATCTGGGGGGGCCTGGGGGGCGATTTATGTGCCTATGTGTGCTGGGGTTAGTGTAGTGTTTGTGCACTAACCTTGATGTCTTCTCATGTACGGCGCTCGGTATATGTGAGCGCCGCACAAGAGATGACATCACTTCCTCCTGCTTCCTCTGCCTGTGTTTACATTACACAGGCAGAGGGGGCATTCTCATTCGCCGGGAGCGATCGCGGGGGGGTGGCCAGAATCGAACGGTCGCCCCCCCCATCTCGGATCGCTCCCAGACTAATTCCGACCGCTCACTGTACAGAAGGGGGGTCCGATTGGACCCCCCAACTGTACAAAGGCGATCACGTACACGCTACGTGATTGTGCCTGTCGGTGCCATTCTGCCGACGTATATATACAGTGAGCGGTCGTTAAGTGGTTAAAGGAATATTTGACTTTTTTTTTTTCACTTTATGCATCATTAAAATGACTGCTCCCGAAAAACGGCCGTTTTTAAAACTTCTTTTTGCATTGATACATGTCCCCTGGTGCAGAACCCGGGTTCCCAAACCCTTTTTAGGACAATAACATGCATAATAGTTGTTATAATTAGCACTTTAGATTTCGAACGTTCGCATCCATTGTATTTAATAGGGTTCTAATGTTCGTGCGAACTTTCGGTCCGTTCGCGGGTTCTGGTGCGAACCGAACCCGGGGGTGTTCGGCTCATCACTAATAGAGACTGCTGAGAGGTGGAGACTGTCTGAGATATGTAGGCTGCTGTAGGATAGAGACTGTCTGAGATATGGAGGCTTCTGAAAGATGGAGACTGCTGATATAGAGGCTGCTGAGAGATGGAGACTGCTGAGAGATGGAGACTGTCTGAGAGATGGAGACTGTCTGAGAGATGGAGACTGTCTGAGAGATGGAGACTGCTAAGAGATGGAGACTGTCTGAGAGATGGAGACTGCCTGACATATAGAGGCTGCTGAGAGATGGAGACTGCTGAGATATGGAGTCTGCTGAGATATGGAGACTGCTGAGAGATGGAGACTGCTGAGATATGGAGTCTGCTGAGATATGGAGACTGCTGAGAGATGGAGACTGCTGAGATATGGAGTCTGCGGAGATATGGAGACTGCTGAGAGATGGAGACTGCTGAGAGATGGAGACTGCTGAGAGATGGAGACTGCTGAGAGATAGAGGCTGTTGAGATATAGAGGCTGTTGAGATATAGAGGCTGCTGAGAGATGGTGATTGCTGTTGACCGGTGAACATCTGTATGTAATTATATCTTCTGATGCTTTACTAGAAGTGATAGAAGGTTATATATGTGTTCTTCCTCCCCGAGAGAACTGAAAATATCCTTACAAGCTTCCCATACATGGAGACTCTTTCTTTCTTTCTTTCTTTCTTTCTCTTACAATCTATCTCTCTCCCATTCACATTTTCAATATTTTTAAATCTTCACTTTTCATTCAAATAATCCCTGGTGATCCTGCCATGAAGATCCCTTTTTAGGCACTTCCTCTTATAAACTGAGAACGCTCTGTCCCTGTCTACCAACTGTAGTCCTGTGTTATCATATCACCTTGTCACATGAGCCTTTGCTAGACACTACAATCAGACCTCAATTAGAATATATACTGCATTTTGGCCACTAGATGGCACTGACGATTATAGCAAGTCAAAGTATTACAGAAAAAAAAAAAAACGGGGAAAGTTCGTACAGCCTGGATGAATGCCTGTGACATTCGTCCAAGGAATGTTATAAGTAGAGCCCCTTAAACTCACAGTGCAAGATTCTGCTAATATCAGGAAAAGAAAAATGTTGAACAATGACGCAGAAATGGCTTCCACGTTTTAGGGCTCATTCACACGGGTGTATGTGTATTTTCTGCATGGAAGACAAGTGCCTGCAGAGCTAGCAGAAGATCCCGTGCAAAATACATGCGTTTAGATGCATCAAGTTCTTTTAATGACTTTGTGTGCATGCATATGCGCGTCCACACACATACATGCGTTAAAATCTGCCGCTATATACAGCCCCAGACGCCGCCGTGTCCTACTTTATTTTTTTGTAGACCACTAAAAACAGCTCACTTTTTCTTTCTTTTGGACCTATGGCCCCTAAAGCGCCCAAACTAGATACATACAAAACCAAACACTGTGCAGATCTATAAGTGGCGTTTCCGTGTGAATGAGCCCCAATACAAACCCCTGATTTTGCCGAGTGGTCAGCAGTGGAAAACAGACAATGAGAAACTTTTTTTTTTTTCTAAGCTCTCACCAAATCGCAAGCCAGGATCTGGAATATTTTGCGCCCGCACGCTGCAGACATTGGATGCAAATATCTACATCCAGAATGAAGGTTGCATTACATTATTACATTAATATGGGGCGGACAGACTCGGCAGAACTGTGAGCGCCCCCCCCCCCCCCGGTCACGTTCATCAGTGCCATCGTGTCCAAGGCAATCTTGGCAAAGATTGGTCAGATGCAAAGGACATCGAATAATCTACTAGTGTCAGTCGCAGCGTTCTTACCTCTCAGCCCGTTCTATGGAAGAGTCCGCAGACTTGTGACATCGTCCGCACACCACCAACCCCTACCCTCTGTTGAGGAAGACCTACCCTGTGGTTGTGGTTAATAGATGGGTGTGTGTGATGACATGTGTTTATTCCTGTGTTCTGTTTATTACTATGAGATCTCCAGTAACGTGTTGTGTGATCTTTGTCACATGTATGGGGCAAGACAGATTCCGCTGATCAGAAGCGTGTGAAACCCTTGGCGTTTTTTTTTTTTTAGTTGAACACATTGGGAGCAAAAAAATAAAAGTCTTCCAATAAACTATTTGTTAAGCTTCTCTCCAGTTTACAACTTTCAATGCTGCTGGCTCCTGCTCTCTCAGTCCTGCTTCCCTGAAATTCCATTCTTCACAATGGACAGCGCAGTCTGTTGTCAGCCTTTTGGTTTGGAGGAGGGAGGAGCAGGGGGAGCGCCCTTCCATCCTATCCCATGGGCAGTGCCGCCATCAGGGGGGTACAGGCAGTACACCTGTAAGGGGCCCGGATGGCCCCCCCCCTTTTTTTTTCTTTGTAATTTTTTTTTTTGTAAGGGGCCCAAAGGTCCCCAGGGGCCCGGAGTTCCCCAGGGCCCCGAATGTCAACCCCCTTTTTTTTTTTATAATTTTTTTTTTATAATTTTTTTATTTATTTAATTTTTTTTTATTTATGTTGTTTGTTTGTATTTTATGTTTTTATTTTTTATTTTTTTTGTAAGGGGCCCAGAGGTCCCCAGGGCCCCGGATGGCAACCTCCCTTTTTTATTGATTTTTTTTATAAAAATTATTATTATTTTAATTTTAATCATTTTTATTTATTTTTTTTGTAAGGGGCCCAGAGGTCCCCAGAGGCCCAGAGCTCCCCAGTGCCCCGGATGGCAACCTCCCTTTTTTTTTTTTTGATAAAAATTATTATTATTTTTATATTTTCTTTTTTTAGAATTTTTTTTTGTAAGGGGCCCAGAGGTCCCCAGAGGCCCGGAGGTCCCCAGGGCACACCAAATGGCAACCCCCCCTTTTTCTTTGTGTTCGCCAGCACCCAAAGCCCCCCCGACCTCAACAATTTGCGGCGGCAGCACCCCCCGCTTCTCAATTCGTGGCACCCCCCGCTTCTCAATTTGCGGCGGCAGCACCCCCCCCCCCCGGTTCTCCTCTGCTCCAGGGGGCCCATGCCTGAAGCTGTGTAAGGGGCCCCAAAATTCTGCCCATGGGGCTGTGTGTTTCTATTGACGGAAATAAAATAGCGATTTTTGTAGTTTTTTTTACGTCACACGGTATTTGCGCTTTTTTGGGGGGAAAAAAGTACACTTTAATAAATTAAAAACAAATAAAACACAATATATTATATACCACAATTTTATATGTATTCTAAAAGATGATGTTACTCCGAGTAAATACTGTATTTATTGGCGTATAACACTCACTTTTTTACCCTGAAAATAGAGAGTAAACTGTGCCTGCGTGTTATACGCAGGGGGCTGTGGAAAGTTTTTTTCCTGAAACTTCCCTCTTAAAGTTAGGGTGCGTGTTATACGCCAATAAATACAGTAGATACCAAAGATGTCACACTTTAAAATTGTGCACGCTCGTGGAATCGACAAACTACGGTACTTACAAATCTCCATAGGCGACGCTCTAAAAAATCTTTTACAGGTTACCTGTTTACAGTTACAGAAGAGGTCTAGCGCTATAATTATTGCTCTGGTCCTCCAAGGCCATAGAGGTGATCAAAGATGATCAGATAACCGCAATCAGAAAATATATCGCATTTTGGCCACTAGATGGAGCTAAAGATCATAGAAAGTCAGAGTATTACAGACTAATCCTCAATCAGAAAACCTCAATCAGGAAATATATCGGATGGAGCTGATGAACATAGGAAGTCAAAGTATTAGAGCCCAATGCTCAATCAGAAAATATGCCACATTTTGGCCACTAGATGGAGCTGAAGATCATAGGAAGTCATATTCTTACAGACTAATAATCAATTAGAATACCTGAATTAGAAAATATACCTCAGTTTGGCCACTAGATGGAGCTGAAGATCATAGGAAGTCATAGTATTACAGACTAACGCTCAATCGGAATACCTGAATCAGAAAATATACCACATTTTGGCCACTAGATGGAGCTGAAGATCATAGGAAGTCATAGTCTTACAGACTAACAATCAATTAGAATACCTGAATCAGAAAATATACCTCAGTTTGGCCACTAGATGGAGTTGAAGATCATAGGAAGTCATAGTATTACAGACTAACACTCAATCAGAATACCTCAATCAGAAAATATACCACATCTTGGCCACCAATCTGGATCCAATAACGCCGGCACACAAGGATGGTTTCCTTATAGCAGAAATAGTGGCAAATTACCAGGCGGACCTTCATAGAGCACAGCCATGTGATCTCAGATAAATAATGAACAGCGCATGCAGCCGCTATCATTGCACACGCTCCATGATAAAAACATTTTGACTTTAGGGCTCCGTCATCCGGAATGCTGATGTCTTTCTCTGCCAGCATTCAGCTTGTTCTCTATCCCCGATAACAAATGAAAATATCCCTGGGCTTTCCGAGCAAGAAACCGCACCACGATCCGCGCCCCCTGCATGAAAGTAAACAGACGATGCCAAGGGATGAAGGAAATTTTCTGGTTTAACTCCTTCCCGTCCAGCCCCGGCGTCCCTTTAAGTAGGTGTTTGCACTCTAGGTGCTGACGGCACGCAAATATGCGGCCTCTCGGTGGGTGGGCTTTGGCGCAGAGCGGCCGCATATTTGCTTACCAGATTGCAAACACAACACAGTTACTAATGGCTAATGGAAAGCAAGTAGCGATTGGGAGATTTCCGATCATGTGACGGCCAATCATGGCTGTCACATGATCCTAATCCCCGCCTCCCGGCATCTGAAACCCATTAAAGGGCCGGGAGGCAACGGCGCCAAAGGGTTAAGTGGGGGAAGGATGGACAGCCTGATCACGTGACCACTGTGATTGGCTGTCACAGTGGTCACATGATCAGGAGCTCGTCCCACTGTGATGGATCACTACTAGAGACTGGGAGCGGCCTGTAACAGCTCGGTCACTGTGCCATTGAAAATGGAGATTTGGTGGAGGTGCAGCATCTGTCTTTTTCACAATTATCTCCAAGGTCATTCTCTCCGCTTTTAAACTGGCCATAGGTAGTTAGAATTTCCAACTAAAAGGAAAATTCCCAAAACATTTGTATATATCTAGGAAATTTATCAGAACATAATTATATAACTAGAAAAAGTCTCAGAACATTCTCCAAAGATTCGTATATCTAGAAAAATTCTCAGAACAATTGTATATATACAGTATCTCACAAAAGTACGTACACCCCTCACATTTTTGTAAATATTTTATTCTATCTTTTCATGTGACAACACTGAAGAAATGACACTTTGCTACAATGTAAAGTAGTGAGTGTACAGCTTGTATAACAGTGTAAATTTTCTGTCCCCTCAAAATAACTCAACACACAGCCATTAATGCCTAAACCGCTGGCAACAAAAGTGAGTACACCCCTAAGTGACAATGCCCAAATTGGGCCCAAATTGTCAATATTCTGTGTGGCCACCATTATCTTCCAGCACTGCCTTAACCCTCTTGGGCATGGAGGTCACCAGAGCTTCACAGGTTGCCACTGGAGTCCTCTTCCCCTCCTCCATGACGACATCACAGAGCTGGTGGATGTTAGAGACCTTGTGCTCCTCCACCTTCCATTTGAGGAGCCCCACAGATGCTCAATGGCATGTAGGTCTGGAGACATGCTTGGCCAGGCCATCACCTTTACCCTCAGCTTCTTTAGCAAGGCAGTGGTGGTCTCGGAGGTGTGTTTGGGGTGGTTATCATGTTGGAATACTGCCCTGCGGCCCAGTATCCGAAGGGAGGGGATCACGCTCTGCTTCAGTATGTCACAGTACATGTTGGCATTCATGGTTCCCTCAATGATCTGTAGCTCCCTAGTGCCGGCAGCCCTCATGCAGCCCCAGACCATGACACTCCCACCATCATGCTTGACTGAAGGCAAGACACACAAGGCGCAATTGTCGTTCAAAGAGTGAGAGCGCTAAAAGTTGAAAATTGGTCTGGGCAGGAAAGGGGTGCCCAGTAAGCAAGTGGCTAGGAAAATGATCAGAAATTTCTCAGAAGATTTGTACATCTAGGAAAATTCTCAGAACATTCTCAGAACATTTGTATATCTGGGAAAATTCTCAGAACATTTGTATATATCTGGAAAAATGCTCAGAACATTTGTAAGTTCAAAAATTTTTGTTTGCTTCTAGCATTTGATTTGGGAATGAATGGACTTTACTGAACGAAAACCACATACACTGTTAAGACTTTGTTCGTTAGAAAAAAAAATTCCATCACGTTCCTTCAAATTTTCTTGACACTGCAGTCAAAAATTAACGCCAGTTTAACCCACTATGATTAGAAAAACAAACTTTCTTAGAACATTCTTTTCCTAAAGCAGGCCACACATTAGTAATTTTTCTTCGTTGAACAAAAAAACAGTGACCCAATTCCCTCATTCCCCGATGTCCGGAATAATGGAACTCTTGATGGAAGAATACAATAGTTTATTGAGAGTATAAAAAGGTACAGATTGAATCAAAGCGTTTCGGGGGAATAGCCTTCCCCTTCTTCAGGGCTGTTGGTACACGCCAACAGAGATGGGTGAGCCTCAGCATCACACAAGCTAGCATTTGCTATTACAAGAAATTTAGGTATCATAATGGAGCCCACCCATCTCCATTAGCACGTACCAACTACCCTGAAGAAGGATTGAGTCAGCATGTTTCGGTGGAATTGCCTCCCCCTTTTTTCAGGGCTTCCTGGAGCATCTCCGTTAGCATGTGCCAACAGCTCTGAGGAAGGGAGGGGGTAATTCAGGTAATATCACTGAAACACGTTGGCTCTCTCTGTACATTTTTAAACTCTCAATAAACAATTGTAATCTCCCATCAAGAGTTGCATTATTCTCGACACGTGGCGATCCTTCCTCCCCATCCAAGCATTGTTTCTACTGAAGCGACGGATCCTTCATACCAGCAGAGTGTCAGCTCAAACCTCCAAATGGGGTTCAGCACCACCACTTACCACCTAATAACTACTAGTGACTGTTTAAATCAGTCCTGTGCGGTCTCCAACTGAAACTAGGCTAACTAGGCTGGGAAAATCCCAACAGGCTGGTTGTAAAGAAGTCAATCGGTAGACCACTGGGACCATCTCTGCTGGGCCAGCCAGATTTTGATCCATTTATAGTTGCCGTAGAATTTTAATTCGAAATTCTACCCATCTAACCAGCTTAAGAGATATTCTGTAGACACACCACCATTTGGGCACAGGAAGAGGACCGAGCACTGTGTTCAGACAGTCATGGCTTAAAAGAAAATATGAGTGTCTGGTTAAGATATTCTACGTTGCCCCATTGTTTTGTTCTCAGTCAGGGCTGTCATGTCATGTGCTGCCCCCAGACACTGAATCATTGCACAATCATTAGAGTGTCATCCAATAGCTACAGGCACCCTGCGCCCCATGATTACCACATCAAACAGCATGCTGCTTTTAGGTACAAGATGTCACTATTATCAAATAATATGTGTACATAGTTTAATAACTAATTATTATTATTAATTACTTAAAGTAAGACTTTCAGGAACTTTGAAAGCCGCATTAACCACTTTGACCTCCGGAAGCTTTACCCCCCATCGTAACCAGGCCATTTTTTCGTATACGTTACTTTTACTGACAATTTACACTGTACACAAATTAAATTTATATCATTTTTTCCCCACAAATAGAGCTTTTTTTTGGTGGTATTTGATCGCCACTGTGCTTTTTTTTTTTTTTTGTGCTATAAAAGAAAAAAAAAGTCTTACTTTCTTTTATAAAACTGATAGAAAAAAAAAATCAAATTTCTTCATGAATTTAGACGAAAATATGTATTCTGCTACATATTTTTGGTAAAAAAAAAAAAACGATCTTGAGGAAAGGCATTAGTAGCAAGGCAACGGGCTGGAGACCAAATGAGGTCCTGTCCATGAGAAGCTGGAGTGGCACCAGTGGAATAGTAATAGGCCCAGGGCCAAGTGCGGTCCTGTCCACAACAAGCTGGAGAGGTCTAATAGAGGAGTAATTAACTCAGAGCCAAGTGAGGTCCTGTCTATGACAAGCTAGAGAGGCACCAATGGATGGGTAATCAGCTCAGGACCTTGTGAGGTTCCATCCATAACAAGCTTAAGAGGCACCAGTGGAAGGTTAATAAGTTTGATGCCTAGTAAGGACCTGTCAATGACAAGCTGGGGAACTACCAGTAAAAGGTTAAAAATCTTGAGGCCTAATGTGGTCCTCTCCATGAAAAAGGAAAGCATGTAGACTTGGTCAAGCCTAGAGGGATGCTTGGTCCAGAAGTTGTGAGATCCATCTGGAGAGCTGCAGTATGAGGTCCTTAAGGAAAGGCACTGTTAGAAAGATAATAAGCTGAAGACCCAGTAAGGTCCTGTCCATGGGGAAGGAAAGTATGCAGTCTCAGGCACACAAGGAGAGAAGTGTGACCCAAGAGTTTGTGAGACCCCTCTGGAAAGCTGCAGTATTAAGTGCTTGTGAAAAACCACTAGTAAAAAAAGATGATAAACTGGAGCCCCAGGGAAGCCTTGTCCATAGTAAAGGAAAGCACACAGACTTGGGCAGGCCAAAAGGGGTGCTTGTCCCAAGGGTCCATCTGGGGAGCTGCACTATGAGGTCCTTGAGGAAAGGCATTAGTAGGAAGATAACAGGCTGGAGACCAAGTGAGGTTCTGTCCATGACAAGCTGAAGAGGCACCAGTGGAATGGTAATAAGCTTGAGGCCTAGTGAGGTCCTGTCCATAGCAAGCTGGAGAGGCCCAATGGAAGAGTAATAAGCACAAGGCCAAGTGAGGTCCTGTTCATGACAAGCTGGAGAGGCACCAGTGGAAGGGTAATAAACTCAGGCCCTAATGAAGTTCCATCCATGACAAGCTTAAGAGGCATCATTGGAAGGGTAATAAGCTTGAGGCCTAGTGAGGTCCTGTCCCAATGGAAGAGTAATAAGCACAAGGCCAAGTAAGGTCCTGTTCATGACAAGCTGGAGAGGCACCAGTGGAAGGGTAATAAACTCAGGCCCTAATGAAGTTCCATCCATGACAAGCTTGAGAGGCGTCATTGGAAGGGTAATAAGCTTGAGGCATAGTGAGGTCCTGTCAATGACAAGCTTGAGAAGCACCAGTGGAAATCTAATAAGCTAAAGGCCTAGTAAGGTCTGCCCATGACAAGCTGGAGAACTACCAGCAAAAGGATAAACTGCTTGAGGCCTAGTGTGGTCCTGTCCATGGCAAAAAAATCACGTAGACCTGGTCAAGCCTAAAGGAATGCTTTGCCCAAGAGTTTGCGAGATCCATCTGGAGAGCTGCAGTATGAGGTCCTTGTGGAAAGGCACTAATAGAAAGGCAGTAAGTTGGAGACCCGGTGAGGTCCTGTCCATGGGGAAGGAAAGTATGCAGTCTCAGGCACACAAGGAGGGGAGTGTGACCCAGGAGTTTGTGAGACCACTAGTAGAAGGATGATAAACTGGAGCCCCAGGGAGGTCCTGTCCACATACCTCCCAACTTTTTGAGATGGGAACGAGGGACACCTATTAACAAAAGTATGTAGGCATAGGACACTAGCCCTGCCATGCCCCCTTAAAGGAGAATTATACAAAAAAATAATTAGTTTAACCCAGAAGTGATTTTTTTCTTACCACCACTATTCCTTTATACTAGCTTTTAAAATTTACAAACTCAGCAGGCAGGCCAAAAGGGCTGTTTGACCCAAGGGTCATTTGGGCAGCTGCAATATGAGGTCCTTGAGGAAAGGCACTAATAGGAAGATAATAAGCTAGAGACCTAGTGAGGTACTGTCCATGGGGAAGGAAAGCGTACAGGCACACCAGGAGTAATGCGTGGCCCAAGAGTTTGTGAGACACATCTGGAGAGCTGCAGCACTAGGTGCTTGTTGAAAACCACTAGTAGAAGGTTAATAAGCTGGAGGCCTAGGTAGGTTCTGTCTATGTTAAAGGAAAGCACATGGAGTCAGGCATTCCAAGAGGGATGTTTTGCCCAAGAGTTTGTGAGATCCATCTGGAGATCTGTAGCATTGGGTCCTTGTGGAAAGTAAGATAATAAAATGGAGACTTAGTGAGGTCCTATCCATGTCTATGGAAAGCACTTAGACTTGGGCGCACAAAAATGGATGCTTGACCCAAGAGTTTGTGAGATCCATCTGGAGAGCTACAGCATTGGGTCCTTGAGGAAAGGAAGATAATAAGCTGGAGACTTAGTGAGGTCCTATCCATGTCTATAGAAAGCACATCGCCTTGGGCACACCAAAAAGGATGCTTGACCTAAGAGTTTGGGCGATCCATCTGAAGAGCTACAGCTTGAGGTGCATATGGAAAGTCACTAGTAGAAGCATAACTCCCAACTTTTTGAGATGGAAACGAGGGACACCTATTAGAAAAAGTATGTAGGCATATAACACACCCCCTGCCACACCCCCTTAAAGGAGAATTATACATAAAAATGATTAGTTAAACCCACAAGCAGGGCTCGAGTCCGGCGGGAACGCGTGGGAACGGCCTCCCTGCACTTTTTTCCCAGCAAGAACGCCGTTCCCTTTGCAGCCCCCAAGTGGCGAGCGCCGGGACCAATCTGATCCCGAGCGCCGCCGAATGTGGCCGAGTGCGGCCGAGTCCTGCCGACTCGCCGAGTGCCATAACAGCATTTCCCGCCTTCCGGAGCCTGCGCAACGCCTATGATGGACGTCCCACTGGTCCAATGCCGCGACCGCGGAACGTGTGACGCCCATCATAGGCGCTGCAGACTCCAGAAGGCGGGGATTACAAATTGGCCGCCGCGCCAGATCCCCGCTCGGCGCTCGGGGGGGGGGGGGGGGCGGCTGGCTCTTCTTTCCTCCCCGGCTCTCCTCGGGCTCTCCTCCAGACTCCTCGGTTCTCCTCCCCTCCAGGCTCCTCCTCTGACGGAATGACTGACTGCAGTAGTACCTGCTGTGACACCGCTGAGCTGAGGTAGGTCAGACAGTGTAATGTGTATGTAAATGTCAGTGTATATAGGTCAGTGTAGGTCAGGTAGGTCAGTGTATATAGGTCACTACTGTCAGTGTAGGTTTGTCAGTGTATATAGGTCACTACCGTCAGTGTAGGTAGGTCAGTGTAGGTCAGGTAGGTCAGTGTATATAGGTCACTACCGTCAGTGTAGGTGTGTCAGTGTATATAGGTCACTACCGTCAGTGTAGGTAGGTCAGTGTAGGTCAGGTAGGTCAGTGTATATAGGTCACTACTGTCAGTGTAGGTGTGTCAGTGTATATAGGTCACTACCATCAGTGTAGGTGTGTCAGTGTATATAGGTCACTACCGTCATTGTAGGTTTTTAATTTTTTTTGGTGGGGGAGAGGATCTTGGGTGGGAGTTCCCACACTTTTTTCCCCAGGACTTGAACCCTGCCCACAAGTGCTTTTTTTACCACTACTTTTCCTTTATATTGGCTTTTAAAATGTACATATGCCGAAATTTAGAAATTGGATGAAGTGTTTAGCACCGGGAAACACTTTTTGAAAGATAAAATGTGCATTTTATACACAACTATATAGATCAGACCAAAATTGGGGGATCAGGAATGATTTTTTCCCCTGCTGTAGCAAATTGGATTATGCTTTGCTGGGGTTTTTTTTTTTTTTGCCTTCCTCTTGATCAACTCTGGGTATAGGATTGTGTATATGGGATTGTATGATTTTTTTTTTTTTTTTGGTTGAACTGGATGGACTTGTGTGTTTTTTCAACACGACTAACTATGTATGTAACTATGGGGTTGATTTACTAAAGGCAAATCCACTTTGCACTACAAGTGCACTGCAAGTGCACTTGGAAGTGCAGTCGCTGTAGACCGATGTGAATGTACAATGTATATGTAAAGCGCTGCATAAATTGACGGCGCTATATAAGTACCTAAATAATAATAATAATAATCTGAGGGGGACATGCAAGGAAAATAAAAAACAGCATTTTTGTTTGTACATGATCGAATGATAAAATCAGCAGTGCTTCCCCTCATTTCAGATCTTTCCCTCAGATCTACAGCGACTGCACTTCTAAGTGCACTTGCAGTGCTCTTGTAGTGCAAAGGGGATTTGCCTTTAGTAAATAAACCCCTATGTATGTAAAATGAGAGACAAATGAGGAGGAAAGAGGGACTTTCTTCCAGATCAGGGACAGTCCCTCCAAATCAGGGACAGTTGGGCAGGGCCATCTTAATGCAAGGGCACTCCTGGGCACTGCCCAGGGGCTCCAGGTACATGGGGGCCCCCACGATAATCTTGCATTACATCATATTTGCCAACTGTCCCGGATTTGCTGGGACAGTCATGCTTTTTACTAAACTGTCCCGATATGGTCGTGTCCCGGGAAGCCGCACAGAACCTATACTGTGCCCTCCTGACCCCCCCTGTACTGTGCCCTTCTGCATTCCCCCCTGTACTGTCCCCTTTGTGTTGACTAGTCTTTGATTTATGGAATGTTTTTCTTTTGTAAAATCGATTTTATTGAAAGTACTAATGAATATATGTTTAATTCTATCAACTATTTATACTTTATTTCTTGAAAGTAGGTGTGTAAATTGGGGCAAGCTGGTGGGACCCCAGTGCATTACTTTGCCCAGGGGCCCATGGTGCTATTAAGACGGCCCTGCAGTTGGGAGCTATGGTTGAAGGATTAAAAGCTGGAGGCCTAGTGAGGTTGTCCTATCCATGGTGAAGGAAAGCACATAGATACTGGGGAAAAACAAAAGGGGAATGAGGCTCAAGAGTTTATGGGAGCCATCTGAAGAACTTCAGCCTTGGGTGCTTGTGGAAAGCATCTGGAGAAGAACTCCCATCCTACTGGGGTTTGGTTACTACCAGAATAGGCTCTCCCTCTGTATCAGCACCCAACCTTCCCATAAACCAGCGTTGCGTTGTGCTAACCCCTGTTACAGAGACAACTATGCATTTACAGCCAGAATAAATTAATAAGGTAGGCGACTAATTTTTGTATAAATGATGATCTCACCGGTCAGGCTCTGTAAGAGCAGAATGGAACTGCTCTTTGAAGATGGCACGAGGCTAGCCGTGGTGTAACGTTTTTATCACCTTCCTACTAATTTTATCAAGGCCAATAGGTGTTAATGGTCAGCGTTCACTTCTATAAATAAACCCAACAGTACTGCAAAATGTGCTACCTTAAAGTATTTATTTGTCAAATGTATTCTCGGATATTAACACAATAGAGCCAGCATCTCTCCGAGTATCCATGGAAACTGAGCAGCCGGAATATATGCCCACTTATATCTATACACTTAGACTGTACAAACATGTCAATCCTCGCAAGCACATCACTCGCACGGGAAAAACTAAGTTAAAATTACAGTCTGTGCTACGCTTCATTGAGCAAACACACTGGAAGGTGCGCAACAAACACAGAACAACGTTGTATGTTAACAGGACACCAGGCAATCGTTTGGGAGGAAATCGCCCACAGGGGATGAGCGGAGGGATCTCGACAAAATAGATTTTGTCACAAAATTACCAATTTTTGCTGTTGACAGAATTTGCTTGAAAAAATATTTTCTTCTGTTATTTATGGGGTTTAGTTAAAGACAGATTAGTTTATTTAATGTATTTGTTTTTCCTTTTTCATATTTTTTTCCATTTTGTTTTTTAATATATGGTTGTTATTTGTGCAACTGTTAACTTTTTATATTGCTAAATTTTTATGTAGCTTTTTAACCAATACATTATATTATATTTTATTATATTATATTATAAATATACCTATATTTTTACTAAAAATTACATTTTGTATACTGGATGTATATATGTATTTATTTTTTTAATCTATGGTTGTTATTTGTGCAACTGTAAATTTTTTATATTGCAACATTTTTATATAACTTTTTAACTAATATATTATATTATAAACATACCTATACTTTTACAAAAAATTACATTTTGTATATGTATATTTATATATTTTTTATCTATGGTTGTTATTTGTGCACTGTTGTTTTTTTATATTGCTCATTTTTTTTATAACTGTTTTTCACTAATATTTATATTATATTAGAAATATACCTTTGTTTTTTTGTTATTTATTTATATTTTACTATGTATGTTTTGTTTTTTTTCTGTTAATAAATAACCCGTAAAATAATGAGGCCAATGGCTGCAATAACACGTGTTAGATAGTTGAAAGGGCCTTCTGTAATCCTCGATCACCATTTAAAGCAAACAGTATGCGTATAAGACAACCCCCCCCCTCCACGATCACTGCTCTAATCAGCAGCCCTGCTCTCTTTCTCTCTCTCTCTCTGTTGAAACATGAATTTAACTCTCGCCCCTTATCTCTGTCTAGCCCTGCACACCCACATGCAATATTTACTTGGGATGTTTTCTTTCTATGAAAATGCTGCTTCCTGCTCTCACATTGCAGAGCTCTGTACTGGCAGATCTGAGTAACATCCACACCCCTCAGCACAAGTATCCTCACACCGCAGCACTCTGCTCTGGCAGAGCTGAGTAATAGCCACACCCCTCAGCACAAGTATCCTCCCACTGCAGCACTCTGCTCTGGCAGAGTTGAGTAACAGTCACACCCCTGAGCACAAGTGTCCTCATACACTTTTGTATTGCGGAAAAGAGGGAGGGTACCGGTCTGACCTGGTCTCTTACATTATTGAGAGCACTGAGTCTATCATCTATTGGTGCCTGTTGTGGTATTGTAGTGATTATTCTCATGTAGTAGGTGCTTTTCCAATGAGTTTAGTCAGATAGACACTTAGACTGTACAATCCTCGCAGATGTATTTTAGGGTGTAGCATCCCACTTTTATTTAATAAAACAGAAAGTCCAAACAGGGGTTTCCACCATCAACATGAAGGGTCAACTGAAAGTACCAAGCCACCTTGCTTCCTTGTCAGCAGCATGGCTGCTCTTCTTACCAGTCCCTCTGAGTGTGGTGCCCCACTCTAATGGTTTACTTGGCTCACTTAGCCTTTAGTCACAGCACCCTGCTGCACGGCCCACTCCTGGCCTCTGGATAGGGGATCTCCTGACACCCTGATAGGAGCCCACCTAACTCCTGGGACAAGACCTCCTGTCTCCTAGCTGGGGCTCCTCTGACCCCCAGGTGAGAACCCCTGTCTCCGATATGGGAATTTTCCCCAAACTGGGAGCTCCGAGCTTTCCTCGGGCTTGAGTATATACTGACTCTGCACTCCTGAGTACTCACACAGGCTGCAGGCATCCAGTAAAATCCAGACATAGGATTGAAGGGTCCATCCCATCAAAGACACTTTGAAACCTTCAAGCCCCAGGCCCCGAATCTAGGTTTACAGAATCCAGAGAAAGCCAAAAACACAGCTTTCTCCACTCAGAAATGATAGTCTGGAACCTTGCATTAACTCTTAAAAGGAAGCCTGTGTCACATTTTTACAGTGGCCAAGCCTCACACTGTCACAGTTGGTACATTCGTATTTGGATGACCAACACAGTTGCTGTTACAGGAAAGTAGAGGTAACTCTATGAAAATGGAGGCTGTTAGTGTAAAGTCTACCTGTCTGCATATTTACTTTGGTGAATTTAGCTGGTCTCCTAACTACATTGGGACCACAGCACAAGACCAGCCACACTACTCTCAACTACATTAGGAGCACAGCACAGGACCAGCCATATTAAGGGCCACACCAGAGGACCAACTACACTACTCCCAACCACACTGGGACCACGCTACAGGACCAACCATACTGGGACCACACCACAGGACCAACCACACTACTCTCAATCACAGCGGGACCACACCACAGGACCAACCACACTACTCTCACTCACACTGGGACCACACTACAGGACCAACCACACTATGAGCAGACCACAGGACCAACCACCCTACTGCTAACCACGCTCACACTGTTACCACACCACATGCCCAACCACACTACTGCCAGCCACATTGGTATCACACCACATGTCCAACCACACTAATGCCAACCACTGGGTCCACGCCACAGGACCAGCCTGATTACAGCCACACTACTCCCAACCACACAGGAGACCACACCACAGAACCAACCACACTACTCCCAACCACACTGGAACAAACCACAATACTCATAAACTTGCTGGGTCCACACTACTACTTCCAACCACACTGGAAGCATACCACAAGACCAAAAACACTACTCCCAACCACACTGGGAGCATACCACAGGACCAAACACACTATTCCCAAACCACACCGGAGACCACACCACAGAACCAACCACACTAACCCTAACCACACTGGAACAAACCACAATACTCCTAACCTTGCTGGGTCCACACTACTACTTCCAACTACACTGGAATCATACCACAGGACCAAACACACTACTCCCAACCACACTGAGAGCATACCACAGGACCAAACACACTACTCCCAAACCACACCGGAGACCACACCACAGAACCAACCACACTACTCCCAACCACACTGAGAGCATACCACAGGACCAAACACACTACTCCCAAACCACACCGGAGACCACACCACAGAATCAACCACACTACTCCTAACCACACTGGAACAAACCACAATACTCATAACCTTGCTGGATCCACACTACTACTTCCAACCACACTGGAAGCATACCACAAGACCAAAAACACTACTCCCAACCACACTGGGAGCATACCACAGGACCAAACACACTATTCCCAAACCACACCGGAGACCACACCACAGAACCAACCACACTAACCCTAACCACACTGGAACAAACCACAATACTCCTAACCTTGCTGGGTCCACACTACTACTTCCAACTACACTGGAATCATACCACAGGACCAAACACACTACTCCCAACCACACTGAGAGCATACCACAGGACCAAACACACTACTCCCAAACCACACCGGAGACCACACCACAGAACCAACCACACTACTCCCAACCACACTGAGAGCATACCACAGGACCAAACACACTACTCCCAAACCACACCGGAGACCACACCACAGAATCAACCACACTACTCCTAACCACACTGGAACAAACCACAATACTCATAACCTTGCTGGATCCACACTACTACTTCCAACCACACTGGAATCATACCACAGGACCAAACACACTACTCCCAACCACACTGAGAGCATACCACAGGACCAAACACACTACTCCCAACCACACGGGGACCACACCACAGGACCAGCCACACAACTCCCAACCTCACATGGGACCACACCACAGGACCAATCACACCACTCCCAACCACACTGGGACAAACCATAATACTCCTAACGTTTCTGGGTCCACACCACAGGGCCAACCACATGACTCCCATCCACACTGGGACAACACCATAGGGCCAGCCACACTACTCCCAACCACACTAGGGCAAACCACAGGACCAACCACACTATTCTCTCCCACACTGGGACCACACCACAGGGCCAACCACACTGGGACCACACCACAGGACCAATCACACTATTTCAACAACACTCACACTGGTATTACACCACATGCCCACATGCCCAACCACACTACTGCCAAGTACACTGGGACCACACCACAGGACAAACCACGCTATTCACAACCACCCTGGGATAATACCACAGGACCAAGGACACTGGGACCACACCACAGGACCAAGCACACTGGGACCAGACTACGGGTCCAACTACACTACCCCCAACCCCACATTGGAGCATTTTGCCTTTAATCAGATCTGTTCAAGCTTTTCCTTAATGTCACCGTATACGTGAAAAAGTGCACTTGCTATTTCTATTGTATTCTAGAACCTAGGGTGTTAGTAAGGTGAGCTTTGGTACCTACATTTCCCCACATAAGTGGAAAGAAGAAAGTAAAGTTGAAATGTTGAGAAGCACTTAAAGTCATGCAGAACAAAGGAGGCCTTTGTGGGGTATAAGAGCGCTTAAAGCCACAGCTTGACTCTGTGTAAACATACAATAGAAGTCAGGGTCAACTCTGAGCAATAGATCAACCCAGAATAAACACAGCTCCCATCTATACGCTCATTGATGTTCACACCCAGACCTGGTGTGTATAGGATGCCATATACATGCAGATCTAGGTTTCCTGTTCGGGACCGGGCTTTGATGTCTCATATTACAAAATAAAAAAGATAAAGGCATAAGAAAAAAAAAAATTATATGATATATTTCATGTAGATCTTAATATGGGAAAATTATAGTTATATCTCCTCAACTGTATAATTAGAACTCACACTTAAAGCTGAATGCCTGGCAGATATAAAAAAAAGGAGGAGACCTGGAACACTTTATGCTTTCATGCGCAACAGGATACCTGGGGTGGCATTTCTTGCGTGTACATTAGGAGACCTGGGGCAGTTTATGCTTCTAGCTCATGTATGTGCAGAAGAATACCTGGGCCATTTTTTCTAAATCTAAAGTGCTAATTATAAAGGCTTATATGCAAGTTATTGTCATAAAAACTGTTTGGGGACCCGGGTCCTGCCCCAGGGGACATGTATCAATGCAAAAATAAGTTTTAAAAACGCAGTTTTTTCGGGAGCAGTGATTTTAATAATGCTTAAAATGAAAAAATAAAAGTGAAATATTCCTTTAAATTTCGTACCTGGGGGGTGTGTATGATATGCATGTAAAGTGGTGCTTGTTTCCCGTGCTTAGAACTGTCCCTGCACAAAGTGTCATTTTTGAAGGAAAAAAAGTAATTTAAAACTCACTCGCGGCTATAATGAATTGTCGGCTCCCGGCAATACATACAAAAGTCATTGATAAAAATAAAAATAAAAAGCATGGGGGTCCCCCAGAATTCAATTACCAGGCCCTTCAGGTCTGGTATAGATATTAAGGGGACCCCCGCCGCAAATTAAAAAAAAAATGTGTGCGGTTCCCCCAAATATCCATACCAGGCCCTTCAGATCTGGTATGGATTTTAAGGGGAACTCCACCCCAAATAAAAAAAAATGGCGTGGAGTCCCCCCAAAAATCCATACCAGACCCTTATCCGAGCACGCAACCTGGCAGGCCGCAGGAAAAGAGGGAGGGACGAGAGAGTGGCCCCCCTCCCTCCTGAACCGTACCAGGCCACATGCCCTCAACATGGGGAGAATGTCCCCATGTTGATGGGGACAAGAGCCTCATCCCCACAACCCTTGCCCGGTGGTTGTGGGGGTCTGCGGGCGGGGGGCTTATCGGAATCTTGAAGACCCCTTTAACAAAGGGGACCCCCAGATCCCGGCTCCCCCATGTGAATTGGTAAGGGGTACATTGTACCCCTACCATTTCACGAAGAAAGTGTAAAAAAATGAAAAAAACCCCCACACAAACACCTTGGAAAAGTCCTTTAAAAAAAAACAAAAAAAACATTCCAGCGGTGAAATCCAGTGTCCCGCGGCGATCCGATGTCCAGCACTGTCCGTCATTGGCTGAGCCTGAGCGGACCTGATGGGGAACTTCCTCCGCAGTCTATTACATGTATAGACCCGCCCCTTCTAAAGTTCCCCATCAGGTCCGCTCAGCCAATGACTCGTTGTAAGGCTGAGGACCTGATGCGGAACATGAGAAGGGGCGGGTCTATACATGTATTACACAGTGAAGGAAGTTCCCCATCAGGTCCGCCCCCTCGGTATGTCAGACCCCGCCTACGTCATTGGCCTGAGCGGGGAACTTCCTTCACTGTGTAATTTAAATTTACACAGTGAAGGAAGTTCCCCATCAGGTCCGCTCAGGCCAATCACGTAGGCGCGGTCTGACATACCGAGGGGGCGGACCTGATGGGGAACTTCCTTCACTGTGTAATTCATGAATAGACCCACCCCTTCTCATGTTCCGCATCAGGTCCTCAGCCTTACACCGAGTCATTGGCTGAGCGGACCTGATGGGGAACTTTAGAAGGGGCGGGTCTATACATGTAATAGACTGCGGAGGAAGTTCCGCATCAGGTCCGCTCAGGCTCAGCCAATGACGGACAGCGCTGGACATCGGATCGGATGTACCCCTTACCAATTCACATGGGGGGGGCGGGATCTGGGGGTCCCCTTTGTTAAAGGGGTCTTCCAGATTCCGATAAGCCCCCCGCCCGCAGACCCCCACAACCACCTGGCAAGGGTTGTGGGGATGAGGCCCTTGTCCCCATCAACATGGGGACATCCTCCCCATGTTGAGGGCATGTGGCCTGGTACGGTTCAGGAAGGGGGGGGCGCTCTCTCATCCCCCCCTCTTTTCCTGCGGCCTGCCAGGTTGCGTGCTCGGATAAGGGTCTGGTATGTATTTTTGGGGGGACTCCACGCCATTTTTTTTTTAAATTTGGGGTGGAGTTCCCCTTAAAATCCATGCCAGATCTGAAGGGCCTGGTATGGATATTTGGGGGAACCGCACGCATTTTTTTTTTTTAATTTGCGGCGGGGTTTCCCTCAATATCTATACCAGACCTGAAGGGCCTGGTAATTGAATTCTGGGGGACCCCCACGCTTTTTTTTTTTTTTTATCAATGACTTTTGTATGTATTGCCGGGAGCCGACAATTTATTAATAGCCGCGAGTGAGTTTTAAATGACTTTTTTTCCTTCAAAAATTACACTTTGTGCAGGGACAGTTCTAAGCACGGGAAACAAGTGCCACTTTACATGCATATCATACACACCCCCTAGGTACGAAATTTAAAGGAATATTTCACTTTTATTTTTTCATTTTAAGCATTATTAAAATCACTGCTCCCGAAAAAACGGCCGTTTTTAAAACTTCTTTTTGCATTGATACATGTCCCCTGGGGCAGGACCCGGGTCCCCAAACACTTTTTAGGACAATAACTTGCATATAAGCCTTTATAATTAGCACTTTAGATTTCGAACGTTCGAGTCCATTGTATTTAATAGGGTTCACACGAACATTTTGTCTGTTCGCAGGTTCTGGTGCGAACCGAACAGGGGGGTGTTCGGCTCATCCCTGATGTGCAGTAGGAGACCCGGCGTGCTTTATGCTCTAATCTCATGCATGGGGGGTTATGGGTCAATCTCTTGCATGGACAGTAGAAGACCTGGGGTGGTGTATGCGTTGATCTTATGCATGTGTGGTAAGAAACCTGGGGGGGGGGTTTATGGGTTAATCTCATGCATGCACAGTATGAGACCTGGAGCTCCTTGTGCTTCATTCTCATACATGCACAGTAGGAGAACTGGGGTGGTCATGCATGCGCAGTAGAAGACCTGGGGTGGTTTATGCCTCAATCTCATGCATGTGCAGTAGAAGACCTGGGGCAGTTTATACCTCGAATCTCATAGACGCACAATAGAAGACCTGGGTCAGTTTATGCCTTAATCTCATAGATGCACAGTAGAAGACCTGGGGCAGTTATGCCTCAATTCATGCATGTGCAGTAGAAGACCTGGGGTGGTTTATGCCTCAATCTCATGCATGCCCAGTAGAAGACCTGGGGTGGTTTATGTCTTAATCTCATGCATGCGCGGTAGAAGATCTCGGGCAGTTTATACCTTGAATCTCATAGATGCACAGTAGAAGACCTGGGGTGGTTTATGCCTCGATCTCATAGACGCACAGTAGAAGACCTGGGGCAGTTTATGCCTCGATCTCATAGACGCACAGTAGAAGACCTGGGGCAGTTTATGCCTCGATCTCATAGATGCACAAAAGAAGACCTGGGGTGGTTTATGCCTCAATCTCATACATATACAGTAGAAGATCTGGGGCAGTTTATGCCTCGATCTCATAGATGTGCAGTAGAAGACCTGGGGTGGTTTATGCCTCAATCTCATACATCTACAGTAGAAGACCTGGGGCAGTTTATGCCTCGATCTAATAGATGCGCAGTAGAAGACCTGGTGTGGTTTATGCCTCAATCTCATAGATGTTCAGTAGAAGACCTGGGGCAGTTTATGCCTCGATCTCATAGATGCACAGGAGAAGACCTGGGGTGGTTTATGCCTCAATCTTATACATATACAGTAGAAGACCTGGGGCAGTTTATGCCTCGATCTCATAGATGCACAGTAGAAGACCTGGGGTGGTTTATGCCTCGATCTCATAAACGCACAGAAGAAGACCTGGGGCAGTTCATGCCTCGATCTCATAGATGCACAGTAGAAGACCCGGGGTGGTTTATGCCTCAATCTCATACATCTACAGTAGAAGACCTGGGGCAGTTTATGCCTCGATCTAATAGATGCGCAGTAGAAGACCTGGTGTGGTTTATGCCTCAATCTCATAGATGTTCAGTAGAAGACCTGGGGCAGTTTATGCCTCGATCTCATAGATGCACAGTAGAAGACCTGGGGTGGTTTATGCCTCAATCTCATACATATACAGTAGAAGACCTGGGGCAGTTTATGCCTCGATCTCATAGATGCATAGTAGAAGACCTGGGGCAGTTTATGCCTCGATCTCATAGATGCGCAGTAGAAGACCTGGTGTGGTTTATGCCTCAATCTCATAGATGTTCAGTAGAATACCTGGGGCAGTTTATGCCTCGATCTCATAGATGCACAGTAGAAGACCTGGGGTGGTATATGCCTCAATCTCATACATATACAGTAGAAGACCTAGGGCAGTTTATGCTTCGATCTCATAGATGCGCAGAAGAAGACCTGGGGCAGTTTATGCCTCAATCTTATAGATGCACAGTAGAAGACCTGGGGTGGTTTATGCCTCGATCTCATAGATGCACAGTAGAAGACCTGGGGTGGTTTATGCCTCGATCTCATAGACGCACAGTAGAAGACCTGGGGCAGTTTATGCCTCGATCTCATAGATGCACAGTAGAAGACCTGGGGTGGTTTATGCCTCAATCTCATACATCTACAGTAGAAGACCTGGGGCAGTTTATGCCTCGATCTAATAGATGCGCAGTAGAAGACCTGGTGTGGTTTATGCCTCAATCTCATAGATGTTCAGTAGAAGACCTGGAGCAGTTTATGCCTCGATCTCATAGATGCACAGTAGAAGACCTGGTGTGGTTTATGCCTCAATCTCATACATATACAGTAGAAGACCTGGGGCAGTTTATGCCTCGATCTCATAGATGCACAGTAGAAGACCTGGGGCAGTTTATGCCTCGATCTAATAGATGCGCAGTAGAAGACCTGGTGTGGTTTATGCCTCAATCTCATAGATGTTCAGTAGAAGACCTGGGGCAGTTTATGCCTCGATCTCATAGATGCACAGTAGAAGACCTGGGGTGGTATATGCCTCAATCTCATACATATACAGTAGAAGACCTGGGGCAGTTTATGCCTCGATCTCATAGATGCGCAGAAGAATACCTGGGGCAGATTATGCCTCGATCTTATAGACGCACAGTAGAAGACCTGGGGCAGTTTATGCCTCGATCTCATAGATGCGCAGTAGAAGACCTGGGGTGGTTTATGCCTCAGTCTCATAGATGCACAGTAGAAGACCTGGGGTGGTTTATGCCCCATTCTCATACATATACAGTAGAAGACCTGGGGCAGTTTATGCTTCGATCTCATAGATGCGCAGTAGAAGACCTGGGGTAGTTTATGCCTCAATCTCATAGATGTTCAGTAGAAGACCTGGGGAAGTTTATGCCTTGATTTGATAGATGCACAGTAGAAGAGCTGGGGCAGTTTATGTCTCGATCTAATAGATGCACAGTAGAAGACCTGGGTGGTTTATGCTTCAATCTCATAGACGCACAGTAGAAGACCTGGCGCAGTTTATGCCTCGATCTCATAGATGAACAGTAGAAGACCTGGGGTGGTTAATGCCTCGATCTCATAGATTCACAGTAAAAGACCTGGGGCAGTTTATGAATTGATCTCATAGATGCACAGTAGAAGACCCCGGGTGGTTTAAGCCTCGATCTCATAGATGCACAGTAGAAGACCTGGGGCAGTTTATGCCTCGATCTCATAGATGCACAGTAGAAGACCTGGGGCAGTTTATGCCTCGAACTCATAGACGACGAGGGAAGAAGACCTGGGTGGTTTATGCCTCAATCTCATGCATGCACAGTAGAAGACCTGGGGCAGTTTATGCCTTGATCTCATAGATGCACAGTAGAAGACCTGGGGCAGTTTATGCCTCGATCTCATAGATGCACAGTAGAAGACCTGGGGCAGTTTATGCCTCAATCTCATAGATGCACAGTAGAATACCTGGGGCAGTTTATGTCTCGATCTCATAGATGCACAGTAGAAGACCTGGGGCAGTTTATGCCTCAATCTCATAGATATTCAGTAGAAGACCTGGGGCAGTTTATGCCTCGATCTCATAGATGCACAGTAGTAGACCTGGGGTGGTTTATGCCTCAATCTCATAGATGTTCAGTAGAAGACCTGGGGAAGTTTATGCCTTGATTTGATAGATGCACAGTAGAAGAGCTGGGGCAGTTTATGTCTCGATCTAATAGATGCACAGTAGAAGACCTGGGTGGTTTATGCTTCAATCTCATAGACGTACAGTAGAAGACCTGGCACAGTTTATGCCTCGATCTCATAGATGAACAGTAGAAGACCTGGGGTGGTTAATGCCTCGATCTCATAGATTCACAGTAAAAGACCTGGGGCAGTTTATGAATTGATCTCATAGATGCACAGTAGAAGACCCCGGGTGGTTTAAGCCTCGATCTCATAGATGCACAGTAGAAGACCTGGGGCAGTTTATGCCTCGATCTCATAGATGCACAGTAGAAGACCTGGGGCAGTTTATGCCTCGAACTCATAGACGACAAGGGAAGAAGACCTGGGTGGTTTATGCCTCAATCTCATGCATGCACAGTAGAAGACCTGGGGCAGTTTATGCCTTGATCTCATAGATGCACAGTAGAAGACCTGGGGCAGTTTATGCCTCAATCTCATAGATGCACAGTAGAAGACCTGGGGCAGTTTATGCCTCAATCTCATAGATGCACAGTAGAATACCTGGGGCAGTTTATGTCTCGATCTCATAGATGCGCAGTAGAAGACCTGGGGCAGTTTATGCCTCAATCTCATAGATATTCAGTAGAAGACCTGGGGCAGTTTATGCCTCGATCTCATAGATGCACAGTAGTAGACCTGGGGTGGTTTATGCCTCAATCTCATAGATATTCAGTAGAAGACCTGGGGCAGTTTATGCCTCAATCTCATAGATGCACAGTAGAATACCTGGGGCAGTTTATGTCTCGATCTCATAGATGCGCAGTAGAAGACCTGGGGCAGTTTATGCCTCAATCTCATAGATATTCAGTAGAAGACCTGGGGCAGTTTATGCCTCGATCTTATAGATGCACAGTAGTAGACCTGGGGTGGTTTATGCCTCAATCTCATACATATACAGTAGAAGACCTGGGGTGGTTTTTGCCTTGATCTCATAGATGCGCAGTAGAAGACCTGGGGCAGTTTATGCCTCGATCTCATAGATGCACAGTAGAAGACCTGGGGTGGTTTATGCCTCAATCTCATGCATGCACAGTAGGAGACCTGGGGCAGTTTATGCCTCGATCTCATAGATGCACAGTAGAAGACCAGGGGCAGTTTATGCCTCGATCTCATAGACGCACAGTAGAAGACCTGGGGCAGTTTATGCCTCGATCTCATACATGCACAGTAGAAGACCTGGGTGGTTTATGCCTTGATCTCATAGATGCGCAGTAAGGCCCCTTTCACACTGAGGCGTTGAAAAAATGCAAAAAAATTATGAGATTTTGTACCACGATTTTACCGCGTTTTTACCGCGTTCGCGGTAAAAATAGCGCTAACGCCTATGCGTTTTTACCGCGTTCGTGTTAAAAAAATAGCACGAACGCGGTAAAAACGTGGTAAAAACGCATAGGCGTTAGCGTTATTTTTTAAAATAACGCTTATGCCTATGCGTTTTTACCGCGTTTTTACCGTTCATTTAAATGGGGATAGGCGCTTTTACAGCGTTAGGCCCCTTTCAAACTGTGGTGTTTTTCATGCGGTTTAGCGCCAATAATAGCGATATTATACCGCATGAAAAATTCGTGCCTGTAGCCTTCAATGTGAAAGCCCGAAGGCTTTCACACTGAAGTGGTGCGCTAGCAGGACTGCTCCAAAAGTCCTGCTAGCCGCTTCTTTACAGCGGTAAAGGAGCGGTGTGTTCACCGCTCCTTTACCGCGGCTGCCCATTGAAATCATGGGGACACCGCGGTAATACCGCCCGCAAACCGCGGCAATAGCCGCGGTTTGCGGGCGGTATTAACCCTTTTTCGGCCCCTAGCGGCCGCATACCGCGGTAAGAACGACGGTATAGCAGCGCTGAAAATCGCGCTGCTATACCGCCACCGCACCTGGCCGCCCCAGTGTGAAAGGGGCCTTATTTTATGCGTCCCAAAGATGCTCCAAAAAAGCTGTTTGCAAGATTTTTTCCAACGCACAGCCAGCACAACGCCTCAGTGTGAAAGCCCTCAGGGCTTTCACATTGAGAATGATGGGGCAGGATTATTTTAGGCATTTTTACAGCGCTGTTTTTACCGCGAAAACGCAGTAAAAACGTCTCAGTGTGAAAGGGGCCTTAGAGACTTGGCATTGTCATGACCCCCTCCCCGGCGTTGTTAGATTTATAACAATGTATTTATTAATAGTTTTATTTGCACTATGAAGAGCTTAGAACATGTTTCTCCAGACCGGAGTTCCTCTTTAAGGATGCAGATATTTAAGGCCGGCACGGATTTCACGTCTGTGTCTCAGCTGACAAATATCAACTGTTCTGAAACTAGGTCATTCGATCGGAGATCTTGTCCCGGTCTGCAAGAACAAGAAGTCTTTTGTGACATACTGCTGTTGGAGTTATTAATCAGCATGAGGCCAGCAAAGTTCGTCCAGGAGATGTCACACTCCAGGCATTGCCCGGGGGGCCTCATTCACAACACACCAAACATCGTCCTCAATATAGGCTTTTCGTTTTTCATGAAAATGTATGATCAGCAAAGCAGAAATAAAAACCAAAATGGTGCAGATTAATGCTGCTGATATCCTGCAGCCTCTTCGCAGCCACTTCCTACCTACATGCACTTTAACGTTGGCTGTGTGTCCTTTCTCAGGGAGGGTGTGCTGATTGTGACCACAGTGGACCGCGGCTGTGTGAAGCTCGGATCGTGTTTTTCAAAGGTGTTTGACATAAGGTGACCACATTTCCAAACTACCATTCAGGGACACCCCCCTTCCCAAAAATCAGCTTGTGCTGTAACGAATCACAGCACAGTGATTAGACACAAGAGGCGGGATTTATGATTTCTCCAATCACAAGCAGGGGGCGGGGATTGTGCTCCTCCAGGCATTCCCGGCCAGGACAAGTACTGTCAGTGAGTAGAGCGGTGATGTGGCGGCCTTTTTTGTGGGCATCAGATTGGCCGGGGGGGGGGGGGGGGTGGCTGTGTCAGTTTCATTCCGGGACACTGTATTGTCCTGGAATGAATGTGCCCGGGACAGACCAGCAAAATGCGGGACTGTCCCGGGCAATCCGGGACATGTGGTCACCCTAGTTTCACAGCGATAAGTCGCCATACGAGACTGCATTGCAGTGGCTGTTGCAGTCTTTGCCGCACTTTAAGACCAAGCCTCTTCTGGAACTTTTTGTTTAAAGGAGAAGTATAGCCAAAGCTCGTTTGGCTGTACTTCTCCTATGATCACAGGAGTGCAATTCGTTTTGCACTCCTGTGATCCTGTTTTCAGCAGAGAGCGGGCTGAAGTACGCTCTCTGCTGACATCACAGGAATCAGTCCAGGCACTGCGTCATCGTGACAATAAAGTCTGGATCCTCCAGCATCGGACCCATGCTGCATCCACCTAGGTAAGTATTAATCAAAAAAAAAAAGCCCAAACCCATACTTCTCTTTTAAGTTAGTATTTTTTGCTAGAAAATTACTTGGAACCCCCAAACGTTATATATATATTTTTCTTTTTAGCAGAGACCTTAGGGAATAAAATAGCGATCGTTGTAATATTTTATGTCACACCATATTTGTGCAGTGGTCTTACAAATGCAATTTTTGAGGAAATACTACACGTTTTTGAATAAAAAAAAATAAAAAATAGTAAAGTTAGCCCAATTTTTTTTATATAATATGAAAGATGATGTTAAGCCGAGTAAATAGATACCTAACATGTCATGCTTTAAAATTGCGCACACTCGTGGAGTAGCGACAAACTTCAGTACTTAAAAATCTCCATAGGTGACGCTTTAAACATTTTTAAGACCCCATTCACACTGAGGCGCTGGAAAACTGCCCAAAAAAAGTTGGGTGTGTTTACGGCGCTTTTCAAGCATTTTTGCAGCGTTAGCGGTGCGCTTTTTTTTTTTAGCATGAAAGCACCTGAAAAGGTCCTTAGTGTGAAAGGGGTCTTAGGCTGCTTTCACACTGAGCAGCGCTAGGTGTCGGCGGTAAAGCATGCTTTACCAGCGTTTTTGCGCCGCTTTTCGGCCGCTAGCGGGGCGCTTTTAACCACTTAAGGACCGAGCCTGTTTTTCAGACTCGGTGTTTACAAGTTAAAAACAATATTTTTTGCTAGAAAATTACTTAGAACCCCCAAACATTATACATAGTTTTTTTTTCTAACACCCTAGAGAATAAAATGACGGTCATTGCAATACTTTTTGTCACACCGTAATTGCGCAGCGGTCTTACAAGCGCACTTTTTGGGGAAAAAATTCACTTTTTTGAATTAAAAAATAAGACAACAGTAAAGTTAGCCCAATTTTTTTTTATATTGTGAAAGATAATGTTACGCCGAGTAAATTGATACCCATTGTTGCTCGTGGAATGGCGTCAAACTTTTACCCTCAAAAATCTCCATAGGCGTTTAAAAAATTCTATAAGTTGCATCTTTTGAGTTACAGAGGAGGTCTAGGGCTATAATTATTGCTCTCGCTCTAAGGATTGCGACGATACCTCACTTGTGTGGTTTTGAACACCGTTTTCATATGCGGGCGCTACTTACGTATGTGTTCGCTTCTGCGCGCGAGCTCGTCGGGACGGGGCACTTTAAAACATTTTTTTTTTAAATAATGACAACAAAAAAATGTACCTTTAAGACGTATTGACGTCGCTTCCACCCTGCTATGGTATGGAGACGGGTGGGGGCCATCTTCCCCTCACTCATCTCCATACCCAGCTAGGAAGAGGACCCGATCGCCTCCGCTGCTACCGATGGCTCCGGTAAGCGGCGGAGGGCGCGGGAGGGGGGGCCCTCTCCCGCCGCCGTTAACGGTGATCTTGCGGCGAATCTGCCGCAGAGACCACCATTATCGTTTACAGGACCGCCGCCTGAAGAGATGGATATCTCGGTTGTGGCAGCAGCTGCTGCCGTTTCCGAGGTATCCTCTTCAAAGTCAGGACGTATATATACAGGAGGCGGTCCTTAAGTGGTTAACCCCCGCTAGCGGCCAAAAAAGGGTTAAAACCGCCGGTTTCCTACTGCGCATGTGCGGCAAGTCGTGCGGCGCTTTCTGAATGGCCCGTCGTCTTCTGGGACACACACAGGTCCCAGAAGGCAGCGGGGTGAAGGAGGAAATGACGCTGTGGGCCGCGGCCGAGGTAGGACACTCAGTACTTCACATAAGGTAAGTAAAAAGAAAAAAAAAATCAATATCCAAAAACGAGTGGTGGAGGGGTGGTCATTTCTTTAAGAACAAGTTGTAAAATAGGGTGGAACTCCGCTTTAAGGTAATTATAAAGGACAAGGGGGCACTCTTTACATCTGGAGGAAAAGAGATTTAACCTCTACATATGGAAAGGCTTCTTTACAGTAAGAGCTGTGAAAATGTGGAACAGACTTCCTCAGGGGCTAGTTTTGGTCAGTTTAGATGATTGTTTCAAAGATCTTGCGAAATGCACGAAATATAACTGGATAGTAACATTTTGAGATAATAATAGCAGGGATTGTTGATCCGGGGAATATCTGATTGCCTTGTGGGATCAGGAAGGATTATTTTCCCCCACACTGGAGTGAATTGGGCCATGCTTTATAGGGGTTTTTATTTTTTGCCTTCCTCTTGATCAACTATGAGTGTAGGGTTCTCTATATATGGACCAAGAATCTGTGTGTGAGCTTCTCAGGCTGTATAGAAATGAAGTCCTGTGCCCACCGCTGTGAGTTCTGGCCAAGAAGGGAGCTCATCTGTGCTCCAGACAATAGTAGAGATTGTCCCGAGGTGTCCCGGGAGCTGCACATCAAGTCAAGACCTGCTGTATGATGGTGAATGGCAGTCTTAGCCTGGACTCCCGCCAGGCCATGCCCCCAAATGCGTTTCACTCTGCCCACCGGAGCTTACTCCATCCCCAAGTAAGCTCCAGTGGGCGGAGTGAATCACATTGGGGGCGTGGCCTGGCAGGGGGTCCAAGCTGAGACTGCCATTCACCATCATACAGCAGGTCTTGACTTGATGTGCGGCTCCCGGGACACCTAGTCATTCTATATATGGAGGTTTTCTATTTATTACATTTTTTTGATTGGTTGAACTAGATGGACTTGTGTCTTTTGTTACTATGTAGCAATAAATGACAATTGCATGACAGAATATTTTTTAATTAAAACATTTTATTTCCTTTGAACCTGATTGGGTGTTGATGGATATACAGACTAGATCTTTCAGTGACTCATAGCCACAGGGTGAGATCAGTTTCCATATGCTGAAGGTACGTCTATTCCATATTTCTTCGTTTAGTTTAAAATGTGAAAATACAGTTTTGCTATCGCTATGGCAACAGAGCATGTCATAGTTCTCTCTTTCCTCCTGCTCCTCCGATGATGTATTTGTAGATGAGCTAAACTGGTCCACCCACCTCTTATTTTATTGTGTCTTCCAGTCATCGGGATAGAGCATACACAGCCCCACAAAACAAGTGTAGACTATACATATGGATAGCCATTGATTATTGATTACTTATGTAACTGATATAGTCTTCGTCCTTGTAGCATTATTTCTCTGTCTCCTCTGGCATAAAGTGTCCTGTGATACACTATATGGGCAGGGGCATGTAAACCCAGAGCTGTGCCGAGGGCAGCAGCCACCAAAGGTGGCCATTTTTCTAGCCCTTCTTTCCTGCTTAGTTACCAGGATGCTGGCAGCAGTTGCACACAGCATCATCAGGCGCTAGGAATCTGGCAGCAGGGTTGCACAGCATCATGGGTTCCTAGAAAGCTGGCAGCAGGGGCCTGCGGCCACACAACATAATCAGTCACTAGGAAGCTGACAGCAGCGTTGCACAGCATCACGGGTTCCTAGAAAGCTGGCAGCAGGGCCACACAGCATAAACTGTCACTAGGAAGCTGGCAGCAGGTTTGCACAGTGCCATTTGTTCCTAAAAAGCTGGCAGCAGGGTTAAACGGTGTCATCAGGTGCTAGGAGGCTGGTGGCAGGGTTGCACAGTGCCATCAGTGACTAGGAAGCTGGCAGCATGGTTGCATAGTATTATTGGTCGCTAGGAAGCTGGCGTCAGGGTTGCACAGTATTATGGGTTGCTAGGGAGCTGGAAGCAGGATCACACAGTGTCATGTGCTAGGAGGCTGGTGGCAGGGCCACACAGCATAATTAGTCACTAGGAAGCTAACAGCAGGGTTGCACCGCATCATGGGTTGCTAGGGAGCTGGCAACATGGCTGCAAAGCGTAATCGGTCTCTAGGAAGCTGACAGTAGGTTTGCACAGTGCCATCGA
The DNA here is from genome assembly GCA_029206835.1 of Rana muscosa. Lineage (NCBI taxonomy): Eukaryota > Metazoa > Chordata > Amphibia > Anura > Ranidae > Rana > Rana muscosa. The sequence continues at coordinate 333,231,247 of CM055125.1, read as the reverse complement.
TTCCTAAAAAGCTGGCAGCAGGATTGCACAGCGCCATTGGTTTCTGAAAAAGCTGGCCGCAGTGCTAGGAGGCTGGTGGCAGGGCCACACAGCATAATTAGTCACTAGGAAGCTAACAGCAGGGTTGCACCGCATCATGGGTTGCTAGGGAGCTGGCAACATGGCTGCAAAGCGTAATCGGTCTCTAGGAAGCTGACAGTAGGTTTGCACAGTGCCATCGGTTCCTAAAAAGCTGGCAGCAGGATTGCACAGTGCCATTGGTTTCTGAAAAAGCTGGCCGCAGTGCTAGGAGGCTGGTGGCAGGGCCACACAGCATAATCAGTTACTAGGAAGTTGACAGCAGGGTTGCACCGCATCATGGGTTGCTAGGGAGCTGGCAGCATGGCTGCAAAGCGTAATCGGTCTCTAGGAAGCTGACAGTAGGTTTGCACAGTGCCATTGGTTCCTAAAAAGCTGGCAGCAGGGTTGCACAGTGCCATTGGTTCCGAAAAAGCTGGAAGCAGTGCTAGGAGGCTGGTGGCAGGGCCACACAGCATAATCAGTTACTAGGAATCTGACAGCAGGGTTGCACCGCATCATGGGTTGCTAGGGAGCTGGCAGCATGGCTGCAAAGCGTAATCGGTCTCTAGGAAGCTGACAGTAGGTTTGCACAGTGCCATTGGTTCCTAAAAGCTGGCAGCAGGGTTGCACAGTGCCATTGGTTCCGAAAAAGCTGGAAGCAGTGCTAGGAGGCTGGTGGCAGGGCCACACAGCATAATCAGTTACTAGGAATCTGACAGCAGGGTTGCACTGCATCATGGGTTGCAGCATGGCTGCACAGTGTAATCGGTCTCTAGGAAGCTGACAACAGGTTTGACAGTATCATTGGTTCCTAGAAAGCTAGCAGCAGAGTTAAACAGTTAAACAGTGTCATCAGGTGCTAGGAGGCTGGTGGCAGGGTTGCATAGTGCCATCAGTGACTAGGAAGCTGGCAGCAGGGTTGAATAGCTTTGTTGGTTGCTAGGAAGCTGGCAGCTGGGTCACACAGTGTCATAGGTTGCTAGGAAGCTGGCAGCTGGGTCACACAGTGTCATCAGTATCTAGAAAGCTCTTAACAGGGTTGCCAGGGTTGCTGCAGCCCATTTTCACTAGCCCCCCACCACATATGTTAATAAACCCTTGTTGTGTTACACTATGTGATTATTCTTGCTCTGTGTCTTTAAGATCTGTCCCCTTCTTTCTAGCTGAACTCTCTCTCTCTCACCGTAGTTCTTTATATATCTCCTCCACTTCCTGATTCTGGTCATTACTCCTGTATATCTTCCATGCTAAACATCTTACATGTGGCTTACAACTGCAACGTTTTTCTATCTATGAATATCCATCATTAAACGGAACATTCGAAAGGATTCATCGTCTGTCGTCATAACTGTGAGTTTATTCATTGAGTTAAACTGCCTGTATCGATGCAAGGGATGAATATCAAACCAGCTTGAGTAAGGCCTACTTAAACCTGGAGATGAACTTTATCGCTTTGTAGTTGAGACAGAACAGTAGAAAAACTGAGTTTCACAGCCTAATTACAAGATTTCTGCATGTCAGTACTGAAACAGACAAGATTTACTGCCCTCATAGCAAGACAGAAGGGACAGAGCAGCACATGGCAGCCTTATAGCCTGAGACAATCTGCACAGTGTCATATTTCAGCACACAGATCCTGCCTGCTTTCACAGTCAGTCTGCTATCATGAGTGACCAAGCTTCTGCATGTGAACTCACATCTACCTCCCCACAAGTTCCTGAAGAAACTGAGTTACCCAAACGCTCAGTTAAACCCACTTGGAAAGTAATGGAGAATTATGAAGCTTCAAGGACTGAATTGTCAAATAGCTTGGAATTAGTCTGGGAGAAAATCCTTGCTGAAGCCAATACAGTGTCTGTTGAATGTGAACTACTGACACTAGAGGGCGCCATTAAACAACTTTCTGCCTCATATGAGCTTTATCAGCTTACCAGCAGCAAATTCACTAATGTCTTACAAAACATGAATACAGAAAGTGCGATGACACAATTAAAGCGCGTCAATGCTCTCAATATTGAAAGAGACAGTTTTATCCAGCAAACCAGATTAAAGGCAGAAGCAAAAATAAAGCTGTTACAGGACACTGCATCTCACAGATCTGTTTCCACCAGACGTTCTAAAAACTCGCCAAGATCCCATAGTTCAAGATACTCAACACTCAGTGAGCGACTTATTAATGCCCGCGCTGAAGTGGAAGCCAGCAAAGTGCAGGTGGCATATGCAGAAAAAAGAGCAGAGTTGGAAGCTCAGAGAGCAGAGTTGGAAGCTCAGTCAGCACGACAAAGAGCAACAATGGAAACCTTAAATGAACAGTGTAAACATGACGCAGCTATGGCAAAGCTAAGGGTCCTACAGCAAGCTATCAGTGCAGACGAAGGTGCAAGTGAGAAAGACAGCATTAACCTAAACATAGCAGATATGGAAGACCCCCTCAAACGCACTAAAGACTATGTCCTAAGCCACTGCAGTGCACACTCCATTGTCTCCAATGCTCCCGACTACATAGAGACTCCTTCACAGCTTCAAGTTAAAGAGGTTCCAGCAACTTCCTGCACTCAAAATCACTCCACTGCATTTCCTACCTGCCTACCTTGCCTGCCTTCATACGTCACAGAGCATCAGCGCAAGCTTCAAGCAAGTCATCAATCTCCAGTCATCGGTACAGCCTTGAATCAACGTACCATTGGAACAACTGACTTCAAGCAAGCAACTCACCTGGATGCATCTGCTGCACCATATTTCCCTGTGTCCTTTAACAACAATGTCAAAGATAACGCAATCAGCACCATACAGCCAACAGCATCACACATAAAGGCGGAGACAACTGAGACAGAAGAGTTTGTGAGGTACATGCTTCGCAGAGAGCTCACAAAGACTGGTCTTACAAGTTTTGATGACCAACCTGAGAACTACAGAAGTTGGAAATGTGCCTTCAAAACTACAATCAGCAATATTGGCATTACAGCTGATCAAGAATTGAATCTGCTGATCAAATGGCTTGGTCCTCTATCTGCTGCACGTGTTAAGCCATTAAGATCGGTTTTCATGGACAATCCTACTGCAGGCCTCACAGCTGCATGGGAGCAACTAGAGCAAAGTTATGGCAGTCCAGAAGCTATAGAACAGGGATATGCAATTAGCGGACCTCCAGCTGTTGCAGAACTACAAGTCCCATCAGGCATAGCAAGACTCTGACAGCCACAAGCATGACACCCAGAGGCAGAGGCATGATGGGACTTGTAGTTTTGCAACAGCTGGAGGTCCGCTATTTGCATATCCCTGCTATAGAAAATGCTTTGTTCATGCGTCTGGAAACTTTCCCAAAGATATCCGGTAAGGACAACAAGGAGTTCCAGAGACTGAGTGACCTTCTCCTTGAGCTTCAGCTAGCCAAGACAGACCCAAAACTACCTGGACTCAGTTACCTTGACACTTCAAGAGGGGTAAACCCAATTGTCTCCAAGCTCCCGTATGGTTTGCAAGAGAAATGGACTGCACTAGGGTCATCATACAAAAGAGAGAACAAGGTTTCCTTCCCTCCATTCTCTTTCTTCTGTGAATTCATCAGGAAAATTGCAAAGACCAAGAACGATCCAAGTTTTTCCTACGGTGAGTACAGCCTCTTCTCACCCTTTCCTAAGAGTACCAGTCTTCAGGGCAACTATAGAAACCATAGAGGCCCAGTGTCTGTGAAAAAGACTGACATCCTTCCCACCCCTACCACAGTTCTGGCCACGAACAAACAGAGTAGGAACATTGAAAACCCTAACAGAGAGTGTCCCATACACAAGAAGCCACACCCCCTCAATAAATGTATCGGCTTTAGGAAAAAGCCTCTGGAAGAGCGCAAGGAGCTTTTAAAGACATTTAGGGTATGTCTCAGGTGCTGTGCTTCTACAGAACATTTTGCAAGGGACTGTAATGTGTCCATCAAGTGCATAGAGTGTGGCTCTGAAGAACATGTGCAAGCCCTCCATCCTCTTGAGCCCAGCTCTGCACAACCTGCCAACACTCCTCCCAGGTTAACGCATGGCGGGGAGAATACAGACCAAGTGCCTAATTCTACCATCATTTCTTCATCCTGCACAGAAGTTTGTGGAGAAGACTGCTGTGGTAAGTCCTGTGCTAAGATATGCTTGGTGAACATATACCACAAGGATCAACCAGAAAAGTCTCTAAAGGCATATGCTATCTTAGACGATCAGAGCAATCGATCACTTGCAAAATCGGAATTGTTCAATCTATTTGAAATAAAAGGCGAAGCTCATCCTTACACCTTGGGTACCTGTAGTGGATCTATAGAGGTTTCTGGAAGAAGGGCTCATGGACTCATGGTATCTTCTCTCAAAGGTAACTTGCAATTACCCTTACCTACACTTGTTGAGTGCAATCAGATACCTGCTAACAGGGAAGAAATCCCTACTCCAGCTGTTGCTTTCCATCACCCTCACCTTAAGGTAATAGCAAATGAGATACCGCCGCTTGACAAAGATGCTCAGATCCTTCTTCTGTTAGGAAGAGACATTCTAAGAGTTCACAAGGTACACAGACAAGTCAGTGGACCCCCAGATGCCCCATTTGCCCAGCGCACAGATCTAGGGTGGGTCATCATAGGCAATGTCTGCATAGGCAAAATGAAAAGACCTACCAACATTTCGTCATTCAAGACAAATGTTCTGCCAAATGGCCGAAACACTTACTTTGAGCCATGCCCACATCACTACTGGGTGAAAGAGAAGATAGCCAGCCACGAATGGCAACATGGTATATCAGGTGACACAAGCCCTTTCTCCTGCCATGATGGCGACTTCGGCTCTACAGTGTTTAATGCAACCAGTGAAGATGACATACTGGCTCCTTCAATGGAAGACAAGGAATTCATCAAGGTAATGAACAATGAGTTCTTTCAAGATGACTCCAATAACTGGGTAGCACCCCTACCCTTTCATCTCCCAAGAGAGAGAGATTGCCCAACAACTTACAGCAGGCCATCAGTAGATTCTCCTCCTTAAAGCGAAACTTAAGCAGGAAACCAGAGATGCAAAAGCACTTTGTGGACTTTATGCAAAATGTATTTGACAGAGATCATGCAGAGCCTGCTCCCCCACTAAAGGAGGGAGAAGAATGCTGGTACCTTCCATCCTTTGGCGTGTATCACCCACGCAAACCAGACCAAATCAGAGTTGTCTTTGATTCCAGTGCTCAGCACGAAGGTGTTTCTCTTAACAACATGCTCCTTACTGGACCCAACTTGAACAACAGTCTAATAGGAGTCTTGATTCGTTTCAGACAAGAGCCTGTAGCAGTAATGGCCGACATTCAACAGATGTTTCACTGCTTCATCGTCAGAGAAGACAACAGAAACTACCTCAGGTTTCTATGGCACAAGGACAATGACCTCAACAAGGAAGTTATAGATTATCGCATGAAGGTACATGTCTTCGGTAACAGTCCTTCCCCAGCAGTGGCAACTTATGGGCTAAGGAGAACAGCTCAAACTGGAGAAGTTGAATATGGATCTGATGCCCGTCAATTTGTTGAAAGAAACTTCTACGTTGACGACGCACTTAAGTCCTTTCCAACTGCTAAAGAAGCAATTGATCTTCTCACCAGAACAAAGGAGATGCTGTCTGTAGCAAACCTTAAACTATACAAAATTATATCCAACAGCCAGGAACTTATGAATGCCTTTCACTCTGAGGACTATGCCACTAGTCTAAAAAACCTTGACTTAGGTACAGACGTGCCTCCTGTACAGCGAAGTCTGGGTTTGTTGTGGAACATCAAGCAAGACAAATTCACCTTCCAAGTGTCAACTTGTGACAAACCCTTCACTAAGAGAGGAGTCCTGTCCGTGGTGAATAGCATCTATGACCCGCTGTGTTTCCTTGCTCCAGTTACCATTCAAGGTAAGATTTTACTAAGACAGTTGTCTACTGAGAACATAGACTGGGATACTCCCTTGCCTAGTGAGAATCAACACAAGTGGGAAAGGTGGAGATATTCTTTGAAGTCACTAGAAAAACTTCAGATTCCCCGTTGCTATGTTCCAGGATCCACTTCAACTGCTAACCGGAGAGAGATTCATATTTTCTCTGATGCATCAGTTGAAGCTATTGCTGCAGTAGCCTATTTGAAGACCTCTGAACTTAATGGAGAATCACACTGTAGTTTTGTCCTAGGCAAGGCAAAACTCACTCCCAAGCCTGCACATATCATACCAAGACTTGAACTTTGTGCAGCCGTGCTAGCAGTAGAAATTGCAGAGGTCATACGAAGTGAAATAGACACTACAATTAATTCTTTCACCTTCTTTACAGACAGTAAGGTAGTACTTGGTTACATAAACAACCAAACAAAACAATTTTATGTGTACGTCAGCAACAGGGTTGAACGTATCAAGAGATTCTCTCTACCAAGTCAATGGCATCACGTTCCCACTGAACTCAACCCAGTTGACTGTGGGACCAGAGCCGTGTCAACTGCCGCTCTTCAGGACAGCTTATGGCTGTCACCTCCAAGGTTTCTGTGTGAGGACTCTTACTTACTCCCTATTGACACCACCTATGGGCTAGTAAGCCCTGAAGATGATAAGGAAATAAGAACTGTGAACACCTCACTCCACACTTCTGTAAGTACAAAACAGAAGCTGCGGTCACACCATTACAGGCATCGATGGAAGCAGGTGCAGCATCTAGCCAATGTGTTCTGGCATCGCTGGAAGAAAAAGTATCTTCACCACCTTCAAGGTCGTTACAAATGGCAAGCATCTAAGCCAAATCTTAAGGTTGGAGACCTCATCCTTCTAAAAGACAAGGAAGTTTGTCGGAATGAGTGGCCTATGTATCTTATTACTAAAGTTATGCCCAGCGACGATAACAAAGTCCGGAAGGTAGAAGTCAAGGTAACCAAGGGAGGATCAACACGAACCTTTAGTCGACCAATTACAGAGTAGGTACTCCTTTTGCCAGGCGAGTGACTTGTGCAAGGACTAGCCATGCTGTTGGCACGGCGGGGAGTACATTGCTGCCATCTACAGGTTCTACTCAGAACTTTGGAATTATATGAAGACATCATACTGGGACTTTATGTTCTTCATCCTGTTGAACTTATGTTTATTATTTGCTTGTTGCATGTTTTTCATTACAGGTTCCAGGACATTCGTCAGTATTGGACTTTTTGAAAATATATATTTTAGTTTGAGGTTATGAAATCTAAAGATTTCAGACGGGGAGTGTTGTGTTACACTATGTGATTATTCTTGCTCTGTGTCTTTAAGATCTGTCCCCTTCTTTCTAGCTGAACTCTCTCTCTCACCGTAGTTCTTTATATATCTCCTCCACTTCCTGATTCTGGTCATTACTCCTGTATATCTTCCATGCTAAACATCTTACATGTGGCTTACAACTGCAACGTTTTTCTATCTATGAATATCCATCATTAAACGGAACATTCGAAAGGATTCATCGTCTGTCGTCCTAACTGTGAGTTTATTCATTGAGTTAAACTGCCTGTATCGATGCAAGGGATGAATATCAAACCAGCTTGAGTAAGGCCTACTTAAACCTGGAGATGAACTTTATCGCTTTGTAGTTGAGACAGAACAACCCTATATATGGGAAAAACTAAAAATAAAGGCGTTTGAAAGAAAATTGAAATTGACTCAATACTACCTCACACTGTTACTGACATACAGTGCCTTGCAAAAGTATTCACCCCCTTGGCTTTTTACCTATTTTGTTACATTACAGCCTTTAGTTCAATGTTTTTTTAATCTGAATTATATGTGATGGATCAGAACACAATAGTCTAAGTTGGTAAAGTAAAATTAGAAAAATATATACATAAATCAATTTTTCAGAAATAAAATGATAATTGGCATGTGCGTATGCATTCACCCCCTTTGTTATGAAGCCCATAAAAAGCTCTGGTGCAACCAATTACCTTCAGAAGTCACATAATTTATGAAATTATGTCCACCTGTGTGCAATCTAAGTATCACATGATCTGTCATTACATATACACACCTTTTTGAAAGGCCCCAGAGGCTGCAACACCTAAGCAAGAGGCACCACTAACCAAACACTGCCATGAAGACCAAGGAACTCTCCAAACAAGTAAGGGACAATGTTGTTCAGAAGTACAAGCCAGGGTTAGGTTATAAAAAAATATCCAAATCTTTGATGATCCCTAGGAGCACCATCAAATCTATCATCACAAAATGGAAAGAACATGGCACAACAGCAAACCTGCCAAGAGACGGCCGCACACCAAAACTTACGGACTGGGCAAGGAGGGCATTAATCAGAGAGGCAGCACAGAGGCCTAAGGTAACCCTGGAGGAGCTGCAGAGTTCCACAGCAGAGACTGGAGTATCTGTATGTAGCGGACCCCCAAATTTGGGGTCGCTATGCCTGAAATTTAGAGGGTCGTATGATACCTCTGATCTGGACTTATCGTCCGATGTGGGGGATGACATTGAGATTGATGAGATCTTCACTAAGAAGGGTTGGGACAAAATTCCGGTGACTTCCTGCCGCAGCCTTAGAGAGGGATCGCCCATGGACTCTGGGGAAACTACATACACACTATAGTTGGGAACGGATCAGAACCCACTCAGGATTGAGGGGGATTCTCTGATCCATTCCAGCCACTGGGGACAGTGGCTTATTCAGGAGGGGGGTGTATGTAGCGGACCCCCAAATTTGGGGTCGCTATGCCTGAAATTTAGAGGGTCGCCTGAGCAATAGTTTGGCTCAGGCTGTTGAATTTCCTTGAAATGGACTCTGCTGTGGTGTTGCCTGGGTGTATAGTTCCCCTTTGACCTGTAGGTGGCATTGTTGCCCAGATCTCGGGTCGAACCACAGGTGGCATTGTGGTGTGATTGGGTGTCCTCTCTCGGCGGCTGTACAGTGGGCGTGGTCTACCTGCTGTGCATGCCGGGAGAGGGTACTTAAGGGGCAGACGCCATTGGGATTGGGTCTTCTTCTTCTTCGTCCTCGGCACGTACCCCACCTTCGGTGGCCCTCATGGCCAGGGGTGCGTGTGAATGTGCTGGGTCCCGGGCACCTTTAGCCCGAGGCCCCATCGTTCCAGGTAGGCCCAGTACCTTTAACTGAGGCCTACAATCAAGCAGTGGAATCCCAGGGTGCCCGAGGGAGGGTGACCCGCTCTGAAGGAGAGGCAACCAGGGGAGGACCTTTCTAAGGGGATCAGTGAAGGATGTTGCCGTCTCGGGAGAGGCCTGGTTACCTGTCAGAGGGAAGGATTCTGTGATACACCTCAAGCTCTTGTAACGTGCCCCATTGGCACCTATGGTCTCTAGTAGGGATGAGCTTCGTGTTCGAGTCGAACATACGTTCGACTCGAACATCGGCTGTTCGATCGTTCGACGAAGATCGAACGATTTGGGCCGTTCGCGCCAAATTCGAGTGACGCGAACGGCCCACAATGCACTACGCCATCGCAGTGTCATCCAGGCGCTGTGATTGGCCAAGCATGCACTGTGACCCCGCATGCTTGGCCAATCACAGCGCCGGCAGCGAGGAGAGCAATGATTGGCCACAGGCAGGATGCCTGTGGCCAATTATTGCTGAGGGTGTTTAGTACACGCCCCACACTATAAAAGGCCGCCAGCACGGCGGCCTAGTGTAGTGTGTTCCGGAGCAGGGATAGAGCAGCATAGGCAGGGACAGTGACTTTTATTTCTTTCTTGCTTAACCTGGATTCCTTTAGTTTAGGGAAAGAGAAGGATAGGTAGGGAGAGTGTCAGTGTGTTTTGTGCTTGTGCTATAGTGTGCTTAAAAAAAACATTTTTTCTAGGGACAGAAAACTGTAGGTAGGGAGAGTGTCAGTTTCTTTCACTGTGCAAGTCCTTGTTTCTAGGGACCTGGAAGGACAGTGAGTGAATTCTCCTTGTGCTATATTGTGCTTAAAAAAAACATTTTTTCTAGGGACAGAAAACTGTAGGTAGGGAGAGTGTCAGTTTCTTTCACTGTGCAAGTCCTTGTTTCCAGGGACCTGGAAGGACAGTGAGTAAATTCTCCTTGTGCTATATTGTGCTTAAAAAAAACATTTTTTCTAGGGACAGAAAACTGTAGGTAGGGAGAGTGTCAGTTTCTTTCACTGTGCAAGTCCTTGTTTCCAGGGACCTGGAAGGACAGTGAGTGAATTCTCCTTGTGCTATATTGTGCTTAAAAAAAACATTTTTTCTAGGGACAGAAAACTGTAGGTAGGGAGAGTGTCAGTTTCTTTCACTGTGCAAGTCCTTGTTTCTAGGGACCTGGAAGGACAGTGAGTGAATTCTCCTTGTGCTATATTGTGCTTAAAAAAAACATTTTGTCTAGGGACAGAAAACTGTAGGTAGGGAGAGTGTCAGTTTCTTTCACTGTGCAAGTCCTTGTTTCCAGGGACCTGGAAGGACAGTGAGTAAATTCTCCTTGTGCTATATTGTGCTTAAAAAAAACATTTTTTCTAGGGACAGAAAACTGTAGGTAGGGAGAGTGTCAGTTTCTTTCACTGTGCAAGTCCTTGTTTCCAGGGACCTGGAAGGACAGTGAGTGAATTCTCCTTGTGCTATATTGTACTTAAAAAAAACATTTTTTCTAGGGACAGAAAACTGTAGGTAGGGAGAGTGTCAGTTTCTTTCACTGTGCAAGTCCTTGTTTCTAGGGACCTGGAAGGACAGTGAGTGAATTCTCCTTGTGCTATATTGTGCTTAAAAAAAACATTTTTTCTAGGGACAGAAAACTGTAGGTAGGGAGAGTGTCAGTTTCTTTCACTGTGCAAGTCCTTGTTTCCAGGGACCTGGAAGGACAGTGAGTGAATTCTCCTTGTGCTATATTGTGCTTAAAAAAACATTTTTTCTAGGGACAGAAAACTGTAGGTAGGGAGAGTGTCAGTTTCTTTCACTGTGCAAGTCCTTGTTTCTAGGGACCTGGAAGGACAGTGAGTGAATTCTCCTTGTGCTATATTGTGCTTAAAAAAAACATTTTTTCTAGGGACAGAAAACTGTAGGTAGGGAGAGTGTCAGTTTCTTTCACTGTGCAAGTCCTTGTTTCCAGGGACCTGGAAGGACAGTGAGTGAATTCTCCTTGTGCTATATTGTGCTTAAAAAAAACATTTTTTCTAGGGACAGAAAACTGTAGGTAGGGAGAGTGTCAGTTTCTTTCACTGTGCAAGTCCTTGTTTCCAGGGACCTGGAAGGACAGTGAGTGAATTCTCCTTGTGCTATATTGTGCTTAAAAAAAACATTTTTTCTAGGGACAGAAAACTGTAGGTAGGGAGAGTGTCAGTTTCTTTCACTGTGCAAGTCCTTGTTTCTAGGGACCTGGAAGGACAGTGAGTGAATTCTCCTTGTGCTATATTGTGCTTAAAAAAAACATTTTTTCTAGGGACAGAAAACTGTAGGTAGGGAGAGTGTCAGTTTCTTTCACTGTGCAAGTCCTTGTTTCCAGGGACCTGGAAGGACAGTGAGTGAATTCTCCTTGTGCTATATTGTGCTTAAAAAAAACATTTTTTCTAGGGACAGAAAACTGTAGGTAGGGAGAGTGTCAGTTTCTTTCACTGTGCAAGTCCTTGTTTCCAGGGACCTGGAAGGACAGTGAGTGAATGCTCCTTGTGCTATAGTGTGCTTAAAAAAAACATTTTTTCTAGGGACAGAAAACTCTAGGTAGGGAGAGTGTCAGTTTCTTTCACTGTGCAAGTCCTTGTTTCCAGGGACCTGGAAGGACAGTGAGTGAATTCTCCTTGTGCTATATTGTGCTTAAAAAAAACATTTTTTCTAGGGACAGAAAACTGTAGGTAGGGAGAGTGTCAGTTTCTTTCACTGTGCAAGTCCTTGTTTCCAGGGACCTGGAAGGACAGTGAGTGAATTCTCCTTGTGCTATATTGTGCTTAAAAAAAACATTTTTTCTAGGGACAGAAAACTCTAGGTAGGGAGAGTGTCAGTTTCTTTCACTGTGCAAGTCCTTGTTTCTAGGGACCTGGAAGGACAGTGAGTGAATTCTCCTTGTGCTATATTGTGCTTAAAAAAAACATTTTTTCTAGGGACAGAAAACTGTAGGTAGGGAGAGTGTCAGTTTCTTTCACTGTGCAAGTCCTTGTTTCTAGGGACCTGGAAGGACAGTGAGTGAATTCTCCTTGTGCTATATTGTGCTTAAAAAAAACATTTTTTCTAGGGACAGAAAACTGTAGGTAGGGAGAGTGTCAGTTTCTTTCACTGTGCAAGTCCTTGTTTCCAGGGACCTGGAAGGACAGTGAGTGAATTCTCCTTGTGCTATATTGTGCTTAAAAAAAACATTTTTTCTAGGGACAGAAAACTCTAGGTAGGGAGAGTGTCAGTTTCTTTCACTGTGCAAGTCCTTGTTTCTAGGGACCTGGAAGGACAGTGAGTGAATTCTCCTTGTGCTATATTGTGCTTAAAAAAAACATTTTTTCTAGGGACAGAAAACTGTAGGTAGGGAGAGTGTCAGTTTCTTTCACTGTGCAAGTCCTTGTTTCCAGGGACCTGGAAGGACAGTGAGTGAATGCTCCTTGTGCTATAGTGTGCTTAAAAAAAACATTTTTTCTAGGGACAGAAAACTCTAGGTAGGGAGAGTGTCAGTTTCTTTCACTGTGCAAGTCCTTGTTTCCAGGGACCTGGAAGGACAGTGAGTGAATTCTCCTTGTGCTATATTGTGCTTAAAAAAAACATTTTTTCTAGGGACAGAAAACTGTAGGTAGGGAGAGTGTCAGTTTCTTTCACTGTGCAAGTCCTTGTTTCCAGGGACCTGGAAGGACAGTGAGTGAATTCTCCTTGTGCTATATTGTGCTTAAAAAAAACATTTTTTCTAGGGACAGAAAACTCTAGGTAGGGAGAGTGTCAGTTTCTTTCACTGTGCAAGTCCTTGTTTCTAGGGACCTGGAAGGACAGTGAGTGAATTCTCCTTGTGCTATATTGTGCTTAAAAAAACATTTTTTCTAGGGACAGAAAACTGTAGGTAGGGAGAGTGTCAGTTTCTTTCACTGTGCAAGTCCTTGTTTCTAGGGACCTGGAAGGACAGTGAGTGAATTCTCCTTGTGCTATATTGTGCTTAAAAAAAACATTTTTTCTAGGGACAGAAAACTGTAGGTAGGGAGAGTGTCAGTTTCTTTCACTGTGCAAGTCCTTGTTTCCAGGGACCTGGAAGGACAGTGAGTGAATGCTCCTTGTGCTATAGTGTGCTTAAAAAAAACATTTTTTCTAGGGACAGAAAACTCTAGGTAGGGAGAGTGTCAGTTTCTTTCACTGTGCAAGTCCTTGTTTCCAGGGACCTGGAAGGACAGTGAGTGAATTCTCCTTGTGCTATATTGTGCTTAAAAAAAACATTTTTTCTAGGGACAGAAAACTGTAGGTAGGGAGAGTGTCAGTTTCTTTCACTGTGCAAGTCCTTGTTTCCAGGGACCTGGAAGGACAGTGAGTGAATTCTCCTTGTGCTATATTGTGCTTAAAAAAAACATTTTTTCTAGGGACAGAAAACTCTAGGTAGGGAGAGTGTCAGTTTCTTTCACTGTGCAAGTCCTTGTTTCTAGGGACCTGGAAGGACAGTGAGTGAATTCTCCTTGTGCTATATTGTGCTTAAAAAAAACATTTTTTCTAGGGACAGAAAACTGTAGGTAGGGAGAGTGTCAGTTTCTTTCACTGTGCAAGTCCTTGTTTCTAGGGACCTGGAAGGACAGTGAGTGAATTCTCCTTGTGCTATATTGTGCTTAAAAAAAACATTTTTTCTAGGGACAGAAAACTGTAGGTAGGGAGAGTGTCAGTTTCTTTCACTGTGCAAGTCCTTGTTTCCAGGGACCTGGAAGGACAGTGAGTGAATGCTCCTTGTGCTATAGTGTGCTTAAAAAAAACATTTTTTCTAGGGACAGAAAACTCTAGGTAGGGAGAGTGTCAGTTTCTTTCACTGTGCAAGTCCTTGTTTCCAGGGACCTGGAAGGACAGTGAGTGAATTCTCCTTGTGCTATAGTGTGCTTAAAAAAAACATTTTTTCTAGGGACAGAAAACTGTAGGTAGGGAGAGTGTCAGTTTCTTTCACTGTGCAAGTCCTTGTTTCCAGGGACCTGGAAGGACAGTGAGTGAATTCTCCTTGTGCTATAGTGTGCTTAAAAAAAACATTTTTTCTAGGGACAGAAAACTGTAGGTAGGGAGAGTGTCAGTTTCTTTCACTGTGCAAGTCCTTGTTTCCAGGGACCTGGAAGGACAGTGAGTGAATTCTCCTTGTGCTATATTGTGCTTAAAAAAAACATTTTTTCTAGGGACAGAAAACTGTAGGTAGGGAGAGTGTCAGTTTCTTTCACTGTGCAAGTCCTTGTTTCTAGGGACTGGGAAGGACAGTGAGTGAATTCTCCTTGTGCTATAGTGTGCTTAAAAAAAACATTTTTTCTAGGGACAGAAAACTGTAGGTAGGGAGAGTGTCAGTTTCTTTCACTGTGCAAGTCCTTGTTTCAAGGGACAGAGAAGGACACCTGAAGGTAGCCCTTATTGCTTTTTTCCCATCTCCCTGCAGGCCATCTATTAGAATGTCTGGAAGGCAAACAAGGAGAGGCAGACAGTCAGGAGGCAATAAAAGAGGGCAAGCAGGCTCTGTGTCTGGGGGCAACAGTGCTGGTCGTGGACGCGGTGCATTGTCATCAGCACATGGCCATGGGACACGCTTGTCCTTCTTTTCCGCAGCTGGACATGTTGAGCCACATCATGCCGAAGACTTGGTAGAGTGGATGACCAAGCCCTCCTCCTCCTCCTCATCCTCTCTCACCCAGGCTCAGGGTACTGGCAAAGCAGCTGCCAAAGCGTCCTCTTCCCTGGTATCAATGTCAGACTCATCATCAGTCACTCCTTCCCTAGACCCACCATGTCCTCCTCCTGAGGAGTCCCCCGAACTGTTTGAGCACAGTGTTGGGTACATGCTCCAGGAGGATGCCCAGCGTTTCGAAGGGTCTGATGATGAAACCCAGCTACAGGAAGGCAGTAGGGTGAGAGCAGACAGAGGGGATGCTCAAGAAGGACACCAATCTGGCAGTCATGTTCCAGCAGCTGCAGCATACTGCCAGATTGGCTCCAGTGATGAGGAGGGAGGGGATGATGAGGTCACTGACTCCACGTGGGTGCCTAATAGGAGAGAGGAGGAGGAGGATGAGGAGGAGGCACATCTCCAACGAGACAGGATGCCCTTTGGTGGCCAGCGTAAGGGCAGTACACCGACGGAATCACACCGCAGAGCTCTGCCTGTGCAGGGCGCTGCCTCTGCCCGTCATTCAAAAAGTTCCTTGGTGTGGGCCTTTTTTGAGGCTAGTGCATCAGATCGCACAGCTGCTGTTTGCAACATATGTCTCAAGCGTATATCGCGTGGCCAAAACATCAGCCGCTTGGGTACCACATGCCTGACCAGACATATGTTGACCTGCCATGCAGCTCGTTGGCAAGCCTACCTCAAAGACCCACACCAAAGAACAAAGCGGACCTCTCCTTGCACCGCATCAGCTGGGATCTCCAACCCCACTATAACTTCAGTCCTCTCTGAAACATGCACTGAGAGGAATGAAGGTGTAGAATTAGGTGTGTCACAGCCAAGTACTTGCGGCCACTCTGCTAGCAGTACACCGACGTCCGATTCTAGCAGGCAAATTTCCCTGCCCCAGCTGCTGGACCGTCGAAAGAAGTTCACTCCCAGCCATCCACATGCCCAGCGGTTGAATGCTAGCTTGGCTAAATTGCTAGCGCTTCAACTGCTGCCTTTTCAGTTGGTAGACTCGGCCCCCTTCCGTGAGTTTGTGCAATGTGCGGTTCCTCAGTGGCAGGTTCCCAAACGCCACTTTTTCTCACGGAAGGCTATTCCGGCTCTCTACCGGCATGTGGAAGGCAATGTCTTGGCCTCGCTGGACAGGGCGGTCAGCGGTAAGGTGCATATTACCGCTGACTCATGGTCCAGCAGGCATGGACAGGGACGTTACCTTTCTTTCACGGCCCATTGGGTCACTCTTTTGGCAGCTGGGAAGGATGCAGGACAAGGTGCAGTAGTGTTGGAGGTTGTCCCACCGCCACGCCTCCAAAATGCTACTACTGGTTGTGACACACCTCTCTCCTCCACCCCCTCCTCTTCTTCTTCCTCCATGGCCTCTTCCTGTGGTTTGTCCTATGAACCAGCGGTGCTCCGTAGCCGTTCACGGGGCTACGCAAGTACGCAGGCAAAAAGATGCCATGCCGTGCTTGCGCTGGTGTGTTTGGGGGACAGAAGCCACACTGGGGCAGAGGTCCTGTCTGCTCTGCAGGGCCAGGCCGAGAGGTGGTTGACGCTACGCCAGCTTAAGCCAGGAATGGTGGTTTGCGACAATGGCACCAACCTCCTCTCCGCCCTCCGACAGGGACAACTGACCCATGTGCCCTGTGTGGCTCACGTCCTTAACCTGGTGGTGCAGCGGTTCTTGGGCAGGTACCCGGGCTTACAGGATGTCCTGAGGCAGGCCAGGAAAGTCTGTGTGCATTTCCGCAGATCTTATAATGCCAGTGCTCGTCTGGCTGAGCTGCAAAAGGAGTTGAACCTGCCCAAGAACCGCCTTATATGTGACATGCCCACCAGGTGGAACTCAACGTTGGCCATGCTGCAGCGGCTGCACACGCAGCAGAGGGCCATCAATGAGTACCTGTGCGACTACGGCACCAGGACAGGGTCAGGGGAGCTTGGTTTTTTTTCTCCACGCCAGTGGGGCATGATCAGGGATGCATGCACTGTCCTGGCACCATTTGAGGAGGCCACGAGGATGGTGAGCAGTGACAGTGCATGCATCAGTGACACTGTACCTCTTGTCCACCTGTTGGAGCACACGCTGCGTGGAATAATGGACAGGGCACTTGAGGCAGAACAGAGGCAGGAAGAGGAGGACTTCCTTGCCTCTCAAGGCCCCCTTTACCCAGACAGTGTTCCTTCTGTCCCACCCATCGCACAGGAAGAGGAAGAGGAGGAGGAGGAGGAGGAGGAGGAGGATTGTGTCAGCATGGAGGTGGAGGCTGGCACTCAGCATCATCAGCAGCAGTCTTTTAGGGATGATTTACAGTCCCAAGAAACCAGTGGACTTGTACGTGGCTGGGAGGAGGTGACTGCGGATCATGTCGTCCTTAGTGACCCAGAGGACTCCGGAGCGAATGCCTCAGCAAACCTACGCTGCATGGCCTCCCTGATCCTGCAAAGTCTGCGGAAGGATCCTCGTATTCTTCGGATCAAGGAGAGGGACCATTACTGGCTGGCCACTCTCCTTGATCCACGGTACAAGGGTAAGGTTGCGGACCTTATGTTACCGTCGCAGAGGGAGCAGAGGATGAGACAACTCCGGGAGGCCTTGCAGAAAGGTCTGTGCAACGCGTTCCCAGAGACTGGGAGGTTACAAACTCCTGGTCCAGGACAACGAGTTGCTGAGGCTTCGGCCAGTCAAAGAAGGAGCGGTGGGGAAGGTGGCCGTCTGACCGATGCGTTCAGACAATTCTTTAGTCCGCAGCCCCAAAGTATGATTGGTTCCAGCAACCATCGCCAGCGTCTGATAAACATGGTGCAGGAATATCTAGGGGCAAGGTCAGACTTGGACACCTTCCCCACCGAAAATCCTCTGGCTTACTGGGTCTTGAGGATGGATCACTGGCCAGAGCTTGCACAGTATGCAATTGAGCTACTGGCCTGTCCTGCATCCAGCGTTCTTTCGGAACGCACATTCAGTGCTGCTGGAGGATTTGTCACGGATCACAGGGTGCGCCTGTCCACCGACTCGGTTGATCGACTGACTTTCATCAAGATGAACCAGTCTTGGATCACCACCAGCTATCACACACCTGATGCTGATATAACAGACTAATTGATTTTAACATGTCACGTCCCTTCAAGACTGATGCTGAGTGCCTGTGCTGTTATGTTGACTGGCTATCCTCCTCCTCCGAGTCCTCAATGATACGATTGATGATGATAGCTTGGAAGATCATTTTTGTTTATGGGTGCCGCCACCAGTGGCTAAGGCCCAATTTTTCAGCCCCTGTTTTACAGGGGCGTGTACTTACAATTTTTTTAGCAATAATTTGCCATAGGGCTCATTGCTGTGCTCCAAGTACAGTATCTGTGAGGGGTTGTAGTGTTGTGCCACCAGTGCCTAAGGCCCAATTTTTCAGCCCCTGTTTAACAGGGGCGTGTCATTACAATTTTTGAAGCAATACTTTGCAACAGGGCTCATTGCTGTGCTCCAAGTACAGTATCTGTGAGGGGTTGTAGTGTTGTGCCACCAGTGCCTAAGGCCCAATTTTTCAGCCCCTGTTCAACAGGGGCATGCAATTACAATTCTTGATGTAATAATTCACAGCAGGGCCCATTCCTGCACCCACCAAGAGTAAGTCTGAGGGCTTACAGTGTTGTGGCAACGCCACCACCACCACCACCACGAAAGGCCCAATTTTTCAGCCACTGTTCAAAAGGGGCATGTAATTACAATTCTTGATCTAATAATTCACAGCAGGGCCCATTCCTGCACCCACCAAGAGTAACTCTGAGGGCTTACAGTGTTGTGGCAACACCACCACCACCACCACCACCACGAAAAGCCCAATTTTTCAGCCCCTGTTCAACAGGGGCATGCAATTACAATTCTTGATCTAATAATTCACAGCAGGGCCCATTGCTGCACCCACCAAGAGTAACTGTCAGGGCTTACAGTGTTGTGGCACCAGCACCACCATCAAAGCCCCAATTTTTACTACCACTGTTCAACAATTATATGTAATTAAAATTCCTGATATAATAGTTGACAGCAGGGCGTTCCAGCACCAACCAAGAGTAACTGTGAGTGCTTACAGTGTTGTGCCAACACCAACAACTAAGGGGCCTATTTCTGCAGAGTATATACGGCAGGTCCCTACTTTCAAACATCCAACTTACAAACGACTCCTACTTGCAAACGAAAGAAGACAACAGGAAGTGAGAGGAAATCTACCCCTAGGAAGGAAAATTCTCTCCTGTAAGAATAAATATGGGAGAAAGGTGTCTCCTCTGTACTGATGCTTTATCAGCAATCCTTGTTTCAAGAAAAACACCACATTTCAAAAACAGTTGTCATTGGGACGGAAAGTGAGGTGAAATGTTCTGAACAGGGGCACAGACAGCAAAACAAATGTTACAGGGGTGATAACCCTTACCTATGTTTCCCAAAAAGTTTAAAAATAGATTTTTGGGCTGGAGCTACACTTCAACAATGTACCTGTTCAAAATTACAAACACATTCTACATAAGAACAAACCTACAGTCCCTGTCTTGTATGCACCGCCTGTATACGGCTGTTCAGAGTATATAGGGCCTTTTTTATTTTATGTGCGGGGTTCCCCTTAATATCCATACAAGACCCAAAGGGGCTGGTAATGGGCTGGGGTAGGGGGGGAGGTCATGGGGTAGCTATGCCATTTTTCTTAAAGATTTTCATCCATATTACCGGGACCAGACATTACATTAAAGCCGCAAGAAGTTTTAAATGGCTTTTTTTTCCTTTAGAAGTGTCATTTTGTGCAGGGACAGTTCTAAACACGGGAAACACGTGGCACTTCACAGGCATACTTTAGACACCCCCCAGGTACGATATTTAAAGGAATATTTGACTTTTTTTTTCCACTTTATGCATCATTAAAATGACTGCTCCCGAAAAACGACCGTTTTTAAAACTTCTTTTTGCATTGATACATGTCCCCTGGTGCAGAACCCGGGTTCCAAAACCCTTTTTAGGACAATAACATGCATAATAGTTGTTATAATTAGCACTTTAGAATTTGAACGTTCGCATCCATTGTATTTAATAGGGTTCTAATGTTCGTACGAACTTTCGGTCCGTTCGCGGGTTCTGGTGCGAACCGAACCCGGGGGTGTTCGGCTCATCACTAGTCTCTAGTTACAAGTGCTGGAAAGTTCGGGACTTAGGAGCTAAAAGGTTCTGTGGCAGAGGATCTTCCTAACACGTCCCTAGGAGAAACCAAGCTCAAGTAATTGTTCGTGCTCCACTCCGGCTGCTAGGACCGTGAGAGGGAACTATCCAGGTGAGCAAAACCCACTCAGGCCTGAGTGGCGATGAGGGTAAATAAGTGTCGCGTGCCTGAACCTGCTTCCCTATCCAACTCTATCTCTATCTTCAACTTCTCCTACTAAGTTACTAGCAAAGAAAAAATAAACTCGTCTGTTGCAGTTTAACACTGTCTGGACATTGGCCTTCTTATTAGAGAAAATAGACTTTTCCCTACACTCTAGGGACGAGAACCAACGGAAGGAGGTAACTCGCTGCAGGACCCAAAACTGTTAACACTGCTCACCCTCTTCGCAACGGAGGAAACTGGGCATGTGGCATGGTGTGTCCTATCCTGCAAGAGGAGGTAAGCAGGACAGGGAACTGTGTGCTACACGTACATAGGACAATAAGCCGTACGCTCCATAGAGTTGGGCTTTATGGCAGAGTGGCCAGAAGAAAGCCATTACTTTCAGAAAAAAACAAAATGGCACGTTTTGAGTTTGCTAAAAGGCATGTGGGAGACTCCCAAAATGTATGGAGGAAGGTGCTCTGGTCTGATGAGACTAAAATTTTATTTTTTTTGCCATCAAAGAAAACACAGTGTCTGGCGCAAACCCAACATATCACATCACCCAAAGAGCACCATTCCCACAGTGAAACATGGTGGTGGCAGCATTATGCTGTGGGGATGTTTTTCAGCAGTCGGGACTGGGAAACTGGTCAGAGTTGAGGGAAAGATGGATGGTGCTAAATACAGGGATATTCTTGAGGAAAACCTGTACCACTCTGTGTGTGATTTGAGACTAGGACGGAGGTTCACCTTCCAGCAGGACAATGACCCCAAACACACTGCTAAAGCAACATTTGAGTGGTTTAAGGGGAAACATGTAAATGTGTTGGAATGGCCTAGTCAAAGCCCAGACCTCAATCCAATAGAAAATCTGTGGTCAGACTTAAAGATTGCTGTTCACAAGCGCAAACCATCCAACTTGATGGAGCTGGAGCAGTTTTGCAAGGAGGAATGGGCAAAAATCCCAGTGGTAAGATGTGGCAAGCTCATAGAGACTTCTCCAAAGCGACTTGGAGCTGTGATAGCCGCAAAAAGGTGACTCTACAAAGTATTGACTTTAGGGGGGTGAATAGTTAAGCACATTGACTTTTTCTGTTATTTTGTCATACTTGTTGTTTTCTTCACAATAAAAAAAAAACTAAAACATCTTCAAAGTTGTGGGCATGTTCTGTAAATGATGCAAATCCTCAAACAATCCATGGTAATTCCAGATTGTGAGGCAACAAAACACAAAAAATGCCAAGGGGGTGAATACTTTTGCAAGGCACTTGTACCATGGGCCCGGTAAACGCAAAATATTTGACGCACAGAAACCTGCTTTTTTTTGGGGGGGGATGTGCCAATTGATAATTTATTTTGAGGGGTTTGAAATGAAAAATGCGACTAATGCGCCAATTTCATAGTTAGTCTGGTATAAAAAAAGACACAAATCCATCTAGTTCAACCAATAAAAGGGAAAAATAAATAAAAAATTATACAATGCTATACCCACAGTTGATCCAGAGCAGTGGTCTCCAAACTGCGGTGCTTTGCTTGCCTTTATCCGGCCCTTGGGGCACTATTCCTCTCACTGACACCAATGATGGGGCACTATTCCTCTCACTGACACCAATGATGGGACACTATTCCTCCCACTAACACCAATGATGGGGCACTATTCTTCCCACTGACACCAATGATGGGGCACTATTCCTCCCACTAATACCAATGATGGGACACTATTCCTCCCACTGATACCAATGACAGGGAGCCATTCTTCCCACTGACACCAGCGATGGGGCACTATTCCTCCCACTGACACCAATGATGGGGCACTTATCCTCCCACTGACACCAATGATGGGGCACTTATCCTCCCACTGACACCAATGATGGAGTACTATTCCTCCCACTGACACCAATGATGGGGCACTATTCCTCCCACTAATACCAATGATGGGACACTATTCCTCCCACTGACACCAATGATGGGCACTATTCCTCCCACTAATACCAATGATGGGGCACTATTCCTCCCACTGACACCAATGATGGGACACTATTCCTCCCACTGACACCAATGATGGGACACTATTCCTCCCACTGACACCAATGATGGACACTATTCCTCCCACTAATACCAATGATGGGGCACTATTCCTCCCACTGACACCAATGATGGACACTATTCCCCCCACTAATACCAATGATGAGGCACTATTTCTGAGGGGAGGAATGCCGTTAACCGGCAAATCCTGTTTACACTGTTAATAATCAGCTGTGATTTGACACAGCTGATCACATGGTAAAGGGTCGCCGTGATTGGCTCTTTACTCCGATCTGTGATCAGCTGTGTCCAAAGGATGGGGGGGGGGGGCGCACAGGAAGCGTTAGCACAGGAGGACGTCATATCTAAGTGTGACCTCACCATCATTCGGCTGTAGCAGGGACCTAAGGGTGTTAGGAACGTTCGTTCAATTTTCAAACCATAATTCACGTTCAAATTTGGTGAAGAAAATTTTGAAGGAGTGGGATGGAAACTTTTTTCTCGAAGGAACAAAACTTGACAAAACGTGATTCTCATTTGGGAAAGTCCATTCACTCCAAAATCAAATATTAAAAGCGAAGGGGGATTTTTTAAAAGTACTTTTGAATGACATTCGTCAGGTAATGTACTGAGAATTTTGCTACGAATGTTCCTTCGAAAATGTAAAAGTTCGGCCAGCTGTCATTTTTTTTTTTTTCTCTTTTGCTTTATGTTGCCCTTTAACCATAGGGCTCTGTGCACACAAGGAGGTGCAACCAAACGCATGCGTAATTTGCATGTTTCCTGTGCGTCGCACTTAGGGGCAGCCCCATGTGCAAAAAACACAAAAAAGAAGGATCCCTACGCCATTTTCAAATTCTGTGCCAAATCGCGTGGTACTGCAGTAGCGTGTGCATTTGCGTGTGCAAACGTGCACACGTTTGCATGATGCGTGGGTGCCGTGCGGCTGCAATAAGTTTCTATTTGTTGCAGGCAAGCACACAATTTTGCGCATGTTCCAGCATTGCACTACTGACAGTAAGTCCTATATTTCATTCAAGCCATATTAGTCATGGAAGAATATTTACCATAAAAATACGACAAATGCTGGAACTGTTCCGGAATGTTCTCTCCCCGGATGTTCATTTGATTTGACATTTCCCAATGATGTTTTTGAGACAGTTAAAATTCCAGTTGTCAGCTCATCTTACAAGGTCAGTAAAAATACTATCCCCCATGAAATCCCAATGAATGTTCAGAGCGGGGACACGCTGCGCATGAAAGGTATGCTTTGTTACATTGGCTCCAATATGACAGACGGATGTTACCAAACATAAGAGCATTTAAAGCTGAACTTTCATTTACATCTATTCCTCAATAAATCCACTTTGAGCGCACCATTTCCTTTGCAAACCCAGATATTACCTTGTAAAAGTAGCTGTGACATCATCACTGCACTGTACATATGCCTGTGCAGAGCTGTGGGAGGGGCCCAGCAAGCCCAACCCACTGCAGAAAACTACAGGAGGGGCGGAGACAAGATCAGTCACCCTGCACAAAGAGAGAGAGAGCTGAGCTGTTGGAGGGGTTCAGAAGTTCCCACCCTCTACAGAAAACTACAGGAGGGACGGAGACAAGATCAGTCACCCTGCACAAGGAGAGAGAGCAGAGCTGTTGGAGGGGTTCAGAAGTTCCCACCCTCTACAGAAAACTACAGCAGGGGCGGAGACAAAATCAGTCACCCTGCACAAGGAGAGAGAGCAGAGCTGTGGGAGGAACCCAGCAAGCCCCAGCTCTACAGAAAACTACAGGAGGGGGCGGAGACAAGATCAGTCACCCTGCACAAGGAGAGAGAACTGATCTGTGGGAGGAACCCAGCAAGCCCCATGCTCTACAGAAAACTACAGCAGGGGCGGAGACAAGATCAGTCACCCTGCACAAGGAGAGAGAACTGATCTGTGGGAGGAACCCAGCAAGCCCCAGCTCTACAGAAAACTACAGCAGGGGCGGAGACAAGATCAGTCACCCTGCACAAGGAGAGAGAACTGATCTGTGGGAGGAACCCAGCAAGCCCCATGCTCTACAGAAAACTACAGCAGGGGCAGAGACAAGACCAGTCACCCTGCACATAGGAGTGAAAGCTGAGCTGTGGGAGAGGCTCACAAAGCCCAACCAACTACAGAAAAAAACTACAGGAGGGGCGGAGACAAGATCAGTCACCCTGCACAAAGAGAGAGAGAGCTGAGCTGTTGGAGGGGTTCAGAAGTTCCCAC
Organism: Rana muscosa; assembly: GCA_029206835.1. Taxonomy (NCBI): domain Eukaryota; kingdom Metazoa; phylum Chordata; class Amphibia; order Anura; family Ranidae; genus Rana; species Rana muscosa. Next base: position 333,206,806 of record CM055125.1, on the reverse strand, counting down.
CCTCTACAGAAAACTACAGCAGGGGCGGAGACCAGATCAGTCACCCTGCACAAGGAGAGAGAGCAGAGCTGTGGGAGGAACCCAGCAAGCCCCAGCTCTACAGAAAACTACAGCAGGGGCGGAGACAAGATCAGTCACCCTGCACAAGGAGAGAGAGCAGAGCTGTGGGAGGAACCCAGCAAGCCCCACGCTCTACAGAAAACTACAGCAGGGGCGGAGACAAGATCAGTCACCCTGCTCAAGGAGAGAGAACTGATCTGTGGGAGGAACCCAGCAAGCCCCACGCTCTACAGAAAACTACAGCAGGGGCAGAGACAAGATCAGTCACCCTGCACAAGGAGACAGCAGAGCTGTTAGGCAGATGACACTACTTTTTACAATATCAGATTGTAGAAGGAATACAGTGATCTTCTTTCTTCCAGCCTGCTGATTGGACAGTGAAAGAGCAGTAGCAGACTGTCGAGATCACCCTCTGCTCTCTGTCTCCATTATCTATCAAATTTTTTATCTGTATCAATCTTTCTATCATTTATCTTTCTTTCTATAGAAAGAAAGATTGATACAAATAAAAAAATTATAGAACGAAAGATAGATAGATCGATAGATAGATAGATAGATAGATAGATAGATAGATAGATAGATATTGGGTGGGAGGGAGAGATAGATAGATAGATAGATAGATAGATAGATAGATAGATAGATAGATAGATAGATAGATAGATAGATAGATAGATAGATATTGGGTGGGAGGGAGAGATAGATAGATAGATAGATAGATAGATAGATAGATAGATAGATAGATAGATAGATAGATATTGGGTGGGATAGATAGATAGATAGATAGATAGATAGATAGATAGATAGATAGATAGATAGATAGATATTGGGTGGGATAGATAGATAGATAGATAGATAGATAGATAGATAGATAGATAGATAGATATTGGGTGGGAGGGAGAGATAGATAGATAGATAGATAGATAGATAGATAGATAGATAGATAGATAGATAGATAGATAGATAGATAGATAGATAGTGGGTGGGAGAGATAGATAGATAGATAGATAAATAGATAGATAGATAGATAGATATTGGGTGGGAGGGAGAGATAGATAGATAGATAGATAGATAGATAGATAGATAGATAGATAGATAGATAGATAGATAGATAGATAGATAGATAGATAGATAGATATTGGGTGGGAGGGAGAGATAGATAGATAGATAGATAGATAGATAGATAGATAGATAGATAGATAGATAGATATTGGGTGGGAGAGATAGATAGATAGATAGATAGATAGATAGATAGATAGATAGATAGATAGATAGATAGATAGATATTGGGTGGGATAGATAGATAGATAGATAGATAGATAGATAGATAGATAGATAGATAGATAGATAGATAGATAGATAGATAGATAGATAGATATTGGGTGGGATAGATAGATAGATAGATAGATAGATAGATAGTTAGATAGATAGATAGATAGATAGATAGATAGATAGATAGATAGATATTGGGTGGGATAAATAGATAGATAGATAGATAGATAGATAGATAGATAGATAGATAGATAGATAGATAGATAGATAGATAGATAGATAGATATTGGGTGGGATAGATAGATAGATAGATAGATAGATAGATAGATAGATAGATAGATAGATAGATAGATAGATAGATAGATATTGGGTGGGATAGATAGATAGATAGATAGATAGATAGATAGATAGATAGATAGATAGATAGATAGATAGATAGATAGATATTGGGTGGGATAGATAGATAGATAGATAGATAGATAGATAGATAGATAGATAGATAGATAGATAGATAGATAGATAGATAGATAGATAGATATTGGGTGGGATAGATAGATAGATAGATCAGTGGTTCTCAACTCCAGTCCTCAGGGCCCACCAACAGGCCAGGTTTGCAAGATAACTGAAATGCATCACAGGTGATATAATTTGCTGCTCAGGGATTGCAGTATTCTAGTCTGCATCTCCCCAAGGTAATACTTAAAATCTGGCCTGTTAGTGGGTCCTGAGGACAGGAGTTGAGAACCACTGAGATAGATAGATAGATATTGGGTGGGAGGGAGAGATAGATAGATAGATAGATAGATAGATAGATAGATAGATAGATAGATAGATACATAGATACATAGATAGATAGATAGATAGATAGATAGATAGATACATACATACATACATAGATAGATAGATATTGGGTGGGATATATAGATAGATAGATAGATAGATAGATAGATAGATAGATAGATAGATAGATAGATAGATAGATAGATATATAGATAGATAGATAGATGGATAGATAGATAGATAGATAGATAGATAGATAGATAGATAGATAGATAGATCGATTGATCGATAGATAATCATTTAACTTTATGAATCCATCTACAATCCATCCATCCATCATTCTATCTATCTATCTATCTATCTATCTATTTTTTTTCTCTCTCATTCATTCTATCATTTTTTACTGTAATGTGTATCAACCTTTTTATTAGTTAATTTTCTTTATACAGAAATTGATAAAGATAGAAAGAAAGGTAAATGATAGAAAGATTGAGATATATATAGATAGATAGATAGATAGTAATTTACATCTATCTATCTATCTATCTATCTATCTATCTATCTATCTATGTTTTATCTGCATCTCTCTCATTCTTTATATATCATTTGTTTAATTGTATCTATCTTTCTATCAGTTAACTTTCTTTATCGAGAAATTCATACAGATAGAAAGAAATGTATATGATTGAAAGCTTGATACAGATAAAAGATAGATAGATAGATAGATAGATAGATAGATAGATAGATAGATAGATAGATAGATAGATAGAATGATGGATGGGTGGATGGATTGCAGATGGATTGATAAAGGTAAATGATAATCTATCTATCTATCTATCTTTTATCTGTATCAATTTCTGTATAAAGAAAATTACCTGATAGAAAGATTGATACAGATAAAAAAATAGATAGATAGATAGATAGGTAATCATTTAACTTCATCAATCCATCTACAATCCATCCATCATTCTATCTATGTAACTATCTATCTATTTTTTTTAAACGTAAATAGATAGATAGATAGATAGATAGATATAAATGCTTATCTATCTATCTATCTATCTATCTATCTATCTATCTATCTATCTATCTATCTATCTATATATCTGTATCTTTCTCTTTTTCTCTCTCATTCTTTCTATCAAATAACTTTCTTTATTGAAAAATTCATACAAACAGACAGATAGATAGAATGATGGATGGATGGATTTGTAGATAGATAGATAGATAGATAGATAGATAGATAGATAGATAGATAGATAGATAGATAGATAGATAGATAGATAGAATGATGGATGGATTTGTAGATAGATAGAATGATGGATGGATTTGTAGATAGATAGATAGATAGAATGATAGAATGATGGATGGATGGATTTGTAGATAGATAGAATGATGGATGGATTTGTAGATAGATAGATAGATAGATAGATAGATAGATAGATAGATAGATAGATAGATAGAATGATGGATGGATTTGTAGATAGATAGAATGATGGATGGATGGATTTGTAGATAGATAGAATGATGGATGGATTTGTAGATAGATAGATAGATAGATAGATAGATAGATAGATAGATAGATAGATAGATAGATAGATAGAATGATGGATGGGTGGATGGATTGCAGATGGATTGATAAAGGTAAATGATAATCTATCTATCTATCTATCTTTTATCTGTATCAATTTCTGTATAAAGAAAATTACCTGATAGAAAGATTGATACAGATAAAAAAATAGATAGATAGATAGATAGGTAATCATTTAACTTCATCAATCCATCTACAATCCATCCATCATTCTATCTATGTAACTATCTATCTATTTTTTTTAAACGTAAATAGATAGATAGATAGATAGATATAAATGCTTATCTATCTATCTATCTATCTATCTATCTATCTATCTATCTATCTATATATCTGTATCTTTCTCTTTTTCTCTCTCATTCTTTCTATCAAATAACTTTCTTTATTGAAAAATTCATACAAACAGACAGATAGATAGAATGATGGATGGATGGATTTGTAGATAGATAGATAGATAGATAGATAGATAGATAGATAGATAGATAGATAGATAGATAGAATGATGGATGGATTTGTAGATAGATAGAATGATGGATGGATTTGTAGATAGATAGATAGATAGAATGATAGAATGATGGATGGATGGATTTGTAGATAGATAGAATGATGGTTGGATTTGTAGATAGATAGATAGATAGATAGATAGATAGATAGATAGATAGATAGATAGATAGATAGATAGATAGATAGAATGATGGATGGATTTGTAGATAGATAGAATGATGGATGGATGGATTTGTAGATAGATAGAATGATGGATGGATTTGTAGATAGATAGATAGATAGATAGATAGATAGATAGATAGATAGATAGATAGATAGATAGAATGATGGATGGATTTGTAGATAGATAGAATGATGGATGGATTTGTAGATAGATAGATAGATAGATAGATAGATAGATAGATAGATAGATAGATAGATAGATAGATAGATAGATAGATAGATAGAATGATGGATGGATTTGTAGATAGATAGAATGATGGATGGATGGATTTGTAGATAGATAGAATGATGGATGGATTTGTAGATAGATAGATAGATAGATAGATAGATAGATAGATAGATAGATAGATAGATAGATAGATAGATAGAATGATGGATGGATTTGTAGATAGATAGAATGATGGATGGATGGATTTGTAGATAGATAGAATGATGGATGGATTTGTAGATAGATAGATAGATAGATAGATAGATAGATAGATGGATGGATTTGTAGATAGATAGAATGATGGATCTATGTAACTATCTATCTATTTTTTTTAAACGTGAATAGATAGATAAGCATTTATGTCTATCTATCTATCTATCTATCTATCTATCTATCTATCCGTATCTTTCTCTTTTTCTCTCTCATTCTTTCTATCAAATAACTTTCTTTATTGAAAAATTCATACAGACAGACAGATAGATAGAATGATGGATGGATGGATTTGTAGATAGATAGAATGATGGATGGATTTGTAGATAGATAGATAGATAGATAGATAGATAGATAGATAGAATGATGGATGGATGGATTTGTAGATAGATAGAATGATGGATGGATTTGTAGATAGATATAATAGACATAAATACAATATAACACACGGTATACAAATAATAGAAGGATTCTTTCCCCTCCGTCTTACCTTTGTCCCGCGAGAGACTTATCAGCATTTTCTCCATCCCGGGAGACCCCTATAACATCCGATCCGCGCTCTCCTAGAAATTCCGCCGTCCTCACACAACTCCTTCTTTTTTTTTTCCTTCCAAACTTTCAATTGCAAATTCCCAAAACCCGAGGATTGTACGGGAGGGACAGCTGTCTATGCTTGCGTCCCCCCCACCGGAGCACCCGGTGCTATAGATGGATGGAGATAGATAGATGGATAGATAGATAGATAGATGGATAGATAGATGGCGGGGAGGGAACGGTGGATCTATGGATGTCGGTCCTCCGGTTATCCTTCCATGGTGTTACTTTGTATCCATCCTCCTCCAATGAGCGATCCTGAGCCGTCTCCTGGAGTCGCAGGCCGCGGATGGAGCGCAGACATGAGCTGCATTCAGATGGGGAGAGGAAGGGAGGCTCATGCTCTGTGGATGCGTCTCCTGATCGCTGGTCCTCTGAACGGCTGGAGGGATATCTCAGTTACTGGGAGAAACATGGGGGGAGGAGAGGAAGGCAGCAGGAACTCACTATTTTATTAAACGTCTCTCCCTAACTATTGTTTCCCCCTCCCTATGTTTCCTTCCTTCACATAACGTAGCTCTTTCCTCCTCACACAGCCCACTCTCCAATATGCTCTGATCTCTCATCTCACACATTATCCGGATATAGAATGCAGCTCAGGCTATCATATAGAAGGATGGACGCGCATGGGCCGGATGCATTGCAATTCATTTAAAAAAAAACATTTTTTATATATTCCTTAAAGTGGTTGTAAACCCACTTTTTCAACTTGCACCTACAGGTAAGCCTAGATTAAGGCTTACCTGTAGGTGCAAGAAATATCTCCTAAACCTACACGGTTTAGGAGATATTTAGTTAAATGACAGGCGCCGCTGTCTACAGCGCATGCGCGCCGTAGACAACGGCGCATTCATGGGGTTAATCCCATTCACAAATGTGGCTACTTCCCAGCAATCGCTGGGCGTAGCCGAATGTGAAGGCTCCCGCGCGCATGCGCACAGTGACGTCTGCGCCGCTCCGGCCAATCACAGCGCCGGAGCGGCGCTGTGATTGGCTAGAGCGGCGATAGCCGAAAGTAACCTTCCGGCTATCGCCGCAGAGATGGCTGCGGCTGAAGAGGGAGACAAGGACAGCTTTGGGGGCCCCGATCTAAGGTAAGTGATGCATAATGAGCTATTATGCTAGTCATACTAGCTCATTATGCCTTTCTCTTACAGGTTGTTTAAAAAAAAAATGTTTAAAAGGGTTTACAACCACTTTAATAGTTACAAAACACATAAATCCACTTTGTGTGCACCAAATGCCTGTGCAAACCCAGATATTACCTTGTTAAAGTATCCATGCACTGTGCCTGTCCAGAGAGCAAAGCTGTGGGAGGGACTCAGCCAGCCCCGCCCGCTACAGAAAACGACAAGAGGGCAAGAGGGGGGCGGAGACAAGACCAGTCACCCTGCACAAGGTGAGGGAGCAGCAGTGACTGGTCTGTGTTAGAGGAAGCTGCATGTAAACATGCATACAAGCCTCCACCCGCTACAGAAAACGACAGGAGGGGGCGGAGACAAGACAACCACCCTGCGCATAGAGACAGAAGGGCTGAGGGAGGGGCTCAGCAGGCTCCACCCACTACATAAAAACTACAGGAGGGGGTGTCAACCTGACCAATCAATCTGCACAAGGTGACAGCAGAACTGTGGGAGGGGCTCAGCAGGCTCCACCCACTACAGGCTGCATGCAGAAAAGTACAGGAAGGGTGGAGACAAGACCAATCACCCTGCACAAGGAGAGGGAGCAGCAGTGACTGGTCTGTGTTAAAGGAAGCTGCATGTAAACATGCATACAAGTCCCGGAAGGCTCCACCCACTACAGAAAACGACAGGAGGGGCTGGAGACAAGACCAACCACCCTGCGCATATAGACAGCAGGGCTGCGGGAGGGGCTCAGCAGGCTCCACCCACTACAAAAAAACTACAGGAGTGGGCGTCAACATGACCAATCACCCTGCACAAGGAGACAGCAGAACTGTGGGAGGGGCTCAGTAGGCTCCACCCACTACAGGCTGCCTACAGAAAAGTACAGGAAGGGCAGAGACAAGACCGATTACCCTGCACAAGGATATGGAGCAGCAGTGACTGGTCTGTGTTAGAGGAAGCTGCATTGCAAACATACATACAAGCCTCAGCAGGCTCCACCCAGTACAGAAAAAGGAGGGGGCGTTAACATGACCAAACACCCTGTATAAAGAGACAGCAGAGCTGTGGGAGGGGCAGGCTCCACCCACTACAGAAAACTACAGGAGGGGGCAGAGACAAGACCAATCACCCTGCGAAAGGAGACAGCAGAGCTGTGGGAGGGGCTTAGCAGGCTCCACCCACTACAGAAAACTACAGGAGGGGCGGAGACAAGACCAATCACCCTGCACAAGGAGACAGCAAAGCTGTGGGAGGGGCTCAGCAGTCTCCACCCACTACAGGCTGCCTGCACAATACGACATGAGGGGGCGGAGACAAGATCAGTCCCCCTGCACAAGGAGAGAGCAGCAGTGAGAGGTTTTTTATTACAGGAAATGAAATGGCCGGCAGACCAAAATTATGTCTCCATTGGGATCAGGCGAGAAAGATGAAGGTGCAGGATGGATAACACTGCCTAGGAGGAATTTTCACACTAGATTACTGCACAGATCTGGAAAAAATGCATAAAGCACTCTTAGGGGTGCCCTGTAAAGCTGCAGGTACCTTCGTTCTGTGTGATATGGTGAAAAATCAGATGTTATTCGATTATTTTCTCTCTGGGTCGAATGTTATTTATGCATACAGAATTAACCAAGTTAGGGAAATATTGCACTATGGCCACTAGATAGAGCTGGTGACCAATGGGGTTTATTTATAAAAAAAAAAAAAAATTTACAGAGCTGTGAAATTGTATGTACATTGTTCTGCGCAAGTACTATCCAGATCGAATGTTAGTTATTCATACAGAATAGAGTGAATCAGGAAAATACAACACTATGGCCACTAGATGGAGCTGGTGACCGAATGGATGTTTTTTTTTTTTTTTTAAAGCAGAGGTGAAACTGTATGTACATTTGTTCTGTGCCAATATGGGCACATTTGAATGCTACTAGTCCAGATAAAATGTTATTCATTCATGTATAAAAAAGAGAATCAGGAAAATACTTTATGGCCGCTAGATAAATAAGTATTTAATTCCTATAATCATCAGCCCCATCTAGTGGGCATAGTGTGGTATTTTCCTGATTCACTCTATTCTGTATGAATAAAGAACAAAAAAACTAAAAAATTCTGTATGAATAAATAACATTCGATCTGGAGGTAATATAGCCTAATGACATTTGGTTTTGGCCCCTTCGCACAGAAGAACTGTACATGCTGTTTCTAAGGACAAATAGCTCAGTAAATGTTTTATATATGTGCCACAAAGAAGTTAGAAGACGGGTGCCTCTTCTATTGGTATTTGCTATTCCTGGAGTTCAGCTTGAAATTCAAGAGCTCTTCAATGGTACAATACAGTGCAGCACCTGATGTGAGACCCTCATACACCAGAGGATCTAGTCCCTGGTCAATGGATATAAAACCTTGAGGGGGTGCGGGAGAACAAATGTTACAGTAGATAGGAGACAGACAGTATACACAGTGATAGCAAAACTCTCCTAGTATACAGTATTTAGGATCTTATGCTATACTATAACAAAATCATGGGGGGGGGGGGGGGGCTCTGTGTAAAGGGAGGACACTGTGAGGGAGGGACTCTGTGATGCAGGACACTATGATGGAGGGACTTTGTGATGGATGGGCTCTGTAATGGAGACTCTGTGATGAGGACTCTGTGATGTGGGACACTGTGATGGGGGGGGGGGGGCTCTGTAATGGAGACTCTGTGAGGGAGAGACTCTGTGATGAGGACTCTGTGATGTGGGACACTGTGATGGGGGGGGCTCTGTAATGGAGACACTGTGAGGGAGGGACCCTGTGATGGGGACTCTGTGATGGGGGGGGACTCTGTAATGGAGACACTGTGATGGAGGGACTCAGTAATAGGGCCTCTGTGATGCTGGAAACTGTGATGGAGGGACTCTGTAATGGAGACACTGTGAGGGAGGGACCCTGTGATGGGGACTCTGTGATGTGGGACACTGTGATGGGGGGGGGGGCTCTGTAATGGAGACTCTGTGAGGGAGAGACTCTGTGATGAGGACTCTGTGATGTGGGACACTGTGATGGAGGGACTCTGTAATAGGGCCTCTGTGATGCTGGAAACTGTGATGGAGGGACTCTGTAATGGAGACACTGTGAGGGAGGGACCCTGTGATGGGGACTCTGTGATGCAGGACACTATGATGGAGGGACTCTGTGATGGAGGGGCTCTGTAATGGAGACTCTGTGATGGGGACTCTGTGATGTGGGACACTGTGATGGGGGGGGCTCTGTAATGGAGACTCTGAGGGAGAGACTCTGTGATGAGGACTCTGTGATGTGGGACACTGTGATGGGGGGGCTCTGTAATGGAGACACTGTGAGGGAGGGACCCTGTGATGGGGACTCTGTGATGTGGGACACTGTGATGGGGGGGGCTCTGTAATGGAGACTCTGTGAGGGAGAGACTCTGTGATGAGGACTCTGTGATGTGGGACACTGTGATGGAGGGACTCTGTAATGGAGACACTGTGAGGGAGGGACTCTGTGATGCTGGACACTGTGATGAAGGGACTCTGTGATGCTGGACACTGTGATGGAGGGACTCTGTAATGGGGACACTGTGATGGAGGGACTCTGTGATGCGGGACTCTGTAATGGGAACTCTGTGATTCTGGACACTCTGATGGAGGGACTCTGTAATGGGGACTCTGTAATGGGAACTCTGTGATGCTGGACACTCTGATGGAGGGACTCTGTAATGGGAACTCTGTGATGCTGGACACTCTGATGGAGGGACTCTGTAATGGAGGGACTCTGTAATGGGGACTCTGTAATGGGAACTCTGTGATGCTGGAAACTGTGATGGAGGGACTCTGTAATGGGGACTCTGTAATGGGAACTCTGTGATTCTGGACACTCTGATGGAGGGACTCTGTAATGGGGACTCTGTAATGGGAACTCTGTGATGCTGGACACTCTGATGGAGGGACTCTGTAATGGGGACTCTGTAATGGGAACTCTGTGATGCTGGACACTCTGATGGAGGGACTCTGTAATGGGGACTCTGTAATGGGAACTCTGTGATGCTGGACACTCTGATGGAGGGACTCTGTAATGGGGACTCTGTAATGGGAACTCTGTGATGCTGGACACTCTGATGGAGGGACTCTGTAATGGGGACTCTGTAATGGGAACTCTGTGATGCTGGACACTCTGATGGAGGGACTCTGTAATGGGGACTCTGTAATGGGAACTCTGTGATGCTGGACACTCTGATGGAGGGACTCTGTAATGGGAACTCTGTGATGCTGGACACTCTGATGGAGGGACTCTGTAATGGGGACTCTGTAATGGGAACTCTGTGATGCTGGACACTCTGATGGAGGGACTTTGTAATGGGGACTCTGTAATGGGGACTCTGTAATGGGAACTCTGTGATGCTGGACACTCTGATGGAGGGACTCTGTAATGGAGGGACTCTGTAATGGGGACTCTGTAATGGGAACTCTGTGATGCTGGACACTCTGATGGAGGGACTCTGTAATGGGAACTCTGTGATGCTGGAAACTGTGATGGAGGCACTCTGTAATGGAGGGACTCTGTAATGGGGACTCTGTAATGGGAACTCTGTGATGCTGGAAACTGTGATGGAGGGACTCTGTAATGGGAACTCTGTGATGCTGGAAACTGTGATGGAGGGACTCTGTAATGGGAACTCTGTGATGCTGGAAACTGTGATGGAGGGACTCTGTAATGGGAACTCTGTGATGCTGGAAACTGTGATGGAGGCACTCTGTAATGAGGACTCTGTGATGCGGGAAGCTGTGATGGAGGCACTCTGTAATGAGGACTCTGTGATGCGGGAAGCTGTGATGGAGGCACTCTGTAATGGGGACCCTGTGATGGAGAGACTTGATGTGATGGGGCATTCTGTGATGGGGTGACATGGTGCGATGCAGCATTCTGTGATGGAGGGACTCTCATGTGATGGGGGGACTCTGATGGCAAGGAGACTTCTGTTGTAATGTAGGACTTTTATGTAATTGTGGGACTCTGAGGAGATGGGGGGACTCTGCTGTGATTGGGGGACCTCTGATGAAAGAGGGAGGCTTCTGATATTATGTGGCGACTCTTATGTGACAATGGGGCTCTGATGGGATGGGGGGGGGGACTTTGATGTGATATGGGGACTCTGACATGAAGGGGGACTCTGATGTGGTGGAGGGACTCTGATGTTATAAGGGGACTCTGTGAAGGGGGTACTCTAAAGTGACGTGGGACCTCTGATGGGAAGGGGGGCTCCTAATATGATGGGGTGACTCTTATGTGATGGGGGGGGCTTGACTCTTATGTGATGGGGGGGGGCTTCTGATGTGATGGGGGTCCAGCGCTATCCTCCCGCAGCTGATTCGTTCCCAGTGCCGCCATCTTGGATTTGGAAGCCAGCTGTGATTTTCTGATGAACCCTAGCCGGCTCCCCATTGCAAATGCGTGAGATTACACAACTCTTTTCCCAGAGGAACCAGTGATCTGAGCCCAGGGGGCGGGTCCATGACAGCCTGCGCTCTTAGGAAGTGGGAGACTGGCACCATCTAGTGGCAGAAAATAATTACTGTCAGGAGCTTCAAGCTTTGCATTGAAGGCGATTTTTGCAGCAAAAGTTTATTTATTTATTTTTCATCTTTTAACCACTTAACGACCGCCCACTGTAAATATACGTCGGCAAAATGGCACCGACAGGCAGAATCACGTATATGTACGTGACTGCCTTTGTATAGTTGGGGGGTCCGATCGGACCCCCCTTCTTTACAGTGGGTGGTCGTTTTACCTTCGGGAGCGATCCGGCATGAGGGGACGGCCGTTCGATTCCGGCCCCCCCCCTCTCGATCGCTCCCGGCGAATGAGAGAGCTTCCCCTGCCTGTGTACTGTTTACACAGGCAGGAGGAAGTGATGTCATCTCTCCTGCGGCGCTCACATATACCGAGCGCCGTACAGGAGAAGATGCAGGTTAGTGCACAAAACAGCACACTGACACCAGGACACATAGGTACATAAATCGCCCCCCCAGACACCCCAGATCACCCCCCAGTCACAGTGTCACTGATTGCAGTGACCATTTATTTAGTGATCACTGCAATCAGTGACATTTGTGACTGTAAAAGTGTCACTACATTTAGTTTTAGGTCCAGTGTAGCCCCCTAACCCCCCCTAATAAAGGTTTAACCCCCTGATCACCCCCCAGATAACCCTTTCACCCCCTAGCACCGCCGTCGCTAAGCGATCATTTTTCTGATCGCTGTCTTAGCGTCGGTGATGCAGATCGGTAGGCAGTAATTTCTTTTAGGTTCGCCGCAGGTTTTTATAGCGTCAGGTACCCCCATATATTATCTAATAAAGGTTTAACCCCCTGATCGCCCCCCAGGTAACCCTTTCACCCCCTATCACCACTGTCGCTAAGCGATCGTTTTTATGATCGGTGTCTTAGTGTCGGTGATGCCGATAGGTAGCCAGTAATTTTTTTTAGGTTCGCCGCAGGTTTTTATAGCGTCAGGTACCCCCATATATTATCTAATAAAGGTTTAACCCCCTAATTGCCCCTAGTTAACCCTTTCACCAGTGATCATCATATAAGTGTTACGGGTGACGCTGGTTAGTTAGTTTGCTTTTTATAGTGTCAGGGCACCCGCCGTATATAACCCAATAAAGGTTTAACCCCCTGATCGCCCGGCGGGTGATATCAATTAGGTTTTAGCGTCAGAGAGGGTCTGCGTCACACCCCAGGCAGCGTCAGGTTAGTGCCAGTAATGCTAACACCCACGCGTGAAGCATACACCTCCCTTAGTGGTATAGTATCTGAACAGATCAATATCTGATCTGATCAGATCTATACTAGCGTCCCCAGCAGTTTAGGGTTCCCAAAAACGCAGTGTTAGCGGGATCAGCCCAGATACCTGCTAGCACCTGCATTTTGCCCCTCCGTCCAGCCCAGGCCACCCAAGTGCAGTATCGATCGATCACTGTCACTTGCAAAACACAACACACATAACTGCAGCGTTCGCAGAGACAGGCCTGATCCCTGCGACTCCAGTGCTGTAGGAGGTGATTTCACCACCACAGTTAAAAAAAAAAAGCATATATGCCGAAGCATTGGGGCAGCAGGGGCGGAGGAGCGATTTTGCTCCTAATGCCGCGTACATACGGTCGAAATTCCGACGGAGGCTTGCCCGTGGAAAAGTCTGACCAGGTGTACGCGGCATAACTTTTGCGGGAAGATGCCCCCATGCTTCGGCATATATAAATGGTGCATGTATGCCCATCATTAGAAGTGGGTGGATGAAGGGCGGTATTCTAATGGTGGGCATACCCACCGATCAATCTCTTTTTTCGTTCAGCCAACTGGCTGCATGAAAAAAAAAGATTACAATACATGTCCAACAAGGACCAGCAACGTACTGGTATGTTGCTGGACTTTGAATGTTTATACCAGAATGATGCCTGCGGGTTTAGGTATCATCTTGGTATCATTCTTTTCAGCCAGCGGCCGGCTTTCATGTAAAAGCAATCGTAGTGGCTAATTAGCCTCTGGACTGCTTTTACAAGCAGTGGGAGGGAATGTCCCCCCCCCCCCCAGATATAAAAAGCGCCATTGGGAAATTGGGAAAGCATTTTATCACACCGATCTTGGTGTGGTCAGATGCTTTGAGGGCAGAGGAAAGATCTAGGGTCCAATAGACCCCAGTTTTTTCAAAAAAAGAGTACCTGTCATTACCTATAGCTATCATAGGGGATATTTACATTCCCTGAGATAACGATAAAAAAAAAAAAATATGGAAGCAACAGTTTAAAAATAAAATAAAGGGGGCGTGGCCGGAACTCGACCTGAATGGCAGCATAGACCGAGAGCTCTCTCCCAGCCCGCAGCTATAGAAGCCAGTAAAGCTGATCACACCCCGCTTTAATGGGTGGCTCCAGGACGACCAGATCCACAAAGCCCCGGGGGTCCTCACAACCCCCCCCCGGGCACTTCCTCCGACCTCAGGGACTACTTCACCCAGCCAGAACTCCCGCCGGGTGGACCGGCTAAAATGGCGCCGGCCGGCGTCACAGAACAGGCCGCAGTGCTCCATCCCACCCCCATTCAAGCTCCAGAGCGCCATCGGGACCCCTCGGGCCCAGAACCATCTCGGCACTCACCCGGAGAGGCGATCCGGAACCAGGGAGCGGTGAGTCCTCCGCTCGGGCCTGCGGTCCTCCCTGCAACCTTCCTCCCCGCGTCCCCGGTGGCCATCTTGGGACTCCACACGAGGCAGCAGCCTTACACCCAATGCTCTGAGGCCTTCCCGCAGCTTCTCCGCACCGCCTCAGACCCGGGCCTCACAGGGACAGCTGCCAGCTCGCTGCCCAGCACAGGGGGAGCGGGGGATTGTCCATCTCCACAGGACGGGGCCCATTCACCTCCGGATGGCAGGACACCGGGCACTTTTACCCCCCATGAGACCACCCTGCCGGACCCCCTCTCCCCCAGGGCACAGAGGCCCTCCAGACCGGGAGACCCTCACCCATAAGCCCTCCCTGCACCACCGGCGCCCCCCTGTGCCCAGGTGGCCAGCACCTCAGCTCCTCCCCACTCCCCGAGGTCGCCTGACAGGGACCACTGGCCGACACACACCCAGGACTGGAGTGAGCCCTGGGAATACCAGGCCTCTCCAAACCCCTCCTGGGGAGCCACTCTTTTCCCCCACTATCCCCACGATGCTCCTGACGGCGGTCGAGGGGCACAGGGACAACCCCCCCCCAATGCCCCCGCAGTGGCACGCTTACCTCCAAGCGATCCCGACAAAGGACGACTTCAGGCATCTTATCGAGGACGTGAAATCCACCTGCAGATCAGAGATCCAAGCCCTACAATCGGGCCTCAAACATCTAGCAGACAGGGTGGAGATGGCAGAAGAAGAAATCCAAGAAACAAAATTAGCAGTACACAGAACCCAAGTTCAAGGGTCAGAACACCACACCCTCCTTAGGGACATGCAACGCCACGTAGAAGACCTGGACAACAGGGGGCGCAGGAACAACATCCGAGTTCGGGGGGTCCCAGAAGCAGAGGGCCCAGAAGATGTCCAGAACACACTACAATCGCTTTTTAACGACCTTCTGGGGGCGGACCCGACCCATGCTATTGAAATGGACAGAGCCCATCGCGCGCTGCGGCCTAAAGGCACCTCTACCAGACCCCGAGATATCATTTGCAGGCTGACATCATACCCTTTGAAAGAGAATATCATGAAGCAGGCCCGCCTAGCCCGCAAGGTGACCCTGGGTGATCATCACGTTCAACTGTTCCCGGACTTGTCCTGGATCACCCTGCAAAAGAGAAGACTGCTCCAACCACTGCTGCGCATTCTTCAAGAAGAGAATATACCATACCGCTGGGGATTCCCCTTCAGCCTCACGGCCAAGCATCAAGGCAAATCGGCGACCATGAGGTACCCGGAGGACCTAGAACCTTTCTGTGACACCCTGGAGATTAGACCACCCCAGCTTCCTGATTGGGATCTTGTGGCGACCCCACCACCGCCGCCCACAGTGTGGCAGAAGGTCCCCCCACCCAAGCGATCCCGAGGCCCGGAGAGATCCCCAAGGGGTCGGAGCTCGCAGCAGAGGAGACCCTGATTGAATCTTGCACTACCTGACTTGCTACATAGCTGAAGGACCATCCCTGTCCCTGTTTACGCTTTATGGCTCGCTGTTTTTTGCTACCTTTTTTCATAAGTTTTACTTTTTCTCTCTATTTTTCACCCCACGATACAGCCACCCTGGCACTAGGCCACGCAATACTCCATCTTAGGCGCCCTTGCTACAGAACTGACCAACATCATGGGCGAGTCTTGAAAAAGACCTTGGAGAGAGACTGTTCGGGCACCCCCTGCCTTCCCTTCCTCACCGTCTTGCATGTTTGAATCTGGGCTCCCCTGGGTCTCCCTGGCCCACCCTATCTGGGTGGGGGCGGGGAGGCTCACGGGAGGCCTTCTGGACCTGGGCCGGCTGGTCCCATCGGGTCTGTTGATGTTGTTTACTAAGTTTATACATAATATTGCTATACTAATTACTTTTCTCTTTCTCCTAGCTTTTCCTAATCCCCTCTCTTCCTTTGTCATCGTCTGGCTCACTATGCGAAGTCACCAATCCTCTCGGATCTCCTCCCGTGTGGCGCCCATCCCTGGCCGTGACTGCCTGGACCACCTTCAACAACACCAGATGAGTATTTATGCCCCCCATCCTAGCTCCCATGGCTAAGATTTTCTCCTTAAATGTTCATGGCCTGAATTCTAATCGTAAAAGGCATCTGGCACTGAGGGAGTTTAGACAGTCAGGAGCGAATGCCATACTGGTACAGAAAACTCACTTTGACAAAGAGGGCACCTTTAAATTCGCCTCCAGGTACTACTCACAGATCTACCTGTCATCAGGATCCCACAAGAGGGCGGGGGTGGCTATCCTAATCAAACAGGGGTCCCCCTTCACATACTCGTCCCACTACAGCGATCCCCAAGGCCACTTTCTCATACTCAGAGACCTGTGGCTGGACAAGGAGATCACATTTTGTGTGGTCTATGTCCCCAATGTCAGGCAGACAAGATTCCTAAATAAAATGCTAGCTCGCCTATTCCGCTCGGACCATGGGGTGTTGGTGGTGGGGGGGGACTTTAACCTAACCCAATCGGAGATGGCAGATCGCCAGGGGGTGGGCCCCAGGGCGCCCACGCCGAGGGCACTTAGAGAGTCGCAGCTTTTCCGCCAAATTACCAGAAGGTATGCCCTCTTTGATGCCTGGCGGAATCTCCATCCTGGAGACCGACAGTACACCTTTTATTCGGCCCCCCACCGCACGCACTCCCGCATAGATTACATCTTTGTTAACAATGCAACCCTACGTATGACTCGAACTGCGAGGATCCTGCCGATCTCGTGGTCGGACCACGCTCCGGTAGAGATAACCCTGGACTTAGATGCCCCAACACGTAGACCGTGCACCTGGCGTTTAAATACGTTCCTACTGCAACACCTCCCCTCAAAAACTGAACTAAATACCACGCTACAACACTATATGGCAGACAATGACACGGGGGATGTATCTATATCCACATTTTGGGAAGCCCATAAGGCGGTGATGAGGTGCAGATGCATAGCCCTCTCCTCAACTATGAAAAGGGACTCACAGGCCCTCCAGAAGCACACAGAACAGGAGCTTAGAAATCTAGAAAACCAGCTTCAGTCCAACCCCACTCTGGTTCTCCTGAAAAAAATTACGGCCCTCAGGGCAACGTTAGGAGACCTAGCCCTGGGCAGGGTAGAAAAAGCCTTACTCAAACTGAAACAGATGTTCTATGACAAAGGGAATAAGGCCCATACGCTTCTAGCTCGGAAGCTCCGGGACAACGCTCAAGTGTCGACCCCGCATCAGATCCAAAATAGCTCAGGCCGCCTGGTCTCCCACCCCACTGACGTAGCCCATCCCTTTGAAGTATTCTACAAGGCCCTGTATAATAACCCTGATATCCCCGCAAACCCCCCCACGCCTGACCTGACTAACCGTATTCAGCAGTACCTAGATCTTAGCGGTGTATCACGGCTCCAGTCCACGGATCTGGAAGCTTTGAATGCTCCGATCACGCAAGAGGAAATAGAGCAGACCATCAAATCCCTACCCAATCGCAAAGCCCCAGGCCCGGACGGCTTTCCTTACGAGTACTACAAGGAATTTCTCCCTCCCCTCCTCCCCTACATGTGCAGGCTCTTCAATGCCTTCCTCCATGACACCCCGATCCCGAGAGATATGCAAAGCTCCTTTATCACAGTGATCCCCAAACCCGGGAAGGATCCTTCCCTCTGCGCTAACTACAGACCAATTGCCCTGCTGAATTCGGACCTTAAAATATTCACTAAACTCCTATCTATGCGCCTGAATACGGTCTTACCCTCCCTGATCCATAAAGATCAGGTGGGATTCGTCCCTTTCCGCCAGGCGGGTGACAATACTAGGAGGATAATAGACCTGGTTGAGGTGGTGAACAGGGAGGGCGCACAGGCCCTGTTGTTGAGCTTGGACGCAGAAAAAGCGTTTGACCGCCTCGGGTGGCCCTTCCTGTTCGCCACGCTCCGCCATGTGGGATTTAGGGGACCCTTCTATAAAGCCATACAACACCTATATTCAAACCCATCTTCCCAAGTTAGGACCCCCTTCGCCATGTCCGCCCCGTTGCCAATACAGAATGGCACCAGACAGGGGTGTCCACTCTCACCCCTGCTCTTTGCACTATGTGTCGAACCCCTAGCAGCGACAATGCGTGGCAACCCGGACATTAAGGGCATAGGGGTTCGAGGCAGGGAGTTTAAAATCTCCCTGTTCGCAGACGACATCATTCTCTCCTTAGTTCAACCCAGGACTTCCCTTCCAATCCTTCACGCGGAACTAGACCGCTATGGGGCTCTATCGGGATACAAAATCAATGCATCAAAGTCGGAGGCACTCCCAATCAATATACCAGTAGGTGAGGTAGAACATTTGAAAGCCAATTTCCCCTATAGCTGGAAAAATACCGCCCTAAAATACTTGGGAATCAATATTACCCCGCAATACTCTACTCTTTACCAAGCAAACTTCCCCCCTCTCTTCCACAACATCAGGACCCTCCTCCAGCAATGGAAAAAGCACCACATCTCCCTACTCGGAAGGATCGCATCGGTGAAGATGACGATCCTCCCGAAACTGTTGTATCTCTTTCAGACCTTGCCCATCCCCGTCCCCTATGGCCAACTGAAACACTTACAAGCCGACCTACTACAATTCACCTGGAACTACGGGAGGCATAGAATCCCACGGTCGGTATTGCAGGCGGCCAGGTCGGATGGGGGCCTGGCTTTCCCCACCCTCACTAAATACTACCAGGCGGCACAACTGAGGGCAATAACTTCTTGGTTCACACTCCGTTCCTATAACAAATGGACCGAGATAGAGAAACTGTGGTTAGCTCCGATACACCCAAACAACCTTCTGTGGAATGCAAACGCAGAGGTAGAGCCAGCACGATTGCTAGGCCCGATGGCGCAGCTTAGAAAGATGTGGCGCAAACTGACACAACAACATAGACTGGTCTCTGACAGCTCGCTCCTGACCTCATTTGCTTGTAACCCCAAAATGCCAGATAGCTTAACCTCCCAAATGTCCTCCCCCTGGACTATGAGAAACCTCTTCCACTTTGGAAATTTGGTGGATCCTCGCACCCGTACACTGCGTCCCTTCGCCGATCTGCAGTCCCAATATGGCCTCCCTAAGCAGGCTTTCTACGGGTATCTCCAAATCCGCCACTATGCCATGTCCTTCGCACCAGCTCTGCAATTTCCCCCCCCCTACCCCTTTTGAGAACCTCATTCTGGTAGGCTTTGCACAGAGAGGTCTGATCTCAAATATTTACAAAATATTGAATGAGAGGCCCTTTGACTCAATGGGCAAACACAATTACATGATCAAGTGGGAAAAGGCACTGGGAGAGGAGATACCCCTGGAACAATGGAGGGCCATATGGAACCAAGCGTCCAAAACATCGATATGCACGCTATACAAGGAGAATATATACAAGATACTGTACTTCTGGTACTTGACTCCTGATGTCCTCCATGCCATCCACCCGGCCAGTTCAGACCGCTGCTGGAGATGCCAGGGAGCAAAGGGAACACTATATCATATCTATTGGGAGTGCCCGCTGATAACCCCCTATTGGAACTCAGTTCACCAACTTCTAACTCACCTCCTAGAAACGGAAGTACCATTCACCCCCAAATTTTTCCTGCTGGGACTGATGTCTCTGAAGGCCCCTCGCCCATACAAGAAACTAGCCAGACATGTCCTTACGGCGGCTCGTTGCTTGGTGGCACTGAACTGGAAGCGCAGCTCCCCCCCTTCAGAGGGAGAGCTGTACGCCAGGATTAGGGATGTAGAATCAATGGAGAGGATGACGGCGAGGATTCATGATCACCTTGACGCACACAACATGGTCTGGGAGCTGTGGCGCCGCCGGGAGGACCACGGTGACTCAGAGCCAGGTATACTTTGATGACATTCCCCCCCCCCCTCTCTCCCCCATCTTCTCTCTCCCGCTTCCCTCTCTTCTTTCCCTTGCATTTTTCCTTTTTTTTTTTTTTCTCTCTTCTCTCTTCTTTTTCCTCTCTACTCTTTCCGTTTATCTGGGAGTCCCTAGGGGACCCATATACTTGAATATCTAATAGCCTTATCGGTTTAAAGGTTTGGTTGACAGCACGGTACGTAAATGTTAAGATAATCTGATGAGATCAGTAATCTGCATAGATGCCAGATGTGCGGTGCTGGCACGCTCAGGAACTATTACAAACATGTAACCAAGAAGAAAAAGCAATTACTCTGTTTGTTGTAAGACCAATGCATTATAATTGTAACTGATGTGGCTTCAAATAAAACAGTTATTGATAAAAAAAAAAAAAGCAAAATTAATAATAAAAAAAAAAAAAAAAAAGCACCCCTGTCCTGCCCTGCTCTTGCCCAATGGCGAACGCAAGCGTCGGTCTGGCGTCATATGTAAACAGCAATTGCACCATGCATGTGAGGTATCACCGCGAAGGTCAGATCGAGGGCAGTAATTTTAGCAGTAGACCTCCTCTATAAATCTAACGTGGTAACCTGTAAAGGCTTTTAAAGGCTTTTAAAAATGTATGTAGTTTGTCGCCAATGCGCGTTTGTGCGAAATTTTAAAGCTTGTCGTGTTTGGTATCTATGTACTCGGCCTAAGATCATCTTTTTTATTTCATCAAACATTTGGGCAATATAGTGTGTTTTAGTGCATTAAAATTAAAAAAAGTGTATTTTTTCCAAAAAAAATGCGTTTGAAAAATCGCTGCGCAAATACTGTGTAGAAAAAAAAATTGCAACACCCACCATTTTAATCTGTAGGGCCTTTGCTTTAAAAATATATATAATGTTTGGGGGTTCAACATAATTTTCTTGCAAAAAAAAAATGTTTTCATGTAAACAAAAAGTGTGAAAAAGGGCTTTGTCTTCAAGTGGTTAGAAGAGTGGATGTAAGCTTCCTAATGTTGTGTATAAAATGCCAGAACAGTTCAAAACCCCCCCCAAATGACCCCATTTTGGAAAGTAGACACCCCAAGCTATATACTGAGAGGC
Source organism: Rana muscosa (assembly GCA_029206835.1). NCBI lineage: Eukaryota > Metazoa > Chordata > Amphibia > Anura > Ranidae > Rana > Rana muscosa. The sequence goes on along the minus strand of CM055125.1, from coordinate 333,185,059 downwards.
ATGTCGAGTCCATGGAATATTTTATATGTTGACACAAGTTGCGGAAAATAGACAATTTATTTTTTTATTTTTTATTTTTTGCACAAAGTTGTCACTAAATGATATATTGCTCAAACATGTCATGGGCATATGTGGAATTACACCCCAAAATACATTCTGTTGCTTCTCCTGAGTACGGGGATACCACATGTGTGAGACTTTTTGGGAGCCTAGCCGCGTACGGGACCCCAAAAACCAATCAACGCCTTCAGGCTTTCTAAGGGTGTCAATTTTTGATTTCACTTCTCACTGCCTATCACAGTTTCGGAGGCCATGGAATGCCCAGATGGCACAAAACCCCCCCAAATGACCCCATTTTGGAAAGTAGACACCCCAAGCTATTTGCTGAGAGGTATGGTGAGTATTTTGCAGATCTCGCTTTTTGTCACAAAGTTTTGAAAATTAAAAAAAATAAAAAAATAAATACAATTTTTTTTTTCTTCATTTTCAAAAACAAATGAGAGCTGTAAAATACTCACAATGCATCTCAGCAAATAGCTTGGGGTGTCTACTTTCCAAAATGGGGTCATTTGGGGGGGTTTTGTGCTATTTTGGCATTTTATGGCCTTCGAAACTGTGATAGGTAGTGAGGAGTGAAATCAAAAATTTGCGCCCTTAGAAATCCTGAAGGCGGTGCTTGGTTTTCGGGGGCCCGTACGCGGCTAGGCTCCCAAAAAGTCCCACACATGTGGTATCCCCGTACTCAGGAGCAGCAGCAAAATGTATTTTGGGGTGCAATTCCACATATAACCATGGCATGTGTGAGCAATATATCATTTAGTGACAACTTTTTGTAATTTTCTTTTTTTTTTTTGTCATTATTCAATCACTTGCGACAAAAAAAAAATATTCAATGGGCTCAACATGCCTCTCAGCAATTTCCTTGGGGTGTCTACTTTCCAAAATGGGGTCATTTGGGGGGGTTTTGTACTGCCCTGCCATTTTAGCACCTCAAGAAATGAGATAGGCAGTCATAAATTAAAAGCTGTGTAAATTCCAGAAAATGTACCCTAGTTTGTAGACGCTATAACTTTTGCGCAAACCAATAAATATACGCTTATTGACATTTTTTTTACTAAAGACATGTGGCTGAATACATTTTGGCCTAAATGTATGACTAAAATTGAGTTTATTCGATTTTTCTTATAACAAAAAGTAGAAAATATCATTTTTTTTCAAAATTTTCGGTCTTTTTCCGTTTATATCGCAAAAAATAAAAATCGCAGAGGCAATCAAATACCATTAAAAGAAAGCTCTATTTGTGGGAAGAAAAGGACGCAAATTTCGTTTGGGTACAACATTGCATGTCCGCACAATTTACAGTTAAAGCAGCGCAGTGGAAAATTCTGAAAACAGCTCTGGTCCTTTAGCTACAAAATGGTCCGGGGCTTAAGTGGTTAATGCGCTTTTTCTTTCCTTTCGTTTTTTTTTTTTTGTTACTTTAAGTGTCACTATAAACTGATGCTGGAATTGGTTATCACTGCTACAACACTGACTACTCTACAAACATTGCAGCCCATTATATTATAGGACATTTTGTTTCCACCTCATTTACAAACAGCTAAGTATGCTAAACAGTTCTTTTTTTTATTTTCCCACCCGTTCAAAGCTGTAACAGCACATGGCTTTATTATAACTCATTAGGATGCCTTGATAATTAACGACTTCATTTATACATAGGTGAGAACGCACATCCAATCTAATTGGAAATTGTACCATAAAATATGCAAATGTGCGCCCAATGGCTTCCGGGAGTACTATTGTCTTTCTACAGGAAAAAGCAGCCCCTTTTCTTTTTATTAGAGGAAGCTTTTGTGTTCATTATGTAAACAAAAAACAAAAAAAAAGTTTGCACACACTTTATCATAAAAATCTAAATAGTATCTAGTAACTATTTTCTTCTTAGGGCCAGTTCACACCACATGCAGTCCAGTGCGTTTTTTTTTTTCTGCATCAAAAACGCATGGAAAGTAGGTTATATGGTTTTCAATGGCATAGTACACACCAGTGCTTGCAGTTTCAGTGTGTTCCAGTTCCAGAAAAAAAAGTAGAACATGCTGCATTTTACCTGCACTGGACTGGACTGGAATGCTGTAAAATGCATCAAAAACGCACTGTAATCCAGCGGAACGCACCAAAAACGCACTGGAACACACTTGTCCTTATCTAAGGTTAATAAAAAAGTTTAATAAAACAGAGGGGTGAAAAAAAGCACTGGACTGCATTAAAAACCTACCAAAAACTCACTGGAACGCATCAAAAAAGCACCCGGAATGCATCCGGATTGCGTTTCTATGGTGTGAACTGACCCTTAAAGCGGTTGTATAGTGTTTTTTTTTACTTTTACCTACAGGTAAGCCTATACTAAGGCCTATACTAAGGCTTACCTGTAGGTAGCGGCGCATGCGCACAGGGGATTCTCGGCTGAAGGCCCGGCGGACGCTGGACTTTGCCGGAAAGAAGTCTCCCGCGCGCATGCGCAGGAGTGACGAATCGTGGCTCCAGCCACTCACAGCGCTGGAGCCGCGATACCCGGAAGACACGCCGAGGCATAAGGTCAGCTGCCTCGGCGTGGACCGGGAGGGACACCGACGCCTCGTTCTAAGGTAAGTATTTCATAATAAGCTAGTATGCAGTGCATACAAGCTCATTATGCCTTTTCCTTTACAGGTGTAAAAAAAAAAAAAAAAAATGCAGGTATACAACCGCTTTAATGTACAATTCCTAAAATAATTACACTATTTTATTAATTTTTAATAGGATATTATTTTTTTATATTATAATGTTCATTTTTTTTAAAGATTATATAACTTTATTATTATTGTTTATAATTATTTTAATTATTATTTTTAAAATAAATAATTGTATTATAAAAAATTGTTTATAAAAATTATTTTTCTTCTGGTCTTGGATGCAGCAGTAAAGGGTTAGAGGGCCTCCATCATGTTTATTCAACACGTTACATTGTTTTTATATTGTATTTTTTTTTTCCAGTTGTGTTTATGGCACTCCTTATATATTCTTAGGTCTCAGTGGTGTGAGCGTTTATCTCTGTCTAGTAGTTTTTTTTTTACCAACAATGACGCTTAGGAGTATATACAGTGCATCCAGAAAGTATTCACAGCGCTTCACTTTTTCCACATTTTGTTATCTTACAGCCTTATCCCAAAATGGATTAAATTCATTATTTTCCTCAAAATTCTACCAACAATCCCCAATAATGACAACGTGAAAGAAGTTTGTTTGAAATCTTTACAAATTTATCAAAAATAAAAAAATCCCATGTACATAAGTATCACAGGCTCCTCCTATGTATATAAGTATCACAGGCTCCTCCCATGTACATAAGTATCACAGGCTCCTCCTATGTATATAAGTATCACAGGCTCCTCCCATGTACATAAGTATCACAGGCTCCTCCTATGTATATAAGTATCACAGGCTCCTCCCATGTACATAAGTTTCACAGGCTCCTCCCATGTACATAAGTATCACAGGCTCCTCCCATATACATAAGTGTCACAGCCTTTGCTCTATACTTTGGTGAAGCACCTTTGGCACCAATTACAGCATCCAGTCTTTGTGAGTATGATGCTACAAGCTCGGCACACCTATTTTTGGGCAGTTTCTCCCATTCTTCTTTGCAGGACCTCTCAAGCTCCATCAGGTTGGATGGGGAGCGTCGGTGCACAGACATTTTCAGATCTCCCCAGAGATGTTCAATCGGGTTCAAGTCTGGGCTCTGACTGGGCCACTCAAGGACATTTCACAGAGTTGTCCCGTAGCCACTCCTTTGTTATCTTGGCTGTGTGCTTAGGGTCGCTGTCCTGTTGGAAGATGAACCTTTGCCCCAGTCTGAGGTCCAGAGCGCTCTGGAGCAGGTTTTTATCATGGATGTCTCTGTACATTGCTGGATTCATCTTTCCCTCGATCCTGACTAGTCTCCCAGTTCCTGCCGCTGAAAAACATCATCTGACCAAAACCACCATGCTTCACAGTAGGGATGGTATTGGCCAGGTGATGAGCGGTGTCTGGTTTCCTCCAAGACATGACGCTTGCCATTCAGGCCAAAGAGTTCAATCTTTGTTTCATTTTTTGCACTGTTGTATTTGCACATGGTTTGCAGTTTGCATATGGTCTGCAGTTTGCACTTTTGTTTATCTACATATTTATTTATATTTATATATCTATGTATTGGTCTATCTGTAGTATCCACATAGGGTTGATTTTATAGCGCATCATTATTTATTTATCAATCAGACCAGAGAATTTTGTTTCTCATGGTCTGAGAGTCCTTCAGGTGCCTTTTGGTAAACTCCAGATGGGCTGTCATGTGCCTTTTACTGAGGAGTGGCTTCCGTCTGGCCACTCCCCCATACAGGCCTGATTGGTGGAGTGCTGCAGAGATGTTGTTCTTCTGGAAGGTTCCCCTCTCTCCACAGAGAAATACTGGAGCTCTGTCAGAGTGACCATTGGGTTCTCGGTCACCTCCCTGACTAAGACCCTTATTTTCCAATCGCCCTGTTTGGCCAGGCGGCCCGCTCTAGGAAGAGTCCTGGTGGTTCCAAACTTCTTCCCTTTACGGATGATGGAGGCCACTGTGCTCATTGGGACCTTCAGTGCTGCAGAAATGTTTCTGTGTCCTTCCCCAGATCTCTGCCTCCATACAATCCTGTCTCCGAGGTCTACAGACAATTCCTTGGACTTCATGGCTTGGTTTGTGCTCTGACATGCACTGTTATCTGTGGGACCTTATATAGCCGGTTAAGGACCAGCTCCTGTACATATACTGTACGTCGGCAGAATGGCACGGCTGGGCAAAGTAACGTATATATACGTCACTTTAAAATTCCCGGCCCCTGCCGCGAGCTCCGTGACCATGCTTGCGAGACCCGCGGACTCGATGTCCGCCGGTGTCCCGCGATCGGGTCACAGAGCTGCAGAACGGGGAGAGGCAAGTGTAAACAAGCATCTCCCCATTCTGCCTAGTGACACTGTCATTGATCGTCTGTTCCCTCTCATCTGGAGCAGCGATCAGTGACGTGTCACTCGTAGCCACGCCCCCTAATAGTTAGAATCACTCCCTAGGAAACACTTAACCCCTTCAGCGCCCCCTAGAGATTAACCCCTTCACTGCCAGTGTCATTTTCACAGTAATCAGTGCATATTTATAGCACTGATCGCTGTAAAAATGTCAATGGTCCCAAAAATGTGTCAAAAGTGTCCGATGTGTCCGCCATAAAGTCGCAGTCACAATAAAAATCACTGATCGCCGCCATTAATAGTAAAAAAAAATAATAATAATAATAAAAATGCCATAAAACTATCCCCTATTTTGTAGACGCTATAACTTTTGTGCAAACCAATCAATATACGCTAATTGCGATTTTTTTACCAAAAATATGTAGAAGAATACGTATCGGCCTAAACTGTGGAAAAATTTAGTTTTTTTATAGATTTTTGGGGATATTTATTATAGCAAAAAGTAAAAAATATTGCATTTTTTTTCAAAATTGTGGCTCTATTTTTGTTTATAGCGCAAAAAATAAAAACCGCAGAGGTGATCAAATACCACCAAAAGAAAGCTCTATTTGTGGGAAAAAAAGGACGTCAATTTTGTTTGGGAGCCACGTCGCACGACTGCGTAATTGTCAGTTAAAACTACGCAGTGCCGAATCGCAAAAAATGCTCTGGTCTTTGGGCCAGCTTGGCACGATGTGATTATCCATATCTGATATCTGGAGGGCTGCTGGGGATGTCAGGATCTGCCCTCATCCAATCAGAGAATGCCTTGATGTAAAATCAAGGTGGAAGCCTGTACAAGAAAACTAACACGTTTCAGTGGTCAAACCTTGCCTCCTTCATCAGGTCTTAAGTGACATCCAACGATATCCTTATTCTCCAAACATAATCCATACACATCCAATGCTGAATTACCCTGTAATCTTTTTGTTATAAAATTGCTTCTTACTGAAGGGGTGGATGTTGTCAGAGCGGGAGCATGTACAAGAAAACCAACGCGTTTCGGTGGCCAAACCTTGCCTCCTTCATCAGGACTTAAGTGACACCCAACGATATTCTTTTTCTTCAAAGATAATCCAATGCTGAACGACCCCATCATCTCTTTGTGATTAAATTGGTTCTTACTGGAGATTTGGGAGCAATAGAAGCAGATTTTTTAGTTAAAAGTACATTTACAATTTTTTTTTTTACGACTGATCTTCGTTTTTTGCTTATTTTTCGCTGCGCTTTCACTTATAATATGGAGGTATCAGAGACAGATCAAGGCTGCAGGTGGGCCGAGGCAGAGTAACAACTTCATCCTCCCACACCCTCCCACACATATCAGTACTTGTCTAGGCGCCTAACGTGTAGAACTAACGTGTATATGTCATCCTCAGAGTGATAAGGCAATGATAAGCTTTGCACGCCACATTAAAGTATATACATAAATGCCAACTGTCATAGGTTTGCTGGGACAGTCCTTCATCCAGATGTTCTGCCCTGATGATACTGCGTCCTGGGGTGTGTCCTGGAATCAAAGCACCACTATTATTTAGTTGTAGAATTGACATCAGAACCACCAGAGATGTCAGTCTTAGAGTGTGTAGCACTACCCCCGTAGAAGTAGTTTTTAACTGGTTCTTTCCCGAAAGCGTACAAATGCCGCCATTTACACAGACAACAGTTCATTCACTCCATTGAACACTCTAGGGGATGTCTTTTTAAAGTTTATTGCTTGAAGAACTTCAACAGGAGAGGGGTAAGGGGCATGGGATACTCCAAAATGCATAAGAACAGTTTGCAGAGGTTTCCCTCTAACAACTGGCAACCATAAGGTAGCCTGCAGGGTAGTTAAAGTTTCATAGCTGGGGATAATGAAATAGCTCCAAGATATGTAAATCCACATGGCTGGGGACCATGAGATAGCTACAGGATAGGTAAATCCCCATGTTTGGGGACCATGGGATAGCTCCTGGATAGGTAAATTTTCATGGCTGGGGACCATGAGCTAGATCCAGGATAGGTAAATCTTAATGGGTGGGGACCATAAGATAGCTCCAGAATAGGTAACCCCTCATGGATGTGGACCATGACATAGTTCCAGGATAGGTAAATCCCCACAGCTGGGAATCATGGGCTAGCTCCAGGATAGGTAAATCCTCATGGCTGAGGACCATGAGATAGCTCCAGGATAGGTAAATCCTCACGGCTGGGGACCATGAGATTGCTCCAGGATAGGCAAATCCTCTCGGCTGGGGACCCTTGATATAGCTCCAGGATAGGCAAATCCTCACAGCTGAGGACCGTGAGATAGCTCCTGGATAGGTAAATCCTCTAAATCTTCATGGCTGGGGATCATGAGCTAGCTCCAGGATAGGTAAATCGTTACGGCTGGGGATCATGAGATAGCTCCAGGATAGGTGAATCCTCACAGCTGGGGACCATGAGATAGCTTCAGGATAGGTAAATCGTCACAGCTGAGGATCATGAGATAGCTCCAGGATAGGTGAATCCTCACAGTTGGAGACCATGTGATAGGTGTGCAGAACAATTGAAGGCTCTACTCACAAGTCTCACAGTTGACACCTCCTCAGGCTTGATCCCTTGATAGAAAAGCTTGGCAGTCAGTCCAGGGATGCCTCGGGGCAAGCAGCCCCCTGAACCCAACGGATCCATCCGTCATGGAGGAAAAGTTGGTCTCTTTAGCCTCCTGCCCAGACCACACATCCCAGGGATTGGCCAAGGCATAGTAAATATTCAAGCCTGTAATTTGAATTTCCTGTACTAAGCTCTCGGAAGCTTCTCCCAGAGGCGGGGGAAACGATCAAACTCCCAGCCTGTGAAACCACGAACAGACCAAAGCAAACGATCACTGCTCCTCTGATTACAAAGCAAGCCAAAACTACAATTACCCAGCATCCTATACTAGGAGGGTGCTACAAGATGATAAGCCGTGCATACCACATTACAGTAATGTAGATGCATAGATGTTTTCCGCTACAGTCCCGCATCTAGATGCTCTGTCCTGATGATACTGTATCCTGACTGAGCTGTGTCCTGGGATCACAGCATCACACTAATTTGAGTTGTAGAACTGACATCAGAACCTAAGCAGAGGTGTCAGCCTAAGAGTAATAAAGCAATGACAACCTTTGCAGACACATTATAGTATATTTATATATGCCTTTCTGGATTTGCCAGGACAGTCCTGCATTTTGGTGTTCTGTCCTGATGATATTGTGTCCCGAGTTCTGTCCCGGGATCACGCCATCACCCTTATTTGAATTACAGTCTGGCCTGATCTCAAGGTGACAAGCATAGATAGGGACATGCAGGTCACCTTGACAAAGGATATCTGGGTGTCCCACAAACTCTGGTTCTTTAGCTTGACATGTTCTTCTAAGTCAGTGGTCTCCAAACAGCGGCCTGTAGGCTGGATGTGGGCCTTGCCTTTATCTGGCCCTTGGGGCACCATCCCTTCCACTGACATCAACAATGTGGCATAATTTCTCTCGACACAGTGATGGGGCACTATTCCTCCCACTAACACCAATGATGGAGCACTGTTTCTTCTACTGACACCAGTGATGGGGTACTATTCCTCCCACTGACACCAATGATGGGGTCTTACTGACACCGAAGCATTATTCCTTCCACTGACATCAACAGTGTAGCATAATTTCTCTCACGGACACCACTGTGATGGAGCACTATTCCTTCCACTGACAGCAACGATGGGGCACTATTCTTTCCACTGATATAAACAATGGAACACTATTCTTCCCACTGATACCAACAATATGGCACTATTCCTTCCACTGACACCAATGATGGAGCACTATTCCTTACGCTGACACCAATGATGGAGCACCATTCCTTGCATTGACACCAACAATGGGGCACTATTCCTCCCACTGACACCAACAATGGGACACTATTCTTCCCACTGGCACCAATGATGGGGCTCTATTCCTCCCACTGACACCAACAATGGGGCACTACTGTTCTCACTGACACCAACAATGGGGCACTATTCCTCCCACTGACACCAATGATGGGGATCTATTCCTCCCTTTACTGACCATAGTCGCTATAGTATACTCCTACTGATGGTGGAGCATTTCTACTCCCGCTGGCCACAGTCCAGCCCCACTAAAGTCTGAAGGACAGTAAACTGGCCCTTTGTTTAGAAAGTTTGGAAACTCCTGTCTTAAAACGGAGTTCCGCCGAAAAAAAAAATATTAAAAGTCAGCAGCTACAAATACTGCAGCTTCTGACTTTTAATATATGGACACTTACCTGTCCAGGGCGCCCGAGATGTCGGCACCCGAAGCCGATCTGTCCCTCGGCTCTCGGGTGGAGGCGGCGCCATCTTCGGTAAGGGAATCAGAAAGTGAAGCCTTGCGGCTTCACTTCCTGATTCCCTACTGCGCATGCGCGAGTCGCGCTGCGCGATCCCACTGGTCCCTGCTGTCTTCTGGGACCTGTGTGTCTCCCAGAAGAGTTATCACCGCGACGACCTATGCCCGGAAGTGGGAGCAAATACCTGGATTACACAGGTATCTGCTCCCTCCTCCCCCCTGAAAGGTGGCAAATGTGACACCGGAGGGGTGGAACTCCGCTTTAAGTAAAAGTCATCCTGATAACTCTAGATTGGTGGGCATTACTCTCTTTCAGTTTATCATGACACCACCAATAGCCACGTACCCAACTTTTAATCTGAAGGTATGAGTATATGGGGCAGATTTGTCTTCAGACTTAGCTACTGATGTTGGATGAGAAGGTCTGGCTCACAATTGGCACTCCAGTTCATCCCAAAGGCGTACTTGGATCATCTGCCTTGACATATTCCATGATGATTGTATTAAGGTGACTGGGTTACCTGTATGACTATAAAAGTTGGGGTACATTCCAGACACTCAGAACTTAGGGACTGCCCCGAATTTTGCAGAACAAGTCCAGTGCAATGAGTAATTGCTACTACGTAGTTACATAATTAGGTTGAAAAAAAACATCTACGGTTCTAGGTGTACCATGACCTGGATAATTGAGAACCTTCATAGACAACAAGCACCCGACTTCTACTTTGCTTCTAAGACTCTCAAGTCCTCAATGGACCCAAAGTACTTGGAAATACTGAAACGGGCAATTCTGGTAAATACCTCATTGGGAGTAACAAAAGCTGTTTCTCAATACAGTAAGAAAGTAAAATTTCAATTTTATTTTGGGGTATGATCTAGAGGGGGGTGAGGGAGGTTTAGAGGTAAAGTTGGGTCATGTCTACACCGATGGTGGTGGCTCCTCATATCTTTCCGTTGTACAGGACAGATATGATATCTCTTCCTGGGTTTTGGAGAAATGTATGTCATCTCTCTGCTAACACTTCACACCCGATCTTTCATTCGTATCCATTTTCCTGCTTAGCATCCTCCCACGCCATAATCGAAAGCGTCTCCTAGCAACTAACATGGAAAAACTTTATTGAGCTGTCAGAAAACAAGCAGAGTCGATTTAACCCCCTTATTCCCAGGAAAAGTATTTATCTGATCATGTCCTATGACTGGACACAGACAGACAGATCCTCCCAAGACTATGATCTATCCCATCTGACTAGGACTGGTAATGTGGGGGGCTACTAACTTTCCTCACTCCAGCAGGATGCCTGCTATGGTATGCAGCCATGCACACTTGCAGCTGTGGTCAATCAAGCTCATCCCCATCACTTGGCTGCATTCACTCTGTGCAATTTTTGTCCACATGTCACTGAGGCCTACATGCTTATCAAGCCTGCACCACTTCTGTTCCTGAGCCTCTCTGTGCTTCGACTGCCACCTGGTCCATGCTTTTCAAAGCTGCCACTCTAGATACACTTCACCTCATGCTCCTGGTTGCTGGCACTGTACCCGGTATACCCTACCTGTAGCTCCTGGCTGCAGGCTTGGGTGACCACGTGTCCCGGATTGCCCGGGACAGTCCCGCATTTTGCAGATCTGTCCCGGGCACCTTCATTCCAGGACAATACAGTGTCCCGGAATGAAACTGACACAGCCAACCCCCAGGCCAATCTGATGCCCCCAAAAAAGGCTGCCACATCACCGCTTTACTCACTGACAGTACTTGGTATTCTCAACCTGATGCTCCTGGCACCATTCCTTGTATGCTCCATCTGTTGCTCCTTGGTGCAGTTGCTGTCCCTGGTATGTTTTGTTTGCAAAACCCTACTCCTCTGAGCCCTTGTGGCTGAGTGCATCTGGGCATCTCTCTTCAGTGCTCCCACCAGCTTCCCCCGTTTCCTCGCTGGTCTCCCACCAATCTCCTCCAGTGGTCCTTCTTCTTACTACATTTGGCAGTATCCAGGGAAGCGGCCTGGGGGTGGGATATCCTCCCCCTTCCTTCCTTCCTTCCTTGATGAATAGTGCCCATCCCTTAGACCAACCATTCTCAACCAGGGTTCCGTGGAACCTTTGGATTCCTCCAAAGGATGTGAGAGGGGTTCCTTGAGCTGTGGCTGATTGACCTATGGCTGCATACTTCCACAGGAGTGCCACTTGGCAGAACCAGCTGCATGAGGACACCAATGATCTTGTTAGCTGTCTGTAAGGGTGACATCCTCCTGACCAACTTTGTAAGGGTGGAATTCTTCCCACCGGCCAGCAATAAAAGAACCATTTTCCCTACTGATCACCAATAAATTGGTTTTAGTGGGGGTTCCTGAGACCTGAAAGTTTTTTTAAGGGTTCCTCTGGGACCAAAAGGTTGAGAAAGGCTGCCTTAGACTTTGTTTCTCGTCTGTAGTCCAGTTCCCTCTAGTCCATGCTCTTCATGAAAATAGTCCTTTCTGATCCCCAAGTTTAAGATTAGGGATGAACAAAATCAAGAGGTTTCATTTTCCTCAAAGTTTAAGTGAAAATTCTGAGATTTTGGTCTGGGGTGAATGGGGAAGGAAAATTTAAAGTGGTCCTTGGTGGCTTTCAAGGGTGTAACTACTTCCGGACCTCCCGCCCACCATACCGGTAAGTCGCAGCCTGTTTCCTGGTTTGAGGCGCGTACATGCGCTCCCCCCTCCTATGACACTTGCTGTAATTATACACAGTGGGAGTCTGTCAACAGGTCCCGGCCAATGATTCATGGCTGGGACCTGCTGATCAGCTGTGTCTAATCACAGCCCAGAGTCCAGACAATCAACACAGAGCTCTGTACAGAGGAAACTATCTCTCTGTTTCTTATCCCTTCAAAGCAGGAATAAGAAACAAAGAGATCTTTAGTAAAAAATCAGCACACATTACACATTGTTAGGCACACATTTAACCCTTTGATTATCCGAGATGTTACCCCCTTCCCAGCCAGTGTCATTAGTACAGTGAGGCCCATGGGTAAGACTGCGTTTATAAGCATTTTTTAATAATAATAATAATAATAATAATAATAAGTGACAGTGTATAGTATTAGCACTTATTACTGTATTAGTGTCACTGGTGATGTCAGTGGCAGTTAGTCAGTTCCCAATCAGTGTCAGTTAGTGTCAGATTTCTCGCCGCAGTATTCCATCCCATTATAAGTCATTGATCGCCGTCATTAGTAGTTTAAAAAAATAAAATAAAAAAATCCAGTATATATACTACAGTTTGTAGATGCTATAACTTTCACACAAGCCATTTACAGTAATATACACTAATTGGGATTTTTTTTTTGTAACCAAGACATGTAGCAGAATACATTTTGGCCTAAATTTATGCAGAAATGTAATTTAATTTTTTATTATTGGCTATGTTTTATAGTAGAAAGTTGAAAATATTGTTTTTATTTTTTCTGAATTTTAGGTCTTTTTTCATTTATATTAAAAAAAGTTTAAAATCCCAGCGGTGATCAAATACTGTACCACTATAAGAAAACTCTATTTGTGGAAAAAAAAAGATTATATAAATTTTGTTTGGGTGCATCGCCAGCTAAAGTAGCGCAGTGCTGAATAGCAAAAAATGCTTTGGTCATTAACCACTTCCATACCAGGTCATTGTAAAATGACACCGGCAGGAACCCTCTCTCCCTCCGGGTGGACGTCATATGACGTCCTGGGTTTGTGGGGGGATATCTGAATGATGCCTGCAGCTACAGGCATCATTCAGATATCCTTCTCTTCTGCTGGCGATTCTGCGCACCATAAGAATGATCATAGCGGCGGTTCCACCGCTTGATCGTTCTTATAGGCAGCGGGAGGGGACACACCCCCCCCCGCGCCGCTATCCGGTGCTTCTCCGGGCTCTCCCGTGCCATTGGGGACCCGGAGAGAATCGTCCGGCGCCGGTGGTGGGTCACGTGACGAGCATAGAGATGACTGGTGACCAGATGGTCACCAGTCATCTCTATGACCGTCGGAGGCCCGGGCGCGATGTGATGACGTCACACCCGGGTCCTCAGAAGTAAACAAAGCCGCCATTGCGGCTGTAAGTATGAGATCAGTGACATTTTTTTCACGATCTCATGCTTTCCAGCCTGGAGGAGAGATGTGGGGTCTTATTGACCCCGCATCTCTCCATAAAGGGGACGTGTCACACACCATTCCTATTACAAGGGATGTTTACATTCCTTGTAATAGGAATAAAAGTGATCAAAAAAAAAAAATTAAGTAAAAAAAAAAAAAATTTAAGGTTTTTTTTAAAACCCCCCTGTCCCCAATAGCTCGCGCTCAGAAGCGAATGCACATGTAAGTCCCACCCACATATGTAAACGCCTTTCAAACCACATATGTGAGGTATCGCCGCGTGCGTTAGAGCGCGTGCAACAATTCTAGCACTAGACCTCCTCTGTAATTCTAACCTGGTAACCTGTAAATTTTCAAAGCGTCGCCTATGGAGATTTTTAAGTACCAAAGTTTGGCACCATTCCATGAGTGTGCGCAATTTTAAAGCGTGACATGTTAGGTATCTATTTACTCGGCGTAACATCATCTTTCATATTTTACAAAAAAATTGGGCTAACTTTACTGTTTTGTTATTTTTTAATTCATGAAACCATTTTTTTCCCCCCAAAAAAAGGCGTTTAAAATATTATTGCGCAAATACGGTGCAAGATAAAAAGTTGCAACGACCGTCATTTTATTCCCTAGGGTGTCTGCTAAAAAAAACATATATAATGTTTGAGGGTTCTGAGTAATTTTCTAGCAAAAGAATGATGATTTGTACATGTAGGAGAGAAGTGCCAGAGCAAGAGTATGGCTTTCAGATATTTGCAAACATATGCAACAAAACCTTCAAATTTTTACCTAAATATAAAAAATTGTTTATTAAGGTGTTTTTAAGTGTGTCTTACCTAAAAAAAAAAATGCTTCAATAAAAACAAAGAATTCAAATACATTTTTAGTTTATTCTTCCTCTGCTTAAAAAGGAAAGAGCACAAAAGTCAAATAAAATAAAAAATTAAAGTAAGAGTACGGCTTACATATATTTTCAAATGTATGCAACAAAACCTTCTAATTTTTACCTCAATATTAAATATAGTTGATTAAGGTGTTTTTAAATATGTTGTACCTAAAAATTGCTTCATGAAAAATAAATAAAAATAAATCCAAATAAATTTTCAGTTTATTCTTCCTCTACTTGCACTTTACCCATCGTGCCCATACGGAAGAACCTGTGCATTGTTTAACCATGCTTCGCACTTGTCAAGCATGACAGCTGCCACACACCTAAACCCAGAACGCTAAATATAGAAGAGACAACATTCTATTTTTTCACCCTATTCCTGAGCTGAAAAACAGGCAAATATTTACTGGTTGGGCCTTTAACCCTTTCGCTGCCATTTAAAAAAAAAAAAAAATTAGGCCTGAAGCTTACATACCCACCCCCCCCCCCCCCCCCCGAAAACATTAGACATTTGCTGAAAGCATAGACCATGGAGAATAAAATAGCGGTCCAATTTTTTTATGTCACACAATATTAGCGTAAAGGTTTGTAAAACCAAAAACTTCAGGAAAAAAAGCACTAAAGTTTATTTTAGGACTCATAAGCGCAATATAATACCCAGTTTTTTTGGGGTAAAACTATAAAAGTGCACTGGGTAAATACACTCACCGGCCACTTTATTAGGTACACCTGTTCAATTTGCTTGGTAACGCAAATTGCTAATCAGCCAATCACGTGGCAGCAGCTCAATGCATTTAGGCATCTAGAGGTGGTGAAGACAACTTGCTGAATTTTAAACCGAGCATCAGAATGGGGAAGAAAGGGGATTTAAAGCGGGGTTCCATCCGCAATTTTTTTTTTTTGAAAGTCAGCAGCTACAAACACTGTAGCTGCTGACTTTTAATAAGGACACTTACCTGTTCTAGGCGCCCTCGATATCGATCCCTCCCCGATCCTTGCAGGTCCCGGCGCCGCCATCCTCACTAAGGGAAACAGGCAGTGGAGCCTTGCGGCTTCACTGCCCGTTTCCTTCTGCGCATGTGCGAGGCTCGCGGCGCTTTGTGAATGGGCGGCTGCTTTCTGGGATACACACAGTCCCCAGAAGGCAGCGCTCCTCATTCACCAGAAGACAACGCGAGGAGGATGCGGAAGAACACTAGCCGCGGACTAGGAAGAGGCAGATTAGAAACATCTGCATAGCAACCGCCATTTCTGGTAAGTTAAAAAAAAAAAAATTCAATTATTTTTTTTCTATTTTTTTGCAGGATTTTGGTGTATTTTTTTTTCACTTTAAGTGACTTTGAACGTGGCATGGTTGTTGGTGCCAGACGAGCTGGTCTGAGTATTTCATGAACTTCTGATCTACTGGGATCTTCACACACAACCAGAGAATGATGGGAAAAAGAGAAAATATCCAGTGAGCGGCAGTTGTGTGGAGGAAAATGCCTTGTTGATGTCAGAGGAGAATGGGCAGACTGGTTCCAGATGATAGAAAGGCAACAGTAACTCCAATAACCTCTCGTTACACCCAAGGTATGCAGAATACCATCTCTGAACACACAACACATCCAACCTTGAAGCAGATGGGCTACAGCAGCAGAAGACCACACCGGGTGCCACTCCTGTCAGCTAAGAACAGGAAACTGAGGCTACAATTGGCACAGAATCACCAAAATTGGACAATAGAAGATCGGAAAAACGTTGCCTGGTCTGATGAGTCTGGATTTCAGCTGCGACATTCAGACGGTGGGGTCAGAATTTGGCGCATGGATCCATCCTGCCTTGTATCACTGGTTCAGGCTGGTGGGGGGTGTAATGGTGTGGGGGGGTATTTTCTCGGCACGCTTTGGGCCCCTTAGTACCAATTGGGCATCGTTTAAACGCCACGACCTACCTGAGTATTGTTGCTGACCATGTCCATCCCTGTATGACTACAGTGTCCCCATCTTCTGATGGCTCCTTCCAGCAGGATAATGTCACCATGTCACAAATCTCCAATCATCTCACCACTGGACAATGAGGTCACTGGACTCCAATGGCCTCCACATTCACCACATCTCATCCAATAGCCCAGTGGTTCTCAACTATGTCCTCGAGTACCCCCAACAGGCCATGTTTTGGGAATTTCTCTTAGATAAAATAGCTGTCCAAAATACCAAGCCGTTGACTCTGATATAAAGCACCTGTGCAAGATAAAGGAAAACCTGCAAACATGGCCTGTTGGGGGTACTTGAGGACAGGGTGGAGAATCACTGCAATAGAGCTCCTTTGGAATGTGGTGGAACGGGAGATTCACATTATGGATGTGCAGCCGACAAATCTGCAGCAACTGCGTGATGTTATCATGTCACTATGGAGCAAAATCTCTGAGGAACGTTTCCAAAACCTTGTTGTATCTATTCCACCAAGAATAAAGGCAAAAAGGGGGTCCAACCCGCTACTAGCAAGGTGTACCTAATAAAGTGGCCGGTGAGTGTGGATACACAGCATGTCAAGCCTAAAGCCCTGTACCCACGGTCTGACTTTTTGCCAACAAACTTCGAAATGAGCAAGCTTTCCCAAAAATCCGACCGTGTGTACGCTCCATCGGACAAACTTTTCCGGGTTTTCATCGGACAAAAGTTCTCTCTGCAAACGGACAAACTTTTCGGCAACAAAAGTCTGATGGTGCAAAGTCCGACCGTGTGTACAGAAATCCATCGGACTTTTGTCCGAAGTACAAACACGCATGCCCAGAACCAATGTTAAAATCAACCAACAATAGCAGAAGTTGACCAAAGGGTGGCAGTAAAGAGCAGAAAAACCACGTGATGTTGGGAAAGTTTGCAGAAAAGTCCTGCCGTGTGTATTCTATGGGTGTTCCCGGCCAACTCCCTTCGGACAAAAATCCACGGAAAAGTTTGTTTGAAGTCCGACCGTGTGTACACGAGGCTATAGAATGCCCCTGGAGGTCATGAGTTTAGAGCCAACTATGAATAACAGGCCAGGAATTATTGATCTCACTCTGGTGTGCACAGCCAGATGTAATATATGTAGTGCAATCAATGTTTCTCTGGGTGTAACCTTAAGGCCTCATGCCCACAGACGTTTTTACAGCCGCGTTTTTTGAGCGTTTTTTACAGCTTAAAAACGCCTGTCCATGTTAGTCTATGGCTTCATGCCCACCTAGACGTTTTTGAGCTGCAAATAGCATAGGCGTTTTTAAGCTGTAAAAAAAAACGCAGGACCAGTGCGTTCCTCGACGTCTGCGTTAGGCATATAAAAACGCGAAGCGTTAAACGCGCGAAAACGCACAAAAACAGCGCAATTACGTTTTTGAGCTCCGCCTTTTTATTTTATTTTTTTTTCGAAAAGAAAAGGTCAAAAAATTATACAATAACATGGACAGGCGTTTTTAAGCTGTAAAAAACGTGGCTGTAAAAACGTCCGTGGGCATGAGGCCTAATTGTTTACACTTTTTGCTTTCTTTTACTAGATTAGTTTTTTCATCACATAAGGGAAACAAAAAGTCTTATAGTTGATGCATTTTTTTGGTGACAGGTTCTCTTTAATGTGCCATCAGGGGTCTAAAAGACCCCTTATGTCTCACCTGTCCTACAATGAAGCTAATAGAGTGCAGATCACGCTCCCTTAGCTTCTTCCGTACTGGTTAGAGAAAGTGACACCAGAACCTGGAAGTAATGTTTTACACGTCACTTCCGGGTAGAGTGACCACATTTTTAAACTCCCATTCAGGGACACCCCCCTTCCCAAAAATCAGCTTGTTCTGTAACGAATCACAGCACAGTGATTGGACACAAGAGGCGGGATTTCTGATTTCTCCAATCACAAGCAGGGGGCGGGGATTGTGCTCCTCCAGGCATTCCCGGCCAGGACAAGTACTGTCAGTGAGTAAAGCGGTGATGTGGCGGCCTTTTTTAGGGCCATCAGATCGGCCCGGAAGGGTGGCTGTGTCAGTTTCATTCCGGGACACTGTAATGTCCTGGAATGAAGGTGCCCGGGACTGACCTGCAAAATGCGGGACTGTCCCGGGCAATTCGGGACACGTGGTCACCCTACTTCCGGGTCATTAGCAGGAAGGGGAGATCGGTGAACAGACATTCGCTGATCCCCCTCCCCTCTACCCAGTGGCCCACGGGTCCAGCAGTGTGTTCAGGTTCATTCTCAGTCATCAATCATTTCACTTGACATACAGTAAATCAGCAATAAGCAATTTTAAATATTTATTATTTTTCAAATAGATTGTACGTTAGTCTATTACTAATCAGTAGGGGTGGTGGGGGGGAGTCGGGGGTCTGCTTGTAGGACTCCATGATTTGCAGTGCTGATGATCTCTTGCAACCACTTCTACATTTATTATTATTATTATTATTTTTATATTTATACAGCATTTATATAGTGCCAACAGCTTTGTAAAAATATATACTTTTTTTTTTGCTAGAAAAATAAATATATACTTTAATGAATTTTATTGCACACAATATAATACCTAATGCTTTTGGTAAAATATAAAAGATGATATTACCTTCTTGTAAAAAAAAAAGAAAAGATGATATTACACCGAGTAAATAGATTCCTAACATGTCACGCCTCAAAATTGAGCACGATCGTGTAATGGCGACAAACCAAAAATTTATATAGGCAATGCTTTCAAAAAATGTTACAGGTTACCAGTTTAGAGTTACAGAGGGGGTCTAGCGCTAGAATTATTGCTCTCACTATAAAGTTCTCGGCGATACCTCACATGTGTGGTGCGAACTCCGTTTACGTTTGTGTGTGCAACTTACGTATGCGTTCGCCACTGCGCGCAAGAATGAGGGGACGGGGGCACATAAAAAAAATATTTCATTATTATTAATAAAAACCTTTTTTTTTTTTACCTTTTTTTTTTTTTTTAACAATTTTATACCTATCACAAGAAATGTAAACATCCCTTGTGATAGAAATAAGGCATGATAGGTCCTCTTTATGGAGACATCTGGGGTCTGTAAGACCTCACATATCTCCTCTACCCTGGAAAGCATGAGATCAAAAAAAAAAAAAATGCCGCTGTTTACATCTGCCAGACCCGGAAGTGATGTCATGACGTCGCTTCCGGCCTCCCAGGACCATAGAGCTGTCCAGGGGCCGTCTGGTCCCTGGCCAGTTCTATGATAACCCAGCTCCACCGCTGGATCGTATCCCGGGCTCCCCGATTGCGTGGGAGAGCCCGGACAGGCACCAGTGGGTGGCGGGAGGAAAGCTTCTTCTGTGCTGCTCCAGTCACATATAGTCGCCATTGGATGCTTGTGTGACAGGCTGACAACGCAGGAGCACAATTGGGAGATGGGGCAAAGCGTTGTCACCCTATAACAGGCAGTTTTTGAACAAGGAGCTTCATGGCAGGATTGCCAGGGATTATTTTACTATTTTTATGAAAGCTGCTAAAAATAAAAGAAAAAAGACATTAAATATGTTATTATTATTGATATTATTAATATTATTATTAATAATAATAATAATATTAATATTCAGGATTAGTATAGTGCCAACAATTTTAGTGGTCGGGTTTATGCATAATAAATTAAATAAATCGCTGTTTTTGCATTCTGCATAGGACCACTAATTATATCAGTCAGAGAACTTGTGTAACATCGTATTAATCCGTGAAATTCAATCAAAGTGACACGGATGTTCTTCTGTGCTTGACAACCCTAAACATCTGGAGAACAGTTGAGGTGGTTGGGTAACGCAATCAGCATCCAAACAGCCTGCAAAGTGGCTTAAAGTGGAGGCAAACCCCAACAATAAACTGCTCTTATTTTTTTTTCTGTATTTTAAACTTAAATATACCATTGAATGCTAAACATAATGAATACAAAAACAATATACCAGTGAATGCTAAAAAAAAAATAAAAAAAATATATATACAATTGAATAGTAAAAAAAATGAATAAAAAAAAATATACAATTGAATAGTAAAAAAAATGAATAAAAAAAATACCATTGAATGCTAAAAAAATGAATAAAAAAAATATACCATTGAATGCTAAAAAATAAATAAAAATTAAATTAAATATACAGCGCTCACATCGCCGTGGTAGTTCATTGAGAACTACAAGCCGACAGCCACTAAGGTTTTTTTTTGACAGCTAGCGGGGGAAAAAGCAGGGGATCTGGGGGAGCGGGGGGGCCGGTCCTTTCGTAACTTGTTACATGGGAGAAAAAGAAACCCTGGACTGCCGCATTCTGTATAGACAGTTATTTATTCCAAAATTTCAAGTAAAAAATCCAAATTCAAAATAAATCCATAAATCCAAAACAACAAATGCAGATAGTAAGCATGCAGGGAAGGGTGGCTAACGCGTTTCACGTCACAAATTGACGCTTACGTCCAGTCCGGTCCTTTCGTAACTTGTTACATGTTACACACTGATAATGGGTGTAACATGTAACATGTTATGAAGGGTGAACTTATCCTTTAACCACTTGCCGACCGCCTAACTGTAAATATATGTCATTACATGACTGCAGCTAGGATTTTTTTTTTTTTTTTCTTAAAGGCAAAATTTCCTTTTTTTGTTTTTGCTTTTATAGGTAAATGAGAGATTTGAGGTATTTTTGACCCCAGATCTCTCAATAAAGAGGACCTGTCATGCTTATTTATATTACAAGGGATGCTTACATTCCTTGTAATAGGACTAAAAGTGATTAAAAAAATAAATAAAAATAAAAGGCACAGTGTAAAAATAAAAAGTAAAGAGTAAAATAAATAGGAAATGTTTTTTTAAAGCACCTTTAAGCACCCTTTGAGCTCGCGCACGGAAGCGAATGCATACGTAAGTTGCACCCGCATACGTAAACGGTGCTCAAACCACACATGTTAGGTTTTGCCATGATCATTATAGCGAGAGCAATAATTCTAGCACAAGACCTCCTCTGTAACTCTAAACAGGGTAATCTGTAAAAAAATAATATAAATGAAAGCGTCTTCTGTGGAAATTTTTAAGTACCGTAGTTTGTCGCCATTCCACAAGCGTTTGCAATTTTGCGGCGTGACATGTTAGTTATCTATTTACTCAGCGTAACATCATCTTTCACATTATAAACAAAAATTGGGGTAACTTTACTGTTTTGTTTTTTTTCTAATTCATGAAAGTGTATTTTTTCCCCAAAAATTTCATTTGAGAGACCGCTGCGCAAATACAGTGAGACATAAAATATTGCAACGACCGCCATTTTATTCTCTAGGTTGGGTCTCTGTTAAAAAAAATATGTTTGAGGGTTCTAAATAATTTTGTAGTGTGAGGGGGTTAACTCGGTAGCGGGTGTGTGTGACCCCCTGGTTGGGCTCCCCACACAAAAACAGGGCCAGCAGACGGAGGTTGTGGTTTTCAAAATCAAAAGGTGCGGTTTATTTCTCTATGTACAGTGACAAAAACACAGCAAAGCCAAAAAGAAACAAACAAAATAAATCCTGGTCAGTTTGACCTCTGACTAAACATGCAGGTTTCCTAAACTAACAACTGGGATCAGCCTGGTGCTGTCCTAGTCCCTAAGTCCCTGGTTTAGTAAAAGTCCAAACAAATAGCCACACAGGCTTTGCCTCACCGCACAGGGGTTCACTCTCCCTAGACAGTCCACACAGGTCTGGTTCCAGGCATGAGCTAACACCTAATGAATCTGGGAGTTCTTATAGAGGCCTAAATGAGCTGACAAGCTTCAGCTGGCCTTATCAACTCCCTGTCTGTACGACGCCCCACACTCTCCCTAGAGGTATGAGTCATCCATGAGCCTACTAGCATCAGCTGGGCTTATACAACTCTCCACCTTAGTTGTATAAGTCAGCATAAAGCCTGAATCTGGGAGAAATATATCTACCCCCCTGGATGCAACCAGGTGACTTTACCTTCCTGCTGTCACATACCCCCCCCTCTTGTTTTAACCTTGGGGTTGGAACACCAGCAATCAGGCATTCATGTACTCGAGACAAAGCATCCACATTCCCCATTTGAACGCCAGGGCGATGCTTTACTGTGAAGTTGAATTCCTGTAGGGCCAGGAACCACCTATTCACTCTTCTATTTGTCTCCTTGTTTTGAGCCATCCACTTTAACGGAGCGTGATCCGTAACCATGTCAAAGTGCCTACCTAGCAGATAGTACCGAAGGGAATCTAGAGCCCACTTCACCGCTAAACACTCCTTTTCAACCGTGGCGTAATTTACCTCATGGGACTTCAACTTCCTGCTGAGGTAAATGACTGGGTGCTCTTCCCCGTTCCAGACCTGGGACAATACTGCTCCTAACCCCACATCTGACGCATCACTTTGTACGACAAAGTCTTTAGAGAAGTCGGGTGAGTACAACACTGGCTGGCTACATAAGGCTTGTTTCAAGAATTGGAATGCTGCCTCAGCCTCGGGGGTCCATTTAATCATGACCGACCCTTTCCCTTTCGTCAGGTTGGTTAGGGGCACAGCCTTAGAAGCAAAGTGGGGAATGAAGCGCCGATAATAACCCGCGATTCCCAGAAAGGCCCGTACCTGCTTCTTGCTGTTGGGACGTGGCCAACTCTGGATGGCCTCGACTTTGTTGAGTTGGGGTTTTATCACTCCCCTGCCAATGGTGTACCCAAGATATTTGGCCTCCTCCTGCCCAATGGTACACTTCTTGGGGTTAGCCGTAAACCCCGCTTCCCGGATAGAGTCTAGGACTGCTTGCACTTTTGGCAGATGTGAGGCCCAATCTGTGCTATGGACAATTACGTCATCCAGGTAAGCCGCAGCATACTTCCGATGGGGCCTCAGTATCTGGTCCATTTTCCGCTGGAATGTGGCCGGCGCATTCTGTAACCCGAACGGCATTCTCTTATATTGGAACGCCCCGTCTGGGGTTACAAATGCGGTTTTCTCTTTGGCCGACTTGGCCAGGGGAATTTGCCAATACCCTTTTGTGAGGTCAAGAGTCGTCATGTATCGGGCTGTTCCCAGCCGGTCGATCAACTCATCTATACGTGGCATGGGGTAGGTGTCAAATTTTGTAACTTTGTTCAACTGACGAAAATCGTTACAAAATCGCCAGCTCCCATCCGGTTTAGGCACCAACACAATGGGACTAGACCAATCACTTTGGGACTCCTCTATCACCCCTAAGTTCAGCATTTTCTGTACTTCCTCCCGTATTGCCTCCCGTCGGGCCTCTGGGATCCGATAGGGTTTTAACTTCACCCTTTCACCGGGCGGGGTAATAATATCATGCTCTACCCCAGATGTTTGTCCCGGCAGCTCAGAGAACACCTCCTTGTTGCGAAGCACAAACTCCTTAACCTCCTGTTGTTGGGGTTGTGACAAGGTGGCTGCTATTCCAACCTCCGGAATCACGCAACCAGTTTGAGCTGGTGACCAAGTTTCTGCGACTAGGGACTCTCTATCCCTCCAGGCTTTCAACAGATTAACGTGATATATCTGTTCGGGCTTTCGCCTTCCTGGTTGTCTGACCTTGTAATTCACTTCGCTCACTTTTTCCATTATCTCGTAGGGGCCTTGCCATTTGGCAAGGAATTTACTTTCAACCGTAGGGACAAGTACCAATATCCTATCCCCCGGGGAAAAGGTACGGGTCTTTGCTCCACGGTTGTACACTCTCTGCTGTGCCAACTGCGCTTGGGCCAAATGTTCCTTCACGATGGGCATTACCTGTGCAATTCGATCTTGCATCAGGGCGACATGCTCAATCACACTCCTGTGGGGAGAACTCTCACTTTCCCAAGTTTCCTTGGCAATATCCAACAGCCCTCTTGGGTGTCTCCCATACAGTAACTCAAAGGGGGAGAATCCCGTAGAGGATTGGGGCACCTCCCTAATAGCAAACATCAAATAAGGAAGTAGACAGTCCCAATCCTTTCCATCTCTATCCACCACTTTCTTCAACATTTGTTTTAGGGTTTTGTTGAATCTTTCAACCAGCCCATCGGTTTGGGGGTGATACACAGATGTACGCAATTGCGTCACTTTGAGCAATTTACACAGCTCTTTCATAACCCGGGACATAAAGGGTGTACCTTGGTCCGTAAGCAGTTCTTTACAAATACCCACCCGGCTAAAAACAAGAGATAGCTCTTTGGCTATGGTTTTGGCCGAGGTATTTCTGAGAGGGATCGCTTCTGGATAACGGGTGGCATAGTCCATTATAACCAATATGTACTGGTGCCCCCTAGCGGACTTGATTATAGGACCTACCAAATCCATTGCGATTCTCTCAAACGGGACCTCAATGATGGGTAGAGGGACCAGCGGGCTACGGAAATGTGGCATCGGGGCCAACCTCTGACACACAGGGCAGGAGGAACAATAATTTTCTATGTCCTTCATCACCCCAGGCCAATAGAATCTCTGTAATACCCTCTCTCGGGTTTTCTCTGTCCCCAGATGACCTCCAAGAATGTGCCCATGGGCCAACTCCAACACCAACTTCCTGTAAGGTTTGGGCACCACCAGCTGCTCAACGGTTTCTTCTGCCCTTTTTGCCACCCGATACAGTAGGTCCTTCTCTACGCTGAAGTATGGGTAAGTGCAGGTATTATCTGGGTTCACTAACTCGCCATCTATTTCCACTACGTTTTCCCGTGCCTTTATTAGGGCGGGGTCTTTTAACTGTTCTGTGGCAAAATTTTCCCTGTGAACCTCCAGATCAGAAAACTCCACAGACGGTAGGTTTTCGTCTGAGGAGGTGGGCTCCTCTCTAGTTTCTTGGGTCTCCCCTGCAAATACTGACAAGGGAAATTCTGGAGAGTCCTCACCACTCTCAGAGGAGTTCTGGCTATCACATTCCTGGTACATAGGGGCACCAGTGGGGGGCTCAGGATCATCCCACAGTTCCCAGAACTTCGGAAAATCCCTTCCCACAATGGCGTCATGCGGTAACTGAGATACTAAGCCCACTGGATGAGAGAGGGTACCTTTGGGGGTCTCGAAACACACTGTAGTCACTGGATACTCTCGGGTGTCCCCATGCACACAAATAACAGCTACCTTGCTATTCCCAGAGACCTCTGTTTTAACTAATTCAGCCTTTATCAGGGTCACAAGGCTACCTGAATCCAGTAATACCACAACATTTCTACCATTAATACACATTTTGCATAAATGTTTCTCAGTTCCTCGAATGGCAGTGCATGCGACTGTCGCACACAGCGACTGACGTCTGCCCGTCAGAAAGTCACACTGCATGGGTTCCTCCACAACCGGGCAATTGGCTGCAATATGTCCCGCTTGCCGGCAGCGGTAGCAAACGATCCTTCTTGCGGCCTCTTGAGCCGCTGATTTCCCAGGCTGTTCTCGCCAAACTTGGGGTAGAGCTCCCACCCTCTCACTCTCTCCACCCTCACCCCTTGGAATCCTCTTATCCGCCCCTGGGGATGGTCTGGTCTTAGGGTGGAAAGTCCGAGTGTTTCTGGAAGAGGCCGTCAGGTTCTCTGTAGCCAAGTATTTCTCTACACGATCCACAAGACCACCGGCCGTCTCTGGGTCTCCATGGCTTACCCACTTTTGGATGGCAGTAGGAAGAGCTCTCAAAAACCGATCCATTACAACACGTTCCACAATCTCTGGTGCGGACAAAGTCTCTGGCTGTAGCCACTTCCTGCTCAGGTGAATGAGATCATACATTTGAGACCTGGGGGGTTTTCCAAGCTGGAAAGTCCAGTTATGCACACGCTGAGCCCGGACAGCCAGGGTGACACCCAGCCTTGCCAATATTTCAGCTTTTAGCATCACATAGTCTTTTGCTTGGTCAGGCTCTAGGTCATAGTAAGCCTTCTGCGATTCACCAGTTAACAGAGGAGCCACCAGTCCAGCCCACTGCTCCTCAGGCCACTTTTCTCTTTCAGCAGTCCTTTCAAATGTGGTCAAAAATACCTCTGGATCATCCTCTCCAGTCATTTTTGTCAATAAACGACTCACCCCAAAGGACGCGGTATTAGTGGGACGGCTTTCCTCACTGGTCTGCGGACGTTGCTGCATTACTGCTTCCATTTGTTGTAGTCTCTGCTCTTGCTTCTGTAACAGGTCTATGAAGCGGGCCTCAGATTGCTGCTGGGCTTGTTGATGAGCTTGCTGCTGGGCTGCAAGGCTCCTTTGCAAACCTGCATTTGTCTGCTGTTGATTGGCATTTGCTAGAGCCAGCTGTTTCAGTATCTCCTCCATGCTGGCTTAAAAAAAACTGCCACTGGTTCTCCACCAACTGTGAGGGGGTTAACTCGGTAGCGGGTGTGTGTGACCCCCTGGTTGGGCTCCCCACACAAAAACAGGGCCAGCAGACGGAGGTTGTGGTTTTCAAAATCAAAAGGTGCGGTTTATTTCTCTATGTACAGTGACAAAAACACAGCAAAGCCAAAAAGAAACAAACAAAATAAATCCTGGTCAGTTTGACCTCTGACTAAACATGCAGGTTTCCTAAACTAACAACTGGGATCAGCCTGGTGCTGTCCTAGTCCCTAAGTCCCTGGTTTAGTAAAAGTCCAAACAAATAGCCACACAGGCTTTGCCTCACCGCACAGGGGTTCACTCTCCCTAGACAGTCCACACAGGTCTGGTTCCAGGCATGAGCTAACACCTAATGAATCTGGGAGTTCTTATAGAGGCCTAAATGAGCTGACAAGCTTCAGCTGGCCTTATCAACTCCCTGTCTGTACGACGCCCCACACTCTCCCTAGAGGTATGAGTCATCCATGAGCCTACTAGCATCAGCTGGGCTTATACAACTCTCCACCTTAGTTGTATAAGTCAGCATAAAGCCTGAATCTGGGAGAAATATATCTACCCCCCTGGATGCAACCAGGTGACTTTACCTTCCTGCTGTCACAGTAGCAAAAAATACAGATTTTTATTTGTAAACAACAAATGTCAGAAAAAATGAACCCCTTGGCGCCAGCCGTACGCAAATATGCGGCCTCTCGACGCTTGGTCCTTAGCGCCGAGGGGGGCGCATATTTGCGTGAATTGCTACCTATGCACTTGTGCTGAGAGCGCTCACGTTGCGCGCTCCCAGCGCAGTTACCGTAGACTAAAGCTCCCGGTTTTCGGAGCACGTGACCGCCGTGACAGCCAATCACGGCAGTCACGTGATCTTAAGCCGCGCCCCCGCCCCCGCCTACCGGCATCATAAACCTCTTAAAGGGTCGGGAGGCGCCTGCGTGAAGAGGCTAAAGTGGTTAAAAAGTAAAGTCAGATTCAGCTTTGTCCGCTCTACAATACGGTTTCCTTCCCGAAGAAGGGTTTGTTTTAAACGGTAACAAACTCTTTCCACGTGTCTCTGGAGGCAGCTAGCTGCTTTAACAATGTAAACAAATTAGTATCCCTATATGTCACTATCCTAAAGCAAGGAAAACTGCAGAGGAGGATTGTGGGTATTGTCAGGAGCAGACCTGTCTTGGTTCAGGGAGTCTGGAAATGACGGCCCCCTGGGAGCCCCGTTATAAATATTTATTAAAATGTAGGATCCCAGTGATAATTACATTTACTGTACACATCTCAAGTGCAGCCTGAGGTGTGTATAACATAACTAAAAAAAAAATGTTAAAGTAAATAACGAATTAATATACCAGGAATTTAAGAATGACTTCATCTATGGAGCCGGAGTGCGTCTAGAACATTGCGCTCGTCTTTAGGCATTGAGTACCCTGATTGGATATGAACAAATACATATTAGCATTTAAAGTTAGCTGTGCAAATTGTAAAAAATAAAACCGGAAGGTTAGCAGGGACCGGAGGAATTGTGCGTTTTCATTTTACAAACATTTGGGGAAAAATCGTAATATTTTGGCAAGTTTTCTTCCATTTTGTTAAAATGCATTTGAGTTGTGGTAGAAGGAGAAATTAAAGTGTTTTATGGTGGTTTTGGCACAATGGGCTTTAAATAGCTCTTTTAGAAGCTCATTTAGATGTAAATGAAATTTTACATTTAAGGTGTAAAATTTAGGAACAAAAATTATTATTATTATTATTATTATTACTATACAGGATTTAGATTTAATATTTTCCATCTTACCAGTTCTTTTTTATTATTATTTGATTAATTTTCTTTTTTTTCACCTGGTTATCCTGCCAGTAATGTGCCAGTCCCCAGCAACTCCTATAGCATGTCCCCAGTCTCCAACAACTCCTATAGCATGTCCCCAGTCTCCAACAACTCCTATAGCATGACCACAGTCTCCATCGACTCCTATACCAAGTCCCCAGTCTCCAACAACTCCTATACCAAGTCCCCAGTCTCCAACAACTCCGATACCAAGTCCCCAGTCTCCAATAACTCCTACAACATGTCTCCAGTCTCCAACAACTACTATACCAAGTCCCCAGTCTCCAACAACTCCTATAGCATGTGCTCAGTCTCTAACAACTCCTACAACATGTCCCCAGTCTCCAACAACTCCTTTACCAATTCCCCAGTCTCCAACAACTCCTATAGCATGTCCTCAGTCTCTAACAACTCCTACAACATGTCTCCAACAACTCCTAAAGCATGTCCCCAGTCTCCAACAACTCCTATAACAAGTCCCCAGTCTCCAACAACTCCTATAGCATGTCCTTAGTCTCTAACAACTCCTACAACATGTCTCCAGTCTTCAACAACTCTGATACCAAGTCGCCAGTCTCCAACAACTCCTAAAGCATGTCTCCAGTCTCCAACAACTCCTACACCAAGTCCCCAGTCTCCAACTTCTACAACATGTCTCCAGTCTCCAACAACTCCTATACCAAGTCCCCAGTCTCCAACAACTCCTATAGCATGTCCTCAGTCTCTAACAACTCCTACAACATGTCTCCAGTCTCCAACAACTCCTACAACATGTCTCCAGTCTCCAACATCTCCTATAGCATGTTTCCAGTCTCCAACAACTCCTATACCAAGTCCCCAGTTTTCAACAACTCATATAGAATTTCTTCAGTCTCTAACAAGTCCTATAGCATGTCCTCAGTCTCCGACAACTCATATAGCATGTCCTCAGTTTCCAACAACTCCTATAGAGTGTACTCAGTCTCCAACAACACCTATAGCATGTCATCAGTCTCCAACAACTCCTAGAGCATGTCATCAGTCTCCAACAACTCCTAGAGCATGTCCCCAGTCTCCAACAATTCCTATAACATGTGTCCAGTCTCCAACAACTCCTATACCATGTCACCAGTATCCAACTCCTCCTATAGAATGTACTCAATCTCCAACAACTCCCATAGCATGTCATCAGTCTCCAACAACTCCTAGAGCATGTCCCCAGTCTCCAACAATTCCCATAACATGTCCTCAGTTTCCAACAACTCCTATAGCATGTCCCCAGCCCCCAACCAGTGGCGTCACTAGGGTTGGTGTCACCTGGTGTGGTAAAATATGGTGTCACCCCCCCAACCCCCCCCCCTGGTCACTGAGCATTAGCATAGCTCTCCCCCCTAGTCTACCGCAATGCTCTGTCCTGCTGCTGCGGAGTGATAGCAGGATCATAACAGAGCAGTAGACACTGGGCAGGCTAGTGCATCGGGCTCTCTTCTGTCTAGCCTGCCACAGTGCTCTGCAGGGCGCTGGGCAGGCTAGTTTTGGGGCGGAAGCACACGATCATGATGCGCGCCCCAAACCGGCCCCTGTAAATGTTGTGGTTTATGCCAGTGCGCCAATCCATGCACAGTCACGGATGGGAATGACACCATCACTGTCGGATATCACTTCCTTCTTAATAGTGTCACCCAGGCCTGGACTGGGACAAAAAATAGACCCAGGCATTTTAGACCGAGCAGCCCAGTGTAAATCTCCCCCCCCCCAGTAACTCCCCCCTGTGTAATGCCCCTAATGTAACCCCCCTGATGTAACTCCCCCCTGTGTAATCCCCCTAATGTAACCCCCCCTGATGTAACTCCCCCCTGTGTAATCTCCATAATGTAACCCCCCTGATGTAACTCCCCTCTGTGCAATCCCCCTAATGTAACACCCCCCGATGTAACTCCACCCAATGTAACCCCCCTGATGTAACTCCCCCCTGTGTAATGCCCCTAATGTAACCCCCCTTGTGTATATCTGCCCATTGTGACTATATATTGTATAATATCTCTCCTCTCCCCACATTTACAGACCTTAGAATAGCGCGGCTTTCTTCACATGGATGTCCCTCCTCCTAGACTCCTCCTCCTATTGTTGATGTACTGTCAGTGTGGAGGAGGAGCCTAGACTCTGTCGGCTGTGAAGAGTGTAATTGTGATAGGCAGCCGGCACCTCTCCCCGCCTGCCTGTCACAATAATAGGGGATTGCAGTGCCGGTTCCTGGAAGACATGCAGGCGCCGAGCACTGAGCTGTCTGCCTATGCCTTCTTTCTCCTCCTCCCTTACCGAACATTGCAAAGTCACAGCAAACATACTGGAGTGCACAGGGGAATAAGGAGGAGAGAGCTGCTGCGCTTCTCTCAATCCAGCGCTGTGCCGGGTTTCACCCCTCTGGTGGGTGTCACCCGGGTGCTGACCGCACCCCCCCACTCCCCCCTTGCAACGCCGCTGCCTCCAACAACTGCAATACCATGTCCCCAGTCTCCAAAAACTCCCTTAGCATGTCCCCAGTCTCCAACAACTTATATAGCAAGCCTCCAGTCTCAAACAACTCCTATAGCATGTCCCCAGTCTCAAACAACTCCTATAGCATGTCCCCAGTCTCCCAACAACTCCTATAGCATGTGCCCAGTCTCCAACATCTCCTATAGCGTGTCACCAGTCTCCAACGATTCCTATAGCATGTCCCCAGTCTCCAACACCTCCTATAGCATGTCCCCAGTCTCCAACATCTCCTATATCATGTCTCCAGTATCCAACAACTCCTATAGCATGTCTCCAGTCTCCAACAACTTGGCTGAACTCAAAATGAGCATATACATTTATTTCATGGATCATAAGAGAACTACCATGCAGTGTTCAGATCTTCTGTTGACCGTTTTATATCTATGAGCATCCTTCGTTTTTATAAAAAATACTTTATTGCATTTACCTACACATGATACCAACAAGATGGGACTATTATACACAATTATATGTACTTGAAATCGAACCAAGCATTGGATATATCTTTCATGTAAAGTGCATGCATGCTGGGTAATGAGTCAGTGTAACATTTCCAGGTATTTATTGCCTTTGACAGACATTCCAGTACTCCCCCTGACAATGCCTGCATCTGTTTTTCTCTCCAGAAGGATGATGCTATCTTTGTTGGGTCATCATTTTTACATCCTGGACTGAGATGTAGTCTGAACATTGCAGATGACATCATCTTAGCCTAGGCACGTGACCAACCAGTGAAACAGCCCCCTAAAGAGCACCCTCTAATGGTTACTCTAGGCGAGGGGTCTCCAAACTTTCTAACATATCCCAGTCTCAATCCAGGAGTTGCGCAGATAGACAGACCTGAATCCAGGACATGAGAAAACACACCACTCTGTTGAACAGGCACAAGCTTACTGTCCAGCAATATATTTAAGTCACTGTTTTAGGGCAGGTGTGCACTGCAGAGACCTGAGCTTAAAGTGTATATCCCATGCTTAAAGTGTACAGTATATCACACCAGAAAGAATTTTTTCTTACTCTAGACCAGGGATCTCCAAACTTTCTAAAAGCCAGTTTACTGTCCTTCAGGCTTTAGGGTGCGGAACTGTGCCCAGTGGAAGTAAACAATGCTCGATCTTTGGTATTTGGGGGAGAAATAGTTGGTGTCAGTGGGAGGATTAATGCCCCATTTTTGTTGTCAGTGGAAGGAATAGTGCCCCATTGTTGGTGTCAGTGGAAGGAATAGTGCCCATTGTTGGTGTCAGTGCAGGAATTATGCCCCATTGTTGGTGTCAGTGGCAGGAATAATGCCTCAAAGGTCAGATAAAGGCAAGCAAACGACCCCGGGGCCGCAGTTTGGAGACCACTGCTCTAGGCAATGCATCTTTTCAAAATGTTAAGGGTTGACATAAAGTTTTCAGAGGAACACAGACATATAGATCTACATATCATATTGTCACCCTCCTGTCACCAGGGATGATGGCTAATTGAGTCAGCATGCGGATGGCCAGATCAGGCACAGACAAACTGATCCAAACCGGAGTCCAGGTTCCATACAGGCAATGACTGACAAGAGCAGAGATAAAAGGTTAATAATCAGGATAGGTACAGACAAGATGAGTAGAAATGTGTCTCAAACAATCACAGGAGTAATCCAGAACATGAGCAGGCAGAAGTCATAATAAAATTATCTGAATGCAGAGCATGAGCAGACACACTATCCTGGTGTTCATCAGACACAGTCTTAATGCCCAATAGTCTATTTGAGCTTTCTTGATTAGGGCAGGTGTGCACTACCCTAATCAATCACAGGAGTAATCCAGAACATGAGCAGACAGAAGTCAGAATCAAACATATCCAAATTCAGAGCGTGACAGACACACTGCCCTGTTGTTCAGGCACAGGCTTAATGCCCAACAGTCTATTTCAGCTTTCTTGATTAGGACAAGTGTGCATTGCCCTAATCAATCACAGGAGTCATCCAGGACATAAGCAGACAGAAGTCAGAATCAAACATATCTCAATTCAGGGTGTGCGCAGACAGGTTGACCTGAATCCACGGCATGAGCACACACACTATCCTGCTGATCGGGCATAGGCCTAATGCATAACTGTCTATTTAAATTTCCTTTATTAGGGCAGGTGCACACCTGCCCTAATCAATCACAGGAGTATTCACAAGAGTAATCCAGGACATGAGCAGACAGACAGAAGTCAGAATCACACATATCTCAGTCTCAATCCAGGAGTTGTGCAGATAGACAGACCTGAATCCAAGACATGAGCAAACACACCGCTCTATTGAACAGGCACAAGCTTACTGTCCAGCAATATATTTAAGTCACTGTTTTAGGGCAGGTGTGCACTGCAGAGACCTGAGCTTAAAGTGTATATCCCATGCTTAAAGTGTACAGTATATCACACCATACTTTTTTTTTTCTAGTTTTGGATAGAGTGGGGAACAATTAGAACTGTTTTTATTTATTTTTTTACTGTTATCCAGTGCTCCCTTAGAGAGATTTGCCCTCACTTGATGAAAAAGTTGCAACAGGGACAAAGACAGCAATACAAATCTGACCATCATTCTAAAGCCTCGTACACACGATCGGATTTCCATCGGACAAATTTGTGGAATTTTGTGCGAAGGGTGTTGGTCGTGAACTTGTTCTGCATACAGACGGCAGAACTTTTTCAGCCAACATACATGAAACGACGAGGTTTTTCTGATCTTTAGCGCCACCCTTTGGGCAACTTCTGCTTATGTTGTCTTATGGTTATCATTGGCTCGGAGCATGCGTGTTTGTACTTTGGATTTTATTCCGACGGACTTGTGTACACACGATCGGATAATCCGACGGCACACATTTGTTGTCGGAAAATTTGAAAGCATGCTATAAAACACTTGTTGTCGGAAATTCTGACAACAATTGTCCGATGGAGCATACAAACGGTCGGATTATCCGACAAAGCCCTGCCATCACACATTTGTTGTCGGAAAATCCGATCGTGTGTACGGGCCTTAACCTTCCACCACTCTACTACAAAAAAATATATTTTACTATTGGAAAGTCCCCCTCACTTCCTATGTAGTAAACCATTGTCAGCAGGACAGGAAGTGATGGGAAATCTCTCCAACAAGCAATAAAAAACAGTCGGGGCTTTGAACCCTGGCTCACACTATCCAAGACTAAAATATTTAATTTTAACAGTTAAAAACACTTACAAACAACATATGGTGACTGACATCTCATAAACTACAATTCCCACAATTCCAAATGGCCGGGTGCATGCATGGTTACGTCATTTCCAGCTCCACCCTATGTGTTTCGTCATATATGACATCATCAGGAGCATCAGTTGTGAAGAATAAAAGAGGGACAGGATGGACACAAAAGCATAGTATAAAAAAATACACAAGCTGGTTTTACCCTTGAAAATTTTAGTTTTGTTGGAAAAGAGCGTTCCAGGAAGAATTATTATAACCGGGCCTACATAGGCAGAGAGACAACATAGGCCAGGAGGTGACAACCTGTACTTCTGTTCAATCTTTTTACATATGTTTTCTCATATAAAAGTCTTCTGGAAATAAAATATTACAAAATAACTTTTCACAACATTATTATATGTTACAGAAAATAGAAATAAGCATACTGGTCTGTGGTTACAGGGTAAGAAGCAAATAAGGCCTGGGAGATACATCATTAAAATCCAACCCTCATAAGCGGTAGCTGAAACGAACCTCAATCACATGATGTCATTGTGGCCTTTCTGTGAGTAATATGCACAAGGACTTTTAACAGTTATAATGTAACTTTATTTGAAGGCTAAACTTAGGTCAAACAACTAAATACAAAATTGAAGTACATATTGTTGAAATACATTTGTTGCGTTGTAGCCTGAAATGAAGACAGACACCGTTTTTTGTTTTATCCAGCTGTACAGTATTTACTCAGCGCAACTTGTAACATCCAAGTGAAAGATATAACACCAACATGTCAGAAAATAATAATTACAAAAAAACAGAATCACTGAGTTGGAAAAAGGATCACCCCCCCCCCCCCCCACCCCTTGTGTCAATAATTTGTTGAATCACCCTTTGCTTTAAATACAGCCTTTAGTCTGTTGGGATTTGTCTCTACTAACTTTGCACATCTAGACTTTGCCCACTCTTCTTTGCAAAACTGCTCAAGTTCAGTTGAATTTGATGGTGACCGTTAAGCCCCGTACACACGATCGGATAACCTTTGGATTTTCGTCCGATGGATTTGTCCATCGGAAATCCGATGAAACTGTTTTTCATCAGTCTTGGCCACACACCATCAGTCAAAAAACCGACCGTTCCAAACACGGTGACGTAAAACACTCCGATGAGCCGAGAAAAATGAAGTTTAATGCTTCTGAGCATGCGTCGACTTGATTCTGAGCATGCGTGGGTTTTTTAACCGATGGACTTGCCCATAGACCATCGGAAATTCCCATCGGTTTTTTATCCATCGGAAAATTTTAAAACAAGTTCTATTTTTTACAACCGATGGAAAAAAGACCGATTGGTACCATACACGATCGGTTGGTCTGATGAAAACCATCCATCGGACGGTTTTCATCAGTCAAACCGATCGTGTGTACGGGGCTTAAGTCATTCCACAGTTTTTCAATGGGGTTTAAGTCTGGGCTCTAACTAGGCAATGCAAGGACATTCACCTTTTTCTCCTTCAACCACTGTGTGGCCATTTTTGCTGTGCACTTTGGGTCATTGTCATGTTGGAAGGTAAACCTTCTTCTTATTGACAACTTTCTGGTAGAGGGCAGCAGATTTTTCTCAAGAATTTGATAGTATTTTTCCCTGTCCATTTTTCCTTCTATCCTGACAGGTGCTCTAGTCCCTGCTGCAGAGAAACACCCCCATACCAGGATATTACCACCCCCATATCAGGATATTTACCACCCCCATAACAGGAAATTACCACCCCCATACCAGGATATTTACCACCCCCATAACAGGATATTACCACCCCCATACCAGGATATTTACCACCCCCATAACAGGATATTACCACCCCCATACCAGGATATTACCACCCCCATAACAGGAAATTACCACCCCCATACCAGGATATTACCACCCCCATAACAGGAAATTACCACCCCCATACCAGGATATTTACCACCCCCATAACAGGATATTACCACCCCCATACCAGGATATTACCACCCCCATAACAGGATATTACCACCCCCATACCAGGATATTACCACCCCCATACCAGGATATTTATCACCCCATAACAGGATATTACCACCCCCATACCAGGATATTTACCACCCCCATAACAGGATATTACCACCCCCATACCAGGATATTTACCACCCCCATAACAGGATATTACCACCTCCATACCAGGATATTACCACCCCCATAACAGGATATTACCACCTCCATACCAGGATATTACCACCTCCATACCAGGATATTACCACCCCCATACCAGGATATTACCACCCCCATACCAGGATATTTACCACCCCCATACCAGGATATTACCACCCCCATACCAGGATATTTACCACCCCCATAACAGGATATTACCACCCCATACCAGGATATTTACCACCCCCATAACAGGATATTACCACCCCCATAACAGGATATTACCACCCCCATACCAGGATATTTACCACCCCCATAACAGGATATTACCACCCCCATAACAGGATATTACCACCCCCATACCAGGATATTTACCACCCCCATAACAGGATATTACCGCCCCCATAACAGGATATTACCGCCCCCATAACAGGATATTACCACCCCCATAACAGGATATTACCACCTCCATGCTTTACTGTAGGAATGGTGGTATTTGGATGGTGAGATGTATTGGATTTCTACCAGACATATTGTTTTGTGTTGAGGCCAAATCATAAAATTTTAGTCTCATCTGACCATAACACCTTTTTCCATGTGGCCTCAGAATCTTTAACCACTTCCGGGCTGGGAAGAATTTACCCCCTTCCTGACCAGAGCACTTTTTGCGATTCGGCACTGCGTCGCTTTAATTGACAATTGCGCGTCGTGTGACGTTGTACCCAAACAAAATTGATGTCCTTTTTTCCCCACAAATAGATATTTGATCACCTCTGCGTTTTTTTTTTTTTGCGCTATAAACAAAAAAAGAGCGACAACTTTGAAAAAAAAAGCAATTTTTTTTACTTTTTGCTATAATAAATATCTGCAAAAAATATATAAAAAACAAATTTCTTTCTCAGTTTCGGCCGATACGTATTCTTCTACATATTTTTGGTAAAAAAATCGCAATAAGCATATATTGATTGGTTTGCGCAAAAGTTATAGCGTCTACAAAATAGGGGATAGTTTTGTGTCATTTTTATTATTATTATTTTTTTATTAGTAATGGCGACGATCTGCGATTTTTATCGTGACAGCAACATTATGGCGGACACATCTGATGCTATTTTGGGACCATTGTCATTTATACAGTGAGCAGTGCTATAAAAATGCACTGATTACTGTATAAATGACACTGGCAGAGAAGGGGTTAAACACTAGGGGGCAAATGAAGGGGTTAAGTGTGTCCTAGGGAGTGATTCTAACTGTGGGGGGGTGGGCTACAAGTGACATGACAGCAATCACTACTCCCGATGACAGGTAGCAGTAGATCCCTGACATGTCACTAGGCAGAACAGGGAAATGCCTTGTTTACATAGACATATCCCCGTTCTGCAGCTCTGTGACACGATCGCGGGACACCGGCGAACATCGAGTCCGCGGGTCCCGCGGGCACGGTCACGGAGCACGCCGCGGGGACGCACTTGCCCGCACGCCGGCAGATTTTCAAAGCAACGTACAGGTACGTTGCTTTGTGCAGCCATGCCATTCTGCTGACGTACAGTCAGGTCCATAAATATTGGGACATCAACACAATTCTAATCTTTTTGGCTCTATACACCACCACAATGGATTTGAACAAGATGTGCTTTAACTGCAGACTTTCAGCTTTAATTTGAGGGTATTTACATCCAAATAAGGGGAACGTTGTAGGAATTACAACAGTTTGTATATGTGCCTCCCACTTTTTAAGGGACCAAAAGTAATGGAACAGATTAACAATCATAAATCAAACTTTCACTTTTTTAATACTTGGTTGCAAATCCTTTGCAGTCAATTACACCCTGAAGTCTGGAATGCATAGACATCACCAGACGCTGGGTTTCATCTCTGGTGATGCTCTGCCAGGCCTCTACTGCAACTGTCTTCAGTTCCTGCTTGTTCTTGGGGCATTTTCCCTTCAGTTTTGTCTTCAGCAAGTGAAATGCATGCTCAATCGGATTCAGGTCAGGTGATTGACTTGGCCATTGCATAACATTCCACTTCTTTCCCTTAAAAAACTCTTTGGTTGCTTTCGCAGTATGCTTCGGGTCATTGTCCATCTGCACTGTGAAGCGCCGTCCAATGAGTTCTGAAGCATTTGGCTGAATATGAGCCGATAATAATATTGCCCGAAACACTTCAGAATTCATCCTGCTGCTTTTGTCAGCAGTCACATCATCAATAAATACAAGAGAACCAGTTCCATTGGCAGCCATACATGCCCACGCCATGACACTACCACCACCATGCTTCACTGATGAGGTGGTATGCTTTGGATCATGAGCAGTTCCTTTCCTTCTCCATACTCTTCTCTTCCCATCACTCTGGTACAAGTTGATCTTGGTCTCATCTGTCCATAGGATGTTGTTCCAGAACTGTGAAGGCTTTTTTAGATGTTGTCTGGCAAACTCTAATCTGGCCTTCCTGTTTTTGAGGCTCACCAATGGTTTACATCTTGTGGTGAACCCTCTGTATTCACTCTGGTGAAGTCTTCTCTTGATTGGTGACTTTGACACACATACACCTACCTCCTGGAGAGTGTTCTTCATCTGACACACATACACCTACCTCCTGGAGAGTGTTCTTCATCTGACACACATACACCTACCTCCTGGAGAGTGTTCTTCATCTGACACACATACACCTACCTCCTGGAGAGTGTTCTTCATCTGACACACATACACCTACCTCCTGGAGAGTGTTCTTCATCTGACACACATACACCTACCTTCTGGAGAGTGTTCTTCATCTGGCCAACTGTTGTGAAGAGTGTTTTCTTCACCAGGGAAAGAATTCTTCGGTCATCCACCACAGTTGTTTTCCATGGTTTTTCCGGGTCTTTTGGTGTTGCTGAGCTCACCGGTGCGTTCTTTCTTTTTAAGGATGTTCCAAACAGTTGATTTGGCCGCACCTAATGTTTTTGCTATCTCTCTGATGGGTTTGTTTTGTTTTTTCAGCCTAATGATGGCTTGCTTCACTGATAGTGACAGCTCTTTGGATCCCATATTGAGAGTTGACAGCAACAGATTGCAAATGCAAATAGCACACTTGAAATGAACTCTGGACCTTTTATCTGCTCCTTGTAAATGGGATAATGAGGGAATAACACACACCTGGCCATGGAACAGCTGAGCAGCCATATGTCCCATTACTTTTGGTCCCTTAAAAAGTGGGAGGCACATATACAAACTGTTGTAATTCCTACACCGTTCACCTGATTTGGATGTAAATACCCTCAAATTAAAGCTGAAAGTCTGCAGTTAAAGAACATCTTATTAGTTTCATTTCATATCCATTGTGGTGGTGCATAGAGCCAAAAAGATTAGGATTGTGACGATGTCCCAATATTTATGGACCTGACTGTATATGTACAGGCGGCAGTCGGAAAGTGGTTAAGGTGGTCAGATGAGACTGAAATTGAATTATTTGGCCTCAACACCAAACGATATGTCTGGCGGAAATCCAATAGAGCTCCACCATCCAAATAACACCATTCTTACAAGTAAAGCATGGATGGGGTAATATCCTGTTATGGGGGGTGGTAATATCCTGGTATGGGGGTGTTTCTCTGCAGCAGGGACTGGAGCACTTGTCAGGATAGAAGGAAAAATTGATGGGGCAAAATACCGATAAATTCTTGAGGAAAATCTGCTGCCCTCTCCCAGGAAGTTGTCAATGGGAAGAAGGTTTACCTTCCAACACGACAATGACCCAAAGCACACAGCAACAATGACCCCACAGTGGTTGAAGGAGAAAAAGGTGAATGTCCTTGTATGGCCTAGTCAGACCCCATTAAAAATCCGTGGAATGACTTGAAGACTGCAGTCCACAAACGGTCACCATCAAATGTAACTGAACTGGATATATTGCAAAGTCTAGATGTGCAAAGTTAGTAGAGACAAATCCCAACAGACTAAAGGCTGGAATTGAAGCAAAAGGTGATTCACCAAAATACTGACACAAGGGGGGGTGATCCTTTTTCCAACTCAGTGATTCTGTTTTTGATTTTTTTATTGTTTTTCTGACATGTTGGTGTTATATCTTTTACTTGGATGTTATAGGTTGCACTGAGTAAATACAGCTGGATAAAACAAAAAACTGTGTCTGTATTCATTTTAGGCTGAAAAGCAACAAAATGTGATTATAAACGGGGGTGATTCTTTTTTTATACCCACTGTATATACTGTATATATATATATATATATATATATATATATATATATATATATTAGTAACTCTAAATACCCAGTTTTGCTTTGCCATCTGCTCACCCCTACCGGACAGCCCAGCCAGAGCCTTGACCCTCAATAAGGCACAGCTTCTCCGTTCCACCCCTCACTTCCCTTCTTTTATGTAGGGATGAAGGGAAATACCAGAAAGGGGTCACTTGACTGATAGCTTTGAGTCTGCTGGGGGCTGCATGCATCCAAGATGGCGGCACCCAGCAGCAGTCTCAGGACTTTTGGATATCTACATAAGGGAGGATTTTACAAGTAAACACCATTTCTTAAATACATGAAATGCACACATGGTGGTGTATTGATTAAACAAATGCAGAGCTTTAAAATCAGTAAAACTGCGTGTACATTCGTTGTGTGTGAATGGGGGAAAAAATTGAAGGTTATTAGGTTGTTTTCTTTCCAGGGCAAATGTTATTCATACATACAAAATAACGTGAATCAGAAAAATACTGCATTGTGGCCACTAGGTGGAGCTGACGATCATAGTAAATAAGTATCTATTCCCTATGATCATCACTGGAGAGCTTTGAGCCGTTGAGTCCTTTAAAGAGAACCTGTCACCCAGATTAAAAATGTTAGGTAAAAGCACAGAAAAATCTATTATTTTTAATGCTTACTTTTTTTTTTTTTTTTTCCCCTTTGCATAATTTTTTATATTCACTTGTAATGCACCTTTGAACTTGACTGCTCCAGGAAGAGTCCATTCCCTGGTACCACCCTGTCATAGTCCTCTTCTCTTCTGTGAGTTTCTAATTGCTGTCTGCGCAGGCCTAGCTCCTCTGCCCCTCCCCTCACCTTCCTACGTAATCTTTTATGTAGCTGCCGGTGGAGGGAAACACTATAGAGTGTCACTTGGGGCTGCTGACATCACATCCAAGATGGCACCACCCAGCAGCAGTCTCAGGGTTTTTGAATGTCTCTAGACAAGGGAGGCTTTTATAGGTAAATAAAATGCTTAAAATACATTAAATGAACATATTATTTTATTGGAAGATTGTTGTTGAAATGAATGGTCCGGTGACAGGTTCTCTTTAAATTTTCCCATTCAACGCAGTCTGGTTCAGTACCATATTCTCTTTAACCGATTGCCGACCGCCGCACGCCGATGTACGTCGGCAGAATGGCACGGCTGGGCATATTGGCGTACAGGTACGTCCCCTTTAATATGCACAGCCGTGAGTCGCGCGTGCGCCGCCAGCGGAGCGCTCGCGACCCGGTAGCGATCGCCGCGGACCCGATCGCCGCCGGTGTCCCGCGATCGGGTCACAGAGCTGAAGAACGGGGAGAGGTAAGTGTAAACAAACATCTCCCCATTCTTCACAGTGGCACTGTCACTGATCGTCTGTTCCCTGTCATAGGGAACGACGATCAGTGATGTCACACGCCAAGCCACGCCCCCACACAGTATGAATCACACATTAGGTCACACTTAACCCCTTTAGCGCCCCCTACAGGTTAACCATTAAACTGCCAGTGTCATGTTCACAGTAATCAGTGCATTTTTATAGCACTGATCTCTGTAAAAATGACAATGGTCCCAAAATGGTGTCAAAAGTGTCCGATGTGTCCGCCATAATGTCGCAGTCACGATAAAAATCACTGATCGCCGCCATTACTAGTAAAAAAAAAAATATTAATAAAAATACTATAAAAATATCCCCTATTTTGTAGACGCTATAACTTTTGCGCAAACCAATCAATAAACGCTTATTGCGATTTTTTTTTTTTTTACCAAAAATATGTAGAAGAATACGTATCGGCCTAAACTGAGGAAAAAAATTGTTTTTTTTATATATTTTTTGGGGAAATTTATTGTAGCAAAAAGTAAAAAATATTGCATTTTTTTCAAAATGTTCGCTCTTTTTTTGTTTATAGCGCAAAAAATAAAAACCGCAGAGGTGATCAAATACCACCAAAAGAAAGCTCTATTTGTGGGAAAAAAAAGGACGTCAATTTTGTTTGGGAGCCACGTCGCACGACCGCGCAATTGTCAGTTAAAGCGACGCAGTGCCGAATCGCAAAAAGGGGCCTGGTCCTTTAGCAACAAAATGGTCCGGGGCTTAAGTGGTTAATTAACACTAAATAAAATATATTTGCTAATATTTTGCTTTCCCTGGTTCCATCCCCACCTCATTAAAGTGCTAAAGAAATGTTTGCATTGCATGCTTAATTTAGGACCCACTGATGTCATCACTGGGTCTCTGTGCTTCTCTATGCAATGCAGGCAGATCACGGCTGGTGGGAGAGGCCAACAGGGTGCTGTATAAAGCTTCCTGAAAGCATCGCAGCACCCGGCCTCCATACTCCTCTTAAGAGCTCTCTGATGCAGTAGTGGGCTGGCTCCTGGGAGGAGTTATGAAAATATTACCATGCCTTGATGGATAGCGAAATGGGCATTCCTCGACTGGCTTCATTTGCATAAAGACCTCCCCAGATAACACCCAGATGTGTTGCTGAGCCTCCAAGATTGAAAGAACTGAGATCCAATAAATGAATGGGGTAGGCCAGGGGCAGGAATGCTAGGGATACAGGACATCCTCCAGCCAGGAAATGAGGTGGGGCTCTATCTGACTTGCAGCAGCTTCTAATTCATACCGTGAGAGGCTCACAGTGTGCAGTAAATCAGAGTAAGCCGCTTCGACACACAGGAAAGGAGCTTGTACAACTGTTCAGACTTTAACATTGAGCAATAAGAACCTGACAGGGTTCAAA
The DNA here is from genome assembly GCA_029206835.1 of Rana muscosa. Lineage (NCBI taxonomy): Eukaryota > Metazoa > Chordata > Amphibia > Anura > Ranidae > Rana > Rana muscosa. Next base: position 333,141,720 of record CM055125.1, on the reverse strand, counting down.
CACTTCCCCACCTCATCCAAACCCCCCAAAAGTTTTGCCTTTAGATACATTTTAATTTGTACCAAGCTCACACTTGTGCATCAAAGTTGGCTTAAAGCGGAGGTGCCGCGGACAAAAAAAATATTAAAAGCCAGCAGCTACAAATACTGCAGCTGCTGACTTTTAATATTAGGACACTTACCTGTCCTGGAGTCCAGCGACGTCCGCAGCAGAAGATGAGCGATCGCTCGTCACTCTGCTGCCCCCACCGCCATCCTCGGTGAGGGAACCAGGAAATGAAGCCTTGCGGCTTCACTGCCCGGTTCCCTACGGCGCATGCGCGAGTCGCGCTGCGCCGTTCTGAATGGTCCCCGTGTGTTCTGAGAGCCGAGTGTCTCCCAGAACACAACGGGTATTCTGCGAGAAGTGACGCTCTTCCCGCAGATTCCCGGAGAGAGGACTCCCGGAAGTGGGTGCAAATACCTGTCTTAGACAGGTATCTGCACCCCCCTCCCCCCTGAAAGGTGTAAATTGTGACACCGGAGTGGGGGAGGGTTCCGATCAGCGGAAGTTCCACTTTAGGGTGGAGCTCCGCTTTAATTCAGTTTACAAGTTAGTGCCCATGGCTTTGATGACCAAGGGCCCTAACAACTGACCGGCCCCTGCTCCCAGCCAGTGGAGTATCCACATTTTATAATGCACTCTGGTTCTGCTCTGATCGACACCTACAACTCAACAAAGTCAAAAATGGTCCATTGTTACCCAGTACTGGTGTTAGAACTGCTTTGGCCCACAAGTGAACGGAGCTTGTGGGTCCATCACTGTATCAAGCTCCAGGGTCCACCAGTGTAATGAGCTCTAGGATAAATGGGTGTAACAAGCTATTGGGTCCACCAGTGTAACAGCTCTAGGGTCCACCACTGTAAAAAAAAACTGAGGGTCCACCGGTGTAATGAGCTCTTGGGTCCACCAGTGTAACAAGACCTAGGGTCCACCAGTGTAATGAGCAGTAGGATCCATGTGTGTAACAAGACCTAGGGTCCACCAGTGTATTGAGCTCTTGGGTCCACCTGTGTAACAAGACCTAGGGTCCACCAGTGTAATGAGCAGTAGGATCCATGTGTGTAACAAGACCTAGGGTCCACCAGTGTAATGAGCTCTTGGGTCCACCTGTGTAACAAGACCTAGGGTCCACCAGTGTAATGAGCAGTAGGATCCATGTGTGTAACAAGCTATTGAGTCGACCGGTGTAACAGCCCTAGGGTCCACCGGTGTAATGAGCTCTTGGGACCACCAGTGTAACAGCCCTAGGGTCCACCGGTGTAATGAGCTCTTGGGTCCACCGGTATAACAAGCACTAGAGTCCACCGGTGTAATGAGCGCTAGGATCCATGTGTGTAACAAGCTATAGGGTACACCAGTCTAACAAGCCCTAGGGTCCACCAATGTAATGAGCTCTAGGGTCCACCACTGTAATAAGCCCCAGGGTCCACCAATGTTACATAGTTACATAGTTAGTCTGGTTGAAAAAAGACACAAGTCCATCTAGTTCAACCAACCAACCAATGTAATGAGCTTTAGGACCCACAGGTGTAACGAACTTTAGGACCCATCGGTGTAACAAGCTATTGTGTCCACCAGTGTAACAAGCCCTAAGGTTCCACCACCATAACAAGCCCTAAGGGTCCACCAGTGTAACAAGCCCTAAGGGTCCACCAGTGTAATGAGCTCTAGGGTCCACCAGTGTAATGAGCTCTAGGGTCCACCAGTGTAATGAGCTCTAGGGTCCACCAGTGTAATGAGCTCTAGGGTCCACCAGTGTAATGAGCTCTAGGGTCCACCAGTGTAACAAGCCCTAAGGTTCCACCACCATAACAAGCCCTAAGGGTCCACCAGTGTAACAAGCCCTAAGGGTCCACCAGTGTAATGAGCTCTAGGGTCCACCAGTGTAATGAGCTCTAGGGTCCACCAGTGTAATGAGCTCTAGGGTCCACCAGTGTAATGAGCTCTAGGGTCCACCGGTGTAACAAGCCTTAGGGTCCACTAATGTAATGAGCTCTAGGGTCCACAGGTGTAACAAACTTTAGGGCCCACTGGTGTAACAAGCTATTGGGTCCACCAGTGTAACAAGCCCTAAGGTTCCACCACCATAACAAGCCCTAAGGTTCCACTGGCATAATGAGCTCTAGGGTCCACCAGTGTAAGAAACCCTAAGGTTCCATCGGTGTAACAAGCTCTTGGGTCCATGAGCCATCAAACAGTGCCCACCTACCCTCACTCATAGGCACCAACACACTGCCATGGCGGCCTTGCAAGCCCAACATCATGGCGCCATGCACCTATGTGCCCTGGAGTCCAGTCACCAAGGCAACCCAACCTTGCGAGGCACAGGTCTTGACCACAGGGTGGTGCAACAACACAACATATCATTATCAATGATGCAGCAGCACAATAGCTTAGTAACCAGAACACACTGCAGGGACTCTCTTATCACCTTCCAACATTATGTGCAAAACCCTCCCAGCAGCAAGCCATAACCCGTCAGCCAACGTAACATATTTGGCATCCTAATGCGAATGTAAGGGTGGGGGTTTGGGATGGGGGGGATTATGAAGACTGGTACCTGTTGCCGGCTGCATTCTGTGATGCTTTTTGCTTCTCTGTTTGTGCGGAGAGTTCCCCATCATTCTGCAGCAGGAGCTGGTCCTCTCTCTCTCTCTCGCTCCTTCCTTCTTTTCTTCGCTCCCTCCCTCCCTCCAGGTATTTACATCACCTCTCTCTGTCTGCAGGCTTCACCATTCCTCCCGTCTCTTCCCCACCTTCCAATCCAATCCCTTGTCTCTCACTACTCTCCGTCACATACTTTTTCTCGCTTCCAATGTCAGGATCATCATCCGTTCTCTCTCACCCATTATTTTAGTATTTTTGTTATTTTCTTAAGCCAAGCCTGCTGATTTCCTGTCTTTATTCCTGTATTTGCATCCTTGCTCACCTCTTCTCTGCTAACATGTCTACTAATAGCCCTCTTTTTCTTGCCCCCACACCAATTCCTTGCACGGTTCCTCACCCCTTTTTTGGGGGAGCTCACCTTCTTACGCTGTTTCTCATCCCTTTTTTGGGGGTTCCTCACCCCTTTTTGGCTCCCCAGCACTGTTCCTCAACCCTTTTTTTTAGCTCCCCAGCACTGTTCTTTACTCCTTTTTTTATGGTCCCCAGCACTGTTCCTCACCCCCTTTTATGGTCCCCAGCACTGTTCCTCACCCCTTTTATTTGGCTCCCTAGGTCTGTTCCTCACCCCTTTTATTTGGCCCCCTAGGTCTGTTCCTCACCCCTTTTATTTGGCCCCCTAGGTCTGTTCCTCCCCCCTTTTATTTGGCTCCCTAGGTCTGTTCCTCGCCCCCTTCTTCTAGCTTTCTAGGTCTGTTCCTCTCCCCCTTCTTCTAGCTTTCTAGGTCTGTTCCTCACCCCCTTCTTCTAGCTCCCCAGGTCTGTTCCTCACCCCCCTTCTTCTAGCTCCCCAGGTCTGTTCCTCACCCCCCTTCTTCTAGCTCCCCAGGTCTGTTCCTCACCCCCCTTCTTCTAGCTCCCCAGGTCTGTTCCTCACCCCCTTCTTCTAGCTCCCCAGTACTGTTCCTCACCCCCCTTTTTTTTTTTGGGCTTCCCACCACCTCCTTGCCCTGCTCCTCACCCTCTGCCTATCTTCGCCTTGCTCTGCAGAGACTAGCCTCCTAGCAATGGTCCAATCGCCTTCTCCTCCCCGTGTATCTGGTCTCCTCTTATTCTGTTCACATACGTCTCTGTGCTACTGACACCCCTCCTCACATCAGCACTGCACACAGCCCCCTCCTCCTTACACCTTCCCTGTTCCTACCCAACCGCTGCACACATCAGCCAGCAATGTGCATCATCGCCTCCTCTGCCTGCCTGTGTCCCTGTCCATCCTCCAGGTTCTGATCCTTTCCCTTTCCTATGGCAATCCGGATTCTGCTCAGCTCATGTCTAACCCCCAGCTGACAATTGTCTTTATCTGATTTTTTTTTTTTGTCTTTCTCCTTCGGTCTATCCAGAGGTGGTTCTGCCGCAGGGATGTGTCTCAGTGGTGCTGATGCTGAGAACAGTGGAAGGATGCAGTTGCTTGTACTGAATCTCCCCTCTATTTTTTCCCCGTTCCCTCAGCCCTCGTTCCCTCCTTCTCCTCCCCTAAGAGCTTAAAGGGTCAGAACCCTGGAAAACGAAGCCGCCACCATCGATGTGAAATTCACATAACGCCGAATTCTAATGAATGAATGAATGAATATTTTGAATGTAATGAATGAAACATATACTGGGATTGCAGTATATCTGAACCCTAACAGAATGACATTTAGGGAGCTGGGTATCAATGTTATAACTCAGAATCACACAGCATTTTGGGGTCCATGTATCAATTTTTTCACTCAAGATCACACGTTCACAATTAGGGGTCTATGTATCAATGTAGCAATGTTTTCGCTCAAGATCACACAACTTTCATAACTAAGTAGTCTACGTATCAATAATTTCAGTCAAGACGGATCTATGTGTAGCGGGTATGTACTTTCCCGGGTGTAAATGTAACTGGCAGAGACACCAGTGATGTGTAATTCCCTGCAGCCCAGCAGGTGGCGCTGTCGCCCTGGGCTGGGGTTGAATCATTGCTGTGTGCCGTGCCTCCTTTTTGTCCTCCCTAGGCAGCAGTATGGTGGGGCGGGGAACCCGCCGTGCTTGCTGGGAGAGGGTATAAAGGGGCCGGCCATCTTTGTCACGGGGTCGAGTCCCAGGCACCTTCAGCCTGTGGGCGGTGGGTCGTGTCGGTCCTCTAGGTGGCCTAGGCCTAGAGGACAGCCGGAGGTCGTGTTCCATCCCAGGCACCTTAGGCCTGGGGTGAGGTACTCGGATGTAGGTCTGGAGTTTAGTGCCCAACACTGAGTTCCGTGAGGGAAGGAGGTCCTAGGGAACCCAGGGATTGGGTACCCGAATCCGGAAGGCGTAATGGACCGGGGGGAGCTCCTCACTTGAAGACCGGGTGCAGCAGATTGCCAGTGACAGGTGAGCCTCCCACCGGAGACCGCCTGGAAGGAAATTCCCCCTCGCTCTGGGACCGCAACTCACTTTCAGGAAGGAAAGTGGAGAATACATTGTGTCTGGGCCTATTCGCATCCACACCTCCTTTTCTGTTCTGTGAAGCCAAGGGAGTCTAACTGATTATGCTGTTCATTCAAGAAGAATAAAGGAGTGTTGGACTTTAATGGTGTGGGGCTCTTTTCTGGTGGACATTGTTCAAGGTAATCTCATGTGGAGGTTTTAGGTGCACAACACTGACCCGAAGGTAGAGAAAGAACTTTGCTTATACCGCACTGACACCTGTGGTGAAGGCCAGGCGTGGTGTCCCCGCTTCCTCCCTTCTGAGATACCCCTAGACAAGAAGAGAAACGAGCTGATGCAGAGAGGGGAGTGAGGAGGGCGCTACACGTGGGGGCTCGGGTCCGGTATAGTGTTTGTGCACCACGGAATTGAACGTGTCTGCTGGAGGAGTTACGCGAGTAGGCAGGCCTTCATTGGCCGAAGTGCATCCCTGTGCTCGAAGTCGTGGACATGACCCATTGAAGCGAAAGGCCCGCGCAGAAGAGCGAGGAGAGGGGGAAGCTCAGCCGTGTGAGGGACTACACGTGGGGGCTTCTATTTGCACTGCGCCACCAGGCACACGCCCATCGCTTAGTTCGTGGGCGTGACTCAGAAACAGAAAAGAAGGAAAGCCCGCGAACTGGAGCAAAGGGGAGGAGTCCAATACGTGTGAAGGACTACACGTGGGACGTTGGCGCAAAAATTTTGCAGTGTGCGATGGATCAGCAACAGGTCGCCATGTTCGGACATACATCGTGGATTCCAGTTCACCCTTCCACCACGACATTGACTGCTGCTGCTCCGGTAACAGATACGGGGATCCGGCTAAAGCCAAGGGGTCGATTCGCCCTGTATTCCTGCATGGACGTTGAGGCCCTGGGTGTGATTTGTCCCGGCTGTTCGGGACTGGTGTGCCATCTGAAGCCATTCAGGCGATGTGAGGCCTGTGGGGAGTTCTTGTTTGAATTGGATCCAGCGGTGGAGAAACCGAGGACCATTTACCCCGGCCGTGTTGCAGGCAACACCACTCAAAGAGGAGGAATCACTGCTTTGACAGCCATCCCTGCGCACACTGCAGCAACCGCGGAGGAGGTCGTAAAATCTCAATGGGAGAAATCCGAGGATGCTGACTCGGTCACCACTGTCTCGCAGTGTCCACCACCGAAGAGAAAGACCGGTATGGTAGCCCCGACCAGCGGTTGTGGTGAACCGTCTCGCCCGCTTACGCCCGGCCGGGATGGATCCGTCGACAAGTGTTCCGGACGCCCCGATTCAAGTAAAGGCCAAGGAAAGCCTGGCGGAGAGATTTGGTGTGTGGGAAGAGGTGAATGCTCAGTCTCCACTACAGGGTACATACCCGTGGAGGAGTGTGACACTTCTGACCTGGAGTCGCTCTCGGACATGGGAGACGACGGTGCTATAGATGAACTGTTTGCAGAAAAGGGCTGGGACAAAGTACCTCTCGCTTCATCCCGGAGAACCAGGGATCCACCCATGTCTACAGGGGAAAGTACGCCCCGGGTGGAGGCACCAGCGCCTGAAGAGAGGTCCCGTCCCCGGCCTGCCTCTACATCCCCGGTACCATCTGTACTGAAGACCGGGGAAAAGAGACTGTTACTGCGTGCACCAATGCCCCGACAAGATGTGGTCAAGGTCCCTCGCCACCCGGATTCAATAGTGTTGCCTGGCGAAGGGGACAGAGCTACTATGCCTCCTTTGGCCAGACTACAACGCCTTTTTGGCCAGAAGGTTGCTGCGGAGTATGGATGGGAGTATCCATACTTGTCCAAGGAACTGCTGTATGAGGTGGAAGTGTGCCTGGAGCGCTGGTACAATGACTTTGTGTGGACTCACCTTCAGATTCCACACGCACGCAGGTACCTGACATGCTCTCCCAAAGCCTCTCAACGTTTTAAGGACTGTAAGGCAGAGTGGATGTTGGGACGGCACATCCATGCAGACAAAGTGCTGATCCGACGCAAGGAAGGAGAAGATGTAGAATATCATCTGGAGACTATGGACCAGCACTTGAAGCCGCTTGTTCTGCCGCACCCTCGTTTCTACCTGTAGGAGAGAAAAGACTCTGTTCTTGTTATGCTGAACTTTCTGGGACCTGTTGCTTTCATTGCCCAGAGGAATGAAGAACTGTTCCTGGTTTGTTCTTCACTTTTCCAGCAAGAGATCATGGACTCTGGGGTAGATAGGGCCAAAGAGAATAGGAAAAGTTCCACGAGTGCAGTTACCGCGATGCTGTCACCAGGTGGCAGTGTTGCGCAACGTTAAACACTTTACACACACTCACTCCTTGGAGGAAAGGGATTTCTTTACGGAGAAGTTTCTTTTCTCTCACACGAATACATGTGTCAGGGTTTATGTGTGTTAATTTTGTTTTTTCCCTCTGCAGGAGAGCATCCCATCAAGATCACTGAGAATGGGGTGGATCTTAGTCAGGATGGGTGGGAAAAGTATAATGTGAACATGTGATTCAAAGTTATGGTTTAGTTGATCAGGTTTTTCAAAAGTTTTATATTTTTGTACAATTGTTAGTCGGTCTCTGGATTGGATCATGCCAGCCCTTGAGGGTATGATTTGTTCCAGACACTGGGGACCAGTGTCAAATCACCAGGGGGAGAGTGTAGTGGGTATGTACTTTCCCGGGTGTAAATTTAACTGGCAGAGACACCAGTGATGTGTAATTCCCTGCAGCCCATCAGGTGGCGCTGTCACCCTGGGCTGGGGTTGAATCATTGCTGTGTGCCGTGCCTCCTTTTTGTCCTCCCTTGGCAGCAGTATGGTGGGGCGGGGAACCCGCCGTGCTTGCTGGGAGAGGGTATAAAGGGCCGGCCATCTTTGTCACGGGGTCGAGTCCCAGGCACCTTCAGCCTGTGGGCGGTGGGTCGTGTTGGTCCTCTAGGCGGCCTAGGCCTAGAGGACAGCCGGAGGTCGTGTTCCATCCCAGGCACCTTAGGCTTGGGGTGAGGTACTCGGATGGAGGTCTGGAGCTCAGTGCCCAACACTGAGTTCTGCGAGGGAAGGAGGTCCTAGGGAACCCAGGGATTGGGTACCCGAATCCGGAAGGCGTAATGGACCGGGGGGAGCTCCTCACTTGAAGACCGGGTGCAGCAGATTGCCAGTGACAGGTGAGCCTCCCACCAGAGATCGCCTGGAAGGAAATTCCCCCTCGCTCTGGGACCGCAACCCACTTTCAGGGAGGAAAGTGGAGAATTCATTGTGTCTGGGCCTATTCGCATCCACACCTCCTTTTCTGTTCTGTGAAGCCAAGGGAGTCTAACTTATTATGCTGTTCATTCAAGAAGAATAAAGGAGTGTTGGACTTTAATGGTGTGGGGCTCTTTTCTGGTGGACATTGTTCAAGGTAATCTCACGTGGAGGTTTTAGGTGCACAACACTGACCCGAAGGTAGAGAAAGAACGTTGCCTATACCGCACTGACACCTGTGGTGAAGGCCAGGCGTGGTGTCCCTGCTTCCTCCCCTCTGAGATACCCCTAGACAAGAAGAGAAATGAGCTGATGCAGAGAGGGGAGTGAGGAGGGCGCTACATATATATTAATTAATGTATCAATATATCAACTCAAGTTTACACAATTTTTACATTTTTGGGTCCATGTGTCAATTTTTTTACTCAAGATCACTCAACTTTTACACTTGGGGGTTCATGTATCAATGTTTTAACTCAAGATCACATAGCTTTCACATTTCGGGGTCCATCAACGCTTTAAATCAAGATCACACAACCTTCATATTTTGGGGTACATGTATCAATGTTTTCACTGAAGATAACACAACCTTTACATTTCATGGTCCACGTATAAATGCTGTCACTGAAAGTTACTTAGTCTTCACATTTCAGGGTCCATCAAGGTTTTAACTCAAGATAACACAACCTTCACATTTCAGGGTTAATATATCAATAGTTTCACTCAAGATCATGCAACCTTCACATTTCAGGGTACATGTATCAATGTTTTCAGGCAAGATCACATAATCTTCACATTTTGGGGTCCATCAATGTTTTAAATCAAGATCCCATAACCTTCACATTTCGGGGTCCATGTATTAAGGTTTTCACTGAAGATCACACAACCTTCACATTTCGGGGTCCACGTATAAATGCTTTCACTGATAGTTACTTAGTCTTCACATTTCGGGGTCCATCAAGGTTTTAAATCAAGATCACACAACCTTCATGTTTCAGGGTCCATATATCAATAGTTTCACTCAAGATCATTCAGCCTTCACACTTCAAGGGTCCATGCATTATTGTTATGAATCAAGATCGCGCAACTTTCACATTTCGGGGTCCACATATCAATGCTTTCACTGAAGATCACATAGCCTTCAAGCAAGATCAGATAACCTTCAAATTTTGGGGTGCATCAAGGTTTTAAATCAAGATCAAACAACCTTCACATTTCAGGGTCCATATATCAATAGTTTCACTCAAGATCATGCAACCTTCACATTTCAGGGTACATGTGTCAATGTTTTCACTCAAGATCACATAACCTTCACATTTCGGGGTCCACATATCAAGGTTTTCACTGAAGATCACACAACCTTTACATTTTGGGGTCCACATATCAATGTTTTCACTGAAAATTACATAGCCTTCACATTTCGGGGTCCATCAAGGTTTTAAATCAGGATCACACAACCTTCACATTTCAGGGTTCATATATCAATAGTTTCACTCAAGATCATGCAGCCTTCACATTTCAAGGGTCCATGCATTATTGTTTAGAATCAAGATTGCGCAACTTTCATATTTCGGGGGTTCATGTTATGTTTTTACTCAAGATCCCACAACCTTCACATTTCGGGGGGTCCATGTATCAAGGTTTTCACTGAAGATCCCACAACCTTCACATTTCGGGGGGTCCATGTACCAAGGTTTTCACTGAACATCACACAACCTTCACATTTCGGAGTCCATGTATCAATGTTTTCACTCAAGATCACACAACCTTTACATTTTGGGGTCCACGTATCAATGTTTTCACTGAAGATCACATAGCCTTTACATTTCAGGGTCCATCATCATTTTCAATCAAGATCACAAAAACTTCACATTTCAGGGTCCATGTATCAATGTTTTCACTGAAGATCACAAAAACTTCACAATTTGGGGTACATGTATCAATGTTTTCACTCAAGACCACATAACATTCACATTTTGGGGGTTCATCAACGTTTTAAATCAAGATCACACAACCTTTACATTTTGGGGTCCATGTATTAATGTTTCACTCAAGATCTCACAAACTTAACATTACAGAGTCCATGTATTAATATTTTTACTCGGTATCACACAACTTCATCTATATATCAATGTTTTTACTCAACAATACAAAACTTTTACAATTAGGGGTGGATGTATCACTGCAACAATGTCTTCACTCGAGATCACACAACTTTATAACATTCATAATTAGGACCCATTCACATAACGGGACACACATTCCTACATACATTTTATTTGCATGTTTTTCACACATTTCCACATGTCACACATATGGGAAGCCTATTCACTTGAATGGGCTGTCATAAGCATGACAAATGCACCAAAGAAGCTCCCACAGCTTTTCGGGTGTGGAGCTTCGTGTGTTCTTTACAATGCACACTTTGGCACATTTGCTCCAAGCACCTTCCTGAGATAAGTGTCAGTAAGAGGAATTCAAAGGGGAAGAAGACCAACATAACTTGCTGGTGCTTCTCTCGGGCAAGTGCTTGGAGCCAGAGAAAACCACAGTCTATCAATGCAGCTGTCTCCTTGTTAGATGCACTGTAGGACAGCTGTGGAGGGTCCTCCATGGCACCAAGTACATGTACAGTGCCTTGCAAAAGTATTCACCCCCTTGGCATTTTTCGTGTTTTGTTGCCCCACAACCTGGAATTAACATGGATTGTTTGAGGATTTGCATCATTTAATTTACAGAACATGCCCACAACTTTGAAGATGTTTTTTTTTTATTAATTGTGAAGCAAACAAAATAACAGAAAAAGTCAATGTGCATAACTATTCACCCCCCTAAAGTCAATACTTTGTAGAGTCACCTTTTTGCGGCTATCACAGCTCCAAGTCACTTTGGATAAGTCTCTATGAGCTTGCCATATCTTACCACTGGGATTTTTGCCCATTCCTCCTTGCAAAACTGCTCCAGCTCCTTCAAGTTGGATGGTTTGCGCTTGTGAACAGCAATCTTTAAGTCTGACCACAGATTTTCTATTGGATTGAGGTCTGGGCTTTGACTAGGCCATTCCAACACATTTACATGTTTCCCCTTAAACCACTCAAGTGTTACTTTAGCAGTGTGTTTGGGGTCATTGTCCTGCTGGAAGGTGAACCTCCGTCCTAGCCTCAAATCACACACAGAGTGGTGCAGGTTTTCCTCAAGAATATCCCTGTATTTAGCACCATCCATCTTTCCCTCAACTCTGACCAGTTTCCCAGTCCCGACTACTGAAATCATCCCCACAGGGGATGGTGTTCTTTGGGTGATGTGATGTTTTGGATTTGCACAGACATGGCGTTTTCTTTGATGGCCAAAAAGTTCAATTTTAGTCTCATCAGACCAGAGCACCTTCCTCCATACATTTTGGGAGTCTCCCACATGCCCTTTTGCAAACTCAAAATGTGCCATTTTGTTTTTTGCTTTCTTCTGGCCACTCTGGCATAAAGCCCAACTCTATGGAGCGTACGGCTTATTGTCATCCTATGTACAGATACTCCAGTCTCTGCTGTGGAACTCTGCAGCTCCTCCAGGGTTACCTTAGATCTCTGTGCTGCCTCTCTGATTATTGCCCTTCTTGCCCGGGCCGTGAGTTTTGGTGTGTGGCCGTCTCTTGGCGGGTTTGCTGTTGTGCCGTGTTCTTTCCATTTGGTGATGATAGATTTGATGGTGCTCCTAGGGATCATCAAAGATTTGGATATTTTTTTATAACCTAACTCTGACTTGTACTTCTCAACAACATTGTCCCTTACTTGTTTGGAGAGTTCCTTGGTCTTCATGGCAGTGTTTGGTTAGTGGTGCCTCTTGCTTAGGTGTTGCAGCCTCTGGGGCCTTTCAAAAAGGTGTGTATATGTAATGACAGATCATGTGACACTTAGATTGCACACAGGTGGACATCATTTCACAAATTATGTGACTTCTGAAGGTAATTGGTTGCACCAGAGCTTTTTATGGGCTTCAAAACAAAGGGGGTGAATACATACGGACATGCCAATTATAATTTTTTTATTTCTGAAAGATAGTTTTATGTATATATTTTTCTAATTTGACTTCACCAACTTAGACTATTGTGTTCTGATCCATCATATATCATTCAGATTAAAAGAAACATTGAACTAAAGGCTGTAATGTAACAAAATAGGTAAAAAGCCAAGGGGGTGAATACTTTTGCAAGGCACTGTAGCATTTTGCCCCATCTTCCTATGTGCTATGGAAGGCTAGCTATGTGATCAGATTGGATGCCCCACCATCTCCGTGGCTGCCTAACAACACAGCTAGCAAGGAGACAGGCTGCATTGATAGCTGGCTCTTATCTCCGCGTCCAAGCACTGTCCCGAGACAACTGCTGGCAAGAGGAATGCAAAGTAACCGCTTGTCTTGTGCAAGTGCCTGGAGCTAGAGATAACCAAAGTCTATCAATGCAGCGTTCTCCTTGCTAGCTTCCTTGTCGGACAGCTGTGGGGGGGTCCACCAGGGCACCAAATACATGTAGTAGTTTGTCCCATCTATGCGCTGTGTAAGGCTAGCTATGTGGTCAGATAGGATGCCCCCACTTCCTCCATGGCTGTCCAACAACACAGCTAGCAAAAAGATGGCCGCATTGATAGCAGGCTTTTATCTCTGTCTCCAAGCAGGTCCCCCAGGGCACCATGTGCATGTAATACTTTGTCCCACCTTCCTACATGCTGTGTAAGCTAGCTATGTGGTCAGATAGGATGTCACTCCTTCTTCCATGGCCATCCAACAAAAAAACTAGCGAGGAGACAGCTGCAATATTAGCTGGCCCTTATTTCCGCCTCCAAGTACTTTCCCAAGACAACTGCTGGCAAGAGGAATGCAAAGGGACCGAAGGCTGGCATGCTTTGCTGGTGCTTGTCTGGAGCTAGAGATAACCACAGACTAGCAATGCAGCTGTCTCCTTGCTAGCTGCATTGTCAGACAGCTGTGGAGGGTCCCCAGGGCACCAAATACATGTAGTACTTGTCCCATCTTCTTATGTGCTGTGGAAGGCAAGCTATGTGGTCAGCTAGGATGCCCCCCCCCCCATTTTCATGGCTGTCCGGCAACGCAGCTAGCAAGGAGAGAACTGCAATGATAGCTGCCACTATACTCCACCTCCAAGCACTTTCCCAGGATAAGTGCTGGCAAAAGGAATGCAAAGGGATAGGAGGCCGACATGCCTTGCTGGTGCTTTACTCTGGCAAGTGCTTGGAGCCAGAGATAGCCACCGCCTATCATTACAGCCATCTCCTTGCTAGCTGCATTGTCAGACAGCTGTGGAGGGTCCCCTAGGGCACTAAATACATGTAGTACTTTGTCCCATCTTCCTATGTGCTGTGAAAAGCTAGCTATGTGGGCTATGTGGGCCCATCTCTAGGGCCGCTTTGCAATGCAGCTAGCAAGGAGACAGCTGCAATGATAGCTGGCTCGTATCTCCGCCTCCAAGCACTTTCCCAAGACAAGCGGAATACAAATAGATAGGAGGCCACCGTCTATCAATGCAGCCCTCTCCTTGCTAACTGTGTTGTTTCCTGTTAATGCAACTAGCAAGGAGTCAGCTGCATTGTTAGCTCTCTTTTAGCTTCGCCTCCAAGCACTTTTCCGAGACAAGTGCCGGCAAGAGGAATGCAAAGGAATAGGAGGCCCAAGATGCCTTGCTGGTGCTTGTCTCTGTCAAGTGCCTGGGGCCGGAGATAGCCACCATCTATCAATGCAGCCGTCTTCTTGCTGTGTTATTTCCTATCAATGCAACTAGTATCCGCCTCCAAGCACTTTTCCGAGACAAGTGCTGGCAAGAGGAATCCAAAGGGATGGGAGGCAGACATGCCTTGTGTAGATAACCACCGCAGGGACGTGCAGTGAGGTCAGTGGCTGGTGAGGTCAGTGGCTGGTGAGGCACTGGCTAGTATCAGAGCCAAATACACACAGGTTACATACACCGCGATTTTTAGAGCGAGCGCAATAATTCTAGCACCAGACCTCCTCTGTAACTCTAAACATGTAACCTGTAAAAAAAATTAAAGCGTTGTCTATGGAGATTTTTATGTTCTGAAGTTTGGCGCCATTCCACGAATGTGACCAATTTTAAAGCGTGACATGTTAGATATCTATTTACTCGGCGTAATATCATCTTTCACCTTATACAAAAAAATCGGGCTAACCGAGGCCGAAAATGGCTCGCACATCCCTGAGGCCAGGAGGGCACTCAGGTCAGGATCCGGCAACGACCCCCGGCAACGAATAGAGCGGTCTCTGCCTCTTAAGTACCCCCTCCCAGAATGTACAGCGGGTTGACCAAGCCCCCTGAGCCACTTCTGGGAAAGGAATACCCAATACACCTAGCCTGTTGCATTTCCAACCCTGACCCGTGGTGACAGTGACACCTACTGTCAGGAGAAAAACTAAATTTAACATATAGCGTCTACCCAACAGGAGTAGGGCGCTACACACTTCCCCCACCGCAAAAAGACGATGTCCCCATTGTCGGGAAAAAATATGACCCTCACTCCTGAGGGTCAGTACCTGAGACCCAAAAAAACTTGGACGGGAAGGGGGGGAGTTAACAGTACAAGAAAATATGTGTTTAACATACACACGCAATGAAATCACATCAATATAAATATACAGTATTATATAGCATTCCTATCTCTCTCTCTATCTAACCCACCCATTCTCCGGTGGTTCTTGATAGAAGATTTCAATGCCTGAAAAAGAACAAAGCAAGCAGACAAAGCCTCACTTCCTGGAGAAATTAGCCTTTCTTCCTCCACTTATATACACATATACATTGGGTGTAGGCAGCTAAGTAAAAGTATGAGAGTCCAATTTCTGCCGAGCAAACTTCCACCACCCAGTGGCAGAAACATAACACAGTCCTCAGATTTAAGTACTGGACCCATAGATTAAATCTTGACTCCAACATCTTCCGATGCCCTAGCACTACCTAGCTACATACCCACAGTCCTTTTTGAAAGAAATCTTCCTTTCTTTTGGCAAGGTGCAAAACAAAACCCAGTACAGCCACCGTAACTCTTTACCAGTAAAATTGTGGATCGGGTAAAGTTAGGTATTTTCCCTGCTTGTCATTGGTGGTGATAAAGTAAACCACATCGTCCTTCCCTGGTCGGCAAATGACCACTTTGTCTCCATGAATATGCCCGCCATAACTCCAGTGCTGCAGACACCCTTTAAAGCGTTCATCCATGGCAAGGGAATACCCCCTCTTCCGGAACGGTTTTGGTACTGAAAGATAGTCCCAAACAGCCTCGTGGTACCACTGTTCCCTGTGAGACTCAACTTCCTGCATAATCTCCCGGGGGAACATAAGGGAATTCCAGTCCATATTCTCTTTCCACCCGTTTATTAAACAACCTTTGTGACTGGGCAAGTCTTGGCAGAGAGCTGGTACTTCCATATCCAGGAGGCACACACGAGTTTGTGGATTTGTGCACCATAGCACTTGCAAACATTTTTCCTGGACCCAGCGAACTGGTACCCCGGGCCAGGATTGCATCAGAAACAATTGGGGGTTCCACCCTAGGTGTTGTCTCCCCCGAGTCCATAGCTGCGTACTCAGAGAAAGTAAAAGCCGAGGCGTCATCATCGCTATTTGCCCATAATAGCTCTTGCGACATAGTCTCAAACAAATCGTCATCCCCGCTGAGGTCTGACAAAGAGTCTATCTCCGAATCTCCCAGCTCTTCCGCCGGCAGATAATTACAAACAGTCCCCAACATGCTTCCCTTAGATCTCTCACCCGTTCCTGGCGTGGACTTCTCGGAAACCAAACATTTCTCCAGGTCCGGTTCGGGCAGTCTCTGGGGTAAACCTTGTCCGCGACCGCGGGAGGCCTTCACGTATCCCACCTTCCTTTGAACAGGTGCAGCAAAAACAGGTGCAGCGGAGGTAGATACAGTTGAGGTGACAATAGCGGCGATGTCCGCTGATGATTTTCCCATAGCGGTAACAGCGCCATTCCCCTTGGGATTACTCACGGCAGCAGATGCGGCTGATGTAGGCCTAACCACTGGATTGAAGGCAGCAACTTCTTCTGTTATGTTACCGTGGTCCAGTCCACTCTGTAGGCACAAGGCGGCATGGTGGGTTGCTCCACAGTAAACAGGTACTCCCCGCATCGTAGACATCGAGAAGAAGGACGGGGGTGAATAGCCAGTCCATCACACCTGTTACACAGCATCCCCAAAGCCTCTACATCACCGATTGAATAGAGCATGAACCGCCCATGCAGCCTCAGACGAATACCAGTGTCTGTCAGTACAGTCCCTGGCAGTATGACATTGGTGGAGGTACCCACAGGAAACATCCTGGGCCCCATAGCAGACTGCATTGATAGAGTTGATGACATGGTGGTGTTCCGTCTCTATCTTGAAACTGGACACACACGCCGCGTCTCACGCGGCAACTCCTCCCACTTGTTCTTTTTGGCACGTAGCTCGCGGGCTTTTCTTACTTTTTGGCTCCGCCCACAGCCCACGCGGCCTAGAATTGATCGCAAAGTTCTCACCCTTCTCTTTGACGGGAAAAAAAATGACAAAGTTCAGAACCCTCTGTAGCATAAGTCCCAGAACAGTTCACTTTAGTTGCTTTAGGTAATGGCAGATATCCCAGACGAGCCCCCACGTGTAGCACTACCCCCGTAGGAGCTGCTGGTTTAAAGTTTTGGGCCTACCGTTACCTTTTCTGTTCACCGCACTCGTGTCAGGGATCCTTCTTGAAGAGCTTTTATAAATGTTCACACCAACACTTGGATACGTTTTCTTCAAGGATTTATTTTACCAGTTCCAACAGAGGGATAGAGGGAGAGGGGAGTTTTAGGTACTTTACTTTGCAGACCACGGGCACAATCTCAGATCCAGAAAACAAAACAGTTCCACGCTGGATTCAGCAACCACCGGATAGGCCTACTCTCACTGGCCTAGCAACTGGTGCGAAGCTCACTTAAAGTCTCTGCCACAGACTTGATGAGTGCCGTCACGTCATTCCATAACCTTCCGCCACAAGATTGTGTAACCACACTGACACTTTGCAAAAAGTTCCTCCAGAAGTACACAGCTAATGGTGCCAGAATCTTTCAGCCCTCCGGCAGCACTTTGAGGCAAACTGGCCAGGATGAATCCTTCAATTGAGTCCCCAATTGTTCTGCTTCTTCCCGCAGGCAAGACTGCGTAGGACCATCCCTGGACTAGTAGGCCCCAGCAACTCCTGGGCCTACTTCTTAGTTGCAGAGCCTCGGGCCAGCAGGTCCCGAGGCCGAAAATGTCTCGCACATCCCTGAGGCCAGGAGGGCCCTCAGGTCAGGATCCGGCAACGACCCCCGGCAACGAACCCTGATAGAGCGATCTCTGTCTTTTAAGTACCCCCTCCCAGAATGCACAGCGGGTTGACCACGCCCCCTGAGCCACTTCTGGGAAAGGAATACCCATTACACCTAGCCTGCTACATTTCCAACCCTGACCCGTGGTGACAGTGACACCTACTGTCAGGTGGAAAACGCGCAACCCAGCTAGACTGAAAAAGAGCCAGTAATTTACATAATTCTTTCTAAGCTGAACTACAGCTCAGACAACTAAATTTAACATATAGCGTCTACCCAACAGGAGTAGGGTGCTACATGTTCATGACAGGTGAGGATCTGCCTAACCTGCCTCCCCTGACTGCACATCCCTGAACCACCATCTATCAATGCAGCTAGCTGCGTTATCGGCCTGTCCAACCACTTAGCTAGCCTTCCACAGCACATAGAAAGATGGGATAAAGTGCTACATGTACATAGGGAACAAAAACTGTAAAAAAGTAAATGAGACTTCTTGTTTGATCCTATTGATGTTCTTCACTGCTGCAGAGTATACAATGTATCCGCCTCCTCCGTTATTTGGACTTGTATTATTTCAGCGCCTTGCTGGGTGATATAATCGGAATTCTCATACGTCTTCCATTAGTTATGTAACCGTTTATTGTCAGGACTGTCACACTGTAATTACACCATATCATGGCGACATCACAATAAACACAGTTCAGTACGCCAAGACCAATTAGCGCTGTTATTTGATTCCTCCACCCTGCACAGACGCACTCTATTCCCAGAGACGGATTAGAGCGGAGTTTTGTAGATTGCAATTTCAAGCTTCTCAATGTTTTCATAAAATAAGGAATATTCACAGAACTACAGAGAATGACAATAATCTCTATATTATGCTGCTGCTGTAGACTATGGCGAGGTTATGGTGATATCCATTATATGCATAAAACATTTAGCAGCCTATGTATAAAAAATCTGCCATGTGGATGACTTAAGCCCAACAAAGGATCGCCGTATTGTTTGCAATATAATTATCTCTTATGATCATTAGCTCCATACAGTGGCCTAATGCAGTATTTTTTTTTGATTGAGGTATTTCAGTAAAATACCGCATGATGACCACTAGATGGAGCTGACGATCATAGAAAATGATCATATTATAAAACAAACAATCATTCCTCACACCTGTGCAAATGCTTAAGACATTCGCATAGCCAATTTTTTTTATACGTAACCCCCCTTAAATGTTATTTGCAGGATACAGGGGAGAAAATTAAGGAAAAAAGGCTGAAAAGAGAACCAATGCCACCACCATTCACAATATGTAATATATAAAAATTTTGGTTTAGATCCACTTTATAGCCCAAACTTGGGCTCCGTCTCTTTTGGGCTACCTCCCCCTGTCCCCTATTCTCTAATTACAACCCCCCTTGCGCTTCGTATTCACCTCCCCTACCCACTGCCAGTGCTGCTCTCTGCATCTTTATATACATTATATTACCAAAAGTATTGGGACACCTGTCTTTACACGCACATGAACTTTAATGGCATCCTAGTCTGTAAACAAAATCAGCATATTTCACTGATACATGTGTATTCACCCGGGGTCTTAACCTATTAAAAATGTTTCAAGTAACAAAATCTGGGATAGATGGCTTGAGTCCGCAGACACATGCACTGATGGTCCGTGAAACTGTACATCCTTCTAGCGTGCAATTCCATGAATAGCGTGGACATAGGGTTTTCCACTCATTGATAGTCACTGAGTCCAGTGTTCAATCTGAACAAGTTTTTTGATCTGCTGTGCCTATATATGTATAAGCCACATTTCTTTGTTTTATGCATTTCTCCAGTATTGCCTTGTAACTTGCAGAATTATGTTCCAAATGTAAATTGTTCAATAAAAACTTTAAAAAAATAAAAAACATAAAGTTTCAAGTACAAAGAAAAAATAATACTGTCTGGTCTGCCAGAAATCCAGTGAGCTCCTAACTTCCTGTAGTGAGCTACACTGTAATCCCAAGCAGTGTTGTCAGCCCCACCTGCTGGACTACAGAATTCCACCAACTCCCACTACTCTCTGTCCCTGTCCTCATGCATACATTGTTACTTTCCTAGCAAAACGAGGCTGCTGCCTTGACTCCCATGAGCCTACCCACACACTGCGTGTAGGGGAAGGGCTCTTGGGTGATGTAGTTCTAGGGGTGTGCCTGTGCCTACCCCTGTCTGGAAATTATATCACAACGAGTAATAAAAACAATATAACACAGCCAGGGTCTGACAACTATGTACATAGAGTGCCCAATTTGCCTACTGTTTGTAGGGAAAGATCCCTTGGGAGATGTAGCTCTGGGGGTGTTCCTACATCAATAGGAACTGAGCTCCAACAGCTGAAATTATTTTTCAAGCTTGGTAATATTTCAGGGAGCAATAAAAGCAATGTCATACAGTGCCAGGGTCTAACAACTAGGCACATAGAGTGCTTACTTTCCTGACTGTATGTAGGCAAAGGGCTCTTGGGTGATGTAGTTCTGGGGGTGGAGCTGTGGCTGCAGGAATTTTACAAGCCTGGTGATGATATCACATTGATTAAATAAAGCCATGTCACACAGTGCCAGGGGATGACAACTAGGCACATAAAGTGTTTGCTTTTTGTATGTAGGGAAAAGGCTCTTGGGTGATGAAGTTTTTGTTTTTTTTTTGGGGGGGGGGGGGGTTGTCTACATCAATAGAATCTGAGCTTACAGAAGCTGCAAGAAATGTACCAGCCTGGTAATGACATCACAGGAAGTAATAAAAGCCATGGCACACAGTGCCAGCGTCTGACAACAAGGCACTTAGAGTGCTTTCTTTCCCGACTGTACAGTATGTAGGCAAAGGGCTCTTGGGTGATGTAGTTCTGGAGGGGTGTCTACATCAATAGAATCTGAGCTTACAGAGGCTACAAGAAATGTGTCAGCCTGGTAATGACATCATAGGGATTAATAAAAGCCATGGCATACAGTGCCAACGTCTGACAACAAGGCACATAGAGTGCTTACTTTCCGACTGTACAGTATGTAGGCAAAGGGCTCTTGGGCGATGTAGTTCTGGGGGTGTGTCTACACCAATAGAATCTGAGCTTCCAGAAGCTGCAAGATTTTTACAAGACTGGTAATGACATCATAGGGAGTAATAAAAGCCATGTCACAGAGCACCAGGGTCCCACAAGTAGGCACATGGGCTGCCTATAGTTTGTTTTAAAAGCTAATGTCACCTTGCCATACAATGTAGTGAAACAAAAAGTTTGTTTATTTATTTACAATTTCCTCAAAATCATTGTTTTCAGTGCAAAATTTGGTGAAATTGCCAGATCAGCCCTAGGGGGTTATTCTCACTCATTGGTTTTTCGTTCAGCAAAACTTGTGCAGGAGAATACATGCCGAGTGGAAATCCCATTCTTCCCTATGGGTCTGGTGTGAATCCAGACTAAAGGGCAGTGAACTGGGGTTCTGTTTAATTTAATATGTCTTTCAAATTGGAAATAATCAAATGTGCTCCAAAACAATCCCCCATAAAACTCAACTGCATTCGCTGTAACACTGCAGATGTGCATATGGCAGCGGATACTTTCCAGTGACTGTCATCTTCCTTCATAGAACTGGCCCAGTAACATGAAAAGTCTGTTTCCATTATGATTCTTTGCGCGGTCGCATTGTCTTCTCACTGTAGAGGGTCTCTGGGCTGGAGAACGGACAAGAACAGCTGCCTGAGGCTGAAGAACATCTGCCAGCGCTGAAAGTGTGTATATTTATTATTACTGTTGTGGGAGCATTGTACATGACTGCAGACTCCGTGTGACTGTTGGGATATCACTAGCAGACTTTCTTGCCCCATAAAGCAGACTTTACATCTAAAGAGGTGTATTATTATTTTTTTAAATGTCATAGTTATTCATCTATTGAAACTATTCAAACTGCATGTAAATAAATTCCAATGGGTCAAAATCGAATGTTCTCAGGCTATATTCCCTGCAGATCGAATGTGCGAATAGGGAAAATACTGAATTATGGCCACTAGATGGAGGTGAAGAACATACTTAATCCATATGATTCTCAGAGCCATCTAGTGGCCATAATGCAGTAGTCTTCCCCATTCACTCTTTTGTGTCTGCAGAGAATAGGGCTTAAGAACGTTTGATTTTGCCCCATTTGCACAGAATCCATGTATTTGCTGTTTCAAAGAACACACAGCTATGCACATTTTTATAAAAACTCCCCCAAAGGTATACACATAGTACGGCCACCTGACCATCACACCTACTATAAGGCCAAATGTATGTGGACTCTCCTCCAAATGATGGCGTTCAGATGTGTCCAGTGAAGGGCCCTGTTAATGCCACAATATACAAAGACATTTTAGACAATTCTACACTTCCAACTTTGTGGTAACAGTTAGGTGAAGGCCTTTTACTGTCCCAGCATGACTATGGCCCCTGTGTAAAAAATCCAGCTCCATAAAGACATGGCTTGACCAGCTTGGTATTAAGGAACTTGAGTGTTCTTCACAGAGCCCTGACCTCAACCCTGCTGAACACCTTTGGGATGAATTAGGACGCTGATTGTGAGGCAGGTTGCCTTATCCAACATCTCTAACTAATCTCAACCCTACTAAACACTCTTGGGATCAGGTCTTCTTATCCAACATCAGTACCTGACCTCAACCCTACTTAACACCATTGGAATCTGGTCTTCTCATCCAACATCAGTACCTGACCTCAACCCTACTGAACACCATTGGGACCAGGTCTTCTCATCCAACATCAGTACCCGACCTCAACCCTACTGAACACCATTGGGATCAGGTCTTCTCATCCATCATCAGTACCTGAACTTAACCCTACTGAACACTATTGGAATCGGGTCTTCTCATCCAACATCGGTATCTGACCTCAGCCCTACTGAACACCATTGGGACCAGGTCTTCTCATCCAACATCAGTACCTGACCTCAACCCTACTGAACACCATTGGGATCAGGTCTTCTCATCCATCATCAGTACCTGAACTTAACCCTACTGAACACTATTGGGATCAGGTCTTCTCATCCAACATCGGTATCTGACCTCAAATATACTGAGCATCATTGGGATCAGGTCTTCTCATCCAACATCTGTATCTGACCTCTACCCTACTGAACACCATTGGGATCAGGCCTTCTCATCCAATATCAGTACCTCACCTCAACCCTACTGAACACCATTGGGACCAGTTCCTCTCACCCAACATCTGACCTCAAATCTAGTGAGCACCATTGGGATCAAGTTTTCTAATTCAACATCAGTACCTGACCTCAACACTACTGAACACCATTGGGATCAGGTCTTCTAACCCAACATCAGTACCTGACCTCAACCCCACTGAACATCATTGGGACCAGGTCTGCTCATCCAACATCAGTACCTGAACTTAACACTGCTGAACACCTTTGGGACTGATCCCAAAGGTGTTCAGTAATGTTAAGTTCAGGTACTGATTTTAGATGTCTTCCCAACCAACATCAGGAGGACCTGACCTCAAACCTACAGAAAACCTTTGGGTGAAACTGAAAATTGCAAGCAATGTCTTGTTATCCAACATCAGTAACTACATTTAAAAGCAAATCACCCGGAACTCATCTGGGGTGCACGGTCAACCATATATAGAAACCTATGGAAATGGTCATTAAAGTCTAGACTCTAGAGTTTTCAAGTTGAATTTTACTTGTCAACATGTCAAGCTGAAGAACTAACATTTTGGGGGCATACAGATCCCTTTTGTCACGATGTCCCTGTCCGGTCGGTGTTCCTGAAGTGTTTGTTCTTCAACTTGACATGTTCTTCTAAAAAAAAAAAATAATAATCTTGGGAACTGGCCATTCAACATTACCTAACCTCACAAATGTTCTTTTGGCCCAATGGGCACCAATTCCCACAGAGACCCTCCAAAATCTTGTAGAAAACCTTGTAGAGTGAGGATGTTATATTTGCAGGTGGGACCAACTCCATATTAACAGCCATGGTATTGGAATGAGATGTCCAACAAGCTCATATAGGTGTCATGGTCAATCTTGTGGCCATGTATTATATTACCGAAAAAATGGGGTTTCTGTTTCGGGTTTATGTGGCAATATTTTTTTTCCCACAAGAGTTTCTGAATGGCCTGGGCATATTTTCATTCTTTCCTAAATACATGACGTCTTAGGCTCTTAGAGCAGTGAAAACCTGACCTTTCCCACTCTATCCAAAAGTAAAAAAAATTGGCTGGGCTTACACGTTTATCTTAACAAAAACATTATGTAACGTTTTGGCTGATATTTTCCACTAAATACGTCCTGAGTTACTGACAGCACAAAGTATGAGTCTTTTATATATATATATATATAGAGAGAGAGAGAGAGAGAGAGAGAGAGAGAGAGAGGGGCCTGTAATTGTCATCATAGGTATACCTCAACTATGAGAGACTAAATGTGGAAACAAATCCAGACAATCACATTGTCTGATTTGGAAATAATTTATTTGCAAATTATGGTGGAAAATAAGTATTTGGTGACCTACAAACAAGCAAGATTTCTGGCTCTCACAGACCTGTATCTTCTTCTTTAAGAGGCTCCTCTGTCCTCCACTCAAAACCTGTATTAATGGCACCTGTTTGAACTTGTTATCAGTATAAAAGACACCTGTCCACAACCTCAAGCAGTCACACTCCAAACTCCACTATGGTGAAGACCAAAGAGCTGTCGAAGGACACCAGAAAAAAAATTGTAGACCTGCACCAGGCTGGGAAGACTGAATCTGCAATAGGCAAGCAGCTTGGTGTGAAGAAATCAACTATGGGAGCAATAATTAGAAAATGGAAGACATACAAGACCACTGATAATCTCCCTCGATCTGGGGCTCCATGCAAGATCTCACCCCGTGGGGTCAAAATGATCACAAGAATGATTAGCAAAAATCCCAGAACCACACGGGGGGATCTAGTGAATGACCTGCAGAGAGCTGGGACCAACGTAACAAAGGCTACCATCAGTAACACACTACGCCGCCAGGGACTCAGATCCTGCAGTGCCAGACGTTTCCCCCTGCTTAAGCCAGTACATGTCCGGGCCCATCTGAGGTTTGCTAGAGAGCATTTGGATGATCCAGAAGAGGATTGGGAGAGTGTCATATGGTCAGATGAAACCAAAGTATAACTGTTTGGTAGAAACACAACTCGTCGTGTTTGGAGGAGAGAGAATGCTGAGTTGCAACCAAAGAACACCATACCTACTGTGAAGCATGGGGGTGGCAACATCATGCTTTGGGGCTGTTTCTCTGCAAAGGGTACAGGACTACTGATCCGTGTACATGAAAGAATGAATGGGGCCATGTATCGTGAGATTTTGAGTGCAAACCTCCTCCCATCAGCAAGGCCATTGAAGATGAAACGTGGCTGGGTCTTTCAGCATGACAATGGCAACGAAGGAGTGGCTTCGTAAGAAGCATTTCAAGGTCCTGGAGTGGCCTAGCCAGTCTCCAGATCTCAACCCCATAGAAAACCTTTGGAGGTAGTTGAAAGTCTGTGTTGCCCAGCGACAGCCCCAAAACATCACTGCTCTAGAGGAGATCTGCATGGAGGAATGGGCCAACATACCAGCAACAGTGTGTGACAACCTTGTGAAGACTTACAGAAAACGTTTGACCTCTGTCATTGCCAACAAAGGATATATAACAAAGTATTGAGATGAACTTTTGATATTCACCAAATACTTATTTTCCACCATAATTTGCAAATAAATTATTTCCAAATCAGACAATGTGATTGTCTGGATTTGTTTCCACATTTTGTCTCTCATAGTTGAGGTATACCTATTGTAGCGCCCTCCTGACTCCCCTCTCTGCATCAGCTCGTTTCTCTTCTTGTCTAGGGGTATCTCAGAAGGGAGGAAGCGGGGACACCACGCCTGGCCTTCACCACAGGTGTCAGTGCGGTGTAAGCAAAGTTCTTTCTCTACCTTCGGGTCAGTGTTGTGCACCTAAAACCTCCACGTGAGATTACCTTGAACAATGTCCACCAGAAAAGAGCCCCACACCATTAAAGTCCAACACTCCTTTATTCTTCTTGAATGAACAGCATAATAAGTTAGACTCCCTTGGCTTCACAGAACAGAAAAGGAGGTGTGGATGCGAGTAGGCCCAGACACAATGAATTCTCCACTTTCCTCCCTGAAAGTGGGTTGCGGTCCCAGAGCGAGGGGGAATTTCCTTCCAGGCGGTCTCTGGTGGGAGGCTCACCTGTCACTGGCAATCTGCTGCACCGGGTCTTCAAGTGAGGAGCTCCCCCCGGTCCATTACGCCTTCCGGATTCGGGTACCCACTCCCTGGGTTCCCTAGGATCTCCTTCCCTCGCGGAACTCAGTGTTGGGCACTGAGCTCCAGACCTCCATCCGAGTACCTCACCCCAGGCCAAAGGTGCCTGGGATGGAACACGACCTCCGGCTGTCCTCTAGGCCTAGGCCGCCTAGAGGACCGACACGAACCACCGCCCACAGGCTGAAAGTGCCTGGGACTCGACCCCGTGACAAAGATGGCCGACCCCTTTATACCCTCTCCCAGCAAGCACGGCGGGTTCCCCGCCCCACCATACTGCTGCCGAGGGAGGACAAAAAGGAGGCACGGCACACAGCAATGATTCAACCCCAGCCCAGGGCGACAGTGCCACCTGCTGGGCTGCAGGGAATTACACATCACTGGTGTCTCTGCCTGTTAAATTTACACCCGGGAAAGTACATACCCGCTACACTATGATGACAATTACAGGCCTCTCTCATCTTTTTAAGTGGGAGAACTTGCATAATTGGTGGCTGACTAAATACTTTTTTGCCCCACTGTATATATATATATATATCCAGCGCACCGTAGATCCATAACCCCTTGTCTGTCAGAAACAAGCTTATCCAGGGTGTAAAGCAAGCTCATGGCTACTGCAGCCCAGTAGCAACCAAAATCAGAAGCAATATGTATTACGTCAGTTTTGGGGTCACAGCTGTCATTTCTGTTGCTACTGCAGCTGAGGATGCAGCTAATCAAGCAAAATCTGTGCTTAATTAGGTGCAGGGAAGACATTAGTATGACTGTGTTCCTGTGTACAAAGCCAGCTCCGTAAACACATGGTTTGAACAGATTGGTGTGGAGGAACCCGAGTCCTGCACAGAGCCCTGACCTCAACCCTACTGAACACCTTTGGGATAAAGTGGGACGCTGATTGTTAGCCAGGTTGCCTTATCCAACATCAGTACCTGACCTTAAATCCACCAAGCACCATTGGGATCAGGTCTATAGTCCATAGTTTATAGTCCGTAGTCCATAGTTTATAGTCCATAGTCCGTAGTTTATAGTCCATAGTTCATAAAGCATAGTTCATAGTGCATAGTTTATAGTCCATAGTCTGCAATTTATAGTCTATAATCTATAATCCATAGTCCATAGTCTATAGTCTATA
This sequence comes from Rana muscosa, assembly GCA_029206835.1. NCBI lineage: Eukaryota > Metazoa > Chordata > Amphibia > Anura > Ranidae > Rana > Rana muscosa. The sequence continues at coordinate 333,114,532 of CM055125.1, read as the reverse complement.
GCAGGGATATGCAACTAGTGGACTTCCAGCTGTTGCAGAACTACAAGTCCCATGAGGCATTGCAAGACAGCCACAAGCATGACACCCAGAGGCATGATGGGACTTGTAGTTTTGCAACAGCTGGAGGTGCGCTAATTGCATATCCCTGGTCTATAGTCTATAGTCTATGTTCTATAGTCCATATTTCAAACTCCATATATGGTTCATTGTCCATAGTTCATAGTCCATATAATCTATAAACCATAATCCATAGCCCATAGTCTATAGTTCAGTTTTCAAAAGAAAAACTGTGCTGGATGCCTAAAACCTCATCACAAGTAACAGCCTTCACAATGCTCTAATACAAAGCATATAAGCATAGACCTGTGATCCACATTGCCCTGCTACAATAACAGTGAATGAATCAGAGGTCTTGCTGAACCATCAAACATCTACAAATGCCTTTCTGACCTCCCTTTATTGAGGTCATTATAATTTGGTAAGCGCCACCTTGCCTTCACTGTGGTAATTCACTGGGAGTTTTAAGTTTTGTTTCTTCTGGGATACACCTTTACATCTGTTCAACAGGATCACCAGTCACTTGGGATTGTTTTTGTTTCATTTCCCCTTATATGGGATTTATAATTATTTTGTGTTCACTTTTGGTATTATTTATTTCAAGCACTGACTTTTTATATTGCACAATATTTATCATATGTATTTATTAAGAGCTGTTTTATACAGTTGATTATAGTCTATAGCTCATACTCTATAGCCCTATTGTTCATAGTCCACATTTCATAGTCTATAATCTATAGTCCATAGTTCATAGTCCATTGTCCATAGTGCATAGTCTATAATCAATAGTCTATAGTTCATAGTCCACAATTCATAGTCTATAATTTTTAGTCCGTAGTTCGTAGTCCATAGTCCATAATCTATAGTCCATAGTCTATAGTCCATAGTTCATAGTCCATAGTCCACAATTTATAGTCTATAACCTATTGTCCATAGTTTATAGTCTATAATCAATAGTCTATAGTTCATAGTCCGTAGTCTACAGTCCATAGTCTATAGCAGAGCTCAAAATTTCAAGTCCTGAACTACTAGCCAGGCCTTAAGGGTTACTCGCCACCAGTTGCCCCACCCAACCCTACCCTACCCCGTCCCTTATTCCGCCCCTAAACACGTCATCATACAGTCAGGTCCATAAATATTGGGACATTGACACAATTCTAATCTTTTTGGCTTTATACACCACCACAATGGATTTGAAATGAAACGAACAAGATGTGCTTTAACTGCAGACTTTCAGCTTTAATTTGAGGGTATTTACATTCAAATAAGGGGAACGTTGTAGGAATTACAACAGTTTGTATATGTGCCTCCCACTTTTTAAGGGGCCAAAAGTAATGGGACAGATTAACAATCATAAATCAAACTTTCACTTTTTAATACTTGGTTGCAAATCCTTTGCAGTCAATTACAGCCTGAAGTCTGGAACACATAGACATCACCAGATGCTGGGTTTTATCCCTGGTGATGCTCTGCCAGGCCTCTACTGCAACTGTCTTCAGTTCCTGCTTGTTCTTGGGGCATTTTCCCTTCAGTTTTGTCTTCAGCAAGTGAAATGCATGCTCAATCGGATTCAGGTCAGGTGATTGACTTGGCCATTGCATAACATTCCACTTCTTTCCCTTAAAAAACTCTTTGGTTGCTTTCGCAGTATGCTTCGTCATTGTCCATCTGCACTGTGAAGCGCCGTCCAATGAGTTCTGAAGCATTTGGCTGAATATGAGCAGATAATAATATTGCCCGAAACACTTCAGAATTCTTCCTGCTGCTTTTGTCAGCAGTCACATCATCAATAAATACAAGAGAACCAGTTCCATTGGCAGCCATACATGCCCACGCCATGACACTACCGCCACCATGCTTCACTGATGAGGTGGTATGCTTTGGATCATGAGCAGTTCCTTTCCTTCTCCATACTCTTCTCTTCCCATCACTCTGGTACAAGTTGATCTTGGTCTCATCTGTCCATAGGATGTTGTTCCAGAACTGTGAAGGCTTTTTTAGATGTTGTTTGGCAAATTCTAATCTGGCCTTCCTGTTTTTGAGGCTCACCAATGGTTTCCATCTTGTGGTGAACCCTCTGTATTCACTCTGGTGAAGTCTTCTCTTAAATGTTGACTTTGACACACATACACCTACCTCCTGGAGAGTGTTCTTCATCTGACACACATACACCTACCTCCTGGAGAGTGTTCTTGATCTGACACACATACACCTACCTCCTGGAGAGTGTTCTTGATCTGACACACGTACACCTACCTCCTGGAGAGTGTTCTTCATCTGACCAACTGTTGTGAAGGGCGTTTTCTTCACCAGGGAAAGAATTCTTCGGTCACCCACCACAGTTGTTTTCCGTGGTCTTCCGGGTCTTTTGGTGTTGCTGAGCTCACCGGTGCGTTCTTTCTTTTTAAGGATGTTCCAAACAGTTGATTTGGCCACACCTAATGTTTTTGCTATCTCTCTGATGGGTTTGTTTTGTTTTTTCAGCCTAATGATGGCTTGCTTCACTGATAGTGACACCTCTTTGGATCCCATATTGAGAGTTGACAGCAACAGATTCCAAATGCAGATAGCACACTTGAAATGAACTCTGGACCTTTTATCTGCTCCTTGTAAATGGGATAATGAGGGAATAACACACACCTGGCCATGGAACAGCTGAGCAGCCAATTGTCCCATTACTTTTGGTCCCTTAAAAAGTGGGAGGCACATATACAAACTGTTGTAATTCCTACATCGTTCACCTGATTTGGATGTAAATACCCTCAAATTAAGGCTGAAAGTCTGCAGTTAAAGAACATCTTATTAGTTTCATTTTAAATGCATTGTTGTGGTGTATAGAGCCAAAAAGATTAGAATTGTGTCAATGTCCCAATATTTATGGACCTGACTGTAAATTATCTCATGAAATGACACTTAAATGTTTTATGCAGAATTAAGTTACAAAAATAAATATTAACAACAACTTTATCAGTGTGCATCAGTGCAGCCTCACCTGTGTCCAACAATGCAGCCTCGCCTGTGCCCAACAATGCCGCCTACCTGTGCCCAACAATGCAGCCTCACATGTGCCCAACAATGCAGCCTACCTGTGTCCAACAATGGACACAGGAGTCAGATTGCAGCAGCAAAAGAAGGAATTTGGAAATTTGCAGAAGCAATAAAACACATACCTGAATAGATTAAAAATTAAAAATCTGAGTCTTGTGTCATGTTAACTCTTTCCTGTGAAGTTCAGGGAAGCAGCACCAAGAGAGCAGGAGCCAGCAACATTGAAAAGTTGCAAACTGCAAGTCCTGGGCTAAGAATTGTATCAAATAACTCACTGTGAAATGCTTATTTTATGGTCCTCAAGGTGATAGACAAGGAGGTGTGACGTAGAGCGCACCCTCTTTTGCGCATACCCACGTGCTGCATTTAGGGTGGCTTATTCGTTTTGAGCGGCGCTAGAGAAAAGGTGCCTGTTCCAGTAAAAAATTGTGCACCAAAACGTACGGTACGACAATACCATAGATTTGGTCGTGTGTGCAAACGCATACGCAGTAGCTAGATGCATGGGGGGGGGGGGGTGTCGTTAAGAATTAATGTCTGTAAAAGAGCGGACTTCTTTTGTGGATCGCGGGACAGTACGAGATTTTACGCACGTTCCCACCATGCACAAGTGTGAAGGAAGAAAATGCTGAGGGTTTAATGTGACTTTAACATAAACAGTACAAGGAATGTGACGTTACGAGCAGACGGCAGGCTAAAGTCACCCAGTATGGCGATCCCCACTCCGGAGAAACTTTGTATCTCCACTCCGGAGAAACTTTGTATCTTTCCTGGGATCCCTCTCACAATATATAGAGCGCCCCGCGCCCCCGTACCCTGCACACCATAGTACATACCTCCCCATCGCTGCGGCACATCTGCAGGAATTGCGCGGACCGTCCCTGCAACATCTGCTTCCCCCGAGTCATGCTTTGTGCTGAAGAAAGTGCATTGTGTCCCTGCGGAGAGGGAGGGGAGACTCAGATGTCTGGGGCTGGGACGTTCTTCCCCAAACTCAATCCAGATTCTCTCCCCCCTTTCACAGCCCCCCCCCCCCCACCCCAGGCTTTAACCCTCGTACATCTACTACAGCGCCGGCCTCCACGATTGTTATTTCTGGGATTAGACCGCGGCCAGAGGCGGCAATGACATCTGGTTTAGGGTGCATTTACACTTGCGGCGCCCTCTGAAAAGCGATCCGCGGTGGATTAATTGACAGGTGGCTCATGGATGCCTGTTTTAACGCTGTAAAGTCCCCAGAACCGCAAACGCGTCCTTTGCAGCCCAAATCGGTACTGTCTTTGAACGGAACGGGGGGTATAATTTTTGCCGCTGCGTTTCTACAACCTTTGCGAATTACAAGGGGACCGTGGTGGTGGGTAAGGCTATGCGTGTCGGGAACAAACGCGAAATTGCGCACTTTCCTGACACACAGAGTAAACAGTTGGCACTACGCACGGGGGTGGCATTAATTGGTAATGGCAACCCTACGCATCTACAAACTTATGCGTTTTCACGTACGTCCAAACTGCACCATGCGTTTGGAGCAGGGCATTTTTGGAAAAAGAGTCAGGGACACCTTTGCCGCGTTTCGCACGCATAGGGCTGCCCATTGAAATGAATGGGCTGCCCTACACGTGGGAACCTGTTTAAATTGTGCCAAAACGCTTGAACTCGGTCTCACTTGTAGGTGTGAACCAACCAAAAGTCTTGATGTGGTCAAACACGGCTTTTAACTCTTTTGCTGCCAAAGTCGCTTTCACATGCACACCAAACTGCAAGGTGTTGCATTTTTGGAAAAATCGGGACCCTGATATAAGGACAATTTCAATAGGGACATTATTGTAAGAGGGGCTATCATAGGGGACACTGATGTAAGGAGAGACTCTGTTGGGGACCCTGATATAAGGGGGGCTTTACGTGGGACCCTGATGTAAGGGGGGCTCTGATGGGGACATTGATGTAAGGGGGACTGTGATGGGGACCCTGATGTAAGGGGGGCTCTGATGGGGACCCTGATGTAAGGGGGGCTCTGATGGGGACCTTGATGTAAGGGCGACTGTAATGCGGACCCTGATGTAAGGGGCTCTGATGGGGACCCTGATGTAAGGGGAGGCTCTGATAGGGACAATGATGTAAGGGGGGCTCTGATGAGAACCCTGATGTAAGGGGAGGCTCTGATGGGGTCCCTGATGTAAGGGGAGGCTCTGATGGGGACCCTGATGTAATGGGGGCTCTGATGGAGACCCTGATGTAACGGAAGGCTCTGATGGGGACCCTGATGTAAGGGGAGGCTCTGATGGGGACAATGATGTAAGGGGGGCTCTGATGGGAACCCTGATGTAAGGGGAGGCTCTGATGGGGACCCTGATGTAAGGGGGGCTCTGATGGGGATCCTGATGTAAGGGGAGGCTCTGATGGGGATCCTGATGTAATGGGGGCTCTGATGGAGACCCTGGTGTAACAGAAGGCTCTGATGGGGACCCTGATGTAAGGGGGGGGGGGGGCTCTGATGGGGACAATGATGTAAGGGGAGGCTCTGATGGGGACAATGATGTAAGGGGGGCTCTGATGGGAACCCTGATGTAAGGGAAGGCTCTGATGGGGACCCTGATGTAAGGGGGGCTCTGATGGGGATCCTGATGTAAGGGGAGGCTCTGATGGGGACCCTGATGTAATGGGGGCTCTGATGGAGACCCTGATGTAATGGAAGGCTCTGATTGGGACCCTGATGTAAGGGGGGGCTCTGTTGGGGACAGTGGGCATCTTTTCCGTGTTTCTCACACGTAAAGCAGCCCATTGAAATGAGTAGGCTGCCCTACACCTAACGATTGCTTTCGGTTGCCCCTGTAGGTGTGAACCTAGCCCAAAAGCCTGGTGTTGTCAAATGAATTTATAACCCTTTCGCTGCCAGAGTCTTTGCGTTATTTGCACTCGGTTAAAAAAAAAATTTAGGCCTGAAGATTTGTTAACCCCCCAACTATATATACAGTATATTTTCTGTAAACAGACACCCGAGGAAATAAAATGGTGGCAGTTCCAATTCTTTATGCTGCGCGGAATTAGCTTCATCAAGGTTCATCAAGCGCAAAAAAAAAAAAAGAAGACACTAAAGTTGATTGTTTTACGGCACAAAATCGCAATATGTTATATTATTTAGGTGATATTAATATATTATTATATTATATTTTATTGGTAAAATATAAAAGATGAGGTTGCATAGAGTAAATAGATACCAAACATGGCAAGCCTTAACCACTTCCCGCCCGGTCAATAGCAGATTGACTTCCGGGATGTGGTTCAGTTATCCCGACTGGGCGTCATATGACGTCCAGCAGGATAAGAGCCGCCCCGCACCCGTGGGGGCACGCATCTTGGCGATCGGTGGTGCGGTGTGTCAGTCTGACACACCGCAACACTGATCTCGGCAAAGAGCCGGCTGAGGCTCTTTACCACGTGATCAGCCGTGTCCAATCACAACTGATCATGATGTAAACAGGAAGAGCCGTTGATGACAGACGCAAGTAGATGAGAGCCGATTGGCGGCTCTTCTGACAGGGGGGGGTTCACGCTGATTGTTTATCAGCGCAGCCCCCCCTTGGATGCCCACACTGGACCACCAGGATGCCCCCCAGGACCACCAGGGAAGCACCTAACATGTGGATGGCCAGGTGGGTCCCCCATGGCCATCCACATGTACAAATATATGCATAACATATGCCAATCAGAGCCCACAAATGGGCACTGACTGGCACCATCATGGCATGAACAAAATTTGTGATGCCCAGCAATGCCACCCACCAGTGTCATCAGTGCCACCTACCAGTGTCCATCAGTGCCCATCCATGCCCATCTGTGCCCACCTATCAGTGCCCATCTGTGCCACCTATCAGTGCCACCCATAAGTACCCATCAGTGCCGCCTATGAGTGCCCATCAGTGCCGCCTATGAGTGCCCATCAGTGCCGCATCCCAGTGCCCATCAGTGCCACCTCATTGGTGCCACCTCATCAGTGCCCATCAGTTCTGCCTTATCAGTGCCCGTCAGTGCAGCCATATCAGTGCCCATCATTGAAGAAAAAAAGGTACTTATTTACAAAAAAAAATACCGGAAACAAAGAAAAACTTATTTTTTTTCAAAATTTTTGCTCTTTTTTTATTTGTTGCACAAAAAATAAAAATCGCAGAGGTGATAAAATACCACCAAACGAAAGCTCTATTTGTGGGAACAAAATGATAACAAATTTGTTTGGGTACAGTGTAGCATGACCGCGCAATTTTTATTCAAATTGCGTCAGCGCTGAAAGTTGAAAATTTGCTTGGGCAGGAAGGTGTATAAGTGCCTGGTATTGAAGTGGTTAAAATTGCGTGTGCAAACAGCGACAAAATTTGGTACCCTATGTTTTCCCTAGAGGACGATACAGGTCATCAGTTTAGAGATAACTGTGAATAATGGGCCTAGAATTATTGATCTCACTCTTGGCATGTGTTTTGCGATATGTAACATGACATGTGCAGAACAAGGGACATTTTTGTGCATCTGCACCCCCGGAACGTGCATGTAAGGGGGGGGGGGTGTTAAAAAATTTGGGGGGAAGGTTAAGCGCTTGGGTGTAACAAATTTTTTATTTCACTTAACTTTACTTTTCATCACATAGGGGACAAAAAGTTCCCTATGTGAGGCTTTATTTGGTGACCGGTTATCTTTAACGAGACATCAGGGGGCTATTAGACCCCCGATGTCTCACCGATCCTCCATTGAGCTAAGTGCAGAAGACACAAAAAAAATCTGACTGTCCATGGCCCCGCCCCTTTCATTCATTGGATTTCACTTCTTTCAATCATGGAGGCTCAGCATCCCCATGTGGGCGTTACTTATGCAAATACAGCCTGCCCAGGAACGCCCACTCCTCCAGACTGACATCCACTCATCGAGACGGTTTGATATTTGCATAACTCCTCCCAAGAGCCCGCCCACTGCTTGTGCTAGGGCTGAAGACTCTTAAAGGGCTGCTCTGAATTGAACAGGGGCAGGTTTAAAAAAGAAGAAATCCCTAATATGGAAGTACCGTGGCTTAGTGGTTAGCACTTATGCCTTGCAGCACAGGGGCCCTTGGTTCAAATCCCACCCAGGACACACAATCCATGGATCACTTTTCAGAGAGGCCGCAAGGACTGTGGTCTCTGAGAATGATCCTTTAGGTCACTGAATGTGCCTTAGGGTTCATTCACATGCGTAGCTAGGGGGTGGTAAAACCAGGCATTTGAGAAACATTTTTACTGCCCGACTGAACAAGGGTATGCAGTCGCTCAAAGCTGTACACATGTTGTGCTTTACGGCCACGGCAAAAATGAAACAGTAGGCATTACCGCCGCTGAACGCAACCCATGCAACCAAACTGCGTGCAATGCAGGGTTTCCTCCCTACAGTCTGTCAAACAACCTCTGAAAAGTGAGTCCCCTTTATATCAGGGTCACCGTCAGAGTCCTCTCTGACATCAGGGTCCCTATCAGAGTCCCCCTTATATAAGTATCCATATCAGAGCACCACCTTACCTCAGTGTCCCCATTAGAGTCTCCCTTACATCAATGTTCCCATCAGAGTCCCCCCCCCCTTACATCAGTGTCCCCATTAGAGATTCCCTTACATTCAGTGTCCCTATAAGAATCCCCTAATACATCAGTGGTCCCATCAGAGACCCCCCTTACATCAATGTCCCCATTAGAGTCTCCTTTACATCAGTGTCCTCATCAGAGTCCCCACTTACATCCGTGTCCCTATTAGAGTCCTACTTACATCAGTGTCCCTATCAGAGTCCCCCCTTACATCAGTGTCCCCATTAGAGTCTCCCTTACATCAGTGTCCTCATTAGAGTCTCCCTTACATCAGTGTCCTCATTAGAGTCTCCCTTACATCAGTGTCCCTATCAGAGTCTCCCTTACATCAGAGTCCCTATCAGAGACCCCACTTACATCAGAGTCCCTATCAGAGACCCCTCTTACATCAGTGTCCCCATTAGAGTCCCCCCTTGCATCAGTGTCCCCATCAGAGTCCCCCCTTACATCAGTGCCTCTATCAGAGTCACCCCTTGCATCAATGTCCCTGGGCATCAATGTCCCCCTCAGAATCCCCACTTACATAAGTGTCCCAATCAGAGTCCCCCTTACATCAGAGCCACTATCAGAGTCACCCCTTGCATCAATGTCCCTGGGCCATCAGAGTCCCCGTTACATTAGGTTGAAGCAGAGACCATAGGCAGCCTCTGCAGACCTAAATCCTCAATCTGTGCACATGGAGGATATGTTGTCGGCCCTAGCCATGAGTCTGATAAAATATTGTAGTGGGTCGTAGTTTGGAGCCCCCAGCTCTGCTATCACACTGTATGGGAGACTAGAACTGAATTTCTCTTTAGCTGGTCTGCCCTCTTGTGGCCATTTTTAAATTCTCAGTTATACCAAGGAAAATATGTGATCATCAGTAGCCCTGCATTTCATATAAAGTATATCTGGAATGTTTACTGCACCTCAGAACACACCTGCAAACCAGACTTAAAGGAATATTCCACCTTTTGTAAAAACGACGAAATGCATCCGAATTGAAAATAAATAAATAAATGTGAATTTATAAAACATTTTGCATTGGAGCATGCAATGCAAAGGCTTCTGCAGACTATTCCTCCAGCCTCAGGTCTGTACGGAGTTACACTTCTTGGTTTTGCAGCTGGAGGAAGTAATTAAAGGACTACGAATACAGTGTTGTCACCACACTTGTGCTCTATTGGTGTCTATGGATTCCTCTGCTGCAGTGGAAAATGGGACTTATAGTCTTCCACTCACAGATCTATGTTATCAATGAAGGGATGACGGGGCTGTGGGGGCGGAGCATTGCTCAACTCTGGCAAATTAACAAAAAATACAAGATACTAAAGTAAGAACCCCACAATTCAAATAAGGGTGGGGGGGGGGGCATCTTGCCACAATACATTAATAAAGATAATCTTCCGACGATTAATTTGACCGCTGTTAACTAAATTCTGTAGGTTACTGTAATGACATCTGTGCCACTCTCTGCAGTATAGTGCTGTGAGCTCAAACTGACACGATGACGTAGGGGGGGGCGTGTTCATGACTCCCTGGGCTCACAGGAAGTGGGTGGAGTAACACTGATCATCCTTCAGCCCCAAAAAAGAACCAGCATTGGTCAATCTTCAAGGAAAAGCCCCGGAGGGGGTGTAAATATTGCAGTTACTTTTTTGTTTTTTGTTTTGTTTTTTTACACTGTCCCTTTAAAAATTTTGGATCTTTTTTATTCCTTTATTTATTTATTTATTTTACACTGTCCCTCCAAATTATTTTGATCACTTTTACTCCTATCACCAGGAATCTAAACATCCTTTGTAACAGAAATAGGAATGACAGGTCCTCTTTATGGAGAGATCTGGGGTCTAAAAGACCCCAAATCTCTCCTCTACCCTTAAAAAATATACTTTAGTGAATTGTAATGCAAAAAAACACAATACATAACCCAATTTTTTGTTAAAATATAAAAGATGATGTTACACCGAGTAAGTTGATACCTAACATGTCACACTTTAAAATTGCGCACGCTTGTGGAATGGCGCCAAACTACGTTACTTAAAAACCTCCATAGGCGACGCTTGAATTTTTTTTACAGGTTATCTGTTTAGAGTTAGAGAGGAGGTCTAGTGCTAGAATTATTGCTCTTGCTATGACGTTTGTGGCGATACCTCACACGTGTGGTGTGAACACCATTTACATATGTAGGCGCAACCTTTGTATTCATACGCTTCTGTATGCGAGCACAGGGGGACGGGGCACTTTACATTTTTTTTTTATTATTATTTATTTATTTTATTTATTTGTTTGTTTTTGTTTGTTTTTTACACTGTCCCTTTTAAAATTTTTGATCTTTTTTATTCCTTTATTTATTGTTGTTTTTTGTTTTGTTTTGTTTTTTTTACACAGTCCCTTCAAAATATTTTGATCACTTTTACTCCTATCACCAGAAATCTAAACATCCTTTGTAACAGAAATAAGAATGACAGGTCCTCTTTATGGAGAAATCTGGGGTCTAAAAGACCCCAAATCTCTCCTCTACCCTTAAAAAAACATTTTACTGCAAAAAACACAATATACAGTGGGTACGGAAAGTATTCAGACCCCCTTAAATTTTTCACTCTTTGTTATATTGCAGCCATTTGCTAAAATCATTTAAGTTCATTTTTTTTTCCCTCATTAATGTACACACAGCACCCCATATTGACAGAAAAACACAGAATTGTTGACATTTTTGCAGATTTATTAAAAAAGAAAAACTGAAATATCACATGGTCCTAAGTATTCAGACCCTTTGCTGTGACACTCATATATATAACTGTCCATTTCTTCTGATCATCCTTGAGATGGTTCTACACCTTCATTGGAGTCCAGCTGTGTTTGATTATACTGATTGGACTTGTTTAGGAAAGCCACACACCTGTCTATATAAGACCTTACAGCTCACAGTGCATGTCAGAGCAAATGAGAATCATGAGGTCAAAGGAACTGCCTGAAGAGCTCAGAGACAGAATTGTGGCAAGGCACAGATCTGGCCAAGGTTACAAAAAAATGTCTGCTGCACTTAAGGTTCCTAAGAGCACAGTGACCTCCATAATCCTTAAATGGAAGACATTTTGGACGACCAGAACCCTTCCTAGAGCTGGCCGTCCGGCCAAACTGAGCTATCGGGGGAGAAGAGCCTTGGTGAGAGAGGTAAAGAAGAACCCAAAGATCACTGTGGCTGAGCTCCAGAGATGCAGTCGGGAGATGGGAGAAAGTTGTAGAAAGTCAACCATCACTGCCGCCCTCCACCAGTCGGGGCTTTATGGCAGAGTGGCCCGACGGAAGCCTCTCCTCAGTGCAAGACACATGAAAGCCGCATGGAGTTTGCTAAAAAAACACCTGGAGGAGTCCAAGATGGTGAGAAATAAGATTCTCTGGTCTGATGAGACCAAGATAGAACTTTTTGGCTTTAATTCTAAGCGGTATGTGTGGAGAAAACCAGGCACTGCTCATCACCTGTCCAATACAGTCCCAACAGTGAAGCATGGTGGTGGCAGCATCATTTTTAGCCATCTGTGTCCCCATTGGGGAGTTTTCCCTTCACGTCCTGTGCCATAGTCACAACAGGAAGTGATAGGAAATCCCTCCAGAGTGATGGAATTCTGGGGTGTCACCAGAAATAATGTCCCCGTTGAAAGATTTCCCCCCTACTCCTGGTCTGGTGACAACCCAAAATTTGGATCTTTCACTTTTGGTGATAATGGTCACCAGGACAAATAGAGAGGTTGACTCTCCCTAACAGGGGGCACAGGCAGCAATAAAAACTGGCCAGGTGTTCTAACATCCCCCCCCCCCACAGTCTATCCAGAACTAAAGAAAAGTTTTCCCTTTTTAAGTAAGTATCTTAATTTGACTAGTTTTTAGCCTCTTCAAATGCCTCAACAGCAGAGCTCAGACTGGGGCAGGGGGCAGCAGCACAAAGAGCTGCAGTGCTCATAGGCTAACAAGGAACATGCTGAGAGGAGCAAAGTGCAGAGTGACAGATACACGAGCTGCTCAGTCTGATCTTTCTCTTTTTACTGTCCAATCACAAGCTGGAGGAGAGGCAAGACTTGTAAGCATTACTGAACTGCAACAGAGAAAAATCAGGTCTCCGTCCCTGCCAAACAGGGCTGCACTGCGTGGCAGAGCTGTGTAAATCTCAGGACTGGATGGACACAAATGCAAATCCTTTGGCAGGAAAAACGGCCGCCGTATATGTATTGAGCTGTTTGCCTATAGCGCGGCTTTACATTGGAATTGGTTGTTTTTACTGAAGAAGCAAGCCTCTCCTTCTGTCGTGTTATTGCTGAATTTTGTTTCCTGTTAGAAATTCCCATTGGTTCCATGGTAATACAAAACGAAAACAGCAGGATATTTATATTGGAGTCCCTTTTTTCCTGGACGAGTGTTTCCACCCGTTCTGCTCATGCCCAGCCCTCTATCAGTGAGAGTGTGGGAACTCGGGCTGTGCCTCTGCTCAGCGCAATCTGTAGATCCCACGGATGTCTTGAATATCCAATTGTTGATGTACCAGCAGCAGTATGGGACTTATTTATCTACTGATTTCCCCCGGGGGGGGGGGGGGGCTCATAAAACACAAGATCTGCCTTCTTCAATATTCCCAGCATTAAAAAAAAAAAGCTAAAAATAAGCATGACCTAAATATGTAGAATGGTGCTGGATCTATGTTGGGGTATGTAATTGGATCTATGTTGGGGTATGTAACTTAATATTGGGGTATATAACTTGATCTATGTTGGGGTATGTAACTGGATCTGTTTTCGGGTATGTAACTGGATCCATGATGGGGTGTGTAGCTGGATCTGTGTTGGGTTAACTGGATCTTGTTGGGGTATGTAACTGGATCTCTGTTGGGGTAGGTAACTGAATCTATGTTGGGTTAGGTAACTGGATCTATGTTGGGGTAGGTAACTGAATCTATGTTGGGTTAGGTAACTGGATCTATGTTGGGGTAGGTAACTGAATCTATGTTGGGTTAGGTAACTGGATCTATGTTGGGTTAGGTAACTGAATCTATGTTGGGGTAGGTGACTGGATCTATGTTGGGGTAGGTAACTGGACCTATGTTGGGGTAGGTGACTGGATCTTATTTGGGTGTGTAACTTTATCTTGTTGGGGCATGTAACTGGATCTGTGTTGGGGTAATTGGATATTGTTGGGGTATGTAACGGGATCTATTTTTGGGTGAGTAACTGGATCCTGCTGGGGTTTGCAACTTGATCCGTGTTGGGGTAACTGGATCTTGTTGGGGTAGGTAACTCGATCTGTGTTGGGGTAACTGGATCCTGGTGGGGTATGTAATGGGATCTATGTTGGGGTATGTAACTAGATCTACATTGGGGTATGTAACTAGATCTACATTGGGGTATGTAACTGGATCTACATTGGGGTATGTAACTAGATCTACATTGGGGTATGTAACTGGATCTTGTTGAGGTATGCAATTGGATCTTGCTGGAGTATAAAACCAGTAATTGTTACTGTTATTATAAGAGACTCTAGAGCTATTAATATATCTTCTCTTCATCTTTTTTACTTTATACATATTCTGGACATGTGATCGATTTTTCCAAGCTCTCAACCTCCAGGTTTAAATAATTTGTTTTTTCTGTATTATTATTTGTTTATTTAAATATAACCATGTTATATTTTACAATGTATTGTATTCCAATATTTTGAAAGAAAACCCGGAATTGTTGGGTATTTAACTGGAATGTGTTGGGGCTTGTAACTGGAACTTATTGGGGTATACAATTGGATCTTGCTGAGGCATGTAACTGGTCCTTATTGGGGTGTGTAACTGAATTTTGTAGGTGTGTAACTAGATCTTTTTGTAGTGTAACCGGATCTTGCTGTGGTATATAACTAGATCTTGCTGTGGTATATAACTGGATCTTGCTGTGGTATATAACTGGATTTTGTTGGGATATATAACTGGATCTTGTTGGTGTATATAACTGGATGTTGTTGGGGTATATAACTGGATGTTGTTGGGGTATATAACTGGATCTTATTGGGTTATGCAGCTAGATCCGTTGCTGGGGTATGCAACTGAATCTTGTTGGGGTATGCAAATGGATTATGTTGGGGTTTGTAACTGGATCTTGCTGGGGTGTGTTACTGGATCTTATTGGGGTATGCAACTATGTTGGAGTATAACTGGATCGTGTTGGGGTTTATAACTGGATCGTGTTGGGGTTTATAACTGGATCTATATTGGGCTATGTAACTGAATATATGTTGGGACATGTAACTGGATCAAGTTTAGGTATGTAACTGGATCTTGTTGGGGTAACTGGATCTTATTGGGGTGTGTAACTGTTGTGATAAGTAACTGGATCTTATTGGGGTGTGTAACTGGATCCTGTGGGGGTATGTAACTGACTATGTTGGGGTTTGTGCCTGGAACTTCTTCAGGTAAGTGGCTGGATCTTGTTGGGGTATGTAACTAGATCTTGGGTTACGTAAGTGGATCATGTTGGGGCTATGCAATTGGATTTTGTTAATTATGCAACTGGATCTTGTTGGCGTATGTAACTGGAACTTGTTGGGAGGGGGGGGGGGGGGGTTGTCTAGATTTTACTGGGTTATGCAACTGGATCTTGCTGGGGCAAGTAATTGGATTTAGCTGAGGTATGTAACTAGATCTTGCTGGGTTATGCAACTGAATCTTGTTGGAGTATGTAGCTAGATCTACTAGATCTTGTTAGAGTGTGTACCTGGATCTAACATTGAGTAATTGTAACAAAATCTGATCCTTCGTGTAAAATAGGACTCTGTTTTATTGTTTTAGTCCGAATAAGGACCTGTGTCAATGGGCTTTTCTTACAAGTCCATGGGAACACAAAATCCATCTGAAGCAGGTGAAATGTAGGTCAGGAGGAGATCAACTGCAGTTCATGTGCACTTGTCAATGAAATATGAATGACCTTAGAAGCCTCTTAAACTGAAGCCATCGGCACAAGGCCAAAGCTGGCCAACACAAGCTTTGGGCTCTGAGAAATAACAGGTAGTTAAATTTGCTGAAAGATCGGGGTTGGACTGAGGAAAACAGCTCTACACGTGCCGCAGATTCTTCTGCATCTTAAGGAGCTACTGAGCAGCACAGGCTACAATACTCATAGAGCCTTCTACAATGGTCCAGCCCCTATCCTTCAGTAATCTTCTTATCAGACACTCAGGTCAGGTTTTCTGATGGTGACAACAGTAGACTCTGCCTGTGTAATGTGTGATGAAACGGCCATTTGTAGTCTCCATCGGCAGCCCACGGGAACACAAGAACCAACCAACAGGAAGCGCCTGAACCTTCATGGTAGGATCATCAGGGATCCTGCATGGCTTATATGACTTTAGTGATCAGGTGTATATAATTGTACTGCCACGGCACAAGAATAGACAACAAATGTACCTACAGCATGTTTATGATGTAGCGCACCGCAATGCATGCCTTGCTGTTTGCTGCATAGGAGCCACATTGTCTTAGCGTGTTGGGGTGTCATTCACCCTAACGTGAGGGGTAGTAACAGCTACAGTGTTATTTGGCCCTTAGTCATCTTACATAGAACATAAACAAGGAATAACATTTACCTTTAGCAAGAGGTGGGTTCTGACCTGGAGTCCAGCGCTGAGTACTCTTGCAGAATTCCCAGTACACATCTCCTGTTCGCTGGTGCAAAGAGATGATACGATTCTGCATTGACTGTAGCTGATCCTCCAACTCCTCGAAGAGTGACAGTGACAAGCGACTTAAATCTGACATCTGAAGGATCAGCGTGACCAAGTAACGTATACAAACGTCCTTAAATTCCTGCACCTTAACAGGGCTCCTTTGTAAAATTGGAAGGGCTTTCCCAGGGACAAGACATCCTTTCCATGTCCGGTCAAGGTAAAGGATGTCCCAGCTACAAGGCTGAAGGTATCTGGTAGGGCATCGGGTGTTTCCATGATTGTCTCCTTGACTTGCCATTAAGCGGTTTCCATAGTCTCTTTGCAGGTCGGGTCTACCGGTGGTAACATTTTGGGGGTCAACACATATCTGTAGACCACGCTGTGCATTTCCCCAGGGGGATTGTGGTCTGATGGATCGTTTGTTGAAAGGCATCAGGTGCTCAAAAAAATTTAGGCCACCATGACCATCCAACAGCAAATAAAGCTATTCAACCTGGGGATATTCTATTTCAAATGCAGATTTCAATATACAAATTCTGGTGTATCCGGCAAGGAATTGCATGAATTGGAACAGGAAAAAGTTCTATATTAAACTTTGGTTCTAAAATCTGGAAGCCTTGGTCAGTTCTCCACCAGAAGCTCTCTCTTGTCCGCTGTGTTGCCTGTTTCACTGGGTTGCAACAAAAAACGAATCTAAACATTGGACTGCAAAGTTTCTTTCTCAAGGACAGGGCTGGGAAGGGTTGGATTTGCTGAATCTCAGTCATGAAACTGTTGATTTCCCCAATGGACATGAACTCCACCTTCTGTATTTTCCACTAACCCGTTCAAACCCAGAAAAGGCTCAAAATTCTGTTTCCTTTCACTGGACGTATCGGGGGCAAGGCTTTGTTTCTAACTGATAGTTATTCAGGGTCTGTGGTATAGATGTGTGATGGATGTTATCATATAAATACCGATTAGAGGCCGGCAAAAAAATGTTTTATAAAAGAAAAGAACAAAACTGAAAGTAGATGTAAACTGGATGACAGGAACTTTGCTACACTGTGTGTCATAAAAAATAATACTGCGTAATAAACACACACAGTAAAATAGGACACTATATATAATCTATATATATATATATATATATATATATATATATATATATATACATATACATATACATATATATATATATATAGAACAACAAATATTAATGTATGGATAACAAATTAATAAATTATACACAGACAATAATAAACAAAGGATGTGTAACAGATGAATGATAAATTATACAGTGTGATAGACAAATAATAAGGTATAGATAGCAAAATTTAAAATAAATTAGACTGCGTGATAAACAATCAGACAATAAATAATGTATAGGTATCAAAATTAAATTAGACTGTGTATTAAACAATCAGACAATAAATAATACTGTATAGGTAACAAAATTAAATAATAAATTAGACTGCGTGATAAACAATCAGACAATAAATAATAATGTCTAGGCAATAACATTAACAATAAATTGTACTGAGTAATAAAAAATTAATCAAATTAATAATACATTCATTCCTAATAAAAATGAGAGTATTGATTGTTGTATAACGTATGGTCTAGAGGTTATGGGTTCACTGCTGCTCTATTAAATCGTCCCCTCAGGCTGGATTTGTTTTCCGTTGAAAAATATCACATCAACCTGCAAAAGGTCTCAATAACCGAAATTAAAAATCAGCAAAAAAAAAGGCACCAACACATAAAAGGTGTACTGAGCTCTCCCAACCTTTTTTCCCCCAGAGGATCCCTTGAAATAGTTTTCAGGTCTTGGAGAACCTCAGCAAAAAAATTGGCAAAACAGCCCCATCTATGTCATGATCAGTGTCATTGCCTGGGTCACCTGCTTTGGGAACTTGTTGCAGGTGTTTCTCCTGTCCTCTGGCAGGCATCACCGGTGTGGCTTCTTGTAAGCCCAAAGGATCGGGCTCCTTCCCCTTGTGTGTGTGGGGGGGGGGGGGTGGCGGGTGACTACATGACCCTCCGGATTGCTCCACGGTTTCCTGACATTCCTGGCCATGCAACGGTCTATATTGCCATACCATACTTGTACTGTAATGTACGATTATATATTTTTCCAATATTTGAAGTTATTTTATATGTCTCTTAGAGTCAACAATCCCCCTGAAGATGACCACCGAATGGTCAAAACGCGTCAGTGATTTACTCCCACATACATTTGTTATGCAATCTTGTTTCACATTTTGCATGTATGGTAATATTGGAATATGCAGGAATTCATCTGGCCAGACCGTTTTACGTGTTTCATTTATTGTAACCTAATTTTGTCTTTTGACAACTTCCAATAAATATGTTTTATACTTTTATTCGACATACAATTTTTCGATCACATTTATATTGCTTTCCAAAGCCCCATTGGGGAAAAACATCCATTATTATATATACCGGGGTTTGCAGCGCTTACATCTCTCCCATGTGCATTTTCATTTTCCTATTGTTTATGAATATATATATATATATATATACATACATATATATACTAGGGCTGGGCGATTTCCCCCCAAAAAAAAATCTGCGATTTTTTTATAAAAAACTCGATTTACGATTCGATTTTTTTTTTTTTATTATATTAAAGTGCATCAACAAACAAAATTGCAAAGACAAACCCTTTCTCTAACTGCAAAGTCAGTGTGCAACAAAAACACAATATAATCCAGCGCTCATGGAACATACATTATTAACTATTGAAAACTCTTGAAACTCTGTGTGTGATTCCTTCTGTCCCAGCCTTGCTGCGATCCTGGCTCTGCATCCTTTTGGGTTGGAGGGCCCTCCACATGCTGGTCTGCCTGTTGTCCATCATTCAAGGTACTGTGCTCACAGGGAGATCATGCCACAGGCTTTGTTTTTACTTTTTTAACCCCTCCTTGCTCCACGGATGTCACTGCAAGTTTAACAAGTTTGTCACCACTGGCAACTGGAGAGATAAGATTCATTTGTCATCTGCTCATTTGGGATTGGATCCCTCTCTTTATTGTGATTAATAAATGGACTAAGCTTTTTTATCAATTCTTCAAGAGTTTTCAATAGTTAATAATGTATGTTCCATGAGCGCTGGATTATATTGTGTGCATGTTGTGTATTTTGTACTTCTGGGTACGGATTTTTTTTTGCTGCGCTCGATCCTGTTTTTTCACCCTTTTGGATACTTTGTACTTCCCAAAATATTTGGGATTTTTCTTCTTATTATTATTATTATCATCCATTATATTTTTTTCTTTATCCACCAATTTAGCGCTTGTGACCTTTTGTTGTTTTTTGCAGTGTGCAACAAAGATTGTTAAACATCCAAATTATTAATACTGTATTTGGATTTAGCTAATAAAACAACAAAAAACCCTGAGGTTACTCTTAGTTGAATTGAACTGTGCCCGTGTCTCACTGTACCCGTGTCTCACTGTACCCATGCTTCAATCACTGTGCCCGTACCTGATGCAGATTTTCATGGGATACGGATTTTACTGCTACACCGGTGGCCATTCCAGTATTCAAAAGCCGCGCCTCCTCCTCGTCTGTGATAGGCAGAACACTCAATTTCCCAGCATTCAGTGTTCCGCCTATTATGGTCATCCTCATAACACAGACGAGGATGAGAGGATATCCGTGATAGGCTGAATACTGCCTCCTGTGAAATTGAGTGTTCCGCCTATCACAGACGACGAGGACTCGGGAGGCGCGGCTTTTGAACACTGCAATGGCCGCCGTCTGTCTGCATGACACGCTGATCAGGTAGGCAGACGGCGGCTGCAGCGAGTAGATGTAATTGGGGTAACGCTGCCCAGTGCCATTCCGGATACGCCCCCTGTAGTCCTGCTACGGAAACTTTGAAGGGGAAAAAAAAAAAAAAAAAAATCTAAAAAAATCGATTTTCTTCAAAACTGAATCGATTTGAGCTCAAAACTCGATTCAAGATTAAAATCGATTTTTTTCCCAGCCCTAATATACACACACACACTTACCTTGTGCCTAATTCCTTTAATGCAGCCCACTGATCTGCATACCCTGTGCTGGATGCTGTGTTAAGCATCCGTGACAATCTACAGTGGTGGTTCCTGGACAGAATGGACCACTGCAGCTAGAACTGGTCCCAGCATTATGCAGGCCCCATCAAATGGGAGGTCAATCAGACACAGCTTAAAGCGGAGCTTCACCCTAAAGTGGAACTTCCACTCATCAGATCCCCCCCCTCTGGTGCCACAATTGGCACCTTTCGGTGGGGGGAGAGGATACCTGTCTTTGACAGATATCCTTTCCCACTTCCAGGAGTCCGGCCGCGGCTGTGACATCACCACAGGGCTTCCTCCTCCGCCAAGCTAATAGGAGAGGAGCGGGGCCTCGCGCATGCGCAGTAGGGTTGAAAGGCTACGCTGCCGGGTTCCCTTACCCGCAATGGAAACATCAGCTGCGGTGCCGACATCGAGGAACTGCAGGACAGGCAACTGTCCATTTATTAAAAAGCTAGCAGCTGCTGGCTTTAAATTTTATTTTATTTCCCCGGAACACCACCATCCCCAAGCATCCTCGAGAAGAACCCTGGTTGAGAATAGCTGCCACAAATCTGTTTAACCACTTCAACACCAGGTACTTACACCCTTCCTGCCCAGGCCAATTTTCAGCGCTGTCACATTTTGAATGACAATTGCGCGGTCATACAACACTGTACCCATATGATATTTTTATAATTTTCTTCACACAAATAGTTATTTTTTGGTGGTATTTAAATCACCCCCGGGGTTTTTATTTTTTGCTAAACAAAAAAAAAGATTTTGAAAAAAAGAAGATTACACACTTTTCTTCCTGTTATACGATTTTGCAAATAAGTAATTTTTCTGATGTGCACTGATGAGGCCGCACCGATTATCAGTGTAAATGTCCCCTGTAACTGGAAAGCTGGTTATCGGTTTTCCCTTCCTCAGACACCGACAGCACTGAAGAAAGGACATGCTAACCGCCATTTGTTTACATGCAATTGGCTGGTATTGGACACAGTTGATCACATGGTAAAGAGCCACGTCATCGGCTCTTTACCCTGATTGGTGATGCGCCATGTGGGGCAGGGGGCTGCAAAGCTCACCACTGATCACTGCACGCCCGCAATCAGCTGATCATCTCTGAATTTTTCTTTTTTTTTGCGCTATAAACAGAAAAACCAACAATTTGATATTTTTTGGGAATATTTTTCTTCCTGCTATAAAACATACCCAATAAAAACTTTTTTTAAATTAAAAATCTAATTTCTTCATAAATTTAGGCCAATATGAATTCTGCTACATATTTTTGGTAAATAAAAAAAAAATCCCAATAAGAGTATATTGATTGGTTTTGTGCAAAAGTTATAGCATCTACAAAGTACGGGATACTACTATACTGGAATTTATTATTATTTTTTTTAGTCATAATGGCGACGATCAGCAACTTATAGCAGGACTGCGATATTGTGATGGACATTCAGACACTTTGTGGGATCCAGTGACACTAATGCCGCGTACACACGACCATTTTTCTCGTCGGGAAAACTGTCATTTTTTCCACTTGGACGAGAAAAACAGCTGTGTGTAGGCTCTCCAGCAGTTTTCCCTGACGAGAAAAATTAGAACATGCACCAATTTTTCTCGTCGCGGCATTTTTTTCCTCTGCAGTTTTCCCATAGGGAAACACTGCTAGGGAGCCCACACACGGCCGGTTTTCTCGACCAAGAGAAAACATGTCGTGAAAAACGGCCGTGTGTAGACTGGGAAAAGGGGACCAAGCCGGTCCTCGTTTTTCCCGTCTGGTTTCACAGCGGTGTTTTCACCGTCGAGAAACTCGGTCGTGTGTACGCGGCATAATACAGTGGTAAAATTATGCACTGTACTAATGACTGGCTGGGAAAGGGTTAAACATCTAGGGTGAGCAAAGGGTTAAAGCGGTTGTAAACTGCCAATCTTATTAAAAAACACAAAATAATTCCCTGCAAGGCAATAGCATAATGTGCTAGTATGCATCGCATACTAGCACATTATGAAATACTCACTTGGAATGAAGCCCTCCAACGACGCAAAGTCACCGATGAGAGGGCAGACATGTTCCCTTTGCATCTTCCCAAGCGTAGAAACACCAAGGATTCCAAGCTTTATTTACATGGTCACACACAGCAACATTGCAGGGCCCCTTCGTCAGGCAAGTACCTGACAAAGGGGCCAGGCGTGGCTCCGAAATGTTGCTGTATGTGTGACCATGTAAATAAAGCTAGGAATCCTTGGTGTGCTGATGGACATTTTTACCCTTTGGATTGTCTTACAGCAGAGATAGGCAACCTGGGGCCCTCCAGCTGTTGTGGAACTACATTTCCCATGAGACATTGCAAGGCTGGCAGTTATAATTACTCCCAGATGCATGATGGAACTTTTAGTTCTGCAACAGCTGGAGGGCCCCAGGTTGCCTACCCCTGCCTTACGGTTTCCAGCCGATGGGTCATTACAGCACCCAGCATTACTACAGCCGATTTCAGGAACATGTGTGTGGGGAATATTACGTTTGGACCTGTCTGTCTTCCGGGTTTGCAAGCTCCAGCTATGCGATTGGCCAGACCTGCGATGAGGCCACTCCCACGCATGCAGACAGGAGCAGTCCTTTCCGGCACAGGCTCTGAAGGTCCGGCACTGTAAGATGGACCTTCAGAGCGCATGCATCGATGATGCCATTGACTGCATGCACTCTCCCCTAAACTGTGCAAGTTTAGGAGATATTCACAGTACCTTAAGGTATAAGTGGTAGTACAGAATTTACTACCACTCTAAAGCCTCCTACACTTGATCAGATTTCCATCAGACAAATCCGTGGAATTTTGTTTAAAGGGCGTTGGCCGTGAACTTGTTCTGCATACAGACAGAACTCTCAGCCAACATTCACAAAACTACGTGGTTTTTCTGCTCTTTAGCGCCACCCTTTGGGCAACTTCTGCAAATGTCTTGCAGTTAGCATTGGTTCAGAGCATGCGTGTTTTGTTTTTACTTTGGATTTTAGTCCAATGGATTTGTGTACACACGATCCGACGGAACACATTTGTTGGACAATTTGACCATCCAACATTTGTTGTTGGGAATTCCGACAAATGTCCGATCATCCGAAAAAATACATCCATCATACAATTGTCGGAATATCCAATCGTGTGTACGTGCCTTAACTGTGTGCCTAGCCAGTGTTTTGATGTACTATGTTTGCTGCTTTTACCAAGGGAAGCCATGGATTTTTATTCCCTGCTTAGCAGGGAAAGAAAAACCCATTACTTCCCCCTGACAGAACAGAGCCGTCTTGTGTACATAGGCAAAGCAGTCTTGTGTGTCTTCCGGACAATCGGCATGTGCCAGGGGTCATCTATTGGCTGATCGGCATCTGTGTATAAACAGAGCCGGGTTGCTGGCAGCGCACCCCCTACCATAGTAGGTATACGATCTGGCGCAGCAGGGCCACCTTGCTGCCGTATATCTAGGTTATACGGTTGGCAAGCGATTAACAAACAATAAAATTATATTTTTAGACTATGTTTCTTTGATTAAACGAATTGTAAAGGACAGGTTATACCTTTGCATGTACTGTGACAGACCTAGCCGGGACAGAGGCTTTTGGCGGGGACTGAATGCTAGCCTGCCTCTTGCCTACCGATCATGGGCCCTGGCATTTGGGGGGGAACGGTGCTCTTTGTAAGATGTATGCCTGGGGACCCTTGAGGTGGTGTTACCACCCCCCCCCCCAAGACAAAGACTATGGGAACCCTGTATATGTCATATTAGAAATAGTGACCGATTCATAATGTTGGGACACATACTGTTAGATGCTAATGTCATCAACTCCAGCCACCTGTCTGTTCTCTGCTATAATGTAAATGAGCCTAGTATAACTTCTAAGACTTTCAGCCATTGTTGTCTGTGCTAATTAACCCTGAAATCGTATGAAGGAGTTCTATTTTGATATGTATGTGTATTGTAGTTAGGGAGTCACATTGGCTGCTGAAAGGGTTAGTTAATTGGCTCATGTTAATTTATGTTTCTGGTGTATTGTTCAAGTAATATGGGCAGAAGGTATGAACCTCCTCTAACTGTATATAAGACTTGTATTCTGGTTCTAATAAACAGTCCATGTTAAGCAATCAAGCAAGTATCGTCTTGTTTGTAGTGGTCAGCGGTTGGAATATCTGATAACTAGGTTCGGACTGGGAGGAAGCAGTATATGACGAAAGCACTCAAGCGGCGTGTGGGACGTTTCGTTACATACTCCAACCATTGATCTTCACTTTCTTCAAGAGCTACAGTGCCCAAAGAACCCTGGACTGGGAATGTCTGATACAGTGACCCCAGCATCATTGGCTACCCCACCTGTAGACCCGTCAGAGGTAAGGAGAGGCATTTCCAGGCACCTCCCAGGGATGAAAAAGGGTACCCAAAATAATGAATGGGAGTTGCTGTGCACATGCCTGGAGGAGTGCAGAAAACAAGAACCGAGGGCCAGTAGCTGGCGGGGAGCTTTTATCCTCCGTTTCCGGCAGGGGAAGGAGCCTACTTCATGTGACCTTCCTGGAGGGCGACTTTGGGGGGGGGGGTTTGACAGATATATGACGACATTTCACCCTTTCCCCACCTGCAGACATAATACCAGAGTGACTATCAATACTGCAATACAGTATATAAACCAGTCCGGACACAGACCTCCAGAACAGAGTTTTATTTAATAAAGGTAGAGAACGTTTGTTGAGATTAACCGCTGGTCTGCTTGGCTGCCAGTCTCTTGTCTCTCTCCTCAGCGATGGTGAGACGAATACCCTTTCCACGTGGCAAGGAGATCCATGGCTTGTTACCCTGTAAAATTAATGGACAAAAGTACTGAACTCACAGCCTTACAGAGACACGAGTAACATTTTACTAACAGGTAGTAGCAACATAGAACATAAAACACACGCGAGTACAAAGGGGTACACCATCTCAAATTCAACACAGGGCTTGACAAATTTGCTTGGAATCTAGGAGCCAGCTAAAAGTTAGAGAGCCAGGTTTTTTTTTTAACGACCAATGCGTGCAGAGGCGAACGCATACGTGAGTAGCGCCCGCATATGAAAGCAGTGTTTAAACCACACATGTGAGGTATCGCCGCGATCGGTAGAGCGAGAACAATAATTCTAGCCCTAGACCTCCTCTGACTCAAAACATGCAACCTGTAGAATCTTTTAAATGTCGCCTATGGAGATTTTAGGGTAAAGGTTTGACGCCATTCCACGAGCGGACGCAATTTTGAAGCGTGACATGTTGGGTATCAAATTTACTCAGCGTAACATTATCTTTCACAATAGAAAAAAAAAAAAAAAAAAAATTGGGCTAACTTTACGGTTTTATTTTTTTTTATTTAAAAAAAGTGTATTTTTTTCCCTCAAAAAAGTGCGCTTGTAAGACCGCTGCGCAAATACGGTGTGACAGAAAGTATTGCAACCACCATTTTATTCTCTAGGGTGTTAGAAGTTAACCCCCAAACATTATATATATTTTTTTATTCTAAGTAAAGGGAAGGAGATGGGCGGGCAGTGAAACAGGCAAGCATTGCTGGTTGCCATACCAACGGTCACCACAAGATGGCGCCAGATTACAGAATGAAGCCTAGGCCTGCAGAAGGCCGCGGCCTAAATTACCGGCCGGCCCGACGCGATCGCGGGGGGGCGCGCAGAGATACAGGTAACCAGCATTTGCGACTTGGCGCCCGGGGATTGTCAAGCCCTGCTTCAACATATATAAAAATGTGCAAAATTTGGGTTCTTGACACAGCCAAGTCACCGATTATCTACTAATTTGCAGAGTACTCGGTCACACGTGGTTGAGCTGCACCTCAACTCCTACTCTCATAATCAGTAGCAGCCAGGGCTGTATAAGTGCTGCTGCAAGAATCATACTCTGTCACTTTCGGCGGGCATAGCTCTGCAAGCGCCCTGCAAACACGAGCAATGCACACAGCTTCAAGGAGTTCAAGCCGGCGGGAAAGAGGTGATACAACACCTTATCAACGACTCAATGTGTGAACGAGCCATAAGCCATGTGAACCATCTTATGTGAGGAAAAGTTTACAGATCTAAAGTGAACCTGTTGGGCCAAACTAAGGACATTCAAGTCTTCATATAAATCATAAGCAGTAACTGAGCTTATTCAGCCCTAAAGTCAGAGAGCGCAGCGTGCTTCACACATGCGCAGTAGGGACCCGGCCGTGAAACCGACAGGCTACACTGCCGGGTTCCATTACCCACAATGGCGGCACCCGACCAGCCAATTTAAAAATTGGCTGCAGTGCCGTCATCGCTTGACTAGAGGACTGGCAAGTGTCCGAATGTTAAGTCAGCAGTTACAGTATGTGTTGCCACAATATATAATAAAATGGTTTATAAAAATGTGAGGGGCGTTTATCAAATTGTCAGTCTTTTGTTTATAGCGCAAAAAATAAAAGCCGCAGAGGTGTTCAAATACCACCAAAAGATTGATTTGTGGGAGAAAAAAAAAAAAAAAAAAAAAAAGGGGGAAATCACGACCGCACAATTGTTAAAGTAAAGCAGTGCTGTATCGCAAAAAATGGCGGGGTGGGGGGGTATGGGTTAATGTTTCAGACATCCCCACTTTCCAGATTATACAAAAATCACTCAAACCCCACACAAGTAACCCGACACACCCAGCTAAACACTGCCAGTAACAATCTCTTCACACTGGAGGAAAATATTTAGATACGCACCAAACAGCGTGGTCACACTACAGCTGAGGGGGAATAGAAAGCAGATGCTGCAGCCAAAGAATGACCTAATTTACCGACTATGCCGTACACACCTAACCATGCCGTATATACAATGAAGTAACCAATGACCTCTAAGAGTTTTACTAGAAGGGTAACCACCAGAGTTGATGAAGTGCACCTGTCACTACCCGAAAGATACCATCCGCAGATCTACATTGGGGCCCCTCATGCACCTTTAATCACTTGCTTACAGGGCACTTTCACCCCCTTGCTGCCCAGGCCAATTTTCAGCACGGTCACTCTTTGAATGACAATTACACAGTCATGTAACACTGTACCCATATGACAATTTTTTTTCACACCGACATGCTGTGTCTCACTGGCTGCAATGCAAAAAACGCCAGCCACATTTAAAGAGGAAGTAAACCCTGATGGGTTTTACATTTTCTTTATTCCCCTGCAAAGTAAAAGCATAATGGGCTAGCATGCATCGCATACTAGCCCATTATGTGGCACTTGCCTGCAAACGAAGCCCGCGATGTCCCCGCTAGTGGAAGCATCCATCTTTGCCCCTCTTCCTTCCGGGGCTGCGGACTCCGGCTGACTGGCCCGGAGCCACGTGACGTCACTCCTGTGCATGCGGCACCGGTCACGGCATACGCTCGGGAAGAAACGGCACGGAGGGTCGTTTCTTCACTGCGCCAATGACATTGGCACACTACAAAGAAAATATTTTCTAAACTGCGCACGTTTAGGAGATATTTTCAGTACATATGGGTAAGATTTATAGGCTTACCTATATGTAAAAATAAATATGGGGGGGTTTACAACCACTTTAAAAGTTATTTTTAACCCCTCTATCTCTCGCTGTACTTACCTCGGAGGATGCTGAGCTGTAAATACCCACACATCCAGCCCAGAGATCTGAAATATCCACTCTTCTCTGTGAAGCACTTAAAAGGATGGACCAGATCAATTATGACTGATAAGCATCTGTACAGCAAACCACTCTGATTGGTCCCAGACGTGCTGCACAGAAAAAGGGAGACGAGGATTTAAAATCCCTAGACCGCTACATGGGCTGCGGGGGCACCGACAGCTCAGCATCTCTGGAAGTACACAGTTGGGGACCGGGGTTTATGGAGAGTGTACAAAATTAGTTCCCTTTTTCAGAGAAAAGTGAACACTTTAAAGCTGCCTGGAAACAGCTATGGTTTCATCTAAACCTTTAGCTACAATGTCAATGCAAAGCTTTATTGTACACTACATGAGGTGGCAAATTCTACACTGGGCGCTTCGCTCCGATGTATGCGACTCCGGCATTTAGCTGCAGGCAAGGGGCACAGATGTCCCCGTTAAGCCCCGGCTGCCAACAGCCTGTCAAGTTATGAGAAGCTGACAGCGGCTGGACAGGACACCTATTGGTGCTTGTGTTTAGGGCAGTATGCACCCAAAGATGAGCCCAGAATGTTCCAGGCATTCGTCTCTAGCCCTATTCGTATACTGCTCTAAACGTTCCTACCACTAGTTGTGCCATCCTGCCCCAGCAGTCGTATGTCTTAGCAGTGGGTCTAACTGACATTGGAAAAATATGCCTAGTTACTGGGTCTTAAATGGTAGGGGTTCAGCATGCTCGCCCCAGAGCACCCTGCACAAAAAAATGTACATTAAAACCTGAGAAATTGCCTGAAACCATGGAAACAACCAATACTCAGACAGACTGGGACCACAGGGAATCTGCAATCTAGCCTGAGCCCTATACAGCTGGCAAGCTAATCACAAAAGTCTGCAAAACCACAAAAAAGTAGACACTTAAAAAAAAAAAAAAACACCTACAGATGGATGGGTCAAGGGGTAACTTACCTTGCCGATGACGAAAATATTGGAAAGCCTGGTGGCAAAGCTGTTGCCGTTGGCATCCTTCACGTGGACCACATCGAATGAGCCTGGGTGTCTCTCCCTGTTGGTGATGACACCAATACGACCCAAGTTGGCACCTCCAGTCACCATGCAGACATTAGCTAGAGAAAAGGTTGAGAAGATTAACTACATGAAGACAAGACTTTTTCTGGCACCTTTGTTTTTGTAACAATCTGTATTTGACAGATTGCTTATAACCCCCCAAACATTAAATATTTTTTTTTAGCAGAGAATAAAATAGTGCTCATAGCAATTTTTTAATGTCACATGGTATTTGCGCATCAGTTTTTCAAACAATGTTTTGGGGAAAAAATAAGCTTTCACTAATTTTATTACAAAACAGCATAGCTAAAAGGGGTGCAACGGATCAAAAACCTCAGTTCGGATCATTCCTCGGATCAGTGGGGGAGATGTGGATATTAGTAATATCCACATCTCCTCCCCCCCCCCCCCCACTGTAATATCCACATCTCCTCCCCCCCCCCCCACTGTAATATCCACATCTCCCCCCCCCCACTGTAATATCCACATCCTCCCCCCCCCCCACTGTAATATCCACATCCTCCCCCCCCCCACTGTAATATCCACATCCTCCCTCCCCCCACTGTAATATCCACTCCTCCCTCCCCCCACTGTAATATCCACTCCTCCCTCCCCCCACTGTAATATCCACATCTCCCTCCCCCCACTGTAATATCCACCTCCCTCCCCCCACTGTAATATCCACATCCCTCCCCCCACTGTAATATCCACATCCATCCCCCCACTGTAATATCCACATCCATCCCCCCACTGTAATATCCACATCCCTCCCCCCCACTGTAATATCCACATCCCTCCCCCCCACTGTAATATCCACATCCCTCCCCCCCACTGTAATATCCACATCTCCCCCCCAAGCTCGCCGCTCACGTAGGCCATCGCCAGGTGTACCAAGATAGCCGCCGCTCTGGAGCTAGGCCAAAGCCGCGGCCTTTCCTCAATCCCCGGATCACATGGTGTGCCGATCCGAACACGCTGACCCGTTCGGATCACGATCAATGACGATCCGTTGCACCACTATTAGCTAACCCAATTTTTGGTATAAAAAAATAAAATAAAAAATATATGTTATGCCGACTAAATAGATACCAAACAAGTCACGCTTTAAAATTGCGCATGGTCGAGGAATGGCAACCAACTTCGATAATGAATCTCCATAGGTGACACTTAAATGTTTACAGGTTGCCAGTTTAGAGTAACAGAAGAGGTCTGGAGCTAGAATTATTGCTCTCGCTCTAACATTTGCAGCAATACCGCTAGGTGAGGTGTGCACATTGTATACGTATGCATGCACCAAATATCTCCTGTACCTCCAAAGCAAAATGTTTATTTTATTAGCAAAAAGTTGTTTACTTCCGCCCTAGACCGTCGTTTTGTCCGCTTGCCAGTGTTTCGCGGGCTTGCGGCTTTTCCCAGTGAGCCTGGGAAAGAATTTAACGGTTCTTGCGGCTGGCCATAGAGATGAACAGAGACCAGAGCGTCTCTAATCACCTCTATGATCTTGGAGGACCGGAGCGACCTCATGACATGACTTCCAGTGTTCTGCCATAACAGCCAACTTGCCAAAATCTCCAACCTCGTCACTTCCGGTGACTCTCCAGCAGCATTAATTGCAGAGTTCGACGACTTATGCTGGCCATACACTAAACGAAATATCGGCCAAACCCATGTTCGAAAAACGAACATTAGGCCGTGAGCGCAAACGATGGTGCCATCATGTAATGACAGATAAATCGTTCACAGGACAAAAAAAAAAAAAAAAAAAAAAAAGTTTGTTTTTTACATATACCTAGTGCAGACAGTTCGGATGGGAAACACATTAACCTTTCGATTTATCGCGTGTTAGAAAATTTCCAAACTTGTCTTTCGTTTTTTCAGCTCAAAAACGTCCCAATTATCGATTTTGTGCCCATTAACTGTCCGAAAAACGAACGGTCTAAATGATCGAATTGGACGATTTTTCGTATAGTGTATGGCCAGCATTAGCTGTTTTCACAGAACACCGGCAGCGTATACACTACGGTACAAGACATGTTGGCTGTTTTTACAGAACATCAAGGAGTAAAAAAGTCAGGGCCTTTGAGTCGGCCATGTTGTTGGTTACTAGCGTGCGGACTAACAATGTCCACTCATATCATGTACCGTAGTGTATACGCTGCCAGTGTTCTGTAAAAACAGCCAAATCATCAAAATCTGCAATTGCTGCTGGAAAGACACCGGAAGTGACGAGGTTGGAGATTTGTCCATTTTGGCAGAACACCAGAAGTGATGTCATGTCGCTCCGGTTCTCCAAGATCTGGTCTCTGTTCACCTCTATGGCCAGCAGTACGAACAGTCAGATTGTTTCTTGGACTCGCTGGTAAAAGTGGTAAGCCCGAGAAACACCAGCAAGAGGAAAACCCTTCCCACTGCTTCTGAAAGCAATCCAGCAGGTAATTATCCAGTTGGAACGAACACACACACTTTAGCCATAACCTTCTGTAAACCACTTGCAAGCTGCAATGTTTATACAAGTACAGCCGTCAGCAAGTGGTTATAGATGTAAAAAATATATTGCATAGATAAAAAAAAAAAAAAAAAAAACACCATCTCCTATTGATATTGGCAGCAACCAAGTTGCAGCAGTTCGCTGTCTTCTTCCCAACTACAAAAGCTGACACGGCATTAAAGTCACTATAAAAGTTTCTATAAGAAATCAGCCTAGGACACATTGCACCTACCAGTATCAAACTTGATAAAGTCTGTAATCTTGCCAGTTTCCAAGTCGATTTGAACGGTGTCGTTGACCTTGATTAATGGATCTGGGTAGCGGATGGTACGGGCGTCATGGGTCACCAGATGGGGAATTCCTTTTGTTCCCACCCAAGTTTTCCTGACTTTGCACAGTTTGTACTAAAAAGATAAAAATGTAACATTGTTTGCAACCAGCTGCTTTGTTTGGTATCTTAGGCGCAGCCTACAGCTTTTCCCAGCAACAATATCATCAACCCACACATTCAGCAAAATGAACATTTGCCAATTCACCAACTTAAGCTGTCTGCTTCATGTGGGGGGGGGGTTCTTATGATAGATGCGGGATACAAAACATAGGGGTTCAGACTGGCGCTTGGGATCCTCAGTGTGCTGTCAGCACAGATCAGTTTGCTATAGGGCTAAAGCACCAAAAAAATAAAATAAAAAATTCTATTTTTTTTATTCAGCTTAACTGCACCAAACATCCAAAAGAAAAACTAAAGCCCAGTTGCACCTTTTTGTAACAAGTCCATGTAGGCCTCAGCATTATCCCATTATGGATCTTGTCTGACTCCAGCAATTATACAGTGCATCCGGAAAGTATTCGCAGCGCTTCACTTTTTCCATATTTTGTTATATTACAGCCTTATTCCAAAATGGTTTAAATTAATTATTTTCCTCAATTCTACAAACACCCCATAATGACAACGTGAATGAAGTTTGTTTGAATTCACTGATGAAACAAAGATTGAACTCTGACCTGAATGGCAAGCATCATGTCTGGAGGAAACCAGGCGCCGCTCAGCACCTGGCCAATACCATCCCTACAGTGAAGCATGGTGGTGGCAGCATCGTGCTGTGGGGACGTTTTTCAGTGGCAGGAACTGGGAGACTAGTCAGGATCGAGGGAAAGATGAATTCAGCAATGTACAGAGACATCCTTGATGAAAACCACCTTCTCCAGGTCGCTCGGGACCTCAGACTGGGGTGAAGGTTCATCTTCCAACAGGACAGCGACCCTAAGCACACAGCTAAGATAACAAAGGAGTGGCTACGGGACAACTCTGAATGTCCTTGAGTGGCCCAGCCAGAGCCCAGACTTGAACCCGATTGAACATCTCTGGAGAGATCTGAAAATGGCTGTGCACGGATGCTCCCCATCCAACCTGATGGAGCTTGAGAGGTCCTGCAAAGAAGAATGGGAGAAACTGCCCAAAAATAGGTGTGCCAAGCTTGTAGCATCATACTCAAAGACTTGAGGCTGTAATTGGTGCCAAAAGGAGCTTGAAAGTATTGAGCAAAGGCTGTGATACTTATGTACATGGGATTTTTTTTATTTGAAATAAATTTGCAGACTTCAAACTTCTTTTACGTTGTCATTATGGGGGATTGTTTGTAGAATTGAGGAAAATTAATTTAATCCATTTTGGAATAAGGCTAGCAAAATGTGGATAAAGTGAAGTGCTGTAAATACTTCCCGGATGCACTGTATTTAAAGATGAATTCCAGATATGGATTAGTCCAGCTTAGATCAATGTATAATACCATATTTGAGAGATCCCTCTAGAAGCTGCAAATCACTGAAGTCGACGTCGCTGCCATAGTGATCTCCTGTGCTGAGCAGCCACCCTGCTGCTTTCTGAACACAGGAGGTCGGCCACTTGGAAAATGTGCCAGGGATTTCTTGAATTTTCTCAATGAATGCAAAGCGTTCTGATTGGATGAGGTGGAGAGGCAACATTACGCTCTCTGCCTTATCCAAATCAGAGTGCTTTGTATTGATTGAGAAAAAGCAAAGCATTATCTGAATGGGCCCCCTTGGGGGGCAGCCTCTTGCATTCAGAATGCCACTCAGCACGGAATGCAAATGGAGATCACTGGACTAGCAATGATTGCTATAGCGATTTCCAGCTACTAGAGCTCAACTCCTGTCCTCAGGATCCACTGACAGGCCAGATTTGAAGGATTACCTTGGGGGGAGATGCAGACTAGAATACTGCAATCACCGAGCAGAAAATAATATCACCTGTCATGTATTTCAGTTATCTTGCAAACCTGGCCTGTTGGTGCATCCTGGGGACAGGAGTGGAGAATCACCGATCTAGAGGGATCCCACAGGTATAGAATTATACTGTACATAGTTATACTGGTAAGAGAATTCACACA
This sequence comes from Rana muscosa, assembly GCA_029206835.1. NCBI lineage: Eukaryota > Metazoa > Chordata > Amphibia > Anura > Ranidae > Rana > Rana muscosa. Next base: position 333,080,498 of record CM055125.1, on the reverse strand, counting down.
ATAAATTGGGCCATTTGTACTTAAAACACGCCCCCCGTAAAAATCAGAGCTTCTGAAAGCAGAGGGCCTGGAGATTAAAGAGACAGTAGCCCGAAACCTGTTAAATTGCACAATTTTGTGATGTATCAGCTTAGAGAAAAAAAATCCCACCATTTTAGTGCACATAAAATCGAATCTTGTTCTATGTGTTCCATTGGTGGATGGCCTCTACTTGGGGAAAGAAGGCAACAGTAGCTGTGCAGCTTCCCATGGGGGATGAACTGTCACACAGGAAGTGGTTTCCAAGGGGTAATTCAAAATACAATTATCCTTCAAGCAGTGTAATCTAGAAGCATGGAATTAGCACATTCTAGCTAATGAGCTTTCCAAGTTCACAAAAGTACCTTATGGGCCCTTTCAAAACAGGCTGTCCGATTAGAAAAATCGCCTGCCCATTTTTCAGGCGGACCTGGTAAAACCCTCCATTCAACCCTATGGAGCGGCGATGTCAGACACATTCGCTGACATTCGCCATTATCTGACAGAGGGAGGTCCTATTTTGCTTCCACTTGGCAGATCCGCTATAATTAGATAAAAATAGACAGGCGGTCTGTTTTCATCCGATCTCTAAATAGAGGAGAGTGGGACTGGATCCGTCTCCATTCAGTAAGCGGAGACGGCTTGCTCAGTGGGGATCGGCGGAACCATCCCCCGCTGAGCAAGCAGATCCCACAAAATGGAGGCACCCTTGAGAAAGGAGCCCAGACAGACACACACCCCTGACCCCCCCCAAGAAGCACCTAGAAGAGAATTCCTCTGGTGTTGAACACACTTGGCTACAAAACCCTCAGATCTTTACCTTGGACTCCTCAGCTGTGATCCTGTGCACTGCGAAGCGCCCCTTAGTATCGTACACCAGACGGAAGTATTCTCCGGTTTTGTCAATGCTGATGACATCTGTAAAGTAAAGCAGATTGCCGTGTATTAGTCACACGCAGAAAATTCACAAGAAGCTCGCCAGAAACTGACTATTCAACACGAATGGTGAGCAATGAAGTGCAAAACACAAAGTGACGTACCAATTGGCAATCAAAACTGTACTGTGAATATCTTTTGGATGAAGATACTCTTTAACTGCTTCCCGCCCGGGCCATTGTAAAAAAACGTTTAGACAGGAACCCCATTGTTCTGAGAGGATGTCACGACGTGCTCCGAACACAGTGGAGGTCTGATTAGTGTAACGGCCTGTTACCAGTACCATGTGATCACTGTGACCAACAACAGATCACATGACAATTGTAAACAATGGATGGCTTCCTCTTATGCCATTGGGTAAAATTGTGTTGCTAGCTGTGATTGGTCACAGCAATCACATGGTACAGACAGGGAAAAATCGCAGGCCATGTGATAAGCTGTGGCCAATCACAGCTAATCATAATAAAGTGGCTGCACTCATTTAGTAAAAACAATTTGCCTTTAGCAGTGAAATTCATTGCTATAAGCAGCATGTAGAAAAAAAAAAAAAAAAAAGTCCTGATCAACTGCTCCAGAGTGGTACAGTGTTACTATGGTATTGCTCTGGTCACAGTATGGAAGTAAAAAAAAATTAAAGGGGTGGCCATGCCCAATAGAAGGGTCAAGAACTCCCTATAAATTCCGTTGCTTATACATCCGAACAAATGCCTGACCTATCAAGATCATGTCTGCTTACCCGTGTGCTGCCCTTTACTCAGCAAGATCGATTTATTAAATACTGCAGTGTGTAGAATCTGGAAATGTCATTCATGGCAGCCAATCAGCTTCTAACTTTAGCTTGTTCAATCATGCTGGGTTCACATATGCTTGGCGGTTTCCAGCCTGGGGTCCGGCGTATTTCTGTTCACCAGTTAAGGTGCGATTTTGGGTCCAAATTTTTGGCCAAATTCACACCTGAACCGGACCCCCCCAAAAAAAAAAGTTTGCACCGCAGGCGCACCAGACTACATTGAGAGCCGGGCTCACTCGCATATCATGCTAATTGGATGCGGCAAAACTGCATCCAATTCGCACATAAATGAACCCGACCTTAAGCTGACCAGAAAAAAACAAATGGAAGGCAATTGGTTTCTATGCAGAATTGGCCCAAATTTTGCACTCATTCATTTTAGTAAATCAACCCCAGTGTGTATTATTCAGGATCCACACCAGTTCACAAGTGAAGAAAGGAGCAGCAGGAAACCCAATAAGAACATCTCTAAAGCTGGCCATAGATTACTCGGTCGATGAGAAAAAAAAAAAAAAAAAATCCACAGAAGCGATGTGGATAGACTTGGAACCCACCAATGCTGGGACACTATACTGACAGACGGACTCTCTATGCTCTCAGAATACACCAATCAGTGGCTAAATTTTGCAACAAGCTCATTCTACAAAAAACTAATTCTTAAGCCCCATACACACTATTAGATTTTCTGCAGATTTTTGTCTTTAGATTTACCAAAACCATGTAGTGCAAGGGCCTGCCTGAATGCATACAAACTAAAAAAACTTAAGGTTTGACCTCATATGGTTTTGGTAAATCTGAAGAGAAACAAACTGCAGAAAATCCAATAGTGTGTATGGGGCCCAAGGATCGGCTTTTGTTGAACGGACACATGCATGGATCGAAATTTCGATCCACCTTTGGCCAGCATAAAGGAGGTTGTATCCTCTTGCACTATTTTTACCTACAGGTAAGCCTATGAGGCTTACCTATAGGTAAAATGAAAATCTTCTAAACACGTACAGTCATGTACGTCAGCAGCGCATGTGGTCTGAAGGTCCTGCTAGAAAATCAGAGCTCCTTGCTAGAACGGACTTCTGAGCATGCGCAGGCGGGAGTGACGTCATCGTGGCTCCAGCCCCTCAGTGCCAGAGCCGCAGACACAGAAACGTTGAGGCAACATGTCAGCTCCCTCAGCAGTGCGGGTGTTTCGCATACTAGCTCATTATGCCTTTGCCTTACAGGTTTTTTTTTGGTCAGGGGCATACAACCGCTTTAAACGGATCATTTGTTTTATGCTCTGAATGCAACTAAATCTGTGTGCTGCTGCCCCTTCGTAGTCCAACTTACACCCTGGGGGCGGGGCGGTGACCTGTCCTTTAGGCTGCATTCACACCCGATAGTTTTCAGCTCATAAAAAAAAAAAACAAACACCCAACAAGCAAAATCCCATTTCATTTCAATAGAACCTGTTCAGCGTTTTGTCACCTGAAGCAAAAAAACGCCAGAAAAAACACCTTACGCTCAAAAAAACAAAACAAAAACATGAGCTACTTTGGGGCAGATTTCAGGCGGTTTTTTTGCTTTTTACATTGGTGACCTGCACAAAATCACAGCAAAAGACATGGTAAGAAAAGCAGCAAAATGGCAGTAAAAGCGTGCGACTTTGAAACGCTCCGGTGTGAATGCAGAGCCTGTTGTACTCACCCATGAACCCGGCTGGGTATGTAATGTCTGTGCGGACTTTGCCATCGATCTTAATGAAACGCTGCATGCAAATTTTCTTCACCTCATCCCCGGTCAGAGCGTACTTCAGCCTGTTCCTCAGAAATATGATCAGAGGAAGACACTCCCTGAGCTTGTGGGGACCAGTGGACGGACGTGGAGCCTGCAGGGGGAGAGGAGATTGAAGGTCAGATTTTGAACAAAATGTATTTGTAAAGCGGTACGAAAAGGTTTTCCTTTTATTATCTTGCCTGTAGTGCAATACATGTCAACTTGTTTGATTTAAAGCAGACCTAAACCCAATCATTAAAGGGGACTTCAATCCCCCAATCATAACATATATCCACCCCCACCCCCAATCGTTAGGCACATGCACCAAAGGGCTCTGCCTGGCCTTCAGTCCTACTAGCAGAGCCCCTTGGCACACCTGTACATGGAATGTTTGATGCAGACACTGCAAATTTTTCAGACATCAATGGCAGACCCATAGATGCCGGGGTAACCCTCGCATGCGCAGATGTGCCCTGCAAGGCTGTACTGGGAGTTAAAGCCCTGCAGCACATCTGCATATTGTGGGATTTGGTGGCGAGGAGCACAAATGTCATTGTCACCTAGGTGGGAAACAATATATTAAGAAAAATATGTACAATATCCAAATGTTAGAGGCATTCTATTCATTCAAAGTATGCAGCTTTCATTACCTTAGTGATCCTGCCAGGAGACCTATACAAAGCACATCCTGTTACAGGGTGACAACCTTCTCTGTTGTGCCTCTGCATGGTCTCCCTGTAACACATGCTCCTGATTACAGGTACTTTTTATAGTGCTGTCAATTTATGCAGTGCTTTACATCTACACTCAGCGGACACTTTATTAGGTCCACCTTGCTAGTCCCGGGTTGGACCCCCTTTTGCCTTCATTCTTCATAGCATAGATACAAGGTGTTGGAAACATTCCTCAAAGATTTTGCTCCATAGTGACATAACATCACAGTTGCTGCAGATTTGTCGGCTGCACATCCATAATGCCAATCTCCTGTTCCAACACATCTCAAAAGGTGCTCTATTGGATGGAGCTCTGGTGAGTGTGGAGACCATTGGAGTCCAGTGACCTCATAGTGGTGAGATGATTGGAGCTTTGTGACATGGCGCATTATCCTGCTGGAAGGAGCCATCAGAAGATGGGGACACTGTAGTCATAAAGGGATGGACATGGTCAGCAAAAATACTCAGGTAGGCCGTGGGGTTTAAACGATGCTCAATTAGTAGTAAGGGGCCCAAAGAGTGACGAGAAAATATCCCCCCCACACCATTACACCCCCACCACCAGTCTGAACCGGTGATACAAGGCAGGATGGATCCATGAGCCAAATTCTGACCCCACCATCTGAATGTCGCAGCTGAAATCGAGACTCAGACAACATTTTTCCAATCTATTGTCCAATTTTGGTGATCTGTGTGAATTGTAGCCTCAGTTTCCTGTTCTTAGGTGACAGGAGTGGCACCCGGTGTGGTCTTCTGCTGCTGTAGCCCATCTGCTTCAAGGTTGGATGTGTTGTGTGTTCAGAGATGGTATTCTGCATACCTTGGGTGTAACGAGTGGTTATTTGAGTTGCTGTTGCCTTTCCATCACCTGCCCTTTCTCCTGACATCAAGGCATTTTCCTCCACACAACTGCCACTCACTGGATATTTTCTTTCCCACCATTCTCTGTAAACCCGAGAGATGGTTGTGTGTGAAAATCCCAGAAATACTCAGACCAGCCCGTCTGGCACCAACAACCATGCCATGTTAAAAGTCACTTAAATCCCCTTTCTTCCCCATTCTGATGCTCAGTTTGAACTTCAGCAAGTCGTCTTCACCACGTCTAGATGCCTATATGTATTGAGTTACTGTCATGTGATTGGCTGATTAGCAATTAGTGTTACCAAGCAATTGAACAGGTGCACCCAAATAAAGTGGTTGGTGAGTTTATATTATACATTCACATCAGTCCCTGCCCTACAATCTAAGGTCCCCGACTCACATTCATACACATAGGACAAATTAACCTACCAGCATGCCTTTGTATGTTTTCCCTGTGTTTTTTATTTCCCCTCCCACACTCCAAACTTCAAGCAGGTAGTGCTGTGCTTGGGACCTGAACCGACAACCCTAGTGCTGCAAGATGGAAGTGCTAATCACTTAGCCACTGTGCTGTCCATGACCACAACTGTCTGTGCTGTGTAGACAGTTGTCACCATCGGGAAGCTGGTCTAAAGCAATGATGTGCAGCAAAAAGTGAATGCATGTGACAGAAGCGATTTGCAGGAGATCAGCAGCTCTGAGATACAAAAAGCTGGAAACAGTAATTAAAGGTTCAGTTTTTTTTTTTAAAAACAAAACATGTCATACTTGCCTCCACTGTGCAGTTGGTTTTGCAGAGTGGCCCCGATCCTCCTCTTCTGGGGTCCCACAGCAGCTCTCGCGGCTCCTCCCCGCAAGAACTAACCCCCTCTGGGAAGCTCTCTACCGTGTTATACACTCAGCGTGCATAGCCGCAGAGTGTACGACTCGGCCCCTGGCGGCTGCATCACTGGATTTAATTGACAGCAGCGGGGGCCAATGGCTGCGCTGCTATCAATCCATCCAATGAGGAGCCGATCAGGCACGGAGAGAATGACGCGGGATCGCGCTCACGGAGATTCGGGGCTCATGTAAGCAAGACAGGGGCTCGGACACTGCAAGGTGTTTTTTCACCTTAATGCGTAGGATGCATTAAGGTGAAAAAACACAAAGCTTTACAACCCCTTTAATTAAAAAGGATGTAATCCAGTTCAGGTTCATTTCCACCCATCACATGTGCGGAGGTATAAGGGTGAGCTCCAGCACCCACACTCCACACAAGTGTACACTGGGCAGCTGAGTTTTCTGTGCTGAGGGCGCACTCACAGCACAGAGAAAAAAAAACTGGACAGCCATTAATCGGTGCCACCAGCTCATGTGACCACAGTGACAGCCAATCACATTGACCACATGATCAGCCAATCTTCCCTGGTATTTGGAACTTTTTAAGGGGACGCCAGTCCTGGCTGGAAAGGGTCAAGGCCTAGGAATACTGGGATGCATGTCAAACACCAATAACCCCCCCATCAATGTACCCCATACTCACAAAGACACCTGTCAGCTTATCCAGCATCCAGTGCTTGGGAGCAGCGACGCGCTTCAAGTGCTTCTTGGGTCCACGAGCCTTGGAGAGAGAAAAAAAAAAACAATCGTTAGAAAACACGCCGAAATCAATTGTACTTCATACAAAATCGAATTTACATCCTGTTGGTCGCCAATAATTGGTCACATTCACCCAGACTGAAGAAGTTTCACCTCTTACACAAGTAGCTTCTTCAGCTCTCAATGGGGACATTTGTAGCAGCGACAATTCCCTCTGCTTATTATCGCTGGAGATTTGTAACTGCAATTACAATGCTTCTCTATGCTGCTATAAATCTCTAGTGTGCCAAGATTGCCGTCAGCAGCGCCACCGTCACCAGCGCCACCGTCGGATAACATGAGTAGCTACAAAAGCCGGTGATGGTCACTGCAGAAAAGCCTCATTCACACAAGCATCCCATTCATGTGTATTGGGATGCAGCAGCTGCACAGACACAACTGCTGGTCCCAATTTAACAGCTGTGTGGGTGCGTCACCGAACCCGCCCAAGCGGCCAACAAAGGGAGCAGGCACCGCATCCTGACATGCCTGCATGCATAGGCATAGAACACCTGTGCAGGTACAGATGGCCCCATAGCATGGGTGTATCGATAGGTATACCTGTGTGAAAAAGGCCTTGGCAACAAATTGAGATAAAAAAATAAAGAAAAGAAAAGATTTTGACTGCAAATCTTTCTCCTAGCAACAAAGGAACTGCAACAAAGTCTCCAGGGTGACACGGGTCTAAATCTACATCATGTGCCACCAAACTATCCCAACAATCTTCTGTTGGGGATACAAGTTTGTGATGAGGACCTCCTGGAATCCCAACTCCAAACTTGAGTATCCCATCGGTACAATCTCACCCCGACGGTGGTGCAACTACCACCAAGCTGCCCCTCCACCAGGAGAACACGGAACCTTCACAACCCGACTGAGGAGAATTTATCAACACCGGGGTAGCTGTGTATGGCAACCAATCAGCTTCTAGCTTTCATTTTCAAAGCTTGAGGAACTGAGGCTCCATGGACACTTGTACCACTCCAAAGCGGTGGCCGCCTTCGGAACGTACTTTGGGATGGGAGCAGCTTGGATACGACTTTGACCAGTGTTAATGGACAACTGTTGCATTGTAGAACATTCAGGTACAACTTTCATGCAACTTCTGAGGGTTAACATTGAAGTCTATGGCCCTCAAGCGGCATGAAAGTCGGACCAAAGTAGTGCATTAAGTTGCTGCAGCTGAGGCCCCTTTCACACTTTTGCGACTTGAAATTTCAGGAATGCCTGTGTAATCTTGGAGGTCTATGGACTCGCACCAAAGGCGGACCAAAGTAGTGCAGGGACTACTTTGAAGTCGTGCGACTTGAAGATGCACAGATATGAATGGTACCTATTGGAAATTATGGGGGTACAACTTATCATGCAACTGATATCCAAAGTCACAAGAAAAGTTGCACAAGTGTGAAAGGGGCCTTATGGACCTCGCATCAAAGTCAGACCAAAGTAGTGCAGGGACTACTCTGAAGTCACAGATATGAACGGTACCCATCGGAAATCATGGGGTACAACTCGTCATGCGACTGCAAGGCGCACAAGTGTGATAAAGGTTTAAGCCACGCATATATGAATGGGTATCATTGGAAAACATGGAGGAAAGACTTGTCATGCAACTTATGTCCAAAGCCGAAAGAAAAGTTGCACACGTGTGAATGGCGCCCAAGGCCGGGTCTCCACTAGTGCGACTCGTCATGTACCCCTGACAAACACACAGCCATACAAGGACACAACATAAGCACCGCACACGACACGTGTACACACACACACACACACACACCACGGGGCAAAACATGTGGAACAAAAAAAAAAAAAAGTGTCATTTTGTGACAGTTCAATGTTTAGGGGAAAATAAAAAAGTGCAACAAGTTTATTACAGCCTCATCCAACACACCCCAGCGGGCACGTGATAGAGAACACGGCCCAATAGGGTGACTGATGAGCCCCCCCTACAGGGGAACATGATAATGACAGGTCCTCTTTAATCACCAATATACAACCGCTCTACCTCATTATATATATATATATATATATATATATATATATATATATATATATATAGAGAGAGGACTCAAACATTCTCTGCTGGAGAATCCCTCCTACAACAACCAGGAAGATTCTCCTACAGGGAATGTCATTCACTTCTAAACAAGTTCCTGAGCCCAGCGATAGTACAGCACCGGGGCCCCCCCAATACTAAACACCCCCCCCCCATGTCCTCAGCACAGGACTCCCTCCCTTCCTTCCCCCATCCAGCTGCGGCCTAGGGCCCCCCCCATCATCCCCTCCACAGGCCTTCCTCCCCCCCCAGGGGCCCATACACCCCCCAATACAGGCCTACTACTCCCCACCGGGCTCCGCGCTGCATCCCCGCACGGCCGGCTGACACACACAGGCCGCCGTCACCGAGGATGAAGCCGGATTAGGCGGCCGGAGACACAGACGAGACTCCTCACCATGGCTGCGTCTGAATAGAAAGGACCTCCCGCTTCCGGTGCTGGAGTAATAAAGCGTTCCGTACGGGGCGGCCGGGGGGGAAGGGACTTCCGGGATCAGGAACGGTACAGAGACCTCTGCTGGCCGGAGGGGGGAAGGCGCCACAGGAGAATTGCAGAAATACAACATTACTTATATTGGGAGTATTGGGTGGTAGAAATATTTGTGTTATTATAACTAGTATTATTATACATTTTATGAGAATTATTATTTGTAGTATTTATTATTATCATTACTAGTTTAGTAGCGTTCTATTATTATTGTTAGTATTTATATTATGATTATTATTATTAACATTACTAGAAGTAGTGTTTTATTAACCACTTGCTTACTGGGCACTTAAACCCCCTTCCTGCCCAGGCGAAATTTCAGCTTTCGGCACTGTCACGCTTTGAATGACAATTGCGCGGTCGTGCGACGTGGCTCCCAAACAAAACTGACGTTTCCCCCCCCCCCCACAAATAGAGCTTTCTTTTGGTGGTATTTGATCATCTTTGTGGTTTTTATTTTTTGCGCTATGCACAAAAAAAGAGCGACAATTTTGAAAAAAACACAATATTTTTTACTTTTTGCTATTATAAATATCCCCATTTAAAAAAAAAAATTCCTCAGTTTAGGCCGATACGTATTCTTCTACATATTTTTGGTACAAAAAAAAAAAAAAAAATCGCAATAAGCGTTTATTGATTGGTTTGCACAAAAGTTATAGCATCTACAAAATAGGGCATAGTTTTATAGCATTTTTATTAATAATTTTTTTTTTTTACTAGTAATGGCGGCGATCAGCGATTTTTATCATGACTGTGACATTATGGGGGACACATCGGACACTTTTGACACCATTTTGGGACCATTGTCATTTATACAGCGATCAGTGCTATAAAAATGCACTGGTTACTGTAAAAATGACACTGGCAGTAAAGGGGTTAACCACTAGGGGCGCTGAAGGGATTAAGTGTACCTAAGGGAGTGATTCTTACTGTGGGGGGAGGTGACTGACTGGGGGAGGTGACCGATGGTTGTCCCTATGTACAAGGGACACACCATCGGTCTCCTCTCCATGACAGGGACGTGGATCTCTGTGTTTACACACAGAAATCCACGTCCCTGGCTCTGTAAATGCCGATCGCGGGTACCTGGCGGACATCGGTGCCGCCAGGCACGCGCATCGGCACCCGCGTGACGCGGCGGGCACGGAAGTCCCCTGATGCGCGCGCGGGAGTGCGCGCCAGGGACGAGGAAAGGGGCGATCGTCAATTGACGTCCTCCCGGCATTCTAGGTCCGTGCTGTAGCCATCATTCGGCTATAGCGCGGACCCCTAGTAGTTAATAGTAGTATTCATATTCATATTATTAACATTATCATTACAAGTAGTAGTATTTTATGATTGGTAGTATTTATATTATGATTATTATTATTATTAACATTATCATTAGTAGAATTAGTGTTTTATTAGTAGTAGTATTTATATTATTATTATTAACATTACTAGTAGTGGTGTTTTATTATTAGTAGTATTTATATTATTATTAACATTATTATTACTAGTAGTACTATTTTATTATTAGTAGTATTTATGTGCTTATTATTAGTATTAATAACATTATCATTAGTAGAAGTAGTGTTTTATTAGTAGTAGTATTTTTTTATATATTATTAACATTACTAGAAGTAGTGTTTTATTAATAGTAGTATCCTTATTATTATTATTAACATTATTATTACTAGTAGTAATATTTTATTAGTAGTAGTATTTATATTATGATTATTAACATTATCATTAGTAGAATTTGTGTTTTATTAGTAGTAGTATTTTTTTATTCTTATTATTAACATTACTAGTAGTAGTATTTATATTGAGGTGATTGTAGTCGTATTAGTGCACTTGCGACAGAGACAATTGAGTACTGTCCACAAAACTTTTTTTATTTGCAAAAAAATTGTATGTTAGTGCAAATAAAAAAAGTATCACAGACAGTACTCAATAGTTTTTATATTATTTTTGTTGTTATAATTGTTATTAACATTATCATTACAAGTACCACCTGCCCCACCCTATTAGATTGTAAGCTATTCTGAGCAGGGCCCTCTTAATCCTCATGTATTGTATTGTATTATAACTATATTGTAAAGCGCTGCATAAACCGTTGGCGCCATATAAATCCTGTATAATAATAATAATAGTATTTTATGATTAGTAGTATTTACAGTATAATATGATTATTATTATTAACATTATCTTTAGTAGAAGTAGTGTTTTATTGGTAGTAGTATTTATATTATTATTATTAACAATACTAGAAGTAGTGTTTTATTATTAGTAGTATTCATATTATTATTAACATTATTATTACTAGGGATGAGCCGAACACCCCCCGGTTTGGTTCGCACCAGAACCTGCGAACGGACCGAAAGTTTGCACGAACTATCGAACCCCATTAAAGTCTATGGGACTCGAACGTTCGGAATCAAAAGTGCTAATTTTAAAGGCTAATATGCATGTTATTGTCCTAAAAAGGGTTTGGGGACCCGGGTCCTGCCCCAGGGGACATGTATCAATGCAAAAATAAGTTTTAAAAACTGCATTTTTTTCGGGAGCAGTGATTTAAATGATGCTTAAAGTGAAAAAAAAAAAAGTGAAATATTCCTTTAAATATCATTCAGAAGATTTCACCTCACTTTCCGTCCCAATGACAAATGTTTTTTGAAAATTTGGGGGTTTTATTGAAACAAGGATTGGTGATAAAGCATCAGTAGAGAGGAGACACCTTTCTCCCATATTAATTCTTACAGGAGAGAATTTTCCTTCCAAGGGGTAGATTTCCTCTCACTTCCTGTTGTCTCCTTCCATTTGCAAGTAGGAGTAGTTTGTAAGTTGGATGTTTGAAAGTAGGGGCCTGCCCTATATACTCTGCAGAAATTTGGCCCTAAGGTGTTGGTGTTGCCACAACACTGTAAGCCCCTACACTTACTCTTGGTGGGCGCTGGAACGCCCTGCTGTGAAGTATTATATCAAGAATTGTAATTACATGCCCCTGTTAAACAATGGTAGGAAAAATTGGGCCTTTGGTGGTGGTGGTGCCACAACACTGTAAGTCCTCACAGTTACTCTTGGTGGGCGCAGGAATGGGCCCTGCTGTGAAATATTAGATCAAGAATTGTAATTACATGCCCCTGTTGAACAGGGGTATAAAAATTGGGCCTTAGGCACTGGTGCCACAACACTGCAACCCCTCACAGATACTCTAGTTGGAGGGCAGCAATGAGCCCTGCTGCAAAGTATTGCATCAAAAATTGTAATTGCATGCCCCTGTTAAACAGGGGCTTAAAAATTGGGCCTTAGCCACTGGTGGCGGTGCCCAGAACCAAAAATGTTCTTACAAGCTATTAGTATGATCATTGAGGAGGAAGAGAATAGTCACTCAGCATAACAGGATAGTCACTCAGTGTCACGTACCTGACAGTGACGAGCCCGGATTTGCAGAGGAAGGCCTCCCTTACGGCTCCCACCAGCGACATGACACCTCTGGTAGTGTAACAGAAGGCGCGGAGGTAGTAGGGGTACGAGTGCCTGGCAGGATCAACCAAGGTGGAGGTAATTCCGAAGGACTGGCAGGACTGGGACCAGGGGTGGTAAGATTGGTCAGACAAGCCGGGTCGGTTAACTGGCTGGCAGCAAAAGGTACTGAGGGATCAGGCAGAGGAGAGGTCACAACAAGCCAGAGGTCAGATGCAGGCAGAAAACTGGAAAGGTCACAGGCAAGCCGGGTCAGATGCAGGTAAGTCTTTGGATCAGGTTATCAGGTACTAAACGCTGTAGAGCAGACAGCAGGGACTGTCTGTCATTGACAGGTTTAAATAGGCCTTTTGGCGCCACCTGCGGAACGCGCGCGCGCGCGCACCTGCAGAACGTGTACGCATGCGCGAACGCACCCACGATCGGGAACCAGGAATTCCGGGGGGGCCTGTTTCTGGCAGGATCTCTGTGACATTGCCCCCCCCCAAGGGGCAGCCTCCGGATGCCCATCCGGGTAAACCTTTCAGGGTGAGACCTCTTGAAAGACTGCACCAGGCTCCTGGCATGGATGTTCTCCTCAGGTTCCCAAGAGTTTTCTTCGGGTCCGTAGCCCTTCCATTTAATCAGGAATTGGTTCCGGTTGTTTCTTCTCCTGAAGTCCATGATAGCTTCCACTTCAAATTCCTGCTCACCGTCTATAATGATCGGATCAGGGCGAGCCGGGCTTCGACCTAGGAACGGGTTGGCAACTGAAGGTTTCAGCAGAGAGACATGGAAAACCGGATGGATTTTAAGAGAGTCAGGGAGCTCCAGCTCATAAGCCACTTCATTAATCTTCCTTTTGACAGGGAACGGCCCTAAGAATTTGGGGCCCAGTTTTTTAGAAGGGCATGCCATCCTCAGGTTTATGGTGGATAGCCATACTTGGTCGCCGGGTGCCAACACTAATTCACCCCGTCTCTTCCTGTCGTAGATCGTTTTGTGTTCCTGAGTCTTGGTCATGGTTTCTTGCAGAAGTTGGTTGTTAGCCGAAAAAAAATTCAACTTTTCCTGGACAGCAGGCACAGAGCACTCAGGAAGGGAATTGGGCAGAAATATAGGGTGAAAACCGTAATTTGCGAAGAATGGAGTCTGACTGGTAGTGGAATGGATAGAGTTATTATAGGCAAACTCGGCCAACGGAAGCAGGGAAATCCAGTCGTCCTGAGCAAAAGAGGAGAAGCAGCGCAGGTACTGCTCGAGTGTCTGGTTCGTCCTCTCCGTCTGTCCGTTGGTCTGGGGGTGGTAAGCAGAGGAAAATTATAACTCTATCTCCAGAGTCTTGCAGAGGGATCTCCTGAACCGGGAGGTAAATTGTACCCCCCGATCGGAGACAATATTGACTGGTACCCCGTGGAGTCTGACGACCTCTCTGATGAACACCTGTGCGGTTTCAGGAGCTGAGGGAGTCCCTTTCATAGGAACGAAATGTGCCATCTTGGACAGGCGATCCACTATCACAAAGATAGTGGTATGGTTCTCAGCCGGGGGCAACTCAACAATGAAATCGATGGACAACATTCTCCAGGGCCTATCTGGAACGGGTAAGGGTCTCAGTAGTCCCCAGGCCTTGGATTTGAAACCCTTGTTTCGGGTGCAAATTGTACAAGAGTCCACAAACCTCCTACAGTCTTCACGTAAACGAGGCCACCAGAAGGTGCGCTGTACCAGGTCAGTGGTCTTGGCAACGCCAAAATGCCCGGCAAGGGCGTGGTCGTGGCAGAGTTCCAGCGCGGTTATTAACTCCTCAGGTACGTAGATCCTGTTCTGGTACCACAACAGCCCATCCTTAGCCTGTAATTCTGGCTCGGAGGAGGGTCTCTGCCCAGTGAAGGCTTGTTTGATCCGGGTAAATAGGTCCTCCTGTGGAAGAAGGAAATTTCCAAGGGCAAGGATGGTGTCAGGTGGAGAGGTTTCGTTAGACTTATGAAACATCCGAGACAGGGCATCGGGTTTAATGTTCTTGGAACCAGGACGATAAGTAACGTGAAAAGAGAACCGGGAGAAGAAGAGTGCCCACCTGGCTTGTCGTGGTTTCAATCTTCTTGCGGCCTTCAGGTATTCCAGGTTCTTGTGGTCAGTAAATATCAGAATCGGGTGGGCAGCTCCCTCCAGCAGGTACCGCCATTCCTCCAATGCAGACTTGATCGCCAGTAGTTCCCGGTCTCCCACGTCGTAGTTCCTCTCTGCTGCAGATAGTTTGCGAGAGAAGAAAGCTACTGGGTGGAGCAAGGCCCTGGCCCCCTGTCTTTGGGACAATATTGCTCCTACCGCAATTTCGGAGGCATCTACCTCAAGTACGAATGGCAATGAGGAATCTGGGTGTTTCAGGATAGAGGCATGAGGGCCCCCCTGGGCAGCAGAGGGGTTGGAGAGGGCCCGCACTTGTTCTTCCAGATGGGTGTAGCCTTGTTGAAGGCTCTTGACTGCTTCAGTCAATGCTGCCAGGTGCCGGCAAAGTTCCTCCATAGGTGAGGCTCCATGCTCGGGCTCAGACATGGCTGTCTGCTACTGTCACGTACCTGACGGTGACGAGCCCGGATTTGCAGAGGAAGGCCTCCCTTACGGCTCCCACCAGCGGCCCCTGGTAGTGTAACAGAAGGCGCGGAGGTAGGAGGGGTACGAGTGCCTGGCAGGATCAACCAAGGTGGAGGTAATTCCGAAGACTGGGCTGGATCCAGGCACACAGGAAGTACGGCAAACAGAACTGGAACCAGGAACACAGCAAGCGGACTGGAACAGCTACAGCAGACCGGACCGGAACCAGGAACACAGGAAACCAGCAGGCAGAACTGGAACCAGGAACACGGGAACACAGCAGGCAGAACTGGAACCAGGAACACAGCAGGCAGGACTGGAACCAGGGGTGGTAAGATTGGTCAGACAAGCCGGGTCGGTTAACTGGCTGGCAGCAAAGGTACTGAGGGATCAGGCAGAGGAGAGGTCACAACAAGCCAGAGGTCAGATGCAGGCAGAAAACTGGATAGGTCACAGGCAAGCCGGGTCAGATGCAGGTAAGTCTTTGGATCAGGTTCTCAGGTACTAAACGCTGTAGAGCAGACAGCAGGGACTGTCTGTCATTGACAGGTTTAAATAGGCCTTCTGGCGCCACCTGCGGAACGCGCGCGCGCACCTGAAGAACACGCGCGCACCTGAAGAACACGCGCGCGCACCTGCAGAACGTGTGCACACGCGCATGCGCGAACGCACCCGCGATCGGGAACCAGGGCGCCTGTTTCTGGCAGGATCTCCGTGACACTCAGCATCAGCATAGGCAGTCTTGAAGAGATCTTACATTTCAAAAAAAATTATTTGATTACATCAGCATCAGGTGCTTGGTAGCTGGTGGTGATCCAAGAATGATTAATTTTTATGAAGGTCAGTCGATTGACCGAGTCGGTGGACAGGCGCACACTGTGATCTGTTACAAAGCCTCCAGCAGCACTGAATGTGCGTTCCGAAAGAACGCTGGATGCAGGACAGGCCAGTAGCTCAATTGCATACTGTGCAAGCTCTGGCCAGTGATCCATCCTCAAGACCCAGTAAGCCAGAGGATTTTCGGTGGGGAAGGTGTCCAAGTCTGATCTTGCCCCTAGGTATTCCTGCACCATGTATATCAGACGCTGGCGATGGTTGCTGGAACCGATCATACCTTGGGGCTGCGGACTAAAAAATTGTCTGAACGCGTCGGTCAGACAGCCACCTTCTCCACCGCTCCTTCTTTGACTAACGAAAGCCTCAGCAACACGTTGTCCAGGACCAGGAATTTGTAACCTCCCAGTCTCTGGGAACGCGTTGCACAGACCTTTCTGTAAGGCCTCCGGAAGATGTTTCATCCTCTGCTCCCTCTGCAATGGCAAGATAAGGTCCGCAACCAGGGCCGGATTAACATAGGGGCTATTGGAGCAGCAGCTCCAGGCCCCTTCCCCAAGATAGGCCCATTTGCCCAAAAAAAAAATCCAAAAAAAAAATCAAAAAAAAAAAAAAGATCGACTTCGAGGATTGTAGCTCAGCGACCAGAAACCACAGAGACTTCATATTTGAGGGGTATGTAGCTGAAGACCCACCCCACCACTGGTCAAAATATGGGGCTGCTATCATTTATGGTTCCGGAGATACGGGGCTGCTTGCGCAGCCTGTCAGAAGCTATATACAGAGCGGACAGTTTAAATACAAGCTGACACACTGCAGCAGACTGAGAAGATGAGCTCACAGTGCTTTTAATAATTATTTGATATTACTAAGACTGCTTTCACACTATGATGCCCCGAGCGTCGGCGGTAAAATAGCGGTAAAACGCTGCTATTTTACTGTCAGATTTGCAGCACATTTCGGCCGCTAGCAGGACGCTTTTAACCCCTGCTAGCTACCGAGAAAGGGTTAAAACCGCCGGAGATGCGCCGCTACTGCAGTGTATTGGCGGCGGCACGGCGGTGCTGCCCATTACTTTCAATGGGCAGGAGCGCATTAGGAGCGGTGAGTTCACCGCTCCTAATGCGCTCCAAAGAAGTTGCTGGCAGGACTTTTTCTGACGCCTGGCCAGCGGACCGTTCCAGTGTGAAAGCCCTTGAGCTTTCACACTGAAGTGAATAGAGCAGCTGTTTAAGGGCGGATTGCAGGCGCTATTTTTAACGCTATAGCGCCTGCAAAACGACCTCAGTGTAAAAAGGGTCTTATAGTAATTAACCCCTTGCCACCCAGGCCAATTCTGACATTTCTCTCCTACATGTAAAAATCATCATTTGTTTTTTGCTAGAAAATCACTCAGAACCCCCAAACATTATATATTGTTTTAGCAGACACTCTATGGAATAAAATGGTGGTCTATGCAACTTTTTATGTTACGCAGTATTTGCGCAGAAATTTTTCAAACGTGTTTTTTCTGGAAAGAAACTGTTTCATTCATAAAAAAAAAAAAACACTAAAGTTAGCACCATTTTTTTGTATACTAAGCGATGCTTTAATTTTTTTTACAGGTTACATGTTTAGAGTTACAGAGGAGGTCTAGTGCTAGAATTATTGTTCTCGCTCTAACGATCGTGGCGTATGTAACCTGTGTGTATCTGGCTCTGATACTAGCCAGGGCCTACCCAGCCACTGACTAGTATCTCTCCCCAGCCTGTCCCCACACACCCTCTCACCTGCTGAACTGTGGATGGGGGAATCACTCCTGTAGTGTTATTGTGTTCTGCCTGTGAATACAATGATCAGTGTTGCTAACTATAGCTGGCAGCACGGATTGTGTTGGGAAAAACCTGAGAGGCTGGTTTTACTGAAGTCAGATAATATATTGACTTGTGTAAAACCAGCTAGCCCATACATAGATCGACTATGGCTGGTCTCTGCTTAATTGGCGTAATTTCAATCCATGTATGGCCCGCTTAACCAGTACGCAGTCCCTAAACATCCTTCCACAAACCTTTACATTTTTCCTTCCCAGATTCCTTCATCCTCCTCACCTGTACATACTCCCCACACTTCTCTCCTGTACATACTGCTCACTGTCATACCCTCCACACATCTCTCCTATACATAGTGCCCGCTGTCATACCCTACACACTTCTCTCCTATACATAGTGTCCACCGTCATACCCTCCACACTCCTCTCCTGTGCATACTGCTCACTGTCATACCCTCCACGCTCCTCTCCTATACATAGTGTCCACTGTCATACCCTCCACACTTCTCTCCTATACATAGTGCCCACCATCATACCCTCCACACTCCTCTCCTGTACATACTGTTCACTGTCATACCCTCCACACTTCTCTCCTATACATAGTGCCCACTGTCATACCCTCTACACTTCTCTTCTATATATAGTGCCCACTGTCATAACCTCCACACCTCTATCCTGTACATACTGCCCACTGTAATATCCTCCCCACTCTTCTTCTGTACATACTGCTTACTGTCTTACCCTCCACACTCCTCTCCTGTGCATACTGCTCACTGTCATACCCTCCACACTCCTCTCCTGTGCATACTGCTCACTGTCATACCCTCCACGCTCCTCCCCTATACATAGTTTCCACTGTCATACCCTCCACACTTCTCTCCTATACATAGTGCCCACTGTCATACCCTCTACACTTCTCTTCTATACATAGTGCCCACTGTCATACCCTCCACATCTCTATCCTGTACATACTGCCCACTGTCATATCCTCCCCACTCTTCTTCTGTACATACTGCTCACTGTCTTACCCTCCACACTCATCTCATGTACATACTGCTCAGTATCATACTGTCCACACTCCTCTCCTGTACATACTGCCCACTTTCATAAACTCCTCTATTGTACATAGTGCCGGCTGTCATACCCTCCCCACTCCCCTCCTGTACATACTGCCCACTGTCATACCCTCCACACTCTTCTCCTGTACATACTGCTCACTGTCTTACCCTCCACACTCATTTAATGTACATACTGCTCAGTATCATACCGTCTACACTCCTCTCCTGTACATACTGCTCACTGTCATACCCTCCACACTCTTCTCCTGTACATACTGCCCACTGTCATAAATTCCTCTATTGTACATAGTGCCAGCTGTCATACCCTCCAAACTCCTCTCCTGTGCATACTGCTCACTGTCATACCCTCCACACTCCTCTCCTGTACATACTGCCCACATTCATAAACTCCTCTATTGTACATAGTGCCAGTACATATGCGCGTCGGGACCCTTCGGGGTAAGACCGCGCTATATTAAGATACCTTTCAACTCAACTCAGCTGTCATACCCTCCACACTCCTCTTCTGTGCATACTGCTCACTGTCATACCCTCCACGCTCCTCTCCTATACATAGTGTCCACTGTCATACCCTCCACACTTCTCTCCGATACATAGTGCCCACCATCATACCCACCACACTCCTCTCCTGTACATACTGTTCACTGTCATACCCTCCACACTTCTCTCCTATACATAGTGCCCACTGTCATACCCTCTACACTCCTCTCCTGTGCATACTGCCCACTATCATACCCTCCACACTCCTCTCCTGTACATACTGCCCCCATTATACCCTCCACACTCCTCTCCTGTACATACTGCCCCATTATACCCTCCACACTCCTCTCCTGTACATACTGTAACCAAACCTTACCCTCCACACTCCTCTCCTGTACATACTGTAACCTAACCTTACCCTTCACACTCCTCTCCTGTACATACCGCCAACTATCTTTCTCTCCACATTCCTCTCCTGTACATACCGCGCCCATCATACCCTCCATATTCCTTTCCTGTAAATACTGCCCACTGTCATACTCTCCACACTCCTCTTCTTTACATACTGCCCACTTTCATATCCTCCACACTCCTCTCCGGTACATACCACCCACACTCCTCTCCTGTACATACTGCCCACTGTCATACTCTCCACACTCCTCTCCTGTACACACTGCCCACTTTCATACCCTCCACACTCCTCTCCGGTACATACCACCCTCTGTCATACCCCCCACACTCCTCTCCTGTACATACTGCCCACTTTCATACCCTCCACACTCCTCTCCTGTACATAGTGCCCACTGTTAGACCCTCCACATTCCTCTCCATCACCTGCACATACTTCCCAGTTTTATACCGTCCATACTCCTCCCCTAAGCCTCTTACCCACAAAAACAGTTCTTTAAAATTATACTGAATATTCTCAATGTTACCAGCTCTAGAATGGGCACACTTTTGTTAGTTTAACTAAAGGAAATCTTCTCAGTCCTCATATTTGATCTGCCCCATTATTAGTACTCATTTCATTTTGTGATTACTACTGTGATGTATAGAGGAACATAGGGGATCTCAGCTACTCTAAATATAGCACTGGTGAAAAAAGTGCCCCTTAAAAATATTTTTGAAATGTTGGCAACTATGCACTTAGGCACTGACCAAGGGCCACCGGGTCAGTAGGGGGCCCCAAGAGAGGCTCCTGGGATCCTGTGATAATAAAGCGGTAGTAAACTTTGCTAACATTACTACTTTTTAGAGGTCCTGGGGTAGGCTTTGCCACAATGTACAAATATGTACAGCATATTAGCACATTAGGGTACACTTAAATTGTCAGACTGAGCCGTCCAGTGCTGCACTGTGATCAATCCGGCGGGTCTTGGCACTTCCATCTTCACCCGGTCTTCCTTCTGGGTTCTGTGCCTTCCGTGTTGCTTTGGCACTTGGGCTGCGTTGATGTCATTCCCATGCATGCTCATGCGCATCCTCTCTTTCTCATCCCCCTCTCTCTCTCTCTCTCTCTCATTTAATGTGTTATAACAAAAAAAATTGTTTGCTTATTTATTTATAAAAGGCCCACCAAAATCCTCAGCACCAGGCCCATGATGTTCTTAATCTGGCCCTGTCCGCAACCTTACCCTTGTAACGTGGATCAAGGAGGGTTGCCAGCCAGTAATGATCCCTCTCCTTGATAGCACAAATACGAGGATACTTCCGCAGGCTTTGCAGGATCAGGGAGGCCATGCAGCGTAGGTTTGCTGAGGCATTCGGTCCGGAGTCCTCTGGGTCACTCAGAACGACATGATCCGCAGCCACCTCCTCCCAGCCACATTCAAGTCCATAGGTGTCTTGGGACTGTAATTGATCCCTTGAAGACTGCTGCTGATGCTGAGTTCTAGGCTCCACCTCCACGCTGACACAATCCTCCCCCTCCTCCTCATCCTGTGTGATAGGCAGGCCAGCAGGAACACTGTCTGAATAAAGGGGGCCTTGAGAGGTAAGGAAGTCCTCCTCTTCCTCCCTCTGTTCTGCCTCAAGTGCCCTGTCCATTATTCCACGCAGCGTGTGCTCCAACAGGTGGACAAGAGGGACAGTGTCACTGATGCATGCACTGTCACTGCTCACCATCCTCGTGGCCTCTTCAAATGGTGACAGTGCATGCATCCCTAGTCATGACCCACTGGCGTGGCAAGAAAAAAGCAAGCTCCCCTGACCCTGTCCTCGTGCCATATTGGCACAGATACTCATTGATGGCCCTCTGCTGCGTGTGCAGCCGCTGCAGCATGGCCAACGTTGAGTTCCACCTGGTGGGCATGTCACAGATTAGGCGGTTCTTGGGCAGGTTAAATTCCTTTTGCAGGTCAGCCAGCCGAGCACTGGCATTATATGACCGGCGGAAATGCACACAGACTTTCCTGGCCTGCCTCAGGACATCCTGTAAGCCCGGGTACCTGCCCAAGAACTGCCGCATCACCAAGTTAAGGACGTAAGCCAAACAGGGCACATGGGTCAGGTGTCCCTGTCGGAGGGCGGAGAGGAGGTTGGTGCCATTGTCGGAAACCACCATTCCTGGCTTAAGCTGGCGTGGCGTCAACCACCTCTGAGCCTGCCCCTGCAGAGCCGACAGAATCTCTGCCCCAGTGTGGCTCCTGTCCCCCAAGCACACCAGCTCAAGCACCGCATGGCATCTCTTTTCCTACGTACTTGCATAGCCCCTTGAATGCCTACGGAGCACCGCTGGTTCCGAGGACAAAGCACAGGAAGAAGCCATGGAGGAAGAAGAAGAGGAGGGGGTGGAGGAGAGAGGTGTGTCAGAATCACCAGTAGTAGCAACCTCCAACACTACTGCACCTTGTCCTGCATCCTTCCCAGCTGCCAGCAGAGTCACCCAATGTGCCGTGAAAGATAGGTAACGCCCCTGTCCATGCCTGCTGGACCATGAGTCAGTGGTAATATGCACCTTACCGCTGACCGCCCTGTCCTGCGAGGCCAAGACATTGCCTTCCACATGCCGGTAGAGAGACGGAAATCGCCTTCCGTGAAAAAAAAAGGCGTTTGGGAACCTGCCACTGAGAAACCGCACATTCCACAAACTCACGGAAGGGGGCAGAGTCTACCAACTAAAAAGACAGCAGTTGAAGTGCTAGCAATTTAGCCAAGCTAGCATTCAACCGCTTGGCATGTGGATGGCTGGGAGCGAACTTCTTTCGGCGGTGCAGCAGCTGGGGCAGGGAAATTTGCCTGGTACAATCTGACGTTGGTGTACCGATAGCAGATTGCCCGCAAGTACTTGGCTGTGACACACCTAATTCTACACCTTCATTCCTCTCAGTGCAGGTTTCAGAGAGGACTGAAGGTACAGTAGGGTTGAAGATCCCAGTTGATGAGGAGCAAGGAGAGGTCCGCTTTGTTCTTTGGTGTGGGTCTTTTAGTGGTGCTTGCCAATGAACTGCATGGCAGGTCGACATATGTCTGATCAAGCATGTGGTGCCCAAGCGGGTGATGTTTTGACCACGCGAGATACGCCTGAGACATATGTTGCAAAAAGCAGCGCTGCGATCTGATGCACTCGTCTCAAAAAAGGCCCACACCAAAGTGTGAAATAACACGCAGAGACAGCAGCGGCTTGCACATGCCGAGCTCTGCGGTGTGATGCTGTCGGTGTGCTGCCCTTAAGCTGGCCCCTGGAGGGCATCCTGCCTCATTGGAGATGTGCCTCCTCCTCCTCCTCTCTCCTATAAGGCACCCACGTAGAGTCCGTGACCTCATCATCCCCTCCCTCCTCATCACTGTAGCAAACCTGGCAGTATGCTGCAGCTGGGGGAACATGACTGCCAGATTGCTGTCCTTCTTGGGCAACCCCTCTCTCTGGGCTCACGTTACTACCCCCTCTCTCTGGGCTCACGTTACTGCCTTCCTCTAGCTGGGTACCATCATTGGAGCCTTCAAAACACTTTGCATCCTCTTGCAGCATGTACCCAACACTGTGGTCAAACAGTTCGAGGGACTCCTCAGGAGGACATGGTGGATCTAGGGAAGGAGTGACTGATACAATTGAGCCAAGGGAAGAGGCCGCTTTGGCAACTGCTTTGCCAGACAAAGTACCCTGAGCCTGGGTGAGAGAGAATGAGGAGGATGAGGACAGCTTGGTCATCCACTCTACCAAGTCTTCGGCATGTTGCGGCTCAACGCGGCCAGCTGCCGAAAAAAAGGACAAGTGTGCCCCACGGTCACGTGCTGATGAGGATGCACCGTGTCCACGACCAGCACTGTTGCCTCTAG
The DNA here is from genome assembly GCA_029206835.1 of Rana muscosa. NCBI lineage: Eukaryota > Metazoa > Chordata > Amphibia > Anura > Ranidae > Rana > Rana muscosa. The sequence continues at coordinate 333,056,742 of CM055125.1, read as the reverse complement.
ACACAGAGCCTGCTTGCCCTCTTTTATTGGCTCGTGACTGTCTGCCTCTCCTGGTTGTCCTTCCAGACATACTAATGGCCTGCAGGGAGATGTAGCTGCACAAAGCTGGGATATATACCTGTATATATATATATATATATATATATATATATATATATATTGATTATACTGCAGCTAGCAGAATCAACTGCCTGTCTGTAGTATTAGTAGTATTAGAACACCAGCAATTGTCTTCAGTTAGCTTTAGTTGCACACTGTGCAGAGGACAAAGTACACTAACTGAAAATACTGCAGCTCCCTGCCTGTGGTATTAGTATGAGAACACCAGCAATTGTATTTAGGTAAGTTTTAGGTAAGTTTTTTAGGTAAGTTTTAGGTGCACACTGTGCAAAGGACACTAAATCAAATTACTGCAGCTCCCTGCCTGTATTTGTATGAGAACACCAGCAATTGTATTCAGGTAAGCTTTAGGTGCACACTGTGCAAAGGACACTAAAACAAAATACTGCAGCTCCCTGCCTGTATTTGTATGAGAACACCAGCAATTGTATTCAATTTAGGTGCACACTGTGCAAAGGACACTAGAACAGCTCCCTGCCTGTATTTGTATGAGAACACCAGCAATTGTATTCAGGTGAGCTTTAGGTGCACACTGTGCAAAGGACACTAAAACAAAATACTGCAGCTCCCTGCCTGTATTTGTATGAGAACACCAGCAATTGTATTCAGGTAAGCTTTAGGTGCACACTGTGCAAAGGACACTAAATCAAAATAGTGCAGCTCCCTGCCTGTATTTGTATGAGAACACCAGCAATTGTATTCAGGTGAGCTTTAGGTGCACACTGTGCAAAGGACACTAAAACAAAATACTGCAGCTCCCTGCCTGTATTTGTATGAGAACACCAGCAATTGTATTCAGGTAAGCTTTAGGTGCACACTGTGCAAAGGACACAGTACACTAAGTGAAAATACTGCAGCTAGCACAATCACCTGCCTGCCTGTCAGTATATTATGAAGAGCATAACAGGAACGGATCTAGCTAAACTCAGTACAGTGTATAAATATATATACAACACCTAGAATGCGTATATATCCTCTACACACGGTAACTGAAGCTAAATGACTCGCCTGCCTGCTCTATCTAACTCAAATTAAACGACACTGTCTCTTTCTCTCTGTCTGTCTTTAAAGGGACACTAAAGGTTCCCGTTTTTTGCAAAAAAATAACAAACATGTTATACTTACCTCCACTGTGCAGCTCGTTTTGCACACAGTGGCCCCGATCCTGGTCTTCTGGGGTCCCTCGGCGGCTGTCTCGGCTCCTCCCCGCAAGGACTCCACACCTTTATGCGCCTCGTTATTGGATGTGATTGACAGCAGCGCCAGCCAATGGCTGCGCTGCTTTCAATCTATCCAGTGTAGCCAATCGACGGCCAGGCTGAGAACCGAGGAGGATGACGGGGACGAGCGCGGGACTTTCAAGGGGCCAGGTAAGTAAAACGGGGGCTCGGGGGGGGGGCGGGGGGGCGTTATTGTCGGATGTTTTTTCACCTTAATGCATAGGATACCTTTACAACCTCTTTAACCACCGCCGCAACACACTACACAAGGCAGCCACGCAGGCGGCCTTATATAGTGTGGGGCGTGTACTAAACCCCCTGAGACATCATTGGCCAAAGCCACCCTGGCTTTGGCCAATTATGGCTCTCCGTTTTTTCCGCGCTGTGATTGGCCAAAGCATGCGGGTCATAGTGCATGCTTGGCCAATCATCAGCCAGCAATGCACTGCGATGCCGCAGTGAATTATGGGCCATGACGCGCCACTCGAATTTGGCGCGAACGGCCCCTAATGTTCGAAATTCGGTGAACGGCCAAACAGACGATGTTCAAGTCGAACATGGGTTCGACTCAAACTCGAAGCTCATCCCCAATTATTACTAGTAGTACTATTTTATTATTAGTAGTATTTATATGCTTATTATTAGTATTATTATTATTAACATCATCATTAGTAGAAGTAGTGTGTAGCGGGTACTTGAATTATGTAAGGACTCTGGTGGTGTGACGTTCCTTGGGGCCCCTGGGTGGCGCTGTTGCCTAGGGCCGGAGTTGAACTCACACCGCGAACCGTGCCTTTTTGTCCTCTCCTGGAGCTGGTACAGCGGGGCGGGGAACCCGCTGGGACGCAAAGGGAGAGGTCATAAAAGGGGGGAACGCCCTTTTCGGCGGGGAGTCGGAGGACGCAGCCGCACCCAGGCACCTTCAGCTTGGGTGCTGGCATTCCGGTGTTTCAGGCCTAGGTGCCCTTGGCCTAGCTGGAGCAGGGATGGAGTCCATCTTAGGCACCTTTAGCCTGGGGTGAGGTACTATGGCGGATGCCTGGGGCTCAGTACCTTCGACTGAGTTCCGCGAGGGTGGAGGAATCCGAGGGGGCCCTAACTCCTTGGGTGCCCGTGTCTGAGTTCGTGAGGACTGGTGCGCAGTAACTTCTCTGAAGAGCCCGGCGCAGCATCGCTGGTGACGGAGAGGCCTCCACTTCTCCCTTGGACGGATTTCTTCCCCTGACAGGGGCAAAGTGAGAGAAGGTAATTCACGTTCTATATTACCTTGTCAGTGGCAGTGACTATTCACCACTGGTGACAGCACAGTGGGCAGCAGCAAGAAGGGAAAGGATTGTGCCTCGATATGTCCCCCATTTTCCAAAGGAGAAAGATTGTTTTATTGCTTGGCAAGAAGAATAAATCTAAGTTGTACCTACTCACTGTGTGGAACTTGGGTTACTAAAGCAAAGGAGTCAGGAACGAAGGACTGGACTTGATTCTAGGACACCTACACAAAAGCCCAATCTTCTGGCCTTCACCTCCCAGTTACGGAGGACATGGGCCGTAGTGTGTTTCTCTCTCTCTCCCAGGTACCCCTAGACAAGAGCCATATAACCGATAAAGTGTTTTATTAGTAGTAGTATTTTTTGAATATTACTAACATTACTAGAAGTAGTGTTTTATTACTAGTAGTATTCATATTATGGGGGTCTGCGGGCGGGGGGCTTTTCAGAATCTGGAAGCCCCCTTTAACAAGGGCCCCCCAGATCCCAGCCCCCCCCTATGTGAATGGGTATCGGATACATTGTACCCCTACACATTCACCAAAAAAAGTGTCAAAAAAGTAAAAATGACAAGAGACAGTTTGGGACATGTCCTTTATTAAAAAAAAAAAAAAAAAAAAAATGACCCACGATGTCCATTCATCTTCGATCACAGCGTCCGACGACCCGAGAAAAAATCTAAATGGGCAAACTCCGCCTCCATGGGAGGCGTCCCGCGACTGCAGGCTTTTTGCATTGACAGCTCTTACAGTGTATATAGCTGAGGGCAGGGCCACCCGGTGATGTAAGCAGGTGACCCCGCCCCCTTCTGACATCATGTGATGTCACGTAACATCAGAGGGGTCGGAGTCATCCGTTTACATCACCGAATCGCTGTGATCGAAGATGAATTTACATTGCAGGACATTTTTATTTTTTTTTATTTTTTAATAAAGGACGTGTCCCAAACTGTCTCCTGTCATTTTTACTTTTTTGACACTTTTTTTGGTGAATGTGTAGGGGCACAATATACCCAATACCCATTCACATAGGGGGGGCGGGATCTGGGGGTCCCCTTTTTAAAGGGGGCTTCCAGATTCCTGATAAGCCCCCTGCTTGCAGACCCCCACAACCACCGAGCAAGGTAAAGGAAGGGACCCCAAAACACCCTCACCATGTTGAGGGCATGTGGCCTGGTACGGTTCAGGAGGGGGAGGGCGCTCTCTCGTCCCCCCTTTTCCTACGGCCTGCCAGGTTGCGTGCTCGGATAAGGGCCTGATATGGATTTTGGGGGGGGGCCTCTATGCCATTTTTTTTTTAAACTTCAGCGCAGGGTTTTCCTTACTAATATCCATATCAGACCTGAAGGGCCTGGTAATGGACTGGGGGGCAAACCATGACTTTTTTTTAACGACTTCCATACCGGGCGTATTCTGGCACTCCTCTCCTACATGTAAAAATCATAATTTTTTTGCTAGAAAATTACTCAGAACCCCCAAACATTATATATGTTTTTTTAGCAGACACCCTGGGGAATAAAATGGCGGTCATTGCAAATTCTTATCTTGCACGGTATTTGCGCAATAATTTTTCAAACGCCTTTTTCTGGTATAATGTGAAAGATGATGTTACGCCGAGCAAATAGATACCTAACATGTCACGCTTTAAAATTGCGCTCATGGAATGGTGCCAAACTTCGGTACTTTAATATCTCCATAGGTGACGCTTTAATTTTTTTTTACAGGTTACCAGTTTAGAGTTACAGAGGAGGTCTAGGCCAAAAATGATTGCTCGCACTCTAACACATGCGGCGATACCTGACATGTTGTTTGAACAGTGTTTACATATGTGGGCGGGACTTATACGTGTGTTTGCTTCTGAGCGTGAGCTATCGGGGACAGGGGCGTTTTACATTTTTTATATTTATTTATTTTTTACTTATTTATTTTTACATTTTAATTTTTTTGATCACTTTTATTCCTATTACAAGGAATGTAAACATCCCTTGTAATAGGAATCTATCGTGACAGCCAGTCCTCTTTATGGAGAGATGCGGGGTCAATAAGACCCCACATCTCTCCTCCAGGCTGGAAAGCATGGGATTGAGAAAAAAAAAATCTCATGCTGACAGCCACGATCGCGGGTTTGACTGGTCACCGGAAATCTCTATGGTCGTCAACCGGCGGTGGCCGATTCTTTCTCCGGATCCCCGATGGCACGGTAGAGCCCGGAAAAGCACCGGATGGCGGCGGGAGGGGGGGTCGTCTCCTCCCGTCGCCTGTAAGAACGATCAAGCGGCGGAACTGCCGATATGATCGTTCTTGGTGTGCACAGAATCGCCGGCAGAAAATAATGATATCTGAATGATGCTCGTAGCTGCACCCATCATTTAGGTATCCCCGCTGAAAGTCCAGGACGTCATATGACGGCCGGCGGGAAGTTATAAATGACATTATTTCCTTTACAAATGTAATTTTGCTGCTCTCAGTCGTAAAACAATGTAGGCCGCAGTGTAAGCAGCCTTACATAGTGTGGGGCATGAACTCAGCCCCCTGAGCAATGATTGGCCATGGCCCTGCCTTTGGCCAATCCTGGATCTCACAGCAGAGTGCGCTGTGATTGCCCAAAGCATTCAGGTCAGGTGCATGCTTTGGCCAATCAGCAGCAATCAATGCACTGCGATCTCGGCCGTTCAAATTTCTTTCTCAGTTTAGGCCGATACGTCTTCTTCTACATATTTTTGGTAAAAAAAATTGCAATAAGCGTATATTGATTGATTTGCGCAAAAGTTATAGCGCCTACAAAATAGGGGATAGTTTTATGGCATTTTTATTATTTTTTTTATTAGTAATGGCGGCGATCAGCGATTTTTATCGTGACTGCGACATTATGGCGAACACTTAGGACACTTTTTACACTGTTTTGGGACCATTGTCATTTATACAGCGATCAGTGCTATATAAATGCACTGATTACTGTGTAAATGTCACTGGCAGGGAAGGGGTTAAACACTAGAGGGCGATGAAGGGGTTACCTGTGTCCTAGGGAGTGATTCTAACTGTGCGGGGGGATGGGCTACAAGTGACACGACAGTGATTACTGCTCTGGGTGACAGGGAGCAGTAGATCACTGTCCTGTCACTAGGCAGAACAGGGGAATGCCTTGTTTACATAGGCAATCTCCCCGTTCTGCCGCTCCGTGAGACGGTCGCAGGCACCCGGCGGACATTGAGTCCACAGGACTGGCAGGCACGCTCACCCAGTTAGACGGCGGGGGCGTGCGCCTATACGGAGACAAATTCAAAGGGACGTAAGTGGTTAACCTATTCGCGACCGTCTCCTGCACATATACGTCGGCAGAATGGCACGGCTGGGCAGTGTAACGTATATATACACGTCACTTTAAAAGTCCTGCCGTGCGGGCGCGCGCGAGCGAGCACCTGCCGCGAGCTCCGTGACCATGCCCGCGGGACCCGGGGACACGATGTCCGCTGGTGTCCCCGCGATCGGGTCACAGAGCTATAGAACGGGGAGATGTCAGTGTAAACAAGTGTAGCGCACGGATCTCCCTTTACCTGCCTTTGGCTCACATGCAGGTCAAGACACACCACGCCACTTTGCCCGTACCCTCCTGTTTTAAGAGGTTGAGCGGTGTTGACAGTTTTTGGGTCCCGCAGCGAGTTACCCCCTTCAACTGGCTCTCGTCTCCTAGAGTGTAGGGAGTCTCTATTTCTCCCCAGGAAGGCCAATGTCCACGCCACTTTAACTCCAACGCTGAGTTTATTTTATATGAGCAAAGTTCAAGTTCAGCAGACAGGAAAGGTGGATGAGAGAAAGGATAGCAAGGTTTGGGAGATAGGTCCAGGCACAAACTGGTACAATCTTCGCCACTCGATCCTGAGTGGGTTTAGCTCACCCGGATAGTCCCCTGTAAAAGCGGCTCCTAGCAGCCGGAGTGATGCCCGAACATTCACTTAGGTTTCTTAGAGATACGATCGGGAGACCCTCTGCCACAGAATCTTTAAGTCCCAAACTTCTCAGCACTTGCAACACCAGAACAGGTGCCAGCAACAGCACGTTGCAAGGCCTGTGACAGATCGTTGAATCCCTCTAGAAGGCAACCAGGCCTCTCTTTCACCGTGAACTCTCACCGGTCCTTCAGAAAGGTCCTCCTCTGGTCTCCTCTTCTAGAGCGGGCCACCCTCCCCCTGGTACCTGGGATTCCTCTTTTGGAGGTAGGCCCCAGCTAAAGGTGCTGGGCCCACTAGTGGAGTTGCAGCCCCAGGCTAAAGGTGCCTGAGACTGAGATACACACGCAGGGCCGGGTGGCGCTACTTGAGAGCCCCCAAAAGATGTCGTCTGCTCCTTATGTATCCTCTACCAGCATGCACAGCAGGTTAACCACGCCCACCACACCACTGCCGAGAGAGGACACCCTAAGGCATAGCAATGCTACCCACGGTCCAACCCTGATCTGACATGGCAGTGCCACCTACAGGCCACAGGGAACTGTACACCAGGCTGCATCACACAGGCAGAAGCCAGTACCTACCAATCAAAGTGATCTGAGCCCGGCTATCAGCTCAAACCAACCCCCTAAATTTAGGCACATAGCACCCCTGAATTGTAAAAGGGCGCTACACAAGCATCTCCCTGTTCTGCCTAGTGACACTGTCACTGATCGTCTGCTCCCTCTCATCGAGAGCAGCGATCAGTGATGTGTCACTCGTAGCCACGCCCCCTAACAGTTAGAATCACTCCCTAGCAGGGAGGGCTGGGCCAGGGGGCAGGGTGGCAATATCCTCCCAGGCCGCCCTAACTTATGTTCAAAATGGCCGGCAGTCTTTTTTATTCTGGTCTAGGAAGTCGGGCCGGGGGCATGGCCATGGCGGCCGACCACTAGCTGTTGCATTCCAGGAGTTGTAGTCCGCACTCAAGCTTCTGGTGGGTGGAAAACACAGCAGAGCAGAGGAAACTACAACTCCCTGAGACCGGATTCTTGGAAGCAGGCAGAGGCAGGGCGTGCCAGGGAGTCGGGGCGCAGGGCTGCAGGGCTGGGCGCTGGCTGCAACTTGACCCCAGGATCAGGAGCGTTACCCCCCCAGGAGACCGTTGCGGCGTGCAAGGACCTGCTGAGCTGAGATCGCTGAGGTGAGAGACCCTGACACCCCTAGCTGACCCCCCATCTCCCCCCCATACACCCTATGTAACCTGCCCCAGTGATCAGGCTGCATTGATGGGCACTGGAGTTGGCTGCACTGATGGGCACTGGTGAGGCTGCATTGAAAAACCAAGTGGGCCATGGATGGTGAGCTGATTCGGCGGTTCAGTGGGCCACTTGAATGGACTTGCCCCCCAGGCCTAAGGCCGCCAGCCCTCCCCTGCTCCCTAGGACACACTTAACCCCTTCAGCGCCCCCTACAGGTTAACCCCCTCACTGCCAGTGTAATTTTCACAGTAATCAGTGCATTTTTATAGTACTGATCGCTGTAAAAATGACAATTGTCCCAAAATGTTGTCAAAAGTGTCCGATGTGTCCGCCATAATGTCGCAGTCACAATAAAAATCGATGATCACCGACCACCATTAGGGATGAGCTTCGTGTTCAAGTCGAACCCATGTTCGACTCGAACATTGGCTGTTCGCCGAATTGTGAACATTATGGGCCGTTCGCGCCAAATTTGAGTGGCGTGTCACGGCCCATAATTCACTGCGGCATCGCAGTGCATTGCTGGCTGATGATTGGCCAAGCATGCACCATGACCCGCATGCTTTGGCCAATCACAGCGCAGAAAAAACAGAGAGCCATAATTGGCCAAAGCCAGGGTGGCTTTGGCCAATTATGGCTCAAGGGGTTTAGTACACGCCCCACACTATATAAGGCCGCCGGCTCGGCGGCCTTGTGTAGTGTGTTGGAGTTAATAAGAGATTACAGAGGCAGACAGTGTCATTTATATTGAGTTAGATAGAGCAGGCAGGCGAGTCAGTTAGATGCAGTTACAGTGTGTAGAGGATATATATGCATCCTAGGTGTTGTATATATATTTATACACTGTATTCAGTTTAGCTAGATCCGTTCCTGTTATTCTCTATACTGTGACAGGCAGGCCGGTGATTGTGCTAGCTGCAGACAGTCAGTGTTTCACTTAGTGTACTGTGTGCTTTGCATAGCGTACGCATCAAAGGCCCAATTTTTCCTACCACTGTTCAACAATGTCATGTAATTACAATTCTTGATCTAATAGTTCATAGCAGGGCCCATTCCTGCACCCACCAAGAGTAACTGTGAGACCTTACAGTGTTGTGGCAACACTAACACCACCAAAGGCCCAATTTTTCTGCCCCTGTTCAACAGGGGCATGTAACTGAAATTCTTGATCTAATATTTCACAGCTGGGCCCATTCCTGCGCCCACCAAGAGTAACTGTGAGGACTTACAGTGTTGTGGCACCAACACCACCACCACCACCAAAGGCCCACATTTTCCTACCACTGTTCAACAATGGCATGTAATTACAATTCTTGATATAATAGTGCACAGCAGGGCGTTCCAGCGTCCACCAAGAGTAACTGTGAGGGCTTACAGTGTTGTGGCAACACCAACACCTAAGGGGCAAATTTCTGCAGAGTATATACGGCAGGCCCCTACTTTCAAATGTAGCGGTCCTCTCCCAGCTTCTCCCCTCTCTTCACGGCTGGTTTTACTCGTCTAGGGGTATCTGGGAGAAGAGGGAAAGATGCACACCACCAGCTCGGCTCTCTGATGTAGTGTAGCGGGTATATACTTTTTAAATTCTGGTGAAGACACCAGTGATGTATAGTTCCCTGCGGCCCAGCAGGTGGCACTGTCACTTTGGGCCGGGGTTGAACCATCGCTGCAGTGCCGTACCCTTTGTGGCCTCTCGCAGCGGTTGTACGGCGGGGCGGGAAACCCGCCGTGCATCCTGGGAGAGGGTATAAGGGGGGGCGGACATCTTCGCCACGAGGTTGGAGTCCCGGGCACCTTCAGCCTGAGGGCTTCTGTTCGCGGTCGGGGTCCAGGCGGCCTAGGCCTGGACACTGGGAGTTCGTGTTCCATCCCAGACACCTTTAGTCTGGGGTGAGGTACTCACCCGGAGGCCTGGGGCCCAGTACCTTCCGCTGGGTCCCGCGAGGGAGGGATCGTCCTAGGGGGCCCCGGGAGTGGGGCACCCGAATCCAGAGGCGTAAGGGACCGGAGGAGGGACTCACCCGAAGACCTGGTGCAGCAGATTGCCAGTGCCGGGTGAACCCCTGGAGACCGCCCGGAGGGATATCTTTCCCGAACAGGGGACAAGTTCAGAGAGGAAGTTCAGTTCACGTTCAATGACCGGTGGCAGCGGTCCAGCTATTCAACTCAGGTCAGTGGCAGAGACCTGCTATTAGGCTTGTGGCAGGGGCCTCAATGGTTCATCCGGTCGGTGGCAGCGACCAAAACTCACAGTCGGTGGCAGAGACCGTGCGCCAGGCCTATTCGCTAACAAAGGAATAGGAGAGTTCAGTTGTGCCTGGGCCTACTCGTACCCACACCCCCCCTTGTTCGTCTATTAGAAGTGGAAGTTCAACTGATTGTGTTCACCCTATTGTACAAGAAATAAAGGAGTGTTGGACTTTCGATTGGTGTGGGGCTCTATTATTGGCAGACACTAGGGATGAGCTCGGTGTTCGAGTCGAACATACGTTCGACTCGAACATCGGCTGTTCGATCGTTCGACGAAGATCGAACGATTTGGGCCGTTCGCGCCTAATTCGAGTGACGCGAACGGCCCACAATGCACTACGCCATCGCAGTGTCATCCAGGCACTGTGATTGGCCAAGCATGCACTGTGACCCCGCATGCTTGGCCAATCACAGCGCCGGCAGCGAGGAGAGCAATGATTGGCCACAGGCAGGATGCCTGTGGCCAATTATTGCTGAGGGTGTTTAGTACACGCCCCACACTATAAAAGGCCGCCAGCACGGCGGCCTAGTGTAGTGTGTTCCGGAGCAGGGAAAGAGAAGCATAGGCAGGGACAGTGACATTTATTTTTTCTTGCTTAACCTGGATTCCTTTAGTTTAGGGAAAGAGAAGGATAGGTAGGGAGAGTGTCAGTGTGTTTTACTGTGCGAATCCTTGTTTCTAGGGACAGGGAAGGACAGTGAGGGAAATTCTCCTTGTGCTATAGTGTGCTTTAAAAAAACATTTTTTCTAGGGACATTAAACTATAGGTAGGGAGAGTGTCAGTGTGTTTTACTGTACGAATCCTTGTTTCTAGGGACAGGGAAGGACAGTGAGGGAAATTCTCCTTGTGCTATAGTGTGCTTTAAAAAAACATTTTTTCTAGGGACAGAAAACTATAGGTAGGGAGAGTGTCAGTGTGTTTTACTGTACGAATCCTTGTTTCTAGGGACAGGGAAGGACAGTGAGGGAAGTTCTCCTTGTGCTATAGTGTGCTTTAAAAAAACATTTTTTCTAGGGACAGAAAACTATAGGTAGGGAGAGTGTCAGTGTGTTTTACTGTACGAATCCTTGTTTCTAGGGACAGGGAAGGACAGTGAGGGAAATTCTCCTTGTGCTATAGTGTGCTTTAAAAAAACATTTTTTCTAGGGACAGAAAACTATAGATAGGGAGAGTGTCAGTGTGTTTTACTGTACGAATCCTTGTTTCTAGGGACAGGGAAGGACAGTGAGGGAAATTCTCCTTGTGCTATAGTGTGCTAAAGCATTCCTCATCAACCATCTTTGAAATCCTTGTTTTTTGGACAGTCAGGGAAATTGTCGTTGTGCTATTCTGTGCAAAAGCAATCATCCTCAACCATATTTAGAAATCCTTAAGTAAAGGGACAGAGAAGGACACCTGAAGGTAGCCCTTATTGCTTTTTTCCCATCTCCCTGCAGGCCATCTATTAGAATGTCTGGAAGGCAAACAAGGAGAGGCAGACAGTCAGGAGGCAATAAAAGAGGGCAAGCAGGCTCTGTGTCTGGGGACAACAGTGCTGGTCGTGGACGCGGTGCATTGTCATCAGCACATGGCCATGGGACACGCTTGTCCTTCTTTTCGGCAGCTGGACATGTTGAGCCACATCATGCCGAAGACTTGGTAGAGTGGATGACCAAGCCCTCCTCCTCCTCCTCATCCTCTCTCACCCAGGCTCAGGGTACTGGCAAAGCAGCTGCCAAAGCGTCCTCTTCCCTGGTATCAATGTCAGACTCATCATCAGTCACTCCTTCCCTAGACCCACCATGTCCTCCTCCTGAGGAGTCCCCCGAACTGTTTGAGCACAGTGTTGGGTACATGCTCCAGGAGGATGCCCAGCGTTTCGAAGGGTCTGATGATGAAACCCAGCTACAGGAAGGCAGTAGCGTGAGAGCAGACAGAGGGGATGCTCAAGAAGGACACCAATCTGGCAGTCATGTTCCAGCAGCTGCAGCATACTGCCAGATTGGCTCCAGTGATGAGGAGGGAGGGGATGATGAGGTCACTGACTCCACGTGGGTGCCTAATAGGAGAGAGGAGGAGGAGGAGGATGAGGAGGAGGCACATCTCCAACGAGGCAGGATGCCCTTTGGTGGCCAGCGTAAGGGCAGTACACCGACGGAATCACACCGCAGAGCTCCGCCTGTGCAGGGCGCTGCCTCTGCCCGTCATTCAAAAAGTTCCTTGGTGTGGGCCTTTTTTGAGGCTAGTGCATCAGATCGCACAGCTGCTGTTTGCAACATATGTCTCAAGCGTATATCGCGTGGCCAAAACATCAGCCGCTTGGGTACCACATGCCTGACCAGACATATGTTGACCTGCCATGCAGCTCGTTGGCAAGCCTACCTCAAAGACCCACACCAAAGAACAAAGCGGACCTCTCCTTGCACCGCATCAGCTGGGATCTCCAACCCCACTATACCTTCAGTCCTCTCTGAAACCTGCACTGAGAGGAATGAAGGTGTAAAATTAGGTGTGTCACAGCCAAGTACTTGCGGCCACTCTGCTAGCAGTACACCGACGTCCGATTCTAGCAGGCAAATTTCCCTGCCCCAGCTGCTGGACCGTCGAAAGAAGTTCACTCCCAGCCATCCACATGCCCAGCGGTTGAATGCTAGCTTGGCTAAATTGCTAGCGCTTCAACTGCTGCCTTTTCAGTTGGTAGACTCGGCCCCCTTCCGTGAGTTTGTGCAATGTGCGGTTCCTCAGTGGCAGGTTCCCAAACGCCACTTTTTCTCACAGAAGGCTATTCCGGCTCTCTACCGGCATGTGGAAGGCAATGTCTTGGCCTCGCTGGACAGGGCGGTCAGCGGTAAGGTGCATATTACCGCTGACTCATGGTCCAGCAGGCATGGACAGGGACGTTACCTTTCTTTCACGGCCCATTGGGTCACTCTTTTGGCAGCTGGGAAGGATGCAGGACAAGGTGCAGTAGTGTTGGAGGTTGTTCCACTGCCACGCCTCCAAAATGCTACTACTGGTTGTGACACACCTCTCTCCTCCACCCCCTCCTCTTCTTCTTCCTCCATGGCCTCTTCCTGTGGTTTGTCCTCTGAACCAGCGGTGCTCCATAGCCGTTCAAGGGGCTACGCAAGTACGCAGGCAAAAAGATGCCATGCCGTGCTTGCGCTGGTGTGTTTGGGGGACAGAAGCCACACTGGGGCAGAGGTCCTGTCTGCTCTGCAGGGCCAGGCCGAGAGGTGGTTGACGCCACGCCAGCTTAAGCCAGGAATGGTGGTTTGCGACAATGGCACCAACCTCCTCTCCGCCCTCCGACAGGGACAATTGACCCATGTGCCCTGTGTGGCTCACGTCCTTAACCTGGTGGTGCAGCGGTTCTTGGGCAGGTACCCGGGCTTACAGGATGTCCTGAGGCAGGCCAGGAAAGTCTGTGTGCATTTCCGCAGATCTTATAATGCCAGTGCTCGCCTGGCTGAGCTGCAAAAGGAGTTGAACCTGTCCAAGAACCGCCTTATATGTGACATGCCCACCAGGTGGAACTCAACGTTGGCCATGCTGCAGCGGCTGCACACGCAGCAGAGGGCCATCAATGAGTACCTGTGCGACTACGGCACCAGGACAGGGTCAGGGGAGCTTGGTTTTTTTTCTCCACGCCAGTGGGGCATGATCAGGGATGCATGAACTGTCCTGGCACCATTTGAGGAGGCCACGAGGATGGTGAGCAGTGACAGTGCATGCATCAGTGACACTGTACCTCTTGTCCACCTGTTGGAGCACACGCTGCGTGGAATAATGGACAGGGCACTTGAGGCAGAACAGAGGCAGGAAGAGGAGGACTTCCTTGCCTCTCAAGGCCCCCTTTACCCAGACAGTGTTCCTTCTGTCCCACCCATCGCACAGGAAGAGGAGGAGGAGGAGGAGGAGGAGGAGGAGGAGGAGGAGGAGGAGGATTGTGTCAGCATGGAGGTGGAGGCTGGCACTCAGCATCATCAGCAGCAGTCTTTTAGGGATGATTTACAGTCCCAAGAAACCAGTGGACTTGTACGTGGCTGGGAGGAGGTGGCTGCGGATCATGTCGTCCTTAGTGACCCAGAGGACTCCGGAGCGAATGCCTCAGCAAACCTACGCTGCATGGCCTCCCTGATCCTGCAAAGTCTGCGGAAAGGATCCTCGTATTCTTCGGATCAAGGAGAGGGACCATTACTGGCTGGCCACTCTCCTTGATCCACGGTACAAGGGTAAGGTTGCGGACCTTATGTTACCGTCGCAGAGGGAGCAGAGGATGAGACAACTCCGGGAGGCCTTGCAGAAAGGTCTGTGCAACGCGTTCCCAGAGACTGGGAGGTTACAAACTCCTGGTCCTGGACAACGAGTTGCTGAGGCTTCGGGCAGTCAAAGAAGGAGCGGTGGGGAAGGTGGCCGTCTGACCGATGCGTTCAGACAATTCTTTAGTCCGCAGCCCCAAAGTATGATCGGTTCCTGCAACCATCGCCAGCGTCTGATAAACATGGTGCAGGAATATCTAGGGGCAAGGTCAGACTTGGACACCTTCCCCACCGAAAATCCTCTGGCTTACTGGGTCTTGAGGATGGATCACTGGGCAGAGCTTGCACAGTATGCAATTGAGCTACTGGCCTGTCCTGCATCCAGCGTTATTTCGGAACGCACATTCAGTGCTGCTGGAGGATTTGTCACGGATCACAGGGTGCGCCTGTCCACCGACTCGGTTGATCGACTGACTTTCATCAAGATGAACCAGTCTTGGATCACCACCAGCTACCACACACCTGATGCTGATATAACAGACTAATTGATTTTAACATGTCACATCCCTTCAAGACTGATGCTGATGCTGAGTGTCTGTGCTGTTATGTTGACTGGCTATCCTCCTCCTCCGAGTCCTCAATGATACGATTGATGATGATAGCTTGGAAGATCATTTTTGTTTATGGGTGCCGCCACCAGTGGCTAAGGCCCAATTTTTCAGCCCCTGTTTTACAGGGGCGTGTAATTACAATTTTTTTAGCAATAATTTGCCATAGGGCTCATTGCTGTGCTCCAAGTACAGTATCTGTGAGGGGTTGCAGTGTTGTGCCACCAGTGCCTAAGGCCCAATTTTTCAGCCCCTGTTTAACAGGGGCGTGTCATTACAATTTTTGAAGCAATACTTTGCAACAGGGCTCATTGCTGTGCTCCAAGTACAGTATCTGTGAGGGGTTGTAGTGTTGTGCCACCAGTGCCTAAGGCCCAATTTTTCAGCCCCTGTTCAACAGGGGCATGTAATTACAATTCTTGATCTAATAATTCACAGCAGGGCCCATTCCTGCACCCACCAAGAGTAACTCTGAGGGCTCACAGTGTTGTGGCAACGCCACCACCACCACCACCACAAAAGGCCCAATTTTTCAGCCCCTGTTCAACAGGGGCATGCAATTACAATTCTTGATCTAATAATTCACAGCAGGGCCCATTGCTGCACCCACCAAGAGTAACTGTCAGGGCTTACAGTGTTGTGGCACCAGCACCACCATCAAAGGCCCAATTTTTACTACCACTGTTCAACAATTATATGTAATTACAATTCCTGATATAATAGTTGACAGCAGGGCGTTCCAGCACCAACCAAGAGTAACTGTGAGTGCTTACAGTGTTGTGCCAACACCAACAACTAAGGGGCCTATTTCTGCAGAGTATATACGGCAGGTCCCTACTTTCAAACATCCAACTTACAAACGACTCCTACTTGCAAACGCAAGAAGATAACAGGAAATGAGAGGAAATCTACCCCTTGGAAGGAAAATTCTCTCCTGTAAGAATAAATATGGGAGAAAGGTGTCTCCTCTGTACTGATGCTTTATCAGCAATCCTTGTTTCAAGAAAAACACCACATTTCAAAAACAGTTGTCATTGGGACGGAAAGTGAGGTGAAATGTTCTGAACAGGGGCACAGACAGCAAAACAAATGTTACAGGGGTGATAACCCTTACCTATGTTTTCCAAAAAGTTTAAAAATAGATTTTTGGGCTGGAGCTACACTTAAACAATGTACCTGTTCAAAATTACAAACAGATTCTACATAAGAACAAACATACAGTCCCTGTCTTGTATGCACCGCCTGTATACGGCTGTTCAGAGTATATAGGGCCTTTTTTATTTTATGTGCGGGGTTCCCCTTAATATCCATACAAGACCCAAAGGGGCTGGTAATGGGCTGGGGTAGGGGGGGGGGGTCATGGGGTAGCTATGCCATTTTTCTTAAAGATTTTCATCCATATTACCGGGACCAGACATTACATTAAAGCCGCAAGCAGTTTTAAATGGCTTTTTTTCCTTTAGAAATGTTATTTTGTGCAGGGACAGTTCTAAACACGGGAAACACGTGGCACTTCACAGGCATACTTTAGACACCCCCCAGGTACGATATTTAAAGGAATATTTGACTTTTTTTTTTTCACTTTATGCATCATTAAAATGACTGCTCCCGAAAAACGACCGTTTTTAAAACTTCTTTTTGCATTGATACATGTCCCCTGGTGCACAACCCGGGTTCCCAAACCCTTTTTAGGACAATAACATGCATAATAGTTGTTATAATTAGCACTTTAGAATCGGAACGTTCGCATCCATTGTATTTAATAGGGTTCTAATGTTCGTACAAACTTTCGGTCCGTTCGCGGGTTCTGGTGCGAACCGAACCCGGGGGTGTTCGGCTCATCACTAGCAGACACATCTCCATGGAACAACTGAGGCTTCGTAAGCAGTGGACAGACGCAAAGGTAATTCAAGTAACTCTGCTCAACCCTCATACACATACGAGGGGAGAGCTTGGCGTAGTGTTCCAGCACTCTCCTCTCTCAGGTACCCCTAGACACAAGCCCCTCACACGAGGAACTACCAGAGAGGGGGAGTGAGGCTCTGCTACAGTAGGATGCAGAGATATGAGCTAAACCATTTACCCTTGGCTCTGCGTTTTAGGCCGGAACCTCAGCTTCTCCTATGGAGGATGATTGTCACTGTCACTGACAGGAACACTTAGCTTCCAGTAACACGAGTTCCACACCAAGAAAAGTCCAACACTGTTTTATTGACTGGAAACTGGTTGACTTTTAAAAGAACAGACAAGGTGTAGGGAAGAGTAGGTCCAGGCACAACTGATGAATTAAGTTTCTCCTGTTCCGTTTAGTGCAAACAGGCTTGGCGCACAGTTGCTGCCACCGACTGCGAATTTAGTCACTGCCACTGACCTGCGTGAACGTTGAGGCCCCTGCCACTGACCTGATGAAGATGGGTCCCTGCCACAGACCATGAGAACATGAAGTACCTTCTTTAGAACAAACGGTCCCTGTCAGAGGAAGACATCCATCCGGACGGTCACCAGAGGCCTCCACCGGCACCAGAAAATGCTGCGCTGGCTCTACGGGGAGGTCACGTCTCCGGTCCCTTACGCCCAGGATTCAGGCACCCAATACCGGGGGCACCTTAGGAATGCTTCGCCCTCGTGGGACCCAGTCGAAGGTACTGGGCCCCAGGCCTCCTTGTAAAGTACCTCACCCCAGACTGAAGGTGCCTGGGATGGAACTCGACTCCACGCGCCCAGGCCAAGGGCACTTGGGCACAGACGAACTGCAGCAGCCCCCAGGCTGAAGGTGCCTGGGGAATGGACCTCGTGCGCAAGATGTCCGCCCACTTTTATATCCTCTCCCAGCAGGCACAGCGGGTTCCCCACCCCGCCGTACTACTGCCGCGAGAGGACACAAAGGGCACGGCTCTAGAATGGTAGTTCAACCCCGGTCCCAGGTGACAGCGCCACCCAGGGACCGCAGGGAACATGACACCATTCATACCTCCCTCACTCCAAAGTGTCCATAAATCCCTAAAATCAATGTATCTGGGCCATCTATTGCCCAGATACACCCCACTAAATTTGACACCCGCTACACAAACATCCAACTTACAAACGACTCCTACTTGCAAACGGAAGGAGACAACAGGAAGTGAGAGGAAATCTACCCCTAGGAAGGGAAATTCTCTCCTGTAAGTGTTATATGGGAAAAAGGTGTCTCCTCTCTACTGATTCTTTATCAGCAATCCTTGTTTCAATAAAAAACCCAAATTTTCAAAAAACATTTGTCATTGGATCGGAAAGTGAGGTGAAATCTTCTGAACAGGGGCACAGACAGCAAAACAAATGTTACAGGGGTGATAACCCTTACCTATGTTTTCCAAAAAGCTTAAAAATATATTTTTTGGCTGGAGCTACACTTCAACAATGTACCTGTTCAAAATTACAAACAGATTCTACTTAAGAACAAACCTACAGTCCCTGTCTTGTATGCACCGCCTGTATACTGCTGTTCGGAGTATATAGGGCCTTTTTTTAATTTGTGTGCGGGGTTCCCCTTAATATCCATACAAGACCCAAAGGGGCAGGTAGTGGGCTGGGGGGGGGGGGGGGGGGGTTACCCATGCCATTTTTCTCAATGATTTTCATCCATATTACCGGGACCAGACATTATATTAAAGCCGCAAACAGATTTAAATGGCTTTTTTTCCTTTAGAAGTGTCATTTTGTGCAGGGACAGTTCTAAACACGGGAAACACGTGGCACTTCACAGGCATACTTTAGACACCCTGCAGGTACGATATTTAACCACCTGAGACCTGGGCCATGTTCAAATGACGTGATTTTTAAGTAAACTCCGCGACAAAATGATAAATAATAAGTGTATAATCACCCAGGTCAAATATATTGACCTCAAAAACTAAACTAAAACTAAAGCTGCTCCCCTGAGAAGTGAATGACTCCCAGTGATGTGTAGAATAAATGGTTAGGGGGCGCTATTACGTGCAAATAAAAAATAATAGTGGCGAAATGGTTATACATGTACCAATACCTCAATTTATATAAAGGCAATATTGAATACTCTATATAAATGTCCCAATATATTGTATAAACGAAAGATCAACAGAAAAAATGTCCAAATTTTGCTGCTGAAAGGGAAATCAAGTTTTCATGTGACTTCAATACTCTGTGCTGACAACTCAGTGCTGACAAAAAACTTGAAGTGATGTATATTGTGCTCCTTCACCAAGGGAAAAAACATACACCCAACGTGCTGTAGTAAATCCTGCTTACCAGAGGTAGTTGACCACTTTAACTAAAAAGTAGGTCAAAATCGCTTTTACAGGGTAGTGCCTGTCCACATGGATTGAACCTGGAAAAAATCCTTCATTTGCAAGTGGCTATTCCCGGCACTGGGGCTGCAGGCTCTTAGAGGAATTAAATGGGAAAATCCGCTGCGATCCGCTGCGATCAGTCCACTTGCAAGTGGACTGATCGCAGCGGATCGCAGCGGATTTTCCCATTTAATTCCTCTAATGCCCCATACACACGATCATTTTTAATGTCATTTTTAAAACTGACGTTTTTCTCGTCATTTTTTTTCTTGTTTCCTCTCAAGCCTGTCTTGCGTACACACCATCATTTTAAAAAATGTTCAAGAAAAGCGCAGTGACGTACACCACGTACGACGGCACTATAAAGGGGAAGTTCCGTTCGAATGGCGCCACCCTTCATGTTAATAAAGTTTGGTGAGAGACGATTCGCTCTTTTCAGTCTCGTGCTTTTCAGTCTGTTACAGCATGATGAATGTGCTATCTCCATTACGAACGCTAGTTTTACCAGAACGAGCGCTCCCATCTCATACTTGATTCTGAGCATGCGCATTTTTTTTCACGCCGTTAAAGCATACACACTATCGTTTTTCACGTCGTTAAAAAAAACGACATGAAAAACGACGTGAAAAAAGAGAGCATGTTCGAAATTTTTAATGCCCGTTTTTCACGTCGTTAAAAATGCTCTGGAGCCTACACACGATCATTTTTAATGGCCATTTTTTTTAATGGCATTTTTAACGGCATGAAAAATGATCGTGTGTATGGGGCATAAGAGCCTGCAGCCCCAGTGCCGGGAATAGCCACTTGCAAATGAAGGATTTTTTCCAGGTTCAATCCATGTGGACAGGCACTACCCTGTAAAAGCGATTTTGACCTACTTTTTAGTTAAAGTGGTCAACTACCTCTGGTAAGCAGGATTTACTACAGCACGTTGGGTGTATGTTTTTTCCCTTGGTGAAGGAGCACAATATACATCACTTCAAGTTTTTTGTCAGCACTGAGTTGTCAGCACAGAGTATTGAAGTCACATGAAAACTTGATTTCTCTTTCAGCAGCAAAATTTGGACATTTTTTCTGTTGATCTTTCGTTTATACAATATATTGGGACATTTATATAGAGTATTCAATATTGCCTTTATATAAATTGAGGTATTGGTACATGTATAACCATTTCGCCACTATTATTTTTTATTTGCACGTAATAGCGCCCCCTAACCATTTATTCTACACATGTTCAAATGACGGCCTCAAGGTGGCTCTATAAACCTGGGAGGCCGTCAATAGACGGCCTCGGCTATTCCGGCCACTGGGGGGCGCGCGCGTGCCCGGCGCATCACTGAGATGCCGATGAGCGTGCCTGGCGGCCGCAATGTCCGCCAGGTACCCGCGATCGGCGTGTACACAGACAAGGATGTGGATCTCTGTGTGTAAACACAGAGATCCACGTCCTGTCAGGGAGAGGGGAGACTGATGGTGTGTCCCTTGTACATAGGGACACAGATCGGTCCCCTCCCCCAGTCAGTCCCCTCCCCCACACAGTAGTAATCACTCCCAGGTTACACATTTAACCCCTTCCTCGCCCCCTAGTGTTAACCCCTTCACTGCCAGTGTCATTTTTACAGTAACCAGTGCATTTTCTTAGCACTGGTCGCTGTAAAAATGACAATGGTGTCAAAAGTGTCCAATGTGTCCGCCATAATGTCGCAGTCACAATAAAAATCGCTGATCGCCGCCATTAATAGTAAAAAAAATAATTATTAATAAAAATGCTATAAAACTATGCCCTATTTTGTAAACGCTATAACTTTTGCGCAACCCAATCAATAAACGCTTATTGCGATTTTTTTTTTTTTTAAACAAAAATATGTAGAAGAATACGTATCGGACTAAACTGAGGAAAAAAATATATTTAAAAAAAAAAAAAATTGGGATATTATAGCAAAAAATAAAAAATATTGTGTTTTTTTCAAAATCGTCGCTCTATTTTTGTTTATAGCGCAAAAAATAAAAACCGCAGAGATGATCAAATACCACCAATAGAGAGCTCTATTTGTGGGAGAAAAAGGACGTCAATTTTGTTTGGGAGCCACGTCGCACGACCGCGCAATTGTCATTCCAAGCGTGACAGCGCTGAAAGCTGAAAATTGGCCTGGGCAGGAAGGGGGTTTAAGTGCCCAGTAAGCAAGTGGTTAAAGGAATATTTGACTTTTTTTTTTCACTTTATGCATCATTAAAATGACTGCTCCCGAAAAACGACCGTTTTTAAAACTTCTTTTTTGCATTGATACATGTCCCCTGGTGCACAACCCGGGTTCCCAAACCCTTTTTAGGACAATAACTTGCATATTAGCCGTTATAATTAGCACTTTTGATTTTGAACGTTCGCAGCCATTGTAATAAATAGGGTTCTAAAGTTTGCGCAAACTTTCGGTCCGTTCGCAGGTTCTGGTGCGAACCGAACCAGGGAGTATTCGGCTCATCCCTAACCGCCATTACTAGTAAAAAAAAAAATTATTAATAAAAATGCCATAAACCCCTATTTTGTAGATGCTATAACTTTTGCGTAAACCAATTAATAAACGCTTTTTGTGTTTTTTTATACCAAAAATATGTAGAAGAATACGTATCGGGCTAAACTGAGGAAAAAAATTTTTTTAGATATATTTTTGGGGGATATTTATTATAGCAAAAAGTAAAAAATATTGCTTTTTTTTCAAAATTGGCGCTTTATTTTTGTTTATAGCGCAAAAAATAAAAACCGCAGAGGTGATCAAATACCACCAAAATAAAGCTCTATTTGTGGGAAAAAAAGGACGTCAATTTTGTTTGGGAGCCACGCCGCACGACTGCGCAATTTAAAGCGTTGCAGTGCCGAATCTCAAAAAAGTCCTCTGGTCTTTGGCCAGCCAAATGGTCCGGGGCTTAAGTGGTTAACATGGTTTCCTATGGACCAAGTTCACTTCTATGCATTTTTAGAAAGGGTCAGGAACGTTTTTTTTTTAAACGCAACACGGTGCGTTTTTGGTTCAATGGACATGCTGTGGAAATGCAAGGAGTGCGTTTTTGGTGCGTTTTTTTTAAAATCTGCCTAGCAACAAAAATATCCCCCCTTTAATAAAAAAATAAATAAAATGCATAAAAAAAAAAAAAAAAAATGCAAAATGCATAAAAAAAAAAAAAAAAAAAACGCACCACAAAAAGCAGAAACAGATCAAAAGCAAACTGCATAGGTGTGTACCAGGGCTAAATCATCTATCCCCTTGTGCATCATCCCCTACCCCCAAATTGCCCTAGGAGCTATTCCTACCCCCCCTACCCGTACAAACTCAATCTCTTTGACAATGCTAAAATTGGTCTTACCAATAAAGCTTATTTGAAAGTGAAAAAAAGAGAGAGAAGAAGAGAGAGGTGTCTGCGGGAGGGAAGAGGTTATTCCGGTGCCCCCATCATTGATGGAAGGGTATATAAGCCTCCTCCGTCCTCTCCTCGGTTTCCTCCATGTGGTGTCAGTTGATCTAGGAAGCAGTGACTTTGTTTCCATCAATGTTGCACAGAGCAGGGTGTCAGTGGTTTGGAGTTGTGGGATCATAGTGAACACTGATCATAGTGAACACTGATTATACTTCCTGCTCCTCCTCCCCCCATTTAATAATGGATTCACCTGGGGAGGTCAACGTTGCTGCTCCTCTCAGGATTCCTCCTGGCCTTCCATGTCTCTGCTAAAGCCTGCTCCCTCTATGCCCCTCCATGAACCTTCCTGCTAGCGAACTCTGCCTTATGGGACCCCCTGACCCTCCGGCACCATGATGGCCAGGCCTCCTCACTATTTATTGCTTCTCTTGCTGTGTATGGTTGCCCTGCCCGCTGCGGCAGAAAGGAACAGGTTGAGTGCGTTGTTGAGGTGTGACGCTCTGCCGCTTATTCAGACGTTACTGGACCATGGCCCTCTGATGCCTCATACGGTGGCCAAGCAGGAGCTGAGCTCACAACACCTGCGCTTCATGCTGACTTTGTATCGCCGATCGGCGGATGGCGATGGAAGGCCCAAGGAGAGCAAAGTTCCAGGAGCTGCGGTGAGGCTGGTGAGACCCGTTCATCAAACGACTTTTATTACGGGTGAGAAATTCAGCAATGCTGGTCAATGTAGGTGGACCAAGAAAATGGAAAATACGGTTTCCGATGATTGGCGATGGTTTATTGCATGCAAAGTGTATGTATATGCTGTTTGTTTGTCATTAGGGGAAATTTCCCTTCACTTCCTGTCCCAGAGACACAACAGGAAGTGAGAGGAAATCTAAAGTGTATGTATTCACAGTCTGTACCATTGGGGAAAATTTCCCTTCACTTCCAGTCCCAGAGACACATCAGGAAGTGAGAGGAAATCTCCCAAAGCGAGGAGAGTTCCCCTTAGTTGTCAGTGTATGCATGATTTTCTGTCTGTGTACCATGGGGGAAATTTCCATTATTCCTGTTCCAGAGACACAGCAGGAAGGGAGAGGAAATCAAAAGCGTATGTACCTGCTGTGTACCATGGGGGGGGGGGGGGGGTTCTTTCACTTCCTATCCCAGCAACACAACAGGAAGTGAGAGGAAACCCCTAAAGTGTATGTATTTTCTGTGTTTGTGTACCTTTGAGGGAAATTCCCCTTCACTTCCTGTCCCAGAGACACAATAGGAAGTAAGAGGAAATCTAAAAAGTCTATGTATTTGCTGTGTGTGTGTGTGTGTGTGTGTGTACCCTTGGGGTACATTTCCCCTTTTCCTGTCCCAGAGACACAACAGGAAGTGAAAGGAAATCTCCAAAAGTGAGAGGAATTCCCCTTGGTTGTCACCAGAGTAGTGTATGTAGTATTTGCAGTCTGTGTACCATTGGGGGAAATGTACATTCACTTCCTGTCGTGGAAACACAGCAAGAAGTGAGAGGAAATCAAAAGCGTATGTATTTGCTGTCTGTGTACCATGGGGGAAATTTCCTTTCACTTCATATCCCAGAGACACAACAGGAAGTGAGGAAATCTCCCAGTGAGGGAAAATCCCCCTTATTTGTCACTAAGGATGAGCTCTGGCATGTTCGCATTGAACACGTGCAGAGCCCGCCAGGAAGTCGGCACCGCGCTGCGCTAATCACAGCCAGGGAGACATTTCCCGATCTCTGCAGCCGAGCATCGGGAAATGTCTCCCTGGCTGTGATTAGCGCAGCGCGGGTGCCGACTTCCTGGCGGGCTCTGCACGTGTACTATGCGAACACGCCAGAGCTCATCCTTAGTTGTCACCAGAGCAGTGTATGTATTTGCAGTCTGTGTGCCATTGGTGAACATTTACATTCACTTCCTGTCCTAGAAACACAGCAAGAAGTGAGAGGAAATCTAAAGTGTATGTATTTGCTGTGTGTGTACCTTTTTTGAGGGAAATGTCCCTTCACTTCCTGTGCCAGAGATACACTTTGGATTAGCTCTCACTTCCTGTTGTATTTGCAGTCTGTGTACTATTGGGGGGAAGTTTCCTTTCACTTCTTGTCCCAGAAAATGTCCCCTCTTAGTTGTCACCAGAACTAATGTCCCCATTGGAAGATTTCCATTCATCTCTTCTGGGGACAACTCAAACATTTTGGCATTCCCCTCACTTTTTTTCTTGGTGTCCATGGGCAGCAGGACAAACAGTGGCGCGAATCTCCCCCAATGAGGACGTAGACCACAATAAAAAATTGACAGATCCACTCCAGATCCATTTTGCCTTGAAATACTTTAAGGTGTAAACGTCATCAATTATAAAATAAGGCAAAACTTTTTTTATTTATACCCCTGGGCTTTTTTTATTTGGCCATCTGTATTCCATCGAAAGATTCCCTTTTACTTCCTGTCCCATAGCCAAAACAGGAAGTGAGGGTTGCCACCTGAACTAGTGACCCCATTGGAAGATTTCCCCTCTATTCCTGTTCTGTTGACCACTCGAAAAATGTGCTCTTACTGATAAGTCACCAAGACACAGGCATAAATAAAAATCCTACAGGGGTTCTAATCCCTCTCCACTCTTTCCAAATCTGAAAAAAAAATGCCTGCCATTATACTTTAAATTGTTTGTCATTTTAGAAGCTATATTTAATACTTTGTTCAGGCATTTCCATTTATAGGAGTGGCAATGCTCCGCCCCTGTCCCTTTTTTTTTTTTTTTTTTTTTTTTTTTTTTTTAGCCATCTGTGTCCCATTGGGGGGATTTCCCTTCACTTCCTGTCTCGTAGCCACAACAGGAAGTAAGCGGAAGTCCCTACAATTTAAGAGAATCCCTTGGAGCTCCTCAGCTCACCAGAACTAGTGTCCCTATTGGAAGAGTTCCTCCCCACGTTATTAAATAAGGTGGTTAGAAATCATGCTATGCACATTGTGATGTCCCAATTAATAGAATAATATAAAATTTACAGTCTTCTCATTTTGGAGCCCAAGTGATGAGTAGAATGAGACAGAGAACTGTCACTCTATAACAGAAGGTGCCTAAACAAGGCAGGACCACCAGGGATTATTTTAATGAAAGTTGCAAAGGTAAATGTCCTTTGTAATGACAATAAGGGCCTGTTAAAGGTCTATTCACACCAGGTTTGGTGGGACTCCACTGGGTGGCTATTCCAGCTCAGTCACACCCAAGACAAGGCAAAATGCATTGAAAATCATTGGACTGAAAATGATGGAAAATTCCTAAATTTATTGTCACCAGAATTGGAGTCTTCCATTAAGGCCACTTTTTTTTTTTCAACAGCAATTGTCTAAGCCATTCTCAACCAGTGTTTCTCCAGAGGTTGCTAGGGGTTTCTTGAACGGTGACTGATTGACCTCCCACCCTATGGTAACTTCCTACATAGTTCCAGGGTCAATGCCGCTTGGCAGAGCCAGCTGTATAGCACTAATTATCTTTTTATCTGTCTGGAAGGGTGGTGTTCTGACCACCACTGTAAGGGGCCGCCTTGTCACTGACCACCACTGTAAGGGGCCGCCTTGTCACTGACCGCCAATGTAAGGGGCCGCCTTGTCACTGACCGCCAATGTAAGGGGCCGCCTTGTCACTGACCGCCAATGTAAGGGGCCGCCTTGCCACTGACCGCCAATGTAAGGGGCCGCCTTGCCACTGACCGCCAATGTAAGGGGCCGCCTTGCCACTGACCGCCAATGTAAGGGGCCGCCTTGCCACTGACCGCCAATGTAAGGGGCCGCCTTGCCACTGACCGCCAATGTAAGGGGCCGCCTTGCCACTGACCGCCAATGTAAGGGGCCGCCTTGCCACTGACCGCCAATGTAAGGGGCCGCCTTGCCACTGACCGCCAATGTAAGGGGCCTTCCTCACTTTGACCACCAATTAATTGGCTTTAGCAGGGGTTCCCTGAGAATTTTAAATTATTTCAAGGGTTCCTCTGGGGTAAAAAGGTTGAGAAAGGCTGGTCTAAGATGATGTCTTCTATCTTAGAGAAATCTCCTCTTCTGTCTAGAGGTCAAGAAGTTAAAGTAATTCTGATGTCCCCAATGGGGCACAGATGGCAAGAAAAAAAAAATACCTGTCAAGAGTGTCAACCACTTCCTACTCTATACAAAAACCAAAATATTTGGGCTTATGTTAGAGGTTGACTATTCGTCTTTTGTTTTCCAGACGGGTCTTGGTGGATCCATGACTTGAAATTCAACCTTCACTCTGTAAAAGCAAAAGAACTTGAGAGAGCAACATTGATGCACCCAAGAGCACTTAATTTGAAGGACAATTACTATTTATGTGAGGTGGATCCCATGCCAAATATTGGTGTCTCCCCTAAAACAAGAGTTCCCAGAGGAATGCGCAAGTGGGTTGAGACGGACCTCACATCCTACGTCAAACCACTGGTGGAACATCCCGGCCAAGTTTTGCACATTCAGATGTCATGTAGGCATACTGGGAAACGCCCTCTAGTTTCATTGGCCGTTTCCCCAGCCCACATTCCCTTCTTGTTAATATATTTCAATTACACTGTTCACAATCGATCCAAAGAGAGCACAAACTCTTTGAATCCAGGTGAGAGAAAGCCAGGCACGCTGGTGAGGAAACCACGTCAAGCAGAGACTATCGGCATTAAGCTTCCGAAGATTCCCAAACCAGGTAGACCATCCAAGAATCACTGCTCACTGCATCCGTTCTGGGTCAGCTTCCACCAGCTAGGATGGGACCACTGGATCATTGCTCCACATAGGTACAACCCTGGCTTCTGTAAGGGGGATTGCCCCCAAGTTCTTCATTCGGGGTACAATTCACCAAACCATGCCATTATTCAGAACTTTATCAGTCAAGTGGTTGATGGGAATGTCCCACGTCCTTCTTGTGTCCCTTACTCCTACGGTCCCATCAGTGTTCTTATGATTGAGCCAGGTGGCAATATTCTATATAAGGAATATGAAAATATGATGGCAGAGTCTTGCACCTGCCGATAGGACTTCCAGTCATGATGGTGAATGTTTAAAAATAATAAAAAATTAAGCACTTTATAAAAACACTTTAATATTCTTGAAAGCAGATGTATGTGTAAATATGTGTTGTAATATAATGAGTCAAACTTATAGATGTGAGCTTAAAACATGTCTGTCTTGTACTCATGTACCCTTCTCCTTGCCTACCCCAAATTTAAAATAAATCGTATTTTTTCACTTTTTGTAATCTGATGTGCGGATCTCCGTACCTAAATTGGTTCAGACCACCACCATTCCTGGCAAATATATGCTGTGTGTAGCACCCACTAGTTTGGGATATTGGGTAATCTAGGCAGCTCGAAGAGTAGGAAGGAGGAAGAACATGGTAGGCAGCCTGAAAATTTATTTGACTCCAGCCTATCCCTGGGGAGGTGTGCCCAGCAGTTGGTGAGAGAGTCCATAAATAGTCTGAGGCCCAAGGCAGCGGTGCTGGGTTCCTACGTCCAGTCTTGCTGGAGGAGACCTCTGTGCCTTTGTGAAGGCATCAATGTCACAGCGTGGTTTAGCTGGGGGGGAGGGGGGGTGCTATTGGTAAGCTTTAAGCCTCGTACACACAGTCAGACTTCAAACAAACTTTTCTGTGGATTTTTGTCCAAAGGGAGTTGGCCGGGCACACCCATAGCATACACACGGCAGGCCTTTTCTGCAAACTTTCCCAACATCACGTGATTTTCTGCTCTTTACCGCCACTCTTTGGTCAACTTCTGCTATTGTTGGTTGATTTTAACATTGGTTCTGGGCATGCGTGTTTGTACTAAGGACAAAAGTCCGATGGATTTCTGTACACACGGTCGGACTTTGCACCATCGGACTTTTGTTGCCGAAAAGTTTTGTCCATTTGCAGAGCGAACTTTTGTCTGATGAAAACCGAAAGTTTGTCCGATGGAGCGTACACACGGTCGGATTTTTTGGAAAACTTGCTTATTTTGAAGTTTGTTGGCAAAAAGTCAGACCATGTGTATGGGCCTTAAGTTCTGGAGTCAAGTTGGGTCTGGAGAAGCTCACTGGAGAGAGCCAGTGGGGGCAGTTTACAGCTGTCCTATGGTGATGTGAGCCTGCATCTACCTCACTAAGAAGATCCTGCTAGATGTTGGAGTGAGGCAACCGATTATCCTGTGGCTGTGTGAGTAAATGACCCCAGTGGTGGAAAGTGAATGACTGTGTGTAGCTTTTGATCTCTGGGAAAGGTCATAGTCCCCATCAGCATAGAGATTCTGTGGGACATTCGTTTTGGTGCAGTTCAGCAAGATAGGTGAGGAGTCCTCAAATTGTCCAGTTCTTTAGTTTCAGGGTAACCCATGTTCCCCCACAACCCCATCCAAGTTCAACGGTTCCCCAAAAAATTGTAAAATTACATCCATAGACTATTTCTTATGGCCAATGAAAGAGTGAAGAAAATGCTGTGTGCCTGGCTGTGTATGCCTTATCTTAGGGAATAGGACCAAGTTCACTAGTGGCTTTTTAGGGGGTACACTACATGTGTAAAGTACAAAACTGAACCATGTGGACTTGGATTATTCTACACCAACCATTCTCAACTAGGGTTTCATGAAATACTAAGGTTCTTCGAGAGGTTTCTAGGGGTTTTCTGAGCTGTGACTTATTGGCTTTACCCTTTTGATTGTGCCTGCAGAATTCTGAAGACAAAACTACTTGGTTGGCAGAACCAGCGACATGGTGCCAATTATCTTTTTAGGTATCTATTAGAATAGTAATCGGACCACCACTATTAAGTAACATTTCTCTTTCCGTCCATGGACTGACACAGCATCTTCATTCTTGACAAAGTGGGTTATGTTCCTGCTCATAGGAGAAGACTAGGCAGAATGTTAGATGTTTTAAGAAACATTCCTTTACCAGAGCTGAACAGCCCCGCCCAGGGGGCAGTTTCTCCGGACATAACCCTCCTACCTGCAGCTAGCTGCCTCCAGTTTTTTTTCTGCCTAGCAGAGGAGAGGACATGGCTCTCCTTGGAGCCAATCTCCTGAGGAAACTTTTATTTTTTTTAATTTTTTTTACAGCGTGGTGTGGACCAAAAGCTTGCTTTAGGCACCATTAAGGGTCAGATTCCAGCTTTAGCTGTTTTCTTTCAGCGGCCGCTAGCGGGCCATTCTTTGATTAGTACTTTCGTACAGAGGGTCCGCTATGTGCTCCCCCCTAATAAACCACCTCTCCCCCCTTGGGATTTGAATTTGGTGTTCTCAGTTCTTCAAGGACCTCCTTTTGCAGATATCAGAGAGATTCCTCTCGTGACTCTATCTTAGAAGGTGGCTTTTCTAGTCGCCATTACTTCTGTCAGAATGATTTCTGAGTTAGCAGCCTTGTCATGCAAGCCGCCATGCTTGGTCCTCCATAAGAATAAAGCGGTGCTACGCCCACAGCCTTCTTTTCTCCCGAAGGTGGTCTCAGCCTTCCACCTTCATGAGGACATTGTGCTTCCGTCTTCATGTCCTTGTCCTGCGCATCCCAGACGGTTTGCGCCTCATTCTTTAGACTTGGTACGTGCTTTGAGGGTGTACCTGTCTGCTACGGCTTTGTTTCGCTGTTGACTCGCTGTTTTTGTCTGATCCGACACCAGGCCTAGCGGTTTCTTCTGCCACCGTTTCTCTGTGGATCAGGCAGGCCTTCATTCAGGCCTCTGCTCTTAAGGGGCGGGCGCCTCCCTTTCCGGTTACGGCGCATTCAACCAGGGCAATCTGTGCTTCCTGGGCTTTCCGACGTCAAGCGTCTGTTGCACAAGTGTGCAAGGCGGCGACCTGGTTGTCCCTACATGCCTTTTCAAAGTTCTATAAGGTTGATGTGGCTGCATCTTCGGATGCTTCCTTCAGCCGCAAGTTTGCAGGCCGCTGTTTAATGTTGCAACTCCTCCCTTGCGGAGCTTTGCTTGTTTGGGGTGAATTTGGGTTTTCTCCTTGATACTGTTCCCACCCCTCACTTTTGACACTGCTTTGGGACGTCCCACTTTGTCAAGAATGAAGATGTTGTGTCAGTCCATGGACGGAAAGAGAAAATAGGATTTTTTTTGTACTCACCGTAAAATCCTTTTCTCTGACGTCCATGGACTGACACAGCACCCACCCCTCCTTTCTTAGGTTTGTACTGCTTTACTACGAACTGAGGCAGCTAGCTGCAGGTAGAAGGGTTATGTCCGGAGGGACCGCCCCCTGGGCGGGGCTGTTCAGCTCTGGTAATAGAATGTATGTTACAACATCTAACATTCTGCCTAGTCTTCTCCTATGAGCAGGAACATAACCCACTTTGTCAAGAATGAAGATGCTGTGTCAGTCGTCCATGGACGTCAGAGAAAAGGATTTTACGGTGAGTACCAAAAAATCCTATTTCTTTCTCGTACATCACGGGACACAGAGCGACATAGTCATTACTAATGGGTTATATAGATACCGTCAGGTGCTGGCACTGGCAACTTCCAAAACCGGAAGTACCCTCCCCTATATAAGCCCCTCCCATCCGGGAGCACCTCAGTTTTTTGCCAGTGTCTAAGGTGTTGGCCAAGAAGAAACATGTGTTTTTCACTGAGCTTGCGTACAGGTTCTTTTGGGCCTCAGTAAGCTATTCCGGATCCGACCAAAAAAGCTTCATAGCTAAACGGTCGGTACCCGGGCCTTGCAGAGAAGAGCAAGGTTTTGCCTGTAATGCTTCTCTTAGGAGAGCTGGACCCTGGGATCCAGAGCTCTGGTCATACCCACGACCAAGATGTTTTCTGTGCAGGGTGCTATACAGGTCCAGGGGAGTGGAATCCTTGGGAACCCGGTCCCTGAAGGTTTGATTACAATGCCTGCCGTGATAGGTGAAGTTTGGGCTTCTGTGGACCAAACAAAGTCCTGCGGCGAGGAAAAGGTAAGTGGGGGCCCTCAGGAACTTGGTTCTATTGAGGGACCCCCAAGCCTATTTTGTCTTTCTGCCTGTTACCTAAGGTATTCCCGCTAATATTCTGTGTATGCCTGTTACTACTGAGAAAATGTAAAAATTTTAATAGTAGGCAAGAAAAAAATAAATAAAAAAAAATGTAAGACCGCGGTACCTGTGTTAGACACTAGAGGCCGCTATGGTTCTTTTTCTTGTAATGTGGATTTTTTTCTTCCAGAATCAAATCCAGGCAGTTGGTATGTTCTCTGCTGGGAAGCTGTCTCCTCTGCCCTGTTGCTGCGCTCATCCATCCCCGGGCCCTGCGGCAAAGGGGGCCCTGGCTCCCGTCTAGCTCCTTATTGTTTTTAAAAAAGGGCGCCGAAGGCGCACGTGCCCGCGCGCACGCGCCTCTATTCATAGAGGCGATCTGAAAAAAGGGGCGGAGCGGGTGGATGACGCTCAGGTGTGCGCCGCGGCGCTGCTGCGCATGTGCGGGCGTCCAGCGTGTTTTAAAGCACATTATAGCTGGCTATTGAATGCACAGACAGAGCTAGCAACAGATAAAGGCACACAGAGGCGGTTGATGCAGGCATCCCCTAGAAAGGCACTTTAGTAGACACCAACTGTGATATAGCAGCAATTGTGCTAGACTATTCTCAGTAAAAGTGGTGTATTACGGCTGGAATACCTCAGCTTTAGGCTTAAGAATATGCCGTCCAGAAGCTCCGGAACTGAATCTTCCAGGAAGCGAAGGGGGTCTCATCGGGCTCTGAGGTGGGCATGCTTCTGCTGCACCAGTCTCCCCTGAAGTTCAGAGGTAAGTGACCATAGAGACCCCGCAGGGGTACTTGGTACTGTGGCTGTCCTCAGTCACCT
Organism: Rana muscosa; assembly: GCA_029206835.1. NCBI lineage: Eukaryota > Metazoa > Chordata > Amphibia > Anura > Ranidae > Rana > Rana muscosa. The sequence continues at coordinate 333,024,325 of CM055125.1, read as the reverse complement.
GCTCCTGTGTATGTAACAGAGGAGGTTTTTTCCTCAGCTCTGGGAGGATTAGAGAGAGATTGTCAACATTGATCGCTGCCTCCCTGTCAGGGAAAGCACGCCGATCTCCGTCTCCTCCTTCAGAGTGCCTGTTAGCAGAGCAACAGTCCCATACAGGGATCGACCTGCCTGAAGGGGATCAGGATGAGGTTGATTCTGTTATAGAGGAGTCAACAGTGGGGGAACCTTTCTCAGCAGCTCAAGCTGAAAGATTATGGGTTCAGTCTCTGACTAACATGGTCCGATCGGCATTAAAAATGCACCTTGCGGAACCATCAACCACTACTGTATCCTCGTTGGGGTCGCTAGAAGCCCCCAGACTGTCTGTTCTTTTCCACTTCACCCTTTTACTGAAAGGGCTTATTTACCAGGATTGGGAACGTCCTGAGAAAATATTATTCCCCCAAGAGATTTCCGGTGGTCTATCCCATGGAGGATAAGTTAATCAAAAAAAAAAAAAAATGGAAGGTCCCTACAGTGGACGCAGCCATCTCTTGTATGTATAAATCACTGACATGTCCAGTGGATAATGTCCAAATGTTCAAGAACCCAATAGATAAAAGATTGGAGTCCTTATGAAAGTCTGCTTCTTTCTACAGCAAGCTTGGTGACACAACCAGCAGTAGCAGCTATTGGGGTCTGCTAAGCAGTGAAGGATCAGTTAAAACAGGTCTTGAGGGACTTGACAGATCAGCAGGCCTTGCCCTAGCTGATCTACCTAGAGCCTTAGGCTTTGCGGTTGACGCCAGAAAGGATTCAGTCCATCAGGCCTCCCGCCTTACGCTGTCTAGAGTACATATGCGTAGGCTTCTATGGCTCAAAAACGGGTCTGCTGAAGCTCCCTGTAAGGAATGGCTGGTTAGCGTCCCATTTCATGGTGAACGCTTATTCAGGGAAAACCTGGACAAATATATCCAGAAAATTTCCAGCGGTAAAAATACGCTCTTGCCGGTTAAAAACAGAGTTAGAGGTCCCTCTTTAAGAGGCCTGCTTCTCCAGTCCCTGGGGCATCGGCTGTGTAACAGTTCCGACGGCCTCCTCGGTCAATTCCCGGGGGTAAAAAACAGGGACAATAGCAGGGTAATGAGAAACCCTGGGTCAGGGGAGGTACAAAACCTCCCCCAAAGTTAAATTCATTGAAGGGTTGCCCCCACTCAGTCGGGTGGGGGGAGGACTCCAGTTGTTCACAAGAGACCTGGCGGGACGCGATCAAGACAGATAGGTGCTCTCCGCAGTATGTTGGGGATACAGATTGGAGTTAAGAGACTCTCCTCCTTCCCATTTTTGAGGTCAAACGTGCCAAGGGATCCCCGGAAGAGAGGATCCCTCCTGTTGGCACTAGAACAACTATTGCTCCAAGGAGTAATTATGGAGGTTCCCCTGGAAGAATGAGGGTTCGGGTTTTACTCAAACCTCTCTACAGTCCCGAAGCAAACGCGGACGGGAGGCCCATATTAATTCTAAAAGGGCTATACAAATTCCTGTATATCAGGACTTTCCGATGAAGTCGATCCGATCGGTGGCCACTGCCCTACAAGGGGAGGATTGGTTAGCCGCGATCGACATCAAAGATGCTTATCTGCACATTCCCATCTTTCCAGTCTACCAAAAGTTTCTACGCTTTGCAGTAGAAGGGCGCCATTTTCAGTTCAGAGCCTTACCCTTCGGTTTGGCCACAGCACCACGAGTGTTTACAAAAATTCTGGCCCTTTATTGGCCAATCTAAGAACACAAGGTGTAATGATAATGGCATATCTAGATGACTTGTTGCTGATAGACCACTCAGTGAAAAAACTAGAAGTGGTCGTTCACAAGACAATCAAGTATCTGGAATCTCACGGTTGGATTATCAACCGAGAAAAGTCAGCCCTAAAAACCAGTCAAAAGTCTGGAATACTTGGGGCTAAGGTTGGATTCAGGCCAGAGAAAAATATTCTTGCCTCGAGGAAAGGTGTTGTCTTTGAAAGATTTGATACACTTAGTGGGTACAAAAAAGACAGCCGTCCATACGCCTGTGCATAAGGCTGCTGGGAAAAATGGTGGCATCATTCGAAGCAGTACCCTACGGTCAATTCCATTCAAGGAATTTGCAGGGGGCCATACTGTCAGCCTGGAACAAAAAAGTTCAGGCCCTAGACTTACAATGTCCTTGTCCCCTTCCGTTCGCAAGAGCCTCCGTTAGTGGTTGGTTCCCCAGAATCTGGAAAAGGGAAATCCTTCAGTCTGATTTCTTGGAAGGTGGTCACTACAGATGCCAGCCTTATAGGCTGGGGAGCAGTACTGGAGCAATAGTCTCTCCAGGGCAGATGGTCGGATGCAGAAAAGGCCCTGCCCATCAATCTCTTAGAGATACGAGCAGCCCGGTATGCCCTAGTAGCATGGACATCCAAACTCCAAGGGTCCCCTGTCAGAATTCAATCAGACAATGCCACAGCAGTGGCATATATCAATCATCAGGGGGGCACCAGGAGTCGTGCAGCCCAGAGGGAAGTAAATGACATCCTGAAATGGGCAGAAAAATATGTCCCAGCCATATCTGCGGTATTCATTCCAGGAGTGGAGAATTGGAAGGCGGACTTTCTAAGTCGCCAGCAATTAGGCCCAGAGGAAGGGTCCCTTCACCCCGAGGTTTTCTGGACAATATGTCAGCGGTGGGGAACATCGGATGTAGATCTTCTAGCATCCAGATTCAACGCAAAGGGGGACAGGTTTGTCTCTCGGACAAGGGATCCCCTAGCTTGCGGCTCGGATGCCCTAGTGTTCCCTTGGGATCAGTTCAAGCTGATATATGCATTCACACCGCCACAATGGTTACCTCGATTACTCCGCAGAATCAGGGTAGAAAAGAAACCAGTGATTCCGGTGGCTCCAGCGTGGCCCCGAAGAGCGTGGTACGCGGAGATTGTAAAATTTCAGTGGGGAGTCCTTGGACTCTCCCACGTCGTCCGGACCTGCTTTCGCAAGGACCGATATACCACCCTTCCTTACCAGCCCTAGGTTTGACGACCTGGCTATGGAAGCCCACATTCTAAAAAAGAGAGGGCTCTCTAATCCTGTGGTATCTACCATGATCAATGCCAGGAAGCCGGTATCCAGGCAGATCTAATATAGAATCTGGAAGGCGTACATCGCGTGGTGTGAGGCCAAGAAATGGCATCCACATAAGTACGTAATAGGTAGGATTCTGGACTTCCTACAGTGGGCTGTAGATAGGAAGCTTGCCTTGAGTACTATCAAGGGTCAGATTTCGGCCTTGTCAATATTTTTTCAAAGGCCCTTGGCTTCGCATTCACTAGTCAAAGCCTTTATACAAGGAGTGATGCGTATTAGTCCTCCGGTTAATATTCCCATATGTCCATGGGATCTAAACTTGGTTCTGTCGGTTCTACAGAAACAACCATTTGAACCATTACAGCATATTTCTTTGGTGCTTCTCACCAGGAAATTGATTTTTCTAGTAGCCATTTGTTCGGCTAAAAGAGTGTCGGAATTAGCAGCTATGTCCTGTAAGGAGCCATATCTGGTTATCCATAAGGATAGAGTAGTGTTACGTCCTCATCCAGCCTTTCTTCCTAGGGTGGTATCGAGGTTTCATTTGAACCAAGATGTGGTTCTTCCTTCTTTTTTCCCCAAACCTACTTCGGTAGAGGAAAAGTTATTGCATTCTTTGGATGTAGTAAGAGCAGTTAAAGCTTATCTAAAGGCCACTGCTCAGATTCGCAGAACGGATACTTTGGTTATTCTGCCGGAAGGCCCCGTCAAAATCTACTTTAGCCAAGTGGATTCGACAGGTCATAATACAAGCCTATGGCTTGAGAAGGAGACCGCCTCCGTTCAAAGTTAGGGCGCACTCCACGAGAGCAGTTGGAACTTCATGGGCAGTGCATCACCAGGCCTCCCTGGCTCAAATCTGTAAGGCCGCAACATGGTCTTCAGTACACACGTTTACTAGGTTCTACCAGGTGGACGTTAGAAGTCAGGAGGATGTCGCCTTTGGGCGCAGTGTGTTGCAGGCCGCAAAAGATCCTCATGTCTGATAGCGCTCAGCTTATATATGGTGTATCCCCCCCCTCATTGGGCATTGCTTTAGGACATCCCATTAGTAATGACTATGTCGCTCTGTGTCCCGTGATGTACGAGAAAGAAAATAGGATTTTTATAACAGCTTACCTGTAAAATCCTTTTCTTGGAGTACATCACGGGACACAGAGCTCCCGCCCCTCTTTGGGGACACTTATTGCTTTGCTACAAAACTGAGGTGCTCCCGGATGGGAGGGGCTTATATAGGGGAGGGTACTTCCGGTTTTGGAAGTTGCCAGTGCCAGCACCTGACGGTATCTATATAACCCATTAGTAATGACTATGTCGCTCTGTGTCCCGTGATGTACTCCAAGAAAAGGATTTTACAGGTAAGCTGTTATAAAAATCCTATTTTTTTTCCCATGAATTTCAATGTAAGTGGCAATTTTCAGTGTCAGATTGCCAGCCGCACTATTGCAGTCCCATTTTTTTTTTTTACCAAAGGCATGTAGAATACATTTTAGCCAAAATCACCCAGTGGTGATCAAATGCCACCAAAAGAAAGCTCTATTTGTGTGAAAACCATATCAATGTCATTTTGGGTGCATGACCATGAAATTACCAGTTAAAATCGCATAGTGCTAAATGGCAAAAAATGGCCTGGTCATACCTTCCGGAGCTTAAGTGGTTAAGTGGCCATAATCTTGTGTGCCTACAGGCTCCACTGATGAATCTCTGGCCCAGATTTACCATGTCCTTTCATTCCCAACTCTAAAAAATATATATATATATATATATATATATATATATATGTGTGTGTTATGTACTTTCCCGGGGTGGTGCTGTCGCCCTGGGCGGGGGTTGAATCATTGCTGTGTGTTGTGCCTCCTTTTTGTCCTCCCTCGGCAGCGGTATGGTGGGGCTGGGGACCCGCCGTGCTTGCTGGGAGAGGGTATAAAGAGGCCGGCCGTCTTTGTCACGGGGTCGGAGTCCAGGGCACCTTCAGCCTGTGGACGGTGGTTCGTGTTGGTTCTCTAGGCGGGCCTAGGCCTAGAGGACAGTCGGAGGTCGTGTTCCATCCCAGGCACCTTTTGGCCTGGGGTGAGGTACTCAGATGGAGGTCTGGAGCTCAGTGCCCAACACTGAGTTCCGCGAGGGAAGGAGATCCTAGGGAACCCAGGGGTTGGGAACCCGAATCCGGGAAATGTAATGGACCGGGGGGAGCTCCTCACTCGAAGACCTGGTGCAGCAGATTGCCAGCGACGGGTGAGTCTCTCACCGGAGACCGCCTGGAATAAAATTCCCCCTCGTGCGGAGACCGTAACCCACTTTCAGGGAGGAAAGTGGAGAACACATTGTGTCTGGGCCTACTCGCATCCACACCTCCTTTTCTGTTCTGTTTCTACCAAGGGAGTTCAACTGATTGTGTTCATTCAAGAAGAATAAAGGAGTGTTGAACTTTAATGGTGTGGGGCTCATTTCCTGACAGACATTGTTCAAGGTAACTCTCGGTGGAGGCTCCAGGTGCGCAACACTGACCCGAAGGTAAAAGAACTTTGCTTGTATCACACTGACACCTGTGGTGGAGGCCAGGCGTGGTGTCCCCGCTCCCTCCCCCTCTGAAAGATACCCCTAGACAAGAGACAGACGAGCTGAAGAAAGAGAGGGGAGTGAGGAGGCCGCTACAGTATTGGGACGCCTGCCTTTACACGCACATGAACCAGTCTTAGTCCGTAGGATTCAATATTGAGTTGGCCCACCCTTTCCAGCTATAAGAGCTTCAACTCTTCTGGGAAGGCTGTCCACAAGGTTTAGGAGGGTGTCTATGGGAATGTTTGACCATTCTTCCAGAAGAGCATTTGTGAGGTCAAGCACTGATGTTGGACGAGAAGGCCTGGCTTGCAGTCTCTGCTCTAATTCATCCAAAGGCCCCTTTCACACTGAGGAGTTTTTCAGGCGTTTTGCGCTAAAAATAGCGCATAAATAATGCCTGAAAAAATCCTGCCCCAGTATGCTCAATGTGAAAGCCTGAGGGCTTTCACACTGAGGCGATGCGCTGGCGGGAGGAGAAAAAATATTCTGCAAGCCGCATCTTTGGAGTGGTGAAGGAGCAGTGTGTATACCGCTCCTTTACCGCTCCTTCCCATTGAAATCAATGGGACACCGCGGTAATACCGCCCGCAAACCGCAGCTGTAGCCGCGGTTTGTGGATGGTATCAACCCTTTTTCGGCCGCTAGCGGGGGTTAAAACCGCACCGCTAGCGGCCGAATATCGTGGAAATTACGACGGTATAGCGCCGCTAAAAATTGCGCCGCTATACCGCCACTGCACCTGCCCGCCCCAGTGTGAAAGGGGCCTAAAGGTGTTCTATCGGGTTAAGTTTACGACTCTGTGCAGGCCAGTCAAGTTCCTCCACCCCAAACTCCCTCATCCATGTCTTTATGGACCTTGCTTTGTGCACTGGAACAGGAAGGAGCCATCCCCAAACTGTTCCCACAAAGTTGGGAGCATGAAATTGTCCAAAATTTCTTGGCATGCAGACACCTTAAGAGTTCCCTTCACTGGAACTAAGGGGCCAAGCCCAACCCCTAAAAAAAACAAAACAACCCCCCACCATAATCCCCCCCCCCCTCCACCAAATGATTTGGACCAGTGCACAAAGCAAGGTCCATAAAGACATGGATGAGCGAGTTTAAGGGGGAGTAACTTGACTGGACTGCACAGAGTCCTGATCTTAACCCGATAAAACACACCTTTGGGATGAATTAGAGCGGAGAATGCGAGCCAGGCCTTCTCGTCCAACATTAGTGCCTGACCTCACAAATGTGCTTCTGGAAGAATGGTCCCTTCCTGTTCCAACATGACACACCAGTGCACAAAGCAAGGTCCATTAAGACATGGATGAGCAAATTTGGGGTGAAGGAACTTGACTGGCCGGAACTTGACTGGCCTGCACAGCCTTCCCAGAAGTGTTGACGCTGTTATAGCTGCAAAGGGTCAATATTGAACCTTATGCACTAAGACTGGGATGCCATTTAAAGTTCATGTGCGTGTAAAGGCAGGTGTCCCAATACTTTTGACAATGTAGTGTGCGTTTTATGTATAGATATATACAGTGTATATATAAACAATTATTCACAAATAACCTAACTCCTTCTTCTTTTTTTTTTTTTTTTCTTTCCTTGAAATGACACGATGCAATTGAAAGAGGAAATTCATTAAAGGGGCTCTTGTTGACCTTTTTGCTTTGGGTAGAATACGTGAACGGCTAAATATAGAGCTAAACCTTGGAACGCATCGCAAATATGAATGCTGCATGACTCATCGTGTATTCTACATGGCCTTTTATATATACATAGATTTATTACACCTACATATGAAATGTGTTCTTTGCTATTTTACTCCCCTGCTGAATGCATTGAAAGAGGCTGCTGAAGAACATGTAGACTAGAAACGAGGGTCATGTTGGCTAATTTGATATCGCTGCACAACTTATTGATATTACTGTGGCTGAAATATGGCCAAAGCGGAAACTTTCCATTTAACTCAATGAGCTGCTTAAGTGAAATCTGCTTAAAGCCCAACTCCAGATCTGCACTCCTCACTGTGGCTTAATTTTATGTTTTTCATATTTAAATACATGTTTTCGGTCTCCAGGCTGGTCTGTTCTGTTCACTTCCTCTCTGGGTGGGTGGTCATTGCAGTAAATGAAGAGCGTCCGAATGGTGCCCCTCAGGGGCAGGGCCATAACATCCCGTATTCACAAACGAGGACATCTTGTGGCCATGAAGAGGTACTGTTGGTTATATTTATATTTACAGATTAAAGGTGGTGTAGAGATGGGCCACTGCAGACTCTTGTAGGGGTATTGGGCTGGGTGCAATCCATGAAAAATATGAATTTTCAGCAGGCAGTGGGTACACTCAACGGGGGGGGGGGGGGGGGGGTGAAGTGTGCCTGCTGCATATTCTACAGATTAAAAGTGAATTTTGCAGAAAAAAATCTTGAATATTTAAAGAAATGTAAAAAAAATGCATAGAGTTGGGTTTAAAAACAAAAAGCATGAAAAAAAAAATGTTTCCGTTATTTAAGGGGTGTTTCTTTGGGGGAAAGGGAGCACACAGATGTATTTAGAGTATTTATTTCACTTCTCATTTGTGGTGATGGTTAATGTATTTTTGTGACTTGTGTTTTTATTAAAAAAAAAAAAAATTCTTATGATTTTTATATATTTTATTTTTTTCTTTGCACTTAATTTACATTTTAATTCCCTCTGTAAGTAAAATAAAAAAAAAACATGTAATGAGGAGCTGTTTTTATACAGAGTTAAAACAGAGGTTAGCTTCTCTAACCCTCATTTAAAGCACATTGTACAATTTTAAAAAAACACCAAAGCGTATCTTATCTATTAACTGCAAAAAATGGCAATTTTGTTGAAATTCACTTTTTTTTTTTTTTTTTTGCAAAATAAGGAAATTAAAAAATTATATTGACTTTTTTCTCTTTTTTTTATTTTCCATGTAAATGCACCTCCCCCCCACCCTGTAATATAGTCATTATTTATTTTAAATAAAACATTTTACCTTTCTCACCTAGGATAGAATGATGTAGCCCCAGCTGCCCCCTAGCCTCCTGGGACACTCATGTCATGCATTCCTGGGAGGCTTTGGGATCACCAACACTACTGTGCATGCGCAGCTGTGCATCATCGGTGAGCTAGCTATGAGAGACATCTGACATGCAGCAGCAGATTACACCAGGCATTGCTGGGCAGGTGAGTATGGGACAACTCTGCAGACAAGGTAAATACGGTAAATAAATCGGCTATAACAGCTTCAACTCTTCTGGGAAGGCTGTCCACAAGGTTTAGGAGGGTGTCTATGGGAATGTTTGACCATTCTTCCAGAAGTGCATTTGTGAGGTCAGGCACTGATGTTGGACGAGAAGGCCTGGCTTGCAGTCTCTGCTCTAATTCGACCCAAAGGTGTTCTATCGGGTTGAGGTCAGGACTCTGTGCAAGCCAGTCAAGTTCCTCCACCCCAAACGCGCTCATTCATGTCTTTATGGACCTTGCTTTGTGCACTGGTGCGCAGTCATGCTGGAACAGGAAGGGGTCATCTCAACTGTTCCCACAAATTTGGGAGCATGAAATTGTCCAAAATGTCTTGGTATGCTGACGCCTTAAGAGTTCCCTTCACTGGAACTAAGGGGCCAAACCCAACCCCTGAAAAACAACCCCACACCATAATCCCCCCGCCCCCCTTCACCCTCCACCAAATGATTTGGACCAGTGCACAAAGCAAGGTTCATAGTCATGGGGTTGGGCTTGGAGCCTTGGTTCCAGTGAAGGGAACTCTTAGGGCGTCAGCATACCGAGACATTTTGGACAATTCATGCTCCCAACTTTGTAGGAAGAGTTTGGGGATGGCCCCTTCCTGTTCCAACATGACTGCGCACCAGTGCACAAAGCAACAGTGGCCCCAACCTCTGACAGTGTACCCCACTGCTAGAGGTTGAGGCGACTGTTAGTGCCCCCCAGCCCCCTGCAGAGCCTTATGGGAGGCTGAAGAACATTGTGGGAGGTTGGGTGAGCACTATGAGGGCTGAGCGGTACTATAAAAGTCACTGTTGGAGGCATTGTGGAGGACTGGTGGGTGCTGCAGGGACTGGGGGGCACTATAGGGGGCTGAAAAGTGGCTTTGAAGAGGCTGCAAGAGATTGGCAGCACTGAGATGTAATAAAGGATGAAGGTGAAAAGTGTTTTTTTTTTTTTTTATAATACTTGGAAATATTTCGCTTTTACAGACTGATTGCCACGCACATAGCCTCTCAATAATTCTGCTTAATTCCAGTGGCTATTTCTGGGCTGTAAGGGTTTATACATTTATAATGATAAAATGCTCATATTTTTAGTCATGGTCTTTCTTTACTTTAATTTTTTTTTCTACTTTCTAGAAGATCCCCAAGGGAATGAAGGCTGGATTCTTGAGATGGAGGATTCCATCCTCATAAATGTTCTTCAAATATTTGCAGCCTTTCGCCGCTTCCACTTGAGCCACCGGTCAGGATTCTGACGTAAGTTCGCAAAAATAGGGATGATCTACCCTTTATAAGTCCAACCTGCCTGCTGGGAGGAAAGGAATTCTTTCACAGGTCAACAGAAAGACATGGTATCCATAGGAGGACCTCTGTGCATTATGTTACTTCTATGTAACACCCAGGTGAGCATCCTATCCAACATTATTGGCTGTCCATAGAGGAGCACAAGGGGGGGCATTTTTCAGAAACTATTGAAGGGGTTGATCCACTGAAATAGGACATTTCAGTATTTGGTAGGGATGAACATTGAATTTGGCTAAATCAGGGGTTCCCAACCTTTAGGAGACCAGAGCCCGGTAACTTCCTCAAACTTTCCATGCCCCATGAGAAAATTTAAGTTTATGGTCACACAATAGTATGGGAATTCAAAATATGTATTGAAATGCTGGAAGGATCTGGATGGGGCTGGTTGTCATTGTGGGGGGAAGTGGGGGTTCCGGAGGGGGTTAGGAGACTCTTCGATGGACTTGGTGGTCCTGCAGGAGATGAAGTTTCTGGATGGGGCTGGGGGAAACTGTGGCGATGGGGACTTTTTAGGTGTCTTGGGGTCTTCCTAGGAGGCTGGGAACTTTGCAGGGACTGTGCACTGTGGGAGGTTGGAGGCAGTGTGGGCCATTGTTATAGGGTTTGGGTACTATGGGGGTCTGGAGGCCCTGCAGGGGGGCACTGTGAGGTTGGAGAACAAGGTGAGGTTATTGAGCACTACGGGGCTGAGAGGTACTGTGGGGGAGGCATTGCAGGAGATAATTGGGTGCTGCAGGTTTTTTGTTTTTTTTTTGGAAGGGGGGGGGTTGTTACTGTAGGAGGTTGGAGTTAGTGTGGGTCATTAATAGAGGTTGGGGGCAATATGGTGGGTTTAAGGGTTGGAGAGCATAATGGGAGGTTGGGGGGGTGGCACTGTGGGGGCTGAGGGGGGTTATGCAGTCCACTATGGAAGGTTGGGGGGGCAGAATGGTAGCTGGGAGGCACCTTGGAAGGTTGGGGGGGGTGGCACTGTGGGGGCTGAGGGGGGTTCTGCAGTTCACTATGGAAGGTTGGGGGGGCAGAATGGTAGCTGGGAGGCACCTTGGAAGGTTGGGGGGTGACACTATGGGGGCTGAGGGGGGTTCTGCAGTCCACTATGGAAGGTTGGGGGGCAGAATGGTAGCTGGGAGGCACCTTGGAAGGTTGGGGGTGGCACTGTGGGGGCTGAGGGGGGATTCTGCAGTCCACTATGGAAAGTTGGGGGGCAGAATGGTAGCTGGGAGGCACCTTGGAAGGTTGGGGGGTGGCACTGTGGGGGCTGAGGGGGGGGTTCTGCAGTCCACTATGGAAGGTTGGGGGGGCAGAATGGTAGCTGGGAGGCACCTTGGAAGGTTGGGGGGGGTGGCACTGTGGGGGCTGAGGGGGATTCTGCAGTCCACTATGGAAGGTTGGGGGGCAGAATAGTAGCCGGGAGGCACCTTGGAAGGTTGGGGGGTGGCACTATGGGGGCTGAGGGGGGTTCTGCAGTCTGCTATGGAAGGTTGGGGGGCAGAATGGTAGCTGGGTGGCAGCTTCGGGGGGGGGGTTTGAGGATCTTCAGCAAACTGGAGAGTGACCCTGGTGGCCCATAATTGAGAACCCCTGGGCTAAAATGATTTAGCTGTGAAATTATCGATATCTTTTATTTTTTTTGCAAAGGTGGAGACTCTGTTCGGTTCATTGAGCTGCTTGGGGTAAATCGGCTGAAAAAAAAAAAAGTTTTTTTTTTTTTGTCATCCTATGTAAATCTTATGCTCTGCAGGGTGCTTTGATGCATTACAACATGTCAGAAGGCACGGTGAAAAAATGCAACCTGTCCTACATTGTTTCCATGCAATGCAGTACAACCTTAACCCTTATGTGATGGGACATAAGGCAAATGACCTTGTTCTTGCGTTGGGCCTACGTTGGGCAACGCTGATGTTGTAAACAAGCCCTTAGGATTTGCATCTACTTTAAGAAACCACCAGAGGGCAGTGTCATCAAAAGATTGATGCTCCGATAGGCCTCTATAAAACATTGAACATGTGATGTTACCTTTGGGGCGAGGTATAAATGTACACTTTGGGAAGGTGCAATATATTTTACTAAATTTTTAACCTTGTTATATCGGCGCTATACCGAATCTTCTGATATTAGCTTATGTGTTCTTTATTGAAGGCTTATCCACAACCCACCTGCACTTACCATGAACTGTTTTTAAGAAAATACCCTCCGACAGAAGAAAGGAGCGATTGGCCCCAAGTGCCCCAGCGACGAGGACCCAGAATGACCCCCTTTTGGAGAGCAGTTGGGAACAAACCCGTCGGTGCATTTTGCCAGCAGGGGCTAGAATGTACCACCAAGGTCTGCAGGTAAGAATTAAAGTCTACCAGCAGTGCTGTATAAACCACTTCCTTCACAAAGCACACCAGCGGGCGCCATCTACTTCGACCACTGGTGTGATTGAACCCTAAATGTATGCAAAGTCTGTCATATTTGTTCATTCCAAAGCAGCCACAGCCTAGTGTTGAGTAGAAAAGCCTGCCCCCTGCCAGCAATGCTGCAGAAAAGGATCCTTGACCCCTGTGTGGAAGCAGTGGTCTTTCTACAGAGGTCCAACACTCCCCTCTGCTGAGTCAGAGCTAGAGTTCCCCAATCAGCAGGAAGCATGAGCTTTGTTGTTTGAAGGGCTGGAGGGTTGACATAGCAATGGCCATGTTGTCCCTCTGCAGAGAGACCCAGGGCTGCTGGTACAAATCACGGGGGCCCCATACTGCCTACCTGACAAGGCCCCCTCTGGCCAAAAGTGACTAAGGACATAGCTATCAATGTCAAACAAAATCTCCTGGGCTCAACAGTAATGCAATGGTAATGGAAGAAGCCTGGAATTCCAATGGATCCTACATGCACAGGCCTTGCTGCCCTCCAAGGGTCAGGGGATACCCATTGGAAACACTGTAAAAGAAGGAAGAGAGGGTGTTCCAACCTTGCGCATTACCCAAGTAATCTTCATTAAAATCAAAAAGAAGGAAACACTCACAAACAAGTGGTTTATAAAAGCGTATCAGGAGGCCACAATGGACAAGATGCAACCAGGTCATCAGGACTGTGTCCAACACGCCGGAGCACCTTTGCTCTGAGGATCCCCCTCGAAACGCGTCAGCCATCTGGAAGGTCCTCCGGCGTGTTGGACACAGGCCTGGTGACCTGGTTGCATCTTGTCCATTGTGGCCTCCTGATAGGCTTTTAAAATCCACTTGTTTGTGAGTATGTTTCCTTCTTTTTAATTTTAATTAATATTACTTGGGTAATGCACAAGGTTGGTGCCCCCTCTCTTCCTTCTTTTATAGATTTATCAGTCCCTTTCTTTACAGCCTCAGCTGCACAGATGAATGAATAGTAAGCACCCTGAGGCTTCCTTCACATTCACAAACTGAAGCTTAGTAAACAAAGTTAACTGTGCTTCAGTGATGAATCGACACAGGAGTGATTGGTACTGATACCTCACTGTGTTCATTCAAGAAAAAGGCCATCAAATTACATATTTACTGGCCCCTTTCCCTGCTCTTCATCCTAAAATTTCTCCCATGTGTGCCCATAGCAGCTACCAGCGGGAGAGGGAAGGCAGAAGCTCTATGGGGGAAAGGGGCACATGGGGGTCCGGACAGCAGATAGAAGGGGCACATGTGCTAGGACCAATCCCCCTGCAGTGCAGCCAGAGGGAGGGAGGGGAGGGAAGCTGCCAGTGCTGTGGGGGAACGGAGCACACAGGGGGGCCCAGACAGCAGATGGAAGGGGCACATGTGCTAGGACCAATCCCCCTGCAGTGCAGCCAGAGGGAGGGAGGGAGGGGAGGGAAGCTGCCAGTGCTGTGGGGGAACGGAGCACACAGGGGGGCCCAGACAGCAGATGGAAGGGGCACATGTGCTAGGTCCAATCCCCCTGCAGTGCAGCCAGAAGGAGAAAGAGGAGAAGATGGCAGCGCTGCAGAAGGAGGCAGAGGATTGGTGTCTGCAATAAGGCAGTGCAGCCAGCCCTTCTGTTCAGCAGGGGCCTGTGTCCCCCCCCCCGAACTGATGGGGCCCGGGCCCAGCACAGGAGTATCATCGGCCTGGGAGAGACCACTGCTTCTACACAGAGATCAAGACTTATTCTCTGCCGCATGCTGGCAGGGGACAGGCTTTTTTACTCAGGCTGCTTTAGAATAAGGGATGGAATAAAGTATTACACCTTACCCCTGCACCTCCAGACCAAACGAGTGTTTAACCCCTACAGTCCAGGCCCACTGCAAAGGTAGGTTGTCTTATTTCCAAGAGTTCATCTTGAAGTAAGTGTCTTTCAATCGTATTTCCTGATCGCATTAAGCATGTGACAATCTGTCAATGGAAGGATGAGATGTGACCATTTTCTGCCTTATTTAACTGCTTTTCTACCCGGGGGGCATTTTTTTTTTTTAAATGTATGCACACATGTTAAAATCTGCTTTTTGTTTTTGCTAAGAAAATGACTTTAAACCCCCAAATGAATTCTATATTTTCTAAAAGCAGAGACCCTATAGTATAAAATGGTGGCAGTTGCAATTTTTTATGATACTTGCACAACCATTAATCAAATGCAAAAATACAAACCAACATTTTTTTCTTTTATTGCAAATACACAAATTATTTATTTTTTGGTATAAAGATGAGGTTATATTAAGTAAATAGATACAAAACATGTCAATCCTCATAAATGCGTCCGCCTATGAAAAACCACTATACCCAAAATGGTCAATAGGTGGCGCTTTTAAAAGCTTTTACAGGTTTTCCTTATAGCAGGGGTCTCAAACTGGCGGCCCTCCCAGCTGTTGCAAAACTACAAGTCCCATGAGCATTGCAAGGCTGACTGTGACAAGCATGACTCCCACAGGCAGAGAGGCATGATGGGACTTCGCAACAGCTGGAGGGCCACCAATTTGAGCCCCCTGTCTTATAGAGTTAGGCCTGGTTCACACTGGTACGACAAACGCTCCGACATTGGGAGCTCATGTCGCATGACGTGTGAAAATCAATGTTTCCCTATGAGAGCCGTCTTAACTGGCCTGACACAAGTCGGTCCGACTTTGAAAATGCTCCCTGTACTACTTTGGTCCGACTTTGGTCCTACTTCAGCCCATTGACTATCATTGAAGTCGGATCAAAGTCGGATCCTTGTCCTAACCATACGACTTTGGCATCCGACATGGTGATTACAGCAGCAGTAAAAGGAATTTATCTCACCCTGGGATTGTTTTGATTGGTCAAAGGACAAGTCAGACTAGCACAATGTCGGATCAAAGTAGTATCCTGTTCATGAATGTCGGATGGATGTCAGACCAATGTAGGATCAATGTAGGACTGATGTCGCAGAGCAAAGTAGGATGAAAGTCGGATGAATGTCGTGTTGTATCAGTGTGAACCCAGGCTTAACCATGAACTATGGCTCTAGAATTATTGCTCTCACCTTACATCAGTGATTGGTGAACCTTGGCACCCCAAATGTTATGGAACTACATTTCCCATCATTCTCAACTACACTGCAGTGCATGAGCATCATGGGAAACATAGTTCCAAAACATCTGTAGTGCCAACGTTCACCATCACTGCCTTACATGCATAGTATAAGCACCCTATGCTGTGTTTGCATTTAGATGTGTACCGGGAGGGGAGGATTATTTTATTCATTTTATTATAATTTTGTTTTTATATACTTCTTTTATTTTTATTTTTTTATTAACCGATTCCGGACCAGTCACCGCAGTTATACTGCAGCAGGCTGGCTCCCCTGTGTTACTCTTAAGGCGCCTCCAGCGGCGCGCACGCATCCCCCGAAAGAATGTCCCCGGAGCTGATGCGAGTGCCCGGCGGTCGCGATGACTGCTGGGCACCTGCGATTGCTCGTTAGAGCGAGAGTGTGTGTGTGTGTGTGTGTGTGCACACACAAATTCCGGTTCTATCAGGGTATCAGGGGCGAGGAGACTGATCGTGTGTTCATACAATGTATGAACACCGATCAATCTCCTCCCCTAGTCAGTCCCATCCCCCCTACAGTTAGAACACACATTAGGGAACACAATTAACCCCTTGATCGCCCCCTAGTGTTAACCCTTTCCCTGCCAGTGTCAGTTATTCAGTAATCGGTCCTTTTTTTTTTTTTTTGGCACTGATCGCTGTATAAATGGCAATGGTCCCAAAAATGTGTCATGTGTCCGTCATAATGGCGCAGTCCCGATTAAAAATCGCAGATCACCGCCATTACTAATAAATAATAATTAAAATGCCATAAAGCTTTCCCCTATTTTGTAGACGCTATAACTTTTGCGCAAACCAATCAATATACGCTTATTGCAATATATATATTTTTTTTACCCAAAATATGTAGAAAAAAAACATATCGTCTTAACTGAGGAAAAATTTTGTTTTAAAAAAAAAAAAAGCTTTATTATAGCAAAAAGTAAGATATTGTGGTTTTTTTTTTTTTTTTCCTTTCAAAATTGTCGCTCTTTTTTTGTTTTATAGTGCAAATAGTGCAAAAAATAAAAACCGCAGAGGTGATCAAATACCACCAAAAGAAAGCTCTATTTGTGAGGAAAAAGGACATAAGTTTTTGTTTGGGTACAGCGTCGCACGATTGCGCAATTGTCAGGTAAAACGACGCAGTGCCGTATCGCAAAAAATGGCCAGGTCATTGAGCAGCCAAATCTGGACGAATGGGAGAGCCCGGGAAACTCGGTGGTGGTGGTGGGGAGGTGGCACCTTCAGAGTTCCACAAGCGACTTTGGATCTGCTTTAATCCTTTTTTTTTTTTTTTTTTTTTATTTTTTTTTTTTGAGCCGATGATCGGCTTTCAAGTAAAAGCGCTATGGAAGAAGGCATAAGCTTCAACCCCTTGAAAACCACAATGTTTTATAAACGTACCTTGGTAGATAAGGGCTTAATGACAACTGTGATCTGACTGTATTCCTTATTGAATGTTTGACTTTCAGACGAGGACACTGCACCTACCTCCAGCACAACTGGCTCTAGCAAGTCCTAGAGAAGATCGAATGTTACATTCTGACCAATGGCGGACTGAGGACCAAATCCAGGAGGTGTTATCTCATGTTCTGCATCAATAAAGTTATGAGTGATCTATGGAATTCTTCTGTGGTTTATTTGT
The DNA here is from genome assembly GCA_029206835.1 of Rana muscosa. Lineage (NCBI taxonomy): Eukaryota > Metazoa > Chordata > Amphibia > Anura > Ranidae > Rana > Rana muscosa. The sequence goes on along the minus strand of CM055125.1, from coordinate 333,007,005 downwards.
ATTTTATTCTTGGATTATAATAGTTACAACATTATGATGTAAAGCATATTTATGGTCACCATTTAAATGAATATCTTCATCGCTGTATTGTACTTCCATTATATCAAGCCTTCTCCTATTATCTGAACCATCTTGGTGTTTGTAGAGTTATTTTGTGAAGGTCCACACATGTTTACTTCCTTGTATTCTGTGACAGTTACTATGGCCTGTGAGTAGGCACTGTTGTGTCACACATTTCACAGAGCCCCGCCTTCTGATCTACAGAGGTGCTGAGAGGAGGCGGAGTTGGTGTAGGATTCGCTGCCTGTGGGGGGGGGCAGCAAGGTATCATGGGATATATAGTGTTTAGAATGAGCAGAAGCTGCAACGCATGCAGGGAACAGAAGTTGTGGAAGGAGATGGTTAGCAGACAGGCAGCACTCATAACATGAAATTAGATACTTCAAGAATGCTGGCCCTTTGCTCAGCTTTCTCACCTTTTTGGCGCATTTTCCCTCCCACGGACACCAACAATAGAGGCACAATTCCTCCCACTGACTCCAATGACGGGGTACTATTCCTCCCACTGACTCCAATGACGGGGTACTATTCCTCCCACTGACTCCAATGACGGGGTACTATTCCTCCCACTGACTCCAATGACGGGGTACTATTCCTCCCACTGACTCCAATGACGGGGTACTATTCCTCCCACTGACTCCAATGACGGGGTACTATTCCTCCCACTGACTCCAATGACGGGGTACTATTCCTCCCACTGACTCCAATGACGGGGTACTATTCCTCCCACTGACTCCAATGACGGGGTACTATTCCTCCCACTGACTCCAATGACGGGGTACTATTCCTCCCACTGACTCCGAGGACGGGGCACTATTCCTCCCACTGACTCCGAGGACGGGGCACTATTCCTCCCACTGACTCCGAGGACGGGGCACTATTCCTCCCACTGACTCCGAGGACGGGGCACTATTCCTCCCACTGACTCCGACGACGGGGCACTATTCCTCCCACTGACTCCGAGGACGGGGCACTATTCCTCCCACTGACTCCGAGGACGGGGCACTATTCCTCCCACTGACTCCGACGACGGGGCACTATTCCTCCCACTGACTCCGACGACGGGGCACTATTCCTCCCACTGACTCCGACGACGGGGCACTATTCCTCCCACTGACTCCGACGACGGGGCACTATTCCTCCCACTGACTCCGACGACGGGGCACTATTCCTCCCACTGACTCCGACGACGGGGCACTATTCCTCCCACTGACTCCGACGACGGGGCACTATTCCTCCCACTGACTCCGACGACGGGGCACTATTCCTCCCACTGACTCCGACGACGGGGCACTATTCCTCCCACTGACTCCGACGACGGGGCACTATTCCTCCCACTGACTCCGACGACGGGGCACTATTCCTCCCACTGACTCCGACGACGGGGCACTATTCCTCCCACTGACTCCGACGACGGGGCACTATTCCTCCCACTGACTCCGACGACGGGGCACTATTCCTCCCACTGACTCCGACGACGGGGCACTATTCCTCCCACTGACTCCGACGACGGGGCACTATTCCTCCCACTGACTCCGACGACGGGGCACTATTCCTCCCACTGACTCCGACGACGGGGCACTATTCCTCCCACTGACTCCGACGACGGGGCACTATTCCTCCCACTGACTCCGACGACGGGGCACTATTCCTCCCACTGACTCCGACGACGGGGCACTATTCCTCCCACTGACTCCGACGACGGGGCACTATTCCTCCCACTGACTCCGACGACGGGGCACTATTCCTCCCACTGACTCCGACGACGGGGCACTATTCCTCCCACTGACTCCGACGACGGGGCACTATTCCTCCCACTGACTCCGACGACGGGGCACTATTCCTCCCACTGACTCCGACGACGGGGCACTATTCCTCCCACTGACTCCGACGACGGGGCACTATTCCTCCCACTGACTCCGACGACGGGGCACTATTCCTCCCACTGACTCCGACGACGGGGCACTATTCCTCCCACTGACTCCGACGACGGGGCACTATTCCTCCCACTGACTCCGACGACGGGGCACTATTCCTCCCACTGACTCCGACGACGGGGCACTATTCCTCCCACTGACTCCGACGACGGGGCACTTATCCTCCCACTGACTCCGACGACGGAGTTGGTGTAGGATTCGCTGCCTGTGGGGGGGGCAGCAAGGTATCATGGGATATATAGTGTTTAGAATGAGCAGAAGCTGCAACGCATGCAGGGAACAGAAGTTGTGGAAGGAGATGGTTAGCAGACAGGCAGCACTCATAACATGAAATTAGATACTTCAAGAATGCTGGCCCTTTGCTCAGCTTTCTCACCTTTTGGGACATTTTCCCTCCCACGGACACCAACAATAGAGGCACTATTCCTCCCACTGGCTCCCACGACGGGGTACTATTCCTCCCACTGGCTCCCACGACAGGGTACTATTCCTCCCACTGGCTCCCACGACGGGGTACTATTCCCCCCCACTGACTCCAATGACGGGGTACTATTCCTCCCACTGACTCCAATGACGGGGTACTATTCCTCCCACTGACTCCAATGACGGGGTACTATTCCTCCCACTGGCTCCCATGACGGGGTACTATTCCTCCCACTGGCTCCCATGATGGGGTATTATTCCTCCCACTGGCTCCCACGACAGGGTACTATTCCTCCCACTGGCTCCCACGACGGGGTACTATTCCCCCCCACTGACTCCAATGACGGGGTACTATTCCTCCCACTGACTCCAATGACGGGGTACTATTCCTCCCACTGACTCCAATGACGGGGTACTATTCCTCCCACTGGCTCCCATGACGGGGTACTATTCCTCCCACTGGCTCCCATGACGGGGTACTATTCCTCCCACTGGCTCCCATGACGGGGTACTATTCCTCCCACTGGCTCCCATGACGGGGTACTATGCCTCCCACTGGCTCCAATGACGGGGTACTATGCCTCCCACTGGCTCCAATGACGGGGTACTATGCCTCCCACTGGCTCCAATGACGGGGTACTATGCCTCCCACTGGCTCCAATGACGGGGTACTATTCCTCCCACTGGCTCCAATGACGGGGTACTATTCCTCCCACTGGCTCCAATGACGGGGTACTATTCCTCCCACTGGCTCCAATGACGGGGTACTATTCCTCCCACTGGCTCCAATGACGGGGTACTATTCCTCCCACTGGCTCCAATGACGGGGTACTATTCCTCCCACTGGCTCCAATGACGGGGTACTATTCCTCCCACTGGCTCCAATGACGGGGTACTATTCCTCCCACTGGCTCCAATGACGGGGTACTATTCCTCCCACTGGCTCCAATGACGGGGTACTATTCCTCCCACTGACTCCAATGACGGGGTACTATTCCTCCCACTGACTCCAATGACGGGGTACTATTCCTCCCCACTGGCTCCCACGACGGGGCACTATTCCTCCCCACTGACTCCCACGACGGGGTACTATTCCTCCCACTGGCTCCCATGACGGGGTACTATTCCTCCCACTGGCTCCAATGACGGGGTACTATTCCTCCCACTGGCTCCAATGACGGGGTACTATGCCTCCCACTGGCTCCAATGACGGGGTACTATGCCTCCCACTGGCTCCAATGACGGGGTACTATGCCTCCCACTGGCTCCAATGACGGGGTACTATTCCTCCCACTGGCTCCAATGACGGGGTACTATTCCTCCCACTGGCTCCAATGACGGGGTACTATTCCTCCCACTGGCTCCAATGACGGGGTACTATTCCTCCCACTGGCTCCAATGACGGGGTACTATTCCTCCCACTGACTCCAATGACGGGGTACTATTCCTCCCACTGACTCCAATGACGGGGTACTATTCCTCCCCACTGGCTCCCACGACGGGGCACTATTCCTCCCCACTGACTCCCACGACGGGGTACTATTCCTCCCACTGGCTCCCATGACGGGGTACTATTCCTCCCACTGGCTCCAATGACGGGGTACTATTCCTCCCACTGGCTCCAATGACGGGGTACTATGCCTCCCACTGGCTCCAATGACGGGGTACTATGCCTCCCACTGGCTCCAATGACGGGGTACTATGCCTCCCACTGGCTCCAATGACGGGGTACTATTCCTCCCACTGGCTCCAATGACGGGGTACTATTCCTCCCACTGGCTCCAATGACGGGGTACTATTCCTCCCACTGGCTCCAATGACGGGGTACTATTCCTCCCACTGGCTCCAATGACGGGGTACTATTCCTCCCACTGGCTCCAATGACGGGGTACTATTCCTCCCACTGGCTCCAATGACGGGGTACTATTCCTCCCACTGGCTCCAATGACGGGGTACTATTCCTCCCACTGGCTCCAATGACGGGGTACTATTCCTCCCACTGGCTCCAATGACGGGGTACTATTCCTCCCACTGGCTCCAATGACGGGGTACTATTCCTCCCACTGGCTCCAATGACGGGGTACTATTCCTCCCACTGGCTCCAATGACGGGGTACTATTCCTCCCACTGGCTCCAATGACGGGGTACTATTCCTCCCACTGGCTCCAATGACGGGGTACTATTCCTCCCACTGGCTCCAATGACGGGGTACTATTCCTCCCACTGGCTCCAATGACGGGGTACTATTCCTCCCACTGGCTCCAATGACGGGGTACTATTCCTCCCACTGGCTCCAATGACGGGGTACTATTCCTCCCACTGGCTCCAATGACGGGGTACTATTCCTCCCACTGGCTCCAATGACGGGGTACTATTCCTCCCACTGGCTCCAATGACGGGGTACTATTCCTCCCACTGGCTCCAATGACGGGGTACTATTCCTCCCACTGGCTCCAATGACGGGGTACTATTCCTCCCACTGGCTCCAATGACGGGGTACTATTCCTCCCACTGGCTCCAATGACGGGGTACTATTCCTCCCACTGGCTCCAATGACGGGGTACTATTCCTCCCACTGGCTCCAATGACGGGGTACTATTCCTCCCACTGGCTCCAATGACGGGGTACTATTCCTCCCACTGGCTCCAATGACGGGGTACTATTCCTCCCACTGGCTCCAATGACGGGGTACTATTCCTCCCACTGACTCCAAAGACGGGGTACTATTCCTCCCACTGACTCCAAAGACGGGGTACTATTCCTCCCCACTGGCTCCCACGACGGGGTACTATTCCTCCCCACTGGCTCCCACGACGGGGTACTATTCCTCCCCACTGGCTCCCACGACGGGGTACTATTCCTCCCCACTGGCTCCCACGACGGGGTACTATTCCTCCCCACTGGCTCCCACGACGGGGTACTATTCCTCCCCACTGGCTCCCACGACGGGGTACTATTCCTCCCCACTGGCTCCCACGACGGGGTACTATTCCTCCCCACTGGCTCCCACGACGGGGTACTATTCCTCCCCACTGGCTCCCACGACGGGGTACTATTCCTCCCCACTGGCTCCCACGACGGGGTACTATTCCTCCCCACTGGCTCCCACGACGGGGTACTATTCCTCCCCACTGGCTCCGACGACGGGGTACTATTCCTCCCCACTGACTCCGACGACGGGGCACTATTCCTCCCACTGACTCCGACGACGGGGCACTATTCCTCCCACTGACTCCGACGACGGGGCACTATTCCTCCCACTGGCTCCAATGACGGGGTACTATTCCTCCCACTGGCTCCAATGACGGGGTACTATTCATCCCACTGGCTCCAATGACGGGGTACTATTCCTCCCACTGGCTCCAATGACGGGGTACTATTCCTCCCACTGGCTCCAATGACGGGGTACTATTCCTCCCACTGACTCCAAAGACGGGGTACTATTCCTCCCCACTGGCTCCCACGACGGGGTACTATTCCTCCCCACTGGCTCCCACGACGGGGTACTATTCCTCCCCACTGGCTCCCACGACGGGGTACTATTCCTCCCCACTGGCTCCCACGACGGGGTACTATTCCTCCCCACTGGCTCCCACGACGGGGTACTATTCCTCCCCACTGGCTCCCACGACGGGGTACTATTCCTCCCCACTGGCTCTCACGACGGGGTACTATTCCTCCCCACTGGCTCCGACGACGGGGTACTATTCCTCCCCACTGACTCCGACGACGGGGTACTATTCCTCCCCACTGACTCCGACGACGGGGTACTATTCCTCCCACTGACTCCGACGACGGGGCACTATTCCTCCCACTGACTCCGACGACGGGGCACTATTCCTCCCACTGACTCCGACGACGGGGCACTATTCCTCCCACTGACTCCGACGACGGGGCACTATTCCGCCCACTGACCGATTTCAGAGAGCATGCAAGACTTTCTTGCCTCTAACTCCGCCCAGTCGATGGTCTTGAATGGGTGGCTCATGATGTGACTGACTTGTTGTTTTCGTCCATCTTGGTCTTTCCACAGAAGCTGTAAAGAATAAAGAAATATAAGGAGACACAGAAGAAGCAATAACAATATCTGAGCAATGGAGAAGCTAAGCCTTTATGTAAACTTGCCCCAAATAAGAGGTTACGGAGGTCAGGGTTCATGCCCTTCAGATAATAGGCCTCATTCCAATAATTTCCTTCCGTATTTGTTCTTGGTTGTCCTTTATTGTGATAAATGGATGTTTGCCAATCGCCATCTTGCATATTATTATTCCAAGGGAGAAATAATCAACCATGTTAAAATAATACATTTTTTGCAAAACCTGTAGAAACATAAGAGAAAAAGGGATTAGCACTTTGTCAGACCAGGCAGAGGACAGCGATAACAACATACTGACATATGTGATGTATGAAGCTCGTGGAGGACTAAAATTGCAGTCAAAAGGTATCAAACTGAGGCGGAGCTTGTGAATATTGGAGGTGGGGCTTAAAGGGGATGTATAGTCAAAACCCTTTTTTGTTTACATTTTGCATGGAATAGAAAGAGGTTAAACACTCTAGGTCTTTGCCAAAGGCCATTTAATTGCCCCTTTAGTAGGTGGATGAAGGTATACTGACCCCAATAGCTTAATGTTCACAAACGCTCCACATGTTAAAGAGAAGTAGGGAAAAAGCAGGTGAGCAGTTACTGGAGGTTTTACCCCATTTGTATGTGTGAATCGGGCCAGATAGATGAATCCATCGACACTCGGCCTCAATGTCCCCTACAAAGAAGCTCCAGGTCTCAGAATTTCCAGCTTTTGTTGGGGATATTGTTCTGGCCTGGAAACACACTGAAAGCACCTGGGGCACCAGTGGAGACATTCTCCATTTAGTGTAAGTGGAGCACACCTTTATCTCTTCTCTATATCCAATCACAGTAATTGGTATATCTTGATAAATGTTATAATGAAGTCTGAAATCAGGTGCATACTTACCTCTGGGGCCATGTAGGTTGGTGTCTCCGCAGATCCTTTAATTCTCTTAGACTCGTGACTCCCCTTACTGAAAATCCAAAATCCGCAATTCTGGCATGGCCAGCGTTGTCTAAGAGGATGTTTCCCGGCTTCATATCTCTGTGAACGATCTCTTTGGCGTGCAGGAATTGCAGGCCGCAAATAATTTCCACTGTTAAGTTTCTGGTGGAGAAAGAAATTCATGGATTAGCACCAAAAATCATAACAGACCAATTAATGGTAAAGATGAAGTGACTTCTCCCTATAGTACATAGGAATATGAATGGACGGGATCAGCTGGAGGGGCCTGGCTAGATCACTGCCTGTCCTCCAGTGGTCCGCCTCCCCCAACTCCAAAGTGACCCTGACATTTAACTTACCTTAAGATCTTCAGAGGAATTGGAGCTGAATTTTTTATCAGGGCATGGAGGTCTCCTCCGCTCAGATACTCCATAACAAAGGCCAGATGATTCTGTGAAAATAAGAAAAACAGGTTACGTTACATTGACGATTTGACATTGTGGAGGAATATATGAAGACATGCACACCGGCAGACACTGCGGTGTGGCATCTTTACTAAGTGCTTTCTGTGGAACTTCTGGAAAACCGGGCAGAGAAGAAGCATAGGCCTCCATCACTGGAATATCTTTATCACAATACTAGTTTTGTCTGGTTGTTAGGGTGGCCCAATGACTTCCATATTTTGGTTCGTCATCCTGGAAGATGCATGTAGATCAGGAGTCCTGACTTCTCCTGTCTTGCTAGTTTAGACGTGTTCTGGTTCATTGACTCAAATATTTGAGGCCAGAGAGAGCCAGGCAGCTAGCAATGTCTAAAGTCAGTAATGGCGGACTCTCAGTATGTGGTTTCTTGAAGGAAAGCCTCTATCCTGTAGAGTTTATGTCACCAAGCTCCAGCCTTGTAGGAAGCACTTTAGAGTTCTTCTCTCACCTTTACTCAGTTCCCCTGATTTACAGCCAGAGCCCTCAGAAGAACCTGATATGGGACACAAGTGAAGCTCTCTTCTGCCTCCTCCAATTTGGCACTTAGTGCCTGAAGGACTAGATGACAGGTCTGAACACTGCCTTCTCATGGGGCAGGGGGAGGCTTGGCCTTGTGCAAGTTTTGACTCCCAAAAAAGTCACCATTTGCATAATTATTGTAGGGGGTCTGGATCAGTAGTGGGGCACAGTACAGGGAAGAGAAGAAGAAATTGGGAGATGAAATGACTTACCTTTGTCTGGAATGACCCATATATATGGGCACTCTCTGCCTACTTCTAGAATACATCTCTTAGCAAGAGGCATTTAGAAAAATTTTCACACACGTAATTAAATCACAATCACCGCTGGGCACTGGTGCCATTCGGAGAATGCTATAAATTTTCTCAATGCATGCTAATTTTTCCCTGATTGGACAATGTGGTGATCTCTAAATGCCACCACGGCCGAGAGACCAGCGTCCTGTGTTCACAATGTAGCAGGGCAGGGTTTCGTTTGCACACATTTGCAAATATATGTGTAAGCCGCAGTGCCCACGCCAAGGCTCCTCTGTGTACTGCAGTCCTAACTCTATTGTTTTGAGAGGCTCCAAGATGGAGCACATACCTCCCAACATTTTGAGATGGGAATGAGGGACACCTACTAGCAAATGTATGTAGGCATAGGACCTGCTCCCTGCCACAGCCCCTTAAAGGGGAAATAATAAAAAGAAAAAAATACGTAAATCCACAAGTGCTTTTTTTTTTACCACTACTATTCCTTTTATATTGGCTTTTAAAATTGACAAATGCAGAAATTTAGAAATTGGATGAAAGGTTTATCACTGGGAAACACTTTTTGAAAGATATAAAAAGTGCATTTTATTTACAATTATATAGATCAGACCAAAATGAGGGACACATGAGGAGGAAAGAGGGCCATTGCTCCAAATCAGGGACAGTCCCTGGAAATCGGAGACAGTTGGGAGCATACTGTATAAAGCAGTGGTAAATTAAGGGCAGGTTTGCCTGGAGGGAGCCCACTTCTCCTTAAAGGCACAGGCACATATTGGACACTGTTAAGTGCTTGGGTGCAACTTTCTTTTTTGACCTTTTTGTTTTTTTTACTAAAACTTTATTTATATTATAGGGAACAAAAAGTACCCTATCTGATATATTCAAAGCTAATGCAGACACCACATCTAAGAATTGGTAATCAGCAGCAGGGCCGCCATCAGGAATTTTGGGGCCCCTTACACAGCTTCAGGCATAGGCTCCCTGGAGGCAGAGGAGAACCGGAAGGGGTGCTGCCACCGCAAATTGAGGAGCTAGGTGGGGTTGCCACAAATTGAGAAGCAGGGGGGTGCTGTCGCCGCGAATTGTTGAGGTCGGAGGGGCTTTGGGTGCTAACTAACAAAAAAAAAAAAAGGGGGGTTGCCATCCTGGGCCCCTTACAAAAAATAAAAAATAAATAAAAAAAGATAAAAAAAATAAATACATTTTTATAAAAAATAAAAGGGGGGGTTGCCATCCGGGGCCCTGGGGACTTCCGGGCCTCTGGGCCCCTTACAAAAAATAAATAAAGTAAAAAATGAAAAAAAAATTTATAAAAAAAAAGGGGGTTGCCATCTGGGCCCCTTACAGGTGTACTGCCTGTACCCCCCTGATGGTGGCCCTGATCAGCAGTATATTACATTCTTTTCAGTAAGCACAGCAAAACTTACCACTGAAGAAAAAGCTCATGCACTAGGCTGTCTGCCTTCATCGCTTTCATTAATGTGGGTGTGTGACCCAGAAGAAAGCTGAAAAAATAAGTATAACATTTATCTGGCATAACATATTTTATGTAATAAATAGAATAAACATAAAAAACTGCATTTATAGATCAATAATTTAAATATAAAAAGAAAGTTGCGCTAAACGTGAAAAGAAAAATTGTAATGAAAATAATAACCCTATAAGGTATGATATGAAACCGTGAGTCAAATAACACACATGAATAATAATAAAAAGGACCACCCTAATCAAGTGAACAATGAATAGGTGATGCGTGAGAAAAAATTATTAATAAAAAATAAATTTGAACAATAATAATTAGGCCACAGAATTCGCATCAATTGGTAATTGAACTCTGTCTGTGGCACATACAATAATATTAACCATCATGCAATGACATATGAAGTGAAAAAAAATAAAAAATAAAGAACACAGCAGCTCTTCAAATACACACTGTGAATGATGTGAATAACACACAAAAAACGCAATATTAAAGTTCATAAGTGCAATGCAATTGAATTCAGCGAAGGGGTCCTCCACCGTATTTGGTACTGTCCGTGATGGATCAAACACCAGAGAAATAGTGATGGATAGAAAAAACCTTCACCGGTAAACACACTGCCGCTTACCGCAGGTAGATGATCCCTTATGACAGGGGATCCAAATACGCCTGTGGCTAAATCCCATAGCCAAGGGTGTCTGGCAACAGCGTCCAACAATGGGAATGGCGTCCTGACCAGGAAATGGCGACTCACGGTAAGTGGACGTACGATCCCAGTAGATAAATCAAGGAAAAAGGAAAACTAATAGTGTAAATCCTTACACACTTTATTCCGCATAATAAAAAAATGGACGCTTACAAGATGTCGAATAAAAGCAAGCGAATAAGCCGGCCGGCTCACAGTAAAAACAGCCCGTACAGTTCCAGGATTGCGTGGGCGCGGTGACGTCAGCACTCGACTCCTCCCTACGCGTTTCATCACAAGCAGACGTGTTCACGGGATACGGGCGGCGTGCTGACGTGCCGCAATAAATAGTGTTCCCACCTAACCAAGCCTCGATGTGAAGCGCAGGTCATGTGAAGACGTCGCCATCTTGGAAAAGGGATAGGATGTTCAAAATACACTGCAATAAGTAAGATGAATGGGCAAAAACTCAAACCAAATTGCAGGTTAAATAATAAAGAAAAATTACTAAAAATAAAAATTTCTAAAAATAGCAAAGGCCGCATGAAGGGCCATAAGGCTGATGAAAAAAGGGTATAATTATTAATAAAAAGGCAACTCACGTCGTCCCGAGATTGACATCGAGTTCACAGCGACAATGTAATGCCTAAACAATCTGAAAATGTATGCGACTATTGATTGGAATAATAACACAGTAAAGAACATCCAACTAAAAATGACTAATAGCCGGATATAATAAAAACACAGAGCAAAAACATAAAAATATCAAAAATAGAGATCATCAGTGCATATTGAATTTCCAAATAATCAATATGATTAATACCATATAAATACAATCTGACCAGATATCAAGCATACTCATGGTATCTAAAAACATATAGGGACCCCCCATGGCTGAAGCCAATGGGGATTCCCAGCATCAGCATTCACCCCAATAAAGGTAGAAAATGGAAATCTAAACAAGGATGGACTTATAGACATATGTCAATCATGAATTGTCAATAAAACAATTGACATCTACATCTATGTTTAAACCAAAAGGGGTGTAGCACTTGATCCTATGCACCCACGACATCTCCAGTCGGGAAATATAGCGGACCAAGTTGCTACCCCTCCAATGAGGGTTATATTTATCAATGCCCAAAAAGATTGTGTTACTGGGATCTCTATTATAAACAGTTAAGTAGTGCTTTGACACGGAATGTTTTGTAAAACCCCGTCTGATGTTTCCTATATGCTCATTCAAACGCACCTGGAGTGGGCATTTGGTCCTGCCCACATACTGCAATCCACAGGAGCATTGAAGCATGTAGACCACGCCCTCTGTGGAACAGGTAATGAAGGGTTTGATATCAAAACTCCTATTAGTGCAACTGGAACTAAACTGAGTGGTTCTTCTAGATCTGCATCCATTTAGGGAGCAGACCTGACACCTCCTACATTTGTAATAGCCCGTAAGTTCGGAGAAAAAGGAAGGTCTAATAATGGGTGGGTCAAGTATATTGGGCGCCAGTTTATCCCTCAATGCGGGAGCTCCTCTAAATACCACCTGCGGTTGTGTTGCGTTTGTTAAAAATATGATTTTTATTATATTACTCAGACATAGGATACATGGGACAATTTTACAATAGTGAGTTGGTCAGATTACTGTCACTTTTTTGGTTTGAGTAGATTTCTCAAACAAATGCTGTTTTTTATACAATGGGGTTAGATACCATTGTTGTATTCAGTAAACAAGTAAGACATTACTTGTTTGAGATTTCTTTCAGCTCTCAAACTGAAAGAATGACTGTTTAGATTACTGACAGGTTTGTTTTGAGTAGACAATAGGTAGACAGCATTGTTGTATTCAACAGTCCATTGTTTTCTACAGCTACAGTAAACAGGTATGTTTTCTGTTTGGTAACAATGGTAAACAGCCTGACACATAAAAAGGGGGATTCAGGCATTTGCTAGGAACACACACATCATGTTGCTGTAAGATCAGAAGAAGCCACTCATGATAGAAGAACAGAACCTGGTCTCCAAGAAGAATCATTGCCAATGGAGATCACAAATTTACCGTAACAGAAGATAAGTAACCTTTAAATGTATTTGTACTGTTATAGACCATAGGCTGTTCATTTGCTAGGCATTTTTGCTTGTTATAGAGATCTGTCAGTCTTGTATTATAGTCCTAATATTGTAATAGTTTTGTATGTACAGCATCTTTGTATAGTAAAAGCACATTTACACACTGCAGAAGTCTCAGCTTCCTTGTTATACCACAGAGTAACCTTACTAGATAGACGCAAGCAAAACATTTTGGGGGCTCGGCCGCGATCTGTGCTATAATTCAATTGAAGCAGACTTGTTTTTCTGTAGTGTGTTGTGTAGCTTGTGCTAGGTAAAATGCTGCGTAAGCTGTTTAGGAAAAACAAGGCTGCAGAGGGTTCTGGTGACCAGAAGAAAGTGTGCAGCTTACCTATCTGGGCCAGAAATAATGAGTGGGAGCCTCTTGCTAAAGAATTTGTGAAGTATGCTTCTCCCTTGAAGCTGACTGTGGGTGATAAAGTCTCAGATAATTTTGTAGATTTTAGCCTTAAGGGGTTGGATTTAAGTAAGAAAGAGAAGAGGACAGTGTCCACAGTGGGTTGGTACTTCCTCCATGCTCTCTATACTGAATCACATAGAAGGGAGAAGGCAGAGGCAGAAGTTAAGGTATTAAAAGACCAGCTAGCAGTTGCTTCAGAGTGTGTACGTTCAACCGCTAGTCGGGCTGATGATTTGCAAGAGCGGTGTGCAGCCCTCATGACCAAATCAATTAATGCCTTAAGGAAAAGGAAGGGGCGTAAACCTGTTAGTAAAGCCAGGGTACATGCCATTGTCACATCCGAAAATTGGGATTGTGAGGATGTGTTCTCCTCAAATGATAGTGAGGATGAGGAGATAGAGTTTGATATTTCAGAGGATGATCTGCTAGTGGGAAAGAAAAAGTATGCCAGACCTCTCATTACTAAGCATAGGAAACGGCAACATGATAGAGAGGATATGGCAGATGGGGAGGTGCATTATCGCAACCCCAGAGATGTTGAATTTAAAGAAGTACGGGAGTTTTCACAAACTGAACTCCATGAGCTGGCAAAACAATACAAACAAAGATCTGGGGAGCCCCTATTGGGTTGGCTCCTACGCTTATGGGATGAAGAGGCGGACAGTGTTGTTTTGTCAGGTAAGGAAGCAGTGGCTTTTGGGAGTGTTAACCCATGATCCACAATTGCGTCAGGCAATGCGAAAAGCCTGAGAGTTTAGCGTGAATTTTTCACTGTTAGATCTTGTGAGATGGAATAGTCCGAGTATACGCCAGTCCTACTGACCTGGAAAATACCTACTCCTGGAGATCAATAGGAGAGGGTATTTCCAGGTTACGTGAGATGGGCTGTATAACCGGATTAAATACATTTCCAGAATGGATAGGTCCAGATATGGAACCCTTTACGTCTGCTCTGCGCTCTAAGCTGATGAAGTCTGCGCCATTTAATCTCAGGGCTCCATTATTGTCTTTATTGGGAGGCCTGGGATTAATCAGCAAGATTCATGAAGCCACAACCCTTTTAGATTAGTTGGGGGAGATAGAGGAGACTAAAACAAAATCTGTCAGTAGATAAGGTCAAGGCCAGACAGGAAGAATACAAGCAGAAAAGAACAGAGAAGAAACGGAATGGGGTAGAGAAGACAGAAGGTGAAGAGAAAACCAGGCTAGTTGTTTCTAGGAAAGAAATGTGGGTGGACCTATTAAAGGCAGGAGTACCTAGAGATGAGATAGATGGCATTCCTACTGCAGAAATGCTGAAGAGGTGGAAACATTTAGTAGGTAAAACTGTCAGGGTTAGAAACACTACTCCTAGTGAAGATAACATCAGCCTAGACTTAGAGGAAACAGAACAGACCCCTCCTGTTAGCCCCAAACCAATTCCCAAAAGTGAACATGAACCCAAACCCAAACCCAAATCCCTTTATCCTGGGGAGGAGTTAGAGAGAATCAGAAAAGGGGATTGGGAGGTTCAATATCCTTTATGAAGGGAAGGTGAGTCTCCTGTAATAGCAGCAAGGGCAGTGACAGCAGGAGACCGACGCCCATATGCACCTGTCACTGTATGGTGGGGGAAGTCATCTTCTCCTACACATGTAATGGCTTTAGTTGATAATGGAGCTGAAGTTACACTTTTGCAAGGAAATCCTTCCCATCACAAAGGAGAATTGATTTATGTAGAAGGTTTGGGAGGGCAAACTACACCAGCAGTTAGGATACGGGTGAAATTGGCTATTGGCAAGGGATCAGGATTTATGACAAATGTTTTGATATCAGAGTTACCCGAAAATATTCTTGGGATGGATGTACTTCAAGGTCAGTCAATTCAGACTGAAAGAGGTACATTCACATTCGGGTATCCTGATAAAGCGTATCTGGTAAGGGTGGTGAAGGCTGTGGTCAGAGGTCATGCGAAATGGACCCCTGTCTACATTCCTCCACCAGAGAAGCCAGTCTGTCTCAAGCAGTACAGACTTCCTGGAGGCCACAAAGAAATTGGGGAGACTATTCAAGAACTGTTGAGAGTAGGGATCCTTAGACCTGCTGTAAGTCCTTTCTCGTCTCCGGTGTTCCCAGTAAAGAAACCTGATGGGACATATAGAATGACTGTGGATTACAGAGGTCTAAACAAAGTGGCACCTCCATTGAAGTCAGCTGTACCAGATATGATCTCAATTGTTGAGAAAATTGCTAAAGATGCAGGAGAATATCATGCTGTGATAGACCTGGCTAATGCTTTCTTTTCAATTTTGATAGACCCAGATTGTCAAGACCAGTTTGCTATGGTGTGGGACGGCCGCCAGTACACTTTCACTGTCCTTCCACAAGGCTATCTATCATTCTCCAACGATTTGTCATGGACTGATTGCCCGAGATTTAAGTACCCTGAATTTGAAAGTCACTGTGTTTCACTACATTGATGACATCATGATCTCTGGGACAAAAGAAGATGTAACTAAAGCACTGCACCTGCTGATACAGCACTTGGAGAACAGAGGGTGGGCTATCAACAGAGACAAAGTCCAAGGACCTGCTACAGAGGTGAAATTCCTAGGAATGATGTGGACTGGGCCACAGAGGAAGATTCCAGAGACAGTTGTGCAAACTATCCAGGCGCTGTCGCCCCCTACTACCAAAAAGGAGGCACAGAAGTTCATTGGAGTTGTGGGATTCTGGAGATCGTTCATCCCACATCTTGGACTGATTCTGAGGCCTATATACAATGTTACCAGAAAAAAGACTGAGTTTTCATGGGGTTCAGAGCAGCGGACTGCATTCCTGGCTGCTAAAGAAGCTATTTTGCAGCATCAGGGATTGGGACCCATGAGACAAGGAGTACCATTTCAGCTGGATGTAGTGGAGCAGAATGGTACCATATTTTGGAGTCTGTGGCAGCCAAATTAAAAGAAAGGACTGAGAGCAATACCTATTGGATTTTGGTCCAAACAACTGACAGGGGCACAGACGAGATACACGCCCCTAGAGAAGTACCTGTTTGGGGCCTACACAGCACTTCAACATGTAGAGACCATTACAGTAAAGGACACAGTCACCATCCATACTGCATTGCCAATAGCAGGATGGGTGAGAGATAATGGACTGACCACTAGGGCAGCTGTAGCCCAGAACCAGACACTGATGAAATGGAAGTGGTACCTTCAAGAAAGAGGGGGTATTGCAGCTGGGGATATTAGAGGCATTTCAAAACAGTTGGCAGGGCTTGTTACTTTTACCAGCACCCGGCCAGAAGAAGAAATTCCTGTGCTGCAGTTATCCCCCATTCAAGAGGCTCCACCTTTGAGTCTCTGTCAGAAGACATGAAGGAGTCAGCATGGTTCACTGATGGTTCAGCCATAATCATCTCGTCTGGGCGTAAATGGACAGCAGCAGCCTACAACCCAAGTACAGACACAGTCCTGCAGGAGTCCGGAATCGGAGGGTCCAGTCAGTATGCAGAGTTGAAAGCTGTAGTGATGACTCTTCAGGAGGATCCTTCTTCCCATGTCACTATCTACACTGACAGCTGGGCGGTTTTTAAAGGACTGACAACTTGGATGCCCACGTGGAAGTCCAATGAATGGATGATTCATGGAAAGGTGGTGTGGGGAGGCAAGGAAGTCTGGGACTACATCTGGAAGGAAGCTTACTCCCGCACCATAAAAGTGGGGCATGTTGATGCACATGTGCCCCTAGTACCAGACTTTGAGAACTATAACAGAGTTGCAGATGAAATCGCCAAAGTGAAGGCAGTTGTGCCAATTGATCCTGATTTGATGAACTTGGCCAACTGGGCCCACAAGCAATCTGGACATTTGGGGCAGAAAGCAACATATGAATGGGCACAGCAGAGAGGATTGCCTATATCCATGGACATGATAAAGACTGTAATAGGGAACTGTACAGTGTGTGGAGAAGTGCGACAATGGCCATTGCAAAAGTACTCCACCGGGTCGATTAAGAGGGGTGAGAGGCCTGCAGAGATTTGGCAGATTGACTTCATCGGTCCCCTGCCCCGGGGAAACAATGGACTGAGATATTGTTGCACTGCAGTGGACACCTATTCAGGACTTATGCTTGTTCATCCTGGCAAACGTGCAGATCAAGCCGCAACACTTCAACTGCTCCAGAAACTTGTCATTGCTTATGGTTGTCCCAAACAGATCCAAAGTGATAATGGCTCACACTTCACCGGATCAACAGTACAGCAGTGGGCCAAAGATTCTGGAGTGTACTGGTTGTGCCACATCCCATACCATCCACAGGCAGCTGGATTGATTGAAAGATACAACGGGCTATTGAAAGACCAGATACGCAAACTTACACCAACACATACACTAAGGGGGTGGGATCGGGTCCTCACACAGGCAGTCATGTTGTTAAATTCTAGGCCAATAGCCAAAAGCACACCATATGAGAGGATGATAGGGGCTGAGGCACAGATTCCACAGCTGGAGTGCAGAGTTCAGTATTTATGTAAGGTTCCTGAAAGAACAGGGTTTAACAGATACCATGTTACTGCTTCCCATGACATAGAAATTAAGAGTGACATATCTGAAGCTGAAGCCTATCTAGGAATGAGAGGGAATCTGGCAGGAAGGTTTGAAGTTATATTTGCATTGGCAGATGAGCTTCAAGACAGTGGCTGGGACTCTGACTGGTTAGTGGATACTTCTCAGCAAGAGTGGAAAGTGAGGCTACATAACATCAAACCTTCCAAAATAAACAGCAGTGATCTTCTGGGAAATATCAGTATATTTCCTCTCCTCCCTATTGATGTTCTTTGGGAGGGTCAGAGGTGCATACAGGCAGGTGGCAAAGTATTGGTCAGATATCCAGGCAAGAAGCCATTTAGAGGAGAGATTGTAGCTGAAGGGCCAGGATCTACTGTTTATGTATTATTAGAAGGAACAGATAATCCGCTTTGTTTTCCACTCCACAGGTTGTCTCCGATTTGATCCATAGGAAGACCAGAGAAAAGTGGTTACATGATGGAAAGAATGACGGAAGATCGCAAGAGCTGTGGAGAACAAGGCCTTTGATGTATTTCAAGCCTGGACTTATTTCTAAAGAACTTTAGAATGGACTTTCTAATGAACTATTATCCAAAGACTGAAACACCTTCCCAGTAACAGAAATATGGGAGGGGTTGCATTTAAGGAAAATTCATGTGTAGAATGAGTTGTTAGTAATGAAGAGATTTTCTGTGTAGTCTGAGAGAGAAAAAAAATCATAGGGTGGAATGTGTTGCGTTTGTTAAAAATATGATTTTTATTATATTACTCAGACATAGGATACATGGGACAATTTTACAATAGTGAGTTGCTCAGATTACTGTCGTCTTTTTTGGTTTGAGTAGATTTCTCAAACAAATGCTATTTTTTATACAATGGGGTTAGATACCATTGTTGTATTCAGTAAACAAGTAAGACATTACTTGTTTGAGATTTCTTTCAGCTCTTAAACTGAAAGAATGACTGCTTAGATTACTGACAGGTTTGTTTTGAGTAGACAATAGGTAGACAGCATTGTTGTATTCAACAGTCCATTGTTTTCTACAGCTACAGTAAACAGGTATGTTTTCTGTTTGGTAACAATGGTAAACAGCCTGACACATAAAAAGGGGGATTCAGGCATTTGCTAGGAACACACACATCATGTTGCTGTAAGATCAGAAGAAGCCACTCATGATAGAAGAACAGAACCTGGTCTCCAAGAAGAATCATTGCCAATGGAGATCACAAATTTACCGTAACAGAAGATAAGTAACCTTTAAATGTATTTGTACTGTTATAGACCATAGGCTGTTCATTTGCTAGGCATTTTTGCTTGTTATAGAGATCTGTCAGTCTTGTATTATAGTCCTAATATTGTAATAGTTTTGTATGTACAACATCTTTGTATAGTAAAAGCACATTTACACACTGCAGAAGTCTCAGCTTCCTTGTTATACCACAGAGTAACCTTACTAGATAGACGCAAGCAAAACAGCGGTTTATCTGGTAAAATGGTATTGAGTACCCTGTCATTTTTGAGGACATGCCAATGTTTATTGACAATATGTCTAATCTGGGAGTGTTGACACGAGAAGTTGGTCACAAAGGGATTGCGAAATGAAACACTCGCCTCCCCTTTATCCTTCTCCATCAGTAGGTCAGCACGATTGACATTACTCACTGAGTCCAAAGTGTCCTTAAGAGACTGAGGGGAGTAACCCTTATCAATAAATCTTTTAATCAGAGTCTGAGACTGTGCTAAAAAGGTGTTATGATCAGAGCAATTCCTTTTGAGGCGTAAGAATTGGCTCTTAGGTACAGCACTCAACCATGGGGCATGATGACAACTGCCACTGGGGATGAAAGAGTTCCTGTCGGTGGGTTTAAAGAAGGTGGAAGTGATGAAACCATCCCCACCGACAGATATAGTGAGGCCTAAAAAATTAACCCTCTCTTGGCTGGCCTCATAGCTTAAATGAATGCCCCTGGAGTTAGCATTCAGAGACTCCATAAAGATGGAAAGGTCAGATTGGCTGCCCCTCCATAGGAGGAGGATGTTGTCTATGTAACGTGCCCACAAGGCCACATCAGGCCTCGAATCGACACAGATGACATCCTCCTCCCACTTGGCCATGAAGAGGTTCGCCAAACTGGGGGCATATTTAGCCCCCATGGCGACACCCCTATCCTGCCTATAAAAACGTCCACCAAACCCAAAAAAATTATGCGTAGCAGCATACTCCAATAACTCCATAATAAAGGCTATTTGTTCTACCAACAGATCAGAGTTACGATCCATATAATACCGAACAGCCTCCAGACCCAACTGATGGGGGATCACGGTATATAGAGATGTGACATCTGCTGTAACAAGCCACATACCGTCACTGGGCGTACATTCAGAGAGAAGATTAATAACATGGCGAGTATCCTTCACGTAAGATGGAATCTTACGTACTAAAGGTTGCAGAAAAAAGTCTATGTACTTGCCCACCCGGGACGTGACAGAATCAATCCCACTGACAATGGGACGTCCCGGGGGGCAAGCGAGACTCTTATGCACCTTGGGCAGGTAGTAAATGGTGGGAACTCTAGGTGCCTGAGGTACTCATTAATACTCATAATACTCATTATTGCAGCATTTATAGATCAATGTTTAACCATTCCCAACCGCAAGGTTTTACCCCCCTCATGACCAGGCCATGTTTTGCCATTTAGCACTTCGCCTCTTTAACTGGCAATTGCACGGTAATGCAACACTGTATTAAACAAAATTTATATAATTTATTTTTTCCACAAATAGAGCTTTCTTTTCGTGGTATTTAATCACCACTATTTGTTTTTATGTAAATGAAAAAAGACCATAAATTAAATAAAAAAAAAAAAAAAAAAAGAAAAGAAGTGGTGATCAAATACCACCAAAAGAAAGCTATATTTGTTGGAAAAAAAAATTATATAAATTTTGTTTAATTACCGGTATGTTATTAATTTTGTTATATTAATTATATTTTTTACTTTCTGATATAAAAAATATGAAATATATAAAAAAAAATTATCAAATGTCTTCATAAATTTAGACAAAAATATATTGTCTTTGGTAAAAAAATAAATAAAAATCACAATAAGTCTATATTGAATAGCAGCTTTCTAGACGCTTTTCTTCTGATAGGAGAAAAGGATTGTTAAAAAGTGCCTAAAGCCGCTGCGTATTTCAACATGTGCACCTGAAAACACACAGGGACCTGTGAGCGCCAGGCCCGAGTTGTTAAAGGTCTCATGTACACTGGACACTTTGGCCACCTCTCCCAGATGCCTTTCTTCTGGGGAGCGGCGTTTTTGCAGAAAGGACGCTTGTAAATATGTGTAAAGCGTTTAGGCGCAATTAGGTGCATCAAGCGCTTGGGTATTAATTTATTTAATTGCCCAGAATAATTATTTAATCTGGCCATTGAAATGAATTAACACTCAAACGCCAAAAGCGCCTACATGAGGCCTTAGAATAAAATTACCATAGGCGTGCACGCAGGGTGTGCCAGGTGTGCCTGGGCACTCCCCAATCACCCTGTGTGGTGCAGATTCCCCCCTGTTTTGACCCCTGAAATTTCACCAAAGCCCCCTAAAGCGGGGGTCAACAACCAGTAGATCGCAGACAGGTAGATCGTGGTCTGGGCTTGCTGACCCACTATCCCACAGTATCAAACAGAGTTCAATGCAGAGGGACTACTTGTAAAGTTGGAGCTGTAGTAGGGAGCAGGAGCCAATGCCTCCTGTCCTATGCAGAGTGATACCAACCGCCCTCCACCTATTATCCTGGCTAGCGTTCTTCAGAGGGGTGCCAGCAGCAGGAAAGAAGAGAACTTCAGGTCAGTGTGAAGCACTACACTGGGCATATTGGAGTAGGACTGCTTTCACACTGATGTGCTGCAGTTTAACCACACCGCGTGTGCAGTGCAGTGTACCTGCAGCTTTTCTGCGGGTTTGCTGCGCTTAGCCATAGACTTCTATTATATCCTGCGGGATTGCTGCGCTTAGCCATAGACTTCTATTATATCCTGCGGGATTGCTGCGCTTAGTCATAGACTTCTATTATATCCTGCGGGATTCCTGCTCTTAGCCATAGACTTCTATTATATCCTGTGGGATTGCTGCGCTTAGCCATAGACTTCTATTATATCCTGCAGGTTTGCTGCGCTTAGCCATAGACTTCTATTATATCCTGCGGGATTGCTGCGCTTAGCCATAGACTTCTATTATATCTTGCGGGATTCCTGCTTTTAGCCATAGACTTCTATTATATCCTGCGGGTTTCGTGCGCATAGCCATAGACTTCTATTATATCCTGCGGGATTGCTGCGCTTAGCCATAGACTTCTATTATATCCTGTGGGATTGCTGCGCTTAGCCATAGACTTCTATTATATCCTGCGGGATTGCTGCGCTTAGCCATAGACTTCTATTATATCCTGCGGGTTTGCTGCGCTTAGCCATAGACTTCTATTATATCCTGCGGGTTTGTTGCGCTTAGCCATAGACTTCTATTATATCCTGCAGGTTTGCTGCGCTTAGCCATAGACTTCTATTATATACTGCAGGTTTGCTGCGCTTAGCCATAGACTTCTATTATATCCTGCGGGATTGCTGCGCTTAGCCATAGACTTCTATTATATCCTGCAGGTTTGCTGCGCTTAGCCATAGACTTCTATTATATCCTGCAGGTTTGCTGCGCTCAGCCATAGACTTCTATTATATCCTGCGGGATTGCTGCTCTTAGCCATAGACTTCTATTATATCCTGTGGGATTGCTGCGCTTAGCCATAGACTTCTATTATATCCTGCAGGTTTGCTGCGCTTAGCCATTGACTTCTATTATATCCTGCGGGATTGCTGCGCTTAGCCATAGACTTCTATTATATCTTGCGGGATTCCTGCTTTTAGCCATAGACTTCTATTATATCCTGCGGGTTTCGTGCGCATAGCCATAGACTTCTATTATATCCTGCGGGATTGCTGCGCTTAGCCATAGACTTCTATTATATCCTGCGGGTTTGCTGCGCTTAGCCATAGACTTCTATTATATCCTGCGGGTTTGTTGCGCTTAGCCATAGACTTCTATTATATCCTGCAGGTTTGCTGCGCTTAGCCATAGACTTCTATTATATACTGCAGGTTTGCTGCGCTTAGCCATAGACTTCTATTATATCCTGCGGGATTGCTGCGCTTAGCCATAGACTTCTATTATATCCTGCAGGTTTGCTGCGCTTAGCCATAGACTTCTATTATATCCTGCAGGTTTGCTGCGCTCAGCCATAGACTTCTATTATATCCTGCGGGATTGCTGCTCTTAGCCATAGAATTCTATTATATCCTGTGGGATTGCTGCGCTTAGCCATAGACTTCTATTATATCCTGCAGGTTTGCTGCGCTTAGCCATTGACTTCTATTATATCCTGCGGGATTGCTGCGCTTAGCCATAGACTTCTATTATATCTTGCGGGATTCCTGCTTTTAGCCATAGACTTCTATTATATCCTGCGGGTTTTGTGCGCATAGCCATAGACTTCTATTATATCCTGCGGGATTGCTGCGCTTAGCCATAGACTTCTATTATATCCTGCAGGTTTGCTGCGCTTAGCCATAGACTTCTATTATATCCTGTGGGATTGCTGCGCTTAGCCATAGACTTCTATTATATCCTGCGGGATTGCTGCGCTTAGCCATAGACTTCTATTATATCCTGCGGGTTTGCTGCGCTTAGCCATAGACTTTTATTATATCTTGCGGGTTTGTTGCGCTTAGCCATAGACTTCTATTATATCCTGCAGGTTTGCTGCGCTTAGCCATAGACTTCTATTATATACTGCAGGTTTGCTGCGCTTAGCCATAGACTTCTATTATATCCTGCAGGTTTGCTGCGCTCAGCCATAGACTTCTATTATATCATGCGGGATTGCTGCGCTTAGCCATAGACTTCTATTATATCCTGTGGGATTGCTGCGCTTAGCCATAGACTTCTATTATATCCTGTGGGATTGCTGCGCTTAGACATAGACTTCTATTATATCCTGCAGGTTTGCTGCGCTTAGCCATAGACTTCTATTATATCCTGCAAGTTTGCTGCGCTCAGCCATAGACTTCTATTATATCCTGTGGGATTGCTGCGCTTAGCCATAGACTTCTATTATATCCTGCGGGATTGCTGCGCTTAGCCATAGACTTCTATTATATCCTGCGGGTTTGCTGCGCTTAGCCATAGACTTCTATTATATCCTGCGGGATTGCTGCCCTTTGCCATAGACTTCTATTATATTCTGCGGGATTGCTGCGCTCAGCCATAGACTTCTATTATATCCTGCGGGTTTGCTGCGCTTAGCCATAGACTTCTATTATATCCTGCGGGTTTGCTGCGCTTAGCCATAGACTTCTATTATATCCTGCGGGATTGCTGCACTTAGCCATAGACTTCTATTATATCCTGCGGGATTGCTGCGCTTAGCCATAGACTTCTATTATATCCTGCGGGATTGCTGCGCTTAGCCATAGACTTCTATTATATCCTGCGGGATTCCTGCTCTTAGCCATAGACTTCTATTCTATCCTGTGGGATTGCTGCGCTTAGCCATAGACTTCTATTATATCCTGCAGGTTTGCTGCGCTTAGCCATAGACTTCTATTATATCCTGCAGGTTTGCTGTGCTTAGCCATAGACTTCTATTATATCCTGCGGGATTGCTGCGCTTAGCCATAGACTTCTATTATATCCTGCGGGATTGGAGGCGGGGAGAGACTCGATGCTGGACTGCAGATCACTGGCAGAACAATCAGCTGATCGCCGAGCGGTGCTATTCCAAAGGCCGATGCGATTCTGACGGGTTGCCATCTCTGACGGAACATCGACACTGGGGAAGGACGGAGGACTAGCCGAGCCCTGGGATATCCCTGGAGTGGAACACCGACAGCAACAGGGATATCTGGCCGCCTATACGTGCCGGCCCGCGGCCAGCTCCACAACCCGAGGACCAGCTTATGAGACCTCCGCAGCCGCCGGTATTGATTGCTGGGTGCAGCGGAACGAACGCCATAGACGGCGAGGACAGCGGACCCCCCAGAGGTGCACCAGCGCTACACATCCCGGCCCGACACCATTCGGAGGCCCGACAGGACGCCCGCATACCCGCCACTCAGGTACATTCTGGTCCCAGTATTTGCACCCTTTGTAGCGGTGGACAGTCTGGGTGCCGGGTGGGGGCTGCTTTAAAGGCTTAATACCTGAAAAAACAGGTTTTCCCGGGCCGGGGATTGTGTTAGGAAAGGCCGCGGCTTCGGCCTACATCTGGAAGTCAGCGGCCATCTTGCTACACCCAGACCCAAATCACCAGCCACTCAGCCAACCAGCCCCCGATATCAGCCCCCCGGACACCTAGCTATCCCCCTATAAGCTCTAGGTGAAGGCCCAGTATATGTGCCCCTCTCCTGGAAATATCCTCGACCTCTCTAGTTGAACTAGATGAACCAAGACTTAGTGCCAGTTAACATCAATCTCTTACTCTCTAAGTGAATATGAGACATTGACAGACAACAAAGTAAGGAGAGATATACGGTGGAGAAAAATATCTGGTGGTGTTTTTGCTTGGCTGCTGAGATATGATATGCTGATATATGAGGATATATGAGGATGCTGGATAGCTCTATTACTGAACCGTGATATAATATCCAGTGGTTGTTATTTTAAAATCGCTAGAAAAAACATATCTAACAGAAATAAGACCAATAGGACTGTATGTTGGAAATGGTTTGGAATAACCATATGCCCTATGCCATGTGTTGCCTATGCTGCTGAGTAGATGAGACTGAGGGGGGCTCCACTCAGCATGCAGCCTTGAAGCTCTAAAGTCCTGAATATGCCAATAAAGACATCCAAAAAAAATCGCTCTAGCTCGACTAAAAAACATAATAAAGAAATAGCGATTAATCAAGCTGCTACTAATTCTATACAGCGTTTCCTGGTTACCAGCGGAATTGGCCCCAACGCTAGTTGCGGCCAAACGAGGTGCACGAGACGCACCACATCTCTCGCTTCATTAGCAACCTTTGAGAGAAAAAATTCGCCTACATCATCTTATTGCTCAGACCTCATGGAAGAACCTGAATCCCCTACAGCCTCAGACATGTCGTCCTTACTGAGCGGCATTAGAAAAGAACTAGCCGGGATGTTCTATGGTCTTGAAACATCAATAAAAAGGAAATAGCAGGGGTAAGAACAGATATGGCACATATCCTTGACAGGGTGGAAGATACAGAAAAGAGACAAGATACTCATGAAAACGCTATAAGAGAATTACAACAAGCGGTCACACAGATAGCTCTTGCTCACCGCGTCTCACTATATAAGCTCGAGGATCTCGAGAATAGAAATCGCAGAAACAATCTGCGAATTCGAGGTTTACCTGAAGCTACTGGTGATAAGGACCTGGAGCCATCGATCACGGGTATATTTAATTCAGTTTTGGGAAAGGCACCCACTGATCTACTACGCTTTGACCGAATACACCGAGCCTATAGGCCACGCAATATTGTTACTGAGCAACCTAGGGATGTAATATGCCGATTACATTATTTTTCAGACAAGAACGCCATAATGGACAAGATGAGAAGTATCCCCAACATTGATTTCGATGGAGCGACTCTCACTATTTTCTCAGATTTGTCCAAAGAAACGTTAGACCGCCGTAGAGGCCTAAAACCACTTTTGGAACATTTACGTTCTAATGGAATCACTTATAGATGGGGTTTCCCGGCGTGCCTTATTGCCACCAAAAATGGTCGCTCACACACTCTTCGGTTCCCAGAGGAATTACCACAATTTCTAAAGGTCCTTGATCTTCCATCAATGGACCTCCCGGGTTGGCATGGCCCGATCCCTAAGGTCTCATATATCCAGGACTCTCATTGGCAAAAACCTATCACTAAAAAAGGACGTTCTTCTACACGAGACATTGAACAACAACATAGATGAGTAAAGAGTATTTAGATCTACGTGTTTGTTCCCTCCCTGATATAACACGCTTTTAAGCTACTATGCTTAACGAAATAAAATAAGATTTAGCAGTTAGAGAATATTGATTCTAAGAAGGTCTATTGCTTACGGTTTATTGAGCTATGTTGGAATAAAAAGTATTTTTTATTTGGCATATTGCCAGTCGCACAGCTGAATGCGGGTGGAGCATAATGCCCCCAAGTGTCCTTCATACGACATGTTCCCCTCCCCTTTTTTCCTTTTGGGGCTGGAGAGAGCAGGTAGCCTTCGAGTAATTCTCGGTCCCGTCCTCCCTAGGGAGTTCTGGACGGCTGCCTGCCCTCCCTCACCCCACAGGGACCACCGCAGATATCTGCGTGACAAATTAAAATTTCCCACATGCGCCCCGATGGGCGTTATTGCTGTTTATGCAAATTTGTTTGTTTTCTGTGTTTTTGTCTCTCAATATATACCTGTTTTTTTTTATTCTTTCCCCCCCCCCTCGAGGCCGGTATGCATGGAGAAATAGGCGCAGGAGTTACGCACCACAGAGATGATGGCCACACTTAAAGTCACCTCCTATAATGTTAGGGGTCTAAATGTGGCGGCTAAACGCCATCAGGTTACCCGTGAACTACGGAAGTTGTCTTCTTCCATTGTGTATCTTCAAGAAACACATTTAACCCATACGACACAGGTCAAATTGAATTCGGTATATTTTCCCCAGTGGTACTACGGTCTTTCAGATACGAATAAGGCTAAGGGTGTGGCTATCGGTTTTAGTGCTAGCGTACCTTTTCGCTTTTTAGATATGCAAGCGGATGACCATGGCCATTTTCTTTTTATAAAGGGCTATCTGGGCACTACCCAATGTACCCTAGCAAACATATATTGTCCGAACCAAAATCAAACTATTTTCTTTTCTCAAACTCTCACTGGTCTATCACATTTTGCTGAGGGATTAATTATACTGGCAGGGGATATAAACATGTCTCTAGACCCTGCTTTAGATACATCCCATGGTCGTTCTAATATCTCTTTTAAACGTCTGTCTACTGTTAAAAAAAACTAACAGACTGGCAATTAATAGACGTATGGCGTATTTTACATCCAAAAGAAAAAGACTTCTCTCATTTTTCAAAGACTCATCAGTCCTATTCCCGAATAGATAATATTTTTTTAGACCATCACCATCTTCCATTATTAAAATCGGCGGATATAGGCACAGCGACAATATCAGATCATGCACCTGTGTCGATAACTATGACCATGCCCACTCTGCCTCAACGCTCCAGTAATTGGAAACTTAATGATTCCCTTTTATCTAATGCAACAGAGGTTGCAACGTTTGCCTCACATATATCACAATACTTTAGAGACAACAAACCATCTGAAACATCTCCTGCTATTATATGGGAAGCACACAAGGCAACCATGAGAGGGCGATTTATAGAACTTGGGGCAAGGAAAAAGAGAGAGCATGGTCAACGTCTGGAGCAGGTTCTTCATCAAATAACTGAACTGGATAAACAACACAAGCTTACTTTACATATATCCCATTTAGAAGCTCTTACGTTGAAGCGAGAAGAGTTGAAAAACCTCCTTAACTTAGACACAACTCGGAGATTTCAACGCTACTCGCAAAAACTTTATGAGTGGGGAGATAAACCCAGTAGACAATTAGCAAGATCCCTTAAAGAAAAACAGACTAGATCATTTATCCCTAAAATAAAATTATCTAGTGGAAACTTAGTCTATGCGACTCCTCATATTGCTAAAGCTTTTAGGGAGTATTATGCAGATCTGTATAAGGTGCAATGTGATTCTCCGTCTCTGACTATAAATATCAAGGAAATAGGAGGTTGTAGAAAACAGGTCTGGTGTGATGTAGCCAACATCCCTAACTAATACAATACAAAAGTTTCCCCTCACAGGGCGGGACTTTATAGGCATGAATTTTCTCTGACTATAAAGGAGAGACGTAGTCTCATGCTTGCATATTTAAAAGAAGCTAATTTGCCTAAACTTTCAAACTCAGCTCTCAGAGAGCTTGAATCAGAATTCTCGGTAGAAGAATTTCAGATAGCTCTGAAATCTTCACCGACAGGTAAAGCACCGGGACCGGACGGTTACACTACTCGATACTATAAAACATTTAGCGATGTTCTTTTGCCCCAGCTCACGACTTATGCCAACTCAATTTCACAGACTCCGGGATTACGCCCGGAATCTCTTACAGCTCATATTTCAGTTATTCTTAAAACAGATAAGGACCCCACTCAATGCAGTAGTTACAGGCCAATTTCCTTATTAAACGTTGATATTAAATTATACTCAAAGGTAATGGCTAATAGACTACTCTCTCTGGTACCTAGATGGATCTCTACAGACCAGACAGGATTCATGCCATATAGAGAAGCCAAGGATAATTCTCTCCGGGCGATATCTCTTATACAACACGTTCAAAAGACGTCCCAGCCCACCCTATTTGTATCCACAGACGCGGAAAAAGCGTTTGATAGGGTGGACTGGGAATATTTAAAAATGACCCTGCAACATTTTGGGTTGGGACCCAAGATGCTCCACCGTATCACCTCCCTTTATACTAATCCTACGGCACAAATTCGCATCAACGGCACTTTGAGTGAGTCATTTCAACTATTTAATGGGACTAGACAGGGTTGTCCCCTGTCGCCCCTTTTATTTGCCCTCACACTCGAACCTTTTTTGGCAACTGTAAGACATAATCCAAATATACATGGGATTCAAGTAGAAAATAAAATGCACAAATATGCGGACGACATATTATTTTTTATCCAGCAGCCCCGCATATCGCTTCCTAATTTAATGACAGCCTTCTCCACTTTTCAGACACTTTCTAACTTTAAAATTAACCTTACTAAGTCTGAAATTCTAAATATTAATTTACCAGGAAGAGAGGCGGAAAGGTTAAAACCCCTCTTCCCTTTCAGATGGGTTCAATGTAGTATGAAATATCTGGGAGTGAATTTGACGTCTCATACCCAGTCCCTCTTTAAATATAATTATATTCCATTACTGAATAATATTAGAAAGGATCTACAAAAGTGGAGTTCGCTGACACATTCATGGCTGGGTAAAGTAAGTATAGTCAAAATGAATATTCTACCCAGAGTTCTTTTTTTTTTTCAAATGATCCCATTGGGTGTGCCCATAGTTTTTTTTTCATTAGTACAGACCATGGTCTCCCGCTTTATTTGGAAGAACAGCCACCCCAGAGTATCTAAGGAAGTGTTATTTCGCTCCAAGGAGGCTGGCCCTCCCAAATTTCAAGAGATATTACCAGGCTGTTGTCTTATCTAGAATTGTTGAATGGAAATACGCTGCTAAATCCAAACTTTGGGTGAGTTTGGAATACGATTTGAGTAAAACAGATCTAGCAACTATACCCTGGTTACCACGCACACATAGGCACCTTGCCTCAAGTACCTCTATATTAACTACATCCACCCTTGATGTGTGGGATGCTTTACATAGGAAGATTTCATGGTCGTATGCTTCTCCTCTGCTACCGCTTTTGGAACATGATTATTTCTTACCCGGTCTATTAGATCCGGGATATAAGACATGGTCGCCAGAAGGACCCCTTTTATTACACCAGGTCTTGCGAGCAAATGCTCCCAAGCCCCTTAAGGAAATCCTTGACCATAAGCCGATTACGTTTCTTGACAAATGGAGATACACCCAAATGCAGGCGTTTCTTAGAACTTTGCCTCAGCCGCTCAAAGGTATACAGGACCTAAACAGCATTAAGGAAGTTTTCAACTCAACGGAATTACCTGAACATAGTATTTCTGCATTTTATAAATCACTTAGTAAACTCCAAGAAGACACTTATCCTCCTTTCCTTGCTAAGTGGGAGACAGATTTGGAATCCTGTATCCCAGATAGTCAAAAAGATAAAGTTCTGCAGTTGACTCATATTTCTTCAATTGCATCTAAGTCGGCTGAGGTTAATTATAAATTGCTAACTAGATGGCACTATACTCCATCAAGGCTCCATCAGATGTTCCCCGCCAATTCCCCACTGCGCTGGAGGAACTGTGGGAACAGAGCAACCCACGCACATATATGGTGGTCGTGCCCACATATTCGCCCCTACTGGTTTAGCATTATTCGAATTATTCAACAAATAACCAATACTAATCTCCCTATAGATGCATGGACCATTCTTTTCCATGCTACTAAGGAACCTGTCAGAAAATATAAATGTTCTCTAGTACCATATCTGCTTAATACAGCCAAAGCACTAATACCTACCCTTTGGGGCCAACCTGAGACTCCATCCATGAAAAAGTGGTTCCAAAAAATATCAGAGGTCCATCTTATGGAAGATATTACCCATTATAACAAGGACACTTATCAACGACACATCTCAACTTGGACTCCGTGGATGGAGTTCAAGGACACCTCAACTTATAGGGAAATAATGGCACAACGCCACTAAGACTTAACCCATATATACTGGATAAGTTACTTGGAGTTTAAGATCGAGCTATTTGGGGTACTGATGGGCTTATTCCTTAAGAGACTATAAATTATATGGAGCAATATATATATCGCTAGACACCATGCATGCCGGCCTATTTTTCCCTTTTTCCCTTTTTTTTCTCTTTCCTATCTTTCCTCTGTTTCTTTTCCCAATTATCCCCTCCCATCCCCCCTTCTTCCCCCCCCTTTTTTTTTATTCTTTATATTTGTATGCTCCGAGAGGGACCTTAAGTGAAGCTAAGATAAATTATACAGGAGAGAATAGTTAAATAACAATGAGGAAGGAGATACATATTGTAAAATTAACGAACACAGAGAGGAGGGGGGGAGGGTTTTTTTTTTTTTTTGTGTTGAGTGGACCCTAACACTAGACTTTTAGTTTGAGGTAGTTTTCGGAATCACTCCACCATAAAAGGCACTAATATCGGAGTTTCACTACATAAGATATTGGGGTGAGAATAAGGTGGCCCCTACTCCCCTCTCCTTTTCACCCCCCTCCCCCTTTTTTTTTTCTTTTTTTTTTTCTTTTTTTTTATTGGCAGAATTTAACACTAGGTTTTTAGTTAGTAGAAGTGTTTGGAATTATCCTATTTTTAAGAGCACCCATACCAGAGTATCACTTATAAGTCACCGGGGAGAAAATAATATTACCCCCCCTTCCCCTCCCTCCCCTTTTTCTTAATCCTCTTCCCTTCCCCCCCCCCCCTTTTTTTTTTTTTTTTTCTTTCTCCACTTTTAATTAGTAGAAGTGTTTGGTACTATTTCATTTTAAAGAGTACCCATATTAGAGTATCACTTACAAGTATTTTTGTTAGTAGATAAAGGTTTTTGTTTTTTTTTTGGTTGTTCACTTTATGACTATACACATATGTTTTGTCACTTGGTCATTCATTTGGCCTATATCAGGTTTTAATACCTGTCTTTTTGTTAGTATGAAGCAGTTTATTCCCCTCCCCTTTTATTTATTTATTTATTTATTTTTTTCTCCCCTCCACAACCTGGTCACTTTTTGTCTCTATACATAGGTATTGACACTTTCCCTCCCCTTTTTTCTTAATTCTCTTCCCTTTTCCCCCCCCCCTCTTTTTCCTTCCCCCTCCACATCCTGGTCACTTTTTGTCTCTACACATAGGAATTTACACTTTTTTTTTATTATTTTTTTTTTTTTACTTACATAGCCTATATCAGGTTCTAATACTTGTCTTTTTGTTAGTAGGTAGAAGGGTTTTTTTTTTTTTTTTTTATCTCTCCCCCTTCCTCGCTGCTCTGCCTCGCTGCTCTGTTTCTATTTCTGATTACTCCTTGCCCTCTCTCCCGCCCAGCCTTGATTCCCCTAGGCATTGGGAGATTTCATGGCCGGGCCTTTTATATATAGGAGTGTAGAGTATTGTCTTTTTCTTTTTTTTGTTACTGTTTGGAAATATTGAGAGTGTGTATGTGTCCTATGTACTGTATTGTAAATATGTGATGTGTTGTTAAAAAAACAATAAAAAGATATTAAATAAAAAAAAAAATATCCTGCGGGATTGCTGCGCTTAGCCATAGACTTCTATTATATCCTGCGGGATTGCTGCGCTTAGCCATAGACTTCTATTATATCCTGTGGGATTGCTGCGCTTAGCCATAGACTTCTATTATATCCTGCGGGTTTGCTGCGCTTAGCCATAGACTTCTATTATATCCTGCGGGATTGCTGCGCTTAGCCATAGACTTCTATTATATCCTGTGGGATTGCTGCGCTTAGCCATAGACTTCTATTATATCCTGCGGGATTGCTGCGCTTAGCCATAGACTTCTATTATATCCTGTGGGATTGCTGCGCTTAGCCATAGACTTCTATTATATCCTGCGGGATTGCTGCGCTTAGCCATAGACTTCTATTATATCCTGTGGGATTGCTGCGCTTAGCCATAGACTTCTATTATATCCTGCAGGTTTGCTGCGCTTATCCATAGACTTCTATTATATTCTGCGGGAATGCTGTGCTTAGCCATAGACTTCTATTATATCCTGCAGGTTTGCTGCGCTTAGCCATAGACTTCTATTATATCCTGCGGGATTGCTGCGCTTAGCCATAGACTTCTATTATATCCTGCAGGTTTGCTGCGCTTAGCCATAGACTTCTATTATATCCTGCGGGATTGCTGCGCTTAGCCATAGACTTCTATTATATCCTGTGGGATTGCTGCGCTTAGCCATAGACTTCTATTATATCCTGCGGGATTGCTGCGCTTAGCCATAGACTTCTATTATATCCTGCGGGATTCCTGCTCTTAGCCATAGACTTCTATTATATCCTGTGGGATTGCTGCGCTTAGCCATAGACTTCTATTATATCCTGTGGGATTGCTGCGCTTAGCCATAGACTTCTATTATATCCTGCAGGTTTGCTGCGCTTAGCCATAGACTTCTATTATATCCTGCGGGATTCCTGCTCTTAGCCATAGACTTCTATTATATCCTGTGGGATTGCTGCGCTTAGCCATAGACTTCGAATATATCCTGCGGGATGGCTGCGCTTAGCCATCGACTTCTATTATATCCTGCAAGTTTGCTGCGCTTAGCCATAGACTTCTATTATATCCTGCGGGTTTCGTGCGCATAGCCATAGACTTATATTATATCCTGCGGGATTGCTGCGCTTAGCCATAGACTTCTATTATATCCTGCGGGATTGCTGCGCTTAGCCATAGACTTCTATTATATCTTGCGGGATTCCTGCTTTTAGCCATAGACTTCTATTATATCCTGCGGGTTTCGTGCGCATAGCCATAGACTTCTATTATATCCTGTGGGATTGCTGCGCTTAGCCATAGACTTCTATTATATCCTGCAGGTTTGCTGCGCTTAGCCATAGACTTCTATTATATCCTGTGGGATTGCTGCGCTTAGCCATAGACTTCTATTATATCCTGCGGGATTGCTGCGCTTAGCCATAGACTTCTATTATATCCTGCGGGTTTGTTGCGCTTAGCCATAGACTTCTATTATATCCTGCAGGTTTGCTGCGCTTAGCCATAGACTTCTATTATATCCTGCAGGTTTGCTGCGCTCAGCCATAGACTTCTATTATATCCTGCGGGATTGCTGCGCTTAGCCATAGACTTCTATTATATCCTGCAAGTTTGCTGCGCTTAGCCATAGACTTCTATTATATCCTGCGGGATTGCTGCGCTTAGCCATAGACTTCTATTATATTCTGCGGGATTGCTGCGCTCAGCCATAGACTTCTATTATATCCTGCGGGTTTGCTGCGCTTAGCCATAGACTTCTATTATATCCTGCGGGATTGCTGCGCTTAGCCATAGACTTCTATTATATCCTGTGGGATTGCTGCGCTTAGCCATAGACTTCTATTATATCCTGCGGGTTTGCTGCGCTTAGCCATAGACTTCTATTATATCCTGTGGGATTGCTGCGCTTAGCCATAGACTTCTATTATATCCTGCAGGTTTGCTGCGCTTAGCCATAGACTTCTATTATATCCTGCAGGTTTGCTGCGCCTAGCCATAGACTTCTATTATATCCTGTAGGTTTGCTGCGCTTAGCCATAGACTTATATTATATCCTGCAGGTTTGCTGCGCTTAGCCATAGACTTCTATTATATCCTGCGGGATTTCTGCGCCTAGCCATAGACTTCTATTATATCCTGCGGGATTTCTGCGCCTAGCCATAGACTTCTATTATATCCTGCGGGATTGCTGCGCTTAGCCATAGACTTCTATTATATCCTGCAGGTTTGCTGCGCTTAGCCATAGACTTCTCTTATATCCTGCAGGTTTGCTGCGCTTAGCCATAGACTTCTATTATATCCTGCGGGATTGCTGCGCTTAGCCATAGACTTCTATTATATCCTGCAGGTTTGCTGCGCTTAGCCATAGACTTCTATTATATCCTGCAGGTTTGCTGCGCCTAGCCATAGACTTCTATTATATCCTGTAGGTTTGCTGCGCTTAGCCATAGACTTATATTATATCCTGCAGGTTTGCTGCGCTTAGCCATAGACTTCTATTATATCCTGCGGGATTTCTGCGCCTAGCCATAGACTTCTATTATATCCTGCGGGATTTCTGCGCCTAGCCATAGACTTCTATTATATCCTGCGGGATTGCTGCGCTTAGCCATAGACTTCTATTATATCCTGCAGGTTTGCTGCGCTTAGCCATAGACTTCTATTATATCCTGCGGGTTTGCTGCGCTTAGCCATAGACTTCAATTATATCCTGCAGGTTTGCTGCGCTTAGCCATAGACTTCAATTACAGGTCCTTCTCAAAAAATTAGCATATTGTGATAAAGTTCATTATTTTCTGTAATGTACTGATAAACATTAGACTTTCATATATTTTAGATTCATTACACACAACTGAAGTAGTTCAAGCCTTTTCATGTTTTAATATTGATGATTTTGGCATACAGCTCATGACAACCCAAAATTCCTATCTCAAAAAATTAGCATATCATGAAAAGGTTCTCTAAACGAGCTATTAACCTAATCATCTGAATCAACTAATTAACTCTAAACACCTGCAAAAGATTCCTGAGGCTTTTAAAAACTCCCAGCCTGGTTCATTACTCAAAACCGCAATCATGGGTAAGACTGCCGACCTGACTGCTGTCCAGAAGGCCATCATTGACACCCTCAAGCAAGAGGGTAAGACACAGAAAGAAATTTCTGAACGAATAGGCTGTTCCCAGAGTGCTGTATCAAGGCACCTCAGTGGGAAGTCTGTGGGAAGGAAAAAGTGTGGCAGAAAATGCTGCACAACGAGAAGAGGTGACCGGACCCTGAAGAAGATTGTGGAGAAGGACCGATTCCAGACCTTGGAGGACCTGCGGAAGCAGTGGACTGAGTCTGGAGTAGAAACATCCAGAGCCACCGTGAACAGGCGTGTGCAGGAAATGGGCTACAGGTGCCGCATTCCCCAGGTCAAGCCACTTTTGAACCAGAAACAGCGGCAGAAGCGCCTGACCTGGGCTACAGAGAAGCAGCACTGGACTGTTGCTCAGTGGTCCAAAGTACTTTTTTCGGATGAAAGCAAATTTTGCATGTCATTCGGAAATCAAGGTGCCAGAGTCTGGAGGAAGACTGGGGAGAGGGAAATGCCAAAATGCCTGAAGTCCAGTGTCAAGTACCCACAGTCAGTGATGGTCTGGGGTGCCATGTCAGCTGCTGGTGTTGGTCCACTGTGTTTTATCAAGGGCAGGGTCAATGCAGCTAGCTATCAGGAGATTTTGGAGCACTTCAGGCTTCCATCTGCTGAAAAGCTTTATGGAGATGAAGATTTCATTTTTCAGCACGACCTGGCACCTGCTCACAGTGCCAAAACCACTGGTAAATGGTTTACTGACCATGGTATTACTGTGCTCAATTGGCCTGCCAACTCTCCTGACCTGAACCCCATAGAGAATCTGTGGGATATTGGGAAGAGAAAGTTGAGAGACGCAAGACCCAACACTCTGGATGAGCTTAAGGCCGCTATCGAAGCATCCTGGGCCTCCATAACACCTCAGCAGTGCCACAGGCTGGTTGCCTCCATGCCACGCCGCATTGAAGCAGTCATTTCTGCAAAAGGATTCCCGACCAAGTATTGAGTACATAACTGAACATAATTATTTGAAGGTTGACTTTTTTTGTATTAAAAACACTTTTCTTTTATTGGTCGGATGAAATATGCTAATTTTTTGAGATAGGATTTTGGGGTTTTCATGAGCTGTATGCCAAAATCATCAATATTAAAACAAGAAAAGGCTTGAACTACTTCAGTTGTGTGTAATGAATCTAAAATATATGAAAGTCTAATGTTTATCAGTACATTACAGAAAATAATGAACTTTATCACAATATGCTAATTTTTTGAGAAGGACCTGTATATCCTGCAGGTTTGCTGCGCTTAGCCATAGACTTCTATTATATCCTGTGGGATTGCTGCGCTTAGCCATAGACTTCAATTATATCCTGCAGGTTTGCTGCGCTTAGCCATAGACTTCTATTATATCCTGTGGGATTGCTGCGCTTAGTCATAGACTTCTATTATATCCTGCAGGTTTGCTGCGCTTAGCCATAGACTTCTATTATATCCTGCGGGATTGCTGCGCTTAGCCATAGACTTCTATTATATCCTGCAGGTTTGCTGCGCTTAGCCATAGACTTCTATTATATCCTGTGGGATTGCTGCGCTTAGTCATAGACTTCTATTATATCCTGCAGGTTTGCTGCGCTTAGCCATAGACTTCTATTATATCCTGCGGGATTGCTGCGCTTAGCCATAGACTTCTATTATATCCTGCAGGTTTGCTGCGCTTAGCCATAGACTTCTATTATATCCTGCGGGATTGCTGCGCTTAGCCATAGACTTCTATTATATCCTGTGGGATTGCTGCGCTTAGCCATAGACTTCTATTATATCCTGTGGGATTGCTGCGCTTAGCCATAGACTTCTATTATATCCTGCAGGTTTGCTGCGCTTAGCCATAGACTTCTATTATATCCTGCAGGATTGCTGCGCTCAGACATAGACTTCTATTATATCCTGCGGGTTTGCTGCGCTTAGCCATAGACTTCTATTATATCCTGCGGGATTGCTGCGCTTAGCCATAAACTTCTATTATATCCTGTGGTATTGCTGCGCTTAGCCATAGACTTCTATTATAGCCTGCGGGTTTGCTGCGCTTAGCCATAGACTTCTATTATATCCTGTGGTATTGCTGCGCTTAGCCATAGACTTCTATTATATCCTGTGGGATTGCTGCGCTTAGCCATAGACTTCTATTATATCCTGTGGGATTGCTGCGCTTAGCCATAGACTTCTATTATATCCTGCAAGTTTGCTGCGCTTAGCCATAGACTTCTATTATATCCTGCGGGTTTGCTGCGCTTAGCCATAGACTTCTATTATATCCTGCAGGTTTGCTGCGCTTAGCCATAGACTTCTATTATATCCTGCAGGTTTGCTGCGCTTAGCCATAGACTTCTATTATATCCTGCGGGATTCCTGCTCTTAGCCAAAGACTTCTATTATATCCTGTGGGATTGCTGCGCTTAGCCATAGACTTCTATTATATCCTGCAGGTTTGCTGCACTTAGCCATAGACTTCTATTATATCCTGCAGGTTTGCTGCGCTTAGCCATAGACTTCTATTATATCCTGTGGGATTGCTGCGCTTAGCCATAGACTTCTATTATATCCTGCGGGATTGCTGCGCTTAGCCATAGACTTCTATTATATTCTGCGGGATTGCTGCGCTCAGCCATAGACTTCTATTATATCCTGCAGGTTTGCTGCGTTTAGCCATAGACTTCTATTATATCCTGCAGGTTTGCTGCGCTTAGCCATAGACTTCTATTATATCCTGTGGGATTGCTGCGCTTAGCCATAGACTTCTATTATATCCTGTGGGATTGCTGCGCTTAGCCATAGACTTCTATTATATCCTGTGGTATTGCTGCGCTTAGCCATAGACTTCTATTATATCCTGTGGGATTGCTGCGCTTAGCCATAGACTTCTATTATATCCTGTGGGATTGCTGCGCTTAGCCATAGACTTCTATTATATCCTGCGGGATTGCTGCGCTTAGCCATAGACTTCTATTATATTCTGCGGGAATGCTGTGCTTAGCCATAGACTTCTATTATATCCTGCAGGTTTGCTGCGTTTAGCCATAGACTTCTATTATATCCTGCAGGTTTGCTGCGCTTAGCCATAGACTTCTATTATATCCTGTAGGTTTGCTGCGCTTAGCCATAGACTTCTATTATATCCTGCAAGTTTGCTACGCTTAGCCATAGACTTCTATTATATCCTGCAGGTTTGCTGCGCTTAGCCATAGACTTCTATTATATCCTGCAGGTTTGCTGCGCTTAGCCATAGACTTCTATTATATCCTGCAGGTTTGCTGCGCTTAGCCATAGACTTCTATTATATCTTGCGGGATTCCTGCTCTTAGCCAAAGACTTCTATTATATCCTGTGGGATTGCTGCGCTTAGCCATAGACTTCTATTATATCCTGCAGGTTTGCTGCGCTTAGCCATAGACTTCTATTATATCCTGTGGGATTGCTGCGCTTAGCCATAGACTTCTATTATATCCTGTGGGATTGCTGCGCTTAGCCATAGACTTCTATTATATCCTGCAAGTTTGCTGCGCTTAGCCATAGACTTCTATTATATCCTGCGGGATTGCTGCGCTTAGCCATAGACTTCTATTATATCCTGCAGGTTTGCTGCGCTTAGCCATAGACTTCTATTATATCCTGCGGGATTGCTGCACTTAGCCATAGACTTCTATTATATCCTGCAAGTTTGCTACGCTTAGCCATAGACTTCTATTATATCCTGCAAGTTTGCTGCGCTTAGCCATAGACTTCTATTATATCCTGCAGGTTTACTGCGCTTAGCCATAGACTTCTATTATATCCTGCAGGTTTGCTGCGCTCAGCCATAGACTTCTATTATATCCTGCGGGTTTGCTGCGCTTAGCCATAGAAGCCATAGACTTCTATTATATCCTGCGGGATTGCTGCGCTTAGCCATAGACTTCTATTATATCCTGCAAGTTTGCTGCGCTTAGCCATAGACTTCTATTATATCCTGCGGGATTGCTGCGCTTAGCCATAGACTTCTATTATATCCTGCAAGTTTGCTGCGCTTAGCCATAGACTTCTATTATATCCTGCAGGTTTGCTGCGCTTAGCCATAGACTTCTATTATATCCTGCGGGTTTGCTGCGCTTAGCCATAGACTTCTATTATATCCTGCGGGATTGCTGCGCTTAGCCATAGACTTCTATTATATTCTGCGGGATTGCTGCGCTCAGCCATAGACTTCTATTATATCCTGCGGGTTTGCTGCGCTTAGCCATAGACTTCTATTATATCCTGTGGGATTGCTGCGCTTAGCCATAGACTTCTATTATATCCTGTGGGATTGCTGCGCTTAGCCATAGACTTCTATTATATCCTGCGGGTTTGCTGCGCTTAGCCATAGACTTCTATTATATCCTGTGGTATTGCTGCGCTTAGCCATAGACTTCTATTATATCCTGTGGGATTGCTGCGCTTAGCCATAGACTTCTATTATATTCTGTGGGAATGCTGTGCTTAGCCATAGACTTCTATTATATCCTGCAAGTTTGCTATGCTTAGCCATAGACTTCTATTATATCCTGCAGGTTTGCTGCGCTTAGCCATAGACTTCTATTATATCCTGCAGGTTTGCTGCGCTTAGCCATAGACTTCTATTATATCCTGCGGGATTGCTGCGCTTAGCCATAGACTTCTATTATATCCTGCGGGATTGCTGCGCTTAGCCATAGACTTCTATTATATCCTGTGGGATTGCTGCGCTTAGCCATAGACTTCTATTATATCCTGCAGGTTTGCTGCGCTTAGCCATAGACTTCTATTATATCCTGTGGGATTGCTGCGCTTAGCCATAGACTTCTATTATATCCTGCAAGTTTGCTGCGCTTAGCCATAGACTTCTATTATATCCTGTGGGATTGCTGCGCTTAGCCATAGACTTCTATTATATCCTGCAAGTTTGCTGCGCTTAGCCATAGACTTCTATTATATCCTGCGGGATTGCTGCGCTTAGCCATAGACTTCTATTATATCCTGTGGGATTGCTGCGCTTAGCCATAGACTTCTATTATATCCTGCAGGTTTGCTGCGCTTAGCAATAGACTTCTATTATATCTTGCGGGATTCCTGCTCTTAGCCATAGACTTCAATTATATCCTGCAGGTTTGCTGCGCTTAGCCATAGACTTCTATTATATCTTGCGGGATTCCTGCTCTTAGCCATAGACTTCAATTATATCCTGCAGGTTTGCTGCGCTTAGCCATAGACTTCTATTATATCCTGTGGGATTGCATTGCTTAGCCATAGACTTCTATTATATCCTGCAGGTTTGCTGCGCTTAGCCATAGACTTCTATTATATCCTGCAGGTTTGCTGCGCTTAGCCATAGACTTCTATTATATCCTGCAGGTTTGCTGCGCTTAGCCATAGACTTCTATTATATCCTGCAGGTTTGCTGCGCTTAGCCATAGACTTCTATTATATCCTGCAGGTTTGCTGCGCTTAGCCATAGACTTCAATTATATCCTGCAGGTTTGCTGCGCTTAGCCATAGACTTCTATTATATCCTGTGGGATTGCTGCGCTTAGCCATAGACTTCTATTATATCCTGCAGGTTTGCTGCGCTTAGCCATAGACTTCTATTATATCCTGCAAGTTTGCTGCGCTTAGCCATAGACTTCTATTATATCCTGTGGGATTGCTGCGCTTAGCCATAGACTTCTATTATATCCTGCGGGATTGCTGCGCTTAGCCATAGACTTCTATTATATCCTGCGGGTTTGCTGCGCTTAGCCATAGACTTCTATTATATCCTGCAGGTTTGCTGCGCTTAGCCATAGACTTCAATTATATCCTGCAGGTTTGCTGCGCTTAGCCATAGACTTCTATTATATCCTGTGGGATTGCTGCGCTTAGCCATAGACTTCTATTATATCCTGCAGGTTTGCTGCGCTTAGCCATAGACTTCAATTATATCCTGCAGGTTTGCTGCGCTTAGCCATAGACTTCTATTATATCCTGTGGGATTGCTGCGCTTAGCCATAGACTTCTATTATATCCTGCAAGTTTGCTACGCTTAGCCATAGACTTCTATTATATCCTGTGGGATTGCTGCGCTTAGCCATAGACTTCTATTATATCCTGCAGGTTTGCTGCGCTTAGCCATAGACTTCTATTATATCCTGTGGGATTGCTGCGCTTAGCCATAGACTTCTATTATATCCTGCGGGATTGCTGCGCTTAGCCATAGACTTCTATTATATCCTGTGGGATTGCTGCGCTTAGCCATAGACTTCTATTATATCCTGCAGGTTTGCTGCGCTTAGCCATAGACTTCTATTATATCCTGCAGGTTTGCTGCGCTTAGCCATAGACTTCTATTATA
Source organism: Rana muscosa (assembly GCA_029206835.1). Taxonomy (NCBI): domain Eukaryota; kingdom Metazoa; phylum Chordata; class Amphibia; order Anura; family Ranidae; genus Rana; species Rana muscosa. The sequence continues at coordinate 332,964,579 of CM055125.1, read as the reverse complement.
TCCTGCAGGTTTGCTGCGCTTAGCCATAGACTTCTATTATATCCTGCAGGTTTGCTGCGCTTAGCCATAGACTTCAATTATATCCTGCAGGTTTGCTGCGCTTAGCCATAGACTTCTATTATATCCTGTGGGATTGCTGCGCTTAGCCATAGACTTCTATTATATCCTGCAGGTTTGCTGCGCTTAGCCATAGACTTCTATTATATCCTGCAAGTTTGCTGCGCTTAGCCATAGACTTCTATTATATCCTGCAGGTTTGCTGCGCTTAGCCATAGACTTCTATTATATCCTGTGGGATTGCTGCGCTTAGCCATAGACTTCTATTATATCCTGCAAGTTTGCTACGCTTAGCCATAGACTTCTATTATATCCTGTGGGATTGCTGCGCTTAGCCATAGACTTCTATTATATCCTGCAGGTTTGCTGCGCTTAGCCATAGACTTCTATTATATCCTGTGGGATTGCTGCGCTTAGCCATAGACTTCTATTATATCCTGCAGGTTTGCTGCGCTTAGCCATAGACTTCTATTATATCCTGCAAGTTTGCTGCGCTTAGCCATAGACTTCTATTATATCCTGCAGGTTTGCTGCGCTTAGCCATAGACTTCTATTATATCCTGCAGGTTTGCTGCGCTTAGCCATAGACTTCTATTATATCCTGCAGGTTTGCTGCGCTTAGCCATAGACTTCTATTATATCCTGTGGGATTGCTGCGCTTAGCCATAGACGTCTATTATATCCTGCGGGATTGCTGCGCTTAGCCATAGACTTCTATTATATCCTGCAAGTTTGCTGCGCTTAGCCATAGACTTCTATTATATCCTGTGGGATTGCTGCGCTTAGCCATAGACTTCTATTATATCCTGTGGGATTGCTGCGCTTAGCCATAGACTTCTATTATATCCTGCAAGTTTGCTACGCTTAGCCATAGACTTCTATTATATCCTGCAGGTTTGCTGCACTTAACCATAGACTTCTATTATATCCTGCGGGATTGCTGCGCTTAGCCATAGACTTCTATTATATCCTGCAGGTTTGCTGCGCTTAGCCATAGACTTCTATTATATCCTGTGGGATTGCTGCGCTTAGCCATAGACTTCTATTATATCCTGCGGGATTGCTGCGCTTAGCCAGAGACTTCTATTATATCCTGCAAGTTTGCTGCGCTTAGCCATAGACTTCTATTATATCCTGTGGGATTGCTGCGCTTAGCCATAGACTTCTATTATATCCTGCAAGTTTGCTGCGCTTAGCCATAGACTTCTATTATATCCTGCAAGTTTGCTGCGCTTAGCCATAGACTTCAATTATATCCTGCAGGTTTGCTGCGCTTAGCCATAGACTTCTATTATATCCTGTGGGATTGCTGCGCTTAGCCATAGACTTCTATTTTATCCTGCAGGTTTGCTGCGCTTAGCCATAGACTTCTATTATATCCTGCAGGTTTGCTGCGCTTAGCCATAGACTTCTATTATATCCTGCAGGTTTGCTGCGCTTAGCCATAGACTTCAATTATATCCTGCAGGTTTGCTGCGCTTAGCCATAGACTTCTATTATATCCTGCAAGTTTGCTGCGCTTAGCCATAGACTTCTATTATATCCTGCAGGTTTGCTGCGCTTAGCCATAGACTTCTATTATATCCTGCGGGATTGCTGCGCTTAGCCATAGACTTCAATTATATCCTGCGGGATTGCTGCGCTTAGCCATAGACTTCAATTATATCCTGCAGGTTTGCTGCGCTTAGCCATAGACTTCTATTATATCCTGTGGGATTGCTGCGCTTAGCCATAGACTTCTATTATATCCTGCAGGTTTGCTGCGCTTAGCCATAGACTTCTATTATATCCTGCAGGTTTGCTGCGCTTAGCCATAGACTTCTATTATATCCTGCAGGTTTGCTGCGCTTAGCCATAGACTTCAATTATATCCTGCGGGATTGCTGCGCTTAGCCATAGACTTCTATTATATCCTGCAGGTTTGCTACGCTTAGCCATAGACTTCTATTATATCCTGCAGGTTTGCTGCGCTTAGCCATAGACTTCAATTATATCCTGCCGGATTGCTGCGCTTAGCCATAGACTTCTATTATATCCTGCAGGTTTGCTGCGCTTAGCCATAGACTTCTATTATATCCTGCCGGATTGCTGCGCTTAGCCATAGACTTCAATTATATCCTGCGGGATTGCTGCGCTTAGCCATAGACTTCAATTATATCCTGCAGGTTTGCTGCGCTTAGCCATAGACTTCTATTATATCCTGTGGGATTGCTGCGCTTAGCCATAGACTTCTATTATATCCTGCAGGTTTGCTGCGCTTAGCCATAGACTTCTATTATATCCTGCAGGTTTTCTGCGCCTAGCCATAGACTTCTATTATATCCTGCAGGTTTGCTGCGCTTAGCCATAGACTTCAATTATATCCTGCGGGATTGCTGCGCTTAGCCATAGACTTCTATTATATCCTGCAGGTTTGCTGCGCTTAGCCATAGACTTCAATTATATCCTGCGGGATTGCTGCGCTTAGCCATAGACTTCTATTATATCCTGCAGGTTTGCTGCGCTTAGCCATAGACTTCTATTATATCCTGCAGGTTTGCTGCGCTTAGCCATAGACTTCTATTATATCCTGTGGGATTGCTGCGCTTAGCCATAGACTTCAATTATATCCTGCGGGATTGCTGCGCTTAGCCATAGACTTCTATTATATCCTGCAGGTTTGCTGCGCTTAGCCATAGACTTCAATTATATCCTGCGGGATTGCTGCGCTTAGCCATAGACTTCTATTATATCCTGCAGGTTTGCTGCGCTTAGCCATAGACTTCTATTATATCCTGCAGGTTTGCTGCGCTTAGCCATAGACTTCTATTATATCCTGCGGGATTGCTGCGCTTAGCCATAGACTTCAATTATATCCTGCGGGATTGCTGCGCTTAGCCATAGACTTCTATTATATCCTGCGGGATTGCTGCGCTTAGCCATAGACTTCAATTATATCCTGCGGGATTGCTGCGCTTAGCCATAGACTTCAATTATATCCTGCAGGTTTGCTGCGCTTAGCCATAGACTTCTATTATATCCTGTGGGATTGCTGCGCTTAGCCATAGACTTCTATTATATCCTGCAGGTTTGCTGCGCTTAGCCATAGACTTCTATTATATCCTGCAGGTTTGCTGCGCTTAGCCATAGACTTCTATTATATCCTGCAGGTTTGCTGCGCTTAGCCATAGACTTCAATTATATCCTGCGGGATTGCTGCGCTTAGCCATAGACTTCTATTATATCCTGCAGGTTTGCTACGCTTAGCCATAGACTTCTATTATATCCTGCAGGTTTGCTGCGCTTAGCCATAGACTTCAATTATATCCTGCCGGATTGCTGCGCTTAGCCATAGACTTCTATTATAACCTGCAGGTTTGCTGCGCTTAGCCATAGACTTCTATTATATCCTGCGGGATTGCTGCGCTTAGCCATAGACTTCAATTATATCCTGCGGGATTGCTGCGCTTAGCCATAGACTTCAATTATATCCTGCAGGTTTGCTGCGCTTAGCCATAGACTTCTATTATATCCTGTGGGATTGCTGCGCTTAGCCATAGACTTCTATTATATCCTGCAGGTTTGCTGCGCTTAGCCATAGACTTCTATTATATCCTGCAGGTTTTCTGCGCCTAGCCATAGACTTCTATTATATCCTGCAGGTTTGCTGCGCTTAGCCATAGACTTCAATTATATCCTGCGGGATTGCTGCGCTTAGCCATAGACTTCTATTATATCCTGCAGGTTTGCTGCGCTTAGCCATAGACTTCTATTATATCCTGCAGGTTTGCTGCGCTTAGCCATAGACTTCTATTATATCCTGTGGGATTGCTGCGCTTAGCCATAGACTTCTATTATATCCTGCGGGATTGCTGCGCTTAGCCATAGACTTCAATTATATCCTGCGGGATTGCTGCGCTTAGCCATAGACTTCTATTATATCCTGCGGGATTGCTGCGCTTAGCCATAGACTTCAATTATATCCTGCGGGACTGCTGCGCTTAGCCATAGACTTCAATTATATCCTGCAGGTTTGCTGCGCTTAGCCATAGACTTCTATTATATCCTGTGGGATTGCTGCGCTTAGCCATAGACTTCTATTATATCCTGCAGGTTTGCTGCGCTTAGCCATAGACTTCTATTATATCCTGCAGGTTTGCTGCGCTTAGCCATAGACTTCTATTATATCCTGCAGGTTTGCTGCGCTTAGCCATAGACTTCTATTATATCCTGTGGGATTGCTGCGCTTAGCCATAGACTTCTATTATATCCTGCGGGATTGCTGCGCTTAGCCATAGACTTCTATTATATCCTGCGGGTTTGCTGCGCTTAGCCATAGACTTCTATTATATCCTGCAAGTTTGCTGCGCTTAGCCATAGACTTCTATTATATCCTGTGGGATTGCTGCGCTTAGCCATAGACTTCTATTATATCCTGCGGGTTTGCTGCGCTTAGCCATAGACTTCTATTATATCCTGCAAGTTTGCTGCGCTTAGCCATAGACTTCTATTATATCCTGTGGGATTGCTGCGCTTAGCCATAGACTTCTATTATATCCTGCGGGTTTGCTGCGCTTAGCCATAGACTTCTATTATATCCTGCGGGATTGCTGCACTTAGCCATAGACTTCTATTATATCCTGCAGGTTTGCTGCGCTTAGCCATAGACTTCAATTATATCCTGCGGGATTGCTGCGCTTAGCCATAGACTTCTATTATATCCTGCAGGTTTGCTGCGCTTAGCCATAGACTTCTATTATATCCTGCAGGTTTGCTGCGCTTAGCCATAGACTTCTATTATATCCTGCGGGATTGCTGCGCTTAGCCATAGACTTCAATTATATCCTGCGGGATTGCTGCGCTTAGCCATAGACTTCAATTATATCCTGCGGGATTCCTGCGCTTAGCCATAGACTTCAATTATATCCTGCAGGTTTGCTGCGCTTAGCCATAGACTTCTATTATATCCTGTGGGATTGCTGCGCTTAGCCATAGACTTCTATTATATCCTGCAGGTTTGCTGCGCTTAGCCATAGACTTCTATTATATCCTGTGGGATTGCTGCGCTTAGCCATAGACTTCTATTATATCCTGCGGGATTGCTGCGCTTAGCCATAGACTTCTATTATATCCTGCGGGTTTGCTGCGCTTAGCCATAGACTTCTATTATATCCTGCGGGTTTGCTGCGCTTAGCCATAGACTTCTATTATATCCTGTGGGATTGCTGCGCTTAGCCATAGACTTCTATTATATCCTGCGGGTTTGCTGCGCTTAGCCATAGACTTCTATTATATCCTGCAGGTTTGCTGCGCTTAGCCATAGACTTCTATTATATCCTGTGGGATTGCTGCGCTTAGCCATAGACTTCAATTATATCCTGCGGGATTGCTGCGCTTAGCCATAGACTTCTATTATATCCTGTGGGATTGCTGCGCTTAGCCATAGACTTCTATTATATCCTGCAAGTTTGCTGCGCTTAGCCATAGACTTCTATTATATCCTGCGGGATTGCTGCGCTTAGCCATAGACTTCTATTATATCCTGCGGGTTTGCTGCGCTTAGCCATAGACTTCTATTATATCCTGCGGGATTGCTGCGCTTAGCCATAGACTTCTATTATATTCTGCGGGAATGCTGCGCTTAGCCATAGACTTCTATTATATCCTGCAGGTTTGCTGCGCTTAGCCATAGACTTCTATTATATCCTGCAGGTTTGCTGCGCTTAGCCATAGACTTCAATTATATCCTGCAGGTTTGCTGCGCTTAGCCATAGACTTCTATTATATCCTGTGGGATTGCTGCGCTTAGCCATAGACTTCTATTATATCCTGCAGGTTTGCTGCGCTTAGCCATAGACTTCTATTATATCCTGCAGGTTTGCTGCGCTTAGCCATAGACTTCTATTATATCCTGTGGGATTGCTGCGCTTAGCCATAGACTTCTATTATATCCTGTGGGATTGCTGCGCTTAGCCATAGACTTCTATTATATCCTGCAAGTTTGCTGCGCTTAGCCATAGACTTCTATTATATTCTGCGGGAATGCTGCGCTTAGCCATAGACTTCTATTATATCCTGCAGGTTTGCTGCGCTTAGCCATAGACTTCTATTATATCCTGCAGGTTTGCTGCGCTTAGCCATAGACTTCAATTATATCCTGCAGGTTTGCTGCGCTTAGCCATAGACTTCTATTATATCCTGTGGGATTGCTGCGCTTAGCCATAGACTTCTATTATATCCTGCAGGTTTGCTGCGCTTAGCCATAGACTTCTATTATATCCTGCAGGTTTGCTGCGCTTAGCCATAGACTTCTATTATATCCTGCAGGTTTGCTGCGCTTAGCCATAGACTTCTATTATATCCTGTGGGATTGCTGCGCTTAGCCATAGACTTCTATTATATCCTGCAGGTTTGCTGCACTTAACCATAGACTTCTATTATATCCTGCGGGATTGCTGCGCTTAGCCATAGACTTCTATTATATCCTGCAGGTTTGCTGCGCTTAGCCATAGACTTCTATTATATCCTGTGGGATTGCTGCGCTTAGCCATAGACTTCTATTATATCCTGCGGGATTGCTGCGCTTAGCCATAGACTTCTATTATATCCTGCAAGTTTGCTGCGCTTAGCCATAGACTTCTATTATATCCTGTGGGATTGCTGCGCTTAGCCATAGACTTCTATTATATCCTGCAAGTTTGCTGCGCTTAGCCATAGACTTCTATTATATCCTGTGGGATTGCTGCGCTTAGCCATAGACTTCTATTATATCCTGCAAGTTTGCTGCGCTTAGCCATAGACTTCAATTATATCCTGCACTTTTGCTGCGCTTAGCCATAGACTTCTATTATATCCTGTGGGATTGCTGCGCTTAGCCATAGACTTCTATTATATCCTGCAGGTTTGCTGCACTTAACCATAGACTTCTATTATATCCTGCAGGATTGCTGCGCTTAGCCATAGACTTCTATTATATCCTGCAGGTTTGCTGCGCTTAGCCATAGACTTCTATTATATCCTGTGGGATTGCTGCGCTTAGCCATAGACTTCTATTATATCCTGCGGGATTGCTGCGCTTAGCCATAGACTTCTATTATATCCTGCAAGTTTGCTGCGCTTAGCCATAGACTTCTATTATATCCTGTGGGATTGCTGCGCTTAGCCATAGACTTCTATTATATCCTGCAAGTTTGCTGCGCTTAGCCATAGACTTCTATTATATCCTGCAGGTTTGCTGCGCTTAGCCATAGACTTCTATTATATCCTGCAGGTTTGCTGCGCTTAGCCATAGACTTCTATTATATCCTGCAGGTTTGCTGCGCTTAGCCATAGACTTCAATTATATCCTGCAGGTTTGCTGCGCTTAGCCATAGACTTCTATTATGTCCTGCAAGTTTGCTGCGCTTAGCCATAGACTTCTATTATATCCTGCAGGTTTGCTGCGCTTAGCCATAGACTTCTATTATATCCTGCGGGATTGCTGCGCTTAGCCATAGACTTCAATTATATCCTGCGGGATTGCTGCGCTTAGCCATAGACTTCTATTATATCCTGCGGGATTGCTGCGCTTAGCCATAGACTTCAATTATATCCTGCAGGTTTGCTGCGCTTAGCCATAGACTTCTATTATATCCTGTGGGATTGCTGCGCTTAGCCATAGACTTCTATTATATCCTGCAGGTTTGCTGCGCTTAGCCATAGACTTCTATTATATCCTGCAGGTTTGCTGCGCTTAGCCATAGACTTCTATTATATCCTGCAGGTTTGCTGCGCTTAGCCATAGACTTCAATTATATCCTGCGGGATTGCTGCGCTTAGCCATAGACTTCTATTATATCCTGCAGGTTTGCTACGCTTAGCCATAGACTTCTATTATATCCTGCAGGTTTGCTGCGCTTAGCCATAGACTTCAATTATATCCTGCCGGATTGCTGCGCTTAGCCATAGACTTCTATTATATCCTGCAGGTTTGCTGCGCTTAGCCATAGACTTCTATTATATCCTGTGGGATTGCTGCGCTTAGCCATAGACTTCTATTATATCCTGCAGGTTTGCTGCGCTTAGCCATAGACTTCTATTATATCCTGCAGGTTTTCTGCGCCTAGCCATAGACTTCTATTATATCCTGCAGGTTTGCTGCGCTTAGCCATAGACTTCAATTATATCCTACGGGATTGCTGCGCTTAGCCATAGACTTCTATTATATCCTGCAGGTTTGCTGCGCTTAGCCATAGACTTCTATTATATCCTGCAGGTTTGCTGCGCTTAGCCATAGACTTCTATTATATCCTGCAGGTTTGCTGCGCTTAGCCATAGACTTCTATTATATCCTGCAGGTTTGCTGCGCTTAGCCATAGACTTCTATTATATCCTGTGGGATTGCTGCGCTTAGCCATAGACTTCTATTATATCCTGCAGGTTTGCTGCGCTTAGCCATAGACTTCAATTATATCCTGCGGGATTGCTGCGCTTAGCCATAGACTTCTATTATATCCTGCGGGATTGCTGCGCTTAGCCATAGACTTCAATTATATCCTGCGGGATTGCTGCGCTTAGCCATAGACTTCAATTATATCCTGCAGGTTTGCTGCGCTTAGCCATAGACTTCTATTATATCCTGTGGGATTGCTGCGCTTAGCCATAGACTTCTATTATATCCTGCAGGTTTGCTGCGCTTAGCCATAGACTTCTATTATATCCTGCAGGTTTGCTGCGCTTAGCCATAGACTTCTATTATATCGTTATCCTGCAGGTTTGCTGCGCTTAGCCATAGACTTCTATTATATCCTGTGGGATTGCTGCGCTTAGCCATAGACTTCTATTATATCCTGCGGGATTGCTGCGCTTAGCCATAGACTTCTATTATATCCTGTGGGATTGCTGCGCTTAGCCATAGACTTCTATTATATCCTGCGGGTTTGCTGCGCTTAGCCATAGACTTCTATTATATCCTGCAAGTTTGCTGCGCTTAGCCATAGACTTCTATTATATCCTGTGGGATTGCTGCGCTTAGCCATAGACTTCTATTATATCCTGCGGGATTGCTGCGCTTAGCCATAGACTTCTATTATATCCTGCAGGTTTGCTGCGCTTAGCCATAGACTTCTATTATATCCTGTGGGATTGCTGCGCTTAGCCATAGACTTCTATTATATCCTGTAGGTTTGCTGCGCTTAGCCATAGACTTCTATTATATCCTGCAGGTTTGCTGCGCTTAGCCATAGACTTCTATTATATCCTGTGGGATTGCTGCGCTTAGCCATAGACTTCTATTATATCCTGCGGGATTGCTGCGCTTAGCCATAGACTTCTATTATATCCTGTGGGATTGCTGCGCTTAGCCATAGACTTCTATTATATCCTGCAGGTTTGCTGCGCTTAGCCATAGACTTCAATTATATCCTGCAGGTTTGCTGCGCTTAGCCATAGACTTCTATTATATCCTGTGGGATTGCTGCGCTTAGCCATAGACTTCTATTATATCCTGCAGGTTTGCTGCGCTTAGCCATAGACTTCTATTATATCCTGCAGGTTTGCTGCGCTTAGCCATAGACTTCTATTATATCCTGTGGGATTGCTGCGCTTAGCCATAGACTTCTATTATATCCTGCAAGTTTGCTACGCTTAGCCATAGACTTCTATTATATCCTGTGGGATTGCTGCGCTTAGCCATAGACTTCTATTATATCCTGCAGGTTTGCTGCGCTTAGCCATAGACTTCTATTATATCCTGTGGGATTGCTGCGCTTAGCCATAGACTTCTATTATATCCTGCGGGATTGCTGCGCTTAGCCATAGACTTCTATTATATCCTGTGGGATTGCTGCGCTTAGCCATAGACTTCTATTATATCCTGCAGGTTTGCTGCGCTTAGCCATAGACTTCTATTATATCCTGCAGGTTTGCTGCGCTTAGCCATAGACTTCTATTATATCCTGCAGGTTTGCTGCGCTTAGCCATAGACTTCTATTATATCCTGCAGGTTTGCTGCGCTTAGCCATAGACTTCTATTATATCCTGCAGGTTTGCTACGCTTAGCCATAGACTTCTATTATATCCTGTGGGATTGCTGCGCTTAGCCATAGACTTCTATTATATCCTGCAGGTTTGCTGCGCTTAGCCATAGACTTCTATTATATCCTGCAGGTTTGCTGCGCTTAGCCATAGACTTCTATTATATCCTGCAGGTTTGCTGCGCTTAGCCATAGACTTCTATTATATCCAGTGGGATTGCTGCGCTTAGCCATAGACGTCTATTATATCCTGCGGGATTGCTGCGCTTAGCCATAGACTTCTATTATATCCTGCAAGTTTGCTGCGCTTAGCCATAGACTTCTATTATATCCTGTGGGATTGCTGCGCTTAGCCATAGACTTCTATTATATCCTGCGGGATTGCTGCGCTTAGCCATAGACTTCTATTATATCCTGCGGGATTGCTGCGCTTAGCCATAGACTTCTATTATATCCTGCGGGATTGCTGCACTTAACCATAGACTTCTATTATATCCTGCGGGATTGCTGCGCTTAGCCATAGACTTCTATTATATCCTGCAGGTTTGCTGCACTTAACCATAGACTTCTATTATATCCTGCGGGATTGCTGCGCTTAGCCATAGACTTCTATTATATCCTGCAGGTTTGCTGCGCTTAGCCATAGACTTCTATTATATCCTGTGGGATTGCTGCGCTTAGCCATAGACTTCTATTATATCCTGCGGGATTGCTGCGCTTAGCCATAGACTTCTATTATATCCTGCAAGTTTGCTGCGCTTAGCCATAGACTTCTATTATATCCTGTGGGATTGCTGCGCTTAGCCATAGACTTCTATTATATCCTGCAAGTTTGCTGCGCTTAGCCATAGACTTCTATTATATCCTGCAAGTTTGCTGCGCTTAGCCATAGACTTCAATTATATCCTGCAGGTTTGCTGCGCTTAGCCATAGACTTCTATTATATCCTGTGGGATTGCTGCGCTTAGCCATAGACTTCTATTTTATCCTGCAGGTTTGCTGCGCTTAGCCATAGACTTCTATTATATCCTGCAGGTTTGCTGCGCTTAGCCATAGACTTCTATTATATCCTGCAGGTTTGCTGCGCTTAGCCATAGACTTCAATTATATCCTGCAGGTTTGCTGCGCTTAGCCATAGACTTCTATTATATCCTGCAAGTTTGCTGCGCTTAGCCATAGACTTCTATTATATCCTGCAGGTTTGCTGCGCTTAGCCATAGACTTCTATTATATCCTGCGGGATTGCTGCGCTTAGCCATAGACTTCAATTATATCCTGCGGGATTGCTGCGCTTAGCCATAGACTTCAATTATATCCTGCAGGTTTGCTGCGCTTAGCCATAGACTTCTATTATATCCTGTGGGATTGCTGCGCTTAGCCATAGACTTCTATTATATCCTGCAGGTTTGCTGCGCTTAGCCATAGACTTCTATTATATCCTGCAGGTTTGCTGCGCTTAGCCATAGACTTCTATTATATCCTGCAGGTTTGCTGCGCTTAGCCATAGACTTCAATTATATCCTGCGGGATTGCTGCGCTTAGCCATAGACTTCTATTATATCCTGCAGGTTTGCTACGCTTAGCCATAGACTTCTATTATATCCTGCAGGTTTGCTGCGCTTAGCCATAGACTTCAATTATATCCTGCCGGATTGCTGCGCTTAGCCATAGACTTCTATTATATCCTGCAGGTTTGCTGCGCTTAGCCATAGACTTCTATTATATCCTGCGGGATTGCTGCGCTTAGCCATAGACTTCAATTATATCCTGCGGGATTGCTGCGCTTAGCCATAGACTTCAATTATATCCTGCAGGTTTGCTGCGCTTAGCCATAGACTTCTATTATATCCTGTGGGATTGCTGCGCTTAGCCATAGACTTCTATTATATCCTGCAGGTTTTCTGCGCCTAGCCATAGACTTCTATTATATCCTGCAGGTTTGCTGCGCTTAGCCATAGACTTCAATTATATCCTGCGGGATTGCTGCGCTTAGCCATAGACTTCTATTATATCCTGCAGGTTTGCTGCGCTTAGCCATAGACTTCAATTATATCCTGCGGGATTGCTGCGCTTAGTCATAGACTTCTATTATATCCTGCAGGTTTGCTGCGCTTAGCCATAGACTTCTATTATATCCTGCGGGATTGCTGCGCTTAGCCATAGACTTCTATTATATCCTGCAGGTTTGCTGCGCTTAGCCATAGACTTCTATTATATCCTGCGGGATTGCTGCGCTTAGCCATAGACTTCTATTATATCCTGTGGGATTGCTGCGCTTAGCCATAGACTTCTATTATATCCTGTGGGATTGCTGCGCTTAGCCATAGACTTCTATTATATCCTGCAGGTTTGCTGCGCTTAGCCATAGACTTCTATTATATCCTGCAGGTTTGCTGCGCTTAGCCATAGACTTCAATTATATCCTGCGGGATTGCTGCGCTTAGCCATAGACTTCTATTATATCCTGCAGGTTTGCTACGCTTAGCCATAGACTTCTATTATATCCTGCAGGTTTGCTGCGCTTAGCCATAGACTTCAATTATATCCTGCCGGATTGCTGCGCTTAGCCATAGACTTCTATTATATCCTGCAGGTTTGCTGCGCTTAGCCATAGACTTCTATTATATCCTGCGGGATTGCTGCGCTTAGCCATAGACTTCAATTATATCCTGCGGGATTGCTGCGCTTAGCCATAGACTTCAATTATATCCTGCAGGTTTGCTGCGCTTAGCCATAGACTTCTATTATATCCTGTGGGATTGCTGCGCTTAGCCATAGACTTCTATTATATCCTGCAGGTTTGCTGCGCTTAGCCATAGACTTCTATTATATCCTGCAGGTTTTCTGCGCCTAGCCATAGACTTCTATTATATCCTGCAGGTTTGCTGCGCTTAGCCATAGACTTCAATTATATCCTGCGGGATTGCTGCGCTTAGCCATAGACTTCTATTATATCCTGCAGGTTTGCTGCGCTTAGCCATAGACTTCAATTATATCCTGCGGGATTGCTGCGCTTAGCCATAGACTTCTATTATATCCTGCAGGTTTGCTGCGCTTAGCCATAGACTTCTATTATATCCTGCAGGTTTGCTGCGCTTAGCCATAGACTTCTATTATATCCTGTGGGATTGCTGCGCTTAGCCATAGACTTCTATTATATCCTGCGGGATTGCTGCGCTTAGCCATAGACTTCTATTATATCCTGCGGGTTTGCTGCGCTTAGCCATAGACTTCTATTATATCCTGCAAGTTTGCTGCGCTTAGCCATAGACTTCTATTATATCCTGTGGGATTGCTGCGCTTAGCCATAGACTTCTATTATATCCTGCGGGTTTGCTGCGCTTAGCCATAGACTTCTATTATATCCTGCAAGTTTGCTGCGCTTAGCCATAGACTTCTATTATATCCTGTGGGATTGCTGCGCTTAGCCATAGACTTCTATTATATCCTGCGGGATTGCTGCGCTTAGCCATAGGCTTCTATTATATCCTGCGGGATTGCTGCACTTAGCCATAGACTTCTATTATATCCTGCAGGTTTGCTGCGCTTAGCCATAGACTTCAATTATATCCTGCGGGATTGCTGCGCTTAGCCATAGACTTCTATTATATCCTGCAGGTTTGCTGCGCTTAGCCATAGACTTCTATTATATCCTGCAGGTTTGCTGCGCTTAGCCATAGACTTCTATTATATCCTGCGGGATTGCTGCGCTTAGCCATAGACTTCAATTATATCCTGCGGGATTGCTGCGCTTAGCCATAGACTTCTATTATATCCTGCGGGATTGCTGCGCTTAGCCATAGACTTCAATTATATCCTGCGGGATTCCTGCGCTTAGCCATAGACTTCTATTATATCCTGTGGGATTGCTGCGCTTAGCCATAGACTTCTATTATATCCTGCGGGATTGCTGCGCTTAGCCATAGACTTCTATTATATCCTGCGGGTTTGCTGCGCTTAGCCATAGACTTCTATTATATCCTGCGGGTTTGCTGCGCTTAGCCATAGACTTCTATTATATCCTGTGGGATTGCTGCGCTTAGCCATAGACTTCTATTATATCCTGCGGGTTTGCTGTGCTTAGCCATAGACTTCTATTATATCCTGCAGGTTTGCTGCGCTTAGCCATAGACTTCTATTATATCCTGTGGGATTGCTGCGCTTAGCCATAGACTTCTATTATATCCTGTGGGATTGCTGCGCTTAGCCATAGACTTCTATTATATCCTGCAAGTTTGCTGCGCTTAGCCATAGACTTCTATTATATCCTGCGGGATTGCTGCGCTTAGCCATAGACTTCTATTATATCCTGCGGGTTTGCTGCGCTTAGCCATAGACTTCTATTATATCCTGCGGGATTGCTGCGCTTAGCCATAGACTTCTATTATATTCTGCGGGAATGCTGCGCTTAGCCATAGACTTCTATTATATCCTGCAGGTTTGCTGCGCTCAGCCATGAGCTTCTATTATATCCTGCAGGTTTGCTGCGCTTAGCCATAGACTTCAATTATATCCTGCAGGTTTGCTGCGCTTAGCCATAGACTTCTATTATATCCTGTGGGATTGCTGCGCTTAGCCATAGACTTCTATTATATCCTGCAGGTTTGCTGCGCTTAGCCATAGACTTCTATTATATCCTGCAGGTTTGCTGCGCTTAGCCATAGACTTCTATTATATCCTGTGGGATTGCTGCGCTTAGCCATAGACTTCTATTATATCCTGTGGGATTGCTGCGCTTAGCCATAGACTTCTATTATATCCTGCAGGTTTGCTGCGCTTAGCCATAGACTTCAATTATATCCTGCCGGATTGCTGCGCTTAGCCATAGACTTCTATTATATTCTGCAGGTTTGCTGCGCTTAGCCATAGACTTCTATTATATCCTGCGGGATTGCTGCGCTTAGCCATAGACTTCAATTATATCCTGCGGGATTGCTGCGCTTAGCCATAGACTTCAATTATATCCTGCAGGTTTGCTGCGCTTAGCCATAGACTTCTATTATATCCTGTGGGATTGCTGCGCTTAGCCATAGACTTCTATTATATCCTGCAGGTTTGCTGCGCTTAGCCATAGACTTCTATTATATCCTGCAGGTTTTCTGCGCCTAGCCATAGACTTCTATTATATCCTGCAGGTTTGCTGCGCTTAGCCATAGACTTCAATTATATCCTGCGGGATTGCTGCGCTTAGCCATAGACTTCTATTATATCCTGCAGGTTTGCTGCGCTTAGCCATAGACTTCAATTATATCCTGCGGGATTGCTGCGCTTAGCCATAGACTTCTATTATATCCTGCAGGTTTGCTGCGCTTAGCCATAGACTTCTATTATATCCTGCAGGTTTGCTGCGCTTAGCCATAGACTTCTATTATATCCTGTGGGATTGCTGCGCTTAGCCATAGACTTCTATTATATCCTGCGGGATTGCTGCGCTTAGCCATAGACTTCTATTATATCCTGCGGGTTTGCTGCGCTTAGCCATAGACTTCTATTATATCCTGCAAGTTTGCTGCGCTTAGCCATAGACTTCTATTATATCCTGTGGGATTGCTGCGCTTAGCCATAGACTTCTATTATATCCTGCGGGTTTGCTGCGCTTAGCCATAGACTTCTATTATATCCTGCAAGTTTGCTGCGCTTAGCCATAGACTTCTATTATATCCTGTGGGATTGCTGCGCTTAGCCATAGACTTCTATTATATCCTGCGGGATTGCTGCGCTTAGCCATAGGCTTCTATTATATCCTGCGGGATTGCTGCACTTAGCCATAGACTTCTATTATATCCTGCAGGTTTGCTGCGCTTAGCCATAGACTTCAATTATATCCTGCGGGATTGCTGCGCTTAGCCATAGACTTCTATTATATCCTGCAGGTTTGCTGCGCTTAGCCATAGACTTCTATTATATCCTGCAGGTTTGCTGCGCTTAGCCATAGACTTCTATTATATCCTGCGGGATTGCTGCGCTTAGCCATAGACTTCAATTATATCCTGCGGGATTGCTGCGCTTAGCCATAGACTTCTATTATATCCTGCGGGATTGCTGCGCTTAGCCATAGACTTCAATTATATCCTGCGGGATTCCTGCGCTTAGCCATAGACTTCAATTATATCCTGCAGGTTTGCTGCGCTTAGCCATAGACTTCTATTATATCCTGTGGGATTGCTGCGCTTAGCCATAGACTTCTATTATATCCTGCAGGTTTGCTGCGCTTAGCCATAGACTTCTATTATATCCTGCAGGTTTGCTGCGCTTAGCCATAGACTTCTATTATATCCTGTGGGATTGCTGCGCTTAGCCATAGACTTCTATTATATCCTGCGGGATTGCTGCGCTTAGCCATAGACTTCTATTATATCCTGCGGGTTTGCTGCGCTTAGCCATAGACTTCTATTATATCCTGCGGGTTTGCTGCGCTTAGCCATAGACTTCTATTATATCCTGTGGGATTGCTGCGCTTAGCCATAGACTTCTATTATATCCTGCGGGTTTGCTGCGCTTAGCCATAGACTTCTATTATATCCTGCAGGTTTGCTGCGCTTAGCCATAGACTTCTATTATATCCTGTGGGATTGCTGCGCTTAGCCATAGACTTCTATTATATCCTGTGGGATTGCTGCGCTTAGCCATAGACTTCTATTATATCCTGCAAGTTTGCTGCGCTTAGCCATAGACTTCTATTATATCCTGCGGGATTGCTGCGCTTAGCCATAGACTTCTATTATATCCTGCGGGTTTGCTGCGCTTAGCCATAGACTTCTATTATATCCTGCGGGATTGCTGCGCTTAGCCATAGACTTCTATTATATTCTGCGGGAATGCTGCGCTTAGCCATAGACTTCTATTATATCCTGCAGGTTTGCTGCGCTCAGCCATAGACTTCTATTATATCCTGCAGGTTTGCTGCGCTTAGCCATAGACTTCAATTATATCCTGCAGGTTTGCTGCGCTTAGCCATAGACTTCTATTATATCCTGTGGGATTGCTGCGCTTAGCCATAGACTTCTATTATATCCTGCAGGTTTGCTGCGCTTAGCCATAGACTTCTATTATATCCTGCAGGTTTGCTGCGCTTAGCCATAGACTTCTATTATATCCTGTGGGATTGCTGCGCTTAGCCATAGACTTCTATTATATCCTGTGGGATTGCTGCGCTTAGCCATAGACTTCTATTATATCCTGCAAGTTTGCTGCGCTTAGCCATAGACTTCTATTATATCCTGCGGGATTGCTGCGCTTAGCCACAGACTTCTATTATATCCTGCGGGTTTGCTGCGCTTAGCCATAGACTTCTATTATATCCTGCGGGATTGCTGCGCTTAGCCATAGACTTCTATTATATTCTGCGGGAATGCTGCGCTTAGCCATAGACTTCTATTATATCCTGCAGGTTTGCTGCGCTTAGCCATAGACTTCTATTATATCCTGCAGGTTTGCTGCGCTTAGCCATAGACTTCAATTATATCCTGCAGGTTTGCTGCGCTTAGCCATAGACTTCTATTATATCCTGTGGGATTGCTGCGCTTAGCCATAGACTTCTATTATATCCTGCAGGTTTGCTGCGCTTAGCCATAGACTTCTATTATATCCTGCAAGTTTGCTACGCTTAGCCATAGACTTCTATTATATCCTGCAAGTTTGCTACGCTTAGCCATAGACTTCTATTATATCCTGCAGGTTTGCTGCGCTTAGCCATAGACTTCTATTATATCCTGTGGGATTGCTGCGCTTAGCCATAGACTTCTATTATATCCTGCGGGATTGCTGCGCTTAGCCATAGACTTCTATTATATCCTGCAAGTTTGCTGCGCTTAGCCATAGACTTCTATTATATCCTGTGGGATTGCTGCGCTTAGCCATAGACTTCTATTATATCCTGCAAGTTTGCTGCGCTTAGCCATAGACTTCTATTATATCCTGTGGGATTGCTGCGCTTAGCCATAGACTTCTATTATATCCTGCAAGTTTGCTGCGCTTAGCCATAGACTTCAATTATATCCTGCACTTTTGCTGCGCTTAGCCATAGACTTCTATTATATCCTGTGGGATTGCTGCGCTTAGCCATAGACTTCTATTATATCCTGCAGGTTTGCTGCACTTAACCATAGACTTCTATTATATCCTGCGGGATTGCTGCGCTTAGCCATAGACTTCTATTATATCCTGCAGGTTTGCTGCGCTTAGCCATAGACTTCTATTATATCCTGTGGGATTGCTGCGCTTAGCCATAGACTTCTATTATATCCTGCGGGATTGCTGCGCTTAGCCATAGACTTCTATTATATCCTGCAAGTTTGCTGCGCTTAGCCATAGACTTCTATTATATCCTGTGGGATTGCTGCGCTTAGCCATAGACTTCTATTATATCCTGCAAGTTTGCTGCGCTTAGCCATAGACTTCTATTATATCCTGCAGGTTTGCTGCGCTTAGCCATAGACTTCTATTATATCCTGCAGGTTTGCTGCGCTTAGCCATAGACTTCTATTATATCCTGCAGGTTTGCTGCGCTTAGCCATAGACTTCAATTATATCCTGCAGGTTTGCTGCGCTTAGCCATAGACTTCTATTATGTCCTGCAAGTTTGCTGCGCTTAGCCATAGACTTCTATTATATCCTGCAGGTTTGCTGCGCTTAGCCATAGACTTCTATTATATCCTGCGGGATTGCTGCGCTTAGCCATAGACTTCAATTATATCCTGCGGGATTGCTGCGCTTAGCCATAGACTTCTATTATATCCTGCGGGATTGCTGCGCTTAGCCATAGACTTCAATTATATCCTGCAGGTTTGCTGCGCTTAGCCATAGACTTCTATTATATCCTGTGGGATTGCTGCGCTTAGCCATAGACTTCTATTATATCCTGCAGGTTTGCTGCGCTTAGCCATAGACTTCTATTATATCCTGCAGGTTTGCTGCGCTTAGCCATAGACTTCTATTATATCCTGCAGGTTTGCTGCGCTTAGCCATAGACTTCAATTATATCCTGCGGGATTGCTGCGCTTAGCCATAGACTTCTATTATATCCTGCAGGTTTGCTGCGCTTAGCCATAGACTTCAATTATATCCTGCAGGTTTGCTGCGCTTAGCCATAGACTTCTATTATATCCTGTGGGATTGCTGCGCTTAGCCATAGACTTCTATTATATCCTGCAGGTTTGCTGCGCTTAGCCATAGACTTCTATTATATCCTGTGGGATTGCTGCGCTTAGCCATAGACTTCTATTATATCCTGCAGGTTTGCTGCGCTTAGCCATAGACTTCTATTATATCCTGCAGGTTTTCTGCGCCTAGCCATAGACTTCTATTATATCCTGCAGGTTTGCTGCGCTTAGCCATAGACTTCAATTATATCCTACGGGATTGCTGCGCTTAGCCATAGACTTCTATTATATCCTGCAGGTTTGCTGCGCTTAGCCATAGACTTCAATTATATCCTGCGGGATTGCTGCGCTTAGCCATAGACTTCTATTATATCCTGCAGGTTTGCTGCGCTTAGCCATAGACTTCTATTATATCCTGCAGGTTTGCTGCGCTTAGCCATAGACTTCAATTATATCCTGCGGGATTGCTGCGCTTAGCCATAGACTTCTATTATATCCTGCGGGATTGCTGCGCTTAGCCATAGACTTCAATTATATCCTGCGGGATTGCTGCGCTTAGCCATAGACTTCAATTATATCCTGCAGGTTTGCTGCGCTTAGCCATAGACTTCTATTATATCCTGTGGGATTGCTGCGCTTAGCCATAGACTTCTATTATATCCTGCAGGTTTGCTGCGCTTAGCCATAGACTTCTATTATATCCTGCAGGTTTGCTGCGCTTAGCCATGGACTTCTATTATATCCTGCTGGTTTGCTGCGCTTAGCCATAGACTTCTATTATATCCTGTGGGATTGCTGCGCTTAGCCATAGACTTCTATTATATCCTGCAGGTTTGCTGCGCTTAGCCATAGACTTCAATTATATCCTGCGGGATTGCTGCGCTTAGCCATAGACTTCAATTATATCCTGCAGGTTTGCTGCGCTTAGCCATAGACTTCTATTATATCCTGTGGGATTGCTGCGCTTAGCCATAGACTTCTATTATATCCTGCAGGTTTGCTGCGCTTAGCCATAGACTTCTATTATATCCTGCAGGTTTGCTGCGCTTAGCCATAGACTTCTATTATATCCTGCAGGTTTGCTGCGCTTAGCCATAGACTTCTATTATATCCTGCTGGTTTGCTGCGCTTAGCCATAGACTTCTATTATATCCTGTGGGATTGCTGCGCTTAGCCATAGACTTCTATTATATCCTGCAGGTTTGCTGCGCTTAGCCATAGACTTCAATTATATCCTGCGGGATTGCTGCGCTTAGCCATAGACTTCAATTATATCCTGCAGGTTTGCTGCGCTTAGCCATAGACTTCTATTATATCCTGTGGGATTGCTGCGCTTAGCCATAGACTTCTATTATATCCTGCAGGTTTGCTGCGCTTAGCCATAGACTTCTATTATATCCTGCAGGTTTGCTGCGCTTAGCCATAGACTTCTATTATATCCTGCAGGTTTGCTGCGCTTAGCCATAGACTTCTATTATATCCTGCGGGATTGCTGCGCTTAGCCATAGACTTCTATTATATCCTGTGGGATTGCTGCGCTTAGCCATAGACTTCTATTATATCCTGCGGGTTTGCTGCGCTTAGCCATAGACTTCTATTATATCCTGCAAGTTTGCTGCGCTTAGCAATAGACTTCTATTATATCCTGTGGGATTGCTGCGCTTAGCCATAGACTTCTATTATATCCTGCGGGATTGCTGCGCTTAGCCATAGACTTCTATTATATCCTGCAGGTTTGCTGCGCTTAGCCATAGACTTCTATTATATCCTGTGGGATTGCTGCGCTTAGCCATAGACTTCTATTATATCCTGTAGGTTTGCTGCGCTTAGCCATAGACTTCTATTATATCCTGCAGGTTTGCTGCGCTTAGCCATAGACTTCTATTATATCCTGTGGGATTGCTGCGCTTAGCCATAGACTTCTATTATATCCTGCGGGATTGCTGCGCTTAGCCATAGACTTCTATTATATCCTGCAGGTTTGCTGCGCTTAGCCATAGACTTCTATTATATCCTGTGGGATTGCTGCGCTTAGCCATAGACTTCTATTATATCCTGTGGGATTGCTGCGCTTAGCCATAGACTTCTATTATATCCTGCGGGTTTGCTGCGCTTAGCCATAGACTTCTATTATATCCTGCAAGTTTGCTGCGCTTAGCCATAGACTTCTATTATATCCTGTGGGATTGCTGCGCTTAGCCATAGACTTCTATTATATCCTGCGTGTTTGCTGCGCTTAGCCATAGACTTCTATTATATCCTGCAGGTTTGCTGCGCTTAGCCATAGACTTCTATTATATACTGCAGGTTTGCTGCGCTTAGCCATAGACTTCTATTATATCCTGCAGGTTTGCTGCGCTTAGCCATAGACTTCTATTATATCCTGCAGGTTTGCTGCGCTTAGCCATAGACTTCTATTATATCCTGTGGGATTGCTGCGCTTAGCCATAGACTTCTATTATATCCTGCGGGATTGCTGCGCTTAGCCATAGACTTCTATTATATCCTGTGGGATTGCTGCGCTTAGCCATAGACTTCTATTATATCCTGTAGGTTTGCTGCGCTTAGCCATAGACTTCTATTATATCCTGTGGGATTGCTGCGCTTAGCCATAGACTTCTATTATATCCTGCGGGATTGCTGCGCTTAGCCATAGACTTCTATTATATCCTGCGGGTTTTGTGCGCATAGCCATAGACTTCTATTATATCCTGCAGGTTTGCTGCGCTTAGCCATAGACTTCTATTATATCCTGCGGGTTTCGTGCGCATAGCCATAGACTTCTATTATATCCTGCAGGTTTGCTGCGCTTAGCCATAGACTTCTATTATATCCTGCGGGATTGCTGCGCTTAGCCATAGACTTCTATTATATCCTGCGGGATTGCTGCGCTTAGCCATAGACTTCTATTATATCCTGCAAGTTTGCTGCACTTAGCCATAGACTTCTATTATATCTTGCGGGATTTCTGTGCCTAGCCATAGACTTCTATTATATCCTGCGGGATTGCTGCGCTTAGCCATAGACTTCTATTATATCCTGCGGGATTTCTGTGCCTAGCCATAGACTTCTATTATATCCTGCGGGATTGCTGCGCTTAGCCATAGACTTCTATTATATCCTGCAGGTTTGCTGCGCTTAGCCATAGACTTCTATTATATCCTGCGGGATTGCTGCGCTTAGCCATAGACTTCTATTATATCCTGCGGGATTGCTGCGCTTAGCCATAGACTTCTATTATATCCTGCGTGTTTGCTGCGCTTAGCCATAGACTTCTATTATATCCTGCAGGTTTGCTGCGCTTAGCCATAGACTTCTATTATATCCTGCGGGTTTCGTGCGCATAGCCATAGACTTCTATTATATCCTGCAGGTTTGCTGCGCTTAGCCATAGACTTCTATTATATCCTGCGGGTTTGCTGCGCTTAGCCATAGACTTCTATTATATCCTGCAGGTTTGCTGTGCTCAGCCATAGACTTCTATTATATCCTGCGGGATTGCTGCGCTTAGCCATAGACTTCTATTATATCCTGCGGGATTGCTGCGCTTAGCCATAGACTTCTATTATATCCTGCGGGAATGCTGTGCTTAGCCATAGACTTCTATTATATCCTGCGGGATTGCTGCGCTTAGCCATAGACTTCTATTATATCCTGCAGGTTTGCTGCGCTTAGCCATAGACTTCTATTATATCCTGTGGGATTGCTGCGCTTAGCCATAGACTTCTATTATATCCTGCAGGTTTTGTGCGCTTAGCCATAGACTTCTATTATATCCTGCAGGTTTGCTGCGCTTAGCCATAGACTTCTATTATATCCTGCGGGATTGCTGCGCTTAGCCATAGACTTCTATTATATCCTGCGGGATTGCTGCGCTTAGCCATAGACTTCTATTATATCCTGCAGGTTTGCTGCGCTTAGCCATAGACTTCTATTATATCCTGCAGGATTGCTGCGCTTAGCCATAGACTTCTATTATATCCTGCAGGTTTGCTGCGCTTAGCCATAGACTTCTATTATATCCTGTGGGATTGCTGCGCTTAGCCATAGACTTCTATTATATCCTGTGGGATTGCTGCGCTTAGCCATAGACTTCTATTATATCCTGCAGGTTTGCTGCGCTTAGCCATAGACTTCTATTATATCCTGCAGGTTTGCTGCGCTTAGCCATAGACTTCTATTATATCCTGTGGGATTGCTGCGCTTAGCCATAGACTTCTATTATATCCTGCAGGTTTGCTGCGCTTAGCCATAGACTTCTATTATATCCTGCAGGATTGCTGCGCTTAGCCATAGACTTCTATTATATCCTGCGGGATTGCTGCGCTTAGCCATAGACTTCTATTATATCCTGCGGGATTGCTGCGCTTAGCCATAGACTTCTATTATATCCTGCAGGTTTGCTGCGCTTAGCCATAGACTTCTATTATATCCTGCAGGATTGCTGCGCTTAGCCATAGACTTCTATTATATCCTGCAGGTTTGCTGCGCTTAGCCATAGACTTCTATTATATCCTGTGGGATTGCTGCGCTTAGCCATAGACTTCTATTATATCCTGCAGGTTTGCTGCGCTTAGCCATAGACTTCTATTATATCCTGCAGGTTTGCTGCGCTTAGCCATAGACTTCTATTATATCCTGTGGGATTGCTGCGCTTAGCCATAGACTTCTATTATATCCTGCAGGTTTTGTGCGCTTAGCCATAGACTTCTATTATATCCTGAGGGATTGCTGCGCCTAGCCATAGACTTCTATTATATCCTGCAGGTTTGCTGCGCTTAGACATAGACTTCTATTATATCCTGCGGGATTGCTGCGCTTAGCCATAGACTTCTATTATATCCTGCGGGATTGCTGCGCTTAGCCATAGACTTCTATTATATCCTGCAGGTTTGCTGCGCTTAGCCATAGACTTCTATTATATCCTGCAGGTTTGCTGCGCTTAGCCAAAGACTTCTATTATATCCTGCAGGTTTGCTGCGCTTAGCCATAGACTTCTATTATATCCTGCGGGTTTGCTGCGCTTAGCCATAGACTTCTATTATATCCTGCAAGTTTGCTGCGCTTAGCCATAGACTTCTATTATATCCTGCAAGTTTGCTGCGCTTAGCCATAGACTTCTATTATATCCTGTGGGATTGCTGCGCTTAGCCATAGACTTCTATTATATCCTGCGGGATTGCTGCGCTTAGCCATAGACTTCTATTATATCCTGCAGGTTTGCTGCGCTTAGCCATAGACTTCTATTATATCCTGTGGGATTGCTGCGCTTAGCCATAGACTTCTATTATATCCTGTAGGTTTGCTGCGCTTAGCCATAGACTTCTATTATATCCTGTGGGATTGCTGCACTTAGCCATAGACTTCTATTATATCCTGCGGGATTGCTGCGCTTAGCCATAGACTTCTATTATATCCTGCAGGTTTGCTGCGCTTAGCCATAGACTTCTATTATATCCTGTGGGATTGCTGCGCTTAGCCATAGACTTCTATTATATCCTGTGGGATTGCTGCGCTTAGCCATAGACTTCTATTATATCCTGTAGGTTTGCTGCGCTTAGCCATAGACTTCTATTATATCCTGCAGGTTTGCTGCGCTTAGCCATAGACTTCTATTATATCCTGTGGGATTGCTGCGCTTAGCCATAGACTTCTATTATATCCTGCGTGTTTGCTGCGCTTAGCCATAGACTTCTATTATATCCTGCAGGTTTGCTGCGCTTAGCCATAGACTTCTATTATATACTGCAGGTTTGCTGCGCTTAGCCATAGACTTCTATTATATCCTGCAGGTTTGCTGCGCTTAGCCATAGACTTCTATTATATCCTGCAGGTTTGCTGCGCTTAGCCATAGACTTCTATTATATCCTGTGGGATTGCTGCGCTTAGCCATAGACTTCTATTATATCCTGTGGGATTGCTGTGCTTAGCCATAGACTTCTATTATATCCTGCAGGTTTGCTGCGCTTAGCCATAGACTTCTATTATATCCTGTGGGATTGCTGCGCTTAGCCATAGACTTCTATTATATCCTGTGGGATTGCTGCGCTTAGCCATAGACTTCTATTATATCCTGCGGGATTGCTGCGCTTAGCCATAGACTTCTATTATATCCTGCAGGTTTGCTGCGCTTAGCCATAGACTTCTATTATATCCTGCAGGTTTGCTGCGCTCAGCCATAGACTTCTATTATATCCTGCGGGATTGCTGCGCTTAGCCATAGACTTCTATTATATCCTGTGGGATTGCTGCGCTTAGCCATAGACTTCTATTATATCCTGCGGGAATGCTGTGCTTAGCCATAGACTTCTATTATATCCTGCGGGATTGCTGCGCTTAGCCATAGACTTCTATTATATCCTGCAGGTTTGCTGCGCTTAGCCATAGACTTCTATTATATCCTGTGGGATTGCTGCGCTTAGCCATAGACTTCTATTATATCCTGCAGGTTTTGTGCGCTTAGCCATAGACTTCTATTATATCCTGCGGGTTTGCTGCGCTTAGCCATAGACTTCTATTATATCCTGTGGGATTGCTGCGCTTAGCCATAGACTTCTATTATATCCTGCGGGATTGCTGCGCTTAGCCATAGACTTCTATTATATCCTGCAGGTTTGCTGCGCTTAGCCATAGACTTCTATTATATCCTGCAGGATTGCTGCGCTTAGCCATAGACTTCTATTATATCCTGCGGGTTTGCTGCGCTTAGCCATAGACTTCTATTATATCCTGTGGGATTGCTGCGCTTAGCCATAGACTTCTATTATATCCTGTGGGATTGCTGCGCTTAGCCATAGACTTCTATTATATCCTGCAGGTTTGCTGCGCTTAGCCATAGACTTCTATTATATCCTGCAGGTTTGCTGCGCTTAGCCATAGACTTCTATTATATCCTGTGGGATTGCTGCGCTTAGCCATAGACTTCTATTATATCCTGCAGGTTTGCTGCGCTTAGCCATAGACTTCTATTATATCCTGCGGGATTGCTGCGCTTAGCCATAGACTTCTATTATATCCTGCGGGATTGCTGCGCTTAGCCATAGACTTCTATTATATCCTGCAGGTTTGCTGCGCTTAGCCATAGACTTCTATTATATCCTGCAGGATTGCTGCGCTTAGCCATAGACTTCTATTATATCCTGCAGGTTTGCTGCGCTTAGCCATAGACTTCTATTATATCCTGTGGGATTGCTGCGCTTAGCCATAGACTTCTATTATATCCTGTGGGATTGCTGCGCTTAGCCATAGACTTCTATTATATCCTGCAGGTTTGCTGCGCTTAGCCATAGACTTCTATTATATCCTGCAGGTTTGCTGCGCTTAGCCATAGACTTCTATTATATCCTGTGGGATTGCTGCGCTTAGCCATAGACTTCTATTATATCCTGCAGGTTTTCTGCGCTTAGCCATAGACTTCTATTATATCCTGCGGGATTGCTGCGCCTAGCCATAGACTTCTATTATATCCTGCAGGTTTGCTGCGCTTAGCCATAGACTTCTATTATATCCTGCGGGATTGCTGCGCTTAGCCATAGACTTCTATTATATCCTGCGGGATTGCTGCGCTTAGCCATAGACTTCTATTATATCCTGCAGGTTTGCTGCGCTTAGCCATAGACTTCTATTATATCCTGCAGGTTTGCTGCGCTTAGCCATAGACTTCTATTATATCCTGCAGGTTTGCTGCGCTTAGCCATAGACTTCTATTATATCCTACGGGTTTGCTGCGCTTAGCCATAGACTTCTATTATATCCTGCAAGTTTGCTGCGCTTAGCCATAGACTTCTATTATATCCTGTGGGATTGCTGCGCTTAGCCATAGACTTCTATTATATCCTGCGGGATTGCTGCGCTTAGCCATAGACTTCTATTATATCCTGCAGGTTTGCTGCGCTTAGCCATAGACTTCTATTATATCCTGTGGGATTGCTGCGCTTAGCCATAGACTTCAATTATATCCTGCGGGATTGCTGCGCTTAGCCATAGACTTCTATTATATCCTGCAGGTTTGCTGCGCTTAGCCATAGACTTCTATTATATCCTGTAGGTTTGCTGCGCTTAGCCATAGACTTCTATTATATCCTGTGGGATTGCTGCGCTTAGCCATAGACTTCTATTATATCCTGCGGGATTGCTGCGCTTAGCCATAGACTTCTATTATATCCTGCAGGTTTGCTGCGCTTAGCCATAGACTTCTATTATATCCTGTGGGATTGCTGCGCTTAGCCATAGACTTCTATTATATCCTGTGGGATTGCTGCGCTTAGCCATAGACTTCTATTATATCCTGTAGGTTTGCTGTGCTTAGCCATAGACTTCTATTATATCCTGCAGGTTTGCTGCGCTTAGCTATAGACTTCTATTATATCCTGTGGGATTGCTGCGCTTAGCCATAGACTTCTATTATATCCTGCGTGTTTGCTGCGCTTAGCCATAGACTTCTATTATATCCTGCAGGTTTGCTGCGCTTAGCCATAGACTTCTATTATATACTGCAGGTTTGCTGCGCTTAGCCATAGACTTCTATTATATCCTGCAGGTTTGCTGCGCTTAGCCATAGACTTCTATTATATCCTGCAGGTTTGCTGCGCTTAGCCATAGACTTCTATTATATCCTGTGGGATTGCTGCGCTTAGCCATAGACTTCTATTATATCCTGTGGGATTGCTGTGCTTAGCCATAGACTTCTATTATATCCTGCAGGTTTGCTGCGCTTAGCCATAGACTTCTATTATATCCTGTGGGATTGCTGCGCTTAGCCATAGACTTCTATTATATCCTGTGGGATTGCTGCGCTTAGCCATAGACTTCTATTATATCCTGCGGGATTGCTGCGCTTAGCCATAGACTTCTATTATATCCTGCAAGTTTGCTGCGCTTAGCCATAGACTTCTATTATATCCTGCAGGTTTGCTGCGCTTAGCCATAGACTTCTATTATATCCTGTGGGATTGCTGCGCTTAGCCATAGACTTCTATTATATCCTGCAGGTTTGCTGCGCTTAGCCATAGACTTCTATTATATCCTGTGGGATTGCTGCGCTTAGCCATAGACTTCTATTATATCCTGTAGGTTTGCTGCGCTTAGCCATAGACTTCTATTATATCCTGTGGGATTGCTGCGCTTAGCCATAGACTTCTATTATATCCTGCGGGATTGCTGCGCTTAGCCATAGACTTCTATTATATCCTGCGGGTTTTGTGCACATAGCCATAGACTTCTATTATATCCTGCAGGTTTGCTGCGCTTAGCCATAGACTTCTATTATATCCTGCGGGTTTCGTGCGCATAGCCATAGACTTCTATTATATCCTGTAGGTTTGCTGCGCTTAGCCATAGACTTCTATTATATCCTGCGGGTTTGCTGCGCTTAGCCATAGACTTCTATTATATCCTGCAGGTTTGCTGCGCTCAGCCATAGACTTCTATTATATCCTGCGGGATTGCTGCGCTTAGCCATAGACTTCTATTATATCCTGCGGGATTGCTGCGCTTAGCCATAGGCTTCTATTATATCCTGCAAGTTTGCTGCGCTTAGCCATAGACTTCTATTATATCCTGCGGGATTTCTGTGCCTAGCCATAGACTTCTATTATATCCTGCGGGATTGCTGCGCTTAGCCATAGACTTCTATTATATCCTGCAGGTTTGCTGCGCTTAGCCATAGACTTCTATTATATCCTGTGGGATTGCTGCGCTTAGCCATAGACTTCTATTATATCCTGCAGGTTTTGTGCGCTTAGCCATAGACTTCTATTATATCCTGCAGGTTTGCTGCGCTTAGCCATAGACTTCTATTATATCCTGCGGGATTGCTGCGCTTAGCCATAGACTTCTATTATATCCTGCGGGATTGCTGCGCTTAGCCATAGACTTCTATTATATCCTGCGTGTTTGCTGCGCTTAGCCATAGACTTCTATTATATCCTGCAGGTTTGCTGCGCTTAGCCATAGACTTCTATTATATACTGCAGGTTTGCTGCGCTTAGCCATAGACTTCTATTATATCCTGCAGGTTTCGTGCGCATAGCCATAGACTTCTATTATATCCTGCAGGTTTGCTGCGCTTATCCATAGACTTCTATTATATCCTGCGGGTTTCGTGCGCATAGCCATAGACTTCTATTATATCCTGCAGGTTTGCTGCGCTTAGCCATAGACTTCTATTATATCCTGCGGGTTTGCTGCGCTTAGCCATAGACTTCTATTATATCCTGCAGGTTTGCTGCGCTCAGCCATAGACTTCTATTATATCCTGCGGGATTGCTGCGCTTAGCCATAGACTTCTATTATATCCTGCGGGATTGCTGCGCTTAGCCATAGACTTCTATTATATCCTGCAAGTTTGCTGCGCTTAGCCATAGACTTCTATTATATCCTGCGGGATTGCTGCGCTTAGCCATAGACTTCTATTATATCCTGCGGGATTTCTGTGCCTAGCCATAGACTTCTATTATATCCTGCGGGATTGCTGCGCTTAGCCATAGACTTCTATTATATCCTCCAGGTTTGCTGCACTTAGCCATAGACTTCTATTATATCCTGTGGGATTGCTGCGCTTAGCCATAGACTTCTATTATATCCTGCAGGTTTTGTGCGCTTAGCCATAGACTTCTATTATATCCTGCAGGTTTGCTGCGCTTAGCCATAGACTTCTATTATATCCTGCGGGATTGCTGCGCTTAGCCATAGACTTCTATTATATCCTGCGGGATTGCTGCGCTTAGCCATAGACTTCTATTATATCCTGCGGGATTGCTGCGCTTAGCCATAGACTTCTATTATATCCTGCAGGTTTGCTGCGCTTAGCCATAGACTTCTATTATATCCTGCAGGTTTGCTGCGCTTAGCCATAGACTTCTATTATATCCTGTGGGATTGCTGCGCTTAGCCATAGACTTCTATTATATCCTGCAGGTTTTGTGCGCTTAGCCATAGACTTCTATTATATCCTGCGGGATTGCTGCGCCTAGCCATAGACTTCTATTATATCCTGCAGGTTTGCTGCGCTTAGCCATAGACTTCTATTATATCCTGCGGGATTGCTGCGCTTAGCCATAGACTTCTATTATGTCCTGCAGGTTTGCTGCGCTTAGCCATAGACTTCTATTATATCCTGCAGGTTTGCTGCGCTTAGCCATAGACTTCTATTATATCCTGTGGGATTGCTGCGCTTAGCCATAGACTTCTATTATATCCTGCGGGATTGCTGCGCTTAGCCATAGACTTCTATTATTTCCTGCGGGTTTTGTGCACATAGCCATAGACTTCTATTATATCCTGCAGGTTTGCTGCGCTTAGCCATAGACTTCTATTATATCCTGCGGGTTTCGTGCGCATAGCCATAGACTTCTATTATATCCTGTAGGTTTGCTGCGCTTAGTCATAGACTTCTATTATATCCTGCGGGTTTGCTGCGCTTAGCCATAGACTTCTATTATATCCTGCAGGTTTGCTGCGCTCAGCCATAGACTTCTATTATATCCTGCGGGATTGCTGCGCTTAGCCATAGACTTCTATTATATCCTGCGGGATTGCTGCGCTTAGCCATAGGCTTCTATTATATCCTGCAAGTTTGCTGCGCTTAGCCATAGACTTCTATTATATCCTGCGGGATTTCTGTGCCTAGCCATAGACTTCTATTATATCCTGCGGGATTGCTGCGCTTAGCCATAGACTTCTATTATATCCTGCAGGTTTGCTGCACTTAGCCATAGACTTCTATTATATCCTGTGGGATTGCTGCGCTTAGCCATAGACTTCTATTATATCCTGCAGGTTTTGTGCGCTTAGCCATAGACTTCTATTATATCCTGCAGGTTTGCTGCGCTTAGCCATAGACTTCTATTATATCCTGCGGGATTGCTGCGCTTAGCCATAGACTTCTATTATATCCTGCGGGATTGCTGCGCTTAGCCATAGACTTCTATTATATCCTGCGTGTTTGCTGCGCTTAGCCATAGACTTCTATTATATCCTGCAGGTTTGCTGCGCTTAGCCATAGACTTCTATTATATACTGCAGGTTTGCTGCGCTTAGCCATAGACTTCTATTATATCCTGCAGGTTTCGTGCGCATAGCCATAGACTTCTATTATATCCTGCAGGTTTGCTGCGCTTATCCATAGACTTCTATTATATCCTGCGGGTTTCGTGCGCATAGCCATAGACTTCTATTATATCCTGCAAGTTTGCTGCGCTTAGCCATAGACTTCTATTATATCCTGCGGGTTTGCTGCGCTTAGCCATAGACTTCTATTATATCCTGCGGGATTGCTGCGCTTAGCCATAGACTTCTATTATATCCTGCAAGTTTGCTGCGCTTAGCCATAGACTTCTATTATATCCTGCGGGTTTGCTGCGCTTAGCCATAGACTTCTATTATATCCTGCGGGATTTCTGTGCCTAGCCATAGACTTCTATTATATCCTGCGGGATTGCTGCGCTTAGCCATAGACTTCTATTATATCCTGCAGGTTTGCTGCGCTTAGCCATAGACTTCTATTATATCCTGTGGGATTGCTGCGCTTAGCCATAGACTTCTATTATATCCTGCAGGTTTTGTGCGCTTAGCCATAGACTTCTATTATATCCTGCAGGTTTGCTGCGCTTAGCCATAGACTTCTATTATATCCTGCGGGATTGCTGCGCTTAGCCATAGACTTCTATTATATCCTGCGGGATTGCTGCGCTTAGCCATAGACTTCTATTATATCCTGTGGGATTGCTGCGCTTAGCCATAGACTTCTATTCTATCCTGCAGGTTTGCTGCGCTTAGCCATAGACTTCTATTATATCCTGCGGGATTGCTGCGCTTAGCCATAGACTTCTATTATATCCTGCAGGTTTGCTGCGCTTAGCCATAGACTTCTATTATATCCTGCAGGTTTGCTGCGCTTAGCCATAGACTTCTATTATATCCTGTGGGATTGCTGCGCTTAGCCATAGACTTCTATTATATCCTGCAGGTTTTGTGCGCTTAGCCATAGACTTCTATTATATCCTGCGGGATTGCTGCGCTTAGCCATAGACTTCTATTATATCCTGCAGGTTTGCTGCGCCTAGCCATAGACTTCTATTATATCCTGCAGGTTTGCTGCGCTTAGCCATAGACTTCTATTATATCCTGCGGGATTGCTGCGCTTAGCCATAGACTTCAATTATATCCTGCGGGTTTTGTGCGCTTAGCCATAGACTTCTATTATATCCTGCGGGTTTCGTGCGCTTTCTGAAAGCTCACCCCACTTGCAGGATTTAATAGAAGTCTGTGACAAAGTGCAGCAGCTAACCCAGGAAGGTTGCAGATGCATTGAATGCTCAGCACCCGCAGTGCAGGTAAACCGCAGCACATCAGTGTGAAAGCAGCCTTATAGGGGACTCAGAACAGTAAAGGTTAATTTGTAGTGGGGGGGGGGGGGGTAAACCCCATAGTTAGGATGTGCTTTTATTACCCCCATCCCCAACCGCACCCCGTTAGCTGAAGTGTCCAGGGGTGTACACATGCCGCAGCAGGAGTTATATGCCCTCTCATGGTTGGTGGGTGTAGCATCTGCCAAGTATGACCCATTCAAGTGAATGAGGCCGCTCTGGAAACGCCCTTCAATCCTGTGCATTACAGCAAACAAGGGGTTAAAGCGGGCAACGTTGTTGCTTTCTCACCACCTGCTTTAACCCCTTGGACCTCTCAGAAGTATGCAGCTGTGAAGCACTTGCAGAGTGTCCCCATTTACTTGACTGGGTTGCGGTTGGCAGGCGGTAGCACCCACAAAGTGCAACAGGGGGCTTACTTCCTGCTTCGGCATATGTACACCTTTGGCTGCTAGCAGCTAAAGGGGGTAAGCTTTGGGGGGGGCGGGAAAACTGTGACTCAACCGCAAAGATTAAACAACCTCCCCCCAACTTTACATGTGAAAGGCAAAGGCAACTAAGGGGCTCATTCACAAGTGCGGCAGGCATTGCTGCTCCTTTGAAAAGCGATCCAAGTATGTTTGACAGGCAGTGAGGAGGCGATATGTTGCCTCCTCACCACCTGATTTAAACCCGTGATTGCCATGCAATGCACGTGGTTACGACACGGGAGTACGGCAATTAGACGTTTAAATCAGGTGTGAGGAGGCAACACTGTGCCCAGTGATCTTTGAAGTCTCCCATGTTGTTCAGATAGATCTCCGACACAGTCCACTGCCCTACTGACACCGTCCACTGCCCTACTGACACTGTCCTCTGCTCTACTGACACCGTCCACTGCTCTACTGACACCGTCCACTGCTCTACAGACACCATCCACTGCTCTACAGACACCGTCCACTGCCCTACTGACACTGTCCACTGCCCTACTGACACAGTCCACTGCCCTACTGACACTGTCCACTGCCCTACTGACACTGTCCTCTGCTCTACTGACACCGTCCACTGCTCTACTGACACCGTCCACTGCTCTACAGACACCGTCCACTGCCCTACTGACACTGTCCTCTGCTCTACTGACACCGTCCACTGCCCTACTGACACCGTCCTCTGCTCTACTGACACCGTCCACTGCTCTACAGACACCGTCCACTGCCCTACTGACACCGTCCACTGCTCTACTGACACCGTCCACTGCTCTACAGACACCGTCCACTGCCCTACTGACACTGTCCTCTGCTCTACTGACACCGTCCACTGCTCTACAGACACCGTCCACTGCCCTACTGACACCGTCCACTGCTCTACTGACACCGTCCACTGCTCTACTGACACCGTCCACTGCTCTACAGACACCGTCCACTGCCGTACTGACACCGTCCACTGCCCTACTGACACTGTTCACTGCCCTACTGACACCGTCCACTGCCCTACTCACACCGTCCACTGCCCTACTGACACCGTCCACTGCCCTACTGACACCGTCCACTGCCCTACAGACACCGCCCTCTGCTCTACTGACACCGTCCACTGCCCTACTGACACCGTCCACTGCCCTACTGACACCGTCCACTGCTCTACTGACACCGTCCACTGCTCTACAGACACCGTCCACTGCCGTACTGACACCGTCCACTGCCCTACTGACACCGTTCACTGCCCTACTCACACCGTCCACTGCCCTACTGACACCGTCCACTGCCCTACTGACACCGTCCACTGCCCTACTGACACCGTCCACTGCCCTACAGACACCGCCCTCTGCTCTACTGACACCGTCCACTGCCCTACTGACACCGTCCACTGCTCTACTGACACCGTCCACTGCTCTACTGACACCGTCCACTGCTCTACAGACACCGTCCACTGCCGTACTGACACCGTCCACTGCCCTACTGACACCGTTCACTGCCCTACTGACACCGTCCACTGCCCTACTCACACCGTCCACTGCCCTACTGACACCGTCCACTGCCCTACTGACACCGTCCACTGCCCTACAGACACCGCCCTCTGCTCTACTGACACCGTCCACTGCCCTACTGACACCGTCCACTGCTCTACTGACACCGTCCACTGCCCTACTGACACCATCCACTGCCCTACTGACACCGTCCACTGCTCTACTGACACCGTCCTCCACTGACACCATCCACTGCCCTACTGACACCGTCCACTGCCCTACTGACACCGTCCACTGCCCTACTGACACCGTCCTCTGCCCTACTGACACCGTCCACTGCCCTACTGACACCGTCCACTGCCCCACTGACACCGTCCACTGCCCTACTGACACCGTCCACTGCCCTACTGACACCGTCCACTGCTCTACTGACACCGTCCTCCACTGACACCATCCACTGCCCTACTGACACCGTCCACTGCCCTACTGACACCGTCCACTGCCCTACTGACACCGTCCTCTGCCCTACTGACACCGTCCACTGCCCTACTGACACCGTCCACTGCCCTACTGACACCGTCCACTGCCCTACTCACACCGTCCACTGCCCTACTGACACCGTCCACTGCTCTACTGACACCGTCCACTGCCCTACTGACACCGTCCACTGCCCTACTGACACCGTCCACTGCCCTACTCACACCGTCCACTGCCCTACTGACACCGTCCACTGCCCTACTGACACCGTCCACTGCCCTACAGACACCGTCCTCTGCTCTACTGACACCATCCACAGCCCTACTGACACCGTCCACTGCCCTACTGACACCGTGCACTGCTCTACAGACACTGTCCACTGCTCTACAGACACCGTCCACTGCTCTACAGACACCGTCCACTGCTCTACTGACACCGTCCACTGCTCTACAGACACCGTCCACTGCCCTACAGACACCGCCCACTGCTCTACTGACACCGTCCACTGCTCTACAGACACCGTCCATTGCTCTACAGACACCGTCCACTGCCCTACTGACACCGTCCACTGCCCTACTGACACCGTCCACTGCCCTACTGACACTGTGCACTGCTCTACAGACACCGTCCACTGCTCTACAGACACCGTCCACTGCTCTACAGACACCGTCCACTGCCCTACAGACACCGTGCACTGCCCTACAGACACTGTCCACTGCTCTACAGACACCGTCCACTGCTCTACAGACACCGTCCACTGCTCTACAGACACCGTCCACTGCTCTACTGACACCGTGCACTGCTCTACAGACACCGTCCACTGCTCTACAGACACCGTCCACTGCTCTACAGACACCGTCCACTGCTCTACTGACACCGTCCACTGCTCTACAGACACCGTCCACTGCCCTACAGACACCGTCCACTGCTCTACTGACACCGTCCACTGCTCTACAGACACCGTCCATTGCTCTACAGACACCGTCCACTGCCCTACTGACACCGTCCACTGCCCTACTGACACCATCCACTGCCCTACTGACACCGTGCACTGCTCTACAGACACCGTCCACTGCTCTACAGACACCGTCCACTGCTCTACAGACACCGTGCACTGCCCTACAGACACCGTCCACTGCTCTACAGACACCGTCCACTGCTCTACAGACACCGTCCACTGCTCTACTGACACCGTCCACTGCCCTACTGACACCGTCCACTGCTCTACAGACACCGTCCACTGCTCTACAGACACCGTCCACTGCTCTACAGACACCGTCCACTGCTCTACTGACACCGTCCACTGCTCTACAGACACCGTCCACTGCCCTACAGACACCGTCCACTGCTCTACTGACACCGTCCACTGCTCTACAGACACCGTCCATTGCTCTACAGACACCGTCCACTGCCCTACTGACACCGTCCACTGCCCTACTGACACCATCCACTGCCCTACTGACACCGTGCACTGCTCTACAGACACCGTCCACTGCTCTACAGACACCGTCCACTGCTCTACCGACACCGTGCACTGCCCTACAGACACCGTCCACTGCTCTACTGACACCGTCCACTGCTCTACAGACACCGTCCACTGCTCTACTGACACCGTCCACTGCCCTACTGACACCGTCCACTGCCCTACTGACACCGTCCACTGCCCTACAGACACCGTCCTCTGCTCTACTGACACCATCTACTGCTCTACAGACACCGTCCACTGCTCTACTGACACCGCCCACTGCCCACTGTGTCCAGCGGTGCTACTGCGCATGCATCGGGCGGGATTTCGACGCATACGTACTAGGAGGCTGTTTCACGGGACCGTACTGCGCGTGCTTTGGGCGGGAATATGACGCATGCGTAGTTGGGGGAGACAGTTTTTTGGAATGCTCTCATTGGCTGGGATTTGTTTGGACGTTTTCGGGAAAAGTGAGAAGAAGATCCTCCATAATGACTCCGCCCAGGTACAGAAGGGGAGGGGTCTGTGTCTCTATGATATAATTTGGAATAATAAGATGTGTATTATGATGTGTGCTGAGGGGCCCATCCCCCCCCCCTCTCACCACCACACATCCACATTTAGCAGGCCTTTCCTAGTGCCTCTGTGTAGAGGTGATCAGAGAAGGTGATGTAGTGTGTTCCCAGCACTATAGGGGGCAGTGTGGGGATTTCTACCATAGAACATCACTGACTATCAGAGTCTCCTCTACACCCCAATCCTACACCTGGGGGGCAGTAAAAGCAGGTCGCTGATTTCTGGATTTATTGTGTTCTATTTTACACAGATCGGGCTCAGAGAAAGCGGATATTAATAGGTTAGATCTCATTATAATAAATAGAATACGTCTAGGTAACCCTCCCCCACATGGGACCCACCTCCCCCACTAGGGTTGCCACCTGTCCGGGATTGACCCGGACAGTTCGGGTTTGCAATCATGCATCCAGGTTTCGGACTGCCTAAAACCCGGACACATTATTCAGACAGGACTATGGCTTTCAGGAACATCTGGATGGGAGGTGCTGACTGCCAAGGGTTGAGTGAGCTCACCATCCATTCCTGTCTGTGGCTGAAGTCTCCCCCCTTCTCTCTCCTGCCTCTGAGTGAGTACACTAAGGCAATTCAGGTTTCTAAGAGCACCCATTACATCAGAGTTCCCCTTTATACCAATGGCCGCAGTGTTTGCCCTTAAATCAGAGTCCTCTCTGTACATAAGAGTTCTCAGTATTCCCCCTTAAATCAGGGTTCCCAGAGCATCCCATGTGTTAGAGTCCCCAGAGTTCTCCCTTACATCGGAGTCTGCAGAGTGCCCCCCCCCCTGACAGTGAAAGGGAACTCTGCGAGTTCAGATGTAAAAGGGCAACTCTGTGGACTCTGATGTAAAGGGGGACTCTTGTTAATAACTTCATATGATTAGAAATGTTATTTAATAGCAAAATATATTGTAGCCAGGTTGCTACTAAAGTTATCATGTTAAGTAATTCATTGTTCTTAAGTAAGGGTTTGGCTAATTCTAGTGACCGCTGAAACTCTATCAGGGTCTTTCCTTCATTTAAGAAGCAGACAGTTATGCATTTTGGGATATATAGTTTAATGAGGAAGTGACTCATATTGTTTAAATCAGTCTGGGGACTACAAGGCCCACAATGCCAAGTTACAGACCCAAAATGCCAAGTCACAGAACAGCCTGCTGGGAGGAGAGATAAAAGGACAGGCGTGGCCTACTTTCGGCCTCTCTGGACGCCATTCAACTGCCAGCAGGAGGTCTGTGTGTGTGACCAGGAGTGAGAGACTGCGGCCTACAGCGGAGAGCCGGATCATCCACCCCAGAGGGATCTTTGGAGGACGGCCCTTCTAGTCGAGCAGGTGGATCGGCCTGCGCTTCAGAGCATTTGAAGCCATCTGCCTTCCAGTACACGGGAGGAGCAGCGTGGCGTGGCGGTGCCATCTTCACTGACGGAGGCACTTGCAGGAGGTTCCGGACGGAGTAAGGATCCACAGTGCTGAGAAGGCACCTGCGTATCCAAGTAGTGACTGCAGTATTGCTGAGTGAGTTTCTTTCCTGCAGACTGCTGCTGAGACCTGTAGTTCCACGGCTGTGGATCTGCTGCACCTGAGCATCTTACAACCAGACTTTGGGGTTTTGTCTTTCTCCCCTGCGCTGTAAGGTCAGTACTGTATTACTCACACATAAAAGGAACCATAAGTGGGAATAGTTCTTCAGCTAAGGAATCCATAGCATCATATTCTATAGTTATTGCTATTTCTCTGTTTCTTTTGGATTACAATTAATCACACAACTCAACACTGCAGTATAAAATAAGCTTGCTGAAGACAAAACTGGAACTTGAGGAACATTCACCGCTTTAACCCTTTGCAAAGCTTTACTACTCTATATTGGAGAATTGCTCTGAACTGCAACTTAGAGGGAGCCATTTAGTGAGATATACAGGCCCGGACTGGGACAAAAAATAGGCCCGGGCATTTTAGACTGAGCAGCCCGGGGGGGGGGGGGGGGGGGGGGTTCGGCGTGGCGCTTTGCGGCAGCGGTTAATGATGGGATGTGGGGTTCCACCACCCTGTACCTCTGGACCCCTTTACATTACACAGCACCCTGTACCTCTGGACCCCTTTACATTACACAGCACCCTGGACCCGTTTACATTACATAGCACCGCACCTCTGGACCCTTTTACATTACAAAGCACCCTGCACCTCTGGGCCCCTTTACATTACACAGCACCCTGCACCTCTGGACCCCTTTACATTACACAGCACCTTGCACCTCTGGACCCTTTTACATTACACAGCACCCTGCACCTCTGGACCCCTTTACATTACATAGCACCGCACCTCTGGACCCCTTTACATTACACAGCCCCCACAGTTTGTTACACAGACACCCCCTAACAGTTCTGGACCCCCTGCATGTTACACAGACCCCCTCCCTACAGTACAGACCCCCTCCCTAGAGTACAGACCCCCGACATTACAGCCCCCTCTACCATACATACCCCCCTAAATTATAGACCCCCCTACAATACAGAACCCCCCCTACAGTACAGACCCCCTCCCTACAGTACAGACCCCCCCTACATTACAGACCCCCCCTACAATACAGACCCCCCTACAATACAGAACCCGCCTACAATACAGAACCCCCCCTACAATACAGAACCCCCCTACAATACAGACCCCCCCTACATTTTAGACCCCCCTAAAATACAGAACTCCCCCTACATTTCAGACCCCCCCTACAATACAGAACCCCTCTACATTACAGACCCCCCTACAATACAGAACCCCCCTACATTTCAGACCCCCTACAATACAGAACCCCCCTACAATACAGAACCCACCTACATTTCAGACCCCTCTACAATACAGAACCCCCCTACATTTCAGACCCCCCCTACAATACAGACCCCCCTACAATACAGAATCCCCCCAACATTTCAGACCCCCCTACAATACAGAACCCCCCTACATTTCAGACCACCCTACAATACAGAATCCCCCCTACAATACAGAACCCCCCCTACATTTCAGACCCCCCCCTACAATACAGAACCCCACCTACAATACAGAACCCCCCCTACAATACAGACCCCCCCTTCAGACCCATAATGTACTTCACGGGACTGCATGTCGGGTCCCCTCCCCCTGTGTGGACATAGAGGAGGGGGAGGCGGCTTCACTCTGTTCGGCTGTGTGAGACAGCCGAGCCGAGACTGATCAGATCATCAGTGCCGCGGCCACCTTGCCAGAGAGAAGGAGATCGTTGCGGGTCCCGGCCCCCTGATGTCCCGACGTGTGTCACTGTCACTCGAGTGCGGCTCCGACTCGCAGCTGAGAGTGCACTGGGGGCAGGACTGTCTCTAATATTGATTGGACCCTGGGCAAACATTTTCTTGGGGCCCCCCTCCCTGAGAAATACAATAGATAGCAACCAGACTCAAAATCGGTTTACTGCAGCAGATCAGGTAGCGACTGCGATTGGTTGCCAGAGGTTGCAGCATATCATTGCCACTCACTAACTGGTTGCTAGAGGTTATTGCACATCATTATTGCTCACTGATGGGTTTCTAGAGATTACAGCAGACATTACTGTTCACTGATTGGTTGCTAGAGGTTACTGCACATCATTATCTCTGCATCAAATTGTGGGTGGAGCTAAACTGCACTAAACAGTGAGGCATTGTTATATACCAGTATTTTAGGAGAGCACTATATACAGACTGCAGGGTTCTGGAGTTTGCTCTATGTGCAGGGTTGAGGAGTGCACTACATACAGAGTGCAGGGTGGAGGGGTCCTCTATGGGCAGAGTGCATGGTTGAGGGGTCCTCTATGGGAAGTGCGCAGGGTTGAGGGGTCCTCTATGTTGCAGAGTGCAGGGTTGAGGGGTCCTCTATGTTGCAGAGTGCAGGGTTGAGGGGTCCTCTATGTTGCAGAGTGCAGGGTTGAGGGGTCCTCTATGTGCAGGGTTGAGGGGTCCTCTATGTGCAGAGTGCAGGATTGAGGGGTCCTCTATGTACAGGGTTGAGGGGTCCTCTATAGGCAGAGTGCAGGGTTGAGGGCAGAGGCGTAACTAGAACCTTCAGGGCACTGGTGCAAGAAACCATGAATCAGTGCTGCCTATCAATGCTCATCAATGCTGGACATCAGTGCCACCCATCAGTGTCACCTTTCGGTGCTCATCAATGCCGCCTATCAGTGCCTCCTCTGCAGGACTCTGAGCTGGGAGCGTCTCTCTCGTACAGCCCAGAGCCTGCAGTGACAGTTCCCCCTCCCTCCCCACTTGCACGGATGGAAGAGGAAAGAGACCGCTCTGCTCCTTCTCCTCCTGCCCCTCTCCCCCTGTGTGTGCACTGCAGGAAGTGTGATTGATCCAATTCAGCTGCTGGGCTTCACACTTCTTGTGTGCACACATGACGAGAGGGGCAGGAGGGGAAGGAGCAGATTGTCTCTCTCCTCTCCCATCCGTGCAAGTGAGGAGGGAGGAACTGTCAGTGCAGGCTCTGGGCTCTATGAGAGAGAAGCTCTCAGCTCATAGCTCTGCGGTCAGCATCCCCTACAGTGGCAGAAACGCCAGGGCCGATTGCAAGTGTGACCTTTGTGACTCCACTGCCCAGAGATCAGTCTTTCCCTTAGTATAATTCCCCCAGGTCAGTCAGACTAACATAGATGGACCCTAGTGGGGCACATACTGACGTGGGGGGATTACGCTGGGCACAGACTGACCTGGGAAATGGGAGGACTGTACTGGGGAACAGACTGGACTGTCACAGTGTGCACAAAAGCAATCTAAGCCCCCACCCAGATGAGCCTGCCACAGTGTGCATACCCCCCCCCCCAAATCAAGCAGTCAGTCAGTGTGCACAGAAATAATTCAACCCCCATCCAGATCAGCCTGTCACAGTATGCACAGCCACAATCAGTCAGTGTGCACAATCACTCCCACATCCATATTTACATACCTAAAAAGCACGTGTAATTTATTTTCTCCCATGCTCGTGCAAGTGCAGTTAGAATGACATCATTGCCCCGCCCCCTCCCCCTGATGCCGATCCGGCCCACACAATGCCGATCCAGCCCAAACACCTGTAGAGATGTGTAGAGCAGCAAGGGTTTTGAACGGCTGCTGACAAAGCAGAGCAGCCAGCAAGTGACTAGCGCAGGCTGCGAAAGACATTTCAGTGCAGCTGCTTTGGGCCCCCAACAATGATTGGGCCCAGGGCAACTGCCCTGTTTGCCCTGCGCTAAAGACGGCCCTGACTGGGGGGGAGACGTGACATGCGGCCCACCGGGCATATGCCCGGTCTGCCCTATGGCCAGTCCGGGCCTGGAGATATAGTTATGCCCTGTACACACGATCGGATTTCCGATGGAATAAAATCCGATGGATATTCCGATGAAGCTGACTTTCATCAGTCTTGCCTACACACCATCAGACAAAATTCAGACCGTCCAAAATGTGGTGATGTAAAACACTCCAACGAGCCGAGAAAAATTAAGTTCAATGCTTCTGAGCATGCGTCGACTTGATTCTGAGCATGCGTGGGTTTTTTCACCGATGGAGTTCCCCACAGACGATCGGAATTTGCTATCGTTTTTTTTCCCATCGGTAAAATTTAAAATATGTTCTATGATGGAAAAAAGACCGATGGGGCCCACACAGAGTCTCTCCTTACATCAGGTGTCCCCCAGCAGAGTCCCTCCTTACATCAGGTGACCCCCAGCAGAGTCCCTCCTTACATCAGGTGTCCCCCAGCAGAGTCCCTCCTTACATCAGGTGTCCCCCAGCAGAGTCCCTCCTTACATCAGGTGTCCCCCAGCAGAGTCCCTCCTTACATCAGGTGTCCCCCAGCAGAGTCTCTCCTTACATCAGGTGTCCCCCAGCAGAGTCCCTCCTTACATCAGGTGTCCCCCAGCAGAGTCCCTCCTTACATCAGGTGTCCCCCAGCAGAGTCTCTCCTTACATCAGGTGTCCCCCAGCAGAGTCTCTCCTTACATCAGGTGTCCCCCAGCAGAGGGGACCCCCCAGGCACTATATTTAGAGGAATTGTTCATTTTTATTGTTGCACTTTAAACATATTTGTAATCACTGCTCCAGAAAAAACAATCATTTTTTAAAACATATTATGGCCAATTACTTGCATATAAGCCTTTAAAATGGGCAATTTTTTGGTGAAGGAGGGGGGGTGTCCCTGAATGGCAGTTTGGAAATGTGGTCACCCTACACTGTGTCACACCTACAAACAAATGCCCCGCCCCTAATTATAATAAGACACCGCCTACAGACAAAAAAAAGTGTCCCTATACATTTTTTCCCCAATGTTGGCAACTATGTGATGATACAATCAGATTGTATGACGTCTACGGTCAGCTTAAAGGCATTTCCTTAAACTGGTGCTGCCGGAAGTTGGTGCAACAACTTCATTATGCCCGTTTGTCGTCGCTTTCATGATAAATACTGACGTGTGTTTAGGTAATTCATAGAAATGACAATTTTATCGTCTGTTGGTATTGCTCCTCCAATGTACTACTGAGAGACCGACGTCTACAGAGTATCTACTAAATATGTGAGTGAGCTCCCCTTTTCAGGGAGGACCCCAGGGTGCACCATTTTCACAATGCCAGTATGAAAGATGGCCGACTCTGCTCTGATCACGTGACCTGTTGCCCTTTGCAGAGCAGTCTGGGAGGCAGGAAGTTACCAAAAACAACGTGACAGCAGGAAGGACGGTACGGTGTGTGCAATGCGATCCGATAAATTCATATACAGCTAGGCCCATACATTCCCGACCAATCCCTGTGCTTCATGGGGGCCTCAGACAGTTCATTATGCA